>OX451739.1:1180687457-1183087457 GCA_948472305.1 Vicia faba | reverse complement strand
GCGCCCTGAATCATGAAGATCCCGGGCAGCACTACGAGTCAAATACCTAAACTATGCATTTACCGGGCGCAAACATGCATTTGTCGGGCATAAAACATGAATTTGCCGAGCCAAATACAAATCTACCGAGGCTAATCCCAGACGTACAGTCTCTAACGTCTAAAACAATGAAAAATATCATATATCACAGAGGAAAAGCAAAGGAGACAAGACGCTTACTTGAAATCAGGAAAGAGTTGCGACGAAGGAAAAGGGGATCAGCGATGGAGAGCACGGAGGTCCTGTGAATATCTGGAAAGAACAGCAGCAGCAGAGGCAGAGGAAGGAGGAGAAGCGCGAAGAGGAAAAACATGTTCAGGGGCCCAAGGACCCTATTTATAGTGATGACGTGGAATACAAAACGTCACCCCGGGGAACCACAGACTTCCCTCCTCGACGCATAGCTCCCCTAGGCAATGATGACCCTATCGTCAATAGGGTGGCGGCACGGTTCCCAAGAGATGCCTCGTGTGCTCAAGAGATGCCTCGTCGAGAGTCCCCCGAGCACTCCTCAAAAGGAATTATCTCACGGGCGCGACACAAGGGAAACTCCTCGAGCAACCACGGGGAACTACATCTCTTATCCGGGCACGTGACCCCGTGACGGAGGCGAACTAAGATCAAGTCATGGCTCCTACTCCAGGAACCACGACTTGGGGGGCTTCTGTTCTGGACGGGGCCGAGCTGGCCCAAGAGCAAGGATGAAGGCCCAATCCAAACGGCCCTGCAGGGGGTCGCTCCGACCAAGAAGCTACAGCCTTGTCCACGACATCCTCGACTTCATGTAGTCCAGCTCGACCTCAGCTCGAGCGCTCCTCGTAGGGCAGACTACGACCATTACGCTATGTTCTGGATTCCGAAAAGACCGTGTCCCCGTCCGTCCGTACTTCTCGCAGAACATCCAGGAAGGAGACCACGTGCGGGTCCCCACTGCACACGTAGAACCTGGCAGTTCCTTCATTGGGTCAAACCTGCCCGGCCTAATGAAGGAACCTTGGCCCAGCGTTGGGGGCTATAAATACCCTCTGTTCCCAGAGGGTCGGGTATTCATTCTCTTACCCATACTCATACTTTTTGCCTGCTCGTACTCTCGCTCACTTTAGCATCGAAGTGCCTTGCAGGTACCCCCCCATCTCGTTCAACTTCAGCTCGGATCCAGTCGTGACGGTCCAAGTCTGATCCGGTAAGATCACTTACCCACACGAGCAACCTTCCACAAAACATATTCCGGAAGAGATGTTTCTTCACTTTTCTCTTCTTCTAACTACACATTAAGACAAATAATAAGATCAATTATAACACATGATGAACAAGTATATCATAGCATTTATATATACTTACTATTCTTTGCTGTAAGCGTGCATATCCCAAACGCCTTTTTTTGTATGGATACGTGGGACTGGATGCTCGTTGGCGATTTATGTCAATCATATTATGGAAATACGTGGTTCTTTGTTTGACTTTAAAAGTTTCTCATTCTTTAGGTGAAATCAAGTCTGCATACATCTTTGGAAGTTCAACTTCAATAAAATTTCTTTCGGCATCCTTAAGAAACTTGTTTGTTAAAAAAGATCGAAACCCTCTGTGTCTTTTTCCGACCAATTGAAGACAATATGTTTTTCGGTCATCATCAATGTTAAAAGACCTCTACGAAAAAACATACATAAAGTGCGTTAGTATAAGTAATTTAAAGACATAATCGTCAACAAAAACAAATAACATCACATATGGTACCTGTATCTCACTCCATATTTTTTCTTTAGCGGGTTTCAGCTTTTGATTTCTCCAATTATCACAAGTAATTGGAATTTCCCTCTTTACAAGGGAACCAATGTAAGTTGTCAACGTTGCACCGTGAGGCTCAATTAGTTGGTTATCTGAATTCCAATGTATATTATATTTTATTCCTTTATCTTTTACACGAATGATACTCTTCATAATAGTTATTCCTAGAGTAATTTCATTTTTCACATCATGAACTGATTCATTTCCATCATTATTAGAAGCATCATGGGAGTGATTCTGGTTACTAGCCATTTGATCTGTAATAAGGAAAAACATAAACACAATATAAAATTTCATAATCCATTGAATATATAAATACAATATAAAATTCCATAATCCATTGAAAATATAAATTTCATAAGCATAGCTCACAAGTAAGATAATTAGTTTAAATTCTTAAATCACACTTCAAATACTTATATACATTTAAATTTATTCATAAGCATATTCGCAGAAATGTTTCAAAAATGATAGATTACACGATTTGAAGATTGACAAAGGTGATTTCACCCTATTTCAACAAAATATAATTTTGCTTATACTTTTAATCTCTGAGGACAAACATAATTGCAAAACTATATAAATTTAAATTTTTTTAAGCATAATCTCACAAGTGTTTCAAAGGTCGAAGATTATACAACTCAAAGAATTACAAAGGTGATTCCTCCTTATTCCGCCAAAATATAGTTCTGCGTATGCTTTTATTTGCCGAGGGCAAGACTCATCTTCATTTTCTTTCTATTACATTTTTTCTTGATAACTATTTTAAGCTTAAAACATACTGATGACACTGCTATGCACTATTGATTCCTTCTCCTATTTTCAGCTTTCTTTCATTGAAATGGCTAATATTATTCCCATTTCTCACTCAAACTAAAAGTATATTTAACTTTTTTTTCCCTTTTCATCCATATAAATCAATTTTTCAGCAAAGTAAGAAAGAATCCAAAACAACATTTTATTATTATTTTATTGTCAAATGAATTCATGGAATGACATTTAAAGTCTATAAATTGAGAGTAAAAACTCAAAACGGTTCCACCACTTTTAACTCATTTCATTCTTCTTCATAAAAAAAATTGTAGCCACCATAATCAACCCAGCTTCTACGATCTTCTATTTCTACCCTTATTCAAAAATTGAAAACGACTTATAATTAAAATAAAAAAAACAGGGAGTAAATTTTAAGTATCTTATCATATTTTATCACTCCAAATAGATTATGATACAATCTTATCCATACTTTTATTCTGGCTACCAAAGATCTCTAATTGTTCAATCAGTCCTATTAAGAATTTTGGAGCTCAACAACAATAAACATAAATTGTTGTTAGAAATCCACCAAATATCTATGATGAATTTCTCCTCAATGACAATGAATTATGAGAACAAATAGAAAAGAAAGAAGATAATTATTTTCTGCAGTGTTTCTCTCTGTCCACAAACTATGGAAAATTTTGTTATTAACTTGCAACTGCAAATTCTGTGAATACAACTGTTTACAGTGATTTCTGGTAAACAACCGCTAGTCCTCCAAACTATCGAATAATCTTAATGACTGTTATTCAATCTCTTTGGTAACTCGCATGATCGACTAGATTGATCCTAGGATGTATTGGTCATTTGGATAACTCTCATTATAGAACTGGTATTCATGGTTGGTATTTAGAATGTTGTGTAAGTGTTTAACTTACTTCGATTACTCTATTAAAGATCTAAAGGCATGATCAAGTAAACGCGCGCGAAACTAAATTGCATGAATAAAGTTCAATTGTAAAGACATATAAAACTGCAGAAAAGACAAGTAAATGACTTCGAAATATAAAGGCATGTAATGTAAAAGATTCGAAATATGAAGAAAGCGTTTAAATGCAAGAAAACAGTAAAATGACTTTAAGTAAAAAGGTGTTCGAATGATAAAAGCTTGAAGATAAAGGCATGAAATGTACAAAAGTTTCTGAAATGTAAAGTATTTGAAATGGAAAGAAAACATTTAAATGTAAGGCATCAATAAAAAGACTTCGAATGAAAATATTTTAATGCAAAGGTTTTGAATGGTATTGACATGAAGATAGAGAAAAATACTGGAAATGATAAAGAGTTTTATTAAATCATAAACACTTGGTGTTATCATACGTACATTGCTCGTGCATTCGTTTCCCTAGCCATGTGGTATTTTGAATGTTTACTGAGTTTTTTGTACAATAGATATGACACACGAAATCCTAATGCTAAGACTTCTATTTATACTACTTCGACCATAACGGTCTTGCTATAAGATTCTGCCACGTTCAGAACATGCAAAGCAATGCCTCTCTCTAGCTTCCACGCGTCTTCGAATGCTCCAGCGCATATATTTTAAATTTCGAACATCTCGCTTGCATTTAAATTTCAAATGTTTTGGCACTTCTTCGCTTCGAACGCGTTTCTTGGACACAGCCTTGTTATCACTTCGAGACTTCTTTTTGAAGATATCCTCATAACTGTCACTCGAAACTCCAAACTTTGATATGCCCATTCGAAGCACTGCTTCTACCATTTCGAAACATGACATCTTACTTTATTCCAATCGAAACATCCAACTTGCTTTGCTTCGAACAATATCATCAAAATCTTCAGCCAACAAAATGCCCCTTTAAAATATGTATTTCGATTCCTTTGAGAAATACTTATTTTAAACATATATACAAGATTTTGATGCGACCTTCGAATCATCGTAACATTTATTGCATATGACTCCAGTCACGTCAATCACAAGGCTTTTCAGATTCCTTAACCGCCTTGAACCATTTCACAACATGGTGCAGTTACAAAACAATGATTATCATTTAATCACGCCTATTACCAATATTAACTTTACGCTACCTCCTTCTCAAACCAACCCACGACTACCACGTATCACAATCTTACTCAGTGGATGTTTAAACTTCCACACTATAAAAACCCATCAACTTAGTCTTTTCTTTTCTTCCCATATTCTGAATCTTTTCTTCCTCTTTTCTCACCGAAACCCTAAACTTCCAACATTCTTCCAACAATGTCTTCTTCAACTTCATCTCAACTGAAAAAAGCTTCCAAAAAGAAAGGAAAGAACACAGGAACCATAATGGAAAGCAAGGTTGGCACCTACCAAGGTCAATCGGTTCTTATTCCTCAGATGATCTCAAAAGAGAAGGAAATGGTTTATGCATCCCATGTACTAATTCCTACTAACGCCGCTGGCAAGAGGTTAGCTTTAATGGGCCCTCTTACAGTCTTTGAAATCTTAAAAGACACCAGAAATTTTTTCCCTGTTTGTTATAATTTTAAACCTCTGTTTAATAAAATGGATACCCCTAAGACAGTAGAATCTTCTGATTCGACCACCGTGGAAAATCCAATCATTCCCCCTAAGGACCCTTTTGTGCTAGATTATGTAAAGAGTAACTTCAAACCATTTCGATCTTGCCCCACCTCCGACACAGCTTATCACAACTGGTTTACTAAAGTAGAAGCTAAGAAATCCCAGCAATGGGAAGAATTAGGTATTTACAACTTGATTAAACTATCGAAACCAGGCTTTACCTATAGTCCCCCATTATTATTCGCGTCCTTATATTTCTGGGACAGTACTTACAATACTTTCCATCTCCCTGGTGGAATGATTACACCCACCTTTTTTGACATAGCAGCCATTACTGGGTTATCACCAATAGGAGAAACCTATATTCCTGACAATGAAGAGCGTTCGAGTATTATTGACTTCGAAGTCAAGCTAGCTAGCTTTCAAAGTTCATCAGCCACTATCACACTGAAGGAGACAGTGTGTCGGATGTGGAACACATTGCTTTCCTTACCTTATGGTTGTCAAGGTATGTCTTTTGCAGCAGATCCCTACAGGTAGCCAGTAGGTTTATTCCTCTAGCTAGAGATTTGCATGAGAATCGGAGGGTGTGTTTAAGCGAACTGCTATTAGTTGATCTTTACGAAAGTCTAAGGTCAGCTGTTTCGAGTTTGAAATCTCACACCTCCAAAAACATCCTGCTAGCTGGCCCTTTCTGGTTACTCCAGTTATGGCTTAATGCCATGTTCGAACCTTCACTATCAACTGCCAACACTATTGCTGAACAAGACCTAGAAATAGCAGATAGAATCATCGAAGGCACTAGGCTGTGAAGACTTACCCCAAACAATGATAAGGATGACTTCAAAGTTCTCTTCTCAAAATATATCATGATTTTCTCCAAGAGGCATAAATTCGAAGAGACCATGGCGCCTTTTGCTTCAAGGACTCATGGACCCTCATGGTTCACCATGGCTCTCTCAGAAGCAGTCAAAAGCAAAGAAATTCAAGATGTATGGAGAGCCTTTTTGCTACCCAGACTAATCTCTTCACGAATTACTCCTGCTAAGAATCAAATCTTCCTTTTTGCTTATCAACCCAACTTCGTTTCGAGACAATTTGGCTTGTGCCAACTAATCCCTAGACCCCTATTCCAAACAGAAAATGCCATCACCTCTGGGCGAACCTTCAAGGCAAGAGAAGCCAAACTACAACAGGAACAATACCAAGGCTTCACCCATTTTGAACTAATAACTTTTGAACCTACACACCTTACAACAAAGGGGTTTCTGGAATGGTGGACAAAGTTCTATCAGACTTATATGTTCGATACTCTTACTATTCAGCAGAAACTAACTGATGCATTTGATGTGCAGGTACAATCCAAGAAAGGTATGTTCACTCATGCCAAAGAGATTAAGGCTTTTCAAAATTATTTCGAAACTACTTATGATCCCACACACTTGGAATCCACTGTGCATCAAGCGGCTGAGACCTTGAAGGAAAAATTCAAAGAAAAAATTTCTAAGTTAAAACTTCCTTCAGGGTTGTCACTTGAGGATAGGTATAGGTTGGCATTCGAAATGCATCCACCTAAATTTCCTAGATTACCTACCTCAGAACTGGCTCTGGCTTGGTTTCCTCCGTACCCTTGGTGGTTCACTTGCAAAGAAATGTTCAAATATCTTCAAAAGAAACCAAAGCCATCTGAGACTGTGACATGGGCTCGACATTGGCTCCACGATTTCCCAGGACATCTTCGCTATGACCTTTCTGCCATGTCGATTAAATCTGATCAAGGCACAGGTGTGAATGCTTGGGAAAATCCCAAATGTTTCTCTTTTTCTACATTTTTAACTTTTGCCTTAATTGTTTCGATTTTCAGCCATTAGGATAAAGACTGCTGCTTCAAAGTCGAAAGAAGGGAGCGCCTCTCAAGCCTCTGTCGAAACCATTGATACTGTGACTCTATCCAAACCAACAACAACTGCTGCAACAACAACAACAACAACCACACCAGTAATAACCAGTGCTCCAACTCCACAGGTAATCACTTAGCCTTGATGTTTCGAATACACTAATGTTTCATGATTTGCATCTAACTTATTGTTTAAATCTTTTCAGACTAACAAACTCCCGCCAACCACTCCAAAGAAACGAAAATCAAACACTACTGGGGAAGACCCCAATGCTGGAGGGAATTTACCAGCTGCTTCGAAGAAGAAGCAGAAGAAGGAAATTTCCAAAAGTGTTGTACCAACTAGTGTCTCTGGACTCGATTCCAGGGATGCTTCTCCCTCACCTAAATCCAAAATTCCATCTTCGACCTCCAACGTAATGTTGGAACGCATAGCTAGCAACCTCTCTTCTGAGAGTCCACAGGTAAATTGAACTTTAAATCTTTGACAAAATAATTATTCATTACCTTGGTGCATGCTTTTAATATTCTTTTGCCTCTGTAGGATATTTTGAATCCAGCTCTTACCACTTCGACTTCACCATCAAAAATTGCTGCTCCGATCAACTCTTCTCCTCAAGGGGATTCCAGCAACCTTGTGCAGAACAAAGGTTCCTCCAATATGGCGGTTCTGGCTGGGGCTTCAGAGCAGCAAGATGATCAGAGTACTTATCCTCCTCTAAAAGAAACAAATGAAGCAACGCTTCATGAATCTGCAGAAACTTTACAAAAGACTTCTCTTCAAAAGTCCCCTCTTGAAACCCTTCAAGAAGATCCAAAGGACATTCACACTGAAGGAGAGAAAGCTGATTCTGATCAAAGAAACGAAGAATCTGTAGAGGAAGGGTCTGAGGAAGAAGATGCCAACGATGGTTCGATTGCTGGGACAGAGTCAGATGCAAATAGCAGCGAGAACGAAGATATCGAAGTGGTGGATTTGGATGATAATGAAGAAGACAATGAGCATGAAACGAATGAAGGTGACGGTGACGCGACCAATAAACCCATGGAAGTCGAAATGGACGTGACTCCCCTGCGTGTGGAACTCCCTCAACCGTCTTTGTCCCGAATGACTGAAGAGGAGCTTGCTCTCCTGAGACGAAATGACCCTATTGGGTACATGAAGGCGAAGCTAGCTCAAAGGGATATTCCACCTGCTAGGGCTGGTACAAGTTCGACTAGCCATCTGTTGCCCATAGATGATAGAATTGTACTTCTTAACAGGATTAGGAGAACAATTCTTGATGTGGATTTGTTCGAAGTGCTCAAACAGGATAGCACAGCTTGCTACACTATGAAGGAGTTACTTACCAAAGTCAACCTTGCTACCTGCTCCTTGCCAGTTAGCACTATCTTGTTCGATCTTCAATCTCTGCTAGACAACGTGACTGGGTACCTTCTCCAAGATGAATTTGCTGCCAGAAAGGTTCAAGAAAAACGTACTGCAATGGATGCTGCTTATGAGCATGCTTCGAAACTCTCTCAAGAAGCTGAGGATCAAGCCATGCATCTAAAGCAAGCAAAAACTGATTATGAGGCTCGAGCTGAGTCCATCCTTCTCTGGGAAAGGCAAATTTAGGAACTTCTACATAAGGTTAAAGAGGCTCAAGAACAACAATTAGCCTACGAAACCAATACTGCTGGCAACCAATTCGAAGAGCTCCTCAACAAAGGGCTTGCAGAAATGGAAACTGCAGAACAACTCAAAGGAGAAGTGGCTACCTTAGAGGGAGAAAGACGTTTTGCTCAACAAAGGCTTGAGTCTTTTCGAAGTACCTTTAACAGATTGAAGAATAATGTTTATTTCTAAATCTTAGTGTTGATTTGGTTGAAATTTGGTTTTTTTTGTATGTAACATCTGAACAACGCCATTTTGGCAATCCCATATTACCATTTTAACATTTTTATGATATTTTGATTACGTTGTTATTATTCGAATCTCCTGCAGGCGTGGCTTATATTTCTTTAAATATTTCTCATTAACCTTTAGGATACGTTTATCATCCATCAACTCTTCGATTTCATATGCATTGTTTGAGAATACCTTTATTATTCGAAAAGGCCCTTCCCAATGAGGTGACCATTTACCTAACATTTTATTTTTCTTGTCCATGGGCAATATGACTTTCCAGACTAAGTCATTAATAGTGAATGCTTTTCCCTTCACCCTTTTGTTATATGCCCTGGCCACTCTTTCCTTTTGTCTCATCAGGATTTCCAATGCATGCAATCTAACTTCGTCCAATTCCACTAACTCATTCATCATCATCTCCCAATATAATGCAACTGGAATTTCGTTTTGTCTTTGAATTCGAACTGATTGTAGATGAATTTCTACTGGCAGAACTGCATCATGACCAAATGTGAGTTGGAAAGGCGTGGTATTAGTAGCTTCTTTAGGAGATGTTCTACAGGCCCATAATATTTGGTCCAAAGTTTTGTGCCAGTTCCTTGGCTTTTTACCAATATGTTTCTTGATTAATCCTATTATCACTTTATTAGCTGCTTCGACCTGACCATTTGCTTGAGCATAATATGGCGTTGATGTTAGTAATCTAAACCCCATTTCTTGAGCAAATTCTTGCATTTTTCTACCAGTAAACACAGAACCTTGGTCTGTGGTTATGCTCTCTGGCAATCCGAACCTGTAGATAATTTGTTTCTGTATAAACTCAATAATAGCCTCTTGATCAGCAACTATTAATGGTATTGCTTCGATCCACTTGGTAAAATAATCTATCCCTACCAAGATATATTTCTGTCCTTTAGACGAAGCAGGATTTATTTCTCCTATTAAATCCAATGCCCATCCTCTAAATGGCCATGGTTTAATGATTGAATGCAACTCACTTGCAGGGGCATGTTGAATCCCTGCATGTTTCTGACATTCTTCACAACCTTTAGCAAAGTCTATACAATCTTTGAGCATGCTGGGCCAATACATGCCATATCGAAATAACAGCCATTTCATTTTATGACCTGCTTGATGTGCCCCACATGCCCCATTGTGGACTTCTGACAATGCTAAATATGCCTCACTTTCTCCTAGGCATTTCAGTAATACGCCTTCTTGGGTCTTTTTGAACAATTCGTTTCCCATGAGGACATATGACAATGCTCTATATTTTATCTTCCTATCAACATTCAGAGTTGGGTTTGTTAAATAACTCACAAGTGGACTTCGCCAATCTACATCTAATAAAGTGTTTATGGCTAATATTTCGAATCCCTGTTTCTCAGCATAACCCAATTTCATACTCTCTAGATCTGATGGTGTGAATCTAGTAGCCATAACTCTACCCCTTAATTCAACTAAATCCTCAAAGTTTCTGGCAGAAACTTTATAACCTGAAGCCAACTGTGCTAAGTCATTTGCTTCTTGGTTTTCTATTCTTGGTATATGTTGAATATCCATGTATTCAAATTTTCTAAGTAGCCTGTTAACTATGACGAAGTATATCATCAGGTTTTCCTTTATGCATTTATACTCATTTGTTATTTGCTTGACCACTAATTCTGAGTCTCCTTTAATTTCGACTCTAGTTGCCCCCAATTCCAACAAAGCTTCAAGTCCAACAATGAGCGCTTCATACTCAGCTTCGTTGTTCGAGCAACGAGGACCATCTAATTTATACTTGAATTTTGTTGGAATTCCTTCAGGAGAAATTAGAAGGACTCCAACACCACTTCCATTCCTGTGGGTCGAACCATCAAAGTATAATTTCCATGGTTGCATTTCAACATAACTCATGACAGTCTGTTCAACCAATGAATGGTCCACAATGAAATCAGAAATCACTTGGCCTTTCACAGCTTTTAAAGGCATGAAAGTCAAAGAATATTCTGTTAAGGCTAAAGCCCATTTACCAACTCTGCTATGCATTATTGGTTTCGAAAGCATGTGTTTAATGACATCGAAATGAGATGAAACATAAACATCAACATGCTTTATATAATACTTGAGTTTCATACAAGAGAAGTACAAACAGAGACATAGCTTTTCTAAATTGCTATATCTGGTCTCTGCATCATTCAATACTCTACTTAAATAGTATATGGCTCTTTCGATGCCATTGCTATCTTCTTGTGCTAACATACTACCTATACTAACTTCAGAGGCAGATATGTACAATCTCATGGGATTTCCCCATGAAGGTGGAGACAAGATGGGAGGCTGAGAGAGGTATCTTTTTATCTTGTCAAATGCCTCCTGATGGGCTTCGTTCCACTCGAAGGCTTGGCCTTGCTTTAAACGAAGCAACTGAGAGAAAGCTTGGGTTCTTCCACTCAGATTCAAAATGAACCTTCTGAGAAAGTTAATCTTCCCTAGCAAAAATTGCAGCTCCCTTTTTGACGTAGGTGCTTTCGTCTCCATTATGGCTTTGGTTTTGTTCTGGTTGATCTCAATCCCTTTCTTGTGAACCACAAAGCCAAGGAAATCTCCAGCCTGCACCGAAAATGCACATTTAAGGGGATTCATCTTTAAGCCATGTTTTCTCATTCGTTCGAATGATTGGCTCAAATGATGCAAATGGGTTTCTGCAGATATAGATTTGATGACTATATCATCAATATACACCTGCATAAAGGTTTCAATGAAATCATGGAAAATCGAATTCATTGCCCTTTGATAAGTTGCCCTAGCTTTTTTTAAACCAAAAGGCATCACCACCCATTCGTAGGTGCCTAAGGCTCCCGGGCAACGAAATGCTGTCTTGGCAACATCTTCTTCAGCAATAAAAATCTGATTATATCCAGAGTATCCATCTAACATGCTTAAATATTCAAATCCTGCAGCAGAGTCTACTAACATTTCTGCCACAGGCATGGAGTACTCATCTTTAGGGGTTGCAGTATTTAAATCCCTAAAATCTATGCAGATTCTCAAAGAACCATTTTTCTTAATAACAGGAACTATATTTGCTAACCATTCGACATACCTTATGGTTCTGATGAATCTGCAACGCAGCAACCTTTTGATCTCAGCTTTGATCTTTGTGAGAACCGCTGGTGCGAATCTTCTAGGAGTTTGCTTGATGGGCTTCTTGCCATCTTTGATTGGAAGTCTGTGTTCGACTAACTCCCTCTTTAAACCAGGCATTTCTTCATAATCCCACGCGAAGCAATCTTTGTTTTTCTTGAGGACTTCGATCACTTCCTGCTTGAGGCCTGGGCTAAGTTTTGCACTTATGTAGGTTATTCTTTTCGTGTTTTCATCCCCTAAGTTCACTTCTTCGAGTGGATCCTGCGCCAACATTTTGGCACCTGAGTCTATGGGGTCCCTTTCGAAGCCTAAGGGTTCTTTATCATAGATGGCGTCCAGCCTTTGATCTATCTCAAGTTCTTTAAAGGGTGAGCCTTTCGAGCTATCCCCATTTATCTCGTTCATCTTTACAGCCAGTTTATTCATTTCAGCCTTTAAGGCCGCCTTTGATTCGTTCTCAGCCATATAGGCCGAAATCCTTTCGAAAAAGGAGGACTCAATCATGAGTAAGGTTGTCGAATTCCCAGCCTGCTGGCCGTCTTTGTATAGTACTTTTGACTCCTTCGTCTTCGCTGATTATTCTTCTATCCCAATATATGCCATCATGGCGAAGGGTCATATAGTAGTGGGCGTTTCTGGTTTCGTTGATTTCATCATTTGGGACACAAGGAGCAATCTTTGCCAGATGTTTGTCATAATTCCTCTTGTCAACTAAGTTGACTGTTGACATGAAGTAACTCTGGTCCGCTTCAATGTTTTCCACGATCCCATCTTCTCTCCATAAAACTAATCGCTGGTGCATTGACGAAGGAACTGCCCCTACGCCATGGATCCACTCCCTTCCCAGCAACAAGTTGTAGTTGGCCTTGGCTTCGATCACCATGAACATGGTGGGCCTACAGCTTGAGCCTATTGTCAAGTCTAATTGAACCACCCCCAGTGTTTTGCCTACTTTCCCTTCATAATTGGATAGTACCATGTTGTGTGGTTTGATGTCTCCTTCGCGTATTTCTAACCTTTTTAGCATGAAGTGGGGTATTAAGTTGACTGCAACGCCCCCATCCACTAGAACCTTATTTACACTATGGGCACCAACCTTTGCCTGAATAAATAATGGCTTCAGATGATTCTTCATAGCTGGTTCTAGACGCTCGAAGAACGCATTCTGCTCCTCGACAGCTCCACTATCCATCACGTAGTAGCACACAGGCCTGTGCTTCATCAGATCTATGGTATCTTCTTCCTCATACTCGTCAATTTCAGTTTCCTGTTCAAACTCACAAGGAAGCACAGATACCACGTTGCAATTGAGATTGAACGAAGACTCCCCCTCTGATTCGAAGTTGTCCGTTAGCATATCTTCGTCTTCCTCTGGACCTGGAGTGTATTCCTTTGGTTCATTTAGCTGCACTTCAGAGAAGAGCCTCCTGCTAACTGGGGGTTTGTCTTCAGTTTGGTTTTTTGGTGTGGGTTTGTTGGTGCTAGATTCACCTTGGTTCTTTATTGAAGTTGCCCCTTTATTTGCCACAACTTCCCTTTCAACCTTTCAAATTCTCTGTTGCCTTCGCCACTGAGATCTTGACAGGGGGTTTCTTCCTTTGTAGTTCTCTAATCTCACCTCTTCCCTCTTTGCTATGTTGAATTGCCTTCTATATGTCATAGCATGACGTGTGTTTCGTTCAATGTTTCTCCATTTATCTTTGCCTTTGTCGTTTCTGACTTGCAGCCATTTGTCTGTTGGCACTTCAGCAGGGATTTTGAACGTCACTCTTCGAGCGCCCTTGGGATGAGGACTATCAGGCCTTCGTTGATTGTATTTGCTATCGAAACATGGGTCCATCTGAACAGTCTCTTGGTGGCTCTAGCAAGGGGCGAAAGGAATTGTTTCGAAGGCTCTGGCCATGCTTTGATCATACACAGCAGAACACCTTGGGCATATCAAGCATTTGGTTGCCCCTTTGTAGCAGCGAAGCACAAATTCCAGCAAACTTTCTCCAGCTTTAGGATAACACCTGAATAG
Source organism: Vicia faba (assembly GCA_948472305.1). Taxonomy (NCBI): domain Eukaryota; kingdom Viridiplantae; phylum Streptophyta; class Magnoliopsida; order Fabales; family Fabaceae; genus Vicia; species Vicia faba. Next base: position 1,183,073,350 of record OX451739.1, on the reverse strand, counting down.
CTGGTTATCCTGGCGCCAATTGTTTCCAGTTCGCGCCCTTTGTACCCTCTCGAAGTTTGTAGCGATTCTCTGATTGCAGAGGATGCTGCACCTAGGGCATAGTATCATTCCTGTATCTCCTTTGTGGCACATCATGAGGTAATCCTTGAGACTAGCATCTCCAACATGATTATCCTCCATTTTATATTTCTCTTTTTCTAAGTATCTCTCTACCTCCTCCATCTCAGAGCGAGGTCTCTCCATATCCACCATGTTTACCTCAACATCCTCCCCCTTAGCGTCATCATCTCCCCATCCTGTGGGTTTTATATCCTCAATGTGGACCTTTGAACTCTCTGGGGAAGAATATTTGACCAAGTAGTCAAACTTTCCATTGGGTTCCCCTAAAGTATCCCATATTTCTTTCTGAGGGGAGGTTGGCTTCGTGATTTGGACTTTCTCCAATTCTAGCCTCAGGCCTTCAGTAACCTGTGTCAACTCTTGGTTTTGGTTTTCCTGGCCTTCAGTAGCCTGGATTTCTTTTGCAACAGCTAAAGGTGCTGCTTCAATCGAAGTCTCTGGTTGCTTGTGGACGTCTTCAGTGACCCTCTTATTGACTTCGACTATCACCCAGCTTTCATTTTCAGTACCTTTCTCTCCTACTGGAGCGTCTCTTTGGTCAGCTTCCACCATGTTAATTTCTCCAATGCATGCAGGCTCGGAGTAATTGGTGTCTGCGACGTCCAAAGGATCCTCATCTACTTTTATTTTTGCTTTATCAGCGAACTTCAGTCTTCCATCTTTAATTGCATTCTGAATTAGGTCCCTGAAAAGAAAACATTGTGAGGTTTTGTGGCCTAGGAAACTATGATACTTGCAAAATCCTCTTTTCTTTCTTTGATCTAAAGGAGGTATTTTGACATTTGATGGCACAATGAGTTGGCCATCTTTGACAAGTAAATCAAAAATCTCGTCACACTTAGTGACATCGAAGGTATAAACCTTCTTTGGGAATTTGTCACTTTTCTCATTTTCAACAATTTCTTTCCCTTTTGTGGGAACTAATGATTTGCAGGAGTAAGGTGGTGCCTGTTTTAATTCAGCGAGGTCGATTTTGACCTCTTCGAATTCGAATTCGGGATAATCTTCTGTTTCCTCAGTTCCAACATAGGAGATCCTTTCCTTCTTGTTATTTTTAAAGACTCTGGCCTTTTCGGCCTTTAGCCTTTCGACCTGTCGAACCCTATCGGCTAATTGAGCCATATCCCTCAAGTATTGAGTGTCTAATTTCTTTCGAATAGAGTAATCCAGGCCGCCAGCATCCATTTCGACTAACTCATGTTCAGGCACTACTGTAAAGCATCTAGATTTCAAGAGCCTGAATCTATTCAGATAATCATCTATGGGTTCAGTGAACTTCCTCTTGACACTGGCTAGTTCCTTCAGACTTATTTTTGATTGTCCCATGTAGAACTGTTCATGGAATAATCTCTCCAAAAGAGCCCAAGTATCAATGGACCCAGGAGGCAAAGTGGTGAACCATATGAAAGCGTTCTTAGTCAGGGAACTTGGGAAATATTTGATCCTGAGGTCTTCATTATTGGCTATATCTCCTGCTTCGGTTAGATACCTGGCTATATGTTCGACTGTTGACTCATTGGTATCCCCAGCAAACTTTGTAAACTTAGGGACTTTATATCCCCTTGGTAAATCAATGTGCATTATGTAATCTAATATAGAGGAGGCATTATTTAGCCTTCTAATTCCTGTGTTGAGGCCATTCTGGGCCATGATTCTCTCTATCATGGTGGTTAAGTTATTTTCTGCCAAGATATTATCGTTTCGAATTCTATGTACGACTGCATCAGCATCTTGATTTCGACCCACCATGATAACCCCTCTAGGTTGTTCTTCTCGAAACTCTGGGACTTCTAGCCTTTCGACCCTTGCCCCTGGTTCCATAATTTCCCTTTGCGGGCCTTGGATCATTGGGGCTTCTAGCCTTTGTGCCCTTGCCCCCAAATTAACCTCCTCTCTGGCTGGTCTATAGGGTGGGTCGTTAGCAACTTGTTCTATAATAGGTACGTTCGCTCGAACTCCCGCCTGATTCTGCCTACGCCTCTCTGGGGGAGCGAAAAAATATGCTATTCGACTCATATTATCTGCGTTTTCTCTGTTTGTCACAGTCACATTTTGTACTATTGGGGCAAATATCTCCTGCATAGTTTGTGCTAATACTCCTATCATATTATGGTTACTATCATCCATTAATTGCCTAAAAGCCAATTGGTTTTCTGTGGTTAAAATAGGCATTGCACTATAACCCACTGACCCTTGGTTATTTGTCATAAACTGATTTGCCCCAGACCCAGACCCTAATTATGGTGATGAATTCAATGTAGAATTGTGTAAGCCTGCCATAAAAGATGTTGGCATTCCATAAGAGGAATTTCTGGTTCTATTACCATCGAAACCGGGTAGTCTAGTTAGTGGGGTGGCGAAATGGGTTTGTGTCCCTGATGGTGGGACGAATCCCCCAGGATAACCAATGGTTCCAGTATTTCCTAGGATCGAACTGTTAGTTGATATGCCACTTATTCCATTAGTGGCTATATTACTGGTAGAGGATGCAACAGACTGTGCATTCGAAGGGATCACATTAGATGTCCCCATCGAAGCATGCATATTAGTGCCTGTTGTATGTGGGGCATTTTGTTCCCCTTGTTGATTGTCAGAATTAGACATCTTGTTCAAACGTTTTCTTATGGATAAGGGTTGGTTGCTATTGGTTATTCTACCACTTCTAAGGTTCATAAAACAACAAACTTATCACTCAGAGGGTATTTTTACAATGGTTATGTCTTAACAATTTTTTACTCTGTTCTAAATTCCGTAATGGCCAATGACTCGTCCCACCGGGTGTGCCAATTTGTTTATAGTGATTTCTGGTAAACAACCGCTAGTCCTCCAAACTATCGAATAATCTTAATGACTGTTATTCAATCTCTCTGGTAACTCGCAGGATCGACTAGATTGATCCTAGGATGTATTGGTCATTTGGATAACTCTCATTATAGAACTGGTATTCATGGTTGGTATTTAGAATGTTGTGTAGGTGTTTAACTTACTTCGATTACTCTATTAAAGATCTAAAGGCATGATCAAGTAAACGCGCGCGAAACTAAATTGCATGAATAAAGTTCAATTGTAAAGACATATAAAACTGCAGAAAAGACAAGTAAATGACTTCGAAATATAAAGGCATGTAATGTAAAAGATTCTCTGGAATGTAAAAGATTCGAAATATGAAGAAAGCGTTTAAATGCAAGAAAACAGTAAAATGACTTTAAGTAAAAAGGTGTTCGAATGATAAAAGCTTGAAGATAAAGGCATGAAATGTACAAAAGTTTCTGAAATGTAAAGTATTTGAAATGGAAAGAAAACATTTAAATGTAAGGCATCAATAAAAAGACTTCGAATGAAAATATTTTAATGCAAAGGTTTTGAATGGTATTGACATGAAGATAGAGAAAAATACTGGAAATGATAAAGAGTTTTATTAAATCATAAACACTTGGTGTTATCATACGTACATTGCTCGTGCATTCGTTTCCCTAGCCATGTGGTATTTTGAATGTTTACTGAGTTTTTTGTACAATAGATATGACACATGAAATCCTAATGCTAAGACTTCTATTTATACTACTTCGACCATAACGGTCTTGCTATAAGATTCTGCCACGTTCAGAACATGCAAAGCAATGCCTCTCTCTAGCTTCCACGCGTCTTCGAATGCTCCAGCGCATATATTTTAAATTTCGAACATCCCTCTTGCATTTGAATTTCAAATGTTTTGGCACTTCTTCGCTTCGAACGCATTTCTTGGACACAACCTTGTTATCACTTCGAGACTTCTTTTTGAAGATATCCTCATAACTGTCACTCGAAACTCCAAACTTTGATATGCCCATTCGAAGCACTGCTTCTACCATTTCGAAACATGACATCTTACTTTATTCCAATCGAAACATCCAACTTGCTTTGCTTCGAACAATATCATTAAAATCTTCAGCCAACAACAACTTAATTGACTTGCTTAACCTGCTTACAAAAAATAGGGGTTACTTCCTCTATTTATAACTGAGCTTGCACCCTAAGTCCAAAGTCCAAAATATCTATTTTTTTACTAAATCAAATCTAGTCTATTCTAAACTTAAATCAAATCTATTTAAATATAAACAAATCTAATTTTTTCGACAATATGAATTACAATTTAACACACCACCTAATTCATTGTGTCTAAACTATCTATATTCATTATGACTCTTAGCCTTCTGAATACTTCGACTTGCACTCCCTTCGTCATGATGTCTACAATCTGATTCTCAGTTCTGCAGTGTTCTAAATTCATCTTCTCATTTTCTATCGGCTCTCGAAGATAATGGAACCTCATTTAGATGTGCTTACTTAGACCATGTGCTATTGGGTTCTTCGCCAGATTGATAGCTGACATGCTGTCTATTTTCATGGTAATTGCTCCATGATCTTTCCCTGTTATCTCTTCGACCAAATTCACCATCCAAGTTGCTTGACATGCACAAAGAGAAGCAGTCATATATTCTGCTTCACATGATGATAATGTCACTACTGGTTCCTTTCTTGAATTCCAAGCAACTGATGCACCATCTAGCATAAACACATATCCTGTTGTTGACTTTCGATCTTCAGTATCACTACACCAACTCGAATTAGTGTATTCCACTAACTTGCATTCTTTTCCTTTATCAGCTGCAGGAAACAAAATGCCATAATCGAAAGTTCCTTTGAGATACCTTAGTATCCTCTTCACTTCTGCTAGATGTGATACATTTTACTTCTGCATGAATCTACTTACCATACCTACACTATATGCTAAGTCAGGCCTTGTATGACAAAGATATCTCAATAATCCAATAAGTCTTATTTATTGGGTTGGGTCGACATCATCTTTATTTACATCTTTCGACAGTTGCAATCTTGGTTCTGCAGGTGTCGAAGTTGAGTTGCATTCTTCCATTTCAAACCTCTTGAGAATTTCTTCTGCATATCTTCTTTGATGCATCATCAAACCTCTACTGCTCTTGTAGAATTCAATACCAAGGAAATATGAAATCTCACCCAAATCAGACATTTCGAATTTCTTGCTGAGATCACCTTTGAAGTCTTCGATCTCACTTTTACAACTACCTGTTATCAACAAATCATCTACATAGAGACATAGTATAAGAAATTTAATCTTGCTTCTTTTTACATATACTCCATGTTCAGTTGTGCACTTCACAAATTCCTTCTCTCTTAGGAAACTATCAATTTTCTTATTCCAAGCTCTTGGAGTTTGTTTCAATCCATACAGGGCTTTATGCAGCCTGTACACCTTTCTTTCTTCGTCATGTTTCACAAATCCAACTGGTTGTTTAACATAGACTTCTTCGTCTAAGGGTCCATTTAGGAATGCACACTTCACGTCCATCTGACATATGTGCCAACTGTTTATTTCTACTAGACCAACAACCAACCTGATTGTTTCGATCCTAGCAACAGGTGCAAAAACTTCATCGAAGTCTATTCCTTCTTTCTATAGAAATCCTTTCGCCACAAGTCTTGCTTTGTGTCGAGTTACTTCCCCTTTCAAATTCGTTTTTACTTTGTATACCCACTTGACATCAATTGCCTTCTTGCCTTGAGGAAATTTGACAAGTGACCAAGTATTGTTGTCTTCAATAGACTTCACTTCTTCGTTCATTGCTTTCACCCACTTCGAATCCTTCAATGCTTCAATTGCATTCACAAGTTCGGCATCTGCATAGAAAACATAATGTACCAGCTCACCTTCATCATCTATCACATCATCTGATGTAATCACACAATCTTGCAGGCATGCGTCTTGTTCTTTGAGGTCTGCTTGTACTTGGTATATCTGCCGGTTCCTCTTGTCGAACTTCTCTTTCGACTTGAGTTTCTGGTTCTTCGAATAGGATTCTCACTGAATCTTTCTTGACATTTTCAATCCAATCCCATTCTTTAAACTCATATATGATCACGTCCTTGCTGATCACAATCTTCTTGTTCTCTGAGTCGAACAAATTGTAATCTCTTGTCGAATGATATCCAACTAGAATAATTTGACTTGACTTGTTATCAAGTTTTCTTCTCAACTGATCTGGAACATGTCTATGTGCTATAGATCCAAATACCTTCAGACGACTCAAGCTAGACTTCACACCAGACCAAAAATTTTCTGGAGTAATTCCTTCTAGCTTCTTTGTAGGACATCTGTTCAAAATGTATGTTGCAGTCGAAACAGCTTCACCTCAAAACTCTTTAGGTAAATTCTTGCCTTTCAACATACTTCTCACCATATTCATGATGGTTCAATTCTTCCTTTATGTAATTCCATTTTGTTGTGGAGTATAGGATGGCACCACCTCATGCATAATCCCTTCCTTTTCACATAGCCTGTCGAAGTCTTTCAGCACATATTCTTCACCAATATCAATTCTCAAAACTTTGAGCTTTCGACCACTTTATCTTTCGACCATAGACTTAAACTTGACAAATACTTCGACCACTTCACTTTTCTTCTTGATCAGATAAGTCCACAGCTTTCGACTGAAATCATCTATGAATGTAACAAAGTATTTGTTACCTCCCATCGAATCCACCTGGATTAGTCCATATACATCAAAGTATATAACTTCAAGACTAGCCTTCGACCTGCTTCCTGCATCCTTGATGAAGCTATTCTTGTGTTGCTTCGCCTGCACACATTCCTCACATACTTCATTTGGAATGTCGATTTCTGGCAATCCTGAAACCATATTTCTTCTCTTCAAATCTCTGATGTATCTGAAGTTGAGATGGCCTAGTCTATAATGCCATACCCACTCATCTCTGCTAGCTGCAGTCAAAAGGCACTCGTGCTCCATCACATTTAGTTCAATCTTGAAGGTTCGATTCTGAGACATAGGAGCCTTCAATATTATTCTTCTATTTGCGTCGACGACTCTCACCATCTTATCTTCGATTGATACTTTGTAATTCTTTTCGACCAACTGCCTTATACTGAGAAAATTTCTCTGCATGCCTGGTATGTACAACACATTGGAAATTACTGACCTCTTGCCATCTTTCCTCATAATCATAACATCACCAATATCTTCAACTGCTAGGGTATTGTCATTTGCAAATTTTACCATATTTTTCATTGACGGATTTATGTTGACAAACCAGTCTTTCCTTCCAGACATATGTGATGAGCATCCTGAGTCAAAGTACTATTGGTCCTTGAATCTATCTTCATCTTTTGTTGTGACTGTCAACATCATCTCTTCTTCTTCATGTTTTGCAAGCTTTGCATCACTTTATTGATTATCTCGTTTTTCTGGACAATCACTTGAATAGTGACAATACTTATGACAATTGTAACATTGAATGTGACTCTTATCAGGTTTTTGACCACCACATATTCTTCTATTTGCAACACCACCTCTTTGGTTTCCTTGGTATGGTTTTCTATGATTTAACATGTTTCCTTCGATCTGGTTTCCTCTACCATTCTATTTGTTGTAGCCACCTCTACCTCTATCGAAACACTTTCCTTTGCCTTTGGTCTCTTTTGCTAAATGTGCCTGCAAGGCCACATCACTCTTCGATTTGTATGTAGCTCTTTCGATCATTTTTTGTTCCTGAGATTCAAGTGTCCCTTGAAGTTCTTCCTTTGTCACTTTCGAGAAGTCTTTCCCTTCTTCTATCGCCACCACTATATGGTAGAACTTAGGAGCTAAAGATCTCAAGTTCTTCGAAACAACATCTCTTGTTTTTAATGTTTCTCCATATGCCTTGATTTGATTGACTAGTTTTGTAACTCTAGTAAAGAAATTAGATATGCTCTCACTATCTTCCATCTGAAGCAATTCATAGGTTCTCTTGTGAGTTTGTAACCTCACTTCTTTTACCTTTTCTGCACCTCCAAAGCACTTCTCAAGAACGTCCCAAGCTTCTTTTGCAGATTCTGAATCACTCACTTTTTCAAAGTTTTCTGGACTCAGACATTGATGAATTATAAAGAGCGCTTTATAACCCAACTTCTCAATTTCTACGTGTTTCTTCTTTTCTTCTTCTGAAGCGTTTTCTTCAAGCACTTCGACTCCATCTTTTACAAGGTCCTAAAGCCCTTGACACCTGGACAACATTTTCATCTGTTTGCACCAATTCTCATAGTTGTCTACTTTTAGAATTGGTAGAGTTGCTGGATAATTTGCATTCCCATAATTTGCCATCGTGAATTCTTCAATCGTTCTTGATTGACACTTCCCTCAAATATAAACAAAGCTCTGATACTAAATGTTGGAAATCCACCAAATATCTATGATGAATTTCTCCTCAATGACAATGAATTATGAGAATGACAAGAAAAGAAAGAAGACAATTATTTTCTGCAGAGTTTCTCTCTGTCCACAAACTGTGGAAAACTTTGTTATTCACTTGCAACTATAAATTCCTTGAATACAACTTAATTGACTTGCTTGACCTACTTACAAAAAATAGGGGTTACTCCCTCTATTTATAACTGAGCTTGCACCCTAAGCCCAAAGTCTAAAATATCTATTTTGTTACTAAATCAAATCTAATCTATTCTAGACTTAAATCAAATCTATTTAAATCTAAACAAATCTAATCTTTTCGACACTATGAATTACAATTTAACAATTGTAAATTTACAAATGCAGTAATCAACATTTGAATTAGCACAAGTTCATAAACAATGTCCACATAAAATCTATGATTGCCTTACACAAATATCATAATCCAAACATTAAAAGTTAATGATCGTATAAAACCAGAATAGACAAATGGTGGTTTGAATATGTTTTTCTTAAACTTTACCAGTCCAACAAAGCATAACTAAACAACTACTTTGAGAATCTTAGTGCTCATTAAAGTGTTCTTTTCATCGAATGTTAGCAGTTGATTGTGAGATTTTAGGTGAGGGAAAACAAGAATACCTGGATCCGAGTGGCTCCGAGAACTTCACTACAGCTATCGTTGATTTTAAAGTTGAGAGAAGCGAAACGAAAGCGAGAATCCGAGAAAGGCGATGAAGTTTTTCTTTTCCGAAAGGGTCTCAGGGTTTGTGTGGTTATGCTTTTGCATTTTGATTGAAGTTCTCAAGCCATGTCCGTGAGGATCACAGAGAGGTGAGAAAGAAACAGAGAGCATTGAGAGGGAAACATAGTGAGTTTTACAAAGAGCATTGAGAGAGAGAGAGAGAGAGAGAGAGAGAGAGAGAGAGAGAGAGAGAGAGAGAGAGAGAGAGAGAGAGAGAGAGAGAGAGAGAGAGAGAGAGAGAGAGAGAGAGAGAGAGAGAGAGAGAGAGAGAGAGAGAGAGAGAGAGAGGTTTCTGGTGATAGAGAAGGGACGAGGGTTTTGGCGAGAGAGAAAGAAAGGAATTTTTTTCTGGTGAGAGAGAATGGACGATTATTTTTCTTATATATTTATTTTTATTATTATTTATAATATTAAAAATAATGGGCAACAAAAAGACGCAATGGCCTATAGCGGTTTTATGAAGTATTTTCTAAAGACATTCTTTAGCAGCGCTTTTCAGAAGTGTTTTTTAAATTGTGGTCTCTAACAGTACTTTTTAATTGGTTTATAGCAGCGCTTTTATGAAGTAATTTCTAATGAATATCCTTTAGCAGCGCTTTTCAAAAACACTTTGTAAAGTATGGTCTCTAGCAACGCTTTTTTAAAGCGCTCTCGTATATATGGCCTTTAGCAACACTTTTCATAAGCGCTTTCTAAAGTTAACCTTTAGCAGCGCTTTATCTCAATTTAGTATAAAGTTTTAATTTTTTTTTGAACTTATAGTAGCAATTTGAGAAAAAAGCGTTGTCTATGGTGTGCTGTCTAAAACCAATTTTGGCGTAGTGAATTGCAATTCGAGCAGGGTGGATTTGTGACTTGTTTTGAATCTGAGCAGGGTGAATTCGGGGTTCGACCAGGGTGAATATGGTTTCTGAGAGAACCAATTGTTGATGATATGGTACCACATGCATATGAGAGTCTATTTGATATCGTGAGTCTCATTGCATAATTTAAATAATTAATATGTGATTGTATTGAGTATGTTGATGGATTGGGTGTACAAATGAATATGTGTAAATATTATGATATATGTGTAGATGTTTATCTTCTCCTCTGCAATTTATCGCGTTTATCTTATTGATGTGAATTCTCACACTATTTGCTTTGTTGTTGTTCACCAAGAACATCTTGCAAATACTCTGGAGTAGAGTTGTTGTTGTGAGTGGAAAATAAAGATGCTCTGATTCTATAACACTGGGGGCGGACAATGTTTATTTTAGTAATATGTTTTGTTAAATGAAAGTTAGACGTTATACTCTCGATGATTGAATTGATTGTTGCTGTTGGAGGCTTTTGTATTACTTATTTTAATTTCAAAGAAAGTATTTTATTGACTTATTAATTGAGTAACATGCTTATTGATGATTTTATCTACGATGATTCCTTAAGTGAAGATGAGCATGCAATAACTTGTGTTTGTGTTATGTTATGTTTTATTTAACCCGTGTTACATAGTAGGTGTTGTATGTTGTTTGTTTTTCTGCTGATGTTTTCTAAATGTCTTTGATTTGTTGAATGGTTGTCGTTGGTGACACCTTAAATTTTCGAGTAACATTTAATATATAAGTTTCGGGGTTTAATGTGTTACAATCATGAACTTGCTCTTCGGGAGTATATCATAAGTGGCTTTAACATGACAAAACTTTCTTCCATGATTTATGGTCTTAGCATGAGTAAAAGAGAAGACATTGGTTATTCACAAAAACCTGATAATCCAAGGATGAGAACCTTGAATAAACTAATGGAACCTTCTTGCTTTAGCTCTATTGAGAAAGAGCTATATTATCATTTTGTAACAGCTGCTAATAAGGAAAAAATTTGAACCAGTCAGAATAAAAAACAGAAGAGTCCAAGGTTTTGAACAACTCAAAACCCAGTACTTCAAAGTCAAAGGTTCGGAAGAAACCTGAACCAAGGACTCAAAAGTCAAAGGTTCTGAACAGGCCAGAACCTAAGACAACAGAGTCTAAGATATATTCTAAAAGGTTCACAACTTAAGAATAAGATCAATTCAAGACCAAAAACTTTTAAATCAAAAGTCTTGAATGATCCCAAGCCATGTTATACGAAAGCAAATGTACAAAGTCTGAAGCCTTTCAGAACTAACCTTAAAGGACCCATAAGATTACGGTACCAACATTTGAATTGTATTTACAATAGATATGCTTCAAGGGAGAAGCGAAACAACAGTCATGATACCTAGATAGTGGCTGCTCACGGCATATGGCAGGAGAAAAACATATGTTTCAACCCTAACTCTAAAAGAGGGAGGAACTGTGGGTTTTGGAGGAAACCAGAAAGGAAATATCATTGATATAGTTACCATTGGTAATTCCTCTATTTTTATTAATAATGTCTGGTTAGTATATGGAATAAAATATAACCTACTGATCATTAGTCAATTTTGTGACAATGATTATGAAGTAGTGTTTAATAAAAATAACGGTATAGTCATGAATGAATCTGACAAGTCCATAGTGTTTAAAGGTAGGAGAAAAGGGAATGTTTATAAAATTGATTTCTCTGAATTGACTGATCAAAAGGTACTTTGCACCAAGACCAACTTGGTTATGGTTGAATTTATTTATGAAGATGTGGGTCTTGATGCTGACAATTGTAAAGTTCTTGTCAATATTGAACAACAGAGTTCTGATATTGCTTAGGACGTGCATGGTCATTTGTGTTGCAAATTCATCATAACAATAGATCTGAGTTGTTTTCTTAATTCCTAGTTTGTATCGTGGTTGAATCACAATATATTATACAAATTTGTGCTAGTTGGTGTTTGATTTTTCAGATTTATTGATTTTGTTTTTTATGTTCTGTTGATGTGTGAGTGATTACTTTATTATTGTGAAAGCAATGTGGTGTTATATTTTTTTTATATATCTTTAACAATTTGCGGGGTTTTTAATCTCCAAAAACAAAATCTCTCCAATATAAATAAAATATTATTTTTTTAATATATATATGTTGACTCAACTTATTAACAAATGTCTTATTGTCATGTCACGAAGACAAAATTAACATAAATTTAAAAACAAGAACCAATTTAACTAACAAAACACTTTTTAAATAATTAATATATAACATTTATTAAATTAGGGACTAAAATAAAATTTAAAATAAAATTAAAGAACTTCAACGCTAATTAATCCTAATTATAATATAGACAAGTAAAAAAATGAACAATAATTAATGAAAGAAATAGCAATGTGCAGTGAAACTTAAATTGAAAAAACAGAAGCAGGTGAAAGAATCAGTAGAGAGTAGGAATGGTGGTTATATACGTATTTTTCTTTTTGGTTTGTGATAGTTGTCTTTCCATCTTAAGGCAAAGAGCTCTATTTAGAGTTGCAGAGGATACGGTGTTGTGTATGTGTATCATATGTGTATCAGTTAAGAAGAGAGATATTTCTCAACATTACAAAGGATTATAAAATTTTAGAAATGTTTTTTAGAGCATTGTAAACTTAAAATAAAATCGATAAAATTTTGTTTAATTTGTAAAATTAACTCAGTTGTAAAATAGTTATCGATACAATCGGAACTAAGCCTTATTTATCTGAGGTAATATGAAGTAAATTATCTATAAACAGATTTTGAAAAAGTAACTAATTTTTTTTAAACACTTTTAATTCACTTTAAAAAAATTAATTATTTGGTGTAGTATTTAATACAAGTTTATTTGCATGACATTTTATTACTCTGATTTGATTTTTTATTACAACTAAAGTGACATTTAAATTATTAATATATTTGTAAGTATATAAATTATAGAGTAATGTTATATAGTAAGATGTGTAATATCTTGAAGTAAATTGATAATTTTTATTGAATTTCAATAACAAAATAAATAGTCACATACTAAATAAACATCCCACAATTTTAGGCTGATTCTAACTGACCACTAGTCCACTCCTAAACATGCTGTAAGCACAAACAAACAAATTTTGACTAATTTTAATTAAAGGGAAATAATAGATTCTATTAATTAATTAATAAACTAATGCATAATAACTTAAAATATTCTAACATTCTTCCCTGAACTGAAGCCTCTTCATCTAAGATCTTCAGTTCACTTCCTCATGATTGAACTTTGCTAAGTCACGCATGCCGATCCTTCCTCTGAGTCTCTGAAAAATATCCAACTTGACTGCCTTAGTCATCACATCAGCAACTTGATCATGTGTTCCATAATGCTCCAATTCAATTATGCCATCTCTAGCTAAGTCTCTTAAAAAGTGAAACTTTACATCAATATGTTTACTCCTTCCATGGAGAACATGATTTTTAGAAAGCTTAATTGTGGAGCTGTTGGCACACCAGATCTTTGTACCTTCCTTCACACTTGATGTCCATCCTATCACCTCCAGAATTCTCTTCAACCACACACATTGAGTAGCACATTGAGATGTTGCAACAAACTCTGCCTCTGTTATGGACAGAGTGATGACAGGTTGCTTCTTAGAAGCCCATGAAATAGCTCCTCCTTCTAGAAAGAACACATACCCACTTGTACTTTTCCTATCATCCACATCACATGCATAGTCACTGTCTGTGTAACCCAATAGACACTCATTCCCTGCATTTTTCTTGTACCATATACCATAAGTGATTGTCCCCTTTAAATACCTTAGAACTCTTTGCTGCTAACATGTGTTGTCTTGTTGGGGCTTGCATATATCTGCTTAGCAAGCAAATTGTATACATTATATCAGGCCTTGTGGCTATGATGTACAACAGACTGCCAATGGGCTGCTTGTATTGAGTTGCATCAACAAAGATACCATCACCTTTTACAGATAACTTAACACCAGACACCATTGGATTATGAATAAAATTGCAGTCCAACACCCAGAAATACCTCATTTTCCCTCCTTACTTTGAAATACCTCCGCACCCAGAAAATACCTCATTTTCCCTAAGTCTGTCATTTCAAACTCAACATTCATTGATGACTTAAACTCTTCCAATAATGAAGTAGTATTGCTGGTGTACATGACATCATCCACATATACACTTACCAGCAACACATGAGAAAGTATTTCTCAATTCTAATGTACCAAGCTCTTGGAGCTTGTTTTAACCCATAAAGTGCTTTCTTAAGCTTATAAACCTTTGATTCCTCCCCAGCAACCACAAACTCTTGTGGTTTCTCCATATAAACATCCTCGATAAGCTCACTGTATAAGAAAGCACTCTTCACCTCCATCTGACAAACTTGATAGCCATGGTATGCAACAAAAGCTAAAAAGACTTTAATTGTGTCCCACCTAGCCACAAGAGCAAAGACATCAATGTAGTCTATACCCTCCTTCTGAGCATACCCTTTCACAACCAATCTTGCTTTGTATTTATCAACAGTCCCATTCTCCTTCAACTTTGTTTTAAACACCCACTTCACCCTAATCTGCTTCACACATGATGGAAGCTCAGTAAGACACCATGTATTGTTCTTCTCAATTTCTTGAATTTCTTGCTTCATAGCAATTCTCCATTTCTCCTCCTTCATTGCATCTTCAAAAAATAAAGGATCCTCTACTGAAGCTAGCATAACACATAGATCTGTTTGACTGAAACTGAGATCATAGTCTTCCAAGTACGCAGGAAGTCTCCTTTGCCTCAGTTCCAAGTCTGTAGCAGTCACATTTGGCTCATTCTGCACAAGGTGATCCTCCACTTCATTTATAGGACTCTGATTACTTTCCTCATCACTGTCATCTTCATATGAATCACAAACTTCATCATCACATCCTTCCCAGATCAGTGTTACTGATGCAAAACTACTTTCAGGCTCACTATCCCATCCCTTTTGCTCATCAAAGCTAACATCTCGAATAACAACCACCTTTTTAGTGTTGGGATTGTACAGTCTATATGCCTTTGATTCTTGAGACATTCCAAAAAAGAAACCTCTCCAACTCTTATCATCAAGGTTCTTCATTTGCTGATCTGGAACATGTACAAAAGCAACACATCCAAAAACTTTAAAATGCTCGACTGAAGGTGGATTACCTATCCAAAGTTCTTGAGGAGTTTTATCCTTGTTAGCAACTGTGGGACTTCTATTGAGAATGTAGTCTGTCCATCCAACCGATTCAGGCCAGAAAGTAGTAGGTACCTTGGTATCTTTCATCATGCATCAGACCATATTCATAATGGTCATATTCTTCCTTTCTGCTACTCCATTCTGCTGTGGAGTGAGAGTTGTAGTGAGCTGCCTTCTGATTCCCTCTTTAGCACACATGTCTTGGAACTCTAAGAGTAAACTCTCCTCCTCAATCTGTTCTAA
Source organism: Vicia faba (assembly GCA_948472305.1). Taxonomy (NCBI): domain Eukaryota; kingdom Viridiplantae; phylum Streptophyta; class Magnoliopsida; order Fabales; family Fabaceae; genus Vicia; species Vicia faba. The sequence goes on along the minus strand of OX451739.1, from coordinate 1,183,057,890 downwards.
GACATGTAATGGCAGACCCTGATTCCTTCTCAACTTGAACCTTGAATTTCTTGAAAATCAAATATTTCTGATTTTTCTTTCAAGAAAAAAACCCATAGCTTTCAACTAAAATCATCAATCACTATAAGAACGTACCTCTTCCCCCTGCTTGATTGAGGAGTGATAGGGCCACACAGATCTACATGAAGCAGCTGCAACTTCTGAGTGGATTTCCACTTACTTTGCTTTGGAAAAGCCTTTCTTTGTTGCTTCCCTACCATACAAGTTGAGCAAATTTCAGAATTTTCCGTTAGCTTGGGCGGACTTGTAACCAGCTTCTGCTTCTCTAACTTCATTAAATTTTGATAGCTCAAGTGTCCAAACCTATGATGCCACAAAGTCAACAAATCTTCCTTGACACCGGTAATTTACAAACATTGATCTGAGCTGCTTTGCTCACTTTTCTTTGGCATAGTGTGAAGCACAAACATTCTGTTTGTCTTCATTTTGATTTGCAGTAAAAGTCCTTTCTCCTCATGAAAGACTTTGCATACATTGTTCTTGATAAGAAATGTGAGTCTTTTCTCCTGCATTTGGCCAACACTAAGCAGATTTGTTGTCCACCTCTGCCACCATAGTCATGAGTAGCTTTTAAGGCCTGATCATCTTCACCACTCTTCCTGTTGAATTTTTGTTCATGTACCAACAATGAACTCTGAAGTGCATCAACCGTGAGGGTGTCAATATCTTTTGATTCTTCTATAGAGCAGACAATATAATTGAATCTCTTTGTTAGGGTGCGAAGAATCTTCTCAACCACCTTCACATCATCCATTGTTTCACCACAATTCCTTATAGCATTTTCCACTACCATGACTCTTCCAAAATAGTCATTCACTGACTCACCATCTTTCATTTCCAACACTTCAAAGTCTCTCCTAAGAGTCTGCATTTGTGCTCTCTTGACTCTTGAATTACCTTGATATTTGTTCTTCATGGAAACCCACAATTCCTTGGAAGTACTCTTCTTGGTGATAGTCTTCAGAATAGTCTTGTCGATTGAATTATAAAGATAATTCTTTGCTTTGAAGTCCTTCAGCCTCAGATCCTACAGCACTTTTGTTTGAGCAGGAGTAAGCGTATCTCCATGCGCCGGCTCGGTGAACCCATTAGTGACAACTCCCCAGAACTCTTTAGATCTGAGCAAGTTCTCTATCAACAAGCTATAGTGATCGTAATCACCGTAAAACTTAGGTAGGTATACCTGTGCAAAATGACTATTCTCAGTCATTTTCTAATAAGTATTTTCTATAAGGTATATACTTAACAATTTTAATATTTTTTTTTTTGTAAATATAAATTTATATGAGTTTACAAAGAGAATGTGACGAAAAATAGGCCAAGCTTTGTTCTTCTTCTTTGACGAAGAAGAGCCTCTCCCAAAGAAGAAATCACCAACCAAAATTAGCTCTTCCATAACCCATTTGACTGCACCTCTGTAATATTTTAATTTTCATTTCAAATCATGTTTTTTCTCCATTATCTCAATCACATGCTTTACACTCATGATTAGATCCTTTTAGTTTGAGAATTTTAGTTTAGCATTTTGATATAAAAGTGTGATATAAAAGTATGAAAATGCTAAATGTGAGATGATTAAGATATAGTTTCTACATATTAATTGTTTCGATAGATGTGATAAATCCAACTTGTCTATTAGGGGTGATGAGTTCAACTCGTCTATAGGTGTTTTGAGATTTAATATATCCTTGAGTCCAAGAATCAAATGACTTAGAGACATTTTGACAATAGTGGCAATTCGTAGCAACATTAATGATTTTGACATAATTAAAAGTGCTAAAGACACGTTGAAACAAATTAGAAGACAAAAGACCACTTAACATGATACGCGTTGAAGTCTAAAGAAATAAATGTTGTTAATGGTTACTAATTTCCTTAGTATGTAAGTAGATTTGGTTTGCAATTTCATTATGTTATTTTTAGAGTTTACACATATTATAAAAATAGAGAATTTGTTAGAAATGTATGAACGTGCATTTCACTTTTAATTCAAACATTTTGATCTTGTTTCTTTATCATTTCTCTTCATTTACTTTACCCTTTTTAAAAATCATGTGTTTACTTCTTTGAACTTTTATCAAATTGCTTTAAATTCTAATATTGAACCTTCAAGCATTAATACACTTTTTCAAGCTTTTCACACAAAAATGTCCTTGAAGATTTATTGAGTTTAATCTTACAAGTGAACTAAAACTCGTGATTTGTTTATCAAAAATATCAATAAAAAAATTGGCAATGCCCAATGAGACTCTTTTGTGCGAAAATTTCCTTTTTTTAGAGAGTATATGTGATTTTATTTTTTTTCGTTCCTCAAATTTAAATGTTGTCAATTGTTGAATGTTTATGCGTCTGAGGAATGATAAATTTGTTAGTATGTCTAGATCATTGGGAAATTCATCCCCTGAATGAGCTCCCCCTCCTCAGAATAACGCTCCAAATGTAGAAGAATAACCAATCTAAATGATGATTGTTGCACTACTACAAAAAATACTTTACCACGGACGCGAAATACATCTAACCTCGGCTACACAAACGAGTTAACGAAGGGCGTCATGAAAAAATTTCACATTACCCCTCAGTTTTTAAAACATCAAGGAAAAAATGCATATGCACATGGATTTGAACCCCGCCTTCTGCACTTTTAATATTTTTAAAACTAGTGCATCATACCTCTCAATTCATCAATATAATCAAGGGGTAAGATAGATTGTTTATTTAAAATCATTATAAACTACAAAATATTAATAAATTAATTGTTTACCCATAATGTTATATTGTTTACACATAATATTTATGTAAATATATATAACAAATTTTGAATCCGATTCATCGTCATCACTATTAGTGAAAATTAGATATTAGATCCTTGTTTCATTGAAATTCTAGGGATGATAAAATGTTGGGTGCAATATATTCCAGATTCCTTTTGCATTTATTTGTTTATGATGTAAATATATAAGATTATTGAAGAACAACGTAAAAAAATGATTATTGAAGAACATAAACCTTAAACCTAATTTATTTTTTTCTCTTGCAATCCATTATAGATAACTTTACCAAGTTTCTTACGCTTCTAGGTTTTCATGTTATATGTTTCATTAATAATTATTGATATTCAAAATGCTTTTATAATAGATGTCTGTTAGATTTTGCGCGGATCACTAATGGAAGAGTCTTGAGCGTTAATACTCATGAAATAGACGAAAAGATTTGTTTAAGGACGATGATCAATGTGATACGGTGGGAGAACTGACTTGAGGTGTTGTGTTTGTGATCTCATTTGTGCGGATAGCAAGAGTTGCCATCGACTTTTCTTTTATCCAAAAGGAAAGGTAAAAAAGCACAGAAAAGACCTTTCGAGATTATTTCTCGGGTTCGGGGGGTAGATTATGAAAAGGGAAGGTATTAACACCCTTTTCATCCATGGTTTTCCATGGGCTCTTAGTTAATCGCTAGATCACTTGCTTTTTTGTTTGAATGTGCTTGTGGTGTGGGTTTTGAAAATATTTTGAAAATATCTTTGTAATGGTTCTCGTTTCTATAAGAACGCGTACAAAGTTTTGTATCGAAAAATAGTTCAAAGATGTGTTTGTAGAATGTGTTTTTGAAAGTGGTTTTGAAAAGATGTTTTGCAATGGTTCTCGTCTCTATAAGAACGTATACAAAATGTTTTGTCTTTTTGAAAATATTTTTGAAATGAGAGTGTCGGTGTAAAAAGGCTTTTTGTCGTGAGCAAACGAGCAACTAGGAGCGAATCTACCTACTCTAAAGGTCTCAAATGTTATTTTCTTCCTCCTTTAGATGTTGCTATCTTACCATTTATTTGGTAAGAAGCCTCATCGTTGGATGTGAAGGGACAAGCGCGAGTCAATTTTACAGTCATCGAAAGTAACTTATGAGACGCTTTAGCAATTTTTGTAAGGGACTAGATCGTTTTATCGAAGGCAACGTCGAGGATCATCGAGGGACTACGATCTTTTTTTATCAAAGGGTCATTGCTAAAGCGTCCCATATTCGAGGGACATGACTGTGTTTCCGAGGCAACGAGCGAGGCTACCCTAGATGTGCGCGTGTGAAAAAGTGTTTTTGATTCAAGTTGATTTTGTCTTTGAAATTAGGTTATCTAGCGCTTGATTTTATGTCTTGCCATGCACGCCTAATTACTATACAATATAAAGAAAACAGTAAATTGCGGAAATTAAAATTCTACGCTATTACAGAATTTTCGAGAATGGGAAGTACAAATTTACAAATGGGGATGGATCAATGCGATTAAAAGTCTAAATAGGCAATCAATACAACCAAATCAAATTGAACAAATTAATTAAAACTACAATAGTCTATGAACTAAAAATTAATTAACAAAGTATAAAAATAAAAGTTCTTGATATTTTTGTTTGTGAGAATTTGAAAAGAAAAATAAACTTCTATTCTATTAAAGAAAATAACTGATTAAATCATTTGTATATATTTTGTCTTTTGGTACTTTTTATTATTACAGAGAAATTAAACAAGAGAAATTTAAGACTAAGTAAAGAGTTAATTAGTAAAATTATTTATAAAAAAAAAACCTAACTAAACTATTTAAGAAAATTTAACTAATTTAAAAGAAAGTTAACTTAGAAAAAGTTCATAAAGTTATTTACAAAATTCTAACTTAGTTAACAAATTACATATTTTTTTAAATTGAGTTTTAAAGTCTAAACTAAAGATTAACCAAACTAATTTTGTTATCAAAAACTTAAAGAGGAAAAAAAAAACAGAAAACCAAACCCTAGCAGGGGTTGAACCCGTGTCCTCAAGTTAGAGCCAATGATACCTTGCCAAGTGAACTATATTTTTTATCTGTTATAATTATATTAAATTAACATAAAAAGATGAACAAGTTAATGGATTGGGCCTGCAAGCCCATTAAAGGCTGACCCGGTTTGGGTAAGATGAAAGGAAAGGTTTTGAAAACCCTAATTGTACCAAAGAGGCACCGCGGATTTGTGTTGGAAATGGAAAAGTTGCAATTAACATTTGTTTAATTCCCAATTAACCCTAATTAATGGTCCCAATTAAACATTAGCCAAAGCAACACGGTTTCTCTCACTCAGGAAAAACAAGCACATGCATTTCTTTTCTCTCACTGCTCTCAAGCTTGGTCTCTCATCCTTTCTTTAACCCAAACGGAAAAAAAATGCAACAACAACTTGTTCCTCTCTCTCTACTCTTATGGTCTCTAACTCTATCGAGCAACGACGATCTGATCTCACTTCTCGATTTCCATGGTTATGCTTAGAACAACAACAACAAAAGCTTATGGTTTTATGAAGATAACAACAACAACTCTAATTTCGATTCAAAATATCAAACAATCAATAGCATAAAACCATTCGTGTTTTAGAACAATAACAACATCAATCGTAGCGAATAAAGAGCGAGTGAAAAAAAGAGTTACTGGATCGGAGTTCTCCCTATGGGTCTTCAAATCTGCTAAGGTAAGTTTGATTGCTTCTCTTCAATAAAATTCTTCTTCTGAAAAAAATTGTATTGCTCTGCTGCTCTGTGCGAAGTTGTTAGTGTTGTTGGATTTGTTACCGTTCCGATATGGCTGGCTACTTAGATCTAAAGATGTTGCAAGTTAAGGATGTATGTCGTTCAGAATTGAGGTTTGGTGGAGATTTGGCAAAGGAAGGTTAATTGTGATTTGTGATTTCGCTGTTTTTTTTTTTGGGTCCAAAATCTCTTTTTTTCTGGTTCGTATCCTTTCCCTCTTGCTTGGTATATTGTTAATTTTTGCTGGTTTTTAGTTGGTTTGAGATAAAGGGTTTGTTGAAATTTTGGCTGAGTTTTTGTGATTTTTGCTAGTTTAGTTGGTTTGAGACAAAGGGTCTATTGAAATTTTTTTGGCTATGAGTTTTTGTGTTTTTTGCTGGTTTTTAGTTTTTTGGTTTGTGATATCCTCGCCCCCTCTTGATATGCTGCTTGTTCTTTGTAATATAATAGCTGAGAAGTAAGAATTGGAGGGAAAGTTTTGAGGATTTTGAACCATTATGTTATGTTGACCTTGAACACTTTGAGTGTAGTTTCCATCTTACTATTTGTGTGCAAATGTTGGGCTACATGTTTTGGACTGTAAAGCAGGCTGGTCATGGCAGGTTTTTGGACAGTTTTGGCTTAGGTGATACTTTTCTAACTTGTCCCTATCTTCTTTCCTCTTTCATCTTTCTATGAAACAAAAGCAGTTTTTTTCTGCTTATTTTATTTGACATTCTGAAGGGTTTGCAGCATTAGAAAATGATAATGCATTTTGTTCTAGATATGAGCTAATTTTAGCTTGCATATTGTTTGTTTTTGTTTATTGCAGTTTTGTTTTGTTGTGACTTTCTTGTTGCTAGCACTGCTGCGTTGGGGCTGCTGTTATTGTGGCAGGTTTTGCTATTCTGGTTATGTTTGTTGCAGGCCTGCTGTTAGCTATTTGTAGCCTTGGGCAGTTTGACTGGCTGATTGTTGTTATTTGTAGCAGCCTTTGTTAGCTGATTTTGGTTGCTTTTGTTGCGTTGTTGGCCTACTGTACTGTTATTTTGCTATTTGTTGCCTGTTATTTGGCTTGTAGTTTGGGTGTTGTATGTATAACAGGTTGGGCAACAATGGACAGGGTTTGCTTTGCAGACTTGGTTCTACTGTGGCTTTGCATTGCATATGTTATTGCTTGCTGTTTGTAATTTTCTTTTTTTTTCTTCTTTTGTGAACCAATAAAGGCAATCTTTTTTGTGATTTGCAATTGGGGAAAATGATTGTGATAAAATAAACAAATATTCTGATTCCTATCTGTAAACCCTAGTGATGAATTATTTCTTCTTCACATATCACCTTTGGTTGAATGTTTGATGACTTGCTTTCTTCTTTTTTTTCCTGTGATGAGTATTGATTTGGAAGTGAATAAGACAAGGGAAAGTTGAAGATTGATGCTAGGTTCAAAGCAGCATGAAGGATTGAAGATGAAAGGCCATGGTTGGAAACCAAATGGAGGATTTCAGAAGCAATTTAGCATATGCTTAGGGAAGACTTTAGGTTTCCATGTACAAAAGAACTTGTGTAATCTCTTGCAATTTGTAATTTGAAACTTTGGAAAACATGAATTGAATTTGTATAATTGTTTCTTTGATGTAAGACCAATATGAGGGAAATGTAGCATGGTTTGAAATTTGTAACTTTGGCTTGGAATTTAGATGTCATATTAAGTGAGGCTTGAACCGATTTTGATTATACTTTTCTATTTTGAATGAACCATGTCTAAATGCCTTCAACTTTAACACTTTGAATGAATCCATGCTCAAATGTCTTCACATGAATGGCTAAGCTTGATTGTTTCTTTTTTGATCTTTAACTCAAAACCCTAATGCTTCATAAGATTGTATTTAGGCCTTTATCTTGTGACATTAAATGATATCCAAAGAAAACTTATGTTATAAGTAACCAAGTGGTCAAATGAAATTATTTGCCTTAAGCATCCGCCACCCTAATTGAATAAGACTCAAGTATCTTCTCCTCTTGTATAAATCCATAATCAAATTCCTTATGATTCAAATAACGATGAAGCCTCTTGCTTGTCAAAGAGATCTAATGAAACCATATCTCCATGGATGAGATCCTTTGAGAAAATCTTTTACCTCAACCTCGCATAGTAAAACATCATTGAATCAAAACCCTAGCATGCCATGAATACCCCATAATCTCTTCAATATCTTTGCACTTTAAACCAATGGTTGATTCCTCTGATAACCTTGTATGAGGGTGAAACCCTAATCATGGCTCTTAGATCTTCAATTGAAACAAACTTATGACAATTTGATAACTCCAAGGTCTTTTAAACATAATTTTCCTTCGATTTTTGAAAAGGACTTGTTGATGACATCGCTTATGATAATGTGCAAAAATAACCATCTCAAGATCTTGGAAATTGAGGAAATTACGCTTCATGGAAATTAGGCAACAATTACTCGAGATTAGGTCAAAATCCAGAAAGTGATCTCTAAAGTATTCGAAATTTTGATGATCTTTCGCACATAATCGGCTCTTGACTTGTAAAGAGGAATTGGAGACGATGTCGAGGAGAGTCATATGCAAGAAAAACAGCTCAAAAATATTGGATAATGAAGAAGTTACAATCGTTTGAATTTGTTCTCGCAAAAGGTCAAATTTTGGGTCGATGTAGTCGTTTTCAGTCATCTGAACCATTGACTGAGCCAACTTGCAATGCGAGGTTTGAAACTTGGCACAAGCATCCTTGAGAATACATGAAGAACCATGAAGACCATTTGAAATTTTGAAAACTCATTTTCTTTTGAGAAATGCAAAACCCTAATTGCTGATTTACTGCCTGGGAAGAGAATCTGTCTGATCGATTTATGAGCCAACTTGAATATCCGAGAAACCCTAGGATTGTGTCTTGTATGAAAAATGGAAGGGAAAATTTTGGGGTACAACAGCTACCCCGATTCAATCTTCTTAAACTTAAAAAGTGAGATCGACGTGTTTGTCGTTCGTGGTTTGAAAGTGGAAGATGATTGAACACTAGAGTGCCCAGAAATTTGTACTTGATGATGCGCTGGTTGATTGTGTAGGGAATGGGATTAAAGATGCCATTTGGAGAAGTGATGGAGAGTTGTCGGATATGGGCTTATAGATGCCATCCAAAGGTGATTGTTGATAGACGTGGACGAAGTCTGAACTCGACTTTAACAGAAAAGAAATCAGAATAAACCTTTGGTCGATTTAAACTGGAGCTAGCAGAAGTCTTAAATGTTTGTTGGAAAAAATCAGAATATCTTTTGGAGAGATTTTAAACTGAACCAAAAAGATATCTTGGATTAATCTTGACTGGAAAGCATCAGAATAAATATTGGTGCAATTTATCTGAACCAGAGAAAATTGTCGGTGGGGAAGAATTAGAATAAACCGTTGAGAGGTTTAAACTGAAACGGAGGGGATTCAGAGAAGAATCAGAATAAATCGTTGAAAGATTTATCTGAACTAGTAAGAATCTGGAGAAGAATCAGAATAAATCATTGAGATTTATCTGAACCAACAAAAATCTGGATAAGAATCAGAATAAATCGTTGAGAGATTTATCTGAACCAGTAAGAATCTGGAGATGAATCAGAATAAACCGTTGAGAGATTTATCTGAACCAGTAAGAATCCGGAGACGAATCAGAATAAACCGTTGAGAGATTTATCTGAACCAATAAGAATCTAGAGAAGAATCAGAATAAACCATTGAGAGATTTATCTGAACCAGTAAGAATCTGGAGACGAATCAGAATAAACCGTTGAGAGATTTATCTGAACTAGTAAGAATCTGGAGACGGATCAGAATAAACCGTTGAGAGATTTATCTAAACCAGTAAGAATCTGGAAAAGAATCAGAATAAACCGTTGAGAGATTTATCTGAACCAGTAAGAATCTAGAAACAGATTAGAATAAATCATTGACAGATTTATCTGAACCAGTAAGAATCTGGAGATGAATCAGAATAAACCGTTGAGAGATTTATTTGAACCAGTACGAATCTGGAAAAGAATCAGAACAAACCTTTGAGAGATTTATCTGAACCAATAAGAATCTGGAAACGAATCAAAATATATCATTGAGAGATTTATCTGAACCAATAAGAAACAACCTTTTCTCAGGAACTAATATGTATTTGACTTGTTGAAAATATTTGCCTGTCGGAAATTTGTTGATGATAATTTCCTGTCGATTGATTCTTTCCTGAAAAGGTTAAGAGTTAATTGTATGCAATGCTATGATGTATGCAATGCATGGTATGATGTTGTTTTCTCAAAATAAATGAGATTGCACTATATGTACTTGTGTTGTCAATGCCATGACGTATGAATGCAATGTATGGACATAATAATTGTTCAAGCCGTAGTGTTGCTAGAAACGAGGAAAATAAATCCATGATTACTACTAGGAAAGAGGAGTGTAAGTCTCTATACTTTGTTGAAGCGTTGATGGGTGAGTTTCCATTTATTAGAGAAATAAACACTATTGTATAAGGGAAACGCCAGACATTGCTTGTGGACTTCGTGAAATCCTGCTGGGGAATCCTGAGAAGTTGGGCAACTTTCATTGGGGAACATTTGGAGCGATAGTTGGAGGTTTTGCTCTGTCAGGGATATGAGAGCGTTTGATACCATTAGGTTGCATACCGGGGATACGTTAATGATCCTGTAGTAGGATGTCCTTGTTTCCGCTCTTGCTGGAGAAGGTACCTGCGGGGATTTTATGGAATGGCCTATAGATATTATTCTATTTCTTAAAGCCATTAGTAATTGTCTTTCCGTTTTCTGTTCATTTTTAAACAGTAATCACGTTGAAATGCATATGTTCAAAAATAAATCATTGGATGTTTTTGTAAACAAAACACAAAAATAAAGAAAAACAGATAGTTTTGTACTTTCAAAAGGGATATCTTTGTATTAACTTGAATAAGTCTTTTTGTACAACGAGACGAGCATTCTAGTAAGAGAATATCGTCGTAAAAAATGAAAATTGATACAAAGAAAAGATAGCTATGTGAAATAATCCCATGGGGTTCCCATTCTGCTATAGTCTTCGTGTCTCTGAGTGTCTTGTCCACTTGTCGCCTCGACGAAGCTGATTAGATTGATTAGAACTATTGTACCCAAAAATTTACCCTCCCATATTTCTCAATACATTTCAAGTAAGGTCTTCAAATTTCCCAAGGAAGTCCAAGAGTTGACCAGACAAACTCTCTCTTAAAGGCAGTCTACCTCAAATTAGGGTTTCATTTTGCATCAAGATGTTTGAGTCCAAAGGGTCCCAAATTCTAACTATTGTCCTAATATGTTCTCAAGATCATCCATGTCAAGTTTCAAGCCTTGCAGAGGAAGTTTGCTCAGTCAATTGCTCAAAGGCTTGAAAGTCGACTGTGCCAGGGCAAAAGTCAAATGTGGCCCACATACAGTCAAACTTCAATATTTTTGGTCAACATCCTCATTTTGAAGTATTATTCATCATTTGATCAAGGGTTGGTCATGATTCCTCAAGGATTGCTCACAATTCATCAAAACCCAAAAGTTGATAAATTAGGGTTTTGTAGAAAAAGTCAACTCAACTTTGACCAAGCATAACTTTCTCATACTATATCAGAAATGACCCATCCAAAGCTCATTTTGAAGAGGGTGTAATTACCTACAATTCATCTTCAGCTCCCAAGTTCAAAATATGCATTCACAAGAAGATATAAATTTGGACATTATAGGTCATTTTGAAAAGTCAATAAAAACACCTTTTGGGTCAAAGCTTCTTACATGAACATGGAAGATCCAATTGAGATGAAACCAAAGTGGTTGCTTAGGGGACATCCTAAGCTTTCTAAAAAGTCCAAGAACACCCTCATAAGGTTAAAATTGAGAGAGATATGCATTGTCAAAGTTGGACAAGTTTTGAAAAAAATGCATGAAGCAAATAGTGACCAAACTTGGATTTTTTTTCTCCAAATGGGCCTATCTTTTCAAGTTTTAAACTCATTCCTAACATGGTCCATGACCTCTAAGCCCACCCATACATTTTTCTACTATTTATGCTATTTATTTTGATATTTTATTCATTAAAATCCATAATTAAATAAATAAATAAATAATGTAAATTTTGATGTGAATCCATTTTGGGCAAGTTTTATGCTGGTTTATGTCAATAGATTTCGTGCAATAACCCTTCAAATATGTCCAGGTTCATCCACATGTAAAAATGGCATAAAATCATCAAATATGGCATTTTTTTTCAAATCCTGATCATGGTCTTAAAACACAACATTATGAGGGAGATTCTTCCCATGCTTTCTTGTCTCCTCATTCTCCTATATAAATATAGAGCCATACAAGCTTGAAAGACAGAAAATTCCTCTCTAAAAAGCTCTCAAAAAGCTCTTCAAAAAGCTCTCCAAAAGCTCTTCAAAAAGCTCACCAGAAATCAAAGAATTGGTGCAAGTCATATCTCGAGGTTCCGGTATCTCTCAATTGACATCAAGTCTCAAACCATCCCCTTGAAGTCCTCAGGAGTCTTACAAGGCCCAAGAGAAATCCATCACACGCCTAGCACGCCCCCATTTGACAATACCGGTTTGGTAAAATTTTAAACTTCGAATCTCTAATTTTAATCACGTTTTATGGTATGCTAACGTTTGTTTGAGTTTATATAGAACAGTTATGGATGAGTGAATCATAGGTTCCACGCAAGAATAAAAAAACACCATAGTTAGAGCATGAAGCTTTCGAAGATTCGGGCCCAGGGATTTCTGATGATTGCACCCCCTGTTTACTTTTGCTACTAGGCCCATCTTTATTTTCTTATTTTATTCATTTCATTTATTTCTTTTAATCCCTTTTTTTTATTTTTATCAATAAACAAATATAAAAATCACATAAAAATAGATTTAGGATTTTTTCTTAATTAAATTTTTAATTTTGGTGAATTAATTAACTAAACACTTTAACTTTTTTTTAAAAAAAATTAAAATTAATAGAACTTAGGTTTAATTTCATTTTAATTCATTTTCCTTTTCGTAACAACAATACCAAAAAAAACATAGAATTAATTTCTTTTATTTAAATTTCATGTTTCTTTAATAATTATCTTTTTTAAATATAGATCTAGATCAATTATTTTTTAACTTAAACGATTTTTATAAATTAAAACAAAAAAACAACAAAAAGATTTTTTCATATCTTAGGATTTTTAGACGTCTTTTCAAATTTGCACGTTATTATTCTTTCGCACTTCATTTTATTATTGTAACTTTATATTGGGATGTAATAGATGATTAGTAGGACCTTTAGCGCTTTTATTTATTTTTCCCCCAGTTTTGGATATGTACATAATGCCCCTCCCCGAAGCCTTGTAATAGCTAGGTTTTATATTTCCGCACTTTTAAATTACTGCAATTATTAACTGCTAGATGTATGACTAATAGGATTGTATGGAAAGAATAACCAAACATTAGCAAACTTAACACAAGACTAAAATAACTGAACATAACACACCTTGCACATATGCACCCTTAGGGTATACCTCATTTGGTTGCCTCGAAAAATAATGGTCATGTCCCTCGAACATAGGGATACCCTTAGCAAAGGCCCTCGGTTAAAATCATCATAAAGATCATGGTCCCTCGATGTCCCTCAAAGTTGCCTATGGTATATGATCTTGTCCCTCGATGTTGCCTACGAATATATGATGACAGTCCCTTCGAAATGCTAAGGTATCCCTACATGTTGCCTTCAATGACCATTACGTCCCTTTCGAATTGACCCTTACAAATTCCAACAACGGTGCTACCTATTTCTCAATAGTAGGATAGCACTGTCTAAAGGAAACAAGAATAGAAACGATTCTTTTTTCGAGTAGGTAGATGCTAGTAGGTACTTGCTCAAAATCAAACTTTTTCACACTTACACCTTTTTTTAAACAATGTTTTCAAAATGACTTCGTAACACTCTTGAGGACTGGTACAAGGGTTAAAACGAAGTAAAACAAAAACTTTTCAAAAACACACAAACACATAAGCAATTTTTAAAATGATGAGCAATTACCTAAGAGCCCGTAGAAAACTACGGATAGAAAGGGTGCTAATACCTTCCCTTTCTATAATCTACCCCCCGTACTCAAAATCTCGAAAAAGGAATTTTTCTATGCTTTTTTCCTTTCTAGTTGGATAAAATAAAAGTCGGTGGTAACTCTTGCTTACTGCGACATTTTGAGAATAAAAAACGCAAAACGCAAACCAGTAAAAACAGTCGGTTCTGCCACCGTATCACAGAACTGGCGACTCTGCTGGGGAATAAATAAGTGGGGTATACCTTAGGATTTAGTCATCATATTTTCTTCTCTTGTTTGTTTTGGTTGCTTTACTTTTGAGGGTTTCGTATTGGGAGTTACTATAGATCCTAACCCGGATCTGGGGCACAACTTTTAGGTAAGTAGCAATAAACTGTGAGGGAACTGTACGGCGTAGACTGATACGGTTGAAGTAGTAGCTACATTGATGTGGCACATTGGTTGGTACCGGTATCCCTTGTGGAGAAACGAGGAGAATACAAGGCTGCTATATGTGTCGTTAAACATCAACTGACCTTAGAACCCTTAATAGACCAACTTAGCCATTAGGAAGTAGTGAGATAGCCGGTCTCGGTGTAAAGCTGGGAACTGGTTGATACTCGATGCTACACTCATTGAGACCATACTCTCGAGATAGTTCCGGCCGCAAGAAAAGATTGCGTGAGCTAAAACCATGACCGATGAAGGATGGTCAGTGATATTGAGAACCTCTAGAACCCGGTTACTATTGCTAGGACAGGTTGAAACCAACTGAACTTCAAGAGGGTAATACCTAGACCCCATGCAAGCCTGAAACTTAAGGGCTCTTGTGTGACTTATTTGCCTTTACCATGTTTGTTATTTGCTATACCTGTTGTGTGTTTTATCATGACATCATGCATCATAACATAGCATGCATACTTCATTATACTAACCATTTCAAAGACCAAGGGGATTTATCTTTGTTCTGTTTTGCAGCTTATGGCTTCTATGCGCAGAAACACCATTCGAGTTAACTTTGTGCAAATATCTGCTCAACTCAAAGATTTAGCCTCGAGAGTTTCTGATACTTCTTCATTCATTAGGAGACATGGTCAGCTTCTTAGCTTGGTTACCTTAAAGTTTGATGAGCAGATGATGAGTGTGCTTTTCCAGTTCTTCGATCCGGTGCATCATTGCCTCACTTTCCCAGATTATCAGCTAGTTCCCACTATGGAAGAGTTTTCTCACTTATTGGGCATATCCATCCTTGAGCAGATGCCCTTCACAGGTTTGGAAGAGACTCCTAGACCAGAAGACATTGCTTTAGCTTTACATTTGAAACAGGTTGATGTAGTATCTAATTGGGAAACACGAAGCAGGGTTGAAGGTTTCTTAGCCAAGTTTCTGATAGATCAAGCTCATCAGTTCTGGGATAATTTGGACTTTCAGGCTTTCGAAGACAACTTGGCTCTCCTTATATACGATTTGGTTATTTTCCTGAATCCAGATTCCTTCATAGATGTGAATGCGGTTAAGATCTTCCTGTCTCGCAATCCTGTACCTACTCTCCTAGGTGATATTTTGCATGCCCTCTATACTCGTACCGTGCAAAGAAGAGGGACTCTCATGTGTTGCATGCCGCTGCTGGCGAGGTGGTTTATTTCGCACCTCCCCAAGTCCGTGTTGAAGAATGAGGAAGGTGTAGGATGGTCTTACAGGATAATGTCCCTTGCCCATACAGACATTCTTTGGAGTTCTAAGGCTATGGAAAGCATTGTTGTCATTGATCGATGTGGAGGATACCCTAATGTCCCATTGCTCGGAATTAGAGGGGGAATAACCTACAATCCTTGTTTAGCTTTGCGACAATTCGGTCGTGCCTGGAGAGACGGTCCTCATGAGCTACTTCTTACAGATATTTCATTTAACTACAAGGAGGACGTTGACAAGCATCTCCGGAGGTTTATACGAGCTTGGGACATGGTGAACAAATCTGACCCCCAAGAGCTAGGACCAAAGACTTCTCTCCCTATGCAGCCTTATCTCCAGTGGGTCCGAGCTCGAGCCCAGAAGCTTGGGATGCCTTATGAAGTTGTATTGCCAGTGATTGTGGAGCCTACCAATGAAGAGGGCATTCCTTATACAGTCCTTTATCCCTACCTGCCCACTAATCTTGGGGCATTGAAGAGATCCTGGATTCGGCTGAAAGAGGAGAGGGATACCTACCGAGAAAAGTACCATGAGCAAGAAAGGAAGATCTTGAAGCTCACCAGGCAACTTGAGAATGAAAGAACGATCAATGACTACGTCATCACCAAGGGGAAGCGTCCATGGGATTTCTGATTTTGCTTTTTCTAGTTTAGATTTGTTTTTCATTTGCTTCTTTGTAAACGCCTTAAAGGCATTGTTGAACCTTTTTACAAGTTTAATCTAATAAAGTTTGTTTATTTCTTGGTTTGAAAATTTAAATCTCCCAAAGTCTTTGAAATCATTACATACGCATCCCATTATCATGCACACCATTACAAGTACCATAACAGGTTTCTCATCTTCTTCGCTGTTTATTTCAGCAGAAATGTCTTCCAATCAAGCTATCAAAGATCTTCAGGCACAAAATGCCCAATTCCAAGAGATGTTATTGAGCTTGGCTAAAGGGCAAGAGGACTTGAAAGCTCTCATTCTGAAAGAGAAAGAGAAGAAGAAGAAGAAGAAGAAGAAGGTTGTTCTGCTGAGTATGGGCAAAAGGTTTAGGGATAGGTTGAAACAGCAAGCTGATCTGTCCTTTTCATCCAAGGGAAGGGAGGACTAAGAAGAAGAAAAAGGCCCCAGTCCTGTAGTTTCTGATAATGATACAAATTATAATGAGGAACAGTATCCTCCTGATGAGGATAGGTACAAACAACTTGAAGACCGTCTGAGTGCTATGGAGATTCAGAAGATCCCTGGTTTGGATTTCAGAGATTTGGGAATGGTATCTGGAGTGGTGATCCATAAGAAGTTCAAAGCTCCAGTTTTTGCTAAGTATGATGGGGTGTCCTGCCCAAAATTCCATCTCAGTTCTTATGTCAGGAAGATCCAGCCCCACACAGCTGATAGAAATCTATGGGTTCACTTGTTTCAAGATAGTCTGTCACGGACTCAATTTGAATGGTTCTACCAGCTAGAGGGAGAAAATATCTGAAACTGGGAAGATCTGGCTGCTTCTTTCTACAAGCAGTATCAGTACAATGCCGACCTTGCTCCTACTCGTACTCAACTTCAGAGTATGTCCATGGGTGCAAGTGAAGGATTTAAAGACTATGCCCAAAAGTGGAGAGACTTGGTGGGAAGAGTCCAACCCTCGTTGTCTGATAGGGAGTTGGTTGATATGTTTCTGGGGACGCTATTTGGTCCATTCTTTAATCATTTGATCGACAGCTCATCAGTGGGTTTCACCGAGCTGATTCTGTCTGGAAAAAGAGTAGAAGCTAGGATCCTGAGTGGTAAGATCTAGAAAAATACCTCTTCGAGTACATAGAAGAAGTCATTTGGTGGCAAGAGGGAAGCCAATGCTATGCACGGCCAGAAGAGGCGTAGCAAGGTAGACTACCACCAATCTTTAGGGGCAGTGTTGATCTCTAATTCGACACGCACACAACGACCACAACAACGAAACAATCAGCCAAGGGTGGAAAGACCTTAAAGGTAGTTCACCCAAATCAACATGCCATTGTCACAAGCTTTGCAACACATGTTGAAGATGAATCTGATTACGGTGATAAACCCTCATCCGAACCCTAAGACTTCTTCTCCTAACTACAACCCGGATGCAAGGTGTGCTTATCATTTTGGTAGCCCGGGGCAAGATACTAATGATTGTTGGGCGCTAAAATACAAGATTCAGAATATGATTGACGCCAAGGAGATCGAATTCGACCCTCCTGAGACTCCCAATGTGATCACCGCTCCCTTGCCAAAACATGGCTAGGATTGAAAGCATTTTTGTTCATCTGAATTCTGAAGTTGTATTTTCTTTGCTTATTCAAACAATTATTGTCATGTCAAAATTTTTTATTTCATTAATGCATTACACGTGTCTGTATTGAATTAATTTTTTATGCTTAAATTGCTTTATATTTCCTTTTCGTGATATTCAACTCTCGACTAAAAAACTGTAAGCCTTTAGAGGGAGGATGACGAAAACGATACCACAATCTCTACAGTATGCTTTTGAACAGACCTTGTTGACGATGTACATGCGTTGTTTCAAATCCTAAACAGTGGAGTTATAAGGAATATAATCCCTAGTCAACCCCTTCGAGCCAAAAAGTAGGAGTTTTTCTTTTCATACGTATTAAAACCCTTAATCATAACCTGGGGTAGGGTAGTTTTCTCAGTTAATTCAAAGGCGCATTCAGTCATAATCTTCCGCTTTGTACACAATGAATGGCATCAAAGACGTCCTTCCGAAACAAAAGATGGTGATGGTTCCCTATAATCATCAAGACATGCAGTCATTATCTCTCGAAATAAAAGCCCATTAAGTCAAAACCTATAAAGGATACTTAAGAAAAAACACTGGGGAATCCCGCTGACTGTAATCACAAAAAGAAACAGTTCAGGAAAAAGACAGGGATAATAAAAAAAAAAGAAAGAGGTCCTACAAACCCTCAACAAAAAATAAATGACTGCCTATTCAAAATAAACAGTCAGTATCCGAAACATCACTGGAATATCAGAGCAAAGACTCAAATGGGATCTAAATGCACAATTAGCTGAGTTTAGGATCGAAGAACATCACAAAGAACGGGTGGGTACAAATAAAATTTGAGCCTTTATCATTTGTTTCTTAAACCGTGAACCAGGCCACGTTATAACCCTTAAAAGTCCTAGCTGAAGCATGGGTTAGTTCAAAAGCATACTGTTACAAAAGGTATCCTGACTCCTGAAGGTCCGTTACAAATCCTGAGTTGATATCACATCTTTGCAAAATTCTATTTTTTCTAAAAAAAAACTGCATTTTCAAAACTTCAAGACAGACGTAAGCTTTGCATTCTTAAAATAACATTGTTTGCATATGACTATTTATTCAACAACAGAGAAATTCACATGACGAATATCTAGTGAACAAAAACCTTCTCAATAGAAAGGATCACCTCAAGTGGAAAAACACTTCCAACCAAGGGGCACGGCATGATCATTGTCCATCATCTGGGGCAGTCAAGTTAAGATTCAAGGAATCTCTCAAAGATGCCAAATAGCCAGGGGCAAATCTCCATCTGAATCACTTGGGGGCATTGGGCATGAATTCCAGCAAAGAATCATGTACGATCAAACAAACATCTTCTGGTAGTGTGGCAACACAACACTACTGACAATGACAACTCCCTACACCCTGAGAGCGTGGATATAGTCAGAAAATACTGCACATGAACAAAGACCCGTTAGGTTGACTGGCCTAGGAAAAAATAAGGGAATCCCGGTGAACTAAAAGGGTTCGGGAAAAAATTAGGGATAAAAACAAAAAAGATATGTACACCCGGCAAGCCAAAAACCTAAAAAGGCGGCTTGGGCAAAAAAGGGTATCCCAGTGGACTAAAAATCTGAAAAGACAGTCCAGGCAAAAGTTAGGGATTAAAGCGTACGACTATGTCCAGTCATCTCGTCACTTGCCTATCAGTATAAGAATTATCATTTCGATCGGCAGTTACCAAGCACCTCATAAGTTGGGATAACACTCAAGCCACAAGGCATCCGCAGGAACTTTCTCCAGCAGGTACAGGGGCAGAAAAGTCTTGATACAAAAATCATTGTCGTATCCTCATCATGCATCCAAGTAACATCTACACTCCTCACATAGTAGAGGCAACCAAAATTTTAATCTCTGCCTCCACCAAACAGGAGTTACTTTCCCCAGCCAAGCTCTTTCAGAGAGCCGACATCTATATTCCCTAGTCGAATTTTGTAATCGCAAGCGGTTCATAAAGTTTTCTCCCGAACAGAGTTTATTTCTCTGAATACAGAAGCTCAATCCCCGACAGAGTTTATCCCATCAACTATGGAAGCTTCTCTCTCCAACATAATTATTCCCCCGTAGAGTTGTTCTCAAGCAGAGTCTCTCCTCGGCAGAATATCCATAAACAAGGGGCAAATCCCCAGCATAGTCATCTCTGGTTCACCATCTCCAGCGGAAGTAGAAGAACCACTTTTTCTAGGACAGTCAGGAACTCAATTTCCATTACTCTCCAACAACAGTCATAAATTTATTTTCCCAAACTCGAACGTGCCACAATAGCATTTCATGTTCATATATCATGACATGCGCATACATATTGCATACGGCATAATCTCATTTATTTTGAGAACATCATCATACAATGCATGTCATGTATCATATACGATTAATCATGTACCTTTTCAGGAAAGATGGTTATCATCAACAACTTCCAACAAGTTCAAGATTAGCTCCGGAAACTAAACAGACTTTACACGGGTTCGTCATGAAGCAATCTTACACAGGTTTCTCCTAAATGCAGCTTCACACGGGTTTATCCTAAAAAATCTTACACGGGTCTTTTCTCGTACATTTCCTTCTGAAGTTTCACACGAACTCATCACAAAGTAACCTTACCCAGGTTCCTCCTGAAGTTTTACACGAACTTATCACAAAGTAACCTTACCCAGGTTCCTCCTGAAGTTTCACACGATCTTATCCCAAAGTAACCTCACCCAGGTTCCTTCTGAAGTTTTACACGAACTTATCACAAAGTAACCTTACCCAGGTTCCTCCTAAAGTTTTACACGAACTTATCACAAAGTAACCTTACCCAGGTTCCTCCTGAAGTTTTACATGAACTTATCCCAAAGTAACCTCACCCAGGTTCCTTCTGAAGTTTTACACGAACCTATCATAAGGTAACCTTACCCAGGTTCCTCTGGAAGTTTTACACGAACTTATCACAAAGTAACCTTACCCAGGTTCCTCCTGAAATTTTACACGAACTTATCACAAAGTAACCTTACCCAGGTTCCTCCTGAAGTTTTACACGAACTTATCCCAAAGTAACCTTACCCAGGTTCCTCCTGAAGTTTTACACGAACTTATCACAAAGTAACCTTACCCAGGTTCGTCTTGAAGTTTTACACAGACTTAGCCCAAAGTAACCTTACCCAGGTTCCTGCCGAAGTTTTACACGGACTTATCCCGAAGTAGCCCTACCCAGGTTCCTCCTAAAGCCCTACACAGACTCATCACGAGCAACCTTACCCAGGTTCCTTCTGAAGTTTCACTCAGACTTATCACAAAGCAACCTTACCCAGGTTCCTTCTAAGTTCAGATGAAGTTTTACCCAAACTCCTCACAAAGCAACCTTACCCAGGTTCCTTCTCGGTTCAGATACAGTTTTACCCAAACTCCTCACGAAGCAACCTTACCCAGGTTCCTTCCCATAAGCCTTACTATCCAGGTTCCTTCCATAACCTTACCATCCAAGTTTCTTTTCTCTTATCTCCAGACAGCAGTCCACAACACTGTAAGACCTGGACCTGATCACACACGATCGATTTCACCTTTCCCCAGTAGGTCGCGATGCAGCCTATACATTGACCAGATATGCAGTTCACCTCTAGAGTTAATTCCCCAGTAGGTAAACGGACAACTGAAGCTCCTAAAATTCTATTTCTCCCAAGACAGATACCAACATTCCTCAACAGATTCCTCCTCAACGACAGGAGCAGGGACTCTCGTCAAAGGAATATCTCAGGAAATCCACATTCTCTAGATGGCATCTTTAAGCCCATCTCAGACAATTCTCCGCCACATCCAAGATGGCATATTTAAGCCCATCTCCGACAAATCCTCGACCTCCAAATTGCCTATGTAAGCCCATTCCCGATGTCACAAGTCGAGTGCCACTTCATGCGAGTGCAAATTTATGGGCACTCTAGTGTTCAATCATCTTCCACCTTCGGATCACGAAAGACAAGCAAACCAATCTACATCCTCAGGTTTAAGATGATTGAACAGGGGCAGCTGTTGTACCCCAAAATTTTCCCTCCCATATTTCTCAATACATTTCAAGTAAGGTCTTCAAATTGCCCAAGGAAGTCCAAGAGTTGACCAGACAAACTCTCTCCTAAAGGTAGTCTACCTCAAATTAGGGTTTCATTTTGCATTAAGATGTTTGAGTCCAAAGGGTCCCAAATGCTCACTATTGTCCTAATATTTTCTCAAGATCATCCATGTCAAGTTTCAAGCCTTGCAGAGGAAGTTTGCTCAGTCAATTGCTCAAAGGCTTGAAAGTCGACTATGCTAGGGCAAAAGTCAAATGTGGCCCACATACAGTCAAACTTCAAGATTTTTAGTCAACATCATCATTTTGAAGTATTATTCATCATTTGATCAAGGGTTGATCATGATTCCTCAAGGATTGCTCACAATTCATCAAAACCCAAAAGTTGCTAAATTAGGGTTTTGTAGGAAAAGTCAACTCAACTTTGACCAAGCATAACTTTCTCATACTTTATCAGAAATGACCCATCCAAAGATCATTTTTAATAGGATGTAATTCCCTACAATTCATCTTCATCTCCCAAGTTCAAAATATGCACTCACAAGAAGATATAAATTTGGACATTATAGGTCATTTTGAAAAGTCAACAAAAACACCTTTTGGGTCAAAGCTTCTTACATGAACATGGAAGATCCAATTGAGATGAAACAAAAGAGGTTACTTAGGGGACATCCTAAGATTTCTAAAAAGTCCAAGAACACCCTAATAAGGTTAAAATTGAGAGAGATATGCATTGTCAAAGTTGGATAATTTTTGAAAAAAATGCATGAAGCAAATATTGATCAAACTTGAATTTTTTTCCAAATGGGCCTATCTTTTCAAGTTTTAAACTCATTCCTAACATGGTCCACGACCTCTAAGCCCACCCATACATTTTTCTACTATTTATGCTATTTATTTTGATATTTTATTCATTGAAATTCATAATTAAATAAATAAATAATAGAAATAATGTAAATTTTGATGTGAATCCATTTTGGGAAAGTTGTATGCTGGTTTATGTCAATTGATTTCGTGAAATAACCCTTCAAATATGTCCAGGTTCATCCACATGTGAAAATGGCATAAAATCATCAAATATGGCATTTTTTTCAAATCTTGATAATGGTCTTAAAACACAACATTATGAGGGAGATTCTTTCCATGCTTTCTTGTCTCCTCATTCTCCTCTATAAATATAGATCCATACAAGCTTGAAAGACAGGAAATTCCTCTCTAAAAAGCTCTTAAAAAGCTCTTCAAAAAGCTCTCCAAAAGCTCTTCAAAAAGCTCTCCAGAAATCAAAGAATTGGTGCAAGTCATATCTCGAGGTTCCGGTCTCTCTCAATTGACATCAAGCCTCAAACCATCCTCTTGAAGTCCTCAGGAGTCTTATAAGGCCCAAGAGCAATCTATCACACGCCTAGCATGCCCCCATTTGACAATACCGGTTTGGTAAAATTTTAAACTTCGAATCTCTAATTTTAATCACGTTTTATGGTATGCTAACGTTTGTTTGAGTTTATATAGAACAGTTATGGATGGTTGAATCATATGTTCCACGCAAGAATAAAAAAACACCATAGTTAGAGCATGAAGCTTTCGAAGATTCGGGCCTAGGGATTTCTGATGATTGCACCCCCTGTTTACTTTTGCTACTAGGCCCATCTTTATTTTCTTGTTTTATTCATTTCATTTATTTCTTTTAATCCCTTTTTTATTATTTTTATCAATAAAAAAATATAAAAATCACATAAAAATAGATTTAGGATTTTTTTTAAATTAAATTTTAATTTTGGTGAATTAATTAACTAAACAGTTTAACTTTTTTTTTTTAAATTAATATTAATAGAACTTAGCTTTAATTTCATTTTAATTCATTTTCCTTTTCGTGACAAAAATACCAAAAAAATATAGAATTAATTTCTTTTATTTAAATTTCATGTTTCTTTAATAATTATCTTTTTTAAATATAGATCTAGATCAATTATTTTTTAACTTAAACTATTTTTATAAATTAAAACAAAAAAACAACGAAAAGATTTTTTTATATCTTAGGATTTTTAGACGTCTTTTCAAATTTGCGTGTTATTATTCTTTCGCACTTCATTTTATTATTGTAACTGTATATTAGGATGTAATAGGTGATTAGTAGGACCTTTAGCGCTTTTATTTATTTTTTCCCCCAATTTTGGATATGTACATAATCCCCCTCCTCGAAGCCTTGTAATAGCTAGGTTTTATATTTCTGCACTTTTAAATTACTGCAATTATTAACTGCTAGATGTATGACTAATATGATTGTATGGCAAGAATAATCAAACATTAGCAAACTTAACACAAGACTAAAATAACTGAACATAACACACCTTGCACATATGCACCCTTAGGGTATACCTCACTTGGTTGCCTCGGAAAATAGTGGTCATGTCCCTCGAACATAGGGATACCATTAGCAAAGACCCTCGGTTAAAGTCATCATAAAGATCATGGTCCCTCGATGTCCCTCGAAGTTGCCTACGAGAAATGATCTTGTCCCTCGATGTTGCCTACAAATATATGATGACAGTCCCTTCGAAATGCTAAGGTATCCTTACATGTTGCCTTCAATGACCATTACGTCCCTTTCGAATTGACCCTTACAAATTCCAATGACGGTGCTACCTATTTCTCAATAGTAGGATGGCGTTGTCTAAAGGAAACGAGAATAAAAACAATCCTTTTTCGACTAGGTAGAAAACTCTTAAGTACTTGCTCAAAATCAAACTTTTTACACCATACACTTTCAAACAAACTTTTCAAACTAAGTTTTCAAAACACTTCGTAACACTCTTTAGGACAGAAACAAGGGTTAAAACAAAGTAAAACAAAACTTTTCAAAACAAACACACACAAGAAATTTAAAAAATGAGCAAGTACCTAAGAGCCCATGGAAAACCATGGATGGAAAGGGTGCTAACACCTTCCCTTTCTATAATCTACCTCCCGTACTCAAAATCTCGAAAAAGGAATTTTTCTGTGCTTTTTTCCCTTTCCAGTTGGATAAAATAAAATTCGGTGGCGACTCTTGCTTACCGCGACATTTTGCGAATAAAAAACGCAAAACGCAAACCAGTAAAAACAGTAGATTCTGCCACCGTATCACAAGAACCATTTGAGCTGGTTGGTCAACGCTGAAGATTGTCTGCAAGATGATCCAATGGGACATAGTCATACGCTTTAATTCCCTAACTTTTTCCTGGACCGCCCTTTCGAGTTTTTGATCCACTGGGATACCTTTTTTTTCCCAAGCCGCCCTTTCGGGTTTTCAGCTTGCCGGGTGTACAGATTTTTTTGTATTTTATCCCTAATTTTTTCTCGAACCTTTTGGTTCGTCGGGATGCCCTAATTTTTTCCTAGGTCAGTCGACCTAGTGGGTCCTTGTTCACACGTAGTATCTTTTAACTATGTCCGTATTTACAGGGTGCAGGAGGTTGTCGCCATCCATAGTGGTCAAGATCATTGCTCCACCAGAGAATATGCTTTTGATTACAAACAGTCCTTCATATGTAGGAGTCCATTTGCCCCTGGGATCACCTTGTGGCAAAATGATATGCTTGATTACCAAGTCACCGACCCGATATACCTGACGTTTGACCTTTTTGTTAAAAGATTTGATCATGCGTTTTTGGCACATATGACCATGACAGATAGTTGCAAGCCTCTTCTCATCAATCAAGTTTAACTGGTCAAGTCGAGTCTGGATCCAATCTTCTTCGTTCAAACCAGCATCCTCCATGATCCTCAGAGAGGGGATCTGGACCTCAATAGGTAAGACAACCTCCATGTCGTATACCAGAGAATAGGGTGTTGCCCCAGTTGATGTGCGAGCTATGGTACGATACCCATGGAGAGTGAATGGTAGCATCTCATGCCAGTCTTTGTATGTGACTGTCATTTTCTGTATGATCTTCTTAATGTTTTTGTTAGCAGCTTCTATAGCGCCATTCATCTTTGGTCGGTAAGGGGAAGAATTGTGATGTTGGATCTTGAATTGCTCGCATAAGGCGGTGATCATAGTGTTGTTTATATTCATACCATTATCAGTGAGGATTCTCTCTGGGATACCGTACCGACAAATGAGATTCTGTTTGATGAACCGGGCGACAACATTCTTGGTAACGGAAGCGAAGGAAGCTGCCTCAACCCACTTTGTAAAATAGTCGATGGCCACTAAGATGAAGCGGTGTCCATTGGAGGTTGTTGGCTTGATTTCCCCAATATATCGATTTCCCACATAGCAAAGGGCCAAGGAGCTGTCAAGACATTCAAAGGAACCGGAGGGACGTGCACTTTATCAGCATAAATCTGAAACTTATGGCAAGTTCGAGAGTGTTGATAACAATCTGCCTCTATGGTAGACCAATAATAGCCTGCCCGTAGGATATTATTTGCCATTGTATGCCCGCTGGAATGGGTGCCAAAAGTACCTTCATGTAATTCAACCATGATCCTTTCAGCTTCAACCTTGTCTACGCACCTAAGTAATATAGAGTCATGACTGCGTTTGTACAAAATGCCGTTACTAAGCAAGAACTTAGCCGAGAATCTTCTTAGGAATTTCTTGTCATTCACTGAAGCTCCTTCTGGATATTCCTGAGACTCAAGATACCTTTTAGCTTCATGGAACCAAGGTTGATCCACTACTTCTTCAGTACCGATCTCGTGACAGTAGGATGGTTCATCCATCCGCTCAATGGTGATCTGAGGAGCCTCGTTATCCCAATTAAGTTTAAACATAGATGACATTGTAACTAGTGTGTATGCTAGCTGATTTTCTTCTCGCGGGAAATGCTCGAAAGTAATCTTCTCAAAATATGGCAGCAATGTCAACACATGTTCTTTGTAAGGGATAAGGTTAGGGTGTTTGGTGTCCCATTCCCCTTTGATCTGACTGATGACCAAAGCGGAATCTCCAAACACAACCAAAGATTTGATCCCTAAATTTATGGCAGCTCTGAGACCAAAGATGCACGCTTCATATTCTGCCATGTTGTTTGTACAATCAAAGCAGAGTCTTGCGGTAAAGGGAGTATGACACCCTTTAGGAGATACGAGTACAACACTGTTGTACCCCAAAATTTTCCCTCTCAATTCTCAAGGCCTTTCTCACAAGGATTCTCAAGGTTCAAGCTTGCACAAGTACTTTGGAATTTTCCAGTACCAAAATTAAAAGGAAACTGTCAAAAAGGGAGAAAACAGATAAAAGTAACATTTTGACAAATTTGGAGGAAAACATGTCTCCTTTGATTTAGCACCCTTCGACTGACTCTAAGCCTCTTTCGAATGCAAGTTTAGGTACATCCTTCGTTTTAAACTGAAAGCTTCTTTCGAATGCCAGTTTAGGTACATCCTTCGTTTGGATTTGAAACCTCCTTCGAATGCAACTTAGGTACATCCTTCGTTTGGATTTGAAACCTCCTTCGATTCAGCCTTTTGATTGGAGAAGTGTGCTGCCTACATGGTTGCAATCAAAGGCCATAACATATTGGCCACACATGCCCCCTGTAAGGAAACCTTTTTGAAAATTCTGGCTGCAGATACTCAATGTCACGTCCAATGTTATGACACCGTATCTGACTTACTATATGACAGTAAATACAAAAGCAGTAAAGAACACAGTCAATTGTTTACCCAGTTCAGTGTGCAACAACACCTACTCTGGGGGCTACCAAGCCAGGGAGAGAATCCACTATAAGAGATGTTAATTCAGGAATAAACCAACCAGTTTATCTCCTTCACTTAAGACCTACCCAATGCAATTCTAATCTAAGTACAACTTAAACCTGAGTTCCTACTCACTCCCCCTCAATCACAGCAGTGATACATAAACCAATTTGACTTAAGAATTGATGAAGACACTCTTCAAAAAAACACACACTTGATTAAGCTTCACAGCTTTTAATTAAGCAACACAATCACTCGTGCTTCACAGCTTTGAGTGATGTACACAACTAACTTGACTCTGCTTCACAGCTTTAGTCAAGGGACATTCAAACACTCTTGCTTCAAAGCTTTGAGTGCTACACAACCCTTACAATCGAAACCTATTCCAAGGCACTTATCACAATGATAATTGCTTGGAGTACAATAAACAAATCTATACAGATTACAAAATTGATCTTCTAATCAATCAGCAGGGATGTCTTGAAAAACAGCAGCTCTGTTGAATATATAGCAGCTGCAACTTCAGTTAGGGTTTCCAAAAACCTAGGGTTGATTCCGTTTGACCTAAAGACCAGGTCACAGGACTTTATTAACCAGGTTAGGGTTGAGCTAGGTTACTCCTCAGAAAACGCAGGATTCTGTTCAGAAAGGACTGAGTTATTTCCTGAAAAAACTCAGACTTATCCAATCCTGCAATCCTGTTAGTTCAGAACAGGATGTCATAACATCTGTTATGACATCTGAGAAAACCTGTCTACTGATTTAGCAAAATGTGATCATTTTGCAAACATGCTCAGATACACACTTATAAACATCAGTATTTGAATTACAATATTTTTCTGCACATGTACCTAATGAATTAGTACAACCTGAACTAGAATGTTATGACATCAGTCATGACATTCACACATACACTTGGGATTTACCAAAAATGCAAGCCAATACCTAAACACCTACAAACTCCCCCTTTGGCAGATTTTTGGCTAAAGTCCTTAAACAATCAGAGATAGATAGCAGCAGAAATAAGTGACAGCAGAAAAATATAATGTCAAGTACTAATTAAGCAAGTACCAAAATATTCTCCCCCTCTTTAGCCATAAATGGGCCAAAGTTACATGTTCATAAAATTATACAGTTATCCAAAACATAATAATGAGATCAGCAGCAGACAACAGCAGAACACACTTCCAAACTCCACCAGCAACACCACCAAGCAGCAATCAACCTTCAAGCACTGTCATCAGACTCAGAGGAGCTAGTTTCTTCAATGTTGAGCTGTCCTTCAGCTTCTATACCTTCTTCCCTCCTGCTTTCTTCAGCTTCCTCCTTTTCTAGCCTGGCAATTAGAGCTTCTAGGGTCCTTCTTCTAGCATCCAGATCTTTGCAAGTTTCTTTTAAAACAGCTATGACATCTGATGTCTTGGACTGGGTCTTTGCAGACGATGGCTCAGCTGATGTTATGACAATGTCTGGAGCATGAGATCCCAGAAACAGTTTGTAGTGCAGGCCAAGGACAGGAGCTCTTTTGCAGACTGTATCTCTTGCTACAAGGATGTCAGGGTATTGTGCAAGGATGATTCCACAGAGGAGGGAGGGAAAGGCAATTGGTCCTTTGACAGCATAACTGCCAGCATGCTTCAAAGTTTGTTCAAAGATGTACCTTCCATAGTCAAAGGCAGTCTTGGTTCCTACAGCATAGATAAATCTCCCCAATCCTGTGGAGATGGTTGATTTGTGATTTGTAGGCACCCAGTTTGCTGCACCTATTTTATGCAAGATGGCAAATTTCATGCTGAGTTTACTAGCATTCAGCTTCCCTTTCAATGGCCAGCACTTTACTTGCCTGGCTGTGATGGTTAAACAAACTTCATTGTTAGTTGCCTCTAGATTAGGACAGTCCTTATTTGTTCTTCCAAGAAACTTGTTGATTTCTGATGGAGAGAACTTGACCCTTCTTCCTCTAACAAAGACACTTTCAAAGTCAGCTGACCTTCCATCAGCACAATCATTTGACAAGTTCACTACAAACTCCTTAACCAGATTTTCATAGCATTTGTTAAACTTTGTCACTGTCTTCATTAGCCCAGCATTCTTGATCAGATCCATGATGTCTTTGCACTCCAAGGCATCATTGTTGAGCTCTCTCTCCAAGGCTATTCTCTTCAAGCAAACATACTTCCATCTGTTTGCATTGTCAGCATGATGAAAGGAGATGTTGTCTGTTGGCACTTCAGGCACTCTAGCAATCTTGCTGGAGGGGAGCTTCCTTCTGATGGGAGTTTCTTCAATATCAATCTCAAATTCTGATTCATCATCAGAATCAGAAGTTTCAGGTTCTTTACTTTTCTTAGAGATTGGTTGTCTAGCAGTCTGCACCTGTGCCTTCTTCCCTTTTGTCTGAATTTTCTCAGCCATCCCTTCAGCCTTGGATTTCTTAGCATCAGGTTTAACATTCTGACTACTCTTTCTTTTCATCAATCTCCTAGCAATGCTAGGGTTCACATTAGCAATCAGTTCATTATCTGAGTAATCTTCATCCACATCAATGATAGGTGGATCAACAGCCTTTTCAGAGGGGTTCTGAATGTTGTCTTTTGGTGTCACAACATCCTCAGTGACATCTACTTGTTCAGAACCTTCCACATTTGGACTTTCTGATTGATTCAAAGGGATAGAAATCCCCGATACAGATTGGTTGCCACTCAGAATGCTAGTAACCAGCCTAGCAATAGCTTGGTGTACTTGAACTGATCCTTCTCTATTAGGTATAGAAGACGAAGGATGAGAAGAATTACCAGAGGCTGTAGCTTGAGCTCTTCCTGCATGTCTGGTTCTGAGCTTTTTGACTCTGGCTGGGTCAGTTGCCATCTCCCTGAGAGGAGTGACCTCAAGAACTTCAGATTCTATGCATGTAGTGATTGCCCTAGAATCTTGATCAGATGATGACGATGATGAGGAAGACGAAGCCGCCATGGTGGAAGACGATGTCTGAGACATTTTGTTTAACTTTGAGTAATAGTAGCAGTTTGAGAAAAATCTTTGATTGGGAGGAGGAAATAGGTTGCAAGGATGAGAGAGGTAGGGGGTAAAAGGGAGTCTCTTCAACTTCTTAAGGCTTTTGAAGGAATTGTGAATGAATATGATTAACCCACTAAATATAGACTTAATAAAATTAATCCCTTCAACCCTTGTTTTCAGCAAAAATAATTGCTATAATTTCTCATGTTGGTGAATACCCAACCTGCCCCTCAAATTTTCAAGTTTATTTCCAACAAGCGCCTTGGTAGAAGAATCAGTCAGCTGAAGCTTAGAGAAACTATGTTCCAGTTTAAATGACTTCTTCTCTTCAAAGTCAATAGGGTTCAAGGAAATGTTGAATGTTTTCAGATTGTCACAACACAATGTCACAACATCTTGTGTAACATTGTACTCAGGGAGCATCTGTTTTGACCAGATGTTTTGAGAACAGAATTTATGAGACTTGTTCTTTCCAACATCCTTGTCAAGATGACTTAAGGTTCTGACAACACATTCTTCTTCAAGTTTATTTGCCACATCACATATATTATCAGCCTGTAGTTTTGGAGTTCTTCTGACAGCTTCCATAGAAATAGCTCTTTTCATTCTTCCAAGCTTATGCTGCCACAGTTTCATCTCTTTTTCTTCTTTGATGATTTGACTCATAGTGGAGATATCAGTGTTCTCAGGCTGCCACACATAACAGTTATCTTTGGATTTGATTCCTCTCATTACAACATCTAGTTTTTCATTAAATACTAGACATTCAGATCTTGAGAAGTTGACCATGAATCCTAGATCACATAATTGACTGATGCTAATGAGATTAGTAGTCAACCCCTTTACCAGCAGTACCTTATTCAGACTTGGAACTCCAGGGCAGTCCAAATTACCAACTCCTTTGACTTCACCTTTAGCACCATCTCCAAAGGTCACAAAACTGGTGGTGTGAGGCATAACATTATTGAGGAGATTTTTGAATCCAGTCATGTGTCTGGAACATCCACTGTCAAAGTACCAATCTTCCTTTGCAGAGACCCTCAGGGAAGTGTGAGCTATCAGTGCAGTAGCCTTTTTCTTCCATTGAGGAGCATGTGGTACCTTTTTAGACTTAGGTTTGACATCTGAGTTCTGATTAGGATATCCATGTAGTCTGAAGCAGAAGGGCTTTATGTGACCATATTTCCCACAATGATGACATTTCCATCTTTGGTACCTCTTCTTCATATGTCTCTGTCCCTGATGTTGAGAGTAATGTTGAGACATCCGTTTTGACATTTGCTTCCCAGTACCAAATTTCTTTGTTTCCACAAATCCTAGGCCAGATTTATTTCCCATATTTTGTCCAGCCTGAAGGATCTCTTCCAATTTGTCTGTTCCATTGGTCAACATCTTGACAGATTTGGTCATTTGATTCAGTTGTGAGTTCAGCAATTGAACTTCTCCTTCTAGATGACTTATAGTTTCAAGATTCGCCCTTTTTTCAGCCTCCAGTTTGATAATGAGTTTTGATTGTTTCTCATTCTGCACACAGACTTCAGCACTTCTGATACACAATTTCTTGTAGGTATCAGCCAGTTCTCCAAATGTTACTTCTTCATCACTAGTATCACTTTCAGAAGTACAAACACTAGTTAGGGCAGTAACTAGTTTAGCAGATTCTTCTTCAGAATTACTTTCTGAATCATAGTCAGACCAAGTAACAGTCATTCCTTTCTTTTGCTTCTTAAGAAAAGTAGGACATTCAGCTCGAATATGTCCATATCCTTCACATCCATGGCATTGAATACCTATGCCTTGGTTTCCCTTATCTTCTGA
This sequence comes from Vicia faba, assembly GCA_948472305.1. Classification (NCBI taxonomy): domain Eukaryota; kingdom Viridiplantae; phylum Streptophyta; class Magnoliopsida; order Fabales; family Fabaceae; genus Vicia; species Vicia faba. The sequence continues at coordinate 1,183,025,662 of OX451739.1, read as the reverse complement.
CCTTGGTCTTCTGCTGGAACTGTCAATGTCAGAGGGAATGTTATGAACATTAGACCTTGACTTTGGGTCCATTCTTTTGATGAGCCTGTTGAACTGTCTTCCAAGCATGGCAATAGCTTCAGATATGTTTTCTTCTTCATCCTCCTTGTATTCAACATCAGTATTGGATACAAGTGCTATGCTTTTGTTCTTCTTGTCTCCATTATCAGTGATCCCCATCTCAAAAGTCTGAAGAGACCCAATAAGTTCATCCACTTTCAACTTGCTAATGTCCTGGGCTTCCTCTATGGCAGTTACCTTCATTGCAAATCTTTTAGGCAAGGATCTGAGAATCTTCCTCACCAGTTTTTCTTCTGACATTTTTTCTCCCAGTGCTCCTGAGGTGTTGGCAATCTCCAAGATGTTCATGTGAAACTCATGAATGGTTTCATCTTCCATCATTTTTAGATTCTCAAACTTAGTGGTCAACATCTGAAGCCTTGACATTTTTACTTTGGAAGTGCCCTCATGAGTAGTTTTGAGAGTGTCCCAAACTTCCTTGGCCAGTTCATATTGATGTACTAGTCTGAAGATGTTTCTATCAATTCCATTGAACAAGGCATTTAAAGCTTTTGAATTTCCCAGAGCTAACTCATCTTCTTCTTTACTCCAATCTTCCTCAGGCTTCAGACTGATTGTCCCATCTCTCTCAGTTATGGTGGGATGAATCCATCCTTTGTCAGCAGCTCTCCAAGCCTTTTTGTCCAGAGATTTTAGGAAGGCAATCATACGAGGTTTCCAGTAGTCATAATTGGTTCCATCCAGAATGGGTGGTCTATTTCCAAAAACTCCTTCTTTGTCCATAATGCCAGAAAGTGATATCCCTAGATCTCACCCAGTAATACAGGCAGGGTGCCTGCTCTGATGCCAATTGAAAATTCTGGCTGCAGATACTCAATGTCACGTCCAATGTTATGACACCGTATCTGACTTACTATATGACAGTAAATACAAAAGCAGTAAAGAACACAGTCAATTGTTTACCCAGTTCAGTGTGCAACAACACCTACTCTGGGGGCTACCAAGCCAGGGAGAGAATCCACTATAAGAGATGTTAATTCAGGAATAAACCAACCAGTTTATCTCCTTCACTTAAGACCTACCCAATGCAATTCTAATCTAAGTACAACTTAAACCTGAGTTCCTACTCACTCCCCCTCAATCACAGCAGTGATACATAAACCAATTTGACTTAAGAATTGATGAAGACACTCTTCAAAAAAACACACACTTGATTAAGCTTCACAGCTTTTAATCAAGCAACACAATCACTCGTGCTTCACAGCTTTGAGTGATGTACACAACTAACTTGACTCTGCTTCACAGCTTTAGTCAAGGGACATTCAAACACTCTTGCTTCAAAGCTTTGAGTGCTACACAACCCTTACAATCGAAACCTATTCCAAGGCACTTATCACAATGATAATTGCTTGGAGTACAATAAACAAATCTATACAGATTACAAAATTGATCTTCTAATCAATCAGCAGGGATGTCTTGAAAAACAGCAGCTCTGTTGAATATATAGCAGCTGCAACTTCAGTTAGGGTTTCCAAAAACCTAGGGTTGATTCCGTTTGACCTAAAGACCAGGTCACAGGACTTTATTAACCAGGTTAGGGTTGAGCTAGGTTACTCCTCAGAAAACGCAGGATTCTATTCAGAAAGGACTGAGTTATTTCCTGAAAAAACTCAGACTTATCCAATCCTGCAATCCTGTTAGTTCAGAACAGGATGTCATAACATCTGTTATGACATCTGAGAAAACCTGTCTACTGATTTAGCAAAATGTGATCATTTTGCAAACATGCTCAGATACACACTTATAAACATCAGTATTTGAATTACAATATTTTTCTGCACATGTACCTAATGAATTAGTACAACCTGAACTAGAATGTTATGACATCAGTCATGACATTCACACATACACTTGGGATTTACCAAAAATGCAAGCCAATACCTAAACACCTACACTTTTCGATTCACCAAGCGTACTGCCTGCAAAGCCTACTTCGATTTGGACAAGTTTACTGCCTACAAGCCTGCTTCGACTGGACAAGTTTGCTGCCTGCATGCTTGTTTTGATTGGACAAGTTTCGATGGGACAAGGAACACCCTTCGACTCAGAATTCAGGAACTTCCCTCACGCTAAAAGAAAATGACTCCCTTTATGTTTGTTTCGATCCACATGCTTCAATTAGGAAACATTGCTTCCTTCGAACATAGTGTTTCGATTGGGCAATATACTTCCTTCGAGCATGAGCTTTCGATTTGGTAATATGTTTGTTTCGACCCAAGCTTCGATTGGGAAATAGCTTCCTTCGAGTTAGTTTGTTTCGACCACAAGCTTCGACTGAGGCAAAGGCTTCCTTCAAACAGGTGTGCTTCGATCTCACTCTTGCTTTCGACTCAAGACCAAATCTCGTTTTCCAGGCTATGTTGCTTCCAAATCTTTACATAATCAGAAGTTTGTACAAGGGTTTTAAACTTTATCTTTTAGATACTACTATTCTTGGTTAAAGGCTACATACTCTTTCTTTTCATAGAGAGTACTTTAGTCACAAAATCAGCTTTCAACCTGATTTTGGTCTGAGCACAAGAAACGTCAGAAGCATAAGTCACATCTTCTGCACCTCAACTGTCAACAGGCCCCCCACTTGTACCTTTCACGTTATCTATTATTTTATTATTTTGCAAGGCTGGCTATTGAAAACATGTCTATTCTTTTTCTCTATAAATAGAGGAATTTTTGCAAAGATGAGGGAGGATCTTTGGACCAGGGGAACGAATCTCCCAAATTTTCTCAAACACAATAAAACTCTCAAGTTCATCAACACTTGAGAAATCAAAACCCAGAATCCCAAACACTCACCTCTTTTGATTCTGAAGAACACCCCACACATAGAAGTTTGTTCAAACTCAAAGACAACCTTCTGTGACAACTCTTCGAACCAAAAGCAAACCCCCTGTGACTACTCTTCGAATTCCAGAAACGTCCAGGTAGCAGTTCAAGTTCGAATCCCACATCCATTCAAGGCCTGAAGCAAGGTAAGTTATTCTTACCTTTGAACTTTTCGTTTCATGGAATAATAATTTTCCCTTTCGTTTGAAACATGTACATACCATTGTTCCTTTCGTTTCCACCCTTTTAATATATTTTTCAGAGCTAACCCTTTCGTTTTGGCTTTCTGTCTACCTGAACTTGCTTTAACTATTAAACTGTTTACCAAACAAATACTAGCATGGCCTAAGGCCATGTTGCCATTTAATGCTTGAAATGAAAGAAACAGGAAACAAGAAATAGGAAACGAAGCTTCTGTTTTCTACCCCCTTTCTCCAGGCCCAATCGAAGGAGGCAGAAAGGCAGATTGCATCTTATACTAGTTCCAGGCCCAGTCGAAAGGCACAACATGCTGTCCTGCTGGTCCCGATCGAAAGGCACAACATGCTGTCCCGCTGGTCCCAATCGAAAGACACAACATGCTGACCGTGAGGCCTCAGTCGAAAGTCATGCCTTCACCCTTTTCAGGCCAAATCGAAGAGAGCCAGAAAGTGCAGAATCGAAGGGTTTTCTGCCTCAATCGAAAGACACTCATTTTTTATACTTTTATCTTATTTTTTTTCCTTCATATTTTTTATGCCTTTCGATATGGTTGTAATAGCGTAGGATTTTATCTTTCTGCATTTTATTTACTTTGTACAAATGCTAGTAATTAGGTGTGTATGGTAAGATAAAACCAACAAATAGGCCACCCTAATCAAAGACTAAATGCATGCAAATCAAACACACTATGCACACATGCACCCTTAGGGTAATTCCACTTGTTGACTTCAAAAATGGGCCATGGTATGCATGTCAAGTACTTTGGAAAAACAAAAAGATCATAGTCCCTCGATGACGCTGTCTTGGTTGCCTAAACAAAATGATCAAGTCCCTCAAGAAAATTGCCAAAAATACTTGACACAATTGCTATCATGGTCTATACGATGACCCGCGCCTGTCCCGCTTAACATCCTAACGCAAGGTTGTTCATCAAACACAATGGTGAAACAACACTGTTAAAAGGGTTAAAAACATGAGAAAGATCTTTGAGTAAAATTAGGGTAGATAGCTCTTAGTCACTTGATCAAACTTGCAAAACATCCTTGCCATTTTTTCAAACACACATCACAACACAACTTCAAAACAACTTTCAAAAACATTGAATTATCTTTTCAAAAAGACAAACACATTTGTAAAACATTCAAATAAGAATTGTTACGAAGGTTGCCTAGACAAGGCATATTTTTCAAAACATTTTCAAAACCACACACACAACGCACCATTTCAAGCAATTGAAAAGCAAAGGCAAGTGATCTAAAACAAGTAACTAAGATCCCATGGAAAACCATGGATGAAAAGGGTGCTAGCACCTTCCCTTTTCATAATCTACCCCCGAACCCACGAAAACATCTCAAAGGTCTTTCCTGTGCTTTTTGACCTTTCCTTAGGATAAAATAAAAAGTCAGTGGCGAATCTTGCTAAACCGAAACATTTGCGAACACAAACGCAAATCCCAAGTCAGTTCTCCCACTGTATCACAGAACTGGCGACTCTGCTGGGGAAAATTCTAAAAGTGGGGTTACCTTAGGGTTTTAGATCACCTTTACATGCTTGCTTTGATTGCTTTGATTGCTTTGATTGCTTTACTTTTTGGGTTCCTTGTTTGGGTTTATTGTAAATCCTACACCCGGATTTGGGGGCACCTTTTTGGGTTAAATAGCAATAAACTGTGAGGGAACTGTGCGGGGTATACCGACATGGTTGAAGCAGTAGCTATGTTAGTGTGACATATTTGTGGGTACCAGTAGCCCTTGAGTAGTCAAGGAGAATACGGGGCCGCTGAGTGATGTCATGAAGCACTAACGAACTCTTAGAACCTTACTTGACCATCTTGGCCTTTTTAGGGGTAGTGAGATGACCGACTTTGGTGCAGTCCAAAGTTGGTAGATACTCGATACTACACTCATTGAGGATTGTTTTCTTGGAATATTTTGGTCGCCAGTTAAGTGGCTAAACCAAAACAATGAACATAGAAAATAATCCAGTGATATTGAGCTCCTTAGAACCCGGTTTCTATTTTAGGACAGGTTGAGCCAACTAACTTCAAGAGGGTACTTACCTATAAACCCCATGCAAGCCTAAACCTAAGGACTTGTTTGCTCTGTGTGAATATGACTGTCTGTATATACACTTGCTTACTTTTGCATACATGTACATAACATCATAACATCATACCATAGCATTTTCAATAACCATTTCAAGGATCTCGAGGGTCTTTTGATACAGGGGCACGTTGAACCAGGCGTCTACCAAAGAGCAAGAGGGTTCCTCTCTAAACAAACACCGTCAAAGATCAAGTGCAATAACTTGAATCAGGGGCTATGACCCACTTGACACGGTGAGCTTGATTCTCGTGGAAAGACATCCACAGATACAAAGTTATCCAATCAAAGATGTTGATCGAAGTTCAACCTCTAACATTTTCTTGCGTTTACCCCGTGAGATCCTTGAAAACATGCATCCACATATCATGCATCATATCATGACAGGTTTCTCCCATACAGGTCTCCTTATCTTCCTACTGTTTATTTCAGTAAGATGGATATGGAACAAACAGTGAAAGATCTCCAGGCTCAAAATGCTCAACTCCGAGAAATGTTCTTGAACCTATACAAGGGGCAAGAAGAAGTGAAATCTCTCCTCACTAGGGGCTTGGTCCTAGGGAATCCAGGAGGCATCAGGAATGATCAGTTGGAAGGGCTACAAATTGAGTTGGCAACAATGAAGATCCAGATGATGGGACAGCTGGTGGGCCAGATGGCTCTCATCCAAGACCTGGCTCAAAGACAAGAAAAGCTCAGGGTCCTCGTCAACAAACTACTTCAAAATGACCAAGTGGGGCAAACAACTAGGGTTGAAGACCAAGTCATCATTCAACCACCTTTGGGGCAAGAAGACAAAGGAAAAGCTCCCCAGCTTGCTTCAGGGTCACAAGCTCAGCAACAACCTTGCCAACACCAACGAAATAATCAGCCAAAGGGGGAAAGACTTCAAAGGCATTTCACCCAAATCAACGTGCCATTGTCACAAGCATTGCAACACATGTTAAAGATGAACCTGATTACGGTGATAAACCCTCATCCGAACCCTAAGACTTCTTCTCCTAACTACAACCCAGATGCAAGGTGTGCTTATCATTCCGGTAGCCCAGGGCATGATACAAACGATTGTTGGGCGTTGAAATACAAGATTCAAAATCTGATCAACAAAGGAATGCTGGAGTTCACACAAGATGGCCAGACTGAATTCTTCTGCCAAAGGCTCACCACCTAAAGTGACAAGTTCAGACAAATAAGCTTCTGTTCATTTTGAATTTTCAAGTTGTAATCTCTTTTGTTATTCAAACAATTATCTATTAATGTCAAACTTTGTTTTCATTAATGCATTGCATATGTTTGTCTTGATTTGATCCACTCATTTCCATTACATTTAAACTATGCTTTTTACTCTCTTTATGACTTTCAACTCTTGCTAAAAGTTACAAGCCTTTAGAGGGAGGATGACGAAACAATACCATAATCTCATACAGTATGCTTTTGAACAGACCTTGCTGATGATGTACAGGCATTTCTTTCAAATCCTAAACACGGGAGTTATAAGGAAGATAATCGCTAGTCAACCCCTTCGAGCCAAATAAGTAGAAGTTTTCTGTTTTAAACATAAATTGAAACCTTTAATCAAAACCTGGGGCAGGGTAGTCTCTCAGTTAATTCAAACATGCACTGAGCCGCAAACTCTCATATCATAATACAACGAATGACGTCAGGAAACATTCCTCTGAAATCAAAAGGCAGTGGTGGTTCCTTATCTCATAGGCAATCAATCTCTCAAAAGAGAAAAGCCCACTGAGCCAAAACCTATAAATGAGGCTTAAGAAAGCTGGGGCATCCCGCTGACTGTAATCTCAAAAACAGGAACAGTCAGGCAAAAGTTAGGGATAATAAATCAAAAGAACGAGGTCACTACAAATCCTCAACAACATGGAAAATGTTGCAAAAAAAAATGATGACTTCCTTCTGGCAAACTTAACTTATCTGAACCATCACCAAAACGTCATTCCAGACTCAATTGGAGTTCAAACGCACAATTAACTGAGCTTAGGATTGAAGAACATCACGAAGAACGGGTGGGTACAAATACACTTTGAGCCTTTATACTTTGTTTCTTAAACCGTGAACCAAGCCACGTTACAACCCTTCAAAAGTCCTAATTGAAGCATGGGTTAGTTCGAAAGCATACTGTTACAAAAGGTATCCTGACTCCTGTAAGGCTTAGCCCTAAATCTTGTGTTGAATTTGTCTTATAAAAAGTTTTCTGCTAAAAAACGCATTTTTCAAAACTTCGGGACAAGCATAAACTTTGCATCACTTGAATATCACTGTTTGCATTTGGCTATTTGTTTGACAGTGGAGAAATTCACACAACGAATATCCGATGAACGAAATCCCTCTTAGTGAACAAAATCACTTCAAAAAGGATGACACTTCCATTGACAAATCTCCTATCAACAAGGGGGCATGACATGTCACTATCCAGCACACCTGGGGCAGTCCAATCAAGATTCCAGGAAATCTCTCAAAGAAGTGCAGAGTAACCAGGGGCAAGTCTCCATCTCCGTCACTTGGGACATTGAGCGTCAATCCCAACAAAGGGTTGCGTACAATCAAACTTTTTGGCAGTGCCACAAACACTCGCTGCTAGGGGAAGTGAAAAATCTCCCCAAAATCCTTCTTATAGGATGATTCCCCAACAAGAGTATAATCTCTGACCCCTTTTCCCAGCTGAATCAACCTCAAGAATCCTCGAGGACTTCCCCCAACGAAGATGTCACCTCTCTAGCAGACTGACGATAGGGTTTATTTCCCCAATAACACCAGGATTCCCCAGCTTGAGTTTGCCTATCCGACTACTACAAATCAAAGGACCACAACTCCTCTTCCCTAGTAGACTACTCTATAATCCCCAACAAGTTACTGCGAAACCTGGACCCGACCAGATATCAGTTCAACTTCGACTCCCCAGTAGAGCAACGGACGACTAAGACTCCTAAACTCCTTTTCCAAGCAGAAATAAACATACTCCCCACAGAGTTTTCAACTTCCCCCAGCGGAGTTCTCCTCAAATAAGAAAACAAGAATCCATTGGAAATATTCTAAGCAAAGTTTGAAGACACACATACTTTTCAACAGCAGTCCAGGATTTAATGACTCCCCAGCTTTTGTCAAGGATTTATTTTCCCAGACAAAAATACATTCATTAACATTTCACATTTCATACATCCTATTTACATACATGATAAGTGCATACAACACAGTCTCATTTACTTTTGAGAACATCATGACATCGTGCATTTCATACATCATGACATTGCATACAACTAACGTTTTACCTTTTTCAGAAAAAGGTCAATCAACAGATGGCTACCATCAACCTTTTCAAGTTCCAGATTAATACCTGTAGCAAGCCAGGAAAACTATCTGTGGACGATTGATTGTAGATTAATACCTGTAACAAGCCAGGAAAACTATCTACATGAAGAGATTGAAGATTAATACCTGTAGCAAGCTAGGAAAACTATCTTTCTTTCTCAGGTCAGAGATTAATACCTGAAACCAGCCAGGACAACTATCTCGTCGACCAACCTTTTCAAGTTCCAGATTAATACCTGTAGCAAGCCAGGAAAACTATCTGTGGACGATTGATTGTAGATTAATACCTGAAACCAGCCAAGAAAACTGTCTACATGAAGAGATTGAAGATTAATACCTGTAGCAAGCCAGGAAAACTATCTTTCTTTCTCAGGTCAGAGATTAATACCTGAAACCAGCCAGGACAACTATCTCGGCGACCAACCTTTTCAAGTTCCAGATTAATACCTGTAGCAAGCCAGGAAAACTATCTGTGGACGATTGGTTGTAGATTAATACTTAAAACCAGCCAAGAAAACTGTCTACATGAAGAGATTGAAGATTAATACCTGTAGCAAGCCAGGAAAACTATCTTTCTTTCTCAGGTCAAAGATTAATACCTGAAACCAGCCAGGACAACTATCTCGTCGACCAACCTTTTCAAGTTCCAGATTAATACCTGTAGCAAGCCAGGAAAACTATCTGTGGACGATTGATTGTAAAGTAATACCTGAAACCAGCCAGGAAAACTGTCTACATGAAGAGATTGAAGATTAATACCTGTAGCAAGCCAGGAAAACTATCTTTCTTTCTCAGGTTAGAGATTAATACCTGAAACCAGCCAGGACAACTATCTCGTCGACCAACCTTTTCAAGTTCCAGATTAATACCTGTAGCAAGCTAGGAAAACTATCTGTGGACGATTGATTGTAGATTAATACCTGAAACCAGCCAGGAAAACTGTCTACATGAAGAGATTGAAGATTAATACCTATAGCAAGCCAGGAAAACTATCTTTCTTTCTCAGGTCAGAGATTAATACCTGAAACCAGCCAGGACAACTATCTTGTCGACCAAACTTTTCAAGTTCCAGATTAATACCTGTAGCAAGCCGGGAAAACTATCTGTGGACGATTGATTGTAGATTAATACCTGAAACCAGCCAGGAAAACTGTCTACATGAAGAGATTGAAGATTAATACCTGTAGCAAGCCAGGAAAACTATCTTTCTTTCTCAGGCCAGAGATTAATACCTGAAACCAGACAGGAGAACTATCTCGTCGACCAACCTTTTCAAGTTCCGGATTAATACCTGTAGCAAGCCAGGAAAACTATTTGTGGACGACTGATTGTAAATTAATACCTGTAACAAGCCAGGAAAACTATCTACATGAAGAGAGTGAATATTAACACCTGTAACAAGCCAGGAAAACTATCTTTCTTTCTCAAGTTATAGATTAATACCTGTAACAAGCCAGGAAAACTATCTTTCTTTCTTAGGTCAGAGATTAATACCTGAAACCAGACAGGACAACTATCTACTCGACCAACTCAAACAACCCAACTTTCCAATATAGTTCAGAGGCGCTCTAGACACGGACACCATGTTGGCAATCATCCAGTTTCAGCTTATAGATACAGTCTAGCATTCACCTTTGGATGGCATCTTTAAGCCCATCTCCACAACTATCCATTACATTTCCAGATGGCATCTTTAAGCCCATCCTGACAAGATTCTATCACATCTCCAGATGGCATCTTTAAGCCCATCCCCGATAAGTTTCTGTCACATCTCCAAATGGCATCCTTAAGCCCATTTCCTCATCTATATTTTGACGAGTGCAAATTTACGGGCACTCTAGTGTCCAATCCTCTTTTACCTTCGAGTCGCGAAAGGCAAACTTGCCAATCTAACTCTTCTACAAGAAGATTGAACAGGGGCAACTGTTGTACCCCAAAATTTTCCCTCTCAATTCTCAAGGCCTTTCTCACAAGGATTCTCAAGGTTCAAGCTTGCACAAGTACTTTGGAATTTTCCAGTACCAAAATTAAAAGGAAACTGTCAAAAAGGGAGAAAACAGATAAAAATAACATTTTGACAAATTTGGAGGAAAACATGTCTCCTTCGATTTAGCACCCTTCGACTGTGTCTAAGCCTCTTTCAAATGCAAGTTTAGGTACATCCTTCGTTTTGAACTGAAAGCTTCTTTCGAATTCCAGTTTAGGTACATCCTTCGTTTGGATTTGAAACCTCCTTCGAATGCAACTTAGGTACATCCTTCGTTTGGATTTGAAACCTCCTTCGATTCATCCTTTTGATTGGACAAGTGTGCTGCCTACATGGTTGCAATCAAAGGCCATGACATGTTGGCCACACATGCCCCATGTAAGGAAACCTTTTCGATTCACCAAGCGTGCTGCCTGCAAAGCCTACTTCGATTTGGACAAGTTTACTGCCTACAAGCCTGCTTCGACTGGACAAGTTTGCTGCCTGCATGCTTGCTTTGATTGGACAAGTTTCGATGGGACAAGGAACACCCTTCGACTCAGAAGTCAGGAACTTCCCTCATGCTAAAATACAATGACTCCCTTTATGTTTGTTTCTATCCACATGCTTCGATTAGGAAACATTGCTTCCTTCGAACACAGTCTTTCGATTGGGCAATATACTTCCTTCGAGCATGAGCTTTCGATTTGGTAATATGTTTGTTTCGACCCAAGCTTCGATTAGGCAATAGCTTCCTTCGAGTTAGTTTATTTCGACCACAAGCTTCGACTGAGGCAAAGGCTTCCTTCAAACAGGTGTGCTTCGATCTCACTCTTGCATTCGACTCAAGACCAAATCTCGTTTGCCAGGTTATGTTGCTTCCAAATCTTTACATAATCAGAAGTTTGTACAAGGGTTTTAAACTTTATCTTTTATATACTACTATTCTTGGTTAAAGGCTACACACTCTTTCTTTTCATAGAGAGTACTTTAGTCACAAAATCATCTTTCAACCTGATTTTGGTCTGAGCACAAGCAACGTCAGAAGCATAAGTCACATCTTCTGCACCCCAACTGTCAACAGGCCCCCCACTTGTACCTTTCACGTTATCTATTATTTTATTATTTTGCAAGGCTGGCTATTGAAAACATGTCCATTCTTTTTCTCTATAAATAGAGGAATTTTTGCAAAGCTGGGGGAGGATCTTTGGACCAGGGGAATGAATCTCCCAAATTTTCTCAAACACAACAAAACTCTCAAGTTCATCATCACTTGAGAAATCAAAACCCAGAATCCCAAACACTCACCTCTTTCGATTCTGAAGAACACCCCACACATAGAAGTTTGTTCAAACTCAAAGACAACCTTCTGTGACAACTCTTCGAACCAAAAGCAAACCCCCTGTGACTACTCTTCGAATTCCAAAAACGTCCAGGTAGCAGTTCAAGTTCGAATCCCACATCCATTCAAGGCCTGAAGCAAGGTAAGTTATTCTTACCTTTAAACTTTTCGTTTCATGGCATAATAATTTTCCCTTTCGTTTGAAACATGTACATACCATTGTTCCTTTCGTTTCCACCCTTTTAACATATTTTTCAGAGCTAACCATTTTGTTTTGGCTTTCTGTCTACCTGAACTTGCTTTAACTGTTAAACTGTTTACCAAACAAATACTAGTATGGCCTCAGGCCATGTTGCCATTTAATGCTTGAAATGAAAGAAACAGGAAACAGGAAATAGGAAACGAAGCTTCTGTTTTCTACCCCCTTTCTCTAGGCCCAATCGAAGGAGGCAGAAAGGCAGATTGCATCTTATACTGGTTCCAGGCCCAGTCGAAAGGCACAACATGCTGTCCTGCTGGTCCCGATCGAAAGGCACAACATGCTATCCCGCTGGTCCCAATCGAAAGACATAACATGCAGACCGTGAGGCCTCAGTTGAAAGTCATGCCTTCACCCTTTTCAGGCCAAATCGAAGAGAGCCAGAAAGTGCAGAATCGAAGGGTTTTCTGCGTCAATCGAAAGACACTCATTTTTTTTTTACTTTTATCTTATTTTTTTTCCTTCATATTTTTTATGCCTTTCGATATGGTTGTAATAGCGTAGGATTTTATCTTTCTGCATTTTATTTACTTTGTACAAATGCTAGTAATTAGGTGTGTATGGTAAGATAAAACCAACAAATAGGCCACCCTAATCAAAGACTAAATGCATTCAAATCAAACACACTATGCACACATGCACCCTTAGGGTAATTCCACTTGTTGCCTTCAAAAATGGGCCATGGTATGCATGTCAAGTACTTTGGCAAAACAAAAATATCATAGTCCCTCGATGACGTTGTCTTGGTTGCCTAAACAAAATGATCAAGTCCCTCAAGAAAATTGCCAAAAATACTTGACACAATTGCTATCATGGTCTATACAATGACCCGCACCTGTCCCGCTTAACATCCTAACGCAAGGTTGTTCATCAAACACAATGGTGAAACAACACTGTTAAAAGGGTTAAAAACATGAGAAAGATCTTTGATTAAAATTAGGGTAGATAGCTCTTAGTCACTTGATCAAACTTACAAAACATCCTTGCCATTTTTTCAAACACACATCACAACACAACTTCAAAACAACTTTCAAAAACATTGAATTATCTTTTCAAAAAGACAAACACCTTTGTAAAACATTCAAATAAGAATTGTTACAAAGGTTTCCTAGACAAGGCATCTTTTTCAAAACATTTTCAAAACCACACACACAAAGCACCATTTCAAGCAATCGAAAAGCAATGGCAAGTGATCTAAAACAAGTAACTAAGAGCCCATGGAAAACCATGGATGAAAAGGGTGCTAGCACCTTCCCTTTTCATCATTTACCCCCCGAACCCACGAAAACATCTCAAAGGTCTTTCCTGTGCTTTTTGACCTTTCCTTAGGATAAAATAAAAAGTCGATGGCGACTCTTGCTAAACCAAAACATTTGCGAACACAAACGCAAATCCCAAGTCAGTTCTCCCACCGTATCACAAACACCAATACCATTTCCAAGTGCGTTGGATGCCCTGTCGAAAAACAAGATCCATCGGGATCCTTGTTCAGGTCAGTCATATGGTCTGATCTCTTCACAATTGTTTACTATCATAATGTCCTCATCTGGGAATTCGAACTTCATGGATTGGTAGTCTTCCACAACTTGATGAGAAAGGTGATCAGCCAGTGCACTGCCCTTTATTGCTTTTTGGGCAGTATACTGTATGTCATATTCCGTCAGGATCATCTGCCATATTGCTATTCTCCCAGAGAGAGCAGGCTTCTCAAAGATGTATTTTATTGGATCCATTTTAGATATCAACAAGGTAGTATGGGTCAGCATATACTGTCTCAGCCGGCGAGCAGCCCATGCCAGAGCGCAACAAGTTTTCTCGAGTAGTGAATATCTTGTTTCACAGACGGTAAACTTTTTGCTCAGGTAATAAATAACATGCTCTTTTCGGCCAGACTCGTCATGCTGCCCCAACACACACCCCATTGAGTTTTCTAAAACAGTCAGATACATGATCAAAGGCCTTCCCTCGATGGGTGGCAACAACACAAGAGGCTCTTGTAGGTATTCTTTGATTTTGTCAAAAGCAACTTAGCATTCGTCATTCCATTTGACTACTTGATCTTTCTTCAAAAATTTGAAGATCGGTTCACAAGTAGCTGTCAGGTGAGAAATGAATCTGGCGATGTAATTCAAACGTCCCAAAAATCCTCTGACTTCCTTCTCAGTATGAGGAGAAGGCATCTCTTGTATCGCTTTAAGCTTGGCATGATCAACCTCAATAGCTTTGTTGCTGACGACAAAGCCTAGGAGTTTACCAGACCGTACTCCGAACGTGCATTTATTTGGGTTCAACCTCAACTTGTATTTCTTCAGCCTCTCAAACAGCTTCTGTAAATGATAGAGATGCTCTTCTTCCGTTTGATATCTGGCTATTATATCGTCCACGTAGACCTCTATTTCGTGGTGTATCATGTCGTGAAATAGAGCTACCATGGCACGCTGATAGGTTTCCCGAGCATTCTTCTGTCCGAATGGCATGACCTTATAGCAGAATGTGCCCCACTGTGTAACAAAGGTTGTTTTCTCCATATCCTCAGGCACCATTTTGATTTGGTTGTAGCCTGAGAAACCGTCCATGAAGGAAAACAATTTGTGTTGTGCCGTATTGTCAACTAGAATGTCGATGTGGGGGAGCGGGAAGTCATCCTTTGGGCTTTCCCTATTCAAATCTCTGTAGTCCACGCACATTCGTACTTTTCCGTCCTTCTTGGGCACGGGAACAATGTTGGCAACCCATTGGGGATAAGAGGTGACAGCCAAGAATCCAGCATTGAATTGCTTCATGACTTCGTCTTTAATCTTTTCTGACATATCAGGCCTCGTGCGGCGAACCTTTTGATTTACTGGTGGATAATCTTCTCTTGTAGGCAGACGATGTACCACACTGTCTGTATCAAGTCCCGACATGTCTTCATACGACCAGGCAAAGACTTCAACATAATTGTGCAGCAACTGAATCAGACGCTCTTTGACACGGGGTTCCAAATTGGCACCCACCTTGACTTCTTTCTTGTCCTCTTCAGTACCTAAGTTAACCGTTTCCACCGGCTCTTCGTGAAGCTGAATGGTCCTTTCTTCCCATTGCAACAACCTGGCCAATTCCTCTGGTACCTCACAATCTTCCTCACTTTCTTCGTCGGCTTGGTAGATCGTATTTTCAAAGTTACAATAGGCCATAGCAGAACCGTTACCTATGGGATCCTGAGTGGATGTAGATCAACATTTTAATATGTGAGTGTGTGTAAGAGCATAGCTACCTTTGAAAGAAATAAAATGTAAGAAAGAAAGACAAAGAACACAAAATTTATATGCAAAAACGTCCATGATTCATTAATGACATATAAGAATGAAGTGACAACCCTCACAAATGGACCGTTGTGCTTCGGGTAAGACACAAGGTTTTAAAAATTCTGAATTGTTTAAATATTACAAGCCTGAAAACATTAAAAGACAATTACTCTTGAATAAAAGTAATAGGAATGAAATCTTTGGCCTCCCAGTTATTGAGCCCTCCGCCGATGGTTGGGAAAATCCATTCGTCCATATCATAGCTGCCATCACTGCTTCTACTGCATTGACTCCCTGATTGCTGATACGTAAAGGTGGTCCCCCGGTGCGAGAATGTCGAACAACTCTTTGGGCCTCTGTAGTGAATCCCAAACCAAATTTGTCAGACTTGTAGGGAATATCCGAAAGCTGTCCCCAGATGGTACATCCGCCTTCTTCAACTACTGCTCGAGCATCTTTCAAAGAGGCCATCTTCAGTGGAGGTCTGGTAATCTTCAAGACTTTAGGAGTAGACTTGGTTGCCGCAACTGTTTCTGGAACCTCCTCGAAGTTCTGACATGGAGTCTCAATGAATTCACCATCCATTTCAACATACCTGAAAGAGTTCAGGTGGCTAACCATGTACTCATCCTCCCCGTGAATTGTGACAATTTTTCCTTTGATCGGGTATTTTAGCCTCTGATGTAGGGTAGAAGTGACGACACCAGCACCATGGATCCAGGGTCTACCCAATAAACAAGAGTAAGACGGACGGATGTCTATCACATAGAAAGTTGATTCAAAAGTCTGAGTCCTAACTTTTATGGGGATATTAACTTCTCTGTGCACTATCCTCTTGGAACCATCAAAGGCCCTCACTATGATGTTGCTAGGTTTTAAAATGAGTTCCTCGCAGTCCAGTCGGTCGAGAGCATTTTTTGGCAAGACATTCAATGATGAGTCGGTATCCACCAGAACATGGGCAAGTGTGGTGCCCCTGCATTCAATGGAAACATGCAAGGCATTGTTGTGCTTCCTTACCTTAGAAGTTAAATCAGCGTCGGAAAAGCCCAATCCGTTATCAGCAGTTAGACTGGCCACACAATTCTCAAATTGGTCGATGGAGGTCTCTTGGGGCACGTGGGCGGTCTTGAGAAACTTTACCAAGGCTTTGGCGTGGGTCTCAGAATACAAAAGTAAGGACAACAATGATATCTTCGAGGGGGTCTGCCCCAACTGTTCTACAATGTTGTAGTCACTTTTCTTGATTATCTTTAGTATTTCTTCTATCTCCTTTCTAGAAGCTTCAAGGATGATCTCAGGACGCTCTTTTGCTTGGACAGGCTCATTCAAGACCTCTTTTCCCCTTGTCTCGGTAGCGGGGATGATAGTAGGAGTATCACTGGGAGTGTCGGTAGGAGTGGCAGTGGGAATGATCACAGGAGTTGCAACGGTCTTTGGAGAAATCTCGAGTGAGAAGACACTTCCACTTCTTGTTATCTTACTGGTCCCAGTGATATTACCGATGTCAGGATCAATATCTCTCACAACTTCGTCTTTGACAGCCAACTGATCTTGCTTGATGCCATAGTAATAAACTTCAGCCCCATAACTCCAGGGAACAGCTTTATCCGAAGAGTATGATATTGGTCTTGGCATAGTGATGATTAGAGGTGCAGACCTTGGAGTAGATGTAATCCTGACGGGTCTTTTGGTGGAGACCCCGGGAGGATTGTTGGAAATGGTGATTATCGAGACATCTTGATAAGAAGCTTTGGTAAGAGGAATCTTTTCAAATAAAGTTTATTTGCTAGTCATCAGGCATTGAACGCCTATTTTTAGTAACAAACAACCATTTGGTAGAGACTTGCATAAGTGACAATCTTTATCGCAGCCCGGGAACAGACCGGCTTGCAGTAGATTCTATTTAATGGTCAACAGAGGAGTAATTAAGTCATTCACGGAGAATACAAAACGATTATCATCAATTGCGTTGATACCTTGGCCATGTTTGGGCATTGGCGCCGTTATTACATTAGCCGTTTCTAGGGGATCAAAATCAATCTCTTTCGCATCGATAAGGTCTTGCGCCGTATTCTATAAGGCCCAAAAATCATTTGTATCATGCCCTGGGCTTTAAGAATGATAGGCACATTGAGAGTTCGGGTTGTAGCAAGGAGAAGCAGTATTGGGGTTCTTGGGAGCTTCTTTTAAAGTTTCCAGATTGGTCTTCAGAAGGTGTGGCAAAACTTGAGACATGGTCATGTTGATCCAGGTAAATCGTCTCATGGGTGCTTCTGGCTTGCGCTGATAATTTCGCTGTTGATTTGGCACAGGATTAGAAATCATAACAGCCCCTACCGCCGGGTGACGCTAAATTTTATTTTGATTCCTATGGTCATATGCAGCACTGACCTCCTTCTTTCCAACAAAGGGTTTCTTCATCATGCTCGAGGATGCATCTCTTTGAATTTTGCCGTTTTTTATACCGGCTTCGACCCGCTCACCAGTCATGATTAATTCAGTAAATCCAGCCGAGGAACTCCCGATCAGGTGGTTAAAGAATGGTCGTGACAAAGTGCCTAGGAACATATCCACTAATTCTGTCAGATAGAGGGGGCTGGACTCTGCCTGCGAGATCCCTCCATTTTTGAGCATAGGTTTTGAAACCTTCACTTGCACCCATAGACATGCCTTGCAATTGCGTCCGGGTTGGAGCTAAGTCATCATTATACTGGTATTGTTTGTAGAAGGCGGCAGCCAAATCTTCCCAATTGCGAATATTTGTCCCTTCCAACTGATAGAACCAATCCAACTGCGTCCCTGACAAGCTCTCTTGGAAAAAATGCACCCACAGATCCTTATCAGTCGTATGGGGTTGAATCTTTCTGACGTATGACCTTAAATGCAACTTCGGGAAAGAGACACCGTCATATTTAGCGAAAGTGGGGACCTTGAATTTCTACGGGATGACAACCCATGAGACAAGTCCTAACTCTTCAAAATCCAATCCGGGTACCCTCTGGACGTCCATAGCATTCAAATGATCCTCTAGCTCTTTGTATTTATTATCAACAGGAGGATATTATTCATCATAGTAGTCAGGTTCTTCCTCTTCTTCGAATGCTGGGTTGTTGTTCACTTCCTTGGTCCTGTCTTCTTGATTATCTCCTTCACCCGATGATGTTGCGAAGTCTAAAGTTCGTCTGACTTGTCCTTGGAACCTTCTTCCCATGATCATAATACCGGGTGGTTTCTTCGCTTTCTTCTTCTTTTCTTTGGCCAGTAGAGTCTTCAACTCCTCTTGTCCTTTTGTCAGAGTCAAGAGCATTTGTTGAAACTGGACGTTCTGCGCCTGAAGATCTTTCACTGTCTGTTCAATATCCATCTCACTGAAATAAACAATATAAGGATAAGGAGACCTGTTGTAAGAAACCTGTATGATGTTATGATGAATGGAGATGCAATATGCAAATGATTTCAAGGAAATTAGAGATTTAAATTTGTTCAAACCAAAAAAAAAAGAACACACGTTATATTAATAAAACCAAGTTTGACTACATCATGCCTCTTTGGGCTTACAATGAAAGAAAAAAAATACAACAAAAACTCCTAAGACAAAAATATCAAACGCATCCTCTTTGGCGCGATGTAGGCGTTCAGATTCCGCTCTTCATGAAGCTGCTTGGTGAGTTCTAGAACCTTCTTCTCACTGGCGTAAAATTGGGCTTTAAAGGTGTCTCTCTCTTCCTTCAACTGAACCCAAGCTTTCTGCAAGTCTTCGAGAGAGGTAGGCATGTTAGGATGAAGGACAGTGTATGGGACGCCTCCTTCAACAACAGGCTCTATGATAACAGGAAGGATGGGAGGGTAAGGCATCACGAGACTCTGGGAACGAGCCCGTACCCACCTAAGGTAAGGCTCGAGAGGGATAAAGTTTTTGTGTCCCAAAGTCCTACTGTCCACCTTGTTCACCATTCTCCAAGCTCGTGTAAACCTCTGGCGGTAACCTTAGTATTCTTTGTCATAGTCGAACACCAAACCTTGAATGAGCATCTCATGAGGGCCGTCTCTTCGGGCATACCCAAACTGTCGAAAAGCTAAACAGGGATTGTAGGTGATACCTACCCTAATACTAAGTAGAGGGATGCTAGGGAATTCCCCACAGTGGTCAATGATAGAGACATCTTCCAAGGATCTTGAACACTAATAGATGTCAGAATGGGTAAGGATCATCCTTTGGGACCATGTCAGTCTTTGCTCGTTCTTCAATGTTGATTGAGGTAGGTGTGAAGTGAACCACTTAGTGAGTAGGGGGATACAACACAAGAGAGTATCTCTTTTCTTCACGGTGCGGGTATGGAGGCAATGCAAGATGTCTCCCAATAAGGTAGGTACGGGATTGCGAGAGAGAAAGACTATGATGGCATTAACGTCTATGAATTAGTCCGAATTGGAGAACAGAACCAACCCATAAATGAGAAGAGCCAGGACGTCTTTGAAAGCTTGGAAATCCATGTGGTCCCAGAATGAACGAGCCTTTTCCAATAGAAACTTGGCTAGAAAGCCTTTAACCCCGCTTCTTGTCTCCCAATTGGCTATGATATCGGCCCTTTTCATATGCAAAGCTTCGACGATGACTTCAGGTTTTAGAATCCCTTCTAGACCGGTGAACGGTATCTGATCAAGCACATGCACCCCTAAGATTAGAGAGAACTCTTCCAGTGTAGGTACCAACTGATAGTCCGGGAAAGTGAAACAATGATGTACGGGATCAAAGAATTGGAATAGTACACACATCATCTCTTCTTGGAAACTGGATGTAGCCAAACTGAGGAGTCGACCATATTTCTTGGTAAAAAGAGAATCCCTGGGAACTCTCGAGGCTAACTCTTGAAGTTGAGGGTGTGCTTTTACAAAGCTGATTCGGATGGTGTTTTTTCGGACGAAATTCATGACCTACAAAATGAAAACAAAGATAAATTTATAAATCCTTGAAATGTTTAGTGAGCATGCGTATGATGCTCATGATGTTTATGATGTTATGTACAAGTAAGTATATACACACAGCAAACAAATCCCTATGTTTTAGGCTTGCATGAGTTTTATAGGTAAGTACCCTCTTGAAGTTTAGTTGACTCAACCTATCCTAGTAATAGTGATCGGGTTCTAAAGGATCTCAATATCACTGACCTTTCTCTTAGGCATTGTCTCAGCACAACAATCTTTTCTTGCGTCCTAGATATACCAAAAGTCTAGCCTCAATGAGTGTAGTATCGAGTATCAACCAATTTTAAGCTCTACACTGAAACCGGTTATCTCACTACGTCCTAATGGCCAAGTTTGTTCAATTAGGGTTCTAAAGTCAGTTAGTGCTTCATGACGCCACTCAGCGGCCCCGTATTCTTCTTGATTCACCACGAGGGATACCGGTACCCACAAATGCGCCACACTAACATAGCCATTGTTTCAATCATATCGGTCTACGCCGTACAGTTTCCACAATCTATTGCTATTTACCTAAAAAGGTATCCCAGATCCGGGTGGAGGATCAAAGCAAGCCCGAACAAAGAACAAAATGTAAAGCATATAAATCAAACAATGAAAGCAAGTAAAGGTGATCTAACCCTAAGGTAACCCCACTTTTAACATTCCCCAGCTGAGTCGCCAGTTCTGTGATACGGTGAGAGAACTGACTTGAGGTGTTGCATTTGTGATCGCATTTGTGCGGATAGCAAGAGTCACCATCAACTTTTCTTTTATTCAAAAGGAAAGGTAAAAAAGCACAGGAAAGACCTTTTGAGATTATTTCTCGGGTTCGGGGGGTAGATTATGAAAAGGGAAGGTATTAGCACCCTTTTCATCCATGGTTTTCCATGGGCTCTTAGTTACTCACTAGATCACTTGCTTTTTTGTTTGAATGTGCTTGTGGTGTGGGTTTTGAAAATATCTTTGTAATGGTTCTCGTTTCTATAAGAACGCGTACAAAGTTTTGTTTTGAAAAATAGTTCAAAGATGTGTTTGTAGAATGTGTTTTTGAATGTGGTTTTGAAAAGATGTTTTGCAATAGTTCTCGTCTCTATAAGAACGTATATAAAATGTTTTGCCTTTTTGAAAATATTTTTGAAATGAGAGTGTCGGTGTAAAAAGGCTTTTTGTCGTGAGCAAGCGAGCAACTAGGAGTCAATCTACCTACTCGAAAGGTCTCAAATGTTCTTTTCTTCCTCCTTTAGATGTTGCTATCTTACCATTGATTTGGTAAGAATCCTCACCATTGGATGTGAAGGGACAAGCGCGGGTCAATTTTACAGTCATCGAAAGCAACTTATGAGACGCTTTAGCAATTTTCGTAAGGGACTAGATCGTTTTATCAAAGGCAACGTCAAGGGTCATCGAGGGACTACAATCTTTTTTTATCGAAGGGTCATTGCTAAAGCGTCCCATATTCGAGGGACATGACTGTGTTTCCGAGGCAACGAGCGAGGCTACCCTAGAGGAGCGCGTGTGAAAAAGTGTTTTTGATTCAAGTTAATTTTGTCTTTGAAATTAGGTTATCTAGCACTTGATTTTATGTCTTGCCATGCACGCCTAATTACTATACAGTATAAAGAAAATAGTAAATTGCGGAAATTAAAATTCTACGCTATTACAGAATTTTCGGGAATGGGGAGTACAAATTTACAATTGGGGATGGATCAATGCGATTAAAAGTCTAAATAGGCAATAAATACAACCAAATCGAATTGAACAAATTAATTAAAACTACAATAGTCTATGAAGTAAAAATTAATTAACAAAGTATAAAAATAAAAATTCTTGATATTTTTGTTTGTGAGAATTTGAAAAGAAAAATAAAATTCTATTCTATTAAAGAAAATAACTGATTAAATCATTTGTATATATTTTGTCTTTTGGTACTTTTTATTATTACGGAGAAATTAAACAAGAGAAATTTAAGACTAAGTAAAGAGTTAATTAGTAAAATTATTTACAAAAAAAAAACCTAACTAAACTATTTAAGAAAATTTAACTAATTTAAAAGAAAGTTAACTTAGAAAAAGTTCATAAAGTTATTTACAAAATTCTAACTTAGTTAACAAATTACATATTTTTTTTTAAAATTGAATTTTAAAGTCTAAACTAAAGATTAACTAAACTAATTTTGTTATCAAAAACTTAAAGAGGAAAAAAAACAGAAAACCAAACCCCAGCAGGGGTTGAACCCGTGTCCTCAAGTTAGAGCCAATGATACCTTGCCAAGTGAATTATATTTTTTTATCTGTTATAATTATATTAAATTAACATAAAAAGATGAACAAGTTAACGGATTGGGCCTGCAAGCCCATTAAAGGCTGACTCGGTTTGGGTAAGATGAAAGGAAAGGTTTTGAAAACCCTAATTGTACCAAAGAGGCGCCGCGGATTTGTGTTGGAAATGGAAAAGTTACAATTAACATTTGTTTAATTCCCAATTAACCCTAATTAATGGTCCCAATTAAACATTAGCCAAAGCAACACAGTTTCTCTCACTCAGGAAAAAAAAGCACATGCATTTCTTTTCTCTCACTGCTCTCAAGCTTGGTCTCTCATCCTTTCTTTAACCCAGACGAAAAAAATGCAACAATGACTTGTTCCTCTCTCTCTACTCTTACGGTCTCTAACTCTATCGAACAACGACAATCCGATCTCACTTCTCGGTTTCCATGGTTACACTTAGAACAACAACAACAAAAGCTTATGGTTTTATGAAGATAACAACAACAACTCTAATTTCGGTTCAAAATATCAAACAATCAATAGCATAAAACCATTCGTGTTTTAGAACAACAATAACATCAATCATAGCGAATAAAGAGCGAGTGAAAAAAAGAGTTACCGGATCGGAGTTCTCCCTATGGGTCTGCAAATCTGCTAAGGTAAGTTTGATTGCTTCTCTTCAATAAAATTCTTCTTCTGGAAAAAAAATGTATTGCTCTGCTGCTCTGTTCGAAGCTGTCGGTGTTGTTAGATTTGTTACCGTTCTGATATGGCTGGCTACTTAGATATAAAGATGTTGCAAGCTGAGGATGTATGTCATTCAAAATTGAGGTTTGGTGGAGATTTGGTAAAGGAAGGTTAATTGTGATTTGTGATTTCGCTGGTTTTTTTTTGGGTCCAAAATATCTTTTTTTTTTGTTCGTATCCTTGCCCTATTGCTTGGTATATTTTTGATTTTTGCTGGTTTTTAGTTGGTTTGAGACAAAAGGTTTGTTGAAATTTTAGCTCTGAGTTTTTGTGATTTTTGCTGGTTTAGTTGGTTTGAGACAAAGGGTTTGTTGAAATTTTTTTGGCTCTGAGTTTTTGTGTTTTTTGCTGGTTTTTAGTTTTTTGGTTTCTGATATCCTCGCCCCCTCTTGATATGCTGCTTGTTCTTTGTAATATAATAGTTGAGAAGTAAGAATTGGAGGGAAAGTTTTGAGGATTTTGAACCATTATGGTATGCTGACCTTGAACGCTTTGAGTGTAGTTTCCATCTTGCTATTTGTGTGCAAATGTTGGGCTACAGGTTTTAGACTAATGCAGGCTGGTCATGGCAGGTTTTTGGACAGTTTTGGCTTAGGTAATACTTTTCTAACTTGTCCCTATCTTCTTTCCCCTTTCATCTTTCTATGAAACAAAATTAGTTTTTTTTGTTGCTTATTTTATTTGACATTCTGAAGGGTTTGCAGCATTAGAAAATGATGATGCATTTTGTTCTAGATATGAGCTAATGTTAGCTTGCATATTGTTTGTTTTTATTTATTGCAGTTTTGTTTTGTTGTGGCTTTCTTGTTGCTAGCACTGCTGTGTTGGGGCTGTTGTTATTGTGGCAGGTTTTGCTGTTCTGGTTATGTTTGTTGCAGGCCTGTTGTTAGCTATTTTTAGCCTTGGGCAGTTTGACTGGCTGATTGTTGTTATTTGTAGCAGCTTCTGTTAGCTGATTTTGGTAGCTTTTGTTGCGCTGTTGGCCTGCTGTGCTGTTATTTTGCTGTTTGCTGCCTGTTATTTGGCTTGTAGTTTGGGTGCTGTATGTATAATAGGTTGGGCAGCAATGGACAGGGTTTGCTTTGCAGACTTGGTTCTGCTGTGGCTTTGCATTACACATGTTGTTGCTTGCTGTTTATAATTTTTTTTCTTTTGTGAACCAAGAAAGGCAATTTTTTTTGTGATTTGCAATTGGGGAAAATGATTGTGATAAAACAAACAAATATTCTAATTCCTATATGCAAACCCTAGTGATGAATTATTTCTTCTTCGCATATCACCTTTGGTTGAATGTTTGTTGACTTGCTTTCTTCTTTTTTTTTTTCATGTGACGAGTATTGATTTGGAAGTGAATAAGACAAGGGAAAGTTGAAGATTGATGTTAGGTCCAAAGCAGCATGAAGGATTGAATATGAAAGGCCATGGTTGGAAACCAAATGGAGGATTTCAGAAGCAAGTTAGCATATGCTTACGGAAGACTTTAGGTTTCCGTGTACAAAAGAACTTGTGTAATCTCTTGCATTTTGTAATTTGAAACTTTGGAAAACATGAATTGAATTTGTATAATTGTTTCTTTGATGTAAGACCAATATGAGGGCAATGTAGCATGGTTTGAAATTTGTAACTTTGGCTTGGAATTTGGATGTCATATTAAGTGAGGCTTGAACCAATTTTGATTATACTTTTCTATTTTGAATGAACCATGTCTAAATGCCTTCAACTTTAACACTTTGAATGAATCCATGCTCAAATGTCTTCACATGAACGACTGAGCTTGATTGTTTCTTTTTTGATCTTTAACTCAAAACCCTAATGCTTCATAATATTGTATTTAGGCCTTTAGCTTGTGACATTAAATGATATCCAAAGAAAACTTATGTTATAAGTAACCAAGTGATCAAATGAAATGATTTGCCTTAAGCATCCGCCACCCTAATTGAATAAGAATCAAGTATCTTCTCCTCTTGTATAAATCCATAATCACATTCCTCATGATTCAAATAACGACTAAGCCTCTTGCTTGTCAAAGAGATCTAATGAAACCATATCTCCATGGATGAGATCCTTTGAGAAAATCTTTTACCTCAACCTTGCATAGTAAAACATCATTGAATCAAAACCCTAGCGTGCCATGAATACCCCATAATCTCTTCAATATCTTTGCACTTTAAACCAATGGTTGATTCCTCTGATAACCTTGTATGAGGGTGAAACCTAATCATGGCTCTTGGATCTTCAATTGAAACAAACTTATGAAAATTTGATAACTCCAAGGTCTTTTAAACATAATTATCCTTCGATTTTTGAAAAGGACTTATTGATGACATCGCTTATGATAATATGCAAAAATAACCATCTCAAGATCTTGGAAATTGAGGAAATTACGATTCATGGAAATCAGGCAACAATTACTCGAGATTAGGTCAAAATCCAGAAAGTGACCTCTAAAGTATTCGAAATTTTGATGATCTTTCGCACATAATCGGCTCTTGACTTGTAAAGAGGAATTGGAGACGATGTCGAGGAGAGTCATATGCAAGAAAAACAGCTCAAAAATATTGGATAATGAAGAAGTTACAATCGTTTGAATTTGTTCTCGCAAAAGGTCAAATTTTGGGTCGAGGTAGTCGTTTTCAGTAATTTGAACCATTGACTGAGTCAACTTGCAATGCGAGGTTTGAAACTTGGCACAACCATCCTTGAGAATACATGAAGAACCATGAAGAACATTTGAAATTTTGAAAACTCATTTTCTTTTGAGAAATGCAAAACCCTAATTGCTGATTTACTGCCTGGGAAGAGAATCTGTCTGATCGATTTCTGAGCCCACTTGAATATCTAAGAAACCCTAGGATTGTGTCTTGTATGAAAAATGGGAGGGAAAATTTTGGGGTACAACAATCAATATACTCAATAATCACACAAAAATTACTCCCTCGATTTTTGACAAAAACTGAGAGTGTTATCATAGTAGCAACAAATGCAGTGTTATCATAGTAGCAATTATTCTTGGAGAACAACACATCTTTGTTGTAATCCAGGCTCTGTTTGATACATTTTGTACTAATTCTTTTAAAGTTCTATGGATTGCATGCATCCAAACTCTAAGGAGTTATATGTTTGTCTGTTTCAACCATTGAAAATATTTTTTTCTGCACTTGCAATCCATCATAGTGAACTTTTCCAAGCTTCTTTAAGTTTCAAGATTTCATTATCTTGAGCAAATATTTTCATGGGAAATGCTTTCACAAAAAAGATATATAGTGGTGGATGTAGATAGTTTGTTGTGGATTGATGTCTTAGAAATATCTTGAGTGTTGTTTCTTTATGAATGTAGGATAGAGATTCATTATTGTAGCTGTGTAACATATCTTCTTGATTTTTAACAAAACCGAGGGAAACATATTTTCTTTTTTAAATAGAAAAATAAAATAAAATAAGTAAACCCCTCGATTTTAGAAAAAAATTGAGGTAATATGTTTGAAGAAAAATATGGTAAATAATAAAAAAATTAAAGTAACATGTCATTTTTCATTTCAATTTTTTACCATTCAACATTTTGTGTGTGCAATTTACAACATGTTTAGGAATAAATTTCTCAATATTGCCAGTCAAGGAAAACAATATTGTTTTCTTTGATTGACAACATAAGAAAATTATTCCAAAAATACAACATCAGCAACATTAAGTGACATACATTGCAAGGGCAGAAAAATGTTTTGTTCAAGATTGAAGAAAATTTAAGATTTTTTATCTTGCAATCCATCCCACAAGAATGATACGTACGAGTTTGAGGCGGCTACATCTAAGTTAGGTTTAGGGTAAAACATATTTAATGAGTGACTTTATAGTAATATATGATTATTTTATCCTTCATTTATTAAGAAAGTCGAAGGGATAGATCATTTAGTTTACACTTATAAACAAATAAAAACATAAACTACAATAGCTGCGATTCGAAGCGTGTCCTAAATTATTTTCCCCTCGGTTATATTAAAAATTGAGGGAATATGTAATTTTTTATTTTTAAAATATATATATGGCGCGCCTTGGCATTATACCTCGTTTTCTTTTGCTGGGGTGAAAGCTTTTTCATTAAATATATTATTTGTAGTAGTGGTGGTACAAGCCCTTCAACAACCGTTGGAGTAAATGCTCCTATTATGAATCAGACGAGATTTTCGATTGCAACACCCGAAATGGAGATACAACCACCAACTAGTTTTCCTTTTGATCATATGGTTACACAAACCACTTTAGGGGGTTCTAGGCCTCCATTACTTCCAGGTTTTACATTTCCCCTAGTGGCACGAAGTATCCATATGGCATGCCAAATGTAATAACGACAGACCTGCAAAGTAATATATCGATATACGCAGATAATTCAATGGTTATTTCATCTCATTTCATCCATAAATGGCATCAAGATCTGTTATAAATATTTGTGGTCGAATGGGTCAATCAGCATTGGGATACATCCCACAGGTTATGCCACCTTTGACTAATAATTATTTTTTGGTTGTAAGGCAACATATGAATGATAGTAACCATGATATGGTTAATATGCTTCCACAACAAATTGGCACAATATTCAATCCTTTGATCCAAAATACCAATCATAATTACCAATATTTAACACATCAAATGAGTAGAGTTGCTGATTTCTTTGGTGCTCCTCAAGCACATATCCAGCCAATTCCTAATAACCTAATTCAACAACAGGTTGCAACCTAACCCGTCGAATAACCTATATCCAGGATAATTGAAGATACAGTGTTAGTAAATAGGAACGGAGATGCAGACATTGTTGTTAGGAGATTCCAACATAACAATTTGGGGGGGGGGGACAACATAACCAATATGGTTGAACAAATCCTCACTCAAAATGGTCTCAATGTTGATATTCATATGCCAAATTTCATTTATGTTTTATATGGATATGTATTGCAAAGTGAACTTCCTAGAGGTTGGAAAACTCTTAAGTTCACTAAATTTACAGGTGACACTAGCGAGTTTACTGTCAACTACATTGCTCGATACCAGACATATGTTAGTGATATAGATAATTATGAAAATCTAAAGACAAAATATTTCCTTAATTCTGTGACCAAGAATGCTTTTACACGGGTTACTACTATCCTTCTAAACTTCATACATAATTGGAATCAACAAGAGAGAGTGTTCCATGAGCAGGTTTGCATGGATCAGTAAAAAATTAGCCTAAAAGAGTTACTCAGTGTGAAACGAAGAATCGTCTAAAATGATAGATGATTATCTCAATAGGTTCAGATTGATGAAGTCAAGGTGCTTTACTCAAGTTTATAAACATGAGTTAGTCAAGAAGTATTGCACCAGAGGTGATGTCAAAGATCAAAGAAGAGATTGAAAGGCTTCTGAGAAACAAATTCATACGTGAAGTTCTTAGTGAATTAATCTTTTAGATTGGATGCATTTAAAAAAATAACAACATAGAGAAGTGTTCAAAGTACTCAAGTTAATCCATCTTGCTTAAGTTGTATGAAGGTGCAGAAAGGACACATGTTGGACACGATATCTTAGCATGTAGCTACGACATCTGGGCCTTGCGCATCAGAACTTTGCTCCTATGTTTTGGAAGATTCTCTGATCAAATATTAGATCATATTTTATTTTTATTGAGTTAACAATATGATTATATGATTTGTTGGACATCTATGAGATCAAATTAGATTTAAATAAATTCAAATTTGAATTATAACAAACCAAATCATATCTTTTTGTTGGAGATAATCAAGGTATAAATCAAATATGCAAGATAATATTCATTATTTTCGGATGAAATCAAATCTCAAATCCATGGATAAAAACCCAGAAGTATTACGCTATTTAAGGAGTTCACAAACTGCATCGAAATTCAAGCATTCACATTGAAGATCTAAGACTGCTACATTTTGTGTATTGTATTTCACGCTAATGCCTTAATAGCATTAGTGTAAAATCTATATGTACACCTCTATATTTCAATAACTTGCATAAAATTCTTATCTAGTTGAGTTGTAAAATTCAGCATCATTCATTTTGTTGATTGAAGTTGATCACTAGGGTTTAGTGGTTGTAATCACCTATCACACTTTGTGTGATAAAGAAAAAAGCGAGTAGGTTCTTAGATTTAAGGGGGATCTAAAATTGAAAGTCATTGGATAGTGTTAGGAAGAGGCATCAAACAACGTGAGCTTATTTTTGTCTGTAAGTCTAATTGTTCTAAGCTACTAATAGTAAATTTTCTTTCTTTGGATTGTGGACTCAACCCTCAGGATGTAGGTGTGGTTTCACCAAACTAGGTTACCAATTATCTGTGTTATGTATCATTTTTCAGCTCTATCAACTTCTACAACTCAACCTGTTATAATTGGGTTGGTCTTGGTTTAACTTATCGAACCCGTTGTCAGAGCATCGTGTTCGACATCTATCCCCTGAGGGACATAATTTTGATACAAACTTTCAGGTATATTGAGTGGTTAGATAATATAGTCCATGTTATTAAAAAGAATGGAACTCTTAAAAATTGTATAGATTATAGAGACTTAAATGATGCTACTCCAAAATAAGAATATCCATTGATTATTGCATAAATGTTGGTCTGGTCAGCAGTAAGAATATAATCAAATATTCATTGCAGAATTCAAAAACAACATTTCAATGTCCCGGGGCCTTGGGAAACTATGGATGAATAGTAATGCCTTTTGGCCTAAAGAATCCTGGTGCAACATACCAAAGGATAATGAATACTAGGTTTCATGATTTCACTGAAACCTTTATGCAGGTTTTTATATTGATGATATAGTTGTGAAATCCTCATCGAAAAATGGTCATTTAGACACCTTCAACAGTCCTTTAAAAGGATGAGAAAATCTGGACTAAAAATGAATCCATTAAAATGTTATTTTGGTGTTCATGCATGTGATTTTTTTGGATTTGTAGTTCACAAAAAGGCGTAGAAATAAATTAAAACAAGAGAAAGGTGATACTCAATACAAGCTCCTTGTCGAATAAAAAGCAACTTCATTCTTTGTTGGGCAAGATTAATTTCTTGAGGAGGTTTATTTCTAATTTAAGCGGAAAAACTAAGGTATATTCGCCACTATTGCATTCAAAGAAAGAGGAAGGATTCATATGGAAACTAGAGCATCAACAAGCTTTTGATGAAATTAAAAGTTACTCGATGAATCCTCTTATTGTGTTACCTCTTATGAGAAATAAATCTATGAAATTGTATATTTCTACATGTGAATTGACAATAGGAAGTATGTTAGCTCAAGAGGATGATGAGGGCGTCGAAAGAGTCATTTATTACCTCAGTTGATTATTGAATGATGTAGAAACAAGGTATAGTCCAATAGAAAATTTGTGTATTTGTTTGTATGTCTCATGCACTAAATTAAAATGTTATATAAAGCCTACTAAAGTTTTTGTCTACTCTTATTTTGATGTTATTAAGCACTTTTTGTCAAAACCTATTTTACATAGTCGAATTGGGAAATAAGCTTTAGTTTCAACTGGATGTTCTTTAACATATGTGCCTTTAATGGCTGTGAAAGGCTAAGTTTTTGTTGATTTTATTATTGATAATGCAATAGTTGAAGTAACATAGGATTATGTCAGTCTAAGACCTTGGAAATTGTACTTCGATGGTTCCAGACATAAACATGAAACTAGTATTAGAATTTTGATCATCTCCTCTCAAAAAAATTCCAATGAAGTTCAAATTTAAAATTAAAGGTTTATGTTCAAATAACGAGGCTGGGTATGAATTATTGATTGCGGGCCTCAAGATTGTTTTATATTTAGGTTTAAGAGGAGTCAAAATTAAAGGTGGCTCAAAGTTGGTGGTGAAACAGTTGACAAAAGAGTACAAATGTATCAAGGAAAATCTAATGTTGTACTTCGTAAAGGCCAATTCATTATTAAGAAGATTGGATGAAGTTGAAATTAAACACGTGTCTATAATTGAAAACCAAGAAGCTAATGATTTAGCACAAATTGCTTCTGGTTATAGAGTTTATATAGAAAGGTTAGAGGAATTAATTAAGGTAAAAGAGAAGTTGATTTCAACCAATCCTTTACCCTTTGAATTGTCAAAGTAAAAAATGGGGGGTGGGGGGTAGAAAGATTGGGTGAATTGAAAAAATTTATAGAAATTTTTCCATTGACAATCGCTCGACTAATGATTAGCGAAAATCAATTGTTGATTTCTTGGAAAGGTGACATATCTAAAGATCAAATATAAGGTGTTAAGTTATGTGATTACTGCACTACAAGAAAATAATGCTCCAGGCACATGATTTAGCCACATGAATACCACGTCACTAAAAAGGAAGGTCACCACGTGAAAATCACGTCGCTAATGTTTTGAAATAATAAAAAAATTATATTCAGCTTTTCACGTAGGGGGGAGTAAAATTTTGGAAAACTTGCTAGTAACGTGAAATTCAAGTTGCTACATTAAAGTTTAAAAAAATGTTTCAAGTTTTCATGAGGAGGGAAGAATAAAATTTTGGTAAACTTTGTAGTGACGTAAAAATTACATCACTACATTAAGTTTAAAATAATAAAAAAAATTAAGTTTCAACTTTTCACGTAGGGCTAAGTTTGATTTTTTTTAAATGTGTAGTGGCGTGGAAAACACATCACTACTTAAACTTTAAAATTTAAAAAATTATGTATGAAAGTGTTGGCTGAGATAAGTAAATGTGACTGACACATTTATTTTGTGTCATGATATTCACGTTGCTATGTCCGACGAATTTATTAGTTGCGATGTGTTTATCACCCCGGTAAAATGTTTGTTAAAGTTCTGACATGTCATCTTTGGCGTCGTGAATATCACGTCGCCAGTGCCAACATTAAGAAGGTTTACTTCGTGAATTCCATGACGGTAAAAACCTTATATATTTTCAGATCTTCATCGCCCCCATTTCAGAAACACAAATCCTTTCTCTTCTCAATTTCCCCTCCCTCAATACTCTTATTTCATCCTCTCTTCATCATTTCTCTTCCTCCATTCAAAATCCCAAACCATCCAAACCCTTTCTCTTATACTATTTCTAAAGATATGCATATATTTTATTTTATTTTTCCACAATGTTTGTTTTTTCTCTTATTTCATATTTATTTTGTTGCTCAAAGCTAAGGTTCAAGAAGTAGATAAAGGCTAAGATGAAGAAAATTCTCAAGAAGTTGCTCAACAAGTTAATTAAAATAATTTCTTCACTTTAGGTATGTAATAGTAATTATTGGTCTTAATACCCTTTTTGGTCCCTTAACTCTACCACTAGGTCCATTTTGGTCTTCTTTCTTTTAAAATGTCCAATTTGATCCCTTATGTTATCAAAATTGTACCACATTTATCCTTTCTGTTATAAATGTTAGATTTGCCTTATAAAGTTTACTGACATGGTAAGTCATTACTTAGGTGGCAGTAATGGAATGCATACAATTAAGATTACACAATTATCTTTCACATTTCATTTCTCATTCTTAGAAAAATTGAAAGAGGAACCCTATCAGAGTGAAGAGGAACACATGAGCGAAGAAGGCATTGTAGACCATGAAGGTCTCAATCGAGGTTAGTTCAAACCATGTCTTTATCTAGATTTAGTTTTTATAATATCACTATGTATACCCCTTTTCGTGGTTTTGTTATCTGGGTTTAGAAATCTAGGGTTATCCCTCCTTTTGTAATATGTTTTATAACTTTGCATTTTATTTTCTTAGGTAGATAGGGATGAAAATTTGTGTTTGAAATATGTTGATAGTCCCAACCAGAATATGTTGATAATCTTATAGAAGAACCTATAAATATTGGAAAAGGAGATGAGAGGAATAAGACATTTACATGAAGAGGCTTTTAAGCATATGATACATACTCCACCCAAATTTTGGAGCAAATATAATTTCAGGACAACTTCAAAGTGTGATTTTGTTTTGAATAACATGTCAGAAGCTTTCAATAGTGTGATTGTAGAGTCAAGAGCAAGGCCATTTGTGACCATGCTAGAAGAAATAAGGGCCTACATAATGGAAAAATGGGTATCTAATAGGGCGAGATTCCCACAATTAAGTGATGGGGGATGTTTTTTGAAACATTAAGAAGAAAGTGGAGAAAACAAGCACTTACACAAACTACTGGATAGTAAGGTACATTATAAATATTGTGAATCTTATACAATTTGTAACAATATTATGATCTGGGTTCATATTAGTTTGTGAACTTTGGACATTATCATCTTTGGACTTATACAGTTTGTGAATTTTTATAGGATGTCATCTGGGTTCTTCTTTGAAGTCATACACATTAAGAATCAAGTTGATATGTTTTTCTGTCAACTTAAAGGACCATGAGTGTTCATGTAGAAAGTGGCAACTGATATTTCTCCCATGTGTTCATGCAATTTATGCATTAAAGAGTAGAAGTCTGAGTATTGATGATTATATCTGATAGTTTTATAAAAAAATCAAGGTATCAAGTTGTTTATCAACCAGTCATTTATCCTGTTAATGGGACCAATTTATGGGTCAGAACAGAGTACTTAGACGTGCAACCACCAAAATTCAAAATAATTCTAGGAAGACCCAAGAAGAGGAGGAACCGTAAGCAGGGTGAAATTCATGGGACGAATCGAAAGATGAGAAAAAATGGAGTGATACTTAGGTGTAGCACGTGTAGACAAACTAGACACAATAAGTCAACTTGTAAGAGGACAACATCTACACAGTCATCTCAGCCACACTCTCAACCCACTCAATCAAGGGCTACACAATGATCTCAGCCGCCAACATAAACCAATCAAGCAAGGGCTACACAATCATCTCAGCCACCAACTCAAACAACTCAAGTAAGGGATACACAATCATCTCACCCACCATCTCAAACAACTCAATTAACTGCTACACAATTGTGATCGGTGGATTTAGAACTGACTGTTTAACGCTGGATCGTGAAATGTCGCGGAAGCAAGAGTCGCCACCGTCTTTTATTTTCTCCAACATGGACGGGACAAAAGCACAGCAAAATTCCTTATGAGATTATCTCTCGGTTCGGGAGGTAGATTTATAGAAAGGGAAGGTGTTAGAACCCTTTCTATCCATGGTTATCCATGGGCTCTTAGATACTTGCTCATTTGTGTTTTCAAAATGTTTGTTTGCTTTTCAAGTGTGAGTGGGTTTGAAAAAGTTTCTTTGAAAGATTTCAGAATAACTCTTGTATCAGTCCTCAAGAGTGTTTGAAAAATTGTTTTGAAAGCTCTTTGAAAGTGTCGGTGAAAAGATGTTTTGTTTTTTAGAGAGAGCAAGTATCTATGAGTTGTCTACCTACCCTAAGGAATTAAGCTGTGTAAATGTCCTTAAGGTAGTGCCATCCCACCATTGAGAGGTAGGTAGCACCACTGTTGGAGGTGTTCGGGTCAATTCGAGTTTAGGGACAGTGTGGTCACCGAAGTAACAGCATGACACCTTAGAAGCTACCCTTATGTCCTTGATCCTTTTTTAATCCGAGGCAACCGTTTCGAGGCAACTGGATCATGGACATAGGGACTTACTAAAACGTCCTATACTTGACGACCACATTTCGAAGGCAACAGGTGAGGCGTACCCTAGAAGTGGTGTGTGAATTTGTGTGTTGTTTTCATGTTAAGTTTATCTTTGATCATGGTATTGTGAGCTACGCTTGTTTTTAATTAACCATACATTCTTTCATGCAAGTTAGAATTTAAGAGTGCGAAAATTTAAATGCGGAAAGATAAAACTACACTATTACAAGGCGCGGGTCTATACATCGCCAAAATACAAAGACCCGTTTGATAAAAATGTGGAAAGTAAAAAGACCTAATTACTATTACAATCCTTGAGCAGTTACATAATATTCAAAAAGAAAATAATGCGCGAAAAGAAATCGAACGCCCGAGGGTTTTGACCCTTTTGAAATTAAACGAAATTAAAGTCTAATGAATTATTTAATTAAAGAAAAGAAATTGTTTTTTATGTTTTTGGTATTTATGAAAATAAGGAAAATTAAAATTAGAAGGAAACCCTAGTTCTAAATATTTTAATTATTAATAAAAAGAAATATTAAAGTTACTCTAATTTACTAATTAATTAATATACATGTTTATTTACAAAAATAAATAGTAATTATAATAATAAACAATGAGAAAAATAATTAATTAAGAAAAGGATGAAAAATGTCAAAAAAAAACCTAAGTCTAGATATTTTTTATTTATTAAGGAAAAGTTTAAAGTTTAAAACCTAATTTAACTAAATTAATTGTTAGAGTTTATTTACAAAAATAAATTAATGGTGAATTAAATATTAATTAAACATATTTTGTATTTTTTATTTTCTGTTTTTTTTATACTATGAAAATTACTTTATGATGAATTAAGAAAAACAATTAAAACAATTTAAAAAGAATTAAAAAAGAAAAGAAAAGAAAATTAAAAAGAATACAAACAAAGGGGGTATCAGGCCCAGAATGGAGGTGTTTGCAGCAACTTTGACCCATTGAACAAGGCCTTGTTTGACTTTCCAGCTTGAGTGCGTCTTGATTGACTGAGGCACACCATGGATCTCATCCAATGGCCCTTGGATTAATCAACGTGAGCGCGTGGCAGTCTTAAGCGTGAGCGCATATGGTAAGCCTTTGGTTGAACGCTGCATAGGAACATGTTATAACAAAAATCATGGATTAAATGGGGGGACCTGGGAATCGAACCCAGGTCCCAACGCTTGAGGGACACGTTGCCAGCCAACTGAGCTATTGTGTTTCTTTGTATACCTAATGGATAGACAATATAATATATACAAAACAATGGTTAGTGGTATAAGACAAAAAATTACGCGCCAGATTTGAATCTCCCAATAACATCAGGCCACGTCCATCGTCTTCCTTGTTTTTCCTGCAAATAGAAAACAAGTAGCGGGGGTTTTAAACCCCCACTAAGTGGAACAGTGCATAATAGCGAATAGGCCTACAGATAGGATAAATTGAGCGCGAGGTTTCCATTTGCTTCGTCTTGATGCAACGATTCTGTCCATATAGGTTAGGTGGTCCAATTTTACAGTATATGGAAACCCCTAATATTGAAACTCTGAAACCCTAATGTCCTTCAATGGTGGATTTTGATTTAGGCAACATTATCACAATTAAGTTGTACCAATCGCTTCAGAAGGTTAATATTAGTATACATCAAACAAGAAAAATGGCTAAAAGTCCATGAATCATGATATGGAATTCAAGGAAATGTGGCAAACCGTATAGCCTGTGTTCTTCAATTCTTTGCACGTTTTGACTCGTTCTTGATTGCAAACGCTTCCTGGATGCTTAGGCAACGTGTTGGAATCCTTCAGAAGCTTTGAATTATGCTCTAACTATGAAATCAGTTTTCAAGTTTTTGGCCAAAAGTTGCAAATTGGTTATGAGCTTGTGAGCAGTTTTTCGTGTATGTCTCCATCAGGTTAGGTTATGCATAAGTATATGAACGAAATTAGGTCAAGAAACAAGCCCATAAGTCCATGAATTGATGATTTCAATATTTGATTTTTATCATATCTTTTTCAATCTTTTTTTCATGGAAACCCTTGCCAATCATAGAAAATATTCCCTTTTTGAATGTGAGACGACTTGCCAGCTTGCCCTAGTATGATTTGCTGCACAAAAAGATTTGAAAAGCATTATTTGATATTTTTCTACAATTAAAATTAATTAAATGAATTAATAAGAATAAAAATTCAATTAATTAATTAAAAATAACAAAATAAATCCTTTTAAGCTCAATGGGTCGTGCATAGGCTTTGGGTAATGATTCAAGGAAGAATTTGAGGCCCATTAGCAATTTTGAAGTGTTTTAGGCAAAGTTGACTTTTGAAAGTTCCCAAAAATTTCCCAACTTCTCCAATGCATATCTTGCTCAATTTTGAAGCTATGATCATGTTCTTGGACATTTTGGAAAGGTCTTGAAGTCCTCTAACCAATGCCTTTGGTCCCATGTCATTTTGATTTACCAATATCAAGTTATGGTCTTTGACTTAAAGTGCCTTTTTGTTGACTTTTGAAAATGACCTATAATGTTGAAATTGATAACTTTTTGTGAGAGCATTTCTTGGACTTGAAGTGTGAAGATGAGTTGTAGGAAATGTCATCCTCTTCAAAATGAGCTTTGGATGGGATTTTTCTGATGAACCATGAAGAAGTTATGCCTTGGTCAATTTGCAGTTGACTTTTCAACTGTCCAAAAATAGAAACTTTTGCATCTTGAGACTTTTTGAGCCATACTTTGAGAATCATGATAAAGAATTGATCAAATGATGTTTTTGGCTTCAAAATAAGATGTTGACCAAAAATTTTGACTTTTGACTATCAAATGACCATTTTGCCCCTACAGTTGACTTGTGGAGCATTTAAGGTTTTTGACTGTGCAACTTGATGCTGTGAGTCTTGAAACTTGACATATGAATGCTTGACAATATATATGGGCATGTGGGACTTGATTGGACCCTTGGAAACCTCAATTTATTTGCAAGAACCAAAACCCTAATTTTGACTGTGTTGGGAGGCAATTGGACTGTGCAACCTTTGAGAGATTTTGAAGCTTGATCTTGGCAAATCTTGAAGAGTATGGGAGGGCAAATTTTGGGGTACAACAGTTGCCCCTGTTCAATCTTCTTAGACCTGAGGATGTAGATTGGCTGGCGTGCCTTTTGTAATCCGAAGGTGGAAGATGATTGAACACTAGAGTGCCCAGAAATTTGCACTCACATAGTAGAGTGTCAGCAGTGTGATGGCGGGAATAGGCTTATAGATGCCATTTAGAGGGATGATGGATAGGAGGATGGGCTTATAGATGCCATCTGGAGTTGTTGGTATATGGATGGGCTTATAGATGCCATCTAGGTGTTGATCGCGTAAGAGATTCCTTAGCGAGAACTTGTGTACCTGAAAAAGAAAGATAATTACCTGGCCTGTTACATGGGTTTATCTTCAAACTCTTTATGTAGATGTACCCTGGCCGGATACAGGAATCGAATCTTTAAACTCTTCAGACGTGCCCTGGCAAGATACAGGAATCGAGTCTGGAATTAGTCGTCAACAGATACACCCTGGCAAGATACAGGAATCGGATCTTCGAACTCTTCAGACGTGCCCTGGTAGGATACATGAATCGAGTCTGGAATATAGTCGTCAACAGATACACCCTGGCAAGATACAGGAATCAGATCTTCAAACTCTTCAGACGTGCCCTGGCAGGATACAGGAATCGAGTCTGGAATATATTCGTCAACAGATACACCCTGGCAAGATACAGGAATCGGATCTTCGAACTCTTCAGACGTTCCCTGGCAAGATACAGGAACCGAGTCTGGAATTAGTCGTCAACAGATACACCCTGGCAAGATACAGGAATCAGATCTTCGAACTCTTCAGACGTGCCCTGGCAAGATACAGGAATCGAGTCTGGAACTTAGTCGTCAACAGATACACCCTGGCAAGATACAGGAATCGGATCTTCGAACTCTTCAGACGTGCCCTGGAAAGATACAGGAATCGAGTCTGGAACTTAGTCGTCAACAAATACACCCTAGCGAGATACATGAATCGGATCTTCGAACTCTTCAGACGTGCCCTGGCAAGATACAGGAATCGAGTCTGGAATATAGTCGTCAACAGATACACCCTGGCAAGATACAGGAATCGGATCTTTGAACTCTTCAGATGTGCCCTAGCAAGATACAGGAATCGAGTCTGGAACTTAGTCGTCAACAGATACACCCTGGCAAGATACAGGAATCGGATCTTTAGTTGCGACAGTTGATAGTAATCATCTTTGTACTGACCTTTGTCCTGAAAAGACAAAACGTTAGTTGTATGCGGTGTCATGATGTATGACATGCGTGATGCTCCCAAAATAAATGAGATTGTATGTTCACGATGTGTATGTGCATGCTATAATGTATGAAGATATGATGTTTATGGATGTATTTTCGTCTAGGAAAGTAAATCCTTGACGTGTGCCGGGAAATTAAATCCTGGGCTGATGTTGAAGAATAGAGCTTCGTTGTTTCCGCTGGGGATGATGGTTGCAAGAATACCGGTAGGAGAAGATGACTCCGTTGGGGAATAAACTTGGCGAGTAGATTACTCTGCGGGGAATGCTCTGTGGGGAAGAGATGTACTTTGCTGAGATGTTGATGATAACTCCGCTGGGGAATTGTTGATAAGTTTTGTTGGAAGATTGGATGAACTCCGTTGGGGGTAGGAAGACTTCGCCGGGGACGATCTTTCCGTGACAATTGGCTGAGGATAACCCAGTTATATACTGGTGGGGAAATAACCTTCTGAATAAAGCCGGGGGAGCGTTCGTACTCTGCGGATGACAAGCTTCCAGAATCTACTGGGGATAAGCTTCCTGCTGGGGAGATGGATTCAACTCTCCTGGGGAACCTTTTCAGATTGGACTGGGGAAATGGCTCCACTGGAGTCCGGTATCCCGCCGGGGAACAATCTTAGATCAAGATTGCCGGGGATGCTTGCTAGGAATGTTTGTAGACTCCGTTGGGGAATGTTGAGATCTCCGGGGGATAATCCAACTTCCTTAAAGCTGACTGAGTAGGCTAACTCTGCTTGGGGAGAGTGTCGCTGACTTGCTGGAGATATTGTGCCTTTTAGGGATGATGGGAGACCAACTCTGCTCGGGGAGAATTGTTGAATCTTGGCTCACTCTCTGGGGAATTAAGATATCTTGGTTACACTCTTCAGCCGAACTTACCTTGGTACCTTGGTGGACAGAGCAATTAGATCGCTTAGACAACTCATTATTGCCCCTGTTTCTAATGTTACCTGTAATTAATCCTTCGTTTCGCATGCAAATATTTATGAGTTAGCAATTAGTGTCAAATGCATATATCACAATTGAACATTGGACGTTCTTCGCAAAACAAAACGGAAAAAGGAAAAACAATTGGCAATTGGTCTGAAAAGTGAATTTGTTATTGATTTTTGAATTTGCCTGTAAATAGGCGTTTATGTACAAGAGGCTGACGTCCTAGTAAGAGAACGCCGCCGAACAACAGAGTTTATACAATTTTACGAAAAGGGAAAACAAAACAGCTATGTGAAAAGAATAATCCCACTGGGTTCCAACTCTGCTATCGCCTTTATATCTTCGAGCGTCTCATCACTTGGCTGCTCAGTTGAAGATGAAGCTGATTGATCGATGCCGTCTGAACTTGATGTTGATACCGGATTCTGGATGCAAGGTGATCCAATGAGACATAGTATTACGCTTATCCCTAACTTTTTCCTGGACCGCCCTTTCGGGTTTTCAGTCCACCGGGATACCCATTTTTGCCCAAGCCGCCTTTTCAGGTTTTCGACTTGCCGGGTGTACAGATTTTTTTCATTTCATCCCTCATTTTGCCCGAACCCTTTTGGTTCGCCGGGAAGCCCTAATTTTTGCCTAGGTATGTCAACCTAGCGGGTCTTTTATCATGTGTAGTATCTTTTTACTATGTTTGCATTGGCGGGGTGAGGAAGGTCGTCACCATCCATGGTGGTTAGGATCATGGCTCCTCCTGAGAAAACATGTTTAACCACAAATGGCCCTTCATACGTGGGGGGTCCATTTTCCCCTGGGATCACTTTGAGGAAGAATGATGCGCTTGATTACCAAGTCCCCAACTTGATACTCTTGTGGTCTGACCTTCTTGTTAAATGCCCTGATCGTCCATTTTTGGTACGTTTGACCATGACAAATAGTAGTGAGTCTCTTTTCGTCAATTAGGTTTAGCTGATCAAGTTGGGTCTGGATCCAGTCATCTTCGCTCATATCTGCATCCTTCATTATCCGGAGAGAGGGTATCTGGACTTCAATCGGCAAGACTGCCTCCATGCCATAGACCAAGGAAAAGGGAGTTGCCCCGGTTGACGTTCTTGCTGAGGTACGGTACCCATGAAGAGCAAACGGTAACATCTCGTGCCAATCTTTATAGGTCACTGTCATTTTCTGCACAATCTTCTTGATATTTTTATTAGCTGCTTCTACAGCCCCATTCATCTTCGGCCGGTAAGGAGAAGAGTTGTGGTGCTGTATCTTGAATTGCTCGCAGAGCTCAGTGATCATCTTGTTGTTAAGATTGGTACCATTGTCCGTAATGATCCTTTCCGGGACGCCGTATCGACAGATCAGGTTATGCCGAATGAACTGTGCCACGACATTCTTGGTTACAGTAGCATAGGAAGCTGCTTCCACCCACTTTGTAAAGTAATCGATCGCCACCAGGATGAAGCGATGCCCGTTGGATTCCGTAGGTTTAATCTCACCGATCATATCAATGCCCCACATTGCGAAAGGCCAAGGTGCAGTCAAGACATTTAGAGGAACTGGAGGAACGTGCACCTTATCTGCATATATCTGGCATTTATGACATGTCCGAGAATGTTGGTAACAGTCGGCTTCCATTGTGGACCAGAAATATCCTGCCCGAAGGATCTTCTTTGCCATGGTGTGTCCACTGGAATGTGTTCCGAAGGTACCTTCATGCAGTTCTGCCATGATCCTTTCTGCTTCAGTCTTATCCACACAACGCAGTAAGGTCGAATCATGGTTTCGCTTGTACAAAATGCCGTTGCTGAGGAAGAACTTCGCTGCGAACCTTCTCAGAAACTTCTTGTCGTTGATAGATGCACCTTCAGGGTATTCTTGAGCTTCTAAGTATCTTTTCACCTCATGATACCAGGGTTTTTCAGTTACTACCTTAGCCTCAAGATCACAACAGTATGCAGGTTCGTCCAGTTTCCAGATAATGATCCGGGGAGCCTCATTGTCCCACTTGACTTTGAACATAGAAGACATCGTAGCCAACGCGTCCGCCAACTGATTCTCCTCTCTTGGGAAGTGTTCAAAAGTTATCTCTGTCAAGTGGGGGATCAAGGTCAACACACATTCTTTGTAAGGAATAAGGTTTGGGTGTTTCGTATCCCACTCGCCTTTGATCTGATTGATCACGAGAGCGGAATCTCCGAAGACACTCAGAAACTTGATCCTTAAGTCAATCGCAGCTTGAAGACCCATGATACACGCCTCATACTCCGCCATGTTGTTGGTGCAGTTGAAACATAGCCGGGCAGTAAGTGGAGTATGAGTGCCTTTGGGAGATATGATCACAGCGCTGATACCGTTACCCAAAGCGTTGGAGGCTCCGTCAAAGTGCATAGATCATCGGGATCCTTCCTCAGGTCCTTCATCCGGTCCAGGTACTTCGCAATCAGTCACTATCATGATGCTCTCGTCTGGAAACTCGAAGTTCATTGACTGGTAGTCATCTACTGCCTGGTGTGCCAAGTGGTATGCCAATACACTTCCTTTGATAGCTTTCTGAGTCGTGTACTGGATGTCGTATTCTGTCAAGATCATTTGCCATCTTGCTATTTTCCCAGACAGAACAGGCTTTTCGAATATGTACTTTATTGGATCCATTTTTGAAATCAATAGAGTAGTGTGAGTCAACATATACTGTCTCAGCCGGCGAGCAGCCCATACCAAAGCGCAGCAAGTTTTCTCGAGCAGTGAGTATCGGGTCTCACAGTCGGTAAACTTTTTGCTAAGGTAATAAATGGCATGCTCTTTTCGACCAGACTCGTCATGCTGCCCCAGCACACACCCCATTGAGCTGTCAAGTACTGTCAAGTATAGTATTAGAGGTCTCCCTTCAACCGGTGGCATAAGAATGGGTGGTTCTTGGAGATACTCTTTGATTCTGTCAAAAGCGGCCTGACATTCATCATTCCAACGTACTACCTGATCTTTCTTCAGCAGCTTGAAGATTGGCTCACAGGTAGCAGTTAGGTGCGAGATGAATCGGGAAATATAATTCAGACGTCCTAGAAAGCCTCTGACTTCTTTCTCTGTCTTGGGAACTGGCATCTCTTGTATGGCTTTAACCTTGGCAGGGTCCACTTGAATACCTTTGTCACTTACGACGAAGCCTAGCAACTTTCCAGATCTTACCCCAAATGTGCACTTATTTGGATTCAACCTCAGCTTGTATAACTTCAGACGGTCAAACAGCTTTTGCAGATGGTCGAGGTGTTCCTCCTCAGTTTGGGACCTTGCAATCATACCATCGACATACACTTCAATCTCATGATGGATCATGTCATGAAATAAAGCAACCATGGCACGTTGGTAGGTTGCCCCAGCATTTTTCAGTCCAAATGGCACGACCTTGTAGCAGAAGGTGCCCCACTGAGTAACAAAGGTAGTCTTTTCCATATCTTCAGGAGCCATCTTGATCTGATTATAACCTGAAAAACCATCCATGAAGGAGAACACCTTGTGCTGAGCCGTATTGTCAACCAGAACGTCGATGTGAGGTAGAGGGAAATCATCCTTGGGGCTTGCCCTGTTCAAATCCCTGTAATCGACACAC
The DNA here is from genome assembly GCA_948472305.1 of Vicia faba. Taxonomy (NCBI): domain Eukaryota; kingdom Viridiplantae; phylum Streptophyta; class Magnoliopsida; order Fabales; family Fabaceae; genus Vicia; species Vicia faba. The sequence goes on along the minus strand of OX451739.1, from coordinate 1,182,981,792 downwards.
ATTCTGACCTTACCATCTTTCTTTGGCACTGGAACCACGTTGGCAACCCATTGAGGGTAAGAAGTCACTGCGAGAAAACCGGTGTCAAATTGCTTCATAACCTCAGCTTTGATCTTCTCGGACATCTCTGGACGCATACGGCGGACCTTTTGTTTAACCGGAGGGCAATCTTCCTTGGTAGGCAGATGATGGACCACAATGTCGGTATCCAACCCAGGCATGTCTTCGTAGGACCAGGCAAATATTTCCACATAATCATGCAACATCTGAATCAACCGTTGTTTCACGCTGAGCTCCAAATTAGCACCAATCTTAACTTCCTTTTTATCTGTCTCAGTACCCAGATTTATTGTTTCCACTGGCTCTTCATGTGGCTGAATGGCCCTCTCTTCCTGGAGTAGCAGTCTTGCAAGCTCACCAGGCACTTCGCAATCATCTTCACCTTCGTCTTCGGCTAAGTTGATCGGATTTTCGAAGTCATAACTGGCAGTAGCAGAGTCGTTACCAATGAGATCCAGAGTGGATTGAAACCTGTATGAGTGAGTGTGTGTAAATATAGCTGTTTTGCAATATATAAAGAAAGAAAGAGAGCACAAGATTTGAAATGCGAAAAACGTCCAATGTTTTTATTCATGATATATGGAAATGACAAGTAATAAACCCTCACAAATGGAGCCACGGTGCCCCGGGTAAGACACCGGGCCATAAAGTTTCAATTTATTGTTTATTACTGTGATCGGTGGATCTGGAACTGACTGTTTAACGCTGGTTCGCGAAATGTCACGGAAGCAAGAGTCGCCACCGTCTTTTATTTTCTCCAAATGGAAAGGACAAAAGCACAGAAAAATTCCTTATAGAGATTGCTCTCGGTTCCGGAGGTAGATTATAGAAAGGGAAGGTGTTAGCACCCTTTCTATCCATGGTTATCCATGGGCTCTTAGATACTTGCTCATTGTGTTTTCAAAAATGGTTTGTTTGCTTTTCAACTGTGGGTTTTAAAAAAGTTTCTTTGAAAATTCCAGTTCGACTCTTGTATCGGTCCTCAAGAGTGTTTGAAAAATTGCTTTCGAAAGCTTTTTGAAAAGGTGCCGGTGTGAAAAGTATTTTTGATTTGTTTTTAAAATTAGAGCAAGTATCTAGAGTCGTCTACCTACCCTAAGGAATTCGTCTGTGTAAATGTCCTTTAAAGTAGTGCCATCCCACCATTGAGAGGTAGGTAGCACCACCGTTGGAGGTGTTCGGGTCAATTCGAGGTTCGGGACATGGTGATCACCGGAGCAATAGGAAGACACCTTAGAAGCTACCCTCATGCCAGGTTCCCGGATCATGAGGACTTACTAAAACATCCTCTACTCGACGATCACCTTTCGAGAGGCAAGGCAACAGTGAAGCGTACCCTAGGGGTGGTGTGTGATTTGTGTGTCGTTTTCATTTATATTTATCTTGTTCATGTCATGGGTGATCTACGCGTTACTTTTATTTTGACATTCATTCTTGCATGCAATTTATTAACAGTTAAGAAGTGCGGAATTAAAAGTTCCTACGCTATTACAAAGGCGCGGGTCCACATCGCCAAATTTAATCCAGGACCCGATTTGACATAAAATAAAGTAAAGTGCGAGAAATATAAATATCGAATTTACATGGCTTTGGGAGAATTACATAAAAGGAGGGAATAAAATAAACGCGCGGATTGGAATTACGATCGAATGCGAGGGCGTTGGACCCTTTTTAGGAAATTAAATTATAATTAACAAATTAATTAAATTAATTAAATTAAACTAAAAAGAAAAGATTTTTTGGAGTTTTTTGTATTTATGGATTTTTAATAAGAAAAATTAAATTGGAATTAAAAAAAAATTAATTAACCCTAATTCTAACTATTTTTATTTATTAAGAAAAATATTTGAATTGAACCTAAAATTAAACCTAATTAATTAATGCAATTTTATTTACAAGAAAATAATTAATAATTAATAATGATAAAAGAAAAGAAAAAGATAAAAGTAATTAAAACCTAATTCTACAAATTTTAAATTTATTAAGAAAATGTTAGAGTTATCCCTAGAATAAAAACTAATTAATTAATAAGATTTTATTTACAAAAATAAATAATTAATTATTATTTTATTTTTTGTCTTTTCTGATTTTTATTATTTTTGTGAAATTAATTTTTAATGAATTAAAAGAAAACAATTGAATTAAAACAAATAATAAAGAAAATAGAAAAAAAAGAAAAGAGAAATAGATACAATACACTAGGGGGGTTCTGCCCCAATCAGGAGGTGTTGTCCAGCATTTTTGGCCCATTGTTTCAAGGCTTTATTTGACTTTTCTGGGCGCGTGTACATGCATTGACCAGTGTCCATGGTGTTCATCAGATCTCAACCTTTGGATTACCCTCAGTGGCCATGTGGCATGTGTGGATTATGAGTGTATGGTGAACCCCTGGAGTACGCGCTGAATAGGAAGATAGAATGGAAAATAATATGAGAAAGGGAGGGGGACCTGGGATTCGAACCCAGGTCCCAAGGCTTACCCATCCTTGTGCCTTGCCACTGAGCCATTAATGCACTTTGTCTATAATATAACAAATAAATAATATCAACCAATACAAGGGTTAGTGATATTTTTCCGCGCGAAATTCAAACGCGCTAATCATCGCCTTACACCTCATCTTCTTCCTCACTTGCTTGCTATACCTGAAACAAAAACAAACTGAATAGCGGGGGTTTTAAACCCCCACTAAATGGCAAGTACAAAAACAGCGATTAGAATATGGTGGCTCATAAATTGAGCGCGAATAGTGTGTTAAGATCGTCCAAGCTTCCTGAGTTTAATGGTCTAAGTCTCACGTCCCAATTTTTCCATAACTGAGAAACCCCAATTCAAGGTTTCTGAAACCCTAGGCATCGTTCATGGCAACTCTTCATATATGCAATAATTCTTCAATTAAATCATACTACTAGCTTCAGAATCAACTCATTAGTATAAATCAACAATAAAAATGCATGGATATGGCGTGTAGATTTGAATACGATTAAAGAAACAATCAGGTACAGGGTAACTGCGTTCTACCGTTTCTTTGCGTTAGAAGCAGTGATTTTGATCCAGGAAGCTTCCTTGATGTCTCAGGAAGGAAATGGAATAATTATTTTGTCTTGAAACCCTTTGTAATCACGTTTTCAGTTTTGGAATTTTTCACAAAAAGTGCAATGTTCTTCTTCAGCTTTGGGCGCAGCTTCTTGGTCCCTTGGCATTAGGTTTTGATCACACTTATATGAGGATGGATTAGGGTTGAGTTTTTGATCCAAAAAATCCTTGCATTGATGGAATGGATATTTGATTTTCATGCATAATTTTTCAATCTTTTTCACATGTGTTTTGATACCAATTATGTCCAAATCAACTTGATTCTTTCCATATCTGATAATGCACGAAATCTTGAAGATATTTCATGCATAAAAAGATTTGAAAAGCTTGCTTTGGTATTTTTCACATATTTTATTTTATTAAATGAATTAATAGCAATTTAAAATTCAAATAAATAAATAAAAATGATGAATAAATTCCCTTTGGGCCAAATGGTCGTGCACATGCTTTGGATGATGAATCTTGGAAGAAAATGTGGCCCATTAGCAATTTTAAGACATTTGAAGCAAAGTTGACTTTTCAAAATATCCAAATATTTCCCAACTTCCACAAGGCATATCTTGCTCAATTTTTAAGCTTTGATCATGTTCTTGGACATTTTGGAAAGGTCTTGAAGTCCTTTAACCAATGTCTTTGGTCCCATGTCATTTTGATTTACCAATCTCAAATTATGGCCTTTGACTTAAAGTCCCTTTTTGTTGACTTTTGAAAATGACCTATAATGTTGAAATTGATAACTTTTTGTGAGAGCATTTCTTGGACTTGAAGTGTGAAGAGGAGTTGTAGGAAATGTCTTTATCTTCAAAATGAGCTTTGGATGGAATTTTTCTGATAAACCATGTGGAAGTTATGCCTTGGTCAAGTTACAGTTGACTTTTTCAACTGTCCAAATATGGAAACTTTTGCATCTTGAGACTTTTTGAGCCAAGCTTTGAGAATCATGATCAAGCATTGATCAAATGATGTTTGTGGCTTCAAAATGAGATGTTGACCAAAAATTTGAACTTTTTGACTGTCAAATGACCATTTTGCCCCTGCAGTTGACTGTTGAGCAATTAGGGTTTTTGACTGTGCAAGTTTGTGCTGTAAGTCTTGAAACTTGTTATGATGATGCTTGACCATGTTTATAGGCATGTGGGACTTGATTGGACCCTTGGAAACTTCATTTTCTTTGTCAGAACCAAAACCCTAGTTTTTAGCTGTTAGGAGGCCCTTGAACTGTGCAACCTTTGGGGAGATTTTGAAGCTTTAACTTGGCAAATCTTGAAGAATATGGGAGGGAAAATTTTGGGGTACAACAGTTGCCCCTGTTCAATCTTCTTAGACCTGAGGATGCAGATTGGTTGACGTGCCTTTCGTAATCCGAAGGTAGAAGATGATTGAACACTAGAGTGCCCAGAAATTTGCGCTCACATAGTAGCAGTGTGATGATGGGAATGGGCTTATAGATGCCATTTGGAGATTGATGGATAGGATGATGGGCTTATAGATGCCATGCTAAGAGATGATGGAAGGTGGATGGGCTTATAGATGCCATCTGGATGTCGATCGCGTAAGAGATTCCTTAGCGAGAACCTGCATACCAGAAAAAGAAAAACGATTACCTGACCTGTTACAGGAGCTGGTCTTCAAACTCTTTGTATAGATGCGCCCTGACTGGTTACAGGAATTGAATCTGGAGCTTCAAAAGGTGATGAATGAACCAGGGATGGTTACTACCTCAACGGGACGGTGAGAGAACCTTGGGCGATTACTACCTCAACAGGAACGCTGAGAGAACCTGGGCGACTTCAACCTCAACAGTAACGCTGAGAGAATCTTGGGCGACTTCAACCTCAACAGTAACGCTGAGAGAATCTGGGGTGATTACTATCTCAACAGGAACATTGAGAGAACCTGGGCGACTTCAACCTCAACAGTAACGCAGAGAGAATCTGAGGCGATTACTATCTCAACAGGAACGTTGAGAGAACCTTGGACGACTTCAATCTCAACAGTAACGCTGAGAGAATCTTGGGCAACTTCTACCTCAACAGGAACGCTGAGAGAATCTTGGGCGACTTTTACCTCAACAGTAACGCTGAGAGAATCTTGGATATCTTCTACTGAGTTTTTATCAGGAAAATCTGTTAGGGGTCGATTTAGCTGGACTAGAGAAGGCCTTTGACTGGATAAGAAACAGAAAAATCTTAGGGTCGATTTAACTGAACCGGTCTAGGTCTTGAAATCTTCAACTGGATAAGAAACAGGGAGATCTTAGGGTCGATCTGACTGAACTAGAGAAGGCCTTTGACTGGATAAGAAACAGTAAAATCTTAGGGTCGATTTAACTGAACCGGTCTAGGTCTTGAAATGTCTTCAACTGGATAAGAAACAGGGAGATCTTAGGGTCGATCTGACTGAACTAGAGAAGGCCTTTGACTGGATAAGAAACAGTAAAATCTTAGGGTCGATTTAACTGAACCGGTCTAGGTCTTGAAATGTATTCAACTGGATAAGAAACAGGGAGATATTAGGGTCGATCTGACTGAACCAGAGAAGGCCTTTGACTGGATAAGAAACAGTAAAATCTTAGGGTCGATTTAACTGAACCGGTCTAGGTCTTGAAATGTCTTCAACTGGATAAGAAACAGGGAGATCTTAGGGTCGATCTGACTGAACCAGAGAAGGCCTTTGACTGGATAAGAAACAGAAAAATCTTAGGGTTGATTTAACTGAACCGGTCAAGGTCTTGAAATATAGTTGAGAACTTAACTGGATCTTTCCTGAAAGGTAAAAGTCAGTCATATGCAATGCATGATGTGGATCAAGCAATGATGTTCTCAACATAAATGAGATTTGTAAGACGTGATGCATATATGCATGCTATAATGTATGAAAATATGATGTTTATGAATATATCTTTTCGTCTTAGGAAAATAAATCCTTGACGGGTGCCGGGAAGTCACTCCAGGGCTGATGTTGAAGAATAGATTTTTGCCTCCGCTGGGGATGATAGTTGCAAGAATACCGATAGGAGAAGATGACTCCGTTGGGGAATGAACTTGGCGAATGGATTACTCTGTGGGGAGAAAAGTACTCTAGCGATCTTGCTGGGAAGCAATACTCTGTGGGGAGAGAGGTACTTTGTTGAGTTGTTGATAATAACTTGCTGGGGATACCCTTGTTTTGTTGGAAGTGTTAATAGACTTCGCTGGGGATAAGAAGACTTCGCCGAGGACGATCTTCTCATGGCTTTTTGGCTGAGGATAACCCAGTTATATCCTGGTAGGGAAATAACTCTTGGAATAAAGCCGAGAGACGCGTTCGTGCTCTGCGGGGATAAGCTTCCAGAATCTACTGGGGATAAGCTTACTGCTTGGGGAGATGGATCTCAACTTTCCTGGGGAAACTGGATTGGACTCTCCTGGGGAAATTTTTGAACTGTAATTTTTTTGTAAGCCGAAAGAGGGAACCTATGTAGGGTTGCCTGATGATGAACTCGTGTAAAACCGCATCTTGGAAAGAAGGACACCTCTGTAGGGTTTCTTGATGGCGAGTTCGTGTAAAACTGCATTTGGAATTGAAGGAAACCTGTGTAGGGTTTCTTGATGGCGAGTTCGTGTAAAACTGCATTTGGAATTGAAGGAAACCTGTGTAGGGTTTCTTGATGACGAGTTCGTGTAAAACTTCATCTTTGGAAAGAAGGAAACCTGTGTTGGGTTTGCTCATAATGAATCCGTATAAGACTTCTGGAGGAACCGGGGTAAGGTTACTTCGGGATAAGTTCGTGTAAAACTTCTTGATGAACCGGGGTAAGGTTATCTTGATATGAGTCCGTGTAAGACTTCTGGAGGAACCGGGGTAAGGTTACTGCAGGGTAAGTTCGTGTGAAACTTCTTGATGAACCGGGGTAAGGTTATCTTGATATGAGTCCGTGTAAGACTTCTGGAGGAACCGGGGTAAGGTTACTGCAGGGTAAGTTCGTGTGAAACTTCTTGATGAACCGGGGTAAGGTTATCTTGATATGAGTCCGTGTAAGACTTCTGGAGGAACCGGGGTAAGGTTACTTCGGGATAAGTTCGTGTAAGACTTCTGGAGGAACCGGGGTAAGGTTACTTTGATGATAAGTCCGTGTAAGACTTTTGGAGGAACCGGGGTAAGGCTACTTTGATGATAAGTCCGTGTAAGACTTTTTCTGAAAGAAAAGGAACCGGTGTAGGGTTGCCTGTGGATGAGTCCGTGTAAGACTTTGTCTGAAAGTTGAGAAAGAACCGGTGTAGGGTTGCTTGGTGGTGATTAAATGGATGATTGTCCTGTTTGGTTTCGGATGTTAACCCACGATCTGGAATTTGTAAAGGCAGATGGTAATCATCTTTATATTAAACTTTCCTTGGTACTTTGGTTGACAAAGCAACTGGATCGCCTGGACGACTCATTATTTCCCCTGTTTCTGAGGTGAGGGGAAAAGATACCTTGTGGAGGTAGTTGACAAATCTTCTGGTAGACAGGTGATTATATGCCGGGACATAGTCGTACGCTTAAATCCCTAACTTTTGCCTGGACCACCCCTTCGGGTTCTCAGTCCACCGGGATACCCATTTTTGCCCAAGCCGCCTTTTCAGGTTTTCGACTTGCCGGGTGCACAAATTTTTTTCTTTTCATCCCTTATTTTTGCCCGAACCCTTTTGGTTCGCCGGGAAGCCCTTACTTTTGCCTAGGTGTGTCAACCTAGCGGGTCTTTGATTATGCGCAGTATTTTTTGACTATGTCCACGCTCTTAGAATGTAGGGAGTTGTCCCTGGCTGTTTGTGTTGCCATGCCACCAGAAGATCTTCGTTTGATCGTCCAATGCCCCAAGTGACTTAGACGGAGATTTGCCCCAGATAATAGACCATGGTCATGTCTGCCCCTTGATTGGAAGTGTTTCTTCCATTTGAGGTGACTCCTTTGTTGAGAAGACCTTCGTTCATCGGATATTCGTTGTGCAAAGTTCTCTGCTGTTCAAACAAATAATCATATGCGAACAATGTCATCTTAAGAATGCAAAACTTATGTTTGTCTTGAAATTTTTGAGAATGCATTTTTCAATAAAAGCAAGTGAGTTCTTTTTCTTTTGTAAACTGTGATGTCAACTCGTTATTTTACCGCAAGCCTTAGGGAGTCAGGATACCTTTCGTAACAGTATGCTTTCGAACTAACCCATGCTTCAGCTAGGACTTTTGAGGGTTATAACGTGGCTTGGTTCACGGCTTAAGAAACAAAGAATAAAGGCTCAAATTATTTGTACCCACCCGTTCTTCGTGATGTTCTTCAAACCTAAGCTCAGTTGATCGTGCGTTAGATTGAATCTTTGTCCTGACGTTCCAATGATGGTTCATATATTGATGATTTATTCTGAATAGGCAATCATCTCTTTTTTGGTGTTGAGGGTTTGTATGACCTCTTTCTCTTTCTTGATTTTGTTATCCCTATTTTTTGCCTGAACTGTTTCTTTTGTGAATTACAGTTAGCGGGATGCCCCAGTTTTGTAAGTCTCCTTCATAGGTTTTGACTTATTGGGTTTTTATTTTGAAAGATAATGACTGCCTTTCTTTATTGATTATTCGGAACCATCACTGTCTTTCTTTGTTTTGTAAGGACCTCTTTGGTGCCATTCGTTATGCACTTAGATCAACTGAGAGAACTACCCTGCCCCAGGTTATGATTAAGGGTTTTAATTTTCGAAAAGAAAAACTCCTAGTTCTTTGGCTCAAAGGGGTTGACGAGGGATTATCTTCCTTATAACTCCAGTGTTTAGGGATTGAAACAATGCATGTACCTCATCAGCGGGGTCTGTTCAAAAGCATACTGTAGATTGTGGTATCGTTTTCGTCATCCTCCCTCAAGAGGCTTAGAATTATTAATCGAGAGTTGATCATCACAAAAATATGAAAACAATTTTAAGTATAGTAAACATAATTAATTCAAGACAGACATGTGTAATGCATTCATGAAATAAAAGAGTTTATCATGACAATTGTTTATTTGAACGAGAAAAGAAAAAATACAACTTGAGTTCAAATGAACAAAAATCTCTCAATCCTAGCCATGTTTTGGCAAAGGAGCAGTGGTCACAATGGGAGTCTCAGCAGGCTCGAACTCGATCTCCTTAGCGTAGATCATATTCTGGATTTTATACTTCAGCGCCCAACAGTCCTCAGTATCGTGCCCCGGGCTATCAGAATGATAAGCACACTTCGCCTCTGGATTGTAGTTTGGAGAGGAGGTCTTAGGATTTGCAGGAGGGTTGATCACCGCAATCAGGTTCATTTTCAACATATGCTGTAATGCCTGGGCCCATGGCATGTTGATGTTGGTGAATTGTCTTTTAGGCTCGTCTGGCCTTCGCTGATTTCCCTTTTGTGGTTGTCGGCATGGTGCAGAGCCAGAGATCATGACTGCCCCTGCCTGTTGGTCACGACGACTCTTTTGACCGTACGCAGCATTAGACTCTTTCTTTCCCATGTAAGGCTTTTTGTGAGTATCAGAAGGTGTGGCCTCTTGAATCTTCCCGGCCTTGATACCAGCTTCAATTCTTTCCCCAGTCAGAATGAGGTCAGTAAACCCTGCAGATGAATTACCAATGAGATGATTGAAGAACGGCCCGGATAGGGTCCCCAAGAACATATCAACGAGTTCCCGGTCAGTTAGAGGTGGTTGTACCCTCCCAGCAAGGTCCCTCCATCTCTGCGCATATTCTTTGAAACCTTCTCCCGATCCTAACGACATACCCTGGAGTTGGGTACGTGTAGGAGCGAGGTCGGCATTATACTGATACTGCTTGTAAAAAGCAGTAGCCAACTCCTCCCAGTTATGAACCTTGGTTCCATCCAGCTGATAGAACCATTCAAGATGAGTCCCTTAAAGACTCTCCTGGAAGAAGTGGATCCACAAGTTCTTGTCCACAGTGTATGGTTGAATCTTCCGCACATAAGATCTGAGATGCAGCCTGGGACAGGATGCCCCATCATACTTAGCAAAAGAAGGAACCTTGAATTTATGTGGGATCACCACACCAGAAGATAGACCCAGGTCTCCGAAATCCAACCCAAGCACTTGTTGAATTTCCATGACATTTAGACGATCCTCTAGTTGTTTGTACCGATCCTCAGCTGGAGGGTACTGCTCATCATTGAACTCCATCTCGTTGTCGGAGACCACTGGACTAGGCACCCCTCTCTCATGGGGACTGTCTTTCCCAACAGAGGAAGTAGCTTGGTTAGCATCATTTTGTGATACATTTCCAGACTTGCGTCTAGGGTTAAACAACACAGTTCTCTTCTTCTTCTTCTTCAGGAGTAGGGTCTTCAAATCCTGCTGCCCCTGGGCTAGGCTCATAATCAACTCCTGGAACTGGGCATTCTGGGCCTGGAGGGCCTTGATAGATTGTTCGTTGGATAATTCAGGATTCATGACGATTGGCTGAAATAAACAGCGGAGAGGGTAAGCAACCTGTAAAAGGGATCCCTGTAATGCAATGATATGTATGTATGCATGCAATGTTTTCAAGGATCTCGCGGGGTAAACAAGAAAATTGTTAGCATTTGAATTTATAGCTTGATTGAAGGAACTCCATGTTGCTGAGAATCCTTCTTCAAGGGTCAAAGGCTCACCATATCCAGTGGGTCATAGCCTCTGACAACCTGGTCTAGAGGAAAATAAATCCCCTTTTGCCCCTTGCTGGACAGTTGGTTCATCATGACCTGCATCACAGACCCTTGAGATCCTTGAAATGGATTAGTCCTTATGTAGGATGTATGCGATGGTATGATTCTATGCTATGCATGGAGTGATATATGTAAACCCTGTTATGAGTCCAGATTCAGGACCATAAACAAAACCTGCAAGAAACTCAAGCGTCAGATAACAAGCATGCAAGTAGTCAAGTTTGAAGGCACACAAGTCACACAAGAGAAACCCTTAGAGTTTAGGCCAGCATGGGGTCTGGGTATTACCCTCTTGAAGTTGGTGGGCTCAGCCTGTCCTATTAGAAGTAACCGGGTTCTAAGGGTCCCAATATCACTGGATTGCTTTCATTGTTCATCGTTTCGATTTAGCCACTGAACTGGCGACCAAAATATTCCAGGAAAGCAACCCTCAATTGAGTGTAGTATCGAGTATCAACCAACCTTGGACTGCACCAAAGTCAGTTATCTCACTACCCTAAAGAGGCCAAGATAGTTCAATTAAGGTTCCTAAGGTCTGTTGATGCTTCACGACACCACGCGGAGGCCCCGTACTCTCCTTGACTGAACTCAAGGGTTACCGGTACACACCAAAGTGCCACATCAACGTAGCAGGCTGTTTCAACCATGTCGGTATACCCTGCACAGTTCCCTCACAACCTTGTTGCTACTTTCTAAGAAGGTATCCCCAGATCCGGGTTAGGATCTATAGAACTCCCAAGACAGTCCCATAATTTAAAGCAAACAAATCAATACAATTGAAAACACAGTTATGAACTAATCCTAAGGTACACCTCACTTTAAGTTTAAGTCCCCAGCAGAGTCGCCAGTTCTGTGATCGGTGGATCTGGAACTGACTGTTTAATGCTGGTTCGCGAAATGTCGCGGAAGCAAGAGTCGCCACCGTCTTTTATTTTCTCCAAATGGAAAGGACAAAAGCACAAAAAAATTCCTTATAGAGATTGCTCTCGGTTCGGGAGGTAGATTATAGAAAGGGAAGGTGTTAGCACCCTTTCTATCCATGGTTATCCATGGGCTCTTAGATACTTGCTCATTGTGTTTTCAAAAATGGTTTGTTTGCTTTTCAACTGTGGGTTTTAAAAAAGTTTCTTTGAAAATTCCAGTTCGACTCTTGTATCGGTCCTCAAGAGTGTTTGAAAAATTGCTTTCGAAAGCTTTTTGAAAAGGTGCCGGTGTGAAAAGTATTTTTGATTTGTTTTTGAAATTAGAGCAAGTATCTAGAGTCGTCTACCTACCCTAAGGAATTCGTCTGTGTAAATGTCCTTTAAAGTAGTGCCATCCCACCATTGAGAGGTAGGTAGCACCACCGTTGGAGGTGTTCGGGTCAATTCGAGGTTCGGGATATGGTGATCACCGGAGCAATAGGAAGACACCTTAGAAGCTACCCTCATGCCAGGTTCCTGGATCATGAGGACTTACTAAAACATCCTCTACTCGACGATCACCTTTCGAGATGCAAGGCAACAGTGAAGCGTACCCTAGGGGTGGTGTGTGATTTGTGTGTCGTTTTCATTTATATTTATCTTGTTCATGTCATGGGTGATCTACGCGTTACTTTTATTTTGACATTCATTCTTGCATGCAATTTATTAACAGTTAAGAAGTGCGGAATTAAAAGTTCCTACGCTATTACAAAGGCGCGGGTCCACATCGCCAAATTTAATCCAGGACCCGATTTGACATAAAATAAAGTAAAGTGCGAGAAATATAAATATCGAATTTACATGGCTTTGGGAGAATTACATAAAAGGAGGGAATAAAATAAACGCGCGAATTAGAATTACGATCGAATGCGAGGGCGTTGGACCCTTTTTAGGAAATTAAATTATAATTAACAAATTAATTAAATTAAACTAAAAAGAAAAGATTTTTTGGAGTTTTTTGTATTTATGGATTTTTAATAAGAAAAATTAAATTGGAATTAAAAAAAAATTAATTAACCCTAATTCTAACTATTTTTATTTATTAAGAAAAATATTTGAATTGAACCTAAAATTAAACCTAATTAATTAATGCAATTTTATTTACAAGAAAATAATTAATAATTAATAATGATAAAAGAAAAGAAAAAGATAAAAGTAATTAAAACCTAATTCTACAAATTTTAAATTTATTAAGAAAATGTTAGAGTTATCCCTAGAATAAAAACTAATTAATTAATAAGATTTTATTTACAAAAATAAATAATTAATTATTATTTTATTTTTTGTCTTTTCTGATTTTTATTATTTTTGTGAAATTAATTTTTAATGAATTAAAAGAAAACAATTGAATTAAAACAAATAATAAAGAAAATAGAAAAAAAAAAGAAAAGAGAAATAGATACAATACACTAGGGGGGTTCTGCCCCAATCAGAAGGTGTTGTCCAGCATTTTTGGCCCAATGTTTCAAGGCTTTATTTAACTTTTCTGGGCGCGTGTACATGCATTGACCAATGTCCATGGTGTTCATCAGATCTCAACCTTTGGATTACCCTCAGTGGCCATGTGGCATGTGTGGATTATGAGTGTATGGTGAACCCCTGGAGTACGCGCTGCATAGGAAGATAGAATGGAAAATAATATGAGAAAGGGAGGGGGACCTGGGATTCGAACCCAGGTCCCAAGGCTTACCCATCCTTGTGCCTTGCCACTGAGCCATTAATGCACTTTGTCTATAATATAACAAATAAATAATATCAACCAATACAAGGGTTAGTGATATTTTTCCGCGCGAAATTTAAACGCGCTAATCATCGCCTTACACCTCATCTTCTTCCCCACTTGCTTGCTATACCTGAAACAAAAACAAACTGAATAGCGGGGGTTTTAAACCCCCACTAAATGGCAAGTACAAAAACAGCGATTAGAATATGGTGGCTCATAAATTGAGCGCGAATAGTGTGTTAAGATCGTCCAAGCTTCCTGAGTTTAATGGTCTAAGTCTCACGTCCCAATTTTTCCATAACTGAGAAACCCCAATTCAAGGTTTCTGAAACCCTAGGCATCGTTCATGGCAACTCTTCATATATGCAATAATTCTTCAATTAAATCATACTACTAGCTTCAGAATCAACTCATTAGTATAAATCAACAATAAAAATGCATGGATATGGCGTGTAGATTTGAATACGATTAAAGAAAAAATCAGGTACAGGGTAACTGCGTTCTACCGTTTCTTTGCGTTAGAAGCAGTGATTTTGATCCAGGAAGCTTCCTTGATGTCTCAGGAAGGCAATGGAATAATTATTTTGTCTTGAAACCCTTTGTAATCACGTTTTCAGTTTTGGAATTTTTCACAAAAAGTGCAATGTTCTTCTTCAGCTTTGGGCGCAGCTTCTTGGTCCCTTAGCATTAGGTTTTGATCACACTTATATGAGGATGGATTAGGGTTGAGTTTTTGATCCAAAAAATCCTTGCATTGATGGAATGGATATTTGATTTTCATGCATAATTTTTCAATCTTTTTCACATGTGTTTTGATACCAATTATGTCCAAATCAACTTGATTCTTTCCATATCTGATAATTCACGAAATCTTGAAGATATTTCATGCATAAAAAGATTTGAAAAGCTTGCTTTGGTATTTTTCACATATTTTATTTTATTAAATGAATTAATAGCAATTTAAAATTCAAATAAATAAATAAAAATGATGAATAAATTCCCTTTGGGCCAAATGGTCGTGCACATGCTTTGGATGATGAATCTTGGAAGAAAATGTGGCCCATTAGCAATTTTAAGACATTTGAAGCAAAGTTGACTTTTCAAAATATCCAAAAATTTCCCAACTTCCACAAGGCATATCTTGCTCAATTTTTAAGCTTTGATCATGTTCTTGGACATTTTGGAAAGGTCTTGAAGTCCTTTAACCAATGTCTTTGGTCCCATGTCATTTTGATTTACCAATCTCAAATTATGGCCTTTGACTTAAAGTCCCTTTTTGTTGACTTTTGAAAATGACCTATAATGTTGAAATTGATAACTTTTTGTGAGAGTATTTCTTGGACTTGAAGTGTGAATAGGAGTTGTAGGAAATGTCTTTCTCTTCAAAATGAGCTTTGGATGGAATTTTTCTGATAAACCATGTGGAAGTTATGCCTTGGTCAAGTTACAGTTGACTTTTTCAACTGTCCAAATATGGAAACTTTTGCATCTTGAGATTTTTTGAGCCAAGCTTTGAGAATCATGATCAAGCATTGATCAAATGATGTTTGTGGCTTCAAAATGAGATGTTGACCAAAAATTTGAACTTTTTGACTATCAAATGACCATTTTGCCCCTGCAGTTGACTGTTGAGCAATTAGGGTTTTTGACTGTGCAATTTTGTGCTGTAAGTCTTGAAACTTGTTATGATGATGCTTGACCATGTTTATAGGCATGTGGGACTTGATTAGACCCTTGGAAACTTCATTTTCTTTGTCAAAACCAAAACCCTAGTTTTTGGCTGTTAGGAGGCCCTTGAACTGTGCAACCTTTGGGGAGATTTTGAAGCTTTAACTTGGCAAATCTTGAAGAATATGGGAGGGAAAATTTTGGGGTACAACAATTACAAATTTAAGAAACAAAGGAATTCATTACTGCGTAACAAAAGTAACAAGTATGTGGTCTTTTGCAGTCCAATTGTTCAGTCCACCGTCGGTCGTCGGGCAAATCCAACTGTTGAACTCAGATTCTTCCACTTCATCACCGTCCCTGATAGCATTCACCCCATGGTCAGGTAGAGGGGCTGTCACCACATTAGGCTTCTCGGGCGCCTCGAACTGAACCTCTTTGGCATCGATAAGGTCATGCACCTTATTTCTTAGGGCCCAGCAATAATCAGTAGAATGCCCCGGGCTATCAGAGTGATAGGCACAGCGGGCGTTTGGATTATACTTCGAAGAGGTGGTGTTCACCACCTTCGGAGCTTCTCTGACGGTTACCAAGTTGGTCGATAGCAGTTGCGGCAAGATCTGCGACAAGGTCATACTAAGCCGAGTATATTCTCTTCTGGGTCTCTCACCCCTTGGTTGGTTAGGTTGCAGAGGAGCGGCAGCAGGCTTTGCAATTACCACCGCGTTGACAGCTTGGCGGCGTTCCGGTTTATTTTGCCTCCTAGGCCCATACACAACACTGGCTTCCTTTTTGAAAGGCTTTTTCTCAGAACTTGAGGACGCACCTTTCTGAATTTTCCCTGATTTCATGCCAGCTTCTATTCTTTCCCCAGTCAGAATGAGGTCTGTGAACCCTGCAGACGAATTGCCAATGAGATGATTGAAGAACGGCCCGGATAGGGTACCCAAAAACATGTCTACTAGTTCACGGTCGGTTAATGGTGGCTGCACCCTGCCAGCCAGGTCCCTCCACTTCTGCGCATACTCCTTAAAACCTTCTCCCGATCCTAGCGGCATACCCTGGAGTTGGGTACGCGTAGGAGCGAGGTCGGCATTATACTGATACTGCTTGTAAAAAGCAGTAGCCAAATCCTCCCAGTTACGAACCTTGGTTCCATCCAGCTGATAGAACCATTCGAGATGAGTCCCTGAAAGACTCTCCTGGAAGAAATGGATCCATAAGTTCTTGTCCACAGTGTATGGTTGGATCTTCCGCACATAAGATCTGAGATGTAGCTTAGGGCAGGACGCCCCGTCATACTTTGCGAAAGATGGTGCTTTGAACTTGTGTGGGATGACCACACCAGAAGATAGACCCAGGTCTCCGAAATCCAACCTAGGCACTTGTTGAATTTCCATGGCATTCAGACGATCCTCTAACTGCTTGTACTTGTCTTCAGCTGGAGGATACTGCTCCTCATTGAAATCAGTCTCGTTGTCAGAGACCACCAGACTAGGAACCCTTCCCCCCTGGGGACTGCCTTTTCCTACAGAAGAACCAGCTTGATCAACCTCATTCTGCAGTGTGTTGCCAAACCTCCGGCCAATGTTGAATAGTACCGTTCTCTTCTTCTTCTTCTTGACCAGCAGAGCCTTCAATTCCTCTTGACCTTGGGCTAAACTCATGATCAGCTCTTGGAATTGGGCATTCTGAGCCTGGAGAGCCTTGATGGACTGCTCAGTAGATGATTCAGGGTTCATGATGCTGAAATAAACAGCGAAGAACATTAAGCAACCTGAAAAGAAGAGTACCTGCTATGCACATGATGCATGATATATGTTTATGCAATGCATTCAAGGGTTCGAAAGTTTAAATTTGTTGTAGACAAAAAGGAACACACGTTATCATTAGGGAATAATTGTTCAGTACATCAAGGCCTCATGGGCAAAATATTACAAAATAAATCAATCCCAAAAGACGCTGCGCATCCTCTTTGGAGCAATGTAGGTGTTGAGAGTCTTTTCCTCGTGCAGTAGGCGGGTGAGCTCCAAGACCTTCTTCTCACTAGCATGTAGACTGGACTCAAGAGAATTCCCTTCTTCCTTAAGCTGGATCCAACTTTTCTGCATTTCTTCCCAGGATGTAGGCATATCAGGATGTTGAATGGTGTAGGACACCTCTCCTTCCAATACTGGCTTTTTGATCACAGGGAGAACATGAGGATAAGGCATCACTAACTTCTGGGAGCAGGCTCGTACCCACTTGAGATAAGGCTCAAACGGGATGGAATTCCTGTGCCCTAGTGTCTTACTGTCTACCTTGCTGGGCATCCTCCAAGCTCTGATAAATCTCTGGCGAAGTCCTTGTGCATCGTTGTCGAAGTCAAAAACTATGTCAGGAAGCAACATGTCGTGAGGGCCATCCCTCCGAGCATAACCAAACTGTCTCCAAGCCAGACACGGGTTGTAAGTAATACCCCCTCTGATTCCAAGTAAAGGAACATTAGGAAACTCCCCGCAACGATCAATGATAGTGACATCCTCTCTGGACCGAGAGCACCAATGTATATCTGCATGTGTAAGAGTCATTAATCGTTGTGACCATCTCAAGCCCCACTCATTCTTCAAAACTGATTGTGGAAGGTGCGAAATAAACCACCTTCCCAGGAGAGGAGTACAGCACATAAGAACACCTTTTTTTCTCATGGTTCGAGTGTAACATGAGTGAAGGATGTCCCCAAGCAACGTAGGTATAGGATTCCTGGACATGAAGATCTGGACAGCACTGATATCTATAAGCTGATCGGGATTCAGGAACAACACCAGTCCATAGACAAGGAGGGCCACAACTTCTTCAAAGGCTTGTAGGTCAAGGGAGTTCCAACATTCTTGGGCCTTCTCAAACAGAAACCTGGCCAAGAACCCTTTGATACCACTTCTAACTTCCCAATGTCCCTTGATGTCAGATGGTTGTAGACGTAAGGCTTTAGCAATCTCTTCAAGTTTGGGTTCCTTTTCTGTACCGTTGTAGGGTAGTTGACTAAGGATAGGGATCTTCAGAAGCCGGGAGAACTCTTCCAATGTAGGCACCAATTGATAATCCAGGAAAGTAAAGCAGTGATGCAGAGGGTCAAAGAATTGGAAGAGGACCTTTATCATATCTTCTTCAATGTTGGTGTTGACCAAGCTGATGAGTCTTCCATGTTTCTCACTGAAAGAAGAGCTCTCGGGAATCCTAGATATAAGTTCCTTAAGCGGAGGAGGGATCCTTGCAAGGCTGATCTGAATTGTCTTTCTGCGAATAGTTTCCATGTCCTACAAAACAAGAACAAAGATGAAGATTTGAACCCCTGAAATGGTTAGTCAATGCATATGATGCTGTATGATGTTATGATGCTATGATAAAAACACACCACAAGTATCCACAAAAAGCAAACATGGTAAGGCACACAAGTCACACAAGACAGCCCTTAGAGTTTAGGCCAGCATGGGGTCTGGGTATTACCCTCTTGAAGTTGGTGGGCTCAAAACCTGTCCTATCAGAAGTAACCGGGTTCTAAGGGTCCCAATATCATTGGATTGTTTTCTGTGTTCATCGTTTCGATTTAGCCACTGAACTGGCGACCGAAATATTCCAAGAAAACAACCCTCAATTGAGTGTAGTATCAAGTATCAACCAACCTCGGACTGCACCAAAGTCAGTTATCTCACTACCCTAAAGAGGCCAAGATGGTTCAATTAAGGTTCCTAAGGTCAGTTGATGCTTCACGACACCATGCGGCGGCCCCGTACTCTCCTTGACTGGACTCAAGGGTTACCGGTACTCACCAAAGTGCCACATCAACGTAGCAGACTGCTTCAACCATGTCGGTATACCCCGCACAGTTCCCTCACAGCCTTGTTGCTACTTTCTAAGAAGGTATCCCCCAGATCCGGGTTAGGATCTATAGAACTCCCAAAACAGTACCCACAATAATAAAGCAAACAATTCAGAAAATTGAAAACATAAGTGATCTTAGTCATAAGGTACACCTCACTTTTATAAGTATCCCCAGCAGAGTCGCCAGTTCTATGATCGGTGGATTTAGGACTGACTGTTTAACGCTGGATTGCGAAATGTCGCGGAAGCAAGAGTCGCCACCGTCTTTTATTTTCTCCAACATGGACAGGACAAAAGCACAACAAAATTCCTTATGAGATTATCTCTCGGTTCGGGAGGTAGATTTATAGAAAGGGAAGGTGTTAGCACCCTTTCTATCCATGGTTATCCATGGGCTCTTAGATACTTGCTTATTTGTGTTTTCAAAATGTTTGTTTGCTTTTCAAGTGTGAGTGGGTTTGAAAAAGTTTCTTTGAAAGATTTCAGAATAACTCTTGTATCAGTCCTCAAGAGTGTTTGAAAAATTGTTTTGAAAGCTCTTTGAAAGTGTCGGTGAAAAGATGTTTAGTTTTTTAGAGAGAGCAAGTATCTATGAGTCGTCTACCTACCCTAAGGAATTAAGCTGTGTAAATGTCCTTAAGGTAGTGCCATCCCACCATTGAGAGGTAGGTAGCACCACTGTTGGAGGTGTTCGGGTCAATTCGAGTTTAGGGACAGTGTGGTCACCGAAGTAACAGCAGGACACCTTAGAAGCTACCCTTATGTCCTTGATCCTTTTTTAATCTGAGGCAACCGTTTCGAGGCAACTATTTCGAGGCAACTGGATCATGGACATAGGGACTTACTAAAACGTCCTATACTTGACGACCACGTTTCGAAGGCAACAGGTGAGGCGTACCCTAGAAGTGGTGTGTGAATTTGTGTGTTGTTTTCATGTTAAGTTTATCTTTGATCATGGTATTGTGAGCTACGCTTGTTTTTAATTAACCATACATTCTTTCATGCAAGTTAGAATTTAAGAGTGCGAAAATTTAAATGCGGAAAGATAAAACTACGCTATTACAAGGCGCAGGTCTATACATCGCCAAAATACAAAGACCCGTTTGATAAAAATGCGGAAAGTAAAAAGACCTGATTACTATTACAATCCTTGAGCAGTTACATAATATTCAAAAAGAAAATAATGCGCGAAAAGAAATCGAACGTCTGAGGGTTTTGACCCTTTTGAAATTAAACGAAATTAAAGTCTAATGAATTATTTAATTAAAGAAAAGAAATTGTTTTTTTATGTTTTTGGTATTTATGAAAATAAGGAAAATTAAAATTAGAAGGAAACCCTAGTTCTAAATATTTTAATTATTAATAAAAAGAAATATTAAAGTTACTCTAATTTACTAATTAATTAATATACATGTTTATTTACAAAAATAAATAGTAATTATAATAATAAACAATGAGAAAAATAATTAATTAAGAAAAGGATGAAAAATGTCAAAAAAAAAAACCTAAGTCTAGATATTTTTTATTTATTAAGGAAAAGTTTAAAGTTTAAAACCTAATTTAACTAAATTAATTGTTAGAGTTTATTTACAAAAATAAATTAATGGTGAATTAAATATTAATTAAACATATTTTGTATTTTTGATTTTCTGTTTTTTTTTTATACTATGAAAATTACTTTATGATGAATTAAGAAAAACAATTAAAACAATTTAAAAAGAATTTAAAAAGAAAAGAAAAGAAAATTAAAAAGAATACAAACAAAGGGGGTATCAGGCCCAGAATGGAGGTGTTTGCAGCAACTTTGGCCCATTGAACAAGGCCTTGTTTGACTTTCCAGCTTGAGTGCATCTTGGTTGACTGAGGCACACCATGGATCTCATCCAATGGCCCTTGGATTAATCAACGTGAGCGCGTGGCAGTCTTAAGCATGAGCGCATATGGTAAGCCTTTGGTTGAACGCTGCATAGGAACATGTTATAACAAAAATCATGGATTAAATGGGGGGACCTGGGAATCGAACCCAGGTCCCAACGCTTGAGGGACACGTTGCCAGCCAACTGAGCTATTGCGTTTCTTTGTATACCTAATGGATAGACAATATAATATATACAAAACAATGGTTAGTGGTATAAGACAAAAAATTACGCGCCAGATTTGAATCTCCCAATAGCATCAGGCCACGTCCATCGTCTTCCTTGTTTTTCCTGCAAATAGAAAACAAGTAGCGGGGGTTTTAAACCCCCACTAAGTGGAACAGTGCATAATAGCGAATAGGCCTACAGATAGGATCAATTGAGCGCGAGGTTTCCATTTGCTTCGTCTTGATGCAACGATTCTGTCCATATAGGTTAGGTGGTCCAATTTTACAGTATATGGAAACCCCTAATATTGAAACTCTGAAACCCTAATGTCCTTCAATGGTGGATTTTGATTTAGGCAACATTATCACAATTAAGTTGTACCAATCGCTTCAGAAGGTTAATATTAGTATACATCAAACAAGAAAAATGGCTAAAAGTGCATGAATCATGATATGGAATTCAAGGAAATGTGGCAAACCGTATAGCCTGTGTTCTTCAATTCTTTGCACGTTTTGACTCGTTCTTGATTGCAAACACTTCCTGGATGCTTAGGCAACGTGTTGGAATCCTTCAGAAGCTTTGAATTATGCTCTAACTATGAAATCAGTTTTCAAGTTTTTGGCCAAAAGTTGCAAATTGGTTATGAGCTTGTGAGCAGTTTTTCGTGTATGTCTCCATCAGGTTAGGTTATGCATAAGTATATGAACGAAATTAGGTCAAGAAACAAGCCCATAAGTCCATGAATTGATGATTTCAATATTTGATTTTTATCATATCTTTTTCAATCTTTGTTTCATGAAAACCCTTGCCAATCATAGAAAATCTTCCCTTTTTGAATATGAAACGACTTGCCAGCTTGCCCTAGTATGATTTGCTGCACAAAAAGATTTGAAAAGCATTATTTGATATTTTTCTACAATTAAAATTAATTAAATGAATTAATAAGAATAAAAATTCAATTAATTAATTAAAAATAAGAAAATAAATCCTTTTAAGCTCAATGGGTCGTTCATAGGCTTTGGGTAATGATTCAAGGAAGAATTTGAGGCCCATTAGCAATTTTGAAGTGTTTTAGGCAAAGTTGACTTTTGAAAGTTCCCAAAAATTTCCCAACTTCTCAAATGCATATCTTGCTCAATTTTGAAGCTATGATCATGTTCTTGGACATTTTGGAAAGGTCTTGAAGTCCTCTAACCAATGCCTTTTGTCCCATGTCATTTTGATTTACCAATATCAAGTTATGGTCTTTGACTTAAAGTGCCTTTTTGTTGACTTTTGAAAATGACCTATAATGTTGAAATTGATAACTTTTTGTGAGAGCATTTATTGGAATTGAAGTGTGAAGATGAGTTGTAGGAAATGTCATCCTCTTCAAAATGAGCTTTGGATGGGATTTTTCTGATGAACCATGAAGAAGTTATGCCTTGGTCAATTTGCAGTTGACTTTTCAACTGTCCAAAAATAGAAACTTTTGCATCTTGAGACTTTTTGAGCCATACTTTGAGAATCATGATCAAGAATTGATCAAATGATGTTTGTGGATTCAAAATAAGATGTTGACCAAAATTTTTGACTTTTGACTGTCAAATGACCATTTTGCCCCTACAGTTGACTTGTGGAGCATTTAGGGTTTTTGACTGTGCAACTTGATGTTGTGAGTCTTGAAACTTGACATATGAATGCTTGACAATGTATATGGGCATGTGGGACTTGATTGGACCCTTGGAAACCTCAATTTCTTTGCAAGAACCAAAACCCTAATTTTGACTGTGTTGGGAGGCAATTGGACTGTGCAACCTTTGAGAGATTTTGAAGCTTGATCTTGGCAAATCTTGAAGAGTATGGGAGGGCAAATTTTGGGGTACAACAACAATCATCTTGAAGCGGCATGAAAAATAACAATGAAGTCACCACTGATCTTTATTTGTTCCAAAAGGAACAGGAAAATATCGAACAAAACCCGCGAGAAAAAAGATGTGGTCATCGAGACCAAGAGAATGGTACGAGAGTCAGTTATACAAGAGGGATGTATTAACACCCATCACATCCATCGTACTCAATGGAAACCATTTAGTGAGTGTGTGTTAAAGTGTAAGTGTGATAATTGAAATCTTCAACTCAATGATCGAGAAAAGAGAAGGAATAAGTTTTTTTGTTTGTTAGTTTGTTGAGCTCGGCAAGACTTCACAATATTGTGCCTACGTACTCCCTCGTGCAATGAGAAAGTCAGAGCCTCATAGTTCAGCTAAAAACAAAAAAAATTGGTTAATTTTAGGAGAATGATGCATTAGACGTTCCAAACGTTTGAACTTCAACTTGTTTTGCTCGTCCGGGGAGACTAAGTATTTGTATCTGTTTCATATTTAAATTGTTAATGCACACTCGTTTTGAAAAACGTTTTGAAGTCACACAAGGGCGATAGATCAAGATTGATGAGTTGAGTTGCTTTTATGGGACACGAGTGTTAAAAAACTAGGTATGCACCTCATAATTTAACACTTAAGGAAAGATAAGGTATGCACCCTAACCCGCTCGTTTAATCCTTTTTTATGAAAAAAGTGAGACATCTTTAATTTAAAAGTGTTTTAGTCAGATCACAATTAATCAATACAAGCCATGTAACCTGTCCTTGATTAATCTAGGAAAGGATAAGACATGCACTCTTCCCTTCTGTTCAACCCTATTTATTTAAGAAAAGGTTTAAAAAATAAACTAGACGTTGGATCAAGGTTTGAAACTTTATTATGAAAGTGTTTCATGATGAATGAGAAAGGTCGTATGTGATGTGTAAACACCGACTTATATGATTGAGGGTATGGTTTGATATATGGATTAATATGCTTTGGGTGATTGAATGTGAAGCACAAGGAAATCGACTTATATATATTTGGATATGACCTTGTATAAAGACCAAGAATGCAGGGGTTTGGTTGATTTTATTTCATGTGTACAAAAGTGGATGATTAAATAAAAGTAAAATAAATTACTGATGATAATGGATCTAATCTTAATAATAAGATGATGAAAGAGTCGCGTGAGAGCTTCAAGATTAAATATCACAACTCTTCTACATATCGTCTGAAGATGAATGGTGTTGTCGAGGCAGCTAATAAGACCATCAAGAAGATTGTGCAGAAAATGGTGGTGACTTACAGAGATTGGCATGAAATGTTTCCCTTTGCATTACATGGCTACCGTACTTTGGTGCGCACTTCAACCGAGGCAACCCAATTCTCTCTTGTGTATGGTATGGAAGCAGTCCTGCCTATGGAAGTTGAGATTCCTTCGCTAAGAATCATGACAGATGTAAAGCTTGATGAAGCTGAATGGGTTCAAAACAAACTTGAATATGTCATGCCCCAAATTTGTCCTACCCTTATATTATATTTAGGATTCTATTTAAATAAATATTATTATATGGTTTTATTTCTATAGGGGTTTAAAATAGGAAAGAAATGTGTATTGATCTAGAAATGGACCATCAATATCTTATGGTCCATTAGGGTTTCATTCATTTTGAGAGGGGGTCCATAAAACAAATTATTTTTCCTTTTAAGAAGCCCAATAAAATGATATGGCCCATTAAGGTTTCCAGACTGGCCCACTAAAATTATTAAAGTCTTGTTTTTTAGAATAAGTTAGGGGGTGTATATTCTAAGTCAAGGAGGCCCATAAAGTATTTTATTTTGTTAAGGCCCAATGAATTAAAACAATGTGGTCCATTTGGTTTTTAAGTTTGAAGAGATTGTTTTGTTTTTAATTATAACAATTTTATTATTATTATCAACATTACAATTACTTTTTATACTAATACTAATTTTAATTAAAACATTATATTAAAAACTTAATTAAAATTGATTTCAGTTTTATTGAATAAAAGAGAAATGTTTATAAAAAGTTTTTTTTCTTTCACGGCCCAAGTCCAGTCAATTAGAGACAGAAACATTTTTATTGTGTATCAGAAAAACGCACAACCCAAAACCAGGCAAGCTCAAAACAATGAAAAAGGCATTTGCCCCCCAAAAAAGTCAAACATCTATTGTTTGGATTAAACATAGAAACACACGCTTTAATCCTCTAAACAAGTACTGTACAAATCGTAGGCAAATCAAACAGTATATTTTCATTCTTTTTTCAGAACCGGACAACTTAATACGAAATCAATATAAATAGAAACACAATCAAAACAAAAACAAAATTGTCAACTATTCAAATTGTTTTGATTTCATGCATCAATTACAATTGGAAACTTTCCTAAATCAGTAACAACATGATTAAATTATTTCCTAAAACTACAAATTCTAAAATACTATAAAAAGAAAAAATTACAGAGAAACAGGGGAGAGTATTTTGCGAATAAAATCATTACAAAGAGATACAGAGGCTAAAATTTACAGAAAGGAGAAAGTTTACAGACGAAGGGAAATCTTAACATAAAATAAAGTTGAAGAAGGGATCCGGGTTTCAATATCTGAAACCCTAGATCTGAGATGCTTCGCATCCCATCCCATTCATCACCCCCGGTTGCCGCCGTTCTCCTTCGCGTTCGCTTCAGAAGGTCGATTTACTTTCATAAAACTTGAGTATACCTTGTTGTCCCTATGTTGTTTATGAGTTGATCTCCGAAGTTAGGTTGCGAAACCCCTTTGTAGATCTTGCTCTGGTCTTAAAGTTTATGTATAAACTGACCATGGATTAATATAGAGAGATTCAAGAGGAATTAGAAAATGTAAAAAAAATTAAGAAACCGACCTCTTCACGGTGGCGCCGCCATGATGTTCTTGAGCGCCACTACGAATATTCATCATCCCCGCTGTTATGTTCTTGAGCTCCACCCTTATAGATATGTATTCTGAGTTTATTGTTTATTTTAAATGTTTTTGTTTGAATAAGTGGAAGAGATGAGAGAGAATGAGTGAAGAGAGAGAGAGAGAGAGGGATAACAAAATAAATTGTTTTATTCTGTGAAAATTAAAAATATATTGTGTCTACTAATCATGTGCGCTGGATCTAAGAACATTACCATACTCCCTCCATCACATCCACGTGATCTAGATCGCGCGTCCCATATGGTGCATGGCCACCGTATGACCGTGCAACCATGTACACGGAGTCCACACAGACTCTCTCAACTCTCTTTAGGCATGGCCCATTGATACCCACACACCCCTGTCCATTTTTGCTTTGCTAATACATGCAGATCTATACCCCCTTGACCAAATGGGCCAAGTCCAATATCTGGACTTGGACCCATATTCCATGCACTCTCCATTTTGCTGCGCCACACCCCTTCTCTTTTGGGCTTGAATTCAATATCTAAATTCAGGCCCATGCTATTAACACCCCCTTATTTTACTAGCTTAGCATAAGTTACACCTCCCTATGTTTTAATCTATTTTCTTTATTATTTTATTTTATATTCTCTTTTATATATATATTTATATTTTTATTATTATAAATCAAATACACTATCTTCCCACCCATAAAAAATATAATTTATTTGCATTATCATATATTTTAATCATGCATTTTCAAATAAGTTTTTTATAATTAATATATATAAAATATTCAACCAAACATCAAATCATTTTCCTAATCAAATTAAACAACAATTAACTTTTCAAAAAAGGATTACGAATATGTTCGAATCGACTGCATGTTTAGTCTAACAATCTCCGCTATTCATAACACCTAGGCAAAGCACACGGGAAATTCAAATATCTTTCGTTATCCATAAAAAACACAAACCAACTACGAACTAAGAAATGAGACTCTGATTCCTCCTATGAGGATACATAGACATACAATTAAAATCATGGAGAGTCCCCCTAATTAAAATTAAAACCCTTTCCCCCTAATTAAAATTAAAACCCTTTTCCCTTAATAATAATTAAAACCTTATTTCCTAAAAATCGTGCTTCTATACCTAGTATCCTTGTGAACAAGGTAGATGAGGGGTGCCTAACACCTTCCCTTCGTCTAGAACCGAGTCCTAACCTAGATTATCTAACTTATTAGGGTTATTCCTTTATATTCCCTTCCTTAGGATAAAAATTAAGGGTGGTGACTCTGTATTTAAAACCAGTTGCAACAGCTGGCGACTCTGCTGGGAACTCAACCCTAGGTTTAGAAGTCTTTCCTTTAGGTTTTAGGGTTTTTCTTATTTTTGGGTTTTTCTTTATTTGGATTTATTTATTTATTTATTTATTTTGATTATTATTTTACCATATTATATATGTGGTGGGATTTAAAATTTTACAAAAATATTATTCTCAAAAACCCTTATAAAGAAGGTTCGTCTGTTAGCCAAGGGGATACATCGGCCTTATGAGTTTATGTGACGACTTTTCCTGGAGTTGGTGGAATTTAACAAAAGGAATACCTCTCGAGAGACATCCTCTTGGGAAGCAGGACTTTGGAATGACACCTATGACTCTTTGTACGACCTTTAAACCAAAAACTCATGATGATACCTTTCATGACCTAGAGACGGAAGTTTCGGTCTGTAAAGAGACTCTGCTTAAGGGAGGTTGTAATACGGTGGGAGAACTGACTTGGTTTTGAGTTTTATCACAAACGTTGCGGATAACAAGAGTCGCCACCGACTTTTCTTTTATCCAATAAGGAAAGAGTGAAAAGAACAGGAAAAAACTTTCTTGATTTTGAGTTCAGGGGGTAGGTTATGAAAAGGGAAGGTGTTAGCACCCTTTTCATCCATAGTTTTGAAAAATATTTTGAAAAGTTGCCAATTGTAAGGCAGACTTTGTAATAATTCTCGTATCTGTCCTCGAGAATGCGTATGAAGTGTTTGTTTGAAAGTATTTTTGAATAGTGTAATTGTGTGAATTTTTTTTTGAAGAGCTTTGTGAGCAAGCGATTAAGATCTACCCTACTCAAGGTTGTTCTTGATTTTTCTCCTCTTTTAGATAGTGTTATCATACCATTAGTTAGTAGAAAACCCTATCGTTGGATGTGAAGGGACAGGCGTGGGTCATCGTACAATCATCAAAGGCAACTAATAAGGATGCTTTAGTAAGTTTCGTTAAGGGACTAGATCATTTACCGCAGGCAACGTCAAAAGGGTCATTGAGGGACTATGATCTTTGTATTGAGGGACTTTGCTAAAGCGTCCCCACGTTCGAGGGAAATGACTGTTTTCTGAAAGGCAACAAGGGAGATTACCCTAGAGGTGTGAGTGTGTGTGGTGTGTTGTATTTCAGTTATTTTAGTCTTGCACTTAGGGTTAGCTATTGTTTTTTAGTCTTTTCATGCAATCCTAGTTACTAAGCAGTAAACGTAACAATAATGGAAATCAGTAAAGTGCAGAAAATAAATACAGAAATTAAAGCCTAAGCTATTACATTGCTTCACAGCAGTTACAAAAAGAAATTGTGGAAAAGTAAACCCTAATTACTATTACATCCCGGGAAACAATTACATAATCGGAAAAAATGTGAGAATAATAAACTACATTCGCGAAAGTACGGTTGATCTGAAAAATGGAACCGAAGGAAAAAGAAATGCTTTTTTGTTTTTTTTAATGAAAAAAAGATATTTGTAATTAATTAATTAAATAGACCTAAAATACCCTAATTAATTTTAATAATAAAAAAGAGTCGATTAATTTAATTATTAAAAAAAGGTTGATTAGTTAAATTAATTTTAAAAAAATTGATTAGAAAAACCTAAGAGTCTAAATTAAGTTTAATTAATAAAACTAAAAAAAATAATTATATTGTAATAAAAAAAAGAGTAATAGTAAATAAAAAAGGAAGAAAGCTGGGCCTGAAATAGTAAACAGGGGGGGATGCTAAAAAGCATTTTGTTAAGCCCAAAGATGAGAGGCCCAATACGCTGGATGAAGTTTGTGTGCTCCATTGTTTTGCTCCAGGGAGGGTGTACCAAGGGGAAGCCCTGCTAGAACTTTGGATGCTGGTTTGTGGGGATCTGACGGATAATACACGAGGGTGCATGGTAGGGAAACTGGAAGCGTGCGCGTGGGATCTGCAAAAAGTAGAAAATAATGTGAAAAATGCAAGAGGCAGGGATCGAACCCATGCCCTTGCATAATAATGACTTAGAGGAAAGCGCGCTACCACTGGGGTGGTGATACATCCGATGATATAAGCGAACCAAAACAAACATATTACAAAACCATTGTCTGGGCTGGAGAGGCGCCAGAGCCCTAGCTCTGGTCATCTTCTCTGGTGAGTATCTTTCTTAAACCTGCAAAAAAAAAAACTGTTAGAGATCCAAATGGACCCTACCCCCCTAAATCCAACCCTGCGATTTCAATGAGTCCATCATTTTTGGCTAATTCATGCTAGTTTGTGAGGTACGACTAAAACAACATAGATCGGCATGACCATAGTGGTTCATGATTCCGGTAGCATGGAGGCCCTGTGATTGGCTTTTCCTGCATGTTGATACCTTATGAACATATCAGTGTGGTTAGTTTATCTTAAAACATAAAGAAAAACAAAGATATGAATTCATGCAATAGCAAAATCGGTGAGGCACGTATATGAGTTTTCATGCTCTTTTGATCATTGCAATCGATCCAACCTTACCCTATGGTGTTCCTGGAAGTGAATGGGACGACTAATTTGTAGTGAAAGAAGTTGTAAATAGGGTTTCGAGTTGCCATAGGTTTCTTGAGAATTTTGAGATTTAAGACAAGTTTCTTTGTGTAAGGGTTCATGTCCTTATGCTTGTCTGAATGGAAGAGAATATATAGCATGAAATTAGGTCAACCAAAGAGTGGGCTTGGACCTTATAATAAGCCTTGTTTTTATTTTATTTATTTTGAATTAAAAGTGATTAAAAATTAAAATAAATAGAATTAAAAGGTCAAGGGGTGCATGAGTAATATTTGAGGTTCATTATAAGTTTCACGACACGTTTGGACCTTGAAACAATAACCCAATAGCCCAAAAATTCAAGTTTGGTCACTTTAGGTTTCATGTATTTGCTCAAAATTTCTCAACTTGAACCAATCATAATTCTCTCAGTTTCTATCATTTGAAGGTGATATTGGGCTTTTTGGAAAGCTCAAGATGTCCTATACAATCTTTATTTTGATCATTTTTGCATTTGAAGACTTTATCTTGATGTAAGTTGCCTTAACAAAAAGTGTCTTTTTGTTGACTTTTGAAATGACCTATAATGTATTGGCCCATATCTCTCAAATGAAGCATTTTTTGGACTGGAGCTTAGAAAGTCAAAGTTGTATAAAATTTAATTCCCTTTAAAAAGGGCTTTGGTTGAGAAAAATATTATGAAGTATGTGAAAGTTATGGCTGGTAAAACTTTAGTTGACTTCTCCTTAAGAAAACCCTAATTTGGTAACTTTTGACTTTTGATGGTTTGAGAGTTTCATTGATGAATCATGATCAACCCTTGATCAAACGATGAATATGACTTCAAAATCTTGATGTTAACCAAAAATATTGAGGTTTGACTGTATGTTGACCACAAATGATTTTCAGTCATCTGAGCAATTGACTGAGCAAACTTGTGATGCAAGGCTTGAAATTTGACATGAGCATTTTTGGAGACATATGAGGAACCATGAAATCCACTTGAGGCTTTAGAAACCCAATATTCCTTGAGATAAGTGAAACCCTAGTTGAATGTCTTGAAGAAATGGGAGGGTAAATTTTGGGGTACAACAACTTCCCCTGTTCAATCTACTTAAACCTGAGGAGTTAGATTGACACGTCCACCATTCATGATCTGAATGTAGAAGAGGATTGAACATTTAAGTGCCCATAAATTAGCACTCGCACGTGCAGGAGGTAACACTGTTTGTTGATAATATTGCTTGAATGGGCTTAAAGATGCCATTCAGAGAGGTGAAGGAATGTCGTCGGAGATGGGCTTATAGATGCCACCCATAGTGATTGTTGGTAGGAGCATTAGAATGAGTCTACGCTTGACTGTATCTGAGAAGTATGCTAGAATGAGTCTACGCCCGACTGTATCTAGTAGACATATCTGAGATCTATGTTAGAATGAGCCTACAACTAGCTGTATCTGATATCTGTATTAGAATAAGCCTGCGCCTGGATGTATCTAAATATATATCAGCATGAATATCATAATGGACCTACGTTTTGATCGTATCTAGACGGTATCTGGAAGATATACTAAAATAAGTATCATAATAGATCTACGTCTGGATCATATATGGGGTATATCTAGAATGTGTGCTAGAATGCATATCAGAATGGATCTATGTCTCGATCGTATCTGAGTTTTATCTAGAACATGTGTTGGAATGAGTCTACGCCTAATTGTATATAAATGATCATCAGAATGAATCTTCGTTTGATTGTATCTGAAGAAATGAGAATTTGTTGATAATGTTTATATTTTGCAACCTAATTCTGAAAGAAAACAAGGTTAGTTTTATGCAATATCATGATGTATGTAATGCATTGTGTGATGATGCTCTCAAAATAAATGATAATGTTATATGCGTTTTGTATGCATATGTTATGATGTTTGTAAATGATGTATGGATGTAAGATATCGTTGAAGCGTATTGGTAGTTTCGTGTAACATCTTTGGCTGGGGAAAATAAATCCCTGACTGTCGCAAAGGATGAAGAATGTGAATCTCCAATCGTGTTTAGAATGTATGCATTGGGGATTCCTGCTTTCTGTTTTGAGGATACTCCACTGAGAATGTTTGACTTCTACTTGGGGATAGAAGAGTTCATGAATATTGGTCGTTCATCACTCTACTAGGGTCTTCAGTTCTTATATACCCTGATTGGGGATAAAAGAGATGGATAACCTTCTGAGGTGTTGTATGACCAAGTTTCTGATATGGATGCCAACTCTTCTGGGGAGGACAACATTAAATCATATCTGGCCCGATTTCAGATTCCGTAGCAACTCTATAGGGATAACAACCTTGAATATACTTTGTTGGAGAAGAAAACTCTACCAGGGATTTGCTGTAATCAGAGAAATGAACTTTGTTAGGGAAATAAACCCTGTTGGAGAAGAGAATTCTGCAAGGGATCTTGCAGTGTTGAAGAAATAAACTCAGTTGGGGAATTAAATTCTTGTAAACTGTGTCGAGGAAGTTTCCACTGTATGATGGGGGAAATGATCAAACTTCCTTATCCGCTGGGGGAATGTTGTACCCTAAAATTTTCCCTCCCATTTTATTCAAGACATTCTCACGAGGTCCCCATTTGCTCAAAACTACTCAAGAGTTGACTGGTCAAAACCACCTCCTAAGCAAGGGTCTTCAACTAGGGTTTGGTGCTTCTCAAAGATGGGGTGGAAAGGGTATTGTTGTACCCCAAAATTTTCCCTCCCATATTCTTCAAGAAATTGCCAAGTCAAGCTGCAAAATTCTCCAAGGGTTGCACAGTGCAAGAGTCTCCTAAACAGTCAAAATTAGGGTTTTGATTCTGATCAAGAAAATGAAGTTTCAAAAGGTCCAATCAAGTCTCATATGCCTACAAATATGGTCAAGCATCCTTATATCAAGTTTCAAGACATTCAGCTCAAAATTGCATAGTCAAAACCCTAAATTGCCCTACAGTCAACTGCAGGGGCAAAATGGTCATTTGGCAGTCAAAAGTTCAAATTTTTGATCAACATCTCATTTTGAAGCCACAAACATCATTTGATCAATGCTTGATCATGATTCTCAAAGCTTGGCTCAAAAATCATCAAGATGCAAAAGTTTCCTTATTTGGACAGTTGAAAAAGTCAACTGTAAATTGACCAGGGCATAACTTTCACATGGATTATCAGAAAAATTCCATCCAAATCTCATTTTGAAGAGAAAGACATTTCCTACAACTCATCTTCATACTTCAAGTCCAAGAAATGCTCTCACAAAAAGTTATCAATTTCAACATTATAGGTCATTTTCAAAAGTCAACAAAAAGGGACTTTAGGTCAAAGGCCATAACTTGATATTGGTAAATCAAAATGACATGGGACCAAAGACATTGGTTAGAGGACTCAAAGACCTTTCCAAAATGTCCCAGAACATGAGAAAAGCTTAACAATTGAGCAAGTTATGCCTTGTGGAAGTTGGGAAATTTTTGGGTATTTTGAAAAGTCAACATTGATTCAAATGACCTAAAATTGCTAATGGGCCTATTTTTCTTCCATAATTCATCATCCATGGCATGTGCACGACCACTTGGCCCAAAGGGAAGTATTTCTTCATTTTTTATTTATTTATTTGAATTTTTATTTATAATAATTCATTTAAATCAAATTAAATACATGGAAAATATTTAACCTAAGTTTTACAATCCTTTTTTGCATGAAATCCACTCAATAACTCGTGCATGATCCAATATGGAAAGATTTGGAGAGAATTGATATGATTGAGAGCAAAAACACATGGAAAAAGATTGAAAAATAATGCTTGAAAATCAAATCTCAAAAGCATAGAACACAACCCTAATTCATTCCTACATAAGCATAGAACACAACCCTAATGCTTTGGACCATTGAGCTGCGCTAGAAATTCATTCACAAACTTGAAATTTTGTCTAAAAAAACTCAATTCTGAAAACTCACTTGCAGGTTGATTCAAGCCTCCAAACTTGTTCCATTAGCTTCTTGGAGGATTATAGGACATATTCCAATCATTCCCCAAGCCCCATACTCAAGAAAACGCAAGATCACCATTGAAGTTGGTAAAGAAAATTTCTGAATCGGTTTCTATCATACATACATTGTTAACATATTTTGTTGTTATTTTTGTGTTTATAATGATGTTTGCAAGCTAATCATGTGCTTTGATTGAAGTTTTACGCACTGTATGCCAAGATGCCATTATTATTTTCTAGGGTTTACAGGACTTGGAATTAGGGGTTTTTGAATGAGGAAAAATTAGAACCCCTGAGTACCACCATTGACACGAGCGCGTTTGGACGAAGAAGACGGCACCCTCGCGCTCAATTTATGAGCATCCATGGCTTAATCGTTATTTTCTGATATGTAGTCTTAGGCAACGCGTGAAAACCGTTGCCAATGTTTTATATGTTTCAGGAAAAAAAAACCAACGAAGAAGATGATGTGGTGGCCAGCAACCATTGGCCCTTTTGAATTTTCGCGCTAAAAAGCACTAACACTTTTGTTTCCTTTTATAATATTTGTTAGTTGTTTAATATTAACACGCGTGAATTGGTTCAGCTGGCAAGGCGTAGTGGTGGCAACGTACATGACCTGGGTTCGAGCCCCAGGTCTTCAGTATTCCCATATTATTTTTCAATTAACAATCACATGCAGGTTAATGTTGTTGTTCCATGATACACCTTCATAATCAAGCATGCCACGCGTTCAGTTTCATAAATTCAAAGGCACAGATGTGAGGAACATGATAAGACCCAGTCAACATGCCAGCAGGCTACCTGGAAAAGTCAAACGGACCAAAGTTAATGGGCCAGATTATCACAATTTCACCTCCTGTTTGGGGCCTGAACCCCCCAGGTTTACAAACCCTTTTCATTATTTATTTTTTTTCTTTATTTTTTTTACTTTCAATTATTATTTTTTATTAATTCTGTCAATTTAATTATATTTTCATAAAATCACAAAATACCATAAAAATCAGAAAAGACCAAAAATTAAATATATTTAATTAGTTAACATTTTATAAATAAGTTCATAAATTAATTAGTTAAATTAGGTTTAATTTTAATTCTTTTTAATAAAAATCTAAAAAACATAGAATTAGGGTTTAGTTAATTTCTTATCCTTTTTTTTTATTTTTCTCCCATAATAATTAAATAATTAAATATTAGATATTTATTTTTATAATTAAATTTGCATGTAAATTAATTAGGGTTAATATTAGGTTTTAATCTTCTTTTCTTAATAAATTAAAAAAAAACAAATAGAATTAGGATTAGCATTTAAATTCAATTAATTCTTTTTCATATTAAATCCTAAAATACTAAAAAATACCAAAAAACATCTCCTTTTCTTTTTAATTAATTAATTCCATGTAATTTTAATTTTGCAAAAAGGGTCCAACGCCCTCGTTTCGATTTAATTCTTATGCGCATATTTATTTTATTTCTTTATAATATTTATGTATCTCTCCCAAGGCCATGTAACCTTTTAATTTTCTCGCACTTTTCTTTACTTTCTTTATTTTTCTGTCAAATCAGGTCCTGGTTTAATTTTGGCGATGTGGACCCGCGCCTTTTGTAATAGCTTTAGACTTTTACTTTTCCCGCAATATTTTTAACTGTTAAATAATGGCATGAAAGAATGTATGGACAAAATAAAAACAAGCGTAGAACACCAATAACATGACAAGATAAATGCAAATGAAAACGACACACAAATCGCACACACCACCCCTAGGGTACGCCTCACTGTTGCCTTGCCTCGAAAGGTGATCGTCGAGTAGAGGATGTCTTAGTAAGTCCTCATGATCCGGGAACCTGGCATGAGGGTAGCTTCTAAGGTGTCTTCCCATTGCTCTGGTGATCACCATGTCCTGAACCTCGAATTGACCCGAACACCTCCAACGGTGGTGCTACCTACCTCTCAATGGTGGGATGGCACTACTTTAAAGGACATCTACACAGACGAATTCCTTAGGGTAGGTAGACGACTCTAGATACTTGCTCTAACTTCAAAACAAATCAAAACTACTTTTCACACCGACACCTTTTCAAAAAAGCTTTCGAAAGCAACTTTTCAAACACTCTTGAGGACTGATACAAGAGTCGAACTGAAATTTTCAAAGAAACTTTTTTTAAAACCCACAGTTGAAAAGCAAACAAACCATTTTTGAAAACACAATGAGCAAGTATCTAAGAGCCCATGGATAACCATGGATAGAAAGGGTGCTAACACCTTCCCTTTCTATAACCTACCTCCCGAACCGAGAGCAATCTCTATAAGGAATTTTTCTGTGCTTTTGTCCTTTCCATTTGGAGAAAATAAAAGACGGTGGCGACTCTTGCTTCCGCGACATTTCGCGAACCAGTGTTAAACAGTCAGTTCCAGATCCACCGATCACAGAACTGGCGACTCTGCTGGGGACAAAACTTAAAGTGAGGTGTACCTTAGGGTTAGTTCATAACTGTGTTTTCAATTGCTTTCTTTGCTTGCTTTAAATTGTGGGACTGTCTTGGGAGTTCTATAGATCCTAAACCCGGATCTGGGGATACCTTCTTAGAAAGTAGCAACAAGGCTGTGAGGGAACTGTGCGGGGTATACCGACATGGTTGAAACAGTCTGCTACGTTGATGTGGCACTTTGGTGTGTACCGGTAACCCTTGAGTTCAATCAAGGAGAGTAAGGGGCCTCCGCGTGGTGTCGTGAAGCATCAACAGACCTTAGGAACCTTAATTGAACTATCTTGGCCTATTTAGGGTAGTGAGATAACTGACTTTGGTGCAGTCCGAGGTTGGTTGATACTCGATACTACACTCAATTGAGGGTTGCTTTCCTGGAATATTTCGGTCGCCAGTTCAGTGGCTAAATCGAAACGATGAACAATGAAAGCAATCCCGTGATATTGGGACCCTTAGAACCCGGTTACTTCTAATAGGACAGGTTGAGCCCACCAACTTCAAGAGGGTAGTACCCAGATCCCATGCTGGCCTAAACTCTAAGGGCTTGTATTGTGTGACTTGTGTGCCTTCGTACTTGACTACTTGCATGCTTTATCTGACACATGAACTATTTGCAGGTTTTGTTTTAGTCCTTACTTGAGACCCATGACAGGGCTTACTAAGTTTCTTGCAGGTTTGTTCATAGTCCTTAATTGGGACTCATAACAGAGTGTACTGAGTTTCTTGCAGATTTTGGTTTGCAGTCCTTAATTGGGACTCATGACAGGGTTGCTTACATTACCCCCATGCATAGCATAACATCATATCATTGCATATATCCTAACCCATTTCAAGGATCTCAAAGGCTTGTGATGCAGGTCATGATAAATCAAACATCTAGCAAGGGGCAAAGAGGATTTATTTTCCTCTAGCCAAAGTTGTCAGGGGCTATGACCCACTTGATATGGTGAGCTCTGACTCTTGAAGAAGGTTCCCCTAACCAAGGTTGTTTGGAAACCAAAACCAGACATGATGACTAAAGTCAGGGGCTATGACCCACTCGATATGGTGAGCCTTTGACCCTTGAAGAAAGACTCTCAACAATATGAAGTGCCTTCAATCAAGCTACCAGATCCAAATTCTAACAAATTTTCTTGTTTATCCCGCGAGGTCCTTGAAAACATTACATGCATATCATACATATCATTGCATAACAGGTACCCTTTGGACAGGTCACTTACCATCTCTGCTGTTTATTTCAGCAATGGCCTCCCAACAAGATAACCAGGACCTTCTTGCTCAAGAGACTCGGTTCGGGGAGATCCTCCTGAATATATCCAAGGGGCAGGAGGAGCTAAGGACACTCCTCATGGGGAATCTGATCAGAAAGAATCCTGAGGATGACAAGGACGAACAAATGAAACGTCTACAAGCTGAGGTAGACACATTGAAAACCCAGATGCTGGGGCAAAGGGCCCTCATTCAAGGTTTAGCTCAGGAGCAAGGAGAGCTGAGGGCCATGATCAGTCAGCTTCATCAAGACATGAAGCAACTAGCCCAAGTCAGGGACCCAGTCATTAATCAACTTCCAAGAAGTCAAAGGTTTGGGCCTCTCCAAGCTACTATTACTTCACAGGTCCAACAACGACCTCGCCCAGAACAACGGGCTGATCAGAGCAAACCAGACAAGCCTAAAAGGCAGTTCACCAAGATCAACATGTCGCTGGATCAAGCACTACAACAAATGTTGGAGGCAGGGCTGATCACCTTAAGGGCTCCTCTCCGGAATCTAAACACTTCTGCTCCTAACTATCATCCCAACGATAGGTGCGCATACCATTCTGACAGCCCGGGGCATGCTACAGAGGATTGTTGGACTCTGAAAAATAAGATCCAGGACCTGATTGAGGAAGGAGCTGTGGAATTCACCCAAGATGGCCGGGCTGAGTGCTTCTACCATCCCTACAGGAGGCACCATTTGAAGTAACAAGCCCGAAGATGAGAAGAATTTTGTTCATTCGAATGTTCAAGTTGCAATTTTCTTTTGTCCAAACATTTACTCATTGTTAAACATTGTTATTTCATTAATGCATCGCATATGTCTGTTTTGAAGCAATATATTCGTATTCACTATACGCAAATTATTTTCATATTTTTTCTGATAATCAACTCTTAATTAATAATTCTAAGCCTCTTGAGGGAGGATGACGAAAACGATACCGCGATCATTACAGTATGCTTTTGAACAGACCCCGCTGATGAGGTACAGGCATTGTTTCAAATCCTAAACACTGGAGTTATAAGGAAGATCATCCCTCGTCAACCCCTTTGAGCCAAAGAAGTAGGAGTTTTTCTTTTCGAAAATTTAAACCCGTAATCATAACCTGGGACAGGGTAGTCTTCTCAGTTGATCCAAGTGCATAACGAAGGGCACCAAAAGATCCTTACAAAACAAAGAAATACAGTGATGGTTCCGAATGATCCATAAAGAAAGGCAGTCATTATCTTTCAAAATAAATAAAAAAAAGCCCATTAAGTCAAAACCTATGAAGGAGGCTTATAAAACTGGGGCATCCCGCTGACTATAATCCCAAAAAAAAAAAGAAACAGTTCAGGCAAAAAAAAAAGAAAGGGATAACAAAAATCAAAAAAGAAAGAGGTCTTACAAACCCTCAACAAAAAAGGAATGACTGCCTATTCAAGATAAGTTATCAACATCCGAATCATCACCGGAAAATCAGAGCAAAGACTCAAACAAGGTCTAACGCATGATCAGCTGAGTTTAGGTTTGAAGAACATCATGAAGAGCGGGTGGGTACAAATAATT
This sequence comes from Vicia faba, assembly GCA_948472305.1. Taxonomy (NCBI): domain Eukaryota; kingdom Viridiplantae; phylum Streptophyta; class Magnoliopsida; order Fabales; family Fabaceae; genus Vicia; species Vicia faba. Next base: position 1,182,942,768 of record OX451739.1, on the reverse strand, counting down.
TGAGCCTTTATCCTTTGTTTCTTAAACCGTGAACCAAGCCACGTTATAACCCTTAAAAGTCCTAGCTGAAGCATGGGTTAGCTCGAAAGCATACTGTTACAAAGGTATCCCGACTCCTTAAGGCTTACGGTAAATACGGAGTTGACATCACGTTTTACAAACAATCATTTGTTTTATGAAAAAAGAATGCATTTTCAAAATTTTCAAGACAGACATAGGCTTTGCATTTTTAACATAACTTTGTTTGCATATGACTTTTTGTTTGAACGGCAGAAGTTCGCACGACGAATGCCTAATGAACGAAAGTACTTCCAATCAAGGGGCATGATATGATCATGGACCATCATCTGGGGCAATCCAATCAAGATTCGGAGAATCTCTCAAAAGTCAAATAGCCTGGGGCAAATCTCCGCATGAGCCACCTGGGGCATTTCAACAATGAATCTTGCCTGGTCGAAAATCTTCTGGTGGCATGACAAAACACTTCTAATAGGGGCAACTCCCTACTTTCTGAGAACAGACATAGTCGGAAAAATACTACGCATAATCAAAGACCCGCTAGGTTGACACACCTAGGCAAAAATAAGGGCTTCCCGGCGAACCAAAAGGGTTCGGGCAAAATGAAGGGATGAAATGAAAAAATCTGTACACCCGGCAAGTCGAAAACCTGAAAAGGCGGCTTGGGCAAAAATGGGTATCCCGGTGGACTGAAAACCCGAAAGGGCGGTCCAGGCAAAAGTTAGGGATCAAAGCGTACGACTATGTCCTGTCATCTTGTCACCTGCCTACCTGAAGAAGGTTTGACCCGCAACAATTATCAGTATCCCACAGGTGCCTCCCCCATAGAAATAGGGGCAATAAAGAGTTGTCTAAACAATGTAATTGTTTTGTCCTCCAAAGTACCAAGGTAGGTTCAGCTGAAGAACATAACCAGTATATCTTAATTTCCCAGAGAGTGAGCCAGCAAGTCAGTGCACTCTCCCCGAGCAAAGCTACAATCAAACTTTAAGGAAGTTGGGTATCCTCCAGTAGATCTCAATACTTCCCCAACAGCATATATACATACTCACGACAAGCATCCCCGACAGTCTTGGTCTAAAGATTGATTCCCCGGCATTCTATCAACATTCAATAGAGTCACTTCCACGATGCAGTACAAAACTTCCCCAGGAGAGTCCAATCCAGTTCCCCAGGAAGGTTGGAATTCATCTCCCCAAGCAGTAAGCTTATCCCCAGTAGATTCTGGAAGCTTATCCCTCGTAGAGCACGAACGCGTCGCCCGGCCATATTTAAAGAGTTATTTCCTTAACAGGATATAACTGGGTTATCCTCAGCCAAAAGCCACGGAAAGAGCGTCCTCGACGAAGTTTTCTTACCCCCCAGCGAAGTCTATCAGCACTTCCAATACAGCAGAAATACCCCCAGCAAGTTACTACCAACACTCAGTGAAGTATCTCTCTCCCCACAGAGTATCGCTTCCCAGCAAGATCGTCAGGGTACTTTTCCCCCCGCAGAGTTATTCCATTCGCCAAGTTTATTCCCCAACGGAGTTATCTTCTCCTATCGGTATTCTTGCAATCATCATCCCCAGCGGAAGCAAAATCTATTCTCCAACATCAGCCCAGGATATGACTTCCCGGCACCCGTCAAGGATTTACTTTCCTAGACGAAAACATACATTCCTAAACATCACATACATCATTATAGCATGCATATACGCATCATATCTTACAAATCTCATTTATGTTGAGAACATCATTACTTGATCCATATCATGCATTGCATATGACTGACCTCTATCTTTCAGGAAAGATTCAGTTAAATTCTCAATCATATTTCAAGACCTAGACCGGTTCAGTTAATCGACTCCAAAGATTTCTTATCCAGTCCAAGGCCTTCTCTAGTCCAGCTAAATCGACCCCAAACAGATTTTTCTGATGAAGACTCAGTAGAAGTTATCAAAGGTTTTTCTCAAACGTCCGCTTTTGAGATTATAATTTCCTATGGTTCTCTCCCCAATGCCTCGGAGACGATAATTCCATTCCAGGTTTTTCTCAAACGTCCGCTTTTGAGATTATAATTTCCTATGGTTCTCTCCCCGACGGTGCGTGAGGTGATAATTCCTTTTGAAATTATAATTTCCTATGGTTCCCTCCCCGACGGTGCGTGAGGTGATAATTCCTTTTGAGATTATAATTTCCTATGGTTCCCTCCCCGACAGTGCGTGAGGTGATAATTCCTTTTGAGATTATAATTTCCTATGGTTCCCTCCCCGACGGTGCGTGAGGTGATAATTCCTTTTGAGATTATAATTTCCTATGGTCCTCTCCCCGACGGTGCGTGAGATGTAATTCCTTTTGAGATTATAATTTCCTATGGTCCTCTCCCCGACGGTGCGTGAGATGTAATTCCCTTTTAGGTTATAATTTCCTATGGTCCTCTCCCCGACGGTGCGTGAGATGTAATTCCCTTTTAGGTTATAATTTCCTATGGTCCTCTCCTCGACGGTGCGTGAGATGTAATTCCCTTTCAGGTTATAATTTCCTATGGTCCTCTCCCCGACGGTGCGTGAGATGTAATTCCCTTTTAGGTTATAATTTCCTATGGTCCTCTCCCCGACGGTGCGTGAGATGTAATTCCCTTTTAGGTTATAATTTCCTATGGTCCTCTCCCCGACGGTGCGTGAGATGTAATTCCCTTTTAGGTTATAATTTCCTATGGTCCTCTCCCCGACGGTGCGTGAGATGTAATTCCCTTTTAGGTTATAATTTCCTATGGTCCTCTCCCCGACGGTGCGTGAGATGTAATTCCCTTTTAGGTTATAATTTCCTATGGTCCTCTCCCCGACGGTGCGTGATATGTAATTCCCTTTTAGGTTATAATTTCCTATGGTCCTCTCCCCGACGGTGCGTGAGATGTAATTCCCTTTTAGGTTATAATTTCCTATGGTCCTCTCCCTGACGGTGCGTGAGATGTAATTCCCTTTTAGGTTATAATTTCCTATAGTTCTCTCCCCGACGGTGCGTGAGAGGATAATTCCATTTCAGATTATAATTCCCTATGGTTCTCTTCCCGATACTGCGAAGATGGTAATTCCCACCAAGATTTTCTCAACGAGCGTTGTTGAAGCTAAAGTCACCCAAGGTTCTCTCACCGTTCATGCTGAGGTAGTAACTACCCCTGGTTCATTCATCATCTTTTGAAGCTCCAGATTCAGCTCCTGTAACCAGTCAAGACACATCTATACTAAGCATCTGAAAATCAGCTCCTGCAACATGTCAGGTACTCTTTTTTTCTTTTGCAGGTATGCAGATTCTCGCTAAGGAATCTCTTATGCGATCACCATTCAGATGGAATCTATAAGCCCATCATCCTATCCAGTAATCTCCAAATGGCATCTATAAGCCCATTCCCCCCATCATCACACCGCTACTATGTGAGCGCAAATTTCTGGGCACTCTAGTGTTCAATCATCTTCCACCCTCGGATTACGAAAGGCACGTCAGCCAATCTGCATCCTCAGGTCTAAGAAGATTGAATAGGGGCAACTGTTGTACCCCAAAATTTGCCCTCCCATATTCTTCAAGAAATTGCCAAGTCAAGCTGCAAAATTCTCCAAGGGTTGCACAGTGCAAGAGTCTCCTAAACAGTCAAAATTAGGGTTTTGATTCTGATCAAGAAAATGAAGTTTCAAAAGGTCCAATCAAGTCTCATATGCCTACAAATATGGTCAAGCATCCTTATATCAAGTTTCAAGACATTCAGCTCAAAATTGCACAGTCAAAACCCTAAATTGCCCTACAGTCAACTGCAGGGGCAAAATGGTCATTTGGCAGTCAAAAGTTCAAATTTTTGATCAACATCTCATTTTGAAGCCACAAACATAATTTGATCAATTCTTGATAATGATTCTCAAAGCTTGGCTCAAAAATCATCAAGATGCAAAAGTTTCCTTATTTGGACAGTTGAAAAAGTCAACTGTAAATTGACCAGGGCATAACTTTCACATGGATTATCATAAAAATTCCATCCAAATCTCATTTTGAAGAGAAAGACATTTCCTACAACTCATCTTCATACTTCAAGTCCAAGAAATGCTCTCACAAAAAGTTATCAATTTCAACATTATAGGTCATTTTCAAAAGTCAACAAAAAGGGACTTTAGGTCAAAGGCCATAACTTGAGATTGGTAAATCAAAATCACATGGGACCAAAGACCTTGGTTAGAGGACTCAAAGACCTTTCCAAAATGTCCAAGAACATGAGAAAAGCTTAAAACTTGAGCAAGTTATGCCTTGTGGAAGTTGGGAAAGTTTTGGGTATTTTGAAAAGTCAACATTGATTCAAATGACCTAAAATTGCTAATGGGCCTATTTTTCTTCCATAATTCATCATCCATGGCATGTGCACGACCACTTGGCCCAAAGGGAAGTATTTCTTCATTTTTTATTTATTTATTTGAATTTTTATTTATAATAATTCATTTAAATCAAATTAAATACATGGAAAATATTTAACCTAAGTTTTACAATCCTTTTTTGCATGAAATCCACTCAATAACTCGTGCATGATCCAATATGGAAAGATTTGGAGAGAATTGATATGATTGAGAGCAAAAACACATGGAAAAAGATTGAAAAATAATGCTTGAAAATCAAATCTCAAAAGCCATCATTGCAAGAGATTCTGATCAGAATTCTTAACCTAATTCATTCCTACATAAGCATAGAACACAACCCTAATGCTTTGGACCATTGAGCTGCGCTAGAAATTCATTCACAAACTTGAAATTTTGTCTAAAAAAACTCAATTCTGAAAACTCACTTGCAGGTTGATTCAAGCCTCCAAACTTGTTCCATTAGCTTCTTGGAGGATTATAGGACATATTCCAATCATTCCCCAAGCCCCATACTCAAGAAAATGCAAGATCACCATTGAAGTTGGTAAAGAAAATTTCTGAATCGGTTTCTATCATACATGCATTGTTAACATATTTTGTTGTTATTTTTGTGTTTATAATGATGTTTGCAAGCTAATCACGTGCTTTGATTGAAGTTTTACGCACTGTATGCCAAGATGCCATTATTATTTTCTAGGGTTTACAGGACTTGGAATTAGGGGTTTTTGAATGAGGAAAAATTAGAACCCCTGAGTACCACCATTGACACGAGCGCGTTTGGACGAAGAAGACGGCACCCTCGCGCTCAATTTATGAGCATCCATGGCTTAATCGTTATTTTCTGATATGTAGTCTTAGGTAACGCGTGAAAACCGTTGCCAATGTTTTATATGTTTCAGGAAAAAAAAAACCAACGAAGAAGATGATGTGGTGGCCAGCAACCATTGGCCCTTTTGAATTTTCGCGCTAAAAAGCACTAACACTTTTGTTTCCTTTTATAATATTTGTTAGTTGTTTAATATTAACACGCGTGAATTGGTTCAGCTGGCAAGGCGTAGTGGTGGCAACGTACATGACCTGGGTTCGAGCCCCAGGTCTTCAGTATTCCCATATTATTTTTCAATTAACAATCACATGCAGGTTAATGTTGTTGTTCCATGATACACCTTCATAATCAAGCATGCCACGCGTTCAGTTTCATAAATTCAAAGGCACAGATGTGAGGAACATGATAAGACCCAGTCAACATGCCAGCACGCTACCTGGAAAAGTCAAACGGACCAAGGTTAATGGGCCAGATTATCATAATTTCACCTCCTGTTTGGGGCCTGAACCCCCCAGGTTTACAAACCCTTTTCATTATTTATTTTTTTTCTTTATTTTTTTTACTTTCAATTATTATTTTTTATTAATTTTGTCAATTTAATTATATTTTCATAAAATCAAAAAATACCATAAAAATCAGAAAAGACCAAAAATTAAATATATTTAATTAGTTAACATTTTGTAAATAAGTTCATAAATTAATTAGTTAAATTAGGTTTAATTTTAATTCTTTTTAATAAAAATCTAAAAAACATAGAATTAGGGTTTAGTTAATTTCTTATCCTTTTTTTTTTATTTTTCTCCCATAATAATTAAATAATTAAATATTAGATATTTATTTTTATAATTAAATTTGCATGTAAATTAATTAGGGTTAATATTAGGTTTTAATCTTCTTTTCTTAATAAATTAAAAAAAAAACAAATAGAATTAGGATTAGCATTTAAATTCAATTAATTCTTTTTCATATTAAATCCTAAAATACTAAAAAATACCAAAAAAAACATCTCCTTTTCTTTTTAATTAATTAATTCCATGTAATTTTAATTTTGCAAAAAGGGTCCAACGCCCTCGTTTCGATTTAATTCTTATGCGCATATTTATTTTATTTCTTTATAATATTTATGTATCTCTCCCAAGGCCATGTAACCTTTTAATTTTCTCGCACTTTTCTTTACTTTCTTTATTTTTCTGTCAAATCAGGTCCTGGTTTAATTTTGGCGATGTGGACCCGCGCCTTTTGTAATAGCTTTAGACTTTTACTTTTCCCGCAATATTTTTAACTGTTAAATAATGGCATGAAAGAATGTATGGACAAAATAAAAACAAGCGTAGAACACCAATAACATGACAAGATAAATGCAAATGAAAACGACACACAAATCGCACACACCACCCCTAGGGTACGCCTCACTGTTGCCTTGCCTCGAAAGGTGATCGTCGAGTAGAGGATGTCTTAGTAAGCCCTCATGATCCGGGAACCTGGCATGAGGGTAGCTTCTAAGGTGTCTTCCCATTGCTCTGGTGATCACCATGTCCCGAACCTCGAATTGACCCGAACACCTCCAACGGTGGTGCTACCTACCTCTCAATGGTGGGATGGCACTACTTTAAAGGACATCTACACAGACAAATTCCTTAGGGTAGGTAGACGACTCTAGATACTTGCTCTAACTTCAAAACAAATCAAAACTACTTTTCACACCGACACCTTTTCAAAAAAGCTTTCGAAAGCAACTTTTCAAACACTCTTGAGGACTGATACAAGAGTCGAACTGAAATTTTCAAAGAAACTTTTTTTAAAACCCACAGTTGAAAAGCAAACAAACCATTTTTGAAAACACAATGAGCAAGTATCTAAGAGCCCATGGATAACCATGGATAGAAAGGGTGCTAACACCTTCCCTTTCTATAACCTACCTCTCGAACCGAGAGCAATATCTATAAGGAATTTTTCTGTGCTTTTGTCCTTTCCATTTGGAGAAAATAAAAGACGGTGGCGACTCTTGCTTCCGCGACATTTCGCGAACCAGCGTTAAACAGTCAGTTCCAGATCCACCGATCACAGGTATCAATTGACTTTAATGGGTCATAATAGGTCCTTAATAATGCTTATGTCAAGTTTCAAGTCTTGCATCACAAATTTGCTCAATCAATTGCTCAAATGACTGAAAATCAACTTTATTGGACAAAAAGTCAAATATGGTCAACATACAGTCAAACTTCAAGATTTTTTGTCAACATCAACATTTTGAGGTGATATTCATCATTTGATAAAGGGTTTGTCATGATTCTTCAAGGAAGGTCCTCAAATCATCAAAGGTAAAAAAATTGCCAAATTAGGGTTTTGATTGAAGATGACTGACCATTAACTTTTGACCTAGTGCATCAATTTATGGATTGAAGCATGAACTCAAGGGCTCAAATACAACATATTTACCTAATTACATGGCTAAATATATTTACAAAGATACAAGTGATTGACAGTTGAAGAATTAAATAAATTGAATAAAAAGTCAACAGTTAGTCAAAAGTCAAACTTTGACTTTTTGGTCAACATTGGAATTCAAAAATAAAGAATCATCAAAACATTCAAAACTATCAAACTTGATCATCAAGAATCAAGAAAGTCAACAAAAGTCAAAATTGAAGATTTTTAAACACTTAGAAAAATTTAAGTGTTTTATGCTTAAAAAAACCTAACTTCACAAGCAAGTTTCCTCTGGATACAAGCTGATTCAAGGAAAAATTTTAACATGAAAGTTGTAGGGATTAATGAATTCTACAACTTTGATAATGTGGGGTGATCCTCAAAAACTGCTTAATTTAAGAGATATGAGCCCATGAAGTTGTGATGTTTTTTATCCAACACTTAGAAAACTTTTCAACAAGTTTTGATCAGTTTTTTGTCCCAACTTCATGGCCATTTTTCACCAAGATCCTAATTGATTTAGCCAAAGTGGTCAAATGAAAGTTGTAGACAATGTTCCAAGCTTTACAAAATATCCAAGAACACAAATTTATCATGCTTGAGATAGAAGTTTCGAAGCTTGTAAATCTATCTCTAATCATAATATTTCACAAGCTTTTAAGCTATAGTCTATTTGTTTCAAGCTTTGTCCAATACTTTTGGCCATTTAAGGAAAAAAGATCACACTTTCATTCTTGTAAAGTGACTTTAATCACAAAGTCCACTCTCCTTGAGCCCCTAACTTGTTTCCTCTGAACACACTCAATTCTAACATCAGAAGCAACTCCTATAGAAGATATCAACCACCCTAGAGGAGTTGTACCATGCCTTGGAACCATGATTTTTCAAAGTTACTTCAAAACTAAGCAACCAAACCATAACATGCTATCTTGAAAATCTGGTTACTTGAGTCTTCCAAACCTCTTCTTGCCTATAAATAAAGAGATCATTTTCAAGCCAGGACGCGAGTTGAAAACCCTTAAAACACTCTCAAACTCAGAACCACTTAGAAAACTCTATTGCTGCACATTTGAAGCTTCCAACACCCAACTCTCAATCCACTCGTGTGTTTTCTATTTTTATCATTCAAACATCATCTACACATCATATATAACTCATCCATATCCGTGTTACACTTCTGTAACATCATCATCACCATTCTCCAAACTTCAAAACAGTGACCTGCAACTTAACTTGGCTAGAGCATTTCAGCAACTTTTAGTATAAAGTAAGTGAAATTCTGGCTACAGATACTCAATGTCACGTCCAATGTTATGACACCGTATCTGACTTACTATATGACAGTAAATACAAAAGCAGTAAATAACACAGTCAATTGTTTACCCAGTTCAGTGTGCAACAACACCTACTCTGGGGGCTACCAAGCCAGGGAGAGAATCCACTATAAGAGATGTTAATTCAGGAATAAACCAACCAGTTTATCTCCTTCACTTAAGACCTACCCAATGCAATTCTAATCTAAGTACAACTTAAACCTGAGTTCCTACTCACTCCCCCTCAATCACAGCAGTGATACATAAACCAATTTGACTTGAGAATTGATGAAGACACTCTTCAAAACACACACTTGATTAAGCTTCACAGCTTTTTAATCAAGTAACACAATCACTCGTGCTTCACAGCTTTGAGTGATGTACACAACTAACTTGACTCTGCTTCACAGCTTTAGTCAAGTAACATTCAAACACTCTTGCTTCAAAGCTTTGAGTGCTACACAACCCTTACAATTGAAACCTATTCCAAGACACTTATCACAATGATAATTGCTTGGAGTACAATAAACAAATCTATACAGATTACAAAATTGATCTTCTAATCAATCAGCAGGGATACCTTGAAAAACCGCAGCTCTGTTGAATATATAGCAGCTGCAACTTCAGTTAGGGTTTCCAAAAACCTAGGGTTGATTCCATTTGACCTAAAGACCAGGTCACAGTACTTTATTGATCAGGTTAGGATTGAGCTAGGTTACTCCTCAGAAAACGCAGGATTCTGTTTAGAGGGGACTGAGTTATTTCCTGAAAAAACTCAGACTTATCCAATCCTGCAATCCTGTTAGTTCAGAACAGGATGTCATAACATTTGTTATGACATCTGAGAAAACCTGTCTACTGATTTAGCAAAATGTGATCATTTTGCAAACATGCTCAGATACACACTTATAAACATCAGTATTTGAATTACAATATTTTTCTGCACATGTACCTATTGAGTTAGTACAACCTGAACTAGAATGTTATGACATCGGTCATGACATTCACACATACACTTGGGATTTAACAAAAATGCAAGCCAATACCTAAACACCTACAAACTCCCCCTTTGGCAGATTTTTGGCTAAAGTCCCTAAACAATCAGAGATAGATAGCAGCAGAAATAAGTGACAGCAGAAAAATATAGTGTCAAGTACTAATTAAGCAGTACCAAAAATATTCTCCCCCAATTTAGCCACAAATGGGCCAAAGATTACATGTTTATAAAGTTATACAGTTATCCAAAACAAAATAATGAGATCAACAGCAGACAACAGCAGAACACACTTCCAAACTCCACCAGCAACACCACCAAGCAGCAATCATCCTTCAAGCACTGTCATCAGATCCAGAGAATTCAGGCTTCTTTCTTTTCTTGTGAGCAATGTCAGCATTTTTCTCTTTGTTTGATGTCTCAACATTCTTAGAGACATTTGGATTTGTTTTAGCATTTGAGTTTTCTTGGTTCAGAGGAACAGAAATGCCAGGAACTGAGTGGTTCTCGTTCAGAATTCGTGAAACAATTTTTGCTATTGCTTGATTAACATAGGCTGTCCCTTCCCTATTTGCAATTTCAGGGGGAACTGAAGAGGAAGAATGAGATGGATTACCTGTATGTCTTGTTCTCAACTCTTTGGCCTTGGTGGGGTTAGTTCTATGAGAACATATTTCCAGACCATCAGAGTCCAGACAGGAAGAGATTGTCCCAGAATCTTGATCAGAGGAGGAGGTTGAGATGGTCGTATTGGATGATGATGGCGTTTGAGACATTTTGTCAGTTTTGAAGGACCAACAGCAAATGAGAAGAAATTCCTGATTGATGAGAAGACGAGAGGGGAACGAAGCAAAGGAGTGCCTATTCAACTTCTTAAAAGAATTGTAGGAAATGAGAAAATACAATTTTAAACCAATCAGAACAGGCATAAGTCCTTTGGTCTTTGTTTTAAGCAAAATTAATTGCTACAATTCCTCATGTTGGCAAATACCCAGCTTACCCCTTAAGTTTTCAAATTGGTTTGCATCCAAAGCCTTGGTAAAAATGTCAGCCAGCTGTAGCTCAGTGGCAACATGTTCCAATTTGATGGTCTTCTCTTCTACAAGGTCTCTAATAAAGTGATGTCGTATGTCAATATGTTTGGTCCTGCTATGCTGAATGGGATTCTTGGATATGTTGATTGTACTCAGATTGTCACAGTACAATGTCATAACATCTTGTGTGACATTATACTCAGTGAGCATCTGTTTCATCCATAACATTTGAGAGCAGCTACTACCAGCTGCAATATATTCAGCTTCAGCGGTGGAAAGAGACACACAATTCTGTTTCTTGCTGAACCAGGAAACCAGATTACTTCCCAAAAAGAAACATCCTCCAGAGGTGCTTTTTCTATCATCAGCACTACCATCCCAATCAGCATCACAGTAACCAGTCAGAGTCGGTTCACAGCCATGAGTATACAACAATCCATAGTTGTAAGTACCACTTACATGCTTCAAAATTCTCTTCACTTGATTGATATGACTGACTTTGGGATCAACTTGGTATCTAGCACAAACTCCAACTGCAAAGGCAATATCAGGTCTGCTGGCAGTTAAGTACAACAAGCTTCCTATCATGCTTCTGTACAGACTTTGATCCACCTTAATCCCACTTGCATCTTTGGAGAGCTTTAGATGAGTAGGAGCAGGAGTCCTTTTGTGACTTGCATTCTCCATACCAAACTTCTTTACAATATTCTTAGCATACTTGCTTTGAGATAAGAAGATTGAGTCCTCCATCTGTGAGACTTGTAGTCCAAGAAAATAAGTTAGTTCTCCCATGAGACTCATTTCAAATTCAGCCTGCATCTGGTCAGCAAAGTGTTTAATCATATGTTCTGACATTCCGCCAAACACTATGTCATCAACATATATTTGGGCAACCATCAACTTCCCTTCTTCAGTTTTGACAAATAGAGTTTTGTCCAAGCCTCCTTTTCTGTAGCCTTTGTCTGAGAGAAACTTTGTTAACCTGTCATACCATGCTCTAGGAGCTTGTTTCAGCCCATATAGAGCTTTTCTCAATTTGTAGACATGATCAGGATGGGTTGGATCCACAAAACCTTTAGGTTGTTCCACATAAGCTTCCTCATTTAAGTACCCATTTAGAAAGGCACTTTTCACATCCATCTGAAATAACTTGAACTTCAGAAGACAAGCAATTGACAACAAGAGTCTGATTGATTCCAACCTGGCTACAGGTGCAAAGGTTTCATCAAAGTCAACCCCTTCAACCTGGGTGTATCCTTGAGCAACAAGTCTCGCCTTATTTCTGGTGACAACTCCTTCAGCATCTGACTTGTTCTTGAATATCCATTTTGTCCCAATGATGTTAGTTCCTTCAGGTCTAGGAACCAGTTCCCAAACTTCATGTTGCTTGAATTGGTTCAGTTCATCTTGCATTGCACCAATCCAATATTCATCAGTCAAGGCTTCCTTGACATTTCTTGGTTCTATTTTGGACACAAAACAAGAATTTGAGATGATTTCTCTAGATCTTGTGATGACTCCACTATTAGGATCTCCTATGATGAGCTCTTTTGGATGATCCTTCTGAATTCTGATGGAAGGAGTCTTGCTAGCTTCCTTTGATTCTGATTCTGTTGTGGTGGAGTTGGGTAGATCATCCTGTTGGGTTGAAGTCTCAAAGAATGTCTCAACAGTACAAGGAACATTTGTTTCTTCATGATAGTCATCAATTATGACATTTATTGATTCCATCATGGTTTTGGTTCTGGAGTTGAATACTCTATAAGCTCTGCTGTTTGAGGAGTATCCTAGAAATATGCCTTCATCACTTTTGGAGTCCAGTTTTCTTCTCTGTTCACGATCAGACAGGATATAGCATTTGCTGCCAAACACATGAAAGTACTTCACAGTTGGTTTTCTTCCTTTCCAGAGTTCATATATGGTGGATGAGGTTCCCTTTCTCAAGGTGACCCTGTTATGAACATAGCAAGCTGTATTCATAGCTTCAGCCCAAAAATACATAGGAAGTCTTTTGGCATGTAACATTGCTCTGGCAGATTCTTGTATGGTCCTGTTTTTTCTTTCCACAACTCCATTTTGCTGAGGTGTTATGGGAGAAGAAAACTCATGACTGATTCCTTCTGAAGCACAGAAGTCATCAAACTTGCTGTTTTCAAATTCCTTGCCATGATCACTTCTGATTCTGACAATACATCCTTCCTTCTCTCTTTGAATTCTTTTGCACAGTTCTCTGAAGACTTCAAATGCATCTGATTTTTCTCTAATGAAATTAATCCAGGTGAATCTGGAAAAATCATCCACAACCACATAGGCATATCTTTTACCACCAAGGCTCTCTACTTGCATTGGTCCCATCAGATCCATATGGAGGAGTTCTAGAACCTTAGAGGTGGTCAGATGTCTTGACTTTGGATGTGACATCCGCGTCTGCTTACCCACCTGACATTCACCACAAACTCTTCCTTCATCAATTAGCAGTTTTGGAATCCCTCTGACTGCCTCCAAGGAGATAATCCTCTTCATACCCCTTAGGTGAAGATGGCCAAGTTTTTGGTGCCACAGTTTCACCTCTTTTTCTTCTGTTGCAATGCAACACACAGATGAGAAATTAGTGTTCTCAGCCTCCCATAAGTAACAGTTGTCTTTGGATCTGACTCCTCTCATTACTATCTCTTGTTTGTCATTGATTACAAGGCATTCAGATTTTGAGAAATTGACCTTGAATCCTAGATCACACAGTTGACTGATACTAATGAGATTAGCGGTCAGTCCTTTCACCAGCAGTACTTCATTTAGACTTGGAACTCCAGGGCAGTTCAAATCACCAACTCCTTTGGTTTCACCTTTAGCCCCATCTCCAAAGGTCACAAAACTGGTGGTGTGAGGCTTAACATTATTGAGGAGGTTCTTGATTCCAGTCATATGTCTGGAACATCCACTGTCAAAGTACCAGTCTTCCTTTGCAGAGACCCTCAGGGAAGTGTGAGCTATCAGTGCAGTAGCCTTTTTCTTCCATTGAGGAGCATGTGGTACCTTTTTAGACTTAGGTTTGACACCTGAATTCTGATTAGGATATCCATGTAATCTGAAGCAGAAACGCTTTATGTGGCCATATCTACCACAATGATGACATTTCCATCTTTGGTACCTCTTCCTCATATGTTTCTGTTCCTGATGTCGAGAGTTGTGTTGAGACATCTGTTTTGACATTTGCCTACCAGAACCAGATTTCGTTGCTTTCATAAATCCCAGACCAGATTTATTTCCCACATTTTGTCCAGTCTGTAGGATCTCTTCCAATTTGTCAGTTCCATTTGTCAACATCTTGACAGATTTGGTCATTTGATTCAGTTGTGAGTTCAGCAATTGAACTTCTCCTTCTAGAAGACTTATAGTTTCAAGGTTTGCCCGTTTTTCAGCCTCCATCTTTATGATGAGTTTTGATTGTTTCTCATTCTGCACACAGACTTCAGTACTTCTGATACACAATTCCTTGTACGTTTCAGCCAGTTCTTCAAAAGTCACCTCTTCATCACTGATGTCACTTTCAGAGGTACAAACACCAGTTAAAGCAGTAACTCGTTTGGCAGTCTCTTCTTCAGAATTACTTTCTGAATCACAGTCAGACCAAGTAACTGTCATTCCTTTTTGTTTCTTAAGAAAGGTAGGACATTCAGCTCGAATATGCCCATATCCTTCACAACCATGGCATTGAATTCCTCTGCCTTGAACTCCCTTCTCATCTGACCTTGGTCTTCTGCTGGAACTGTCAATGTCAGAGGAAATGTTATGAACATTAGACCTTGACTTTGGATCTATTCTTTTGATGAGTTTGTTGAACTGTCTTCCTAGCATGGCTATAGCTTCTGAAATGTTTTCTTCAACATCAGTGTTGGACATAAGTGCTATGCTCTTGTTCTTTTTGACATCATCATTAGTGATTCCCATCTCAAAAGTCTGAAGAGACCCAATAAGTTCATCCACTTTCAACTTGCTAATGTCCTGGGCTTCCTCTATGGCAGTCACCTTCATTGCAAATCTTTTAGGCAAGGATCTGAGAATCTTCCTCACCAGTTTTTCTTCTGACATTTTTTCTCCCAGTGCTCCTGAGGTGTTGGCAATCTCCAAGATGTTCATGTGAAACTCATGAATGGTTTCATCTTCCATCATTTTTAGATTCTCAAACTTAGTGGTCAACATCTGAAGCCTTGACATTTTTACTTTGGAAGTTCCCTCATGAGTAGTTTTGAGAGTGTCCCAAACTTCCTTGGCCAGTTCATATTGATGAACTAATCTGAAAATATTTCTATCAATTCCATTGAACAAGGCATTTAGAGCTTTGGAATTTCCCAGGGCTAGCTCATCTTCTTCTTTACTCCAATCTTCCTCAGGCTTCAGACTGATTGTCCCATCTTCCTCAATTATGGTGGGATGAATCCATCCTTTGTCAGCAGCTCTCCAAGCCTTTTTGTCCAGAGATTTTAGGAAGGCAATCATACGAGGTTTCCAGTAGTCATAATTAGTTCCATCCAGAATGGGTGGTCTATTTCCAAAAACTCCTTCTTTGTCCATAGTGCCAGAAAGTGATATCCCTAGATCTCACCCAGTAATACAGGCAGGGTGCCTGCTCTGATGCCAATTGAAATTCTGGCTACAGATACTCAATGTCACGTCCAATGTTATGACACCGTATCTGACTTACTATATGACAGTAAATACAAAAGCAGTAAATAACACAGTCAATTGTTTACCCAGTTTAGTGTGCAACAACACCTACTCTGGGGGCTACCAAGCCAGGGAGAGAATCCACTATAAGAGATGTTAATTCAGGAATAAACCAACCAGTTTATCTCCTTCACTTAAGACCTACCCAATGCAATTCTAATCTAAGTACAACTTAAACCTGAGTTCCTACTCACTCCCCCTCAATCACAGCAGTGATACATAAACCAATTTGACTTGAGAATTGATGAAGACACTCTTCAAAACACACACTTGATTAAGCTTCACAGCTTTTTAATCAAGTAACACAATCACTCGTGCTTCACAGCTTTGAGTGATGTACACAACTAACTTGACTCTGCTTCACAGCTTTAGTCAAGTAACATTCAAACACTCTTGCTTCAAAGCTTTGAGTGCTACACAACCCTTACAATTGAAACCTATTCCAAGACACTTATCACAATGATAATTGCTTGGAGTACAATAAACAAATCTATACAGATTACAAAATTGATCTTCTAATCAATCAGCCGGGATACCTTGAAAAACCGCAGCTCTGTTGAATATATAGCAGCTGCAACTTCAGTTAGGGTTTCCAAAAACCTAGGGTTGATTCCATTTGACCTAAAGACCAGGTCACAGTACTTTATTGATCAGGTTAGGATTGAGCTAGGTTACTCCTCAGAAAACGCAGGATTCTATTTAGAGGGGACTGAGTTATTTCCTGAAAAAACTCAGACTTATCCAATCCTGCAATCCTGTTAGTTCAGAACAGGATGTCATAACATCTGTTATGACATCTGAGAAAACCTGTCTACTGATTTAGCAAAATGTGATCATTTTGCAAACATGCTCAGATACACACTTATAAACATCAGTATTTGAATTACAATATTTTTCTGCACATGTACCTATTGAGTTAGTACAACCTGAACTAGAATGTTATGACATCGGTCATGACATTCACACATACACTTGGGATTTAACAAAAATGCAAGCCAATACCTAAACACCTACAGTAAGGATTGGAATAGCTTCAGGGAGGTCCAAGGAAGCTTAATCAATCATTTACTTGCACCTAGAAGCCTCCATACGCGTTCTGAGTTTTCACTTCAACGGGTAAATTTCTCCAACTTTGAAATCCTTATACATGCATCATTTGATTTCAATTTCAAAGGATAAAATGTAGATATGTTGCCTTGAAACTAACCATGTCCTTAGTTTTCATTTATGTTGACTGTGTTATGAGAATTTTGGAATTGAAGTTTCTGAAATATTAGATTTCAGTTTGGTACCAAGAAAAATTCGTCTCATCCTTTAACGTATAGCTTTCAAAAATTACATGGTTGAGTTCGTGGTAAAATTTCAAGTAAGTTTGGTTTTGGAAGTTCTCAAAATGGATGATAAATGAGAGTTTTAAGAATTCAACAATGTTGTTGTTGTCCGTTAGCGCGCGTGGAAGAAGAAGACAACAATTTTAAATTTATAAACTGAGTTTATAATATATTTATTGGGTGCTATTTCATAACCAGATGAAACAGGCACCCCAGTGGCAAGCGTGTGTGTGTGTAAGGCGTTAGTGTGCGAGGGAAGGGGTTCGATCTTTGCCTCTGGAACTTTATTTTCTAACATTTCTCTTGTAAATTCCATGCTATGCAATCCAGCGCATAATGATGCAACCTCATATCTTGGCCATTAGATCTCATCAAAGGCATATCCAATGCACCCAAACACAAGCCTATGGTGCACTTCCAGGAATTACCCACACATGATCCAGCATAGCGCCTGGACTCTCCTCTCCCTGGGCCTTTTATTTTTGCTTCTTCTCACCCCCATTTCACTTATATTGCAGGCCCATTTTACTTTTTTATTTATTTTTGTTTTAATTAACATTTTCTTTTTTTAATCAATTTTATTTTAATCAACAAAAATCATAAAATCACAAAAAAAATTAGATTTAGGTTTTTAAATAATTAATTTATTTTTTAAATAAAAATTAATTTAATTTAATCAATTTGATTTGATTTAATAATTAACTAGAATTAGTTTGTATACTTCATTTATTTTTCTAAACAAAAAAACGGAAAAATATTTTCTAAATACTTAGAATTCTTTAGGTTTTAATTAATTAATTTAATTTTCATAAATAAAATTAATTAATTTAATTACACTTTGTTTTATTTTAAATAATTAAATTTTAAATTAATTAGAATTAGGTCTAATTTTTATTTCACATTTTTTCTAAACAAAAACAACAAAATCTTTTCTTAAATGCTTAGAAATATTTTAGGGTTTTCTTGAACATTTTCTCCTTTTCACCACCTTTGCGCACTTTACTTTCACATTAATATTTTCCAATATTCTAATTGCTCAAAGTCTGTAATAGATTTAATTAGGACTCCTTTACATTTTCCCCCAACTTATGGTTTGTACCCCCATTCCCGAAGCGTTGTGATAGCGTAGGACATTTAATTTCCGCAATTTATTGCTTTCCATATTACTGTTGGTTTAATGGGTTTGTATGGAAAGACTAAAATCAAAAATTAGAAAACCTAATCTCAAGACAAATACTTGAAATCAAAACACTACGCACACGCGCACCTCTAGGGTAACCTCACTTGTTGCCTCGGATTTAAACAATCATGTATATCGAACGTGAGATGCTTTAGCAAAGGCCCTCAGTTAAAAGATCGTAGTCCCTCGATGACCCTTCGATGCTGCCTTCGATAAACGATCTTAGTCCCTTAAGATAATTGCTAAAACGTCCTACAAGTTGCCTTCTATGATTGTACGATGACCCACACCTATCCCTAACATCCAAAGATACAACTTCCTACTAACTAATGGTAGGATAACACTATCTAAAGGAAGAGAAAAATGATAAAGACTTCTTTGAGTTGGTAGAACGCTCGTAATCACTTGCTCACAAACTAAAACCATTTTCACACCTCCTACTTTCAAAACAACTACTTCCAAAGCACTTTATAAACACTTTTGAGGATTGATACAAGGGTTATTATAAAGCAAACTACCTTACATTGACATCTTCAAAACACTTTTCACAAAACGAAACTCTCTTTTAAAATACTTTCAAAACAAACATTTTGTATACATTATCAACGATACGAGAATCATTATAAAATTACCATACTTAGGCATTTTCAAAGTGAGCTAGCAATTAAGAGTCCGTAGATAACTATGGATGAAAAGGATGCTAACACCTACCCTTTTCATAATCTACCCCCTGAACTCGGAAAAATTCTCAAAGGTCTTTCCTGTTCTTTTCACCCTTTCCTTTATTGGATAAAAGAAAAGTCGGTGACGACTCTTTCTATCCGCAATATTTGTGATAAAATGCAAAACCAAAAGTCAATTCTCCCAACATTACAGAACTGGTGACTCTGCTGGGTACACTAAACTAGAAGTGGGGTTACCTTAAGAGCTAGATCACCTTTATTGCTTTGCTTGTTTGTCTTGTATGCTTTATATTTCGGGATATGCTCGGGTTTATTTCTTGTATATATCCTATACCCAGATCTGGGGGCACTTTAGGTAAGTAGCAATAGATCATGAAAATTGTACGGCATAGACCAATATGGTTGAAGTGATGGCTACGTTAGTGCGACACATTGGTTGGTGCCAGTGTCCCTTGAGTCAGTCAAGGAGAATGCTGGGCTACCGCGTGGTTTCATAAGCACTAACTGACCATTGAACCTTAGTCAACACAACTTAGCCATTAGAAAGTAGCGAGATGGTCGGCTTTGGTGCAGACTAAAGTTGGTTGATACTCGATGCTACACTCATTTAGATTGGACTCTCGAGATATTTTGGTCGCAAATTAGATGCTTGTGCTGAAACAATGCCTGGGAGAAAGATCAGTGATATTGAGGCTCCTAGAACCCGGTTACTTCTTTTAGGACAGGTTGAGCCAACTAAACTCAAGAGGGTATTACCTATAAACTTCATTCAAGCTTAAACCTAAGGCCTTGTGTGTTTTGTTTGTGTATGATTAATTATTCATGACATCATAACATCATGACATCATACCATATCATTTTCACTAACCATTTCAATGACCTAGAGATATATCTTTGTTCTGTTTTGTAGGATATGGCCTCCGCTCGCAGAAATACTATCCGAATCAGTTTTGTGAGGATACCTTATCAACTCAAAGAGCTAGTCTCAAGGGTTCCTGAAAGTTCTCCATTCATCAAAAGGTATGGTCGACTACTCAATTTGGTTACCTCGGGTTTTAAAGAAGATACGATGAGTATTGTGTTCCAGTTCTTTGACCTTGCACATCACTGCTTCACCTTTCCTGATTATCATTTGGTACCCACAATGGAGGAGTTCTATCAATTACTGGGAGTACTTTTTCTCAATCAAATACATTTCATCGGGTTAGAGAAAGATCCACAACCTGAAGAAATTGCAGCAGTCTTACATCTAAAGCAGTTTGACATTGTATCTAATTGGGAAACAAGAAGCGGAGTCAAGGGTTTTCTTACTAAATTTCTGTTAGAGAAGGCTCGACTGTTTCTGGATGCTATGAGTTTTCAAGCTTTTGAGGAAATCTTGGCTTTGTTGATATATGGTTTGGTGCCATTCCATAATCTAGACCAACTCATAGATGTAAATACTGTCAAAGTTTTTTTTTCTCGTAACCCTGTGCCTACCTTACTCGGAGACATTTTGCATTCTCTTCACACTCGTACTATGAGGAAGTGAGGGACTCTTATGTGTTGCATACCTTTGCTATCAAGGTGGTTTATTTTGCACCTTCCCCGATCAATAATAAAGAATGAACAAGGTTTGAGGTGGTCTCAAAGGATAATTTCGCTTTCTCATTCAGATATCTATTGGTGTTCCCGATCTCTAGAAGATGTTACTATCATTTACCGCTATAGGGAATTCCCTAATGTTCCACTACTTGGAATTATGGGAGGTATTACTTACAACCCTTCTCTAGCTTTATGCCAATTTGGTTATGCTCGAAGAGATGGTCATTGTGATACGGTGGGAGAGAACTGACTGTTTTTGGAATACTGGTTTGCGTTTTGCGTTTATTTTCGCAAAATGTCACGGTAAGCAAGAGCCGCCACCGTCTTTTATTTTATCCAACAAGGAAAGGAAAAAAGCACAGAAAAATTCCTTTTTCGAGATGTTTCTCGGGTCTGGGGGGTAGATTATAGAAAGGGAAGGTGTTAGCACCCTTTCTATCTGTGGTTATCCACGGGCTCTTAGGTACTTGCTCAAAGTGTTTTCAAAATTTGCTTTTCTTTGTGTTTGTGGGTTTGAAAAAGAGTTTTTTGTTTGAAAGGTGTAAGTGCGAAAAGTTTTTGTTTTGGAAAGAGCAAGTACTTAAGAACCATCTACCTACTCGAAAAAGGAGTCAATCTGTGCTAATATCCTTTAGACAATGCTGTCCCACTATGGATGAGTAGGTAGCACCGTCGTTGGAGTTTTAAGGGTCAATTCGATTAAGGGACGTGCGGTCACTAAAGCAATGTTAGGACGCCTTAGTGGTAACCCCAATGTCTTAGATCATTTTTCCGAGGCAACCGTTTCGAGGCAACTATGATCTTTGGACAAGAGGGTGACCTCTAAAACTTCCTATACTCAATGACCGCGTTCTAAGGCAACCAAGTGAGGTGTACCCTAAGAGTGCGCATGTGCGAGTGTGTTGTTTTTCGGTTAATTTTGTCTTTGTACAGGTCAATGGTTATCTATGTTGATTTTATGTTAAAATGCTCAATCTTGTCATGCATTCCCTATTATCAAACATCTAACAGTTTATAAGTTGCGGAAATTAAAATGCGGAAATTAAAACTAACTATTACAAGTCGTCGGGTATTTACATCACCAAAAGCAACCCTTGAAATTAAAATGCGGAAAATAAATAAAGCGGTAAAAATAGTAAAGTCCTATTAAGCTATTACATTCCAAGAAACAGATACGATATTGAAATAAAATAGATCGCGTGCGAGAAATTAAATCGGGCGAGTTCTAGGGTTTTGACCCTTTTGTTTATTAAAGAAAATATTTTTTTTTGGTTATTTTGAATTAAAAAGAAATTAGATCTAAGTTAATTATTAAATTAATAAGTAAATTAATTAATTAGTAAAAATGATATTTTTTTGGATTTTTGATATTTAAAGAAAATAAAAATAATTTGATCAATGTTAATAAAACCTAATTATCTAAGTTAATTTTAATTATTGCAAAAGATATTAAAGTTATTTCCTAATTAAACTAAATTAATTAAATTAATATTTATCAACAAAAATAAATTACTGAAAATTAATCTAATAAACAAAATGTTTTTTTGGTTTTTAATTTTATTAAGAAAAAAAGTTTGATTGGTTAATTAAATTATGAATAATAATAATAATAATAAATAATTAAAAGAAATAAATAATAATAAAAAAAAGAGAAAGGGTTAGGAGGTTATAGGCCTGAAAGGAGGTTTATTCAGCAATTTCTAAGGCCCAATAATCCATTGGACTGGCTGACTTTTCTGATTCCAGCGTGGCGCTTTGACTAGAGCATATGATGGACATCACATCTGGACCACCAGATCTGGCCTGGGGCCATCTGGCAAGCATCTGAATGAGGGAGTATGATGAACCACGCGTGTGGTTTACCACTGAATAACCTGTTGAAAAAATATAACAAATGCATGGGGGGACCTGGGATTCGAACCCAGGTCCTGTTGATCATTGGACAATGCTTCCACCACTCAACCAACGCGCTTTAGTTGTTATAGTATTGGACAACAATTATAATATGGAAAAAATATTAATATGCCAGAAATAAAATAAAAAAACAAAACGCGCCAAGTTTGAATCCACCATTGGGAGAGGGCCACGTCTTCATCTTCTTCGCTCAACCCTGGTTATTTACCTGCAGATTTATATCCGCAGCTAAATTCGCATGTCCAACCTAAAACCAATTCTAGGCCATGGAAATTGATTCCAAGCACATGGTCATGCTCGTCTGCCTCCCCTAGTTACATCCATGTCCATCAATAGGGCTGATTTTGCCTGAAAAAGAAACGCCCAAAAAAACAATCCACGAACCCTAGATTCGGCTATGGGGTTACAGGTCATATTAATGCAATCAAATAATGCAGAAAGCTTGTAAATTGAACAAGGATTATGAATATGCCCATAATTTATGCCAAAGATGCAAGAAATAGGAGTTATGAATTTGAATACAGGGGTATGAAACGGGATGCTTACAGCGCGATTGAGAGGGTGTGAGAGCTTGCTTTTGATTGTAGGAGGTTCAGTGGATACCCAACAATGGATTAGTGTTGAGATTTGCCCTTGAAAACGCCTCTAAGAAGGATTTCAGTTTCACACTTTTTGACAGTTTTTCAAGTTTTGCTTTTGGTGTTCTTGCAGTCTCCAACCCTTGAATTCGTGTGCTTTAGCTTGTATATGTATGCTGCAATGTATTAGGTCAACTTTTGGGTCTTGAATCTTTGCACATTGATGTCTTCAGATTTGATTTGATTCACCATTGATAACCTTCCAACTTTGTCCAAAATCCAATCTTTTTGCACATGGAATGTATGATACGAATTTGATTCACTTGATGATGATGATTCAATCCTGAAATAGCCAAAAAGAGATCAAATAATCAATGTTTGGATTTTATTTAATTTAAATTGATTTAAAATGAAATAATTCATTAAAAAAATCAAATTAAATAATAAAATTGATAAATGGTCACAAGGCTGAAGCTAGGACACGTGTGTAGTGTGACAAGATCAAATCAAGTGGAAAAGAATGGGCCCATTTGACAAAATTTGAAGTTTTGGGGATAGTTGACTTTTGGCAATTTTGCAAAAATGACCAACTTCAACAATGCACAACTTCTTCAATTTTGAACTTTTAGAAGTGTTCTTGGACGTTTTAGAAATCTTGAGATGTCCTCTAACAAACCCTTTTGGTTGCATCTCATTTTGATATTCCATGCTCAAGTTACAAGCTTTGGCAAAAAAAGTGTTTTTGTTGACTTTCAAAAATGACCTATAATGTCCAAATTCATAACTTCTTGTGAGTGCATTTTCTGATCTTGGGGTATGAAGATGTATTGTAGGAAATTGCATCCTCTTAAAAATGAGATTTGGATGTGTCATTTCTCATAAATTATGAGAAAGTTATGCTTGGTCAAATTTGAGTTGACTTTTCCTACAAAACCCTAATTTAGCAACTTTTCAGTCTTGATGAATTTTGAGCAATCCTTGATGAATCATGATCAACCCTTGATCAAATGATTAAATATCCTTCAAAATGAGAATGTTGACAAAAAATCTTGAAGTTTGACTGTTTATAGGTCTCAATTGACTTTTGCCCTAGCACAGTCGGTTTTTTGGCCCTTTGAGCAATTGACTGAGCAAACTTCCTCTGCAAGGCTTGAAATTTGACATGGATGAACTTGAGAACATTTTAGGACATTGGGGAGAACTTGAGGTCATTTGGATGCAAGGACCTTGATGCAACACAAAACCCTAATTTGAGGTTGGCTGCCTTAGGAGATAGCTTGACTGTCCAACTCTTGAGCAATCTTGAGCCACTTGGAGATTTTTCTTGCAATGTCTTGGGAAATATGAGAGGGCAAATTTTGGGGTACAACAGCTGCCCCTGTTAAATTTTCTTAAACCTGAGGATATAGATTGGCTTTCGGGCCTTTCGTGATCCGAAGGTGGAAGATGATTGAACACTAGAGTGCCCAGAAATTTGCACTCGCATGAAGTGGTATCAACATTGTGGTATCAGGAATGGGCTTACAGATGCCATTTGGAGACTGTTGATAGGTGGTCCAGACTTTGGCTGGAATATGAATCAGGGAGATCTTATCGTTGATCTGACTGAACCAGGGAAGGTTTTGGATTAACTTTGACTGAATACGAATCAGCAAAATCTTCGAATCGATTTGACTGAACCAGACGAAAGTCTTGGAATAACTTCAACTGGAATACGAATCAGGGAGATATTCGCATCGATCTGACTGAACCAGAGGAGGTCTTGGATTAACTTTGACTGGATCGGCATTAGAAAAATCTTCGAATCAATTTAACTAGACCAGACGAAAGTCTTGGAATAACTTCAACTAGAATACAAATCAAGGAGATCTTATCAGCGATCTAACTGAACCAGAGGAGGTCTTGGATTAACTTTGGCCAGATCGGCATCAGAAAAAATCTTCGAATCGATTTAACTGGACCAGACGAAAGTCTTGGAATAACTTCAACTAGAATACGAATCAGGGAGATCTTATCAGCGATCTAACTGAACTAGAGGAGGTCTTGGATTAACTTTGACTGGATCGACATCAAAAAAAATCTTCGAATCGATTTAACTGGACCAGACAAAAGTCTTGGAATAACTTCAACTGGAATACGAATCAGGGAGATCTTATCGACGATCTAACTGAACCAGATGAGGTCTTGGATTAACTTTGACTGGATCGGCATCAGAAAAATCTTCGAATCGATTTAACTGGACCAAACGAAAGTCTTGGAATAACTTCAACTGGATTACGAATCAGGGAGATCTTATCGGCGATCTAACTGAACCAGAGGAGGTCTTGGATAAGCTTTGACTGGATCGGCATCAGAAGAATCTTCGAATCGATTTAACTGGACCAGACGAAATTCTTGGAATATCTTTAACTGGAATACGAATCAGGGAGGCGATCTAACTGAACCAGAGGAGGTCTTGGATTAACTTTGACTGGATCGACATCAGGAAAATCTTCGAATCGATTTAACTGGACCAGACAAAAAGTCTTGGAATAACTTCAACTGGAATACGAATCAGGGAGATCTTATCGCTGATATAACTGAACCAGAGGAGGTCTTTGACATAGCTGAGAACTTAACTGGATCTTTCCTGAAAGGTAAAGGTCAGCCATATGCAATGCATGATATGGATCAAGCAATGATGTTCTCAACATAAATGAAATTGTATGGTATGATGCGTATATGCATGTATCATGATGTATGGAAATGTAATGTTTTAGCTGGGGAAAATAAATCCCGGATAGCTGCTGGAGACAATAGTTGAATTCTTCGCTTCCGCTGGGGATAGTGAACGAAGGTGATAAACCTGCAGGAGAGGATGACTCTGTTGGGGGGAATAAACTGATGAGGAGATTACTCTGTGGGGAAGAGATGCTCTGCGGAGGATTCCACTGATAAATTCTGTTGGGATGAATTATCATTGTTGGTGATATTGAATCCATTAAGGACTGAATTCCTATTTTTGAAAGGAAAGAACTTCGCTGGGGATGATCTTTCAGTTGCGACTTGCTGGGGATGACCTGTTAGACTTTTGTGGGGATAATCCTCTGAATTCTGCTGGGAGCGATCCTTGGAACTCGGCTGGGGAGATTTATTTTGTACTTCGCTGGGGATAAACTTCCAGAGTCTACTGAGGATGATGCTTCGACTCTGTTGGGGAAGCTTTTTCAGACTGTGCTGGGAAAATTTTAACTCCACTGGGGGTATCTTGTATTCTACCGGGGAACACTTTTATACTGCATTGGGGAATATTTAAGACTGCCGGGGGTATCAACCCTTTTTAGTGCTGATGGTAGATCAACTTTGCTTGGGGAGAGCATTGCTGATTTGCTCATAGTTGCAAGTCTCAGCTGGGGGAGAGCTACCATTACTGCCTTACCCTGCAGGGAGTGAAAGTACCTTAGCCACATTCTTCAGCTGAATCTACCTTTGTACCTGGTGAATAGAGCAACTGTATAGTTTGGACAATTTTTATTGCCCCTGTCTCTAATATTACCCGTAATCATTTTTGTTTTGCATGTAAATATTTATGAGCAGCAATTAATGTCAAGTGCATATATCAAAAATGAACCTTGGACGTTCTTTGCAAATCAAAACAGATAAAGGAAAAACAGTTTGAAATTTGTCTGAAAGTGAATTTGTATTGATTTGAAGTTTGGCCTGTAAATAGGCGTTTTTATACAAGAGGCTGACGTCCTAGTAAGAGAACGCCGCCGAATAATAGAATTTACACAATTTGTGAAAAACTAAACAAAACAACTATGTGAATGATCCCACTGGGTTCCAATTCTGCTATTGCCTTTATGTCCTCGAGCATCTTATCACTTTGCTGCTGGTTGAAGGTAGATCAGATTGATTAGTGTCGTCCGAGCTTGATAGTTGATACCGACGTCTGGATGCAAGGTGATCTAATGAGACATAGTGTTACGCTTTGATCCCTAACTTTTTCCTGGACCGCCCTTTCGGGTTTTCAGTCCACCGGGATACCCTTTTTTTCCCAAGCCGCCTTTTCAGGTTTTTGACTTGCCGGGTGTACAGATTTTTTCATTTTCATCCCTTATTTTTACCCGAACCCTTTTGGTTCGCCGGGAAGCCCTTATTTTGCCTAGGCCAGTCAACCTAGCGGGTCTTTGATTATGCGTAGTATCTTTTCACTATGTCTGCATTGACGGGGTGAGGAAGGTCGTCACCATCCATGGTGGTTAGAATCATAGCTCCTCCTGAGAAAATGTTCTTAACCACAAATGGCCCTTCATAAGTAGGGGTCCATTTGCCCCTGGGATCACCTTGAGGTAGGATAATGCGCTTGATTACCAGATCCCCAACTTGATACTCTTGTCGTCTAACTTTCTTGTTAAATGCCTTGATCATTCGTTTTTGGTACGTCTGACCATGACAAATAGCAGTGAGTCTCTTTTCGTTGATAGTTCAGCTGATCAAGCCGGGTCTGAATCTAGTCATCTTCACTCAAACCTGCATCCTTCATGATTCGGAGAGAGGGTATCTGAACTTCTATGGGCAAGACTGCCTCTATACCTTATACCAAGGAGTAAGGTGTCGCCCCTGTTGACGTCTGCACTGAAGTACGGTACCCATGAAAAGCAAATGGTAACATCTCGTGCCAGTCTTTGTATGTCACTGTCATCTTCTGCACGATCTTCTTAATGTTCTTATTAGCCGCCTCTACAACCCCATTCATCTTCGGCCGGTAGGGAGAAGAGTTATGATGTTGTATCTTGAACTGTTTGCAAAGCTCGGTGATCATCTTGTTATTGAGATTGGTACCATTGTCCGTAATGATCCTCTCTGGTACACCATATCGACATATCAGATTGTGCCGAATGAACTGTGCCACGACGTTCTTGGTTACAGTAGCAAAGGAAGTTGCTTCAACCCATTTCGTAAAGTAATCAATTTCTACCAGGATGAAACGATGCCCGTTAGATGTTGTAGGTCTGATCTCGCCGATCATATCAATGCCCCGCATTGCAAAAGGCCAAGGTTTCGTCAAGACGTTCAGAGGAACTGGAGTTATGTGTATCTTATCAGCATAGACCTGGCACTTGTGACATGTCCAAGAATGCTGATAACAATTAGCTTCCATTGTAGACCAATAATATCCTGCCCGAAGTATTTTCTTCGCCATGGTATGTCCACTGGAATGGGTTCCGAAAGTACCTTCGTGTAACTCTGTCATGATCCTTTCTGCTTCATTCTTATCCATACAACGCAGTAAGGTCGAATCATGGTTACACTTGTAAAGGATGCCATTGCTGATGAAGAACTTCGCCACGAACCTCCTCAGAAACTTCTTGTCATTAACAGATGCACCCTCGGGGTACTCCTGAGCCTCGAGATACCTCTTCACCTCATGAAACCAGGGCTTTTCTGTTACCTCTTCAGTCTCAATGTCACAATAATATGCAGGTTCGTCCAACCTCTCAATGATGATCCGGGGAGCCTCATTGTCCCAATTGACCTTGAACATCGAAGACATCGTAGCCAGCGCGTCCGCCAACTGATTCTCCTCTCTAGGGAAGTGTTCAAAGGTTATCTCCTCAAAATGTGGAAGCAACGTCAATACATACTCCTTGTAGGGAATAAGATTTGGGTGTTTCGTATCCCACTCGCCTTTGATCTGACTGATCACGAGAGCGGAATCTCCAAAGACACTCAGAAACTTAATCCTTAGGTCAATTGCTGCTCGAAGACCCATGATGCATGCTTCATACTCCGCCATGTTGTTGGTACAGTTGAAACATAGTCGGGTGGTAAACGGAGTATGAGAGCCTTTAGAAGATATGATCACAACGCCAATGCCATTTCCCAAAGCGTTCGAAGCTCCATCAAAGTACATAGACCATCGGGATCCCTCCTCAGGTCCTTCATCCGGTCCAGGTGTCTCACAATCAGTTACCAACATGATATTCTCATTCGGGAATTCAAAGTTCATAGACTGGTAATCATCCACTGCCTGATGTTCCAAATGGTCTGCCAACACACTTCCCTTGATTGCCTTTTGGGTCGTATATTGGATGTCATACTTAGTCAAGATCATCTTCCATCTTGCTATTCTTCCAGACAATGCAGGCTTTTCGAAGATATACTTGATTAGATCCATCTTTGATATCAACAGAGTAGTGTGAGTCAACATATACTGTCTCAACCGACGAGCAGCCCATGCCAAAGCGCAGCAAGTTTTCTCGAGAAACGAGTATCGGGTCTCGCAATCGGTAAATTTTTTGCTAAGGTAATAAATAGCATGCTCTTTTCGGCCAGACTCGTCATGCTGACCTAACACACACCCCATTGAGTTATCGAGTATTGTCAAGTATAAGCTCAGAGGTCTCCCTTTAACTGGAGGCATCAGAATGGGTGGCTCTTGGAGATACTCTTTGATCCTTTCGAAAGCGGCATGGCATTCATCGTTCTAACGTACTACTTGATCTTTCTTCAGTAACTTGAAGATTGGTTCACAAGTAGCAGTTAGGTGTGAGATGAATAGGGCAATGTAGTTCAGGCGTCCCAGAAAACCTCTGACTTCTTTCTCTGTTCTGGGAGCTGGCATCTCCTGTATATCCTTAACTTTTGCAGGATCCACTTGAATACCTTTGTCGCTTACGACGAAACCCAACAGCTTACTAGATCTCACCCCGAAGGTGAACTTGTTCGGGTTTAACCTCAGCTTGTACAACTTCAGCCTGTCAAACAACTTCTGTAGGTGGTCAAGATGTTCTTCTTCAGTTTGAGATCTTGCAATCATGTCGTCGACGTATACCTCAATCTCATGATGGATCATGTCATGAAACAAAGCAACCATGGCTCGCTGATACGTTGCCCCGACATTCTTCAGTCTAAAAGGCATGACCTTGTAGCAAAAGGTACCCCACTGAGTAATAAAGTTTGTCTTCTCCATGTCTTTGGGAGCCATCTTAATCTGATTATAACTGGAGAAACCATCCATGAAGGAAAAGACTTTATGCTGAGCGGTGTTGTCAACCAGAACGTCGATATGAGGTAGAGGGAAGTCATCCTTGGGGCTTGCCCTATTCAGATCCCTATAGTCAACACACATTTGAACCTTACCATCTTTCTTCGGCACAGGAACCACATTGGCCACCCACTGAGGGTAAGAAGTAACTGCTAGAAAACCGACGTCAAACTATTTCATAACTTCAGCCTTGTTTTCTCAGACATCTCTGGGCGCATTCGGCGAACCTTCTGCTTCCCGGGAGGACAGTCTTCCTTAGTAGGTAGGCGGTGAACCACAATATCAGTATCTAACCCAGGCATATCTTTATAAGACCAGGCAAAGATCTCAACATAGTCATGCAACATCTGAATCAACCGTTGCTTCACACTAGCTTCCAGATTTGCACCGATTTTAACTTCCTTTTGGTCTGTCTCTGTACCCAGATTCACTATTTCCACTGGCTCTTCATGTGGCTGTATAACCCTCTCCTCTTGCAGTAACAGTCTTGCAAATTTACCAGGCACTTCGCAATCATCTTCACCTTCGTCTTCGGCTAAGTTGATCGGATTTTCGAAGTCATAACTGGCAGTAGCAGAGTCGTTACCAGTGAGATCCAGAGTGGATGTAGACCTATATATGTGAGTGTGTGTAAAATTGTTGTTTTGCAATATGTAATAAAGAAAAACAAGGAGCGCAAAATTTGAAATGGAATAACATCCAATGCTTTTATTAATGATATATGAAAATGACACACATAAAGCCCTCACAAATGAAGCCACAGTGTCCCGGGTAAGACACCGGGCCATAGAGTTTAAAACATTGTCTGTTACATATTCAAAACAAAAAGTTTCATTACTGGGTGATAACAGAAACGGGCATAGAATCCTTCGATGTCCAGTTGCTTAGTACACCATTGGCAGTTGGGTAGATCCAGCTGTCAATGTCAAACTCTTCATCATCGTCATCCCCGATAGCATTCACCCCTGCATCTTGTTTAGGATTTTCTGATACTCCGAACTCGATCTCCTTAGCATCAATTAAGTCATGTACCTTGTTATTCAAAGACCAACAATCATCTGTATTATGCCCCGGGCTATTAGAGTGAAAAGCACAACGGGCATTAGGGTTGTACTTCGATGATGTTGTATTTGGATTCTTCGGGACTTCTCTTGGAATCACTAGGTTTGTTTTCAATAACTGTGGCAGAATCTGAGACAAAGTCATGTTGAGAGGGGTGAATTGCCTTCGAGGTCTCTCGGACTTTTGTTGATTGTTGTGCTGAGGAGCACCAACAGGTCTTGAAATAACAACCGCATTAACAGTTTGGCGGTGTTCAGGTCTATTCTGGCTTTTCGAACTGTAAACAGCACTGGACTCCTTCTTAAAAGGCTTCTTCTCGGTGCTTAATGAGGAACCCTTTTGTATCTTACCAGCCTTAATACCAGCCTCAATCCTATCACCGGTCATAATTAGCTCTGTAAACCCAAACGAAGAGCTTCCAATCATATGGTTGAAGAATGGACCAGACAAGGTCCCCATAAACATATCCACAAGCTCCCGATCAGCCAAGGGTGGTTTCACTCTTCCGGCGAGGTCCCTCCATTTATGAGCATAATCTTTGAAACCTTCGCCTGTTCCCATTGACATACCCTGGAGTTGGGTACGCGTGGGAGCAAGGTCAGAATTGTACTGGTACTGCCTGTAGAAAGTAGTAGCCAAATCTTCCCAACTGCAGATACTGGCTCCGTCCAACTGGTAAAACCATTCAAGCCGAGTCCCTGAGAGACTGTCTTGAAAGAAGTGGATCCATAGGTTCTTATCAACGGTGTACGGCTGAATCTTCCTTACATATGACCGGAGGTGCAACTTCGGACAAGAAACTCCGTCATACTTAGCAAAGGATGGTGCTTTGAATTTGTGGGGAATCACCACCCCAGATGATAGACCTAAATCACCAAAGTCCAGACCAGGCACCTTCTGAACTTCCATCGCACTCAACCGGTCTTCCAGTTGCTTGTATCTATCCTCAGCAGGAGGATACTGGTCTTCGTCGAAGTCCGTCTCGTTGTCTGAGACCACAGGGCTAGGAGCCCTCCTTTCCTCTTGAATATCTTTCCCTCCAGATGAGGTGGTCAAATCAACTTCATCCCGTAGCCTGTTTCCAAACCCGTGACCCGTGTTAAACAGGACTGACCTCTTCTTCTTCTTCTTCTTCTTCTTCTCTTTCAGAATCAGGGTCTTCAGATCTTGCTGACCCTTAGCTAGATTCATGAACAACTCTTAGAATTGGGCATTCTGGGCCTGTAGGGCCTTGATTGCTTGCTCAGTTGATGGTTCAGCAGACATGATGAGTGCTGAAATAAACAGCGAAGAAGATAAGAGACCTGTAATGGGTACCTGTTATGAAGTGCATGGGATGAAATGAGTATGACATGATTTCAAAGACAATCGAGAGATTCAAATTTGTAAACAAGAAAGGAAACACACTTTTATTAGATAAAATTTGTAATTCAAATTGTTCAACAGATGCCCTTAAGGCGTTTACAAGAACGGAAATACTGAAAAGTAAATAAAAACTGGAAAGGAAATAATCAAAGGACAATCAGTGCTCCCATGGTCTCTTCTTGTCGGTGTGGACATAGTCATTGAGAATCCGCTCGTTCTCCAACTGCCTAGTCAACTTCTGGATCTTCTGCTCTTGCTCGTTAAACTTTTCTCGGTAAGCATCCCATTCTTCTCTCAGCTGCATCCAAGACCTTTTCAGTGCCCCAATGTTAGTGGGCATGTAAGGATGGAGGATGGTCGGAAGAACCCCCTCTTCATTAGCAACTTCAACAATGATAGGCAGGACAACTTCATATGGCATTCCCAGCTTTTGGGCACGGATACGGACCCATCTGAGATGTGGCTCCATTGGAAGTGAAGTCTTTGGACCCAGCTCATGTGGATCAGATCTGTGAACTCTATCCCAAGCCCTTATGAATCTGCGGCGTTGCTCGTCGCTATCCCCTTGAAAATCAAAGATGATACTAGGCATTAGCAGCTCATGAGGTCCTTCTCTTCTGGCTCGCCCAAACTGACATAAGGCCAAGCACGAATTGTAAGAAATTCCCCCATGGGTTCCTATCAGTGGAACATTGGGGTACTCCCCACATCGATCAATAATAGCCACCTCGTCCATACCCTTGATAGTCTAGATGATGTCATTATGAGAGAGAGACATAACCATGTAAGCCCAGCCCATGGCTTCTTTGTTCTTCAACACCGATTTGGGAAGGTGCGAAATAAACCACCTCGCCAATAATGGAGCACAACACATCAGGGTTCCCCGCTTTCGGGCAATACGGGCATAAAGCTGATGAAGAATGTCACCCAAGAGAGTGGGTACGGGATTACGAGAGATGAAGATTTTCACCGCATTCACATCAACAAAGGAGTCAGGATTCAGAAACAATACCAAGCCATATATCAGAAGAGCCAGAATATCCTCGAATTCCTTGAAGTCTAGACTATCCCAGAAATAATTAGCCTTACCAACCAAGAACTTAGTCAGAAAGCCCTTTGCTCCACTTCTAGTCTCCCAATTAGTCATGACCTCATCCTTTGTCAAATGAAGGGCTGAAACAATCTCTTCTGGCCTAAGGATCTTCTCCCAACCAGTAAACGGGGTCTGCTCCAGAATAGAGATATCGAGCAGATCAGAAAACTCTTCTAAGGTGAGAACCAACTAGTAGTCTTGAAAAGTAAAGCAATGGTACAACGAATCATAGAATTGGACCAAAACACTCATCATCTGTTTGTCCAATTTGGAGGTGACCAAACTGAGAAGGTACCCATGTCTTCTGATGAAGGAGGTAGTATCAGGCATCTTTGCAATCAGTTCTTTAAGCATTGTGGGAACCTGGACAAAGTTGATCCGGATGGTATTCCTACGCATGGGCATCATGACCTACAAAACAGAACAAAGATGAATCCCTCCTGTCTTTGAAATAGGTTAGTCCAATGCAAGATGCATGCAATGTCATGATGTCATGATAAAAAGCACATCACAAGTATCCATAAATAGCAAACATGGTAAAGGCACACAAGTCACACAGAGAGCCCTTAGATTTTAGGCTGGCAAGGAGCTTAGGTACTACCCTCTTTCAGTTCAGTTGGTTTAAACCTGTCCTAAAAATAGTAACCGGGTTCTAGAGGATCTCAATATCACTGACTACCCTCGATCGGTCATGATTCCAATTTAGCAACCTTTTCTTGCAACCGGAATCATCGCGAGAGTTTAGTCTCAATGAGTGTAGCATACTGCTACTGTTCTATGGCCAAGTTGGTCAATTTAAAGGTTCTAAGGTCAGTTGGTGCTTAATGACCCCTTAGATGACCCATATTCTCCTTGTTCCAACACAAGGGATATTGGTACAATCTAAAGTGCCACACCAACGTAGCTACTGCTTCAATCGTATCGGTCTACGCCGTACAGTTCCCTCACAGTTTATTGCTACTTACCTAAAGGGTATCCCCCAGATCCGGGTTAGGATCTATAGTAACTCCGATTCAAGCCCACAAAGATAAATCATACAAAGCAAACAATTAAAAACACAGTGATCTAATCCTAAGGTACACCCCACTTATAAGAATTATCCCCAGCAGAGTCGCCAGTTCTGTGATACGGTGGGAGAGAACTGACTGTTTTTGGAATGCTGGTTCGCGTTTTGCGTTTATTTTCACAAAATGTCGCGGTAAGCAAGAGCCGTCACCATCTTTTATTTTATCCAACAAGGAAAGGAAAAAAGCACAAAAAAATTCCTTTTTCGAGATGTTTCTCGGGTCCGGGGGGTAGATTATAGAAAGGGAAGGTGTTAGCACCCTTTCTATCCGTGGTTATCCACGGGCTCTTAGGTACTTGCTCAAAGTGTTTTCAAAATTTGCTTTTCTTTGTGTTTGTGGGTTTGAAAAAGAGTTTTTTGTTTGAAAGGTGTAAGTGCGAAAAGTTTTTGTTTTGGAAAGAGCAAGTACTTAAGAACCATCTACCTACTCGAAAAAGGAATCAATATGTGCTAATGTCCTTTAGACAATGCTATCCCACTATGGATGATTAGGTAGCACCGTCATTGGAGTTTTAAGGGTCAATTCGATTAAGGGACATGCGGTCACTAAAGCAATGTTAGGACGCCGTAGTGGTAACCCCAATGTCTTAGATTATTTTTCCGAGGCAACCGTTTCGAGGCAACTATGATCTTTGGACAAGAGGGTGACCTCTAAAACTTCCTATACTCAATAACCGCGTTC
The DNA here is from genome assembly GCA_948472305.1 of Vicia faba. Classification (NCBI taxonomy): domain Eukaryota; kingdom Viridiplantae; phylum Streptophyta; class Magnoliopsida; order Fabales; family Fabaceae; genus Vicia; species Vicia faba. The sequence goes on along the minus strand of OX451739.1, from coordinate 1,182,907,479 downwards.
GAAGGTAACCAAGTGAGGTGTACCCTAAGAGTGCGCATGTGCGAGTGTGTTGTTTTTCGGTTAATTTTTTCTTTGTACAGGTTAATGGTTATCTATGTTGATTTTATGTAAAAACTCTCAATCTTGTCATGCATTCCCTATTATCAAACATCTAACAGTTTATAAGTTGCGGAAATTAAATTGCGGAAATTAAAACTAACTATTACAAGGCGTCGGATATTTACATCGCTAAAAGCAACCCTTGAAATTAAAATGCGGAAAATATATAAAGCGGTAAAAATAGTAAAGTCCTATTAAGCTATTACATTCCAGGAAACAGATACAATATTGAAATAAAATAGATCGCGTGCGAGAAATTAAATCGAGCGAGTTCTAGGGTTTTGACCCTTTTGTTTATTAAAGAAAATATTTTTTTTTGGTTATTTTGAATTAAAAAGAAATTAGATCTAAGTTAATTATTAAATAAATAAGTAAATTAATTAATTAGTAAAAATGATATTTTTTTGGATTTTTGATATTTAAAGAAAATAAAAATAATTTGATCAATGTTAATAAAACCTAATTATCTAAGTTAATTTTAATTATTGCAAAAGATATTAAAGTTATTTCCTAATTAAACTAAATTAATTAAATTAATATTTATCAACAAAAATAAATTACTGAAAATTAATCTAATAAACAAAATGTTTTTTTGGTTTTTAATTTTATTAAGAAAAAAAGTTTGATTGGTTAATTAAATTATGAAAAATAATAATAAAAAATAATTAAAAGAAATAAATAATAATAAAAAAAAAAGAGAAAGGGTTAGGAGGTTATGGGCCTGAAAGGAGGTTTATTCAGCAATTTCCAAGGCCTAATAATCCATTGGATTGGCTGACTTTTCTGATTCCAGCGTGGCGCTTTGACTAGAGCATATGATGCACATCACATCTGGACCACCAGATCTAGCCTGTGGCCATCTGGCAAGCATCTGAATGAGGGAGTATGATGAACCACGCGCTTGGTTTACCACTGAATAACCTGTTGAAAAAATATAACAAATGCATGGGGGGACCTGGGATTCGAACCCAGGTCCTGTTGATCATTAGAAAAAGCTTCCACCACTCAACCAACGCTATTTAGTTGTTATAGTATTGGACAACAATTATAATATGGAAAAAATATTAATATGCCAGAAATAAATATAAAAAAAAAGAAAACGCGCCAAGTTTGAATCCACCATTGGGAGAGGGCCACGTCTTCATCTTCTTCGCTCAACCCTCGTTATTTACCTGCGGATTTATATCCGCAGCTAAATTCGCATGTCCAACCTAAAATCAATTCTAGGCCATGGAAATTGATTCCAAGCACATGGTCATGCTCGTCTACCTCCCCTGGTTACATCCATGTCCATCAATAGGGCTGATTTTACATGAAAAAGAAACGCCCAAAAAAACAATCCACGAACCCTAGATTCGGCTATGGGGTTACAGGTCATATTAATGCAATCAAATAATGCAGAAAGCTTGTAAATTGAACAAGGAATATGAATATCCCCATAATTTATGCCAAAGATGCAAGAAATAAGAGTTACGAATTTAAATACAAGGGTATGGAACGGGATGCTTACAACGCGATTGAGAGGGTGTGAGAGCTTGCTTTTGATTGCAGGAAGTTCAGTGGATACCCAACAATGGATTGGTGTTGAGATTTGCCCTTGAAAACGCCTCTAAGAAGGATTTCAGTTTCACACTTTTTGGAAATTTTTCAAGTTTTGCTTTTGGTGTTCTTGCAGTCTCCAACCCTTGAATTCGTGTGCTTTATCTTGTATATGTATGCTGCAATGTATTAGGTCAACTTTTGGGTCTTGAATCTTTGCACATTGATGTCTTGACATTTGATTTGATTCACCATTGATAACCTTCCAATTTTGTCCAAAATCCAATCTTTTTGCACATGGAATGTATGATACGAATTTGATTCACTTGATGATGATGATTCAATCCTGAAATAGCCAAAAAGAGATCAAATAATCAATGTTTGGATTTTATTTGATTTAAATTGATTTAAAATGAAATAATTCATTAAAAAATCAAATTAAATAATAAAATTGATAAATGGTCACAAGGCTGAAGCTAGGACACGTGTGTAGTGTGACAAGATCAAATCAAGTGGAAAAGAATGGGCCCATTTGACAAAATTTGAAGTTTTGGGGATAGTTGACTTTTGACAATTTTGCAAAAATGCCCAACTTCAACAATGCCCAACTTCTTCAATTTTGAACTTTTAGAAGTGTTCTTGGACTTTTTAGAAAGCTTGAGATGTCCTCTAACCAACCCTTATGGTCTCATCTCATTTTGATATTCCATGCTCAAGTTACAAGCTTTGGCAAAAAAAGTGTTTTTGTTGACTTTCAAAAATGACCTATAATGTCCAAATTCATAACTTCTTGTGAGTGCATTTTCTGATCTTGGGGTATAAAGATGGATTGTAGGAAATTGCATCCTATTAAAAATTAGCTTTGGATGGGTCATTTCTCATAAATTATGAGAAAGTTATGCTTGGTCAAAGTTGAGTTGACTTTTCCTACAAAACCCTAACTTATCAACTTTTGAGTCTTGATGAATTTTGAGCAATCCTTGATGAATCATGATCAACCCTTGATCAAATGATGAAATATCCTTCAAAATGAGAATGTTGACAAAGAATCTTGAAGTTTGACTGCTTATAGGTCACAATTGACTTTTGCCCTAGCACAGTCGATTTTTGAGCCCTTTGAGCAATTGACTGAGCAAACTTCCTCTGCAAGGCTTGAAATTTGACATGGATGAACTTGAGAACATTTTAGGACATTGGGGAGAACTTGAGGTCATTTGGATGCAAGGACCTTGATGCAACACAAAACCCTAATTTGAGGTTGACTGCCTTAGGAGATAGCTTGACTGTCCAACTCTTGAGCAATCTTGAGCCACTTGGAGATTTTTCTTGCAATGTCTTGGGAAATATGATAGGGCAAATTTTGGAGTACAACAGTCCTCATGATGCACTTATCCAGGGTATCGTGTTCGACTACGAGAACGATTTTCAAGGTTATCGTTAAAGGTTTATACGTTATTGGGGCATGGTAAACAAGGTTGATAGCAAAACTTTACGACAAAAGAATTATGTCCCTTTGGAGCCCTATCTCAAGTGGGTACGAGCTCGCGCTCAAAACCTTATGATGCCATATCCAGTTGTTCTACTGGTGATCTTAGAGCCTGTTGTCAAAGGAGAAATTTCTCGCATCATCCTCCATCCAGACATGCCCACCGACCTCGAAGAATTGCAGAAGTCCTGGATTCAACTCAAGGACACATTTGAAGCTCAATTCTATTTAAGTGAAAAGAAAGTGTTGGAGCTCACAAAGCAACTTCATGAAGAGCGAAGTCTTAATGCATAAATCGACACGAAGAGGAAGCGTCCGTGGGAGACTTGAGTCTTAGGTTTTAGAAGTTCATAATGTTGTCTCTTTGAGACCCTTTTGTTTTCATTGTAAACCTAAGATGCAATTGTAATCTTAAACTTACTAATAAAAAAAATTGTTTTTGTTTCCTCTCAGTTAGAAAATTTAAATCTCTTAAGGTCCTTAAAAACATCGCATCCACATATCATGCATCATTTCATAAGCAGGTTTTCCAATACAGGTTTCCTCATCTATTTACTGTTTATTTCAGTATAAGATGACCCTCGAACAAACTGTCCAGGATCTCCAAACTCAGCATGCACAATTTCAAGAGACTCTTCTGAATCTGGCAAAAGGGCAACAAGAGATGATGGCACTTCTCACCACGAAAAAGAAGACTAAGAAGCGGGTTATTATCCTCTACATGGGGAGAAGATTCAAAGGTCCTGCTCAACCAGATCGAGTGAATGATGTTTCCTCTGAGGAAGATGACAACCAAGAGGAGGATGAAAGAAGTGTTAGAGGTGAAGATAGAAATAATCAGGTTTCTGAGGATGAGGACTACTCCGACAAACAGTATCCTCCTGCAGATGACAAGTACAAGCAGTTGGAAGACTGACTCAAAGATGTGGAAATCCAGAAAGTGCCTGGATTGGATTTTGGAGAGCTAGGTCTGATCCCTGGCGTGGTCATCCCTCACAAATTCAAGATCCATATCTTTGCTTAATATGATGGGGTCTCTTGTCCCAAGCTTCATCTGAGGTTGTATGTTCGAAAAATCCATCTTCATACTGCTGACTGGAAATTATGGGTCCATTTCTTTCAAGAAAGTTTGTCCGACACTCAACTTGAATGGTTATATCAGATAGAAGGGACCAACATTCACACATGGGAAGACTTGGCTGCTGCTTTCTAAAAGCAGTATCAATATAATGTTGACCTAGCGCCGACTCGTGTGCATTTGTAGAATATGTCCATGGGCTCGAATGAAAGGTTCAAGGAGTATGCCCAGAAATGGAGAGACCTAGATGGAAGGGTGTAACCTCCTTTGACTGACCGGGAATTGATGGATATGTTCATGGGCACTCTGACAGGTCCATTTTTTAATCTGCTAGTTGGGAGTTCTTCATCAGGGTTTACTGAGCTAATTCTGATAGGAGAAAGAGTTGAAAGTGGTATTAAGAGTGGGAAATTCCAATGGTTACAACTTTTAATGCTGTGAAAAAGTCGTTCAGTGCTAAAAAAGAAACCAATGTTATCTATGGCCAAAAAAGCCGTAATAAAAATGATTGCCATCAATCTGTGGGGGCAGTATTGATCTCTAATCTAGCGCCTGTTCAACAACAACAATTACAACAGGGCAATCAGCAAAGGTCAGATTCCCCGAGAAGGCAATTCACTAGGATTAATATGCCATTGGCTCAAGCATTGCAACATTTGTTAAAGGCTGACCACATAACACTCTGGGATCCTCCCCCTAATCCCAACACATCCTTTCCAAAGTACAATCCAAATGCGAGGTGTGCCTATCATTCGAATAGTCCAGAGCACGACACCAACAACTGCCGGGCCCTAAAAAATAAAATTCAAGACATGATTGATAATAAGGAAATTGAGTCCGACCCTCCTCAGACTCCAAACGTGATTACTACTCCTATGCCGAAGCATGACAAAGGCATAAATGCTATTGAAGATGTTTTGTATGTTACCTCCGTAAGTGATGTGGTTACTCCTCTCTCAACATTCAAGAAGAATTCGCTACAAGCCGATTTATTTCTGGTTTATGTTAAAGAATGTTATTGTTGTGCAGTTCAACCCAATGGTCGCGGGTTACTGAAGAAAGGCATTCAACGCCTAATGGATAAACATGTAATTTTGATTGAGAAAAATCTGTATGCTGAAAATTGATGCCAAGATTTGTCTTGCATATCTGGTACTCCTTTCAAGATCACTTCTAAGGGTCCTGTAAGGATTACTGCCAATCCAAAAGTTGCTCCTTTAATCATTACAACACCTGGTCCCATCCCATATTCCCCGGAGAAGGCTATTCCATGGAATTATGGGTCTGGCGTCTATTATCATGGCATTAAATAAGAATTGTCTGACGAAGATAGTGAAGAGACTGACCCCAATATTGACAATATTGCGAGGACCAACAAAATTACTAGAAGCAGAAGGATTTTCTCCCCAGAAATCTCTCCACCTGTTCAAGTCACAGTTACAAAGGCAACTGCCGAGGCTCGAGGTAAAGAGCCAATGGTAGAGCCTGCCTAAATAGAAGCGCCAAAAGAAGCTACAGTCAAGGACACCTCTGGACAAGAGTTGGAAGAGGTTTTGAAAACCATCTGCAAGAGCGACTACGAAATTGTTGAATAGTTGGGGCGTACCCCATCCAAAATCTCCATGCTATCTTTACTACTATGTTCTGAATACCATCCATAAGCTTTAATGAAGTTTTTGAATACTGCTCGTGTACCACAAAATATTTATGCCGATCAATTTGAAAGTTATGTTGCTAGCTTAACGACTGATAATGTATTAGGTTTCTCTGATGCTGACCTAACTCTGGAGAGGATAAATCCTAATAGGGCCCTGTATGTCTCCATTGAATGAATGGGCACTATGTTGGCCCATGTGTTAGTTGATACTAGCTCTTCTCTGAATGTTCTGCCAAAGGGCTCTCTTGACAGACTGGATTATGAAAGGGTTATACTGAAACCCAACAACATTATAGTTCGAGCCTTTGACGGGTCTAAAAGAATGGTACATGGAGAAGTGGATATTCCTATCAAAGTGGGTTCATAGATATTTGAATCCAACTTCTATGTAATGGACATTCGGCCAGCTTATTCTTGTCTACTAGGATGCCCCTAGATCCATAGGGTAGGCGTCGTTACATCTACATTACACCAGAAATTAAAATATCATGTGAAAGGGAAGATTGTCACTGTCTGCTGAGAAGAGGAGTATATGGTCAGCCATCTGAACTCATTCCGATACATGTAGATGGATGGTGAATTCATCGATACCCTCTGTCAAGCTTTTGAAGTAATTTCCCCTACTGCTATTGAAGAATATTTCTTCTATTCCAAATTCCACCAAGGTTCCACACAAGATGGCTTCTTTGAAAGATGCCAAAGCTACTATAAAAAAGGTGGTTGAACAATTTAGGGTTATCTTTTTTATATCCCTTACAAATTTAACAAGTTTGGTTTGAGATTTACTGCAGAGGGTCAAAGGGTTGTTTGTCGCACTCGAGGTGGAAGACCTCCATTCCTTATCAGAAACAATGGAGTTAACGCTATAGAGGATGATGACAATGATAGTGACTTCAATAGTTGGATTTTTCCTACCATTCGCAACAAAATCAACAATTGGAAAGCATAAGACATTATCTCCATCTCCTTTAGTCATGAGTAATATCTATTTCTGTTTTTATCGCTCTAATAAGTTTGGTTATGTAATTTATTTTAAAACAATGACTTTAAACCTTGTGTCTTGCCTGGGGCACAATGGTTCATTTATTAAGGGTTGTCATTTCATATGTCATATTTTCATTTAATGAAAACATTTGACATTTCACATTTAAATTTTGTGCTCTCTGCATTTTCAAATAGCTATGTGTTCTTACACACACCCACACACTATGTTGCAGATCCTCATTAACTCTAGATCTCATTGATAACGATTCTGCTATTGCCGCTTATGACTTTGAAAATCTGATCTACCAAGCCGAGGACGAAGGTGAGGAAGATTGTGAGATACCCGAAGAACTTGCCAGACTCTTAATACAAGAAGAAAAGGCTATCCAACCACATGAAGAGCCAGTCGAAGTTGTAAACTTGGGTTCTGAGGCAGATAGAAAAGTGGTCAAGATAGGCACCAACTTAGAGGGAAGTGTCAAGAAAAAATTGATTCAAATGTTGCACGACTATGTTGAGGTATTTTCTTGGTCATACGAAGACGTGCTAGGTCTCGATACTGATATTGTAGTTCATTGTCTGCCAATGAAAGAGGGTTGTTCTTTGATTAAGCAGAAGGTTCGTCGCATGCGTCCTGAGATGTCAGAGAAAATCAAGACAGAGGCTATGAAGCAATTCAATGCAGGGTTCTTAGCAGTAACACCATATCCTCAATGAGTTGCTAATGTTGTTCCGGTACCAAAGAAAGATGGCAAGGTACATATGTGTGTAGATTACAGGGATTTGAACAGGGCAAGCCCCAAAGTTGACTTCCCACTTCCACATATTGATGTTCTGGTCGACAACACTACTCAACATAAGGTATTCTCCTTCATGGATGGTTTCTCGGGTTATAATCAGATCAAGATGGCACCTGAAGATATGGAGAAAACTACTTTCGTCACATAGTGGGGCACTTTCTATTACAAGGTCATGCCTTTTGGGTTGAAGAATGTCGGGGCACTTATCAATGTGCCATGATAGCTTTATTTCATGACATGATTCACCATGAGATAGAAGTCTACATCGACGACATGATAGTAGGGTCACAGACTAAAGAAGAACATCTTGATCATCTGCATAAGTTATTTGAAAGGCTGAAGAAGTACAAGCTAAGGCTAAATCCAAACAAATGTACTTTTGGGGTGAGATCTGGTAAACTCCTAGGTTTCATTGTCAGTGGTAAAGGTATTGAAGTTGATCCCTCAAAATTTAAATCCATTCAAGAAATGTTGACACCCCATACTGAGAAGGAGGTCATAGGTTTCTTATGACGACTAAACTACATTGCCCGATTCATTTCTCATTTGATCGCTACCTGTGAGCCAATCTTCAAGTTGTTGAAGAAAGATCAAGTAGTAAAGTGGAACGATGACTGTCAAATAGCCTTTGACAAAATTAAGGAGTACCTATAAGAACTTCTGATTCTGATGCCACAAATTGAGGGAAGGCCTTTAATCATGTACCTAATAGTGCTAGAGAATTCAATGGGGGTGTGTACTGGGGCAGCATGACGAGTCTGGTCGAAAAGAGCATGCAATATACTACCTTAGAAAAAAGTTTACCGACTATGAAATAAGATATTCACTGCTCAAGAAAACTTGTTGTGCTTTGGCATGGGCTGCTCGCCGACTAAGACATTATATATTGACTCATACTACTTTATTGATCTCTAAAATGGACCCCATCAAGTACATATTCGAGAAGCCAACCCTCTCTGGAAGAATAGCCCGATGACAAATGGTCTTGACAGACTACGACATTCAGTACACTACTAAAAAAATCAATCAAAGGAATTGTACTGGAAGATCATTTGGCACATCAAGTTGTAGACGACTACCAATCTATGAACTTCAAATTCCCGGATGAGGATATTATGCTAGTTATGGATTGTGAAGAACCTGGATCGTATGAAGGACTTGGGCTAGGATCCCGATCGACTACTGTTTTTGGTGGAGCTTCTAACGCACTTGGAAATGGAATTGGTGCTGTAATTATCTCTCCTCAAGGTTGCCATACGCATTTCACTTCCAGACTTTGCTTTGACTGCACCAATAATATGGCTGAATATGAAGCATGTATCATGGGAATTAAAGCTGCTATTGACATAAGAATCAAATTCTTGAGCATATATGGGGATTCAGCCTTGGTAATCACTCAGGTCAAGGGAGAATGGGATACAAAGCATCTTAATCTTATCCCTTACTGAGAACATGTGCTAACCTTGATTCCGTACTTCGAAGAGATTACTTTTGAACATATCCCAAGAGAACAGAGTCAGTTAGCGGACGCATTAGCTACCATGTCATCCATGTTCAAGATCAGATGGGACAATGAGGCTCCCAGAATTACAATTGAAAGATTTGACGAACCTGCACACTGCTATGAAATTGACACTGATGAAGTAGAAGAAAAACCTTGGTTTTATGAAGTGAAAAAGTACCTTGAAGCTCAAGAATACCCTGAAGGGGAATCAATCAATGATAAGAAGATCCTACAAAGGTTCTCAGCTAAGTTCTTCTTGAGCAATGGAATTTTATATAAGTGTAATCATGATTCAACTTTGTTTCATTATATGGACAAGAAGGAAGCAGAGAAAATTTTGGAAGATATGCACGAAGGTATCTTCGATACTCACTCTAGTGGACATAATATGGCTAAGAATATTTTGAGAGCAGGTTACGATTGGTCGACTATGGAAACCGACTATCACCACCACTCGAGAACTTGTCATAAGTGCCAGATCTATGTTGATAAGGTTCATATTCCTCCGGTTCCTATGAATGTTTTGACTGCTCTGTGGCCATTCGTAATGTGGGGTATTGATATGGTTGGAGAAAATAAGCCTACTGCTTCTAACGGACATCACTACATTATTGACGCCATTGACTACTTCACAAAATGGGTTGCAACATTCTCGTTCGCTTCTGTTGCTTAATATGTGGTAGCCCGATTCATAAATAATAACCTTATATGATGATATGGCATCCCTGATAGAATCATTACAGACAATGGTACTAACCTCAACAACACTATGATCACTGAACTCTACATGCAATTCAAAATCAAGCACCACAACTTTTCTCAGTATCGAGCAAAGATGAATGGTGCGGTGGAGGCTGCCAACAAGAATATTAAGAAGATCATATAGAAGATGGTTGTGACTTACAAAGACTGGCACAAGATGTGAACATTTTCTCTTCATGGCTATCTCACTTCAGTGCGAACATCAACTGGGGTAATTCCATTCTCTCTAGTCTATGGTATGAAAGTTGTCTTACCTGTCGAAGTTCAGATTCCTTCTTTGAGGATTATGAAAGATACAGACTTAGACGAGGACGAGTGTATTCAAACTAGGTTGGATCAATTGAATTTGATTGATGAGAAAAGGCTTGTGGTTGTTTGTCATGGTCAAATGTACCAGAAACAAATGATCAAGGCATTCAACAAGAAAATCAAGCATCAGATATATCAAGTTGGTGACTTGGCAATAAAGTGCATCATTCTACCGCAAGGTGATCCTAGGGGCAAATGGACTCCCACCTATGAAGGGCCATTTATTATTAAGAAAGTATTTTTGGGTGGTGCTATGATACTAACCACCATTGACAGTGAAGACTTCCTGCACCTTGTGAAAATAGGCACAGTGTTATACCCCAAAAGTTGCCCTGTCATGTTTTCAAAAATCTTCCTTTTTTTCATGGTGGTTACAAACACTTGCTTAGAGAAAATATAAAACTTTTTGAGATATTCCATTGTCTTTCGATTGACACCTATACAGGGTATTTCGATTGGCATCTGAGCAAGCTTCGATTGGGCGCTGAACTTCCTTTGACGCAAGCCTGATTCACAAGCTTCAATTGGGTGTTGGGCCATCCTTCGATCAAGTTCAAATCACAAGGCTTCAACTGTGCATTGGCTTCTTCAGTCTTGCCTTCGTTTCGCAAGGCAGGAACTTCCTACATACTTGCTTCGATTCACAAAGTAGTAGTCCCCTACAGGAAAGCTTCGATTGGATATCTAAAGATCCTTCGAGCAAGCTTTGGTCCACAAGTATCATTCCAATAGTGCCTTCCTTTCACTGGTCTTCGATTCACAAGATAAAAAGGCCCCTTTCAACTAACCTTCGATTCACAAGGAAAAATTTTCCTCTTCATTCCTACCTTCGTTTCACCAAGCACAAGATTGCTACATTATGAACATGTTGGTGGCCCATTTGAAGAATGCACAAGGAATACATGTGGGCTATTCGAAAGACATACAAAAGGGCCATTCAAAGGATATACATGTGTTCCATTCGAAGGAGACACATAATCATTGAAAATAAGTTTGTGTTATGATGAGTCTTGGTCCAAGTTGCTTGCTGGCCCAAAAAGACAACATGTTGCCAAACCCAAGCCTCCTTCACAAGTACATTCATGTCAAAGGAAGCTTCGACTAGCCAGAATGAAGTCTTTCAATTGGGCTAGTTGGGTAGTGTCAGAGCCAATCAAAGAACAAGACAAATAGGGACTCAATCGAAAAGGACATCATGATGAGGCTTGGAGGCATTCGAAGGAGGCAACTCAGGGTCAATCGAAGAGCAAGGGTTGAGGTCATTTGAAAGAGCCAAACATATCTAGGTTCATCCCAGGACCCAAAAGGGTTGGAATCCCTCAAAAATAGAAATATTTTAATGTGTCTGATTTTTCCTTCAAAGCCTAGTTAATGGCTTTCCTTTGCCATTTCCATACATATCACATCCCTTTAAATAGAGGCCTAAGGATACATTGTCAGGGCAGAGAAAAAATCATAAAAAAGAAAGAAACACTCTTTCCACGCTCACACCACCAGCCAGACGCTGCATCACACATAATACTTATTACCAATTGAAGCTGCAGGCTGACCGCCCGCAGAAACATTTTTGCCTATATGTTGTACCCTAATTTTTACCCCTAAGATCCCTTCATCATACCATGTTGATTCATTCACAACAAGATCATACTAGGATTCTTGGTTCCCCTCCCTATATTTAGCTTTGCCCTTTTGAGGAATCACCAAGCACCTTGACTTATGTTCTATTGTGATCATGAATATTTTTTGTCATGATTTCTTCTTTTAACTAATAAAATGCAATGTTGGTTTTTCTTGCTTGTTATCCATGTAGGTAAAGGCAATGAGATTTAATAAGCTGCCTCATGGGTTCATGAGTTTATTTCCATACCCTAGTCAATAAAGCTTGAGGAGTTCAAACCTCACCATTGGATTTGTTTGGAATAAATGGCATGGAAAGGTGGTTCACCACATTTCAAGGTTATCAAATTTGGTTGAAAAGTACAAGGGGTTGATTAAAGAGGTTGTCATGCCTGGACAAGGCTTTGTTCCCATTGGTCACAAGTGCATATTCTCTCAATTTTTAAGATATGGAAGTGGTTTTGGTGGCTATTAGTTCTCATTATCATCCCCAACAACTTCTATTTACAAATCAATTGTGTTGGTACAAGAAGTTTGTTCAAAATTGTCAAAGTTCCTCAAAGCATTCTCTTGATCTAAGGAGCTAGGGTTTTGAACTGTAAAGAAATGTATCTTGCTCATCTTTTGGTATTTTTGAGTGATTCCAAATACATCCTTCTCTTCAAATGGTTATCAATAAATAACTTCAAAAGTTTCAAGGAGTTTCCATTAGGAAGAGGCTTAATGAGGAAGAAATATTTCAAGTCCTCCAGATGAATCCCCAATTTTCCATGTGTGACTTCAAATGATCATAACTTGGTCAATTTTTATCACCTTGGGCCCATTCCTTTTCCATAATGATCTTGAAGGTGTTAACTTATTCCTTCTTTTATGTGAAAAATTAGAAAATAGATGGAAGTTGCCTTAAAGATGCAAAAGATTATAGGTTATTTTATGATTTTTTGCCAACTTCAACAATTCATAACTCTCTCAAATTTTTGAGATTTTGAATGGTTCAAGTTTAAAAATGTCATTGAAGAGATCTACTTCATGCCATATTTTTTGGTCAAGATCAAATTCCAAGTGGAAGACCATGTTTGGATGCAAGACATTATAGGTCATTTTTGAAGAAGAACTTAAAATATTTCTAAGTATGGAAAGTCAACTCTTTTTCTCCAACTTTGACTCAACACAACTTTCATCTCAAGCATCCATTTAACTCCATTATTTTTCAATTGCAAATCTTGTAACCTCATCTTTCTAAAGCATCAAGAATCATGTCCTAAGACCCCTTGAGCTGAGAATTCCATTGGTCAGAAGTTGGAAATTTGAAACTGAATTTTTCACCAAGTCAGAAGTTTGAAATCCTTGATTTGGCTTCTAAACACTTTGTTTCTGCGTGTTTTTGCTTCTAAACATGTTTAGTGAACTTCCAGAAGTGATTAGCATAGAAAAACGCGTGTTTTCAACTTCACACAATTTCCCTCCAAACTTCATCATTTCACACGCTTGAACATTCCATTTGATTCCCTATAAATAGAGGGTCATTCCCCATTCATTTTCTCAAGCTTGGATAGCCAGAATCACCCTGCCAAACTTGTTCCACAACTCAGAATTCAGTAACTTCAAAATCCATTCCCAAGCCTTTTTCAATCTAATTTTTCCATCAATTCACCTTCCCTGATCTTCCCTGAAGCTAACCATATAATTACATTCAAGAATCGTGCCCTATACTGCTCCATAGAAGTCCAGTTTCAGAGCTCTGCAACTCAACTTCAATAGGTAGATTTCTTCATCAATTCTTCAAAACTCTGATATCATTGTGATGCTCTCATTGCCCTGGTTCTAGTCGCAACACTTACCTTTTGCTGGAAATACGTTTTGACCATGAAATTTCAAATCACTTTTCAAAACTTTCTTTCCAAATTGCTTGAGCTATCGTTTATATAAATTTGGTGCGAGGGTGTGGTTGTCTTCGTCTTGAAGAGACGAAGCAATTGACATAAGTCTAAGCTTCTGATTTTACAGTTTGAGAGACTTGCAAATCACGTTGGCTGGAGGTTGAAGATGACCTACGTGTCATCTTCCAACCAATGATGGCACGTCACTTGTTATTTTTGAAAATCTGATTTATATTTGATTATGTACTTTATTCACTAATGACCATGATATGCACAGCGTGCCAGATCCCTTGGATTTGATTACTAACGCGTTTTGACTATCATCCAATGGTCCACATATTTTTACTTTTATTTTCTTTTCTGATTTTTATATTTTAATTGTTTTAAATTTCAAAAAATCCTAGAAAATTCATTTCAAGTCTAAAAAATCTAAAAAAATTATGAAAAATATTTTTGATTATTCTCTTTCTGATTTTTATTTTCTCACAATTTAATTTTGTGTTTTGGTATTTTTTTATAAATTTACACTTTATTTGAATTGTTTTAAATGTTTTAAATGTTTTAAATGTTTAAAAATAGTTTTATAAATTTTTAAATTCTAAAAAATTATGGAATGATCCAATGATATTGTGACAAATATTGGTGACCTTATTTTATTTTTGTTTCTGACTTTTCTATTTTTTTTAATCATTTTTGGTTTATTTTACCTATTTATTTTAATTTTAAAAATAGTTTCTGACTTCGAAAAATTACCAAAAAATTTATAAAATCATTTGAGCCCTTTTCTGATTTTTCTATGGTCTTACTTTTTATTTCTTGATTAATTTGAACATAGTTGATATTTTTCTCTTTATTTTCTATTTTTAAACAATAATTTTTAAACCCTTTTGTATATATTAAAGTGTAATATTATTTTGTAACTATTTTCTGGATGATCTTGGGTTAAATTTTGGATCATGAACTTTATTAACATCATTGGATCCATGGTGTTGAGTTTAACTCCACAAAAATGGGTGAATGATTTTAATAATAGTTTGATTAAATTTAATTCAAAAGTGGTTTTTGTATTTTCTCTCCCACCCCTCTTCATCTCATCCCCTTCTTATTGCACTAAATATTGTTGGAGAATGATCTCTATATCATGTCTCAAAACAAGTGGTGCATAGATTGCTATTGACCGGCCTCAAAATAGGTGCGACTTCTATATAAGTCCACTTACGATTGCTTAACATAACGCTAAATTTCGTCCCGATTTGAATAAATGATCATTTGTGGCCCAAACTTATGTTTGCAAGCCCAAGTATGTTAATTTGATCTCTTTGATCCAATAACCTTGAGATTCATTGTGTGGAGGCTTTGGTTTTACCAATCCTCTAATGGATCTACAACACCTTTGGTCAATGCGGATCACTTAAACATCGTTGATCATTAAATGGCACTTGTGAGAATTCCAAATGGATAATATACTTGACAAAAAGCAAATACAACTTGTTGTATGGAGGCTTTGGTTCTACAATCCTCTAATGAGTTCTAAATGCAAGCTTCAAGATGGTCATCCAACTAACCACTAATTATTTACTTGTTTTACTTTATGCTTTTATTTCTTTTTTTATTCTTTATGTACCATTTACTTTTAGCATTTACATTTCATGCCATTTTCATCTTTGCTCATTTTAGCATTTACTTTCTTGTCATTTTTACTTTGCTCACTTGAGCTTTTCTTTTCCTTTTTAAGATACTTAATAATCAACATAAACCCTAAAAATCTTTAATGGTACTCAGACTATTTGGTTACTATCCTTGGCATTATGGAGCATGGGACTTTTCTTGGACTTAGGATTAGAAACCTTGGCCTATCTTGGAGACCTTGTGATCTTATCTGATTATTTTGTCTGGAGTTCTTTAGATTTAACTCAAGACATTGGGTTGCTTATTTGTTTTTGTGTGCAGGTTTTTTGTGATTACACCCTTTGTTTGTACTCTGGAATTCGCCCGTATACAACTATTACTCTGCCCAATTTTTGTGAAGATTTAGTACACTTGAAATTTGGTTCTCTCAAGAGGTCTAGTATTTTTTCTGCTTGATTAGTTTCAATCCAGGGAATGGGAATTCTATCTTGGCTCATAATGTCAAGTATTGGCTTCTTGTTGGTTAGATGGTTCTTATTCCTATCTTTTACCTTATGCTTTAGATAGCCTCTTCTTCTCCTCCCATCTTCTTTAATTTCAAAAATTATCTCCCTCATTTTGAAAACTCTTCTTATTTTAAACTTGAACCACTTTCATAATAAACTTGGACTTAGGTCCATGCATTTTCAAACATTTTTATAAATAAACCCTAACCAACTTAATAATACTTTAACATTTTTTGTGAGAAAACTAAAAGTCAATCAAATCTCATTTCAAACCATTTTGCCACTTTGGCTTTCATCTTTAAACTATTCTAAAAAAAAAAGATTGAACTCTTGTCAATCCTTGTAGTGATGCAAACAACTATACTTCTACAATATGTAGTGAAGAGAGATATTTTTCACTTGGGTGTTGAGTGAGGCATTATTGATTTTAAAATCCAAGCCATATCCTCCACTTTGAGATGATGCAAATTCTCCTTTCTCATAATTGCGGGTAGTAGGTATATTTTCCACACGGACAATGACGATGATGTTTTATCTCATAAAATTAACCAACACATTTGTGTTTTAAATTTTTAGAAGAGGAACTACGTGTACCCTGATCCCTTATTTCATGAAAAGGTGGTACGTAGGCACTAAAGGTTCGCAATTGCAGCGGGTGCAAAAATCATAAAATAAATATATTTCTTTTCTCACCTTCACCATCCATTTTTATATAACATTTTTATAGCCAAAATATACATATTTTACGAAGAGGTTCCTGCGGAGTACCGTAGATGTTTAGGGTGCTAATACCTTCCCTTTGCATAACCAACCCCCTTATCTTGAATCTTTCCCCCTCTTTTTGAGTCATTCGCTCTTTTCCCATTCCTTCGGAAACAATAAAGCATGGTGGAGATTTTTATTTTGATTTGTATAAGTCAAGTCAATCCAATGGCTTAGTCTTAAAACATTTCAACTGCTACAGAAAAATAGCGAATTCAATGGGGAATGGTTGACCTCTTGCTGGTCCATCCCTAAGTGGGTTGAGCCTATCTTTGTTTATATCTGTATATGTGTTATTATTATTTTTTGTTATATGTTGTATATATGTTTGTCTGGATTTTCCTGGTCTTCAGGGTGCTTGGTGATTACTCATAAGTCCTATACCCGGACTTGGGCAAACTTTAAGATAGGACGGGCGGTATAATCATGTTAACTTTGAGGGAGTAATCCCAAAAAAGGAGGCATGTGATCCCCCACTTAGTGGAGGCCCCTTTGACTGTAGTGTCGTTTACCGAGTAATCGGGAAGACGTACTGCTTTCAACCTGGGATCTTGCTGAAACTGAGGATCGTAGAATACCAAAACCATCTTGGCCTTTTAGGTGTAGTGCGGAAGCTATGACGGAGTAATCCAGAAATAGTTGTCACGCGATACTATGCTCGGATGAGTCTTTCTTGAGAATATTACTAATTACCGAGTTAATCGGAAAGTTGGTAATATCCGAAGGAATGATGTAGACTCTGGGAACCTTTAGAACCTTGTTCGGCAGATTATAACTTTTAAACCAACACCTTATGGGTAGAACCTTCGACCTCATGCTCGTGACGTTGAACCTATGAACCCTATATGTGTGATCTTGTGTGTGATTGTTGCATCATGCATCCATGCACTCATAAGCATCTTTTGAAGAAACCATATTTCAAGGGATTTAAAGGTTGACCATTTGTAAATATCTCAGGTACTTTCTAACCATGGATTTTGGAAAGAGAAAGACCGGGAAATACAGTTTCAAGGATCCCAAGATAGATGAGTTGATCAGTCTAATTCCCGAGATCGAGTGTTCTGCAGACTTTCGGAAGAAGTATGGATCCATTATTCCTCTCATGAAGCTGAAGATGAAGGAGGGTATTCTCTCGACCTTGGTCCAATTCTATGATCCGATGTATCATTGCTATACTTTTCCCTACTATCAGTTGATGCCCACACCAGAGGAGTATTCTTATCTATTGGATTTACTTGTTACCAATCGTGTTCCTTTTACTGGTTTGGAGGGTGAGCCAAAACCACATGAGATTGTTGATTTGATTCATTTGGGGAAATATAAGGTGGAAGCCCATATAACTACTAAAGGAGGAATTAGAGGATTACCAGCTCAGTTCTTATTGGAGAAAGCTCGTTATTTGCCAGAATAAAGAGTACAGTTGCTGTTGAGGCCATCTTTGCTCTACTTGCTTACGGGTTATTCTTATTTCCTAATGTGAACAAGTTTGTTGACATTAACGATATCAGGATCTTCATGATTGGAAACCCAGTTCCTACATTGTTGGGTGATGCTTATTACTTTATTCATCTTCGAAATTCTTATCATGGGGGGGGGTGATTATCTGTTGCACGCCTCTGTTGTACTAGTGGTTTATCTCTCATATGCCTCAGTCTGATGCTTTTTGGGATGTCAAGAAGGAACCCCGTTGGGCTCCTAAGATCATGGCACTTACTCACTCGGATATTGATTGGTATCATCGAGCTTACCGGGATATAGAGATTATTGATAGTTGTGGTAGTTTCCCCAATGTACCTCTTCTTGGTACAAAGGGAGGAATTAACTATAACCCTGTTTTTGCACGACGACAACTCGATTATCTGACGAGGGATAAAGCGAATAGTATTCATTTGAGTAGTTTCTTTCTAAAGGAAGGAGAATACCATAGGGAAGATAGGGAGCAGATTGCGAAGGCCTGGCGTCACATTCATAAGAGGAGTAGGAAGGATTTGGGGCCTAGGGGTGTTGTGTCTTTGGAGCCATATATTCAGTGGGTCCGATTGAGAGCTATTCAGTTAAAGATGCCATATACCCGAGAGACACCCGTACCTTATCTATTTGTAAAGATCACTCCCCATTATTAGATGATCTAGAAGAGTTGAAGCTTGTTTTGGTTAGGATGCAACAGGAAAAGGATGCTTGGAAGAACAAGTTCCAAACTTTATAGAGTTCCTATAGAGCAGACTTGAAGGAGAAAGACGACTTGATTGAGATCCTTGAGAGTCGAGCGGTAGAGTCTATGGAGAGGCGAGGGGATTTATTTTCTCCTAAGCCTCAATCAGGTGCTGATAACTCACTTCCTGATTCAGATGATTAGAAGGAGGTTGCCACCAGATATGCGGAAGAAAACCAGAGGTTGATGGCTCAGATTGCCAGGCTCATGGGGAAGCATCAGCATATAGAGTGATCTCCATCAGTTCTATTTCTCAGGGTTTTATATTTTATTTTCATCTTATACTTGGGATCATTGAAACTTGTAATCCATTTTGGAGTTGTCATAATAAATTTTTTCAGTATTTCAAATGCGTTATTACTTTGATGTTTGCAATATGTCTATAAACTTTAAATCCCTTGAAATATTAATAACAAAATAAAATTAATCATGTGCATTGCACATCATGAATCATATTGCACGTATTTCTTGAATTTGTTATGCATATCCAATTGTCTTACCGGGCTTCTTTACTTCGTTCAGCAAGCTAACTCACCACTATAACACTCGGACTAATTTCAGAAAGAAGATGGACAACTTAGAATAAGAAAATCGTGAGCTGCGCGAGGAAGTTTCTGCTTTGAAGGCCAGCATGGCCAATCTGACTACTCTGATGGAAACTCTGGTGGCTGCTCAGAATCATCCACCAAGTGTTCAACCTCAACCAACAAGTGCAACTACTGAAGCTCCGACTGTTCCCGTATCTGCTACTCCAGTTGTTATTCAGAATCGCATGCCCCAAGGTTATCCATGGGGAATGCCAGAGAATTTTGCACCTGAAGGTTTCAATCTTGGTCCTCAAGATACTCCAGTTGTTCAGACTAATGTTACTCCTGTAACTCCCGTGGTGCATACTTCCCTTGATGCACCTCCTCCGGTGAATATGGTTCTGTTTGTTAATGATGATGTGTGTCGTCCTTTCCCTCCACCGAGTGAAGACTTGGGTCTTTATGACATAATGGATGATTTTCAAGAGCAGTTTGACAAGATGTAGAGAGAAATGAAGGCCCTCAAGGGAAAAGAGATATTTGGGCAAAATGTGAATGAGTTATGCTTGGTCCTGAATGTTAAGATACCTGCTAAGTTTAAAGTCATGGAGTTTGAGAAGTACAAGGGCAACACTTGCCCTCGTGCTTATTTGGTGATGTACATAAGGAGAATGTCTACCCATACTGATGATCAGCGTCTGCTGATTCACTTTTTTCAAGATAGTTTGACTGGTGTTGCGCTGAAGTGGTATATGAGTTTAGACAGCGCTAATATCCATACTTTTAATGATTTGGGAGAAGCATTCATCAAACAATACAAGTACAACATGGACATGGCACCTGACTGTGATCAACTCAGGGCCATGGTTCAGAAAGACAAGGAATCGTTCAAAGAATATGCACAGAGATGGTGTGAGGTAGCCACCCAGGTGATTCCTCCCATGGAAGAGAAGGAGATGACTAAGATTTTCTTGAAGACGTTGGGTGCTTTCTACTACGAGAGGATGGTAGCAAGTGCGCCAAGTGACTTTACTGAAATGGTAGGGATGGGTATTCGCTTAGAAGAGGCTGTAAGAGAATACCGTTTAACGAAGAATGAACGATCTGGAGGTGTGAAGAAGCCATCTTATGAATTTACCAAGAAGAAAGAAGGAGATGCAAATGTTGTTATACAAGAGAGGAGGGTAAATAATCCTAGAAGGAATTATCAGCGTCATCAGCAAGTCGTCTCAGTTACTCCCGTTATGAGTGCCACTCCAACTACCGTTTCTTATCAGAGACCGTCCCACCAAGGTAATCAAGGGTATAATCAGAGAAGGGAGAGTTATGACCCTATTCCTATGAGTTATACAGAGTTACTATCAGCGTTGATTCAAAATAAGTTGGTTTAGACCTGATCACCTCCCGTCGTACCATCACCATTGCCTTGGTATTACAAGGCAGACCAAACATGTGCCTTTCATCAGGGAGCACCAGGGCATAATGTTGAGAATTGTTATCCTTTGAAGACTGAGGTACAAAAATTGGTAAAGTATGGTATTCTATCTTTCAAGGATATGGGTCCTAATGGGAAAGACAATCCTCTACCCAAGCATGGAGGAGCAAATGTTGTGAATATGGTGGCCGGTTGTCCAGGCGACTTCAGATTTTTGATATTCATCTAGTTAGAGGAGATTTGGTGAAAATGCATGCAGACCTTTGTGAATTTAGCTACTATACGCACGACCATGCCGGTTGTTCTATTTGTAGTACAAACATACAAGGTTGCGATAAGATAAAGGCTGATTTACAGGAGATGATGGATGATGGCCTCATCAACATAATCAGGCCTAGGGCAGAGTATGAAGAGGAAATGAATATGGTTTTTGGATGTCTTGGAGAATTCATGATTTTTGATGTAGAGTATATGAATGAGAACCTCGTGCAGTTGCATGCTACCTTCTTCCATACGGTTGGTCAGGTGGAACACTAATATGGATATTGCTGAGTTTGATGTCGAGACCCCCGAGGGTGTTCAATCGCGAGGAAGGGTGTTCAATTATTGTTAGACAATGGAACTATCGAGGTCACAAGTCAGAGGGATGATTACCATGAGGTTGATATGATTGAGGTTTGTTTGACTAAAGAAGAGTCAGATGAAGAGTATGCCTCTGCAGATGAGTATTTCTCTTTAGACGAAGATTTGTTTTTCAAAAATGACTTATTGATGACTGATTGTGTTGAAGAAGAGGTAAATGTCATCGTGCCTTATTTTGGTGCACCCGCCCATTTTGAAGTTGAGTATTATAGCAAGCCAGTTGTTACCCCATTGGTGATTAGTTTGTCGGGTCCTATCCCCTACAAGTCAGATAAGGTTGTGCCTTACAAATACAACACTGAAATCTTAGAGGATGGAGTGGAAGTTCCCATCCAGCCAATGCCTAATGTTGGGAATATAGCTTAAAATAACAAGGTGACCCACATCGGTCGTGTGTTTGCACTAGTTGTTCGAAGAGATGTTGGTGTTGGAAAGAAAATTGCTGAAAATGATGAACCTAAGAAGGCTAAGGTTGAGACTAGTGGAGCTACGTTAGAGAAAGAAGTGGATGCTATTTTGAAGATAATCAAGATGAGCGACTACAGAATTATAGATGAGCTACTGCAGACTCCTTCAAAAATATATATCTTAGCTTTATTGATGAACTCCTCTGCTCACAGAGAATCCTTGATCAGGGTACTGGACCAAGCTTTTATGGAGAGTGATATGCCAATAGACCAATTCAGTAGCGTAATAGGAAACATTACGTCATGTAATAACTTGAGTTTCTGCGATGATGAATTACCATATGAAGGGAGGAATCACAACCTGGCCCTCCACATCTCTATGAACTGCAAGAATGATTCACTATCCAATGTGCTGATTGATAATGCATCCGTGTTGAATGTTATACTGAGGAGTACGCTTATGAAGTTGAAATATCAAGAAACGCTTATGCGCCCGAGTGGCATCATTGTGAAAGCGTTTGATGGGTCAAGGAAATCTGTTATTGGTGAAGTGGACTTGCTTATTCATATAGGACCACATTTGTTTCAGATAACTTTCCAGGTCATGGACATTGTTCCCGCTTATAGTTGTTTGCTAGGACGACCGTGGATACATGAGGCAGGGGCTGTCACTTCAACTTTACACCAGAAGCTAAAGTTTGTAGGTGAAGGGAAAGTAGTGATCATAAATGGGGAATATGCATTGTTGATATCTCATTTATCCTCTTTCAGCATTGTAGAGGCGGATGAAGCTGCTGTTGGAACCCAGTTCCAAGCCTTATCCATTGACAACATAATAGGAAATGAGAACTCCATGGTTTCACTTAAGGAAGCGCAGCAGGTTGTGCGTAATGGTCATAGTGAAGTTTGGGGACGAATTATGGATCCACTCGTGAACAAGAACATATTTGGCTTGGGGTTCTCTTCAAAGAATGACAAAGGTAAGGGCATGAAGCCGAAGTCTGCTGCAGGCAGGTATCAAGACATCTTCTGTAGTGGGGGTTATCTTCATCTGACTATTTCCAAGATTAACGCTATTGTAGAAGTCGAATTATGTGACGCACAGAGTTAGGGTTCAGAACTGGATCACCATTGATGTTCCCTCTTGCATACATGTTTCAAGGTAATTTGTTTTGTTAATCTTTTTGAAAAAGCTTTCACTCTGCCCAAGGTGGAGGTATTAATGTTGTAGGGCTTATCTGTTTGCTGTGACTTTTAAAATCAATAATAAAAGTTGTCTTTGCTTCCCAAATTGTGTGTTTTTTTTATTTTCTACTTTTCTTGGAAAACGGTAATAAAAAAAACCTTTCAAAATAAATAATAACTGAAATTCAATCTCCATGATCACTTGTTATATGTGTCAGTTTCTAAATGCAATCACAAATCATATGTGCAGATTAATTAAAAAACTCGTTGAATACAATGACCCTGCACCCTCTCCCAACTTTGAATGTCCTGTGTATGGGGTTGAAGAAGAATATTATGATGAGATTCCAGGATAGGTCTCACGGTTGCTTGAGCACGAGGAAAATACCATTCAACCATATAAAGAGCCATTGGAAGTGATCAATTTGGGTTTAGAAGAAGATCCAAAGGAAGTCAAGATTGGAGCATTGCTGCACCCTGATATGAAGAGCATGTTGATTGAGTTGTTAAGAGAGTATGCAGATATTTTTGCTTGGTCTTATCAAGATATGCCTGGTCTAGATACATATATTGTAGAGCACCGTTTGCCGTTGAAGCCAGAGTGTCCGCCAATCAAACAAAAGTTGAGAAGAACTCACCCAGATATGGCAGTAAAAATCAAAGAGGAGGTTCTAAAGCAGATTAATGCTGGTTTTCTTGTGACATCGGTGTATCCTCAATGGATTTCCAATATTGTCCCAGTGCTGAAAAAAGACGGAAAATTCCGCATGTGCGTAGATTACAGAGATCTAAATAAAGCTAGTCCAATAGATGATTTTCCATTGCCACACATTGATATGCTAGTGGATAGCACAGCAAAATTCAAAGTATTCTCGTTCATGGACGGATTTCCCAGGTATAATCAAATAAGAATGGCTCCAGAGGACATGGAAAAAACAACATTTATCACACCCTGGGGAACATTTTGTTACAGAGTGATGCCCTTCGGGTTGAAGAACGCTGGTGCAATGTACCAAAGGGTTATGACAACCCTATTCCATGATCTGATGCACAAGGAAATTGAAGTATATGTTGATGATATGATTGCTAAATCCCAGACTGAAGAAGGGCATGTAGAAGATTTTTTGAAGTTATTTCAGCGTTTGAGGAAGTACTATTTCCGCTTGAATCCAAATAAATGCACCTTCGGTGTTTGATCAGGAAAATTGTTGGGTTTCATTGTTAGCCAGAAAGGAATTGAAGTTGACCCTGATAAAGTCAAGGCGATTCAAGATATGTCAGCGCCAAGAACTGAAAAGCAAGTCAGAGGTTTCCTCGGGCGTTTGAATTATATTTCCAGATTCATTTCCCACATGACTGCGACATGTGAACCAATCTCTAAGTTGTTAAAGAAAGATCAAGGTTGTGTGTGGACGGATGACTGCCAAAGGGCACTTGAAAGTATTAAAGAATATTTGCTTGAACCTCCTATCTTGCTCCCTCTTGTAGAAGGAAGACCGTTGATTATGTATCTGACAGTGTTATATGAATCCATGGGTTGTATTCTGGGACAACAGGATGAAACTGGGAAGAAGGAGTTCGCCATTTATTATCTCAGTAAAAAATTCATTGATTGTGAGTCGCGGTATTCCATACTGGAAAAGACATGTTGTGCTTTGGCCTGGGCGGCAAAGCGTTTGCGGCAGTATATGTTGAATCACACTACTTGGTTGATCTCCAAAATGGATCCAATCAAGTACATTTTTGAAAAGCCTGCTCTTACTGGGAGAATTGCCTGCTGGCAGATGTTGTTATCTGAATATGATATCGAACATCTGTCCGCACTTCAACAGGAGCAACCCCGTTCTCCCTGGTGTATGGAATGGAAGCTGTACTCCCTATCGAGGTGGAGATTCCCTTTTTACGTGTGATAATGGAAACCAAATTGACAGAGGCTGAATGGGTCCAGAATAGGTTTGACCAGTTGAATTTGATTGAGGAGAAGAGAATGACAGCTTTGTGTCATGTCCAGTTATATCAGAGAAGAATGAAGAAATTTTTTGATAAGAAGGTAAAACCTCGTAAATTCAGAGAAGGCGACCTCGTGCTCAGGAAGATCATGTCTTTCAACGCTGATTCTAGGGGCAAGTGGACTCCCAATTTTGAAGGCCCATATGTTGTCAAGAAAGCCTTCTCTGGTGGTGCATTAATTCTTGAAACTATGGATGGCGAGGAGTTCCCACGTCCCATGAATGCTGATGCAGTCAAGAAATACTTCGCCTAAAGGAATAAAAGAACAACTCGCTAAGTTGAAAACCCAAAAGGGCGGCTTAGGCAAAAAAAAGAGCGTCTCGGTAGGCCGAAAACCCGAAAGGGCGGTCTAGGAAAAAATTAGAGACATAAATAGAATAAATTTCCCGCTAAGTTGAAAACCCGCAGGGGCAGCTTAGGAAAAAATTAGGGACTATCTTGGCAAGTAACTACGTCAGACAAGACTTGATCGTTGAAGCCACAATCTTTTCGGATCCTTACCATATTTCAACAGAAGTTGCTGCTCAGGATTTCAAAAGTTGTTAGAGGGGATAATGGTCATTGCATCTCAATGTATCTTTTCCATTATATATTACCATTTTCCTAACTTTGTAATCATCTATGGAGTCTCACCATTCGCAGACTACCATTCTATTAATGAAATTTGAGCTTTTACCCAATTCTTTGTATTTCTTATTTTATTTAGCTTGAAAAGACTCCATTTATTATTGATAATAACTTTCAAAGCAAAAGATTAAATAACAAAATCTATTTTTCAAAAAGAATTTACAATTTTCTTTTACTTTGGGATTTGTGATGAAGCAACGACAACAAAAATGGTGATCCCAAGAATGGACAAACTCCAGTCGTTTTGAGAAGTTTTTGTTCCCCTCGGGAAGGTTCATGCAGGATGTTTTCGCCGTATTGGGTTTATGACTCTGGTATCCTCGGTCAAGTTTGGATTCATTTCTCCTCTTTTCTGAGTTTTCATGATTTGAAGTTTCAACCCGCATTTTCTCTAGGGAAGTTTTAGTTCGGTCGGATAGAAGTTCTTTTTCCAGAGAGGTTGGTACCATAATCACTCTTGAAGAACGCAAGTCCCTGGTTTCTCTAGTGAAGGACGTATTGTGGTTTTCCCTTTTGTGGATGTGTTGTTAACCTCACCAATGAAGTAGGCATGAATTCCCCAGTGAATGTTTTGATGTTTTGGTGTCATTCTGCTTCACCTGAGACTGGTTTTGCAATCTCCAGTAGAAATGTTACTTTTAAAAACATTTGATTCCCCAGTGAATCCTGAAGAGGGATGTTCTATCCCTGTATCTGTACTATTCTGTCACTTTGTTTTGTTTACTTCCGGATTATGTTGCTCCCCAGTAAAGCTAAAGCAACCAGTAGGTTTTGTTTCCTCAGTTGGCATTTACTTTTTCTTGGAATTATCATATTGGATGAAGTTTAGCCGAGTGTTGTTAGTGCCCGAGGTGGTTTTGCCTGGTTACTCCTGGTGTTGTATATCTGTTTTGTCAGCATACACGCGATAACACTCATACATTCATACATACATCATGCATAGCTAAAATTGGCAAATCATTGTTCATTGACATTTGTTAATATTTTTGTTGACATATCACCATATTTTGCAGAGTTACATTGTCCTCTCTTCAATAGAGTGTTGGCCTTAAGCATAAAGCATATATTCTTTCAATTTCCCCACTGAGTTGTCCCTCGTGGAATATTTTTGCTTTATCCTTCCTATACAGCTCCTTGTTTGGATCTATTTGGTTTTCCCTCTTGAGTTTATTTCTCAAAGGATGTATTTTGGTTGACTGTTTCATTCCAGTTTATTTCTGGTTTGAATCTGTGGTTCCATGACAATATTATTTACTTTGGATTTCTGAAAACGTAAAGTTTTGGTTGGTGCATTTATTTTGCACGAGAAGACTTTATCTCCTCAGTAGGAATATTGTGGCATCTCCCCAGGAAGTCATATTTCATCTCCCCAGGAAGTCATATTTCTTTCCCCAGAAAGTCATTTCTTTTTACAATCCTCCATGACAACAAGTAGCAGGTCTCTATATTCGAGCAACTTGTGCTTCCCTGTAAAAGTCGACATAACTTTTTTTTGCTATCCCCTCTATGAGTGAATAGTTTTCAGTTTGTCGTCAAATTACACCAATGGATGGCAAGACTTTCAATATCACAAGAAACAGCTCATTGTGAAATCTCGGCCAGTGGAAGACTCTTTATTTGAGACAGCTTATATATTACCCTTTCCAGGAAGAATGCCTTGGTTAAAGAAGAAGTTGAGACCCGTTCTAGGTGAAATGCCAGAATTTTAGGAAAACTTGTCATCTTTTTGCTACCCTCAGTGAACGTTGGTAGTTCACTGTCAATGAACGTCAGTGTTATGATATATTCTCTTTCTACCTTCAGTGAAAGTTGGTAGGACATCGACAGTGAACGTCGATGTTTGTCATCTTTTTGCTACCCTCTGTGAACATTGGTAGTTCATCGTCAGTGAACGGCGGTGCTATAATATATTCTCTTTCTATCTTCAGTGAAAGTTGGTAGGACATCATAAGTGAACGTCGATGTTTGTTATCTTTTTTCTACCCTCAGTGAACGTTGGTAGTTCATCGTCAGTGAACGGCGGTGTTATGATATTTCTTTTCTCTCTACCTTCAGTGAAAGTCAGTAGGACATCGGAAATGAACGTCGATGTTTGTTATCTTTTTTCTACCCTCAGTGAACGTTGGTAGTTCATCGTTAGTGAACAGCGGTGTTATGATATTTCTTTTCTCTCTACCTTCAGTGAAAGTCGGTAGGACATCGGCAGTGAACGTCGATGTTTGTTATCTTTTTGCTACCCACAGTGAATGTTGGTAGTTCATCGTCAGTGAACGACAGTGTTATGATATTTCTTTTCTCTCTACCTTCAGTGAAAGTCGGTAGGACATCGGTAGTGAACGTCAGTGTTATTTTTTTTTCTCTCTACCTTCAGTGAACGTCAGTAGCTTTGCCTTTGGTAGAAGTTGGTGTATCCTTTGACCATTCTACCATCCTCTTTGATTCAGGTCTTTTGATCCACTAGTGATTTATTTTCCTGGTGGGGTCGCTCTCTTGTTTCTTTATTATTGTTACACCCCCAGTGGTGTTTTGTGTCTCTTTGGTCTTGTTCATATGCGTTCATGATCATAAACATTTGCATGGCATCTTAGGGCAAAAAATAGGGTTTTTATATATATATTTAAGTATCTTCGATCGCGTCGACACGAAGATTTTTAACCTTCGTAACTCCGGATAGAAGAAACTTAAATAAGGGAAGCTGTTGTACACTAATTTTTGCCCCTAAGATCCCTTCATCATACCATGTTGATTCATTCACAACAAGACCATACTAGGATTCTTGGTTCCCCTCCCTATATTTAGCTTTGCCCTTTTGAGGAATCACCAAGCACCTTGACTTATGTTCTTTTGTGATCATGAATATTTTTTGTCTTCATTTCTTCTTTTAACTAATAAAATGCAATGTTGGTTTGTCTTTCTTGTTATCCATGTAGGTAAAGGCAATGAGATTTAACAAGCTACCCCATGGGTTCATGAGTTTATTTCCATGCCCTAGTCAATAAAGCTTTAGGAGATTTAACCTCACCATTGGATTTGTTCGTAATAAATAGCATGGCAAGGCTATTTTGGTTCACCACATTTCAAGGTTATCAAATTTGGTTGAAAAGTACATGGGGTTGATTGAAGAGGTTGTCATGCTTGGACAAGGCTTTGTTCCCATTGGTCACAAGTGCATATTTCTCACAATTTTTAATATATGGAAGTAGTTTTGGTGGCTATGAGTTCTCATTATCATCCCCAATAACTTCTATTTACAAATCAATTGTGTTGGTACAAGAAGTTTGTTCAAAATTGTCAAAGTTCCTCAAAGCATTCTCTTGATCTAAGGAGCTAGGGTTTTGAACTGCAAAGAAATGTATCTTGCTCATATTTTGGTATTTTTGAGTGATTCCAAAGACATCCTTCTCTTAAAATGGTTATCAATAAATCACTTCAAAAGTTTCAAGGAGTTTCCATTAGGAAGAGGCTTAATGAGGAAGAAAGATTTCAAGTCCTCCACATGAATCCCCAATTTTCCATGTGTGACTTCAAATGATCATAACTTGGTCAATTTTTATCACATTGAGCCCATTCTTTTTCAATAATGATCTTTAAGGTGTTAACTTTATTCCTTCTTTTATGTGCAAAATGAGAAAATAGATGGAAGTTGCCTTAAAGATGCAAAAGATTATAGGTTATTTCATGATTTTTTGCCAACTTCAACAATTCATAACTCTCTCAAATTTTTGAGATTTTGAATGGTTCAAGTTTAAAAATGTCATTCAAGAGATCTACTTCATGCCATATTTTTTGGTCAAGATCAAATTCCAAGTGGAAGACCATGTTTGGATGCAAGACATTATAGGTCATTTTTGAAGAAGAACTTGAAATATTTCTAAGTATGGAAAGTCAACTCTTTTTCTCCAACTTTGACTCAACACAACTTTCTTCTCAAGCATCCATTTAACTCCATTCTTTTTCAATTGCAAATCTTGTAACCTCATCTTTCTAAAGCATCAAGAATCATGTCCTAAGACCCCTTGAGCTGAGAATGCCATTGGTCAGAAGTTGGAAATTTGAAACTGAATTTTTCACCAAGTCAGAAGTTTGAAATCCTGTATTTGGCTTTTAAACACTTTGTTTATGTGCGTTTTTGCTTCTAAACATGTTTAGTGAACTTCCAGAAGTGATTAGCATAACAAAACGCACGTTTTAGATGAGTTTTGATCAAGTTTGAAGTCACACTTTTCTTGTTTGCAACTTCACACGATTTTCCTCCAAAATTCATCATTTCACACGCTTGAACATTCCATTTGATTCCCCATAAATTCATTTTCTTAAGCTTGGATAGCCAGAATCACCCTGCCAAACTTGTTCCAAACCTCAGAATTCAGTAACTTCAAAATCCATTCTCAAGCCTTTTTCAATCCAACTTTTCCATCAATTCACCTTCCCTGATCTTTCCTGAAGCTAACCATATAATTACATTCAAGAATTGTGCCATATACTGCTCCATAGAAGTCCAGTTTCAGAGCTCTGCAACTCAACTTCAATAGGTAGATTCCTTCATCAATTATTCAAAACTCTGATATCATTGTGATGCTCTCATTTCCCTAGTTCTAGTCGCAACACTTACCTTTTGTGAAACACGTTTTGACCATGAAATTTCAAATCCCTTTTCAAAACTTTCTTTCCAACTTGCTTGAGCTACAGTTTATATAAATTTGGCGCGAGGGTGTGGTTATCTTCGTCTTGAAGAGACGATGCGACTGGCATATGTCTGAGCTTCTGATTTTACAGTTTGAGAGACCTGCAAATCACGTTGGCTGGAGGTTGAAGATGACCTATGTGTCATCTTCCAACCAATGATGGCACGCCACTTGTTATTTTTGAAAATATGATTTATATTTGATTTGGTACTTTATTCACTAATGAGCATGATATGTATAGCGCGCCAGATCCCTTGGATTTGATTACTAACGTGTTTTGACTCTCGTCCAATGGTCCACATATTTTTACTTTTATTTTCTTTTCTGGTTTTTATATTTTAATTGTTTTAAATTTCAAAATATCATAGAAAATTCATTTCAAGTCAAAAAAATCTAAATAAATTATGAAAAATATTTTTGATTATTCTCTTTCTGATTTTTATTTTTTCACAATTTAATTTTGTGTTTTGGTATTTTTTATAAATTTACACTTTATTTGAATTGTTTTAAATGTTTAAAAATACTTTTATACATTTTTAAATTCTAAAAAATTATGGAATGATCCAATGATATTGTGACAAATATTGGTGACCTTATTTTATTTTTGTTTTTGACTTTGTTATTTTTCATCATTTTTGGTTTATGTTACCTATTTCTTTTAAATTTAAAAATAGTTTCTGACTTCAAAAAATTACCAAAAAATTTATAAAATCATTTGAGCCCTTTTCTGATTTTTCTATGGTCTTACTTTTTATTTCTTGATTAATTTGAACATAGTTGATATTTTTCTCTTTTTTTTCTATTTTTAAACAATAATATTTAAACCCTTTTGTATATATTAAAGTGTAATATTATTTTGTGACTATTTTCTGGATGATCTTGGGTTAAATTTTGGATCATGAACTTTATTAACATCATTGGACCCATGGTGTTGAGTTTAACTCCATAAAAATGGATGAATGATTTTAATAATAGTTTGATTAAATTTAATTCAAAAGTGGTTTTGTATTTTCTTTCTCACCTCTCTTCATCCCATCCCCTTCTTATTGAACTAAATGTTGTTCATTCATGATCTCTATATCATGTCTCAAAACAAGTGGTGCATATATTTCTATTGACCGACCTCAAAATAGGTGCGATTTCTATATAAGTCCACTTACGATTGCTTAACATAGTGCTAAATTTCGTCCCGATTCGAATAAATGATCATTTGTGGCCCAAACTTATGTTTACAAGCCCAAGTATGTTAATTTGATCTCTTTGATCCAATAACCTTGAGATTCATTATGTGGAGGCTTTGATTTTACCAATCCTCTAATGGATCTACAACACCTTTGGTCAACGCGGATCACTTAAACATCGTTGATCATTAAATGTCACTTTTGAGAATTCCAAATGAATGATATACTTGACAAAAAGCAAATGCAACTTGTTGTGTGGAGGCTTTGGTTCTACCAATCCTCTAATGAGTTCCAAATTCAAGCTTCAAGATGGTCATCCAACTAACCACTAATTATTTACTTGTTTTACTTTATGCTTTTATTTATTTTTTATGCTTTATATACCATTTACTTTTAGCATTTACATTTCATGCCATTTTCATCTTTAGTAATTTGAGCATTTACTTTCTTGTCATTTTTACTTTGCTCACTTGAGCTTTTCTTTTCCTTTTTAAGATACTTAATAATCAACATAAACCTTAAAAATCTTTAATGGTACTCAGACTATTTGGTTACTATCCTTGGCATTATGGAGCATGAGACTTTTCTTGGACTTAGGATTAGAAACCTTGGCCTATCTTGGAGACCTTGTGATCTTATATAATTATTTTGTCTAGAGTTCTTGAGGTTTACCTAAGGACATTGGGTTTCTTGTTTGTTTTTGTGTGCAGGTTTTTTGTGATTACACCCTTTGTTTGTAATCTGGAATTCACTTGTATACAGCTGTTACTCTGCCTAATTTTTGTGAAGATTTAGTACACTTGAAGTTTGGTTCTCTCAAGAGGTCTAGTATTTTTTTCTTGATTTGTTTCAATCCAAGGAATGAGAATTCTATCTTGGCTCATAATGTCAAGTATTTGCTTCTTGTTGGTTAGATGGTTCTTATCCCTAGCTTTTACCTTATGCTTTAGATAGCCTCTTCTTCTCCTCCCATCTTCTTTAATTTCAAAAATTATCTCCCTCCTTTTGAAAACTCTTCTTATTTTAAACTTGAACCACTTTCATAATAAACTTAGACTTAGGTCCATGCATTTTCAAACATTTTTATAAATAAACCCTAATCAACTTAATAATAATTTAACATTTTTTGTGAGAAGACTAAAAGTCAATCAAATCTCATTTCAAACCATTTTGCCACTTTGGCTTTCATCTTTAAACTTTTCTATAAAAAAAAGATTGAACTCTTGTCAATCCTTGTAGTGATGCAAACAACTATACTTCTACAATATATAGTTAAGAGAGATATTTTCCAATTGGGTGTTGAGTGAGACATTGTTGATTTTAAAATCCAAGCCATATCCTCCACTTTGAGATGATGCAAATTCTCCTTTCTCATAATTGTGGGTAGTAGGTATGTTTTCCACACGAACAATGACGATGATGTTTTATCTTATAAAATTAACCAACACATTTGTGTTTTAAATTTTTAAAATAGGAACTACGTGTACCCTGATCCCCTATTGCATGAAAAGGTGGTACGTAGGCACTAAAGGTTCGCAACCGCGGCGGGTGCAAAAATCATAAAATAAATATATTTCTTTTCGCACCTCCACCATCCATTTTTATACAACATTTTTATAGCCAAAATATACATATTTTACAAAGAGGTTCCTTCGGAGTACCATAGATGTTTAGGGTGCTAATACCTTCCCTCTGCATAACCAACCCCCTTACCTTGAATCTTTCCCCATCTTTTTGGGTTATTCGCTCTTTTCCCATTCCTTCGGAAACAATAAAGTGCAATGGAGATTTTTATTTTGATCTGTATAAGTCAAGTCAATCCAATGGCTTAGTCTTAAAACATTTCAATCGCTACACTATACACGTATCATCCAGACAAAACCCTTGCCTCTAGATACACACACATTTCCCCATACGAGTTACACGAAGGATGCAAGAAATACACCAAAGCTGCCAAAATCAAAGCACACTTCGCAAGCCATCTCCATCCAAAACAAAACATCCCATTGGTAAAAAACCTTTGATCTTAAGTTAATTTTGATTGTTACATGACATATTAACACTTATAGTTCGATTTGTATTCAGGACTAAGGACATGGGTTTGACACCCATGTCTGTATTTGTTTTTTTCCTAACGCTTGTACTGCAAATTAAGCCTGAACAGACCAACACGCACAGGATCGAAGAACCTAGTTTCGACACCTAGGTCCTACATCTTTATTCTTTCTAATACTTGTCTTGCAGATACGGATTAAAAAACAGCTTTCCCCCTGGATCGAAAAACAATCATCCTTCATTAGATCGAAGCTACCTTTTGTTGGATCGAAAGACACCTTCTATTTGGATCGAAAGACCTTTCCTCTTGCATTTTTATTTTTATCATCATTTATTTTAA
The DNA here is from genome assembly GCA_948472305.1 of Vicia faba. Classification (NCBI taxonomy): domain Eukaryota; kingdom Viridiplantae; phylum Streptophyta; class Magnoliopsida; order Fabales; family Fabaceae; genus Vicia; species Vicia faba. The sequence continues at coordinate 1,182,873,561 of OX451739.1, read as the reverse complement.
TAGTTTCCCTTTCTAAATTAACAATCAAATAAAATCCCAAAAAATATTAGGATAGTGTTTTATTAACCAAATTAATTTTGTTAATTAATTAATAAATTATTTTAACCTTTTTTAATTTAAAATTGAATAGACTTAGGATTTTAATTCAATTTCCTTTCATAATAAGAAAAAACAAACAAAAAGATTTTGTTCTTAGGACTTAGACGTTATTTTCAATTTGTGCGCATTTATTTATTTTCACAATTTTCATATTATTGTAACTCCTCATGGGTTGTAATAGAATAACTAGGACATTTACTGCTTTTATCTCCTTATTATTAGACATGTAATTAATCCCCAAAGCCATGTAATAGCGTAGGATTTACATTTTCGCACTTTGAATTCCTGTACGTATGTTAACTTCTTAGATGCATGGTAATAGGATTGTATGGAAAGAATAAAAAAACGCTAGCAAACTTAACACAAAAGACAAAAATAACTTAATACAACACATTTGCACATATACACCTCTAAGGTATTCCCACTTTGGTTGCCTTCGGAAAATAAAACAGTCATGTCCCTCGAAAGTAGGGACGCTTTAGCAAAGACCCTCGAATCAAAAGATTATAGTCCCTCGATGACTCTTCGGTGTTGCCTTTCGGTAAATGATCTAGTCCCTCAAACAAAATTGATAAAGTGTCTCTATATGTTGCCTTTATGACTGTACGATGACCCGTGAACGTCCCTTATACATCCAAACGATTATGGCTACCTATTCACTAATAGTAGGCTAGCCTTGTCTAAAGGAAAGGAGGAAAATAATGACCTTTTAAGTAAAAATAGATAGTTGTTAGATGCTTGCTCAAAAACAAATTTTTACACTTACACAAAACAAATTTCAAAAACATTTTCAAATGCTTTATCAACACTCTTGAGGACTGATACAAGAGTTATCATAAAGCAAATCGCCACACTAAGGCATTTCAAAATACTTTTCAAAAGACACAAAGCACAAGGTATTTTCAAAATGAGCTAAGCATCTAAGAGCCCGTAGATAATTACGGATGAAAAGGGTGCTAACACCTTTCCTTTTCATAATCTACCCTCTTACTCAAAAAATTCTCGAAAAGGTCTTTTTCTATTACTTTCACCCTTTCCTTTGTTGGATAAAAGAAAAGTCGGTAGCGACTCTTGCTTACCACAACATTTGCGAACACAAGTGCAAAACCAGTATAACAGTCGGTTCTTCCACCATATCACAGAACTGGAGACTCTACTGGGGAATATAAAAAGTGGGGTTACCTTAGAGTTTAGATCATTTTAATTGCTTTCCTTGTGTGTTTTGTATGCTTTATTTTTAAAGGGGTTGCTTGGGTTGCTGTTAAAGATACTATACTCGGATCTGGGGCACCTTTTTAGGTAAGTAGCAATAAATCATGGAGGTTGTATGGCGTAGACCGATATGGACAAAGTGATAGCTACATTAGCGTGATACTCTGGCTTGTACTAATGTTCCTTGAGTCAGTCAAGGATAACATTAGGCTTTCTTTGGTCAACACATCATTTTGAAGCCACAAACATCATTTGATCAATGCTTGATCATGATTCTCAAAATTTGGCTCAGAAAATCATCAAGATGCAAAAGTTTCCTTATTTGGACAGTTGAAAAAGTCAACTGAAATTGACCAGGGCATAACTTTCACATGGATTATCAGAAAAATTCCATCCAAAGCTCATTTTGAAGAGAAAGAAATTTCCTACAATTCATCTTCATACTTCAAGTCCAAGAAATGCTCTCACAAAAAGTTATCAATTTCAACATTATAGGTCATTTTCAAAAGTCAACAAAAAGGGACTTTAAGTCAAAGGCCATAACTTGAGATTGGTAAATCAAAATGACATGGGACCAAAGACATTGGTTAGAGGACTCAAAGACCTTTCCAAAATGTCCAAGAACATGAGAAAATCCTAAATATTGAGCAAGTTATGCCTTGTGGAAGTTGGGAAATTTTTGGATATTTTGAAAAGTCAACATTGATCCAAATGACCTAAAAATGCTAATGGGCCCATTTTTCTTCCAAGATTCATCATTCTAAACATGTGCACGACCATTTGGCCCAAAGGGAAGTATTTTCTCATTTTTATTTATTTATTTGAATTTCTATTAATATTAATTCATTTAAATCATTTTAATATATGGAAAATATTTAATTCACCCTAACCAATCCTTTTGTACACATTCTAGACTCAATATTTCGTGCATATGCCAATTAGGAAAGATTTGGTTTGATTTGATCATGATTTGCACAAAAGGACATGGAAAAGATATGAAACATAATGGTGAAAAATCAATTTGCAAAATCATTGATTGGAAGAGATTTGATTCAATTTTCTTAACCTAATGCCTTCACTACATAATCAGAAACCTAAACCTAATGCCCATACACTGAAAGCTGCGCTAGAGACCAATTTGCAAACTTGAAAAATTCTCCATAAAATTCAATTCTGAAAGCATTGGTAGGAGGCGATTCAAGGCACAAAAGCTTTTCCACTAGTTTCCTCAGGTCTTCCTGATCACATTCCAATCAAGAACAGCCATTCAAACGCCAGGAATTGGTATATAGAACCTTCCTTGTACAGAGAAAAAGTCACAATCGTATTTTTGATTCTATGCACTCTCATGGCATTCTAATCATGGATTTGTGTTCCTTATGATGTTCTGAGACTAACCATTATGTTTAATTGAATTTTCATGCTGCACACGCGATTCCACCATGTTTATTTTCTAGGGTTTGCAGGGTGTCAATTTAGGGCTTTGGTAACGAAGCAAAATTAGTCCACGAAACCATGACCATTCAAACCAGCATGCTCCAACGAACAAGAACCAGTCATCGCGATCAATTTATGTGGCCTCATGGCCTAGTCGTTATTTTCTCATATGCTATTTTCTGCAACGGTGTAAAAACCGTTGCCTAATACTTTTATGTTTTCAGAAAAAGGAAGAAGACGAACTCGTGGCAGGGAGTGATTGGATCGTTCAAATTTCGCGCGCGTTTCCAAGGCCATTGATATTTTCTTTTTATAATATTTATTTACTATTATATGTTAATTGAAATTGGAATGGTTCAGTGGCAGATAGAAGCGCTTGCAATGCTCATGACCTGGGTTCGAGTCCCAGGTCTGTATAATCCCTATATTATTTTTTCATATATATTCCCATGCAGCGTAAGCATCATAGATCGCCATGTTCCATCATCACCAAGCCTTGCCACGTCCATCTGGAGATCTAATCAAAGGCTGAGATTGGAAGCACACCCTGAACCCTGGTCAAAAGAACCACATGGCGCCTGGGAAAGTCAACGAATCTTGAAGGTCATTGGGCCAGAATTGCTTAGACAACACCTCCACTTTAGGGCCTGAACCCCCCCTGGTTTGCAATTTCTTTCTTTTTTTACTTATTTTTATTTTATTGTTAATTGTTATTTTATTTTATTCAATTGTTTTAATTTAATTAATTATATTTTACAAATTATAAAATACACAAAAAATCAGAAAAAAGAGAAGAATATAATATTTATTTATTTATTTTAATTATTTTCTTGTAAAAAAATGCATGTAAATAAATTTAGTAAAATAGGTTTTAACTTTAATTCTTTTTAATAACCAAAAATCCAAAAAAACATATAATTTAGGTTTAATAAATTTTATTCCTTTCAATTTTTCTTTTTGTCATAATAATAATATTACTTATTTTATTTTCATAATTAAATTGTACATAAAAGAATTTAGGTTTAATTAAGGTTATATTTTAATATTTTCATAACAAAACTTAAAAGCCATTAGAATTAGGGTTTGCATCCAATTTTCATTTTAATTAATCCTTTTTTTATTAAATCTTAAAAAAACATAAAAATACCAAAAAAATAAAAACATTTAATTTTTAATTTTAATTCCTCATTAATTTAATCTTTTTTTGTTAATTAAATTCATTAACTTTAATTTTTTGCAAAAGGGTCCAACGCCCTCGTTTCGATAATTCTTATTTAATTTCGCATATTTATTTTATACCGCTTAAATAATTATGTACCTCTCCCAAAGCCATGTAACTCGGACAATTTAACTTTTTCGCACTTTTATTCGCTTTATTTATTTTCCGTCAAATCGGGTCCGGTTTAATTTTGGCGATGTGGACCCGCGCCATTTGTAATAGCTTTAGATTTACTTTTCCCGCAAATATTAATTGTTAAATAAGCATGCAAGAATGAATGGACATAATAAAATCAAGCGTAGAACACTTTAACATGACAAGACAAAAATCAATGAAAACGACACACGAATCGCACACACCACCCCTAGGGTACGCCTCACTGTTGCCTTGCCTCGAAAGGTGATCGTCGAGTAGAGGATGTCCTAGTAAGTCCTCATGATCCGGGAACCTGGCATGAGGGTAGCTTCTAAGGTGTCTTCCCATTGCTCTGGTGATCACCATGTCCCGAACTCGAATTGACCCGAACACCTCCAACGGTGGTGCTACCTACCTCTCAATGGTGGGATGGCACTACTTTAAAGGACTTTTACACAGACGAATTCCTTAGGGTAGGTAGGTTCTCAAGGATACTTGCTCTAATTTCAAACAAAAATACTTTTCACACCAACACATTTTCAAAAGCTTTCAAAGCAATTTCTTCAAACACTCTGACGTACGAGTCGAACTGAAATTTTTCAAAGAAACTTTTTAAAACCCACAATTGAAAAGCAAACAAACCTTTTGAAAACACAATGAGCAAGTATCTAAGAGCCCATGGATAACCATGGATAGAAAGGGTGCTAACACCTTCCCTTTCTATAACCTACCTCCCGAACTGAGAGCAATCTCTTTAAGGAATTTTTCTGTGCTTTTGTCCTTTCCATTTGGAGAAAATAAAAGACGGTGGCGACTCTTGCTTCCGCGACATTTCGTGAACCAGCGTTAAACAGTCAGTTCCAGATCCACCGATCACAGAACTGGCGACTCTGCTGGGGATTTAAACTTAAAGTGAGGTGTACCTTAGGGCTAGGTCATAACTATGTTTTCAATTGTCTTCTTTGCTTGCTTTATTATTGTGGGTTGCTTGGGAGTTCTATAGATCCTAACCCGAATCTGGGGGATACCTTCTTAGAAAGTAGCAACAAGGCTGTGAGGGAACTGTGCGGGGTATACCGACATGGTTGAAACAGTCTGCTACGTTGATGTGGCACTTTGGTGTGTACCGGTAACCCTTGAGTTCAGTCAAGGAGAGTACGGGGCCTCCGCGTGGTATCGTGAAGCATCAACAGACCTTAGGAACCTTAATTGAACTATCTTGGCCTCTTTAGGGTAGTGAGATAACTGACTTTGGTGCAGTCCGAGGTTGGTTGATACTCGATACTACACTCAATTGAGGGTTGCTCTCCTGGAATATTTCGGTCGCCAGTTCAGTGGCTAAATCGAAACGATGAACAATGAAAGCAATCCCGTGATATTGGGAACCTTAGAACCCGGTAACTTTGATTAGGACAGGTTGAACCCACCAACTTCAAGAGGGTACTACCCAGACCTCATGCTGGCCTAAACTCTAAGGGCTTCTCTTGTGTGACTTGTGTGCCTTCGTACTTGACTATTTGCATGCTTGTTGTCTGACACTTGAGCTTCTTGCAGGTTTTGTTTATAGTCCTTAATTGGGACTCATGATAGGGCTTACTAAGTTTCTTGCAGGTTTTGTTCATAGTCCTTAATCGGGACTCATAACAGGGTATCCTAAGTTTCTTGCAGGTTTTGGTCTGTAGTCCTTAGTTAGGGACTCATAACAGGGTTTACTCACATTACCCCATGCATACCATAACATCATACCATTGCATACATCCTAACCCATTTCAAGGACCTCAAGGGCTTGTGATGCAGGTCATGATAAATCAAACATCTAGCAAGGGGCAAAGAGGATTTATTTTCCTCTAGCCTAAGTGGTCAGGGGCTATGACCCACTTGATATGGTGAGCTTTGACACTTGAAGAAAGTTCCCCGAGCCAAGGTTGTCAGGGGCTATGACCCACTTGACATGGTGAGCCTTTGACCCTTGATGAAGGGCTCTCAACAATATGAAGTTCCTTCACTCAGGCTACCAAACTCAAATGCTAACAATTTTCTTGTTTACCCTTTCTCTGCAGGTTGCTTACCTTCTTCGCTGTTTATTTCAGCAGTCTCGTCATGAATCCTGAATCTTCAACCGAGCACACTATCAAGGCCCTTCAGGCTCAGAACGCCCAGTTCCAAGGGCTGATCATGGATTTGACCCAGGGGCAACAAGATCTGAAAGCTCTGCTCTTGAAGAAGGAAAAGAAGAAGAAGAGGACTGTCTTGTTCAGCCCTAGACGCAGATCTGGGAACACCCTGCAGGACCAAGCTGAGAGGACAACTCCATCTGTGGGGAAAAGTAGTCATCAAGAAGAAAGGATTCCCAGCCCAGTGGTCTCCGACAATGAGACAGATTTCAACGATGAACAGTACCCTCCGGCTGAGGACAGGTACAAAAAGTTGGAAGACCGACTCAGTGCTATGGAGATACAAAAGGTGCCTGGCCTGGACTTCGAGGATCTAGGTCTGTCTTCTGGGGTAGTGATCCCGCACAAATTCAAGGTACCTGCCTTTGCTAAATACGATGGGGCATCCTGTCCTAAGTTGCATCTCAGGGCTTATACAAGGAGGATCCAGCCCTATACAGCTGACAAAAACTTATGGATCCACTTCTTCCAAGAGAGTCTTTCAGGGACTCAGCTCGAGTGGTTCTATCAACTGAGTGGAGCCAACATTCGCAGCTGGGAGGACCTGGCCACGGCATTCTACAAGCATTACCAGTACAATGCCGACCTTGCTCCCACGCGCACTCAACTTCAAGGAATGTCTATGGGTGTAGGTGAAGGTTTCAAAGAATATGCTCAGAAATGGAGAGACTTTGCTGGAAGGGTACAACCACCTCTAATTGACCGTGAGCTCGTTGACATGTTCTTGGGGACTTTGTCTGGTCCATTCTACAACCATCTGATTGGGAATTCTTCTGCTGGGTTCACAGATCTTATCTTGACTGGGGAGAGAATTGAAGCTGGTATCAAGTCGGGGAAGATTCAAGAAACCGCACTCGCCGATGCTCAGAAAAAGCCCCACAGTGGGAAGAAAGAATCCAATGCTATAAATGGTAAAAAGGGTCGTCATGATGTAGGGGCAATCCAGATTTCTGATCCCACGCCCGTTCAACCAAGAAAGAGCAATAGGCGTAGGATAAAGCATCAAGATAGGAAGTATACTGACATCAGCATGTCTTTGTCTCAGGCATTACAGCAATTGCTGAGGGCAAAACTGATCACACTAAAGGATCCTCCTCAAAATCCTGACACTTCCTCTCCCAAGTACAACCCGGGTGTGAGATGTGCCTACCATTCTGACAGTCCTGGACATGACACCGACGACTGTTGGACCTTGAAGAACAAGATCCAGGATTTGATTGACGCCAAAGAGGTCGAATTTGAACACTGATCCTACACCAAATCATCGAGAATGTCTTTTGTTCATTCAAATGTTCAAGTTGTATTTTTCTTTGATTGTTCAAACATTTATTCATGTTAAACATTGTTATCACATTAATGCATCGCTTATGTCTATTTTGAATCAATATATTCGTATTCATTAAACGCAAATTATTTTCATATTTTTTCTGATATCAACTCTCTTTAATTCTAAGCCTCTTGAGGGAGGATAACGAAAACGATACCATAATCTACAGTATGCTTTTGAACAGACCCCGCTGATGAGGTACAGGCATTGTTTCAATTCCTAAACACTGGAGTAATAAGGAAGATAATCCCTCGTCAACCCCTTTGAGCCAAAGAAGTAGGAATTTTTTATTTTCGAAAATCAAAACCCTTAATCATAACCTGGGGCAGGGTAGTTATCTCAGTTGATCCAAGTGCATAACAAATGGCACCAAAGAGGTCCTTACGAAAAAAAAGACAAAATCCCAGTTAGTGATGATTCCGAATAATCATAAGGATAGGCAGTCATTATATCTCAAAAATAAAAACCCAATAAGTCAAAACCTATGAAGGAGACTTACAAAACTGGGGCATCCCGCTGACTGCAATCACAAAAGAAACTGTTCAGGCAAAAAACAGGGATAACGAAATCAAAAAGAAAGAGGTCATACAAACCCTCAACAAAAGGAATGACTGCCTATTCAAAATAAGTTATCAATATCTGAATCATCACCGGAAAATCAAAACAAAGACTCGAACAAGGTCTAACGCATGATCAACTGAGTTTAGGTCTGGAGAACATCACGAAGAGAGGGTGGGTACAAATAATTTGAGCCTTTATCCTTTGTTTCTTAAACCGTGAACCAGGCCACGTTATAACCCTCAAAAGTCCTAGCTGAAGCATGGGTTAGTTCGAAAGCATACTGTTACGAAAGGTATCCTGACTTCTTAAGGCTCACGGTAAAATACGGAGTTGACATCACGTTTTACAAACAATCACTTGTTTTATGAAAAGAATGCATTTTCAAAATCTTCAAAACAGACATAAGCTTTGCATTTTTAACATAACTTTGTTTGCGTATGAATTTTTGTTTGAACAGCAGGGAAATTCGCACGATGAAATACCTAGTGAACAAAAGCACTCCAATTAAGGGGCATGATATAATCATGGTCTATTATCTGGGGCAGTCCAATCAAGATTCGGAGAATCTCTCAAAGGCCAAATAGCCTGGGGACAAATCTCTGCCTGAATCGCTTGGGGCATCTCAACAACGAATCTTGCCTGATCAAACATCTTCTGGTGGCATGACAACACAAATTCTAACAGGGGCAACTCCCTACATTCTGAGAGAGCGGACATAGTCGAAAAAAGATACTACGCAAAATTAAAGACCCGCTAGGTTGACATACCTGGGCAAAAATAAGGGCTTCCCGGCGAACCAAAAGGGTTCGGGCAAAATGAAGGGATGAAATGAAAAATCTGTACACCCGGCAAGTCGAAAACCTGAAAAGGCGGCTTGGGCAAAAATGGGTATCCCGGTGGGCTGAAAACCCGAAAGGGCGGTCCAGGCAAAAGTTAGGGATCAAAGCGTACGACCATGTCCCGGCATCTTGTCACTTGCCTACCAGAAGAAGGTTGGTCCATCAACAACTATCAGCACCTCACAGGTCTTCCTCTCCTACCTCAGAAACAGGGGCAATAAAGAGTTGTCCAAGCAATCCAATTGCTCCATCCTCCAAGGTACCAAGGTAGGTTCGGCTAAAGAACATAACCAGATCTCTTAACTCCCCAGAGAATAGGTCAGCAGTCAGTGCATTCTTCTCCAAGCAGAGTTACCAAACCTTAAGGAAGCTGAGTATCCCCCAGCAGATCTCAACATTCCCCGGCAGCATACACATCCTTAACAAGCATCCCCGGCAGTCTCGACCTAAAGATTGTTCCCTGGCAATTTATCAAACAGTCAAAGGAATCACTTCCCCTCGCAGTTCAAAACTTCCCCAGAAGAGTCCAATCCAGTTTCCCCAGGAAAGCTGGAATTCATATCCCCAAACAGTAAGCTTATCCCCAGTAAATTCTGGAAGCTTATCCCCTCGCAGGGCATGAACGCGTCGTCCGGCTTGATTTAAAGAGTTATTTCCTTACCAGGATATAACTGGGTTATCCTCAGCTAAAAGCCACGGAAAGAGCGTCGTCAACAAAGTCTCCCTATCCCCAGCAAATTATTATCAACAATTCAGCAAAGCATCTCTCTCCCCACAGAGAGTTGCTTCCCAGCATGGTCGCTAGAGTATCTTTTCTCCCCGCAGATCCTTCCATTTGCCAAGTTTATTCCGCAACGGAGTCATCTTCTCCTACCGGTATTCTTGCAGTTATCGTCCCCAGCGGAAGCAAAATCTATTCTTTAACATCAGCCCAGGATACGACTTCCCGGCACCCGTCAAGGATTTACTTTCCTAGACAAAAAACACATTCATAAAACGTCACATATATCATTATAGCATGCATAGACGCATCATATCACCCCAATCTCATTTATTTTTGAGAACATCTTAAAATCAGGCAATTCATGCATTATGATATTGCATACAACTAACTCGTTACTTTTTCAGGAAAGAATGATCAATAGATAAAAGTCTTTACCCGTTGAGGTAGTAATCGTCCCAGATTCCTTCATCATTCTGCTGAGGTAGTAATCGTCCCAGATTCCTTCATCATTCTGCTGAGGTAGTAATCGTCCCAGATTCCTTCATCATTCTTCTGAGGTAGTAATCGTCCCAGATTCCTTCATCATCCTGCTGAGGTAGTAATCGTCCCAGATTCCTTCATCATCCTGCTGAGGTAGTAATCGTCCCAGATTCCTTCATCATCCTGCTGAGGTAGTAATCGTCCCAGATTCCTTCATCATCCTGCTGAGGTAGTAATCGTCCCAGATTCCTTCATCATTCCGCTGAGGTAGTAATCGTCCCAGATTCCTTCATCATAGATTTGGAGTAGCAATCGTCTCAGATTCCTTCATCACATCCTTATCAAAAAAAAAAAAAAAAACCTCCTCTGGTTCAGTCAGATCGACCCTAAGATCTCTCTGATCCTTATTCCAGTTGAAGACATTTCAAGACCTTGTCCAGTCCAGCTAAATCGACTCCCAACAGATTTTCCTGATGAAGACTCAGTAGAAGTTTTTCAGATGTTTCCCTCTCCGACGATGAGTGTGAGGTGATAGTCTCCTATGGTTCCCTCTCCGACGGTGTGTGAGGTGGTAATTCCTCTTTCAGATGTTTCCCTCTCCGACGATGAGTGTGAGGTGATAGTCTCCTATGGTCCCCTCTCCGACAAGTGCGTGAGGTGGTAATTCCTTTTTCAGATGTTTCCCTCTCCGACGATGAGTGTGAGGTGATAGTCTCTTATGTTTCCCTCTCCGACGGTGTGTGAGGTGACAATTCCTTTTCCTATGATTCCCTCTCCGACGGCGAGTGAGGTGAGCCCCTTTCAGCTTATAATGGCCTATGGTTCTCTTCCCGATACTGCAAAGATGGTAATTCCCGCCAAGATTTTTCTCAACGAGCGTTGTTGAAGTTAAAATCACCCAAGGTTCTCTTACCATTCATGCTAAGGAAGTAACCATACCTGGTTCATTCATCATCTTTTGAAGCTCCAGACTCAGCTCCTGTAACCAGTCAGGACATATCTATGCCAAGCATCTAAAATCAGCTCCTGCAACGTGTCAGGTACTCGTTTTTCTTTTGCAGGTATGCAGGTTCTCGCTAAGGAATCTCCTACGCGATCAACATCCAGATGGCATCTATAAGCCCATCATCCTATCCAGCAATCTCCAAATGGCATCTATAAGCCCATTCCCCCATAACACTGCTAACATGCGAGCGCAAATTTCTGGGCACTCTAGTGTCCAATCATCTTCTACCCTCGGATTACGAAAGGCACGTCAGCCAATCTGCATCCTCAGGTCTAAGAAGATTGAACAGGGGCAACTGTTGTACCCCAAAATTTGCCCTCCCATATTCTTCAAGAAATTGCCAAGCCAAGTCACAAAACTCCCCCAAGGGTTGCTCAGTACAAAGGTCTCCTATACAGTCAAAACTAGGGTTTGTGTTCTGATCAAAGAAAGGAAGTTTTCAAAGGCCCAATCAAGTCTCATATGCCTACAAAGATGGTCAAGTATCCTCATATCAAGTTTCAAGGCATTCAGCTCAAAATTGCACAGTCAAAACCCTAAATTGCACTACAGTCAACTGTAGGGGCAAAATGGTCATTTGACAGTCAAAAGTTCAAATTTTTGGTCAACACATCATTTTGAAGCCACAAACATCATTTGATCAATGCTTGATCATGATTCTCAAAATTTGGCTCAGAAAATCATCAAGATGTAAAAGTTACTATATTTGGACAGCTGAAAAAGTCAACTAAAATTGACCAGGGCATAACTTTCACATGGATTATCAGAAAAATTCCATCCAAAGCTCATTTTGAAGAGAAAGACATTTCCTACAATTCATCTTCATACTTCAAGTCCAAGAAATGCTCTCACAAAAAGTTATCAATTTCAACATTATAGGTCATTTTCAAAAGTCAACAAAAAGGGACTTTAAGTCAAAGGCCATAACTTGAGATTGGTAAATCAAAATGACATGGGACCAAATACATTGGTTAGAGGACTCAAAGAACTTTCCAAAATGTCCAAGAACATGAGCAAATCCTAAAAATTGAGCAAGTTATGCCTTGTGGAAGTTGGGAAATTTTTGGATATTTTGAAAAGTCAACATTGATCCAAATGACCTAAAAATGCTAATGGGCCCATTTTTCTTCCAAGATTCATCATTCTAAACATGTGCACGACCATTTGGCACAAAGGGAAGTATTTTCTCATTTTTTATTTATTTATTTGAATTTCTATTAATATTAATTCATTTAAATCATTTTAATATATGGAAAATATTTAATTCACCCTAACCAATCCTTTTGTACACATTCTAGACTCAATATTTCGTGCATATGCCAATTAGGAAAGATTTGGTTTGATTTGATCATGATTTGCACAAAAGGACATGGAAAAGATATGAAACATAATGGTGAAAAATCAATTTGCAAAATCATTGATTGGAAGAGATTTGATTCAATTTTCTTAACCTAATGCCTTCACTACATAATCAGAAACCTAAACCTAATGCCCATACACTGAAAGCTGCGCTAGAGACCAATTTGCAAACTTGAAAAATTCTCCATAAAATTCAATTCTGAAAGCATTGGTAGGAGGCGATTCAAGGCACAAAAGCTTTTCCACTAGTTTCCTCAGGTCTTCCTGATCACATTCCAATCAAGAACAGCCATTCAAACGCCAGGAATTGGTATATAGAACCTTCCCTGTACAGAGAAAAAGTCACAATCGTATTTTTGATTCTATGCACTCTCATGGCATTCTAATCATGGATTTGTGTTCCTTATGATGTTCTGAGACTAACCATTATGTTTAATTGAATTTTCATGCTGCACACGCGATTCCACCATGTTTATTTTCTAGGGTTTGCAGGGTGTCAATTTAGGGCTTTGGTAACGAAGCAAAATTAGTCCACGAAACCATGACCATTCAAACCAGCATGCTCCAACGAACAAGAACCAGTCATCACGATCAATTTATGTGGCCTCATGGCCTAGTCGTTATTTTCTCATATGCTATTTTCTGCAACGGTGTAAAAACCGTTGCCTAATACTTTTATGTTTTCAGAAAAAGGAAGAAGACGAACTCGTGGCAGGGAGTGATTGGATCGTTCAAATTTCGCACGCGTTTCCAAGGCCATTGATATTTTCTTTTTATAATATTTATTTACTATTATATGTTAATTGAAATTGGAATGGTTCAGTGGCAGATAGAAGCGCTTGCAATGCTCATGACCTGGGTTCGAGTCCCAGGTCTGTATAATCCCTATATTATTTTTTCATATATATTCCCATGCAGCGTAAGCATCATAGATCGCCATGTTCCATCATCACCAAGCCTTGCCACGTCCATCTGGAGATCTAATCAAAGGCTGAGATTGGAAGCACACCCTGAACCCTGGTCAAAAGAACCACATGGCGCCTGGGAAAGTCAACGAATCTTGAAGGTCATTGGGCCAGAATTGCTTAGACAACACCTCCACTTTAGGGCCTGAACCCCCCCTGGTTTGCAATTTCTTTCTTTTTTTACTTATTTTTATTTTATTGTTAATTGTTATTTTATTTTATTCAATTGTTTTAATTTAATTAATTATATTTTACAAATTATAAAATACACAAAAAATCAGAAAAAAGAGAAGAATATAATATTTATTTATTTATTTTAATTATTTTCTTGTAAAAAAAATGCATGTAAATAAATTTAGTAAAATAGGTTTTAACTTTAATTCTTTTTAATAACCAAAAATCCAAAAAAACATAGAATTTAGGTTTAATAAATTTTATTCCTTTCAATTTTTCTTTTTGTCATAATAATAATATTACTTATTTTATTTTCATAATTAAATTGTACATAAAAGAATTTAGGTTTAATTAAGGTTATATTTTAATATTTTCATAACAAAACTTAAAAGCCATTAGAATTAGGGTTTGCATCCAATTTTCATTTTAATTAATCCTTTTTTTATTAAATCTTAAAAAAACATAAAAATACCAAAAAAATAAAAACATTTAATTTTTAATTTTAATTCCTCATTAATTTAATCTTTTTTTGTTAATTAAATTCATTAACTTTAATTTTTTGCAAAAGGGTCCAACGCCCTCGTTTCGATAATTCTTATTTAATTTCGCATATTTATTTTATACCGCTTAAATAATTATGTACCTCTCCCAAAGCCATGTAACTCAGACAATTTAACTTTTTCGCACTTTTATTCGCTTTATTTATTTTCCGTCAAATCGGGTCCGGTTTAATTTTGGCGATGTGGACCCGCGCCATTTGCAATAGCTTTAGATTTACTTTTCCCGCAAATATTAATTGTTAAATAAGCATGCAAGAATGAATGGACATAATAAAATCAAGCGTAGAACACTTTAACATGACAAGACAAAAATCAATGAAAACGACACACGAATCGCACACACCACCCCTAGGGTACGCCTCACTGTTGCCTTGCCTCGAAAGGTGATCGTCGAGTAGAGGATGTCTTAGTAAGTCCTCATGATCCGGGAACCTGGCATGAGGGTAGCTTCTAAGGTGTCTTCCCATTGCTCTGGTGATCACCATGTCCCGAACTCGAATTGACCCGAACACCTCCAACGGTGGTGCTACCTACCTCTCAATGGTGGGATGGCACTACTTTAAAGGACTTTTGCACAGACGAATTCCTTAGGGTAGGTAGGTTCTCAAGGATACTTGCTCTAATTTCAAACAAAAATACTTTTCACACCAACACATTTTCAAAAGCTTTCAAAGCAATTTCTTCAAACACTCTGACGTACGAGTCGAACTGAAATTTTTCAAAGAAACTTTTTAAAACCCACAATTGAAAAGCAAACAAACCTTTTGAAAACACAATGAGCAAGTATCTAAGAGCCCATGGATAACCATGGATAGAAAGGTTGCTAACACCTTCCCTTTCTATAATCTACCTCCCGAACCGAGAGCAATCTCTATAAGGAATTTTTCTGTGCTTTTGTCCTTTCCATTTGGAGAAAATAAAAGACGGTGGCGACTCTTGCTTCCGCGACATTTCGCGAACTAGCGTTAAACAGTCAGTTCCAGATCCACCGATCACAAACTCCTTGCAGGGTTTTTGTTTGTATTCATTATCTAACGATGTGAGTTCCTTGCGTGACTTGTTTGTAGTCATTATCCAATAACCTGGACTTCTTGCAAGATTCACTTATCTTCATCACCTTACACTTTTTCTTAATGCATAGTATACACATCATATCATCATACCATAGAATTTCAAGGATCTCAAGAGCATGTGATGCAGGTTATGATGAACCATACGTCTAGCATGGGACCATGGGATTTATTTTCCTCTAACCGATGCCATCAAAATATCAAAACATGATAACTTGAGTCAGGGGCTATGACCCACTCGACATGAAAGGGAAATGGATCTCAAACAAAACAACAGAGATCTCCAAATTTAAGAGGCTCAGTTCATGGAAATGTTCCTCAACCTATCCAAGGGGAAGGAAGAATTGAAAGCACTCCTCAACGGGAACTTGACCAAGAAACATCCTGATAATAACAAGGATGACCAGTTGGAACAACTGCAAGCTGAGATAGAAAGTATGAGAATCCAGACGAGTAATCAAATGGCTCTTATCCAAAGTTTAGATGGGGAGCAAGAGGAGTTGAGGTTTTTCATCAGCAAGTTTCATCAAGACAGATGCAACCGTATGAAGCACACAGTCAAGGATGGGGATCAGATCATTAATCAGCCCCTGATGAGACAAGAAGTTGGCTTAGTGGAGAGTAGAACTTTCCAAATTACTGCTACATCAAGAACCGAACCGCCACATCGCCAATAATGACAGCGTAATCGGCGTAAGCGGGATGCATTCACTAGGCAATATACCAAACTCAACATACCAATGTCGCAAGTCTTGCAACACATGTTGAAGTTGAATTTAGTCACATTGAAGGATCCTCCTCGGAATCCTAATACTTCCGCTCCTACTTACCATCCCAATGAAAGGTGTGCATATCACTCTGACAGCCCGGGGCATGATACTAATAACTGTTGGACGTTGAAATATAAAATTCAAGACCTGATCGATGAAGGAGCGTTGGAATTCGCACAAGATGGTCAACTGGAATTTTTATGTCATCCCTCCAAGGCACACCATCTGAAGTGACAAGTCCAAAACAAAGAGGCTTTTTGTTCATTTAGAATTTTCAATTTGTAGTTTCTTTTGATTGTTCGAACATTTGTTTCATGTCAAACTTTTCTATTTTATGAATGCATTGCATATGATTGTTTTGAATCAATTCATTTGTATTCACTATATTTAAACTGTGTTTTTACTTCCTTTTTGTGATGTTCAACTCTCGATTAAAAGCTCTAAGCCTTTAGAGGGAGGATGACAAAAACGATACTACAATCTCTACAATATGCTTTTGAACATACCCCGTTGACGATGTACAGGCATTGTTTCAAATCCTAAACAGTGGAGTTATAAGGAATATAATCCCTAGTCAACCCCTTTGAGCCTAAGAAGTAGGAGTTTCTCTTTTCACACAAATTAAAACCCTTAATTATAACCTGGGGCAGGGTATTTTTCTCAGTTAATTCAGATATGTATTCAGTCGCAAGGTCTACCTTCATACACGACAAATAGTGTGGAAGGTGCCCTCCAAAAATGGTGATGGTTCCACATAATCGTCAAGACAGACAATCATTATCTCTCAAAAGAAAATTATGTTAAGTCAAAACCTATGAAGGAGACTTAAGAACAAACTGGAGCATCCCGTTGATTGTAATCGCAAAAGAAACAGTTCAGGCAAAAGTAGGGATAACAAAATCAAAAAAAATAGGTCCTACAAATCCTTAACAAAAAAGAAAAGGTTACAAAAATGATTGCCTTCTTAAACAAACATTCAATTTCTGAACCATCACCAAGTATCAAAGCAAAGATTCCAGACTCAATTGGGGTCTAAACACACAATTAGTTAAGCATAGGATTGAAGAACATCACGAAGAACGGGTTGGGTACAAATAAAATTTGAGCCTTTATCCTTTGTTTCTTAAATCGTGAACCAGGCCACGTTATAACCCTTAAAAGTCCTAGCTGAAGCATGGGTTAGTTTGAAAGCATATTGTTACAAAAGGTATCCTGACTCTTGTAAGGTTCGCTATAAATCCTAAGTTGATATCACACTTTTACAAAATTTGTTTGTTTTACTAAAAAATGAATTTTTAAACTTCAAGACAGACATAATCTTTGCATTCTTTAAATACCATTGTTTACATATGACTATTTGTTCAACAGTAGAGAAATCCACACAACGGGTATTCTATGAACAGAAATTCTCTCAATGGACAAAACCACCTCAGCTGGAAAGACTTTTCTAGTAACAGGCCTTTCATAATCAAGGGGCACGACATGGTGTCCAGCTGATCTGGCGCAGTCAACTCAGAGTTCGAGGAATCTCTCAAAAACGCCAAATAGCCAGGGGCAGATCTCCATATGAATCACTTGGGGCATTGGCAATGAATCCCAGCAACGAATCACGTACAATCAAGCAAACATCTTCTGGAAGTGTGGCAACACTTACTACTATGGACAGTGACAATTCTCTGCACCCGGTGAATATGGACATAGTCGGAAAATACTACGCATGAACAAAGACCCGCTAGGTTGACTAGCCTAGGAAAAAATAAGGGCATCCCGGAGAACCAAAAGGGTTTGGGAAAAAATTAGGGATATACATATGAAAAATCTGTACAACCAGAAAGTCGAGAACCTGAAAAGGCGGCTTGAGCAAAAAAAAAAGGGGTATCCTGGTGGACTGAAAATATGAAAGGACAAACCAAGCAAAAGTTAGGGATTAAAGCGTACGATTATGTCCCGTCATCTCGTCACTTGTCTATCAGTAGAGTGCGAACCACCCTGATCAACATTCACCAAGGACTTAAAGAGTTGGGATAACAGTCAAACCATCTACAAAATCACCGACATATATTTTCTCCAGCAGGTACCGAGGCAGGGGCATTCTACTACAAGGTCACTGCCATATTCTCAGCATGCAACCTAATGATGTCAGGTGTTCTCATATCACTGGAGGAGGAAGAATCTCTAACTACTGCTCTGACATCTAAGAAACTTCCCCAGTGAAGTCGCCAAGCTTCTCAGGACTCCGTAACAGGATTTCAACAAAATCCCCAAGCGGTTCATGGAGTTTTCCTTCCCCAGTAGAGTTTATTTCTCTAACAACGGAAGATCATCTCCCAGCATTTCAACTTCAAACAAAATCTGAAGACCTACATTCTTCACCCCCAACTACAATCAGAGATTTATTTTCCCTAATTCAACAACACTGCAATAGAACAACTGATACATTTATACATTGCATTCATACATCATAGCATATGCAGCACAAATGCATATATCACACGTTCATTTATTTGAGAGCATCATGCAATTCATACATCATGACATCGCATGAAACTGGTTTTACCTTTTCAGGTTAAATTAGCAGACAGACAAACACTATCAAGTTATACAGCAGGTCAAAGATTAATGCCCGAAACCATACAAGGAAACTATCTACACGACCAAATGGTCTGAACTCCCGAAGCAAGATGGGTTTACCAACAAACACAACAGGTCAAGGATTAATACCCGAAACCAGACGGGAAAACTATCCATGTGACCAACAAAAAACAAGTTCCAGATTAATACCTGAAACAAGACATGACAACTATCTGTGGATGATCAATTGTAGATTAATACCTGTAACTAGCCAAGAAAGCTATCTACATGAGCAAATTGAAGATTAAAACCTGTAACAAGCCAGGAAAACTATCTTTCTTTCTAGTCAGACATTAATACCTGAAACTAGCCAGGACAACTATCTCAACGGCCAACAAAAAACAAGTTCCAGATTAATACCTTAAACAAGAGAGCACAACTATTTGTGGATGACCGATTGTAGATTAATACCTATAACTAGCCAGGAAAACTATCTACATGAGCAGATTAAAGATTAATACCTGTAACAAGCCAGGAAAACTATCTTTCTTTCTAAGGTCAGAGATTAATACCTGAAACCAGCCAGGACAACTATCTCAACAACCGACAAAAACAAGTTCCAGATTAATACCTGTAACAAGCCAGGACAACTATCCGTGGACGACCAATTGTAGATTAATACTTGTAACTAGCCAGGAAAACTATCTACATGAGAAGATTGAAGATTAATACCTGTAACAAGCCAGGAAAACTATCTTTCTTTCTAAGGTCAGAGATTAATACCTGAAACCATCCAAGACAACTATCTCAATGACCGACAAAAACAAGTTCCAGATTAATACCTGTAACAAGCCAGGACAACTATCTATGGACGACCGATTGAAGATTAATACCCGAAACCAGACGGGAAAACTATCTTTATTTCTAAGGTCAGAGATTAATACCTGAAACCAGATAAGAAAACTATCTCGATGACTAACAAAAGCAAGTTCCGACTTAATACCGGAAACCAGACAAGACAACTATCTGTGAAATAACTGATTATGGATCAATTCCCGAAACAAAATGGGAGACATTCTAACACAGACTCATCCTGAAACAGCCCTACACATGCTCTTTCTAACACATTTCCAGACAACAGTTAATTTCATCCTCCCCAGCAAGTTACTATGAAGCCTGGAGTTCAACCAGAAAACAACAAACTTTCATCTCTCCAGTCCAGAGATAACTCCTCAGTAGAGCCATGGACAACTGAAGTTCCTAGACTCTATTCCCCACAAAGTTTTCCTCAAGTAGGAAAAAAACAGAAATCAACATTCCCCAGTGGACTCCTCCTCAGACAGCAGGAACAGGAATTCCCCACAAAGGGACCTCTAATGAAGTCAACACCTACTCTGGATGGCATCTTTAAGCCCATCTCTGACAACTCTCATTCATCTTCTCCAAATGGCATCTTTAAGCTCATTCCCTACACAGTCAATCATCATATCATGCGAGTGAAAATTTCCGGGCACCCTAGTGTTCAATCATCTTCCACCTTCAGATCACGAAAGGCAAACAAGCCAATCTAAATCTTCAGGTTTAAGAAGATTGAACAGGGGCAGCTGTTGTACCCCAAAATTTTCCCTCTCATTTTTTCCAAAATCTTTCTTTTTTGCATGGTGGTTACAACACTTGCTTAGAGAAAATATAAAACTTTTGTAGATATTCCAGTATCTTTTAATTGGCACCTGGATAGGGTATTTCAATAGGAATCTGAGCAAGCTTTGACTGGGCGTTGAACTTCCTTCGAAGCAAGCCTGATTCACAGGCTTCAATTGAGTGTTGGGCCATCCTTCGATCAAGTTTAAATCACAAGGCTTTGATTGTGCATTGGCTGCTTCAGGCTTGCCTTCGTTTCACAAGGCATGAACTTCCTACATACTTGCTTCAATTCACAAAGTAGCAGTCCCCTGCAGGCAAGCTTTGATTGGACATCTAAAGATCCTTCGATCAATCTTTGGTCCATAAGTATCATTCCAGCAGTGCCTTCCTTTCACCGGTCTTCGATTCACAAGACAAAAGGACTCTTTCAACTGACCTTCGATTCGCAAGGCAAAAGTTTCCTCTTCATGCCTACCTTTGTTTCACCAAGCACAAGATTGCTACATTATGAACATGTTGGATGCCCATTCGAAGAATGCACAAGGCATACATGTGGGCTATTAGAAAGACACATAAAAGGGCCATTCGAAGGATATAGATGTGTTCCATTCAAAGGAGACACATGTTCATTGAAAATAAGTTTGTCTTATGATGAGTCTTGGTCCAAGTTGCTTGCTGGCCCAAAAAGCCAACATGTTGCCAAACCCAAGCCTCCTGCACAAGTACATTCATATCAAAGGAAGCTTCGACTGTCCAGAATGAAGTCTTTCGATTGGGCTAGTTGGGTAGTGTCAGAGCCAATTGAAGAACAAGGCAAATAGGGACTCAATCGAAAAGGCCATCATGATGAGGCTTGGAGGTATTCTAAAGAGGCAACTCAGGGCCAATCGAAGAGCAAGGCTTAAGGGCATTCGAAAGAGCCAAACATGTCCAGGTTCATCCCAAGACCCAAAAGGGTAGGAATCCCTCAAAAATAGAAATTTTTTAATGTGTATGATTTTGCCTTCAAAGCCTAGTTAATGGATATCCTTTTCCGTTTCCATGCATATCACATCCCTATGAATACATGCCTAATGATACATTGTCAGGGCGGAGAAAAAACCATAAAAAAGAAAGAAACACTCTTGTCACGCTCACACCACCAGCCAGACGCTGCATCACACACAATACTTATTACCAATCGAAGCTTCAGGCTGACCGCCCATAGAAACATTTTTGCCTATACACTTATCAGCCAGACGAAAACCTTGCCTCCAGATACACACACATTGCCCTATACGAGCTACACGAAGGCTGCAAGAAATACATCAAAGCTTCCAAAATCAAATCACACTTTACAAGCCATCTCCATCCAAAACAAAACATCCCATTGGTAACAAACCTTCGATCTTAAGTTAATTTTGATTGTTGCATGACATATTAACACTTATAGTTCGATTTGTATTCAGGACTAAGGACCTGGGTTCGACACCCAGGTCTGTATTTGTTTTTTTCCTAACGCTTGTGCTGCATATCAAGCCTGAACATACCAACGCGCATAGGATCGAAGGATCTGGGTTCGACACCTAGGTTCTGCATCTTTATTATTTCTAATGCTTGTCTTGCAGATACGGATTGAAAAACAGCTTCCCCCCTGAATCGAAAAACAATCCTCCCTCATTGGATTGAAGGCTACCTTTCGTTGGATCGAAAGAAACCTTCTCTTTGGATCGAAAGACCTTTTCTCTTGTATTTTTATTTTTGTCACTCATTTCTTTTAATAGTTTCCCTTTCTAAATTAACAATCAAATAAAATGAAAAAAAACATTAGGCTAGTGTTTTATTAACCAAATTAATTTTGTTAATTAATTAGTAAATTATTTTAACCTTTTTTAATTTAAAATTGAATAGACTTAGGATTTTAATTCAATTTCCTTTCATAATAAGCAAAAATAAACAAAAAGATTTTATTCTTAAGAGTTAGACGTTATTTTCAATTCGTGCGCATTTATTTATTTTCGCACTTTTCATATTATGGTAACTACTCATGGGTTGTAATAGAATAACTAGGACATTTACTGCTTTTATCTCCTTATTCTTGGACATGTAATTAATCCCCAAAGCCATGTAATAGCGTAGGATTTACATTTCCACACTTTAAATTCATGTACATATATTAACTGCTTAGATGTATGGTAATAGGATTGTATGGCAAGAATAAAAACAAAACGCTAGCAACCTTAACACAAAAGACAAAAATAACTGAATACAACACATTTGCACATATACACCTCTAAGGTATTCCCACTTTGGTTGCCTTCGGAAAACAAAATAGTCATGTCCCTCAAAAGTAGGGACGCTTTAGAAAAGACCCTCGAATCAAAAGGTCATAGTCCCTCGATGACCCTTCGGTGTTACCTTTTAGTAAATGATCTAGTCCCTCAAACAAAATTGCTAAAGCATCTCTATATGTTGCCTTTATGATTGTACGATGACCCGTGAACATCCCTTATACATCCAAACGACTATGGCTACCTATTCACTAATAGTAGGCTAGCCTTGTATAAAGGAAAGGAGGAAAAGAACGACCTTTTGAGTAAAAATAGATAGCTATTAGATGCTTGCTCAAAAACAAATTTTCACACTTACACAAAAAAATTTCAAAAACATTTTCAAATGCTTTATCAACACTCTTGAGGACTGATACAAGAGTTATCATAAAGCAAATATCCGCACTAAGGCATTTCAAAATACTTTTCAAAACACACAAAGCACAAGGTATTTTCAAAATGAGCTAAGCATCTAAGAGCCCGTAGATAACTACGGATGGAAAGGGTGCTAACACCTTCCCTTTCCATAATCTACCCCCTTACTCAGAAAATTCTCGAAAAGGTTTTTTTTCTGTTCTTTTCATTCTTTCCTTTGTTTTATAAAAGAAAGTTCGGTGGCGACTCTTGCTTACCGCAACATTTGTGAACACAAGCGTAAAACTAGTATAACAGTCGGTTCTACCACCGTATCACACATAGTTAAAAGATACTACGCATGAAAACGACCCGCTAGGTTGACTGGCCTAGGCAAAAATAAGGGCATCCCAGCGAACCAAAAGGGTTCGACAAAAGTCAGGTGTATATATAAAATATTATACACCCGGAAAGTCAAAAACCTGAAAAGGCGGCTTGGGCAACAAAGGGTATCCTAGTGGACTGAAAACCTGAAAGGGCGGTCCAAGCAAAAGTTAGGGATTAAAAGCGTACTACTGTGTCCCATTGGATCACTTATAACAAGCTTTATTACCAAAGTCAAAAGTTCAAATGATACATATCAGTTCAATCGAATTCTTTTGATAGCAAGGGATGAGATGTTCGAAAACATAGGGACAATAGCGGAGTTGGAACCCAACGAGATCATTTCCACATAGCTATATGTTTTGTTTTAACTTTGTACTCTTTTAATTTCATGAAAATTTCCTCTTACTAGGACTTATGTCTCTCTATACAAAATTGCATGTTTATAGGCAAACTATCAATACAAATACACCCTAAAATTCAAACTTTTGTTTTTTGTTTTTTATTTTTTGTTTTTTTTGTTTTGTTTGCAAAAACGTCCAATGACTAAAATTGAATGAACATATGCATATGAACACGATTAAACTGTTAACAAATATATGCATAAGAACAGGAATAAGCATTTACTCAAGACTCTAGGAGTTGGGATGACGTTTAAACTGTCCATAAATCCCCACAGAGCCACTTCTATGAGATTACCCCCACAGAATAATCTTCACAAATTCATCTCCAAGGAAGATACATTCCCCACAATTTCCCCGACAGATCCCCCCAGCAGATAAAATAGTATGATCTTTTCCCGACAATATCACCAACATACAGAGTTCTAATCAATATAGTTCATGGAAGTTCTCTTCCCCAGCTGAGTTTATTCCTCCAAAACTGCAAAACCCTCTGCAGATTTCTTCTCTCCAGCAGACCTTGTTTCCTCGGCAGAGTATTTCTCTGTCAACAGGGTTTATTTCCCCAATAGATTACAGTCTCCCCAGCTTAAGTCTATTCCTCAGATTGCTACGAAACACCGGTAAAATTCCTCTCCCCAGTGAATTTGCCACTATCCCCAGAGAGTTGCTACAAAAACCAGACCAAATATCAATCAACTTTATCCTCCCCATACGAGTCAGGAGGTTATCCATCTCTTTTATCCCCAGTCAGGGTACATAAGAATTAAAATCCCCAAACGAGTCAGAAGGTTATCCATCTCTTTTATCCCCAGTCATGGTATATAAGAATGGAAACCCCCAGTAGAGTGATGAACGACTAATGTTCCTAAACTCTTCTCCCCAAACAGAAGGTAACATTCCCCAGTAGAGTTTCCTCAAACAGCAAACATGAATCTCCAGCGGAAGCATTCTATACAAGGTTTAAGATTACACATGTTCTTCATCCCTAGCACTAGTCAGGGATTCATTATCCCCAACAAGATGTCATACGGAACTGTTGGTACACTTCCAATAACATTTCACATTCATACATCATTTACCAATATCATAGCATATGCATACGAAACACATATAGAAAAGTCTCATTTATTTAGAGAACATCATTACACAATGCATTTCATTCATCATGACATTTCATACAACTAACTCTTTACCTTTTCAAGAAAGATCAATCAACAGACAAACATCATCAACTACTTATGTGACCCAACAGTCTTCTCAAAGGCTACATCTGACAAAGGGCTATTTCAGCAATTTCCTCAGAGGGTCATTTTCAAAGACATCTTCTGGCTCAGATTAAATTAACCATAAATTTATTCTGATTCTTCTTCCAGTAGACTTTTTCTGGCTCATATTAAATCGACCATAGATTTATTATGATACTTCTCCCAGTTAAAGACAGACAAAGATATCTTCTGACTCAGATTAAATCAACCATAGATTTATTTTAATACTTCTTCCAGTATACTTTTTCTGGCTCAGATTAAATCGACCATAGATTGCATTTTGATACTTCTCCAATTAAAGACAGACAAAGACATCTTCTGGCTCAGATTAAATCGACCATGGATTTACTCTGATAATTCTTTCAGTAGACTTTTTCTGGCTCAGATTAAATCAACCATAGATTTATTCTGATACTTCTTCCAGTTAAAGATGGACGCAGACATCTTCTGGCTCATATTAAATCGACCATAAATTTTCTCTAATACTTCTTCCAGTAGACCTTTTCTGGCTCAGATTAAATCAAGTGTAGATTTATTATGATACTTCTTCTAATAGATATTTTTTTGGCTCAGATTAAATCGACCATAGATTTATTTTGTTACTTCTTCCAGTTAAAGACAAAAAGACCTCTTATGGCTCACATTAAATCGAGCAAAGATTTATTCTGATACTTTTCCAGTTAAAGACAAGCATAGACATCTTCTGGCTCAGATTAAATCGACCATAGATTTTTTTGATACTTCTTCTAGTTAAAAACAAAAAGAGCTTTTCTGGCTCAGATTAAATCGAGCATAAATTTATTCTGATACTTCTTCCAGTAAAAGACAGACGTAGACATCTTCTGGCTCAGATTAAATCAAGTGTAGATTTATTCTGAAACTTCTTCCAGTTGAAGTCGAATGTAAACTTAGTCTAATTTCTATTAACTGTTACTTTGGATGGCATCTATGAGTCCATCTCCGACAACTCTCCATCACCTCTCCAAATGAAATCTTTAAGCCCATACCCAGTACATTAACCAACATCATTATTTCGGGCACATGCGAGTGCAAATTTATGGGCACTTAAGTGTTCAATCATCTTCTACCTTCAAGTCACGAATGACAAACATATCAATCTAACTCTTCAGGTTTAAGAAGATTGAACAGGGGCAGCTGTTGTACCCCAAAATTTAACCTCCCATTTTCTTTAAGACATTCTCATGAGGTCCCCATTTGCTCAAAACTACTCAAGAGATTACTGGTTAAAACCACTTCCTAAGTAAGAGTCTTCAACCAGGGTTTGGTTATTCTCAAAGAAGATTGGGTGGAAAGGGTCTCAATTGACTTTCATGGTTCATCATAGGTCCTCAATAATTCTTATGTCAAGTTTCAAGTCTTGCATCACAAGTTTGCTCAATCAATTGCTCAGATGATTGAAAAGCAACTGTATTGGACAAAAAGTCAACTATGGTCAACATACAGTCAAACTTCAAGATTTTGTCGACATCAACATTTTGAGGTGATATTCATCATTTTATCAAGGTTTGGTCATGATTCCTCAAGGAAGTTCCTCAAATCATCAAAGGTCAAAAAATTGCCAAATTAGGGTTTTGATTGAAGATGATTGATCATTGACTTTTGACCTAGTGCATGACTTGATGGCTTGAAGCATGACCTCAAGGGCTAAAATACAACATCTTGACCTAATTATATAGGCCAGTACATTTCCAAAGATACAAGTGATTGACAGTTGAAGAATTGAATCGATTGAATGAAAAGTCAACAATTACTCAAAAGTCAAACTTTGACTTTTTGGTCAACATTGGAATTCAAAAATCAAGAATCATCAAAACTATCAAACTTGACCATCAAGAATCAAGAAATTCAACAAAAGTCAAAATTGAAGATTTTTAAACACTTAGAAAATTTTAAGTGTTTTATGCTTAAAAAACCCTAACTTCACAAGCAAGTTTCCTCAAGATACAAGCTCATTCAAGGAAAACTTTTAACATGAAAGTTGTAGGGATTAATGAATTCTACAACTTTGATAATGTGGGTGATCCTCAAAAAGTTCTTAATTTAAGAGATATGAGGCCATGAAGTTGTGATGTTTTTTATCCAACACTTAGAAAAAATTTCAACAAGTTTTGATCAGTTTTTTGTCCCAACTTCATGGTCATTTTTCACCAAGATCCCAATTGATTTAGCCAAAGGGTTCAATATGAAAGTTGTATACAATTTTCAAAGCTTTCCAAAATGTCCAAGAACACAAATTTATCATGCTTGAGCTAGAAGTTTCGAAGAGATGAAGATGGCATGTCAAACTTGAATTATAGGTCATTTTTGTGATGAACTCATAATCAAATCTCATAGCCATGCTGCACAATCTGACTTTGCAGACCTCCAAGCTTGTAAATCTATCTCTAATCAGAAGATTACACAAACTTTTGAGCTATAGTCTATTTGATTCAAGCTTTGTCCAATACATTTGGCCATTTAAAGAAAAAAGATCACACTTCCGTTCTTGTAAAGTGACTTTAACCACAAAGTCCACTCTCCTTGAACCTATAACTTGTTTCCTCTGAACACACTCAATCCTAACATTAGAATCAACTTCTATAGAATATATCAACCACCCTAGAGGACTTGTATCATGCCTTAGAACCATGACTTTTCAAAGTTATTTCAAAACTAAGCAACCAAACCATAACATGCTATCTTGAAAATCTGGTTACTTGAGTCTTCCAAACCCCTTGCCTATAAATAAAGAGATAATTTTCAAGCCAGGACACGAGTTGACAAGCCCTAAAACACTCTCAAACTCAGAATCACTTAGAAAACTCCATTGTTTCACATTTGAAGCTTCCAACACCCAACTCTTAATCCACTTGTGCGTTTTCTCTTTTTATCATTCAAACATCATCTACACATCATATATAACTCATCCATATCCTTGTTACACTTATGTAACATCATCATCACCATTCTCCAAACTCCAAAACAGTGACCTGCAACTTGACTTGGCTAGAGCATTTCAGCAACTTTCAGTACAAAGTAAGGATTGGAATAGCTTCAGGGAGGTCCGAGGAAGCTTAATCAATCATTTACTTGCACCTTGAAGCCTCCATACACATTCTACGTTTTCACTTCAAGAGGTAAATTTCTCTAACTTTGAAATCCTTATACACGCATCATTTGATTTCAATTTCAAAAGATAAAATGTAGATATGATTGCCCTGAAACTAACCATGTCCTTAGTTTTCATTTATGTTGATTGTGTGGTGAGAATTTTTGGAATTGAAGTTTCTGAAATATTAGGTTTCACTTTGGTAACAAACAAAATTCGTTTCAGCCTTTAACTTATAGCTTTCAAAAGTTACATGGTTGAATTCATGGTAAAATTTCAAGCAAGTTTGATTTTGGAAGTTCTCAAAATGGATGAGAAATGAGAGTTTTAGAAATTCAACAACGGCGTTGTTGTCTGTTAGCGCGCGTGAGGAAGAAGAAGATAGAAATTTCAAATTTCTAAACTGAGTTTATAATATATTTATTGGGTGATGTTTCATAACCAGATGAAACAGGCACCCCAGTGGCAAGTGTGTGTGTGTGTAAGGCGTTAGTGTGCCAGGGCAGGGGTTCGATCCTTGCCTCTGACATTTTATTTTCTAACATTTCTCTTGCAAATTCCATGTTATATAATCCAGCGCGCAATGATGCAACCTCATATCTTGGCCATTAGATCTCATCAAAGGAAGATCCAATGCATCCAAACGCAAGCCTATGGTGCACTCCTAGGAATTACCCACACTTGATCCAGCATAACGCCTGAACTCTCCTCTGTTTGGGCCTTTTAATTTTGCTTCTTCTTACCCCCTATTTCACTTATATTGCAGGCCCATTTTACTTTTTTATTTATTTTTGTTTTAATTAACATTTTCCTTTTTTAATCAGTTTTGTTTTAATCAACAAAAATCATAAAAAATTAGATTTAGATTTTTAATTAATTTATTTAATATTTGTTAAATAAAAATTAATTTAATTTAATCACTTTTATTTTATTTAATTAATTAGAATTAGTTTTTATACTTCATTTATTTTTCTAAACAAAAAAAAAACACAAAAATATTTTCTAAATACTTAGAATTCTTTAGGTTTTAATTAATTAATTTAATTTTCATAAATAAAATTAATTAATTTAATTACACTTTGTTTTATTTTAAATAATTAAATTGTAAATTAATTAGAATTAGGTCTAATTTTTATTTCACATTTTTCTAAGCAAAAACAACAAAATATTTTCTTAAATGCTTAGAAATATTTTAGGGTTTTCTTAAACATTTTCTCCTTTTCACCACCTTCACGCACTTTACTTTCGCATTAATATTTTCCAATATTGTAATTGCTCAAAGTCTATAGTAGCTTTAATTAAGACTCCTTTACATTTTTCTCCAATTTATGGTTTGTACCCCATTCCCGAAGCGTTGTAATAGCGCAGGACATTTAATTTCCGTAATTTACTGCTTTCCTTATTAGTATTGGTTTAATGGATTTGTATGGAAAGACTAAAATCAAACATTAGAAAACCTAATCTCAAGACAGATACTTGAAAGCAAAACACTACGCACACACGCACCTCTAGGGTAACCTCACTTGTTACTTCAGATTTAAACAGTCATGTCCCCCTAACGTGAGATGCTTTAGCAAAGTCCCTCGGTTAAAATATCGTATTCCCTCGATGACCCTTCGATGTTGCCTTCGGTAAATGATCTTGGTCCCTTACAACAATTGCTAAAGAGTCCTATAAGTTGCCTCTATGATTGTACGATGACCCACGCCTGTCCCTAACATCCAATGATACGACTTCCTACTAACTAATGCTAGGATAACACTATCTAAAGGAAGAGAAAAAGAACAAAGACTTCTTTGAGTATGTAGAACGCTCGTAATCGCTTGCTCACAAACTAAAACCATTTTCACACCTCACACTTTCGAAACAACTACTTCCAAAGCACTTTATAAACACTCTTGAGGAATGATACAAGGGTTATTATAAAGCAAACTGCCTTACATTGGCATCCTCAAAACACTTTTCACAAAATAACACTCTCTTTCAAAATATTTTAGAAACAAACATTTTGTATACATTCTCAATGATATGAGAATCATTACAAAATTACCATACATGGGCATTTTCAAAATATTCCCAAACATACACAAACACAAAGCATTTTCAAAGTGAGCTAGAAATTAAGAGACCGTAGATAACTACGGATGAAAAGGGTGCTAACACCTTCCCTTTTCATAACCTACCCCCCCCCCCCCCTCGAACTCAGAAAAATTCTCAATGGTCTTTCCTGTTCTTTTCACCATTTCCTTTATAAGATAAAATAAAATTCGATGGAGACTCTTGTTATCCGCAATATTTGCGATAAAATGTAAAACCAAAAGTCAGTTCTCCCACCGTACTATAGGGACCTATTAGGGAAGATGATTGTGTGAACTGCTGGGGGATGCCCCAATTTCTATCTGAAAGCATATTAGGCCTGCTGGGGAATGTATCTTCGTCGGGGATGAGCTTGTGAGAATAGCTCTGCGGGAATAGTTCCATTGAGATTATTTTGTGGGGACTTCTCTGTGGAGAATTGTGGATGACTTAAACGTTATCCCAACTCCTTGAGTCTTTAGTAAATGCTTATCCCTATTTTTATGCATATATTTGTTAACAGTAATCATATTCATATGCATATGTTCATTCAATTTAGTCATTGGACATTTTTGCAAACAAAATAGAGAAAGTAAAATAAATTTGAATTTTGAATTTGTATTGATAATTTGCCCATAAACATGTCGTCTTGTACAAAGGAGACATAACTCCTAGTAAGAGGAAATCGTCGTAAACTGGAAAGGGGTACATAGTAAATCAAAGAAGAAAAAAAGCTATGTGGGAATGACCCCATCGAGTTTCAACTTTGCTATTTCCCATATGTCTTCAAGCATCTCATCGCTAGCTGTCGGAAGAAGTTGACTGAATTGATTTGTACCAATTGAACTTGACGTTGATAACGAAGCTTGTTGTAAGTAGGTGATCCAACGGGACATGGTCATACGCTTTAATCCATAACTTTTGCCTGGACCACCCTTTAGGGTTTTCAGTCCACCGAGATACCCTTTTTTGCCCAAGCCGCCTTTTCAAGTTTTCGACATGCCGGGTGTACAATATATATATATATATATATATATATATATATATATATATATATATATATATATATATATATATATATATATATATATATATCCCTAATATTTTCCTGAACCCTTTTGGTTCGTTGGGATGCCCTTATTTTTTCCTAGGCCAGTCGACCTAGCGGGTCTCTTTCATGCGTAGTATTTTTTAACTATGTCAGCATTCATAGGATGCGGAAAATCTTCACCGTCTATGGTGGTAAGTATCATAGCACCACCAGAAAATATCTTCTTGATTACAAATGACCCTTTGTAGGTGGGAGTCCATTTTCCCCTGGGATCACCTTGTGGCAGAATGATGCGCTTTATTACCAAGTCACAAGCCTGATATACTCGATGCTTGACCTTCTTGTTGAAAGCTTTGATCATACACTTCTGGTACATCTATCCATGACAAACAGCCACAAGCCTTTTCTCGTCAATCAAGTTTATCTGGTCCAGTCTAGTCTGAATCCACTCGTCTTCGTCTAAGTCTGCATCTTTCATAATCCTTAGAGAAGGAATCTAGACTTCGACAGGTAAGACAACCTCCATGTCGTAGACTAGAGAGAATGGGGTTTCCTTAGTTGATGTCCGTACTGAAGTGCCATATCCATGAAGTGCAACTGGTAAAATCTCATGCAATCTTTATACATCACCATCATCTTATGTATAATCTTCTTGATGTTATTATTGGCAGATTCCACTGCACCATTCATCTTCGGTCGATATAGAGAAGAATTGTGGTGCTTGATCTTGAACTACGTGCAGAGTCCCGTGATAATATTGTTGTTGAGATTGGTACCATTATCCATTATGATCTTTTCAGGGATGATATACCAATAGATAAGGTTATGCTTAATGAACCAAGCCATCATACTCTTGGTAACGGAGGCAAATGAGTCTACTTCAACCCACTTGGTGAAATAATCAATGGCGACAAGAATGAAACGGGTATGTTGGAAGTAGTAGGCTTATTTTCTCCAATCATATCAATGCCCCACATTGAAAATGGCCAAGGAGAAGTCAAGACATTCAGAGGAACTGGAGGCACGCGTACTCTGTCGGCATATATCTGGCATTTGTGACAAGTTCTGGAGTGATGATGGAAATTAGTTTCCATGGTTGACCAATAATAACCCGCTTTCAGAATCTTTTTAGCCATCGTGTGTCCACTGGAGTTAGTACCAAAGATACATTCGTGCATATCTCCCATAATTTTATCAACTTCCTTCTTGTCTACACAACGAAGCAAAGTTGAATCTTGATTGCTCTTGTACAAAATTTTGTTGCTCAGGAAGAACTTGGCAGATAACCTCCATAGGAATTTCTTGTCATTGATAGATGCTACTTCAAGGTACTCTTGAACTTCTAGGTATCTTTTCACTTCATGAAACAAAAGCTTCTCTTCTACTTTGTCAGTATTAACTTCGTAGCAGTGTGCAGGTTTGTTTAGTCTTTCGATAGTTATTCGAGGAGCTTCATTGTCCCATCTGACTTTAAACATAGATAACATGGTAGCTAATGTGTCTGCCAACTAATTCTCTTCTCGTAAGATGTGCTCAAAATTGATTTCCTCGAAGTATGGAATTAGTGTCAATACATGCTCCTGATAAGGAATGAGATTCAGGTGCTTCGTATCCCATTCTCCCTTAATCTAACTGATTACCAGGGTTGAGTCCTCGTATACATCTAAGAGCTGGTCATGAGCTTAGCCCAGGGACAACAGGAATTGAAGACTTTGCTTTTGAAGAAGAAGAAGAAAAGGACTGTTTTGTTCAACCCTAGACGCAGATCTGGGAATGGATCACAAAATGAGGCTGAGCTGACCACCCCATCTGCTGGGAGAGACAGCCCACAAGGGAGAGAGGTTCCTAGTCTCGTGGCCTCTGACAACGAGACAGATTTCAATGATGAATAGTAC
This sequence comes from Vicia faba, assembly GCA_948472305.1. Taxonomy (NCBI): domain Eukaryota; kingdom Viridiplantae; phylum Streptophyta; class Magnoliopsida; order Fabales; family Fabaceae; genus Vicia; species Vicia faba. Next base: position 1,182,840,388 of record OX451739.1, on the reverse strand, counting down.
CCTCCTGCTGAGGACAGGTACAAGCAACTAGAGGACCGTCTAAATGCCATGGAGATTCAACAGGTGCCCGGGTTGGACTTTGGAGACCTAGGCTTATCTTCTGGGGTGGTGATCCCTCACAAGTTCAAGGCACCTGCCTTTGCAAAGTACGACGAGACTTCCTGTCCTAAGTTGCACCTCCGTTCATACGCAAGGAAGATCCAGCCCTACACGGCAGACAAGAATCTATGGATCCATTTATTCCAGGAAAGTCTCTCAGGGACTCAACTCGAATGGTTCTATTAGCTGGATGGAACCAGTATTCGTAACTGGGAGGACTTGGCAACTGCTTTTTATAAACAGTATCAGTATAATGCCGACCTCGCTCCTACGCGTACCCAACTCCAGGGTATATCACTAGGAACGGGTGAAGGATTCAAGGAATATGCGCAAAAGTGGAGAGACCTTGCTGGAAGGGTGCAACCACCTTTGACTGACCTAGAGCTCGTTGATATGTTCCTGGGGACCCTGTCTGGTCCTTTCTTCAACCATCTGATTGGGAATTCTTCTGCTGGGTTCACAGATCTGATCTTAACTGGTGAGAGGATAGAAGTTGGTATCAAGTCCGGGAAGATACAAAAGGGTGACTCCTCGAACGCTGAGAAGAAACCATTCAAGAAAGAGTCCAATGCTGCGTACAGTCAGAAGGATCATCGTGACCAACATGTAGGGGCAGTCCTGATCTCTGGTTCTACACCACGCCGACAACAGCAGAAGGGAAATCAGCGAAGGCCGGACGAGCCTAAAAGACAGTTCACCAACATCAATATGCCGTTGTCACAAGCATTACAGCACATGTTGAAAATGAATCTGATTGCGGTGATCAACCCTCCTGCAAATCCCAAGACCTCTTCTCCAAACTACAACCCAGATGCGAGGTGTGCTTATCATTCCGAAAGCCCGGGGCACGATACTGAGGATTGTTGGGCGCTGAAATACAAGATTCAGAACATGATTGACGCCAAGGAGATTGAATTCAAGCCTGCTGATACTCCCAATGTGATCACTGCTCCCTTGCCAAAACATGGCTAGGATTGAGAGACTCTTGTTCATTTAAATTCTGATATTGTATTTTTCTATGCTTATTCAAACAATTATCATGTCAAACTCTATTATTTCATTAACGCATTACACGTGTCTGTTTTGAAGTAATTGTGTTCTCTATATTTAAAATTGCTTTTTTTTTCTTGATGTTCAACTCTCGATCTAAAATTCTAAGCCTCTTGAGGGGGGATGACGAAAACGATACCACAATCTACAGTATGCTTTTGAACAAACCCCGCTGATGAGGTACATGCATTGTTTCAATTCCTAAACACTGGAGTTATAAGGAAGATAATCCCTCGTCAACCCCTCTGGGCCAAAGAAGTAGGAGTTTTTCTTTTCGAAAATTAAAACCCTTAATCATAACCTGGGGCAGGGTAGTTCTCTCAGTACACAACGAATGACATCAAAAGGAGTCCTTCCAAAGTAAAGAACAGTGATGGTTCCGAATAATCATAAAGACAGGCAGTCATCATTTCTCAAAATAAAAGTCCATTAAGTCAAAACCTATGAAGGAGACTTACAAAACTGGGACATCCCGCTGACTGTAATCACAAAGAAACAGTTCAGGAAAAAATAGGGATAACGAAATCAAAAAAGAAAGAGGTCCTACAAACCCTCAACACAAAAGGAAATGAATGCCTATTCCAAATGAACTGTCAATACCCGAACCATCACTGGTATATCAGGACAAAGACTCAAACAAGGTCTAACGCACGATCAGCTGAGTTTAGGTTTGAAGAACATCACGAAGAACGGGTGGGTACAAATAAAATTTGAGCCTTTATCCTTTGTTTCTTAAACCGTGAACCAGGCCACGTTATAACCCTCAAAAGTCCTAGCTGAAGCATGGGTTAGTTCGAAAGCATACTGTTACGAAAGGTATCCTGACTCCTTAGGGCTCGCTGCAAAATCTTGAGTTGACATCACATTTTACAAAAATTCACTTGCTTTATTAAAAACTGCATTTTCAAAAACTTCAAAACAGACATAAGTTTTGCATTCTTAAAATAATATTGTTTGCATATGACTATTTGTTCAACAGCAGAGAAATTCGCACGATGAATATCTTGTGAACAAAAATCTTCTCAACAAAAAGGTCACCTCAAATGGAAAAACACTTCCAACCAAGGGGCAGACATGATCATTGTCCATCATCTGGGGCAGTTAAGTCAATATTCAAAGAATATCTCAAATGCCAAATAGCCAGGGGCAAATCTCCGCCTGAGTCACTTGGGGCATTGGACATGAATTCCAGCGACAAATCTGGTACGATCAAACATCTTCTGGTAATATGGCAACACAATGCTGCTGACAATGACAACTCCCTACACTCTGAGAGTATGGACATAGTCGAAAAAAATACTGCACATAATCAAAGACCCGCTAGGTTGACACACCTAGGCAAAAATAAGGGCTTCCCGGCGAACCAAAAGGGTTCGGGCAAAATAAGGGATGAAATAGAAAAATCTGTACACCCGGTAAGTCGAAAACCTGAAAAGGCGGCTTGGGCAAAAATGGGAATCCCGATGGACTGAAAACCCGAAAGGGCGGTCCAGGAAAAAGTTAGGGATCAAAAGCGTATGACTATGTCCCGTCATCTCGTCACTTGCCTACCAGAAGAAGATTTGTCAATCGGCAGTTATCAAGCACCTCCACAAGGTATCTTCTTCTCCCACGTCAGAAACAGGGGCAATAATGAGTTGTCCAAGCGATCTAGTTTCTCTGTCAACCAAGGTACCGAGGTAGGTTCGGCTGAAGAACATAACCAAGAGGCCTCCACTCCCCGGGAGTAAGACAAGGTTCAACAATACTCTCCCCCGAGAGAGTTGGTCTCTTATCAGCCCTGACAAGGTACAGTATCTCCAGCAAGTCAACAACGCTCTCCCCAAGCAGAGTTAGTCTACTGTCAGCCTTAAGGAAGTTGGGTATCCCCAGAAAATCTCAATATTCTCCAGCAGTATGCAGATGTTCCTAAGCAAGCATCCCCGACCGTCTTAATATAAGATTGTTCCCCGGCGGAATACAGACATCCAGTGGAGCCACTTCCCAGTGCAGTCCAAAGTCTCCCCAGGAGAGTTGAATCAATCTCCCCAGTAGATTCTTGAAGCTTATCCCCAGTAGATTCTGGAAGCTTATCCTCTACAGAGTACGAACGCATCTCCCCGGCTCTATTCAGAAGGTTATTCCCCACCAGGGCTTATAACTGGGTTATCCTCAGCTAATTACCACGGAAAGGTCGTCCTCGGCGAAGTTCTTCCTACCCCCAGCGGACATCATCAAATCTCTCAATAGAGCTTATCAACGGAATCCCCAACGGAGTTATCATCAAAACCTCAGCAAAGTATCTCTTCCCACAGAGTAATTCCCCGCAGAGTAATCTCCTCAACAAGTTTATTCCCCAACGGAGTCGTCTTCTCCTACGGGTTTATTCTTGCAATCATCATCCCCAACAGAAACGAAGAACTCTACTCTTCAACATCAGCCCAGGATTCAACAAACTCCCGGCATTCGTCAAAGATTTATTTTCCCAGATGAGAATACATTCATAAACATCACATCTTCATACATTATAGCATGCATACGCATCATACAACACAAATCTCATTTATTTTTGAGAACATCTTAAAATCATGCAGTTCATGCATCATGACATTACATACGACTAATACTTTTCCTTTTCAGAAAAAAGTCAATCAAAATATGATTACCATCTACCTTTACAGTTCCAGATCAACACCGGTAACAAGCCAAGAAAATTCAGTGGACGACTGATCGTGGGTTAACATCCGAAACCAAACAGGACAATTATCTACTTGATCATCCTCAGGCAACCCTACATCGGTTCCTTTTCTTTCAGAAGAAGTCTTACACGGGCTCATCAACAGGCAACCCTACACCGGTTCCTTCTCAACCTCAAATGTAGTTTTACACGAACTCATCATCAGGCAACCCTACACCGGTTCCTTCTCAATTTTCAGACGAAGTCTTACACGGACTTATCATCAAAGTAACCCTACACTGGTTCCTTTTCTTTCAGAAGAAGTCTTACACGGACTTATCTCAAGATGACCTTACCCCGGTTCATCAAGAAGTTTTACACGAACTTATCCTGCAGTAACCTTACCCCGGTTCCTCCAGAAGTCTTACACGGACTTATCTCAAGATGACCTTACCCCGGTTCATCCAGAAGTTTTACACGAACTTATCCTGCAGTAACCTTACCCCGGTTCCTCCAGAAGTCTTACACGGACTTATCTCAAGATGACCTTACCCCGGTTCATCCAGAAGTTTTACACGAACTTATCATGCAGTAACCTTACCCCGGTTCCTCCAGAAGTCTTACACGGACTTATCCCGAAGTAACCTTACCCCGGTTCCTCCAGAAGTTTTACACGAACTTATCCCGAAGAAACCCTACACAGGTTCTCTCTCTCCAGGCGTAGTTTTACACGGACTCGTCATCAAAGTAACCCTACACAGGTTCCTTCTCCATTTCAGATGCAGTCTTATACGGACTCATTATCAGTAAACCCTACACAGGTTTCCTTCCTCCAAAGATGCAGTTTTATACGGGCTCATCATCAAAGTAACCCCACACAGGTTCCCTTCTCAAACTCCAGATGTAGTTTTACACGGACTCGTCATCATTAAACCCTACACAGGTTTCCTTCTCAACTCTAGATGCGGTTTTACACGGACTCGTCATCAAAGTAACCCTACACAGGTTCCTTCTCCATTTCAGATGCAGTCTTATACGGACTCATTATCAGTAAACCCTACACAGGTTTCCTTCCTCCAAAGATGCAGTTTTACACGAGCTCATCATCATTCAACCCTACACAGTTGTCCTTCTTTCCAAGATGTAGCTTTACACGAGCTCATCATCAGGAAACCCTACACAGGTTCCCTCTTTCAACTTACAAAAATTACAGTTCAACAGACCACCTCCAGATGGCATCTATAAGCCCATCCACCTGTCAACGGTCTCCAAATGGCATCTATAAGCCCATTCCCGACAAGGTTCTGTCACATCTCCAGATGGCATCTATAAGCCCATCCTCCCATATCACATTTCCAAATGGCATCTATAAGCCCATTCCCGACAAGGTTCTGTCACATCTCCAGATGGCATCTATAAGCCCATCCTCCTATCCACCATCTTTCCAAATGGCATCTATAAGCCCATTCCCGACATCACACTGCTGATACTCTACTATGTGAGTGCAAATTTCTGGGTACTTTAGTGTTCAATCATCTTCCACCCTCGGATCACGAAAGGCACACAAGCCAATCTACATCCTCAGGTCTAAGAAGATTGAACAGGGGCAACTGTTGTACCCCAAAATTTGCCCTCCCATATTCTTCAAAGTTTTGACAAGCATCATCTCAATTTGCTCAAGTCTACTCAAGGGTTGCACAGTTCAAACACCCTCCTAAGCCAGTCAAATTAGGGTTTTGGTTCTTGCAAGGAAGTTGAGGTTTTCAAGGGCTAAATCAATTCACATATGCCTATACACATTGTCAAGCATCTACATGCCAAGTTTCAAGGCTCACAAGGTCAAGTTGCACAGTCAAAAACCCTAATTGCTTCACAATCAACTGTAGGGGTAAAATGGTCATTTGGCAGTCAAAAGTCAAAATTTCTGGTCAACATCTTATTTTGAAGCCACAATCATCATTTGATCAAGTCTTGATCATGATTCTACAAGAATGGCTCAAAAATCATCAAGATGCAAAAGTTTCCATTTTTGGACAGCTGAAAAGTCAACTGTAACTTGACCAAAGCATAACTTTTTCATGGTTAATCATAAAAATCCCATCCAATTCTCATTTTGAAGGGGAGAACATTTCCTACAACTCATCTTCACATTCCAAGTCCAAGAAATGCTCTCACAAAAAGTTACCAATTTCAACATTATAGGTCATTTTCAAAAGTCAACAAAAAGGCATTTTAAGTCAAAGACCATAACTTGAGATTGGTAAATTCAAATGACATGGGACCAAATGCATTGGTTAGAGGACTTCAAGACCTTTCCAAAATGTCTAAGAACATGTTCATATGATCAAAATTGAGTAAGATATGTATTGGAGAAGTTGGGAAATTTTTGTGAAATGGCAAAAGTCAACTATCCTTGAAACTTCAATTTTTGACAAAAGGGCCCACTTTTTTCCACTTGATTCATCCTTGTCATTCCACCCACGTGTCCCATGATCAATTTCAAGACCAAATAATTATTTTTCCATTTTTATTTAATTTTTATGGATTTAATTCATTTTAATCCATAATAATTCAAATAAATTTTAAAAAATTAATTAAATGGTATCTTGTGGTTTGATTAACCTTCATGTGTCATATTCCACATACCAAAACCATGCCAAGCTCATTTATGCATGAAATTTTGAATTTGGACAAAGCTTTGAAAGGCCTTTAATGGTGGTTAAGACAAAATCCAAAAACATAATGGCACAAGTTTAAGGCTCCTAAAGGTGAATTATTCTCATTCATGACTACATATGCAAGCCTTGCAAGCCTCATTCACGACCTAGGGTGTGCAGAAATGGCCAAGAGCAAAACCAAAAATTGTCCAAAAAGTGAGACTTCTAAAACATAGTTACGAGCATTTTCAGATCAAAAGGAGGACGTGACTCTCTTCTTTTCCATACCCTGAAGCTAAAGCAATCCTTGCCACGTCCTAAGGTCCATCATACCGCGCTGTAAGTTCTTCCAAAGTCACCCCTGTACATGAAACATGAACTCTTTATTCTTGCATTTTTCTTCAAAAAATATTAGCATAGTTATGTTTCTTGTTTGATTTCTGATCTAATGACAATAGCCAATTTCATTGTTAGGCCTTATACTGTGATACACGATTCTAGGTTTTGCTTGCTTGTTTTTTAGGCGTTTTCAGTGCAGGAAAAATTGGTCACCATGATGGGTATAGAAGTGATCAGGACATGGAGACGAAACCAACCATGGTTTTGGAATTAATTTTCGAAGCCTAGGGATGATTTTCAGAAGAGCCTACGAAACTACCTGCGGATAAAAATCCGCAGGTAAATAACCAGGAATTTTCATTGAAGAAGATGATGATGTGTTGCAGCTTGATTCGCCCATTTCAAAAATTGCGCGTTTTTTATATTTTTTTTAGGCATATGCTGAGGTTTTCCCATTTAATAATTACGTGTTATTTTAATAACGAATGAAGCATGCAGCACAGTTGGCTAAGGCGTTGGTGTAGTGAGCGTTGGGACCTGGGTTCGAATCCCATTCCCCCATAATTTCCATGTTATTTTTCTTTACATACTTATGTGCAGGTTCACAAGAAAGGTGCATCATATACCTCACACCCAAACACGCCATGTGTCCTCAGAAGCAGATCCAAAGGCCTGGATTGGACGAGCATCATACTCCTGGTCAACCTACGCCATGGAAAATCTCCAAAAGTCAACAAGGCTGGTTAATGGGCCAGCAATTTCCAGGCTTCACACCTCCATTGGGCCATCAACACCCCCTTTGGTTTCTATTTCTTTTTTTTCTATTTTCCTTTTCTTTTTTTATTTTCTTTAGTAATTATAATTAATATTATTTAATTAATCAATTAATTAACATTTTTTCACCATAAAATTCAGAAAACAAAAAAAAAACATTTTATTATTTATTAACTTATTTTGTAAATAAATTCCAACATTAATTAATTAGTTATGTAATTAGGACAATTTTAACATTTTTAATAAGTAAAATTAATTTAGAATTAGGTCTTTCACTTTCAATTTTTAATTTCCTTTTTTATTTTATTTTATTTTCATTAAAAACATAAAAAACACAAAAACATTTTCTTAAATTAATTAATTAATTAGTTGTTAATTTTAATTTCATTAATTACAAAAAAAGGACAAAATTCAATTCTTTTCTTAAAAGGGTCAAAACCCTTATGACGTTCCAATTTAATTCTTTCGCGCATTATTTTGATTATTTATGTAACTGTTTCCGGATATGTAATAGTAATTAGGTTTATCTCTTTATTTACTATTTCTCGCACTTTATTTCCAAACGGGTTTTGTTTTTTGGCGATGTATAGACCCGCGCCTTGTAATAGCTAGATTTACATTTCTGCAATTTATTTTCCGCACTCCTAATTGCTAATATGCCTGCAAGAATGTATGTAAATAAAACCAATCCGTAGCTCACAAATAACATATACAAGACAAACATTAACTGAAACACAACACACAAAGCACATGCCACTTCTAGGGTACGCCTCACTGGTTGCCTCGAACGTGGTCATCAAGTATAGGACGTCTTAGAGGTCACCCTTTGTCTAAAGATCCAGTTGCCTCGAAACGGTTGCCTCGGATAAAAGGATCTAGGACATTAGGGTTACTTCTAAGGTGTCCTACCATTGCTTCGGTGACCACACTGTCCCTCATAATCGAATTGACCCGAACAACTCCAACGATGGTGCTACCTACCTCTCAATGGTGGGATAGCACTATCTAAAGGACTCTTACACAGCCTAATTCCTTAGAGTAGGTAGATTTCTCTTAAGTACTTGCTCTTTTCAAAAACAAAACAAGACAACTTTTCGCACTCACACTTTCTAAAAGTTTTCAAACAAATTTTTTCATACACTCTTGAGGACAGATACAAGAGTTACTTAGAAATTTTTCAAACGAAACTTTTTTTTTTCAAAACCCACACACACTTAAAAAGCAAACATCTTTTGAAAACATAAGAGCAAGTACCTAAGAGCCCGTGGATAACCACAGATAGAAAGGGTGCTAACACCTTCCCTTTCTATAAATCTACCTCCCGAACCGAGAAACATTCTCAAAGAAGGAATTTTGCTGTGCTTTTGTCCTTCCCATGTTGGAGAACATAAAAGACGGTGGCGACTCTTGCTTACCGCGACATTTTGCGAAACCAGCTAAAAAACAGTCAGTTCTATTTCCACCAATCACAACAACCTTCTTTCATCGATAGATGGTGAACCACAATATCAGTATCGAGCCCTGGCATGTCTTCATACGACCAAACAAAGATCTCAACATGGTCATGCAACATCTGAATTAACCTATTCTTGACACTGCTCTCTAGGTTGGCGGCTATCTTAACTTCTTTCTTGTCTGCTTCAGTATCCAAGTTTACAACCTCAACTGGATATTCATGCGGTTGTATAGCCTTTTCCTCTTGCATTAATAGTCTAGCAAGCTCTCCAGGTACTTCAAAATATTCCCCACCTTCGTCCCTGGCTTGGTAGATCGGATTTTCAAAGTCATAAGTGGCAATAGCAGAATTATTATCAATGGGATCCATAGTGGATGTGGATCTGCAATTTATTGTGTAGGTGTGTGTAAGAACACATAGATATTTTGAAAGTGATAAAATAAAAGAAAGAAAAAGAGCGCAAAATTTGAATGCAAAACGTTAAATGATTTATTGAATGAAAATATATTAATGAAATGACAACCCTAACAAATGAACAGTTATGCCCCGGTCAAGGCACAAGGATTAAAGTTATTGTTTAAAGATTACATAACCAAAACTTTGAAAGCAATAAAACAGAAAGTAGCATTTACTCCTGACTAAAGAAGATTGGTATAACATTTTCGATCTTCCAATTTCTAAGTCTGTTGTCGATGGTAGGAAAAATCCAATTGTCGTGGTCGTAGTCACTGTCAGCATCTTCTATCGCGTTGACTCCATTATTGCTGATGTGAAACAGTGGTCTTCTAGCACGAGCACGACACACATCCCTTTGAGCCTCTACTGTGAAACCCAAACCAAATTTTTCAGATTTATACGGAATGTCAGGAAGCTAACCCCAAGTAGTATAACCACATTTTCTACTACAACTCTAGCATCCTCCAAAGAAACCATTCTGGGTGGAACCCTGGTAGCCTTGGGAGTAGCAGAAATGTATTCAGTAGAGGTAGGAGGGATAACTTCAAAAGTATGGCAGGGAGTCTCGATGAATTCTCCGTCCATCACAACATACCTAAAGGAGTTCAAGTGACTCACCATATACTCTTCTTCACCACAAACTGTAACAACCTTTCCTTTCACAGGATACTTCAGCTTTTGATGCAATATAGAGGTAACATCACTCGCCCCATGAATCCAAGGGAGACTAAGTAAACAAGAATAGGCCAGACGAATTTCCATCACTTAAAAGGTAGAGTCAAAGACTTGGGAACCCACTTTGATCGGGATATCCACCACTCCATGCACCATCCTCTTTGAACCATCAAAGGCTCTGACTATAATATCATTGGGTTTCAGTACAATCCCTTCACAGTTAAGTCTATCTATAGCACCCTTCGGTAGAACATTTAACGAGGAACATGTATCAATCAACACATGAGCTAAGGTAGTGCACATGCATTCAATAGAGACATACAGGGCCTTGTTGTGGTTTCTTTATTCAGGAGTCAATTCAACATCAGAAAAGCCTAATCCATTATCAATCGTCAGGATAGCAACATAACTTTAAAATTGATCGGCAGAAATTTCTTGTAGTACATGAGCAGTTTTCAAGAACTTCACCAAAGCGTGTGCATGGGCTTCATAACACAATAATAGAGATAACATAGAAATCTTGGAGGGGGTCTGCCCCAACTGTTCAATAATTTTGTAATCACTTTTACGGATAATCTTTAATACCTCCTCCAACTCTTGCCTGGAGGCATCTTCAGTGGTAACTTCTTTAGGTACCTCCTTCTGGGCAGGCTCCAAAATTTGTTATTTGCCCCAAGCCTTAGTAATTGACTTGGTAGCGGTAATACGAACTGGTGTGGCGACATTCTTTGGGGATATTTCCGGAGAGAAAACCCTTCCACTTCTAGTAACCTTACTGGTCCCAGCAATGTTGTCAATGTTGGGATCAGCAACTTCAGTATCTTCATATTCAGTGGTCGATAGTTCTTGTTTGACACCATGGTAGTAGAGGTAGGCCCCTTATTTCCAAGGGATATCTTTGTCCGAGGAGTATGGAATAGGTTTGGGTGGGGTGATTATCAGAGGAGCAGCTCTGGGTTTGGCAGTAATCCTTACAGGACCCTTGGAAGTGATCCTGATAGGAGTGCCGAAAATTACAGATAAGTATTGAAACAAATTCTCAATAGAAGGAATCTTCTCAAATATAATTATGTGATTGTCCACCAGACGCTAAATACCTTTTTTCAGCAACTTACAGCCATTGGGTGGGGCTGCACAGCAGTAACATCTTTTAATATAACCTAAAAATAAACCGGCTTGCAACAGTTTCTTCTTAATGATTAGGAGGGGAGTAGTTAAATCACTTAGGATAGCAACATATTAAACATCATCAATAACACTAATGCATTTGTCATGCTTCGACATAGGTGCAATAATTACATTGGGGGTCTCGGGAGGATCAAACTCAATTTATTTATTTTCAATCATGTCTTGAATTTTGTCTTTCAAGGCCCAACAACTATTGGTGTCATGCCCGGGGCTATTGGAATGGTAGGCACACTTCACATTAGGATTATAACGAGGAGAGGAGGTGTTAGGATTCTGGGGAGGATCCCTTAACGTAATCAGTTTCACTTTCAATAAGTGTTGTAAGGCCTGAGATAATGGCATACTGATCTTGGTAAACTGTCTTCTTGGTGCGTCTGACCTACGCTGATTGCTTTGTTGATGTTGTTGCACAAGTGCTGGATTAGAAATTAGCATAGCTACTACAGATTGGTTTTGATAATTTCTAGCACGACTCTTCTGGCCATACACATCGTTAATTTCTTTTTTACCATTGAACATCTTCTAGACAGTACTTGAGGTTGCATCCACTTGAATCTTTCCACTTCTGATACCCCCTTCAACATGTTCCTCTATTAATATCAGCTCAATGAAACCAGATGAAGAGCTTCCAATCAGATGATTGAAGAAAGGTCATGTCAAAGTTCCCATTAACATATCAACCATCTCCCTATCAGACAAAGGAGGTTATACTCTTCTAGCCAGATCTCTCCACTTCTGGGCATACTCCTTAAAGCCTTCGTGAGAGTCCATAGTCATACTTTGTAGTTGCACACGAGTTGGTGCAAGGTCAGCATTATATTGGTATTGTTTGTAAAAAGTAGTGGCCAAGTCTTCCTAAGTACGTATATTGGTTCCTTCCAACTGATAGAACCATTCCAGTTGTGTCCCAGATAAGCTTTCTTGAAAGAAGTGAACTGATAACTTTTTGTCAGTAGTATGGGGTTAGATCTTCCGGACATAAGACCTCAGATGTAGTTTAGGACAAGAAATGCCATCATATTTGTGAGGGATGACAACCCCCGAGATTAGACCCAACTCTTCAAAATCCAGCCCAGTCACTTTCTAGATTTCATGGCATTCAGACGATCTTCCAGTTGTTTGTATCTATCATCAACAGGAGGATACTGTTCATCATAGTAGCCTTCTTCATCAGGAATTTTACCAGAACCAAGGTTGCTTCCCCCCTCAGCTTTGATATGTCTACCGTCTTCCTCTTGATTGTCATCTTCATCTGATGGGATGTGTGATACGGTGGCAGAACCGACTGTTAATACTGGTTTGCGTTTTTGGTTCACAAAATTTCGCGGTAAGCAAGAGTCGCCACCGACTTTTATTTTATCCAATCAGGAAAAGGAAAAAGAATAGAAAAACCTTTTTCGAGATGTTTTTGAGTACGGGGGGTAGATTATAGAAAGTAAAGGTGTTAGAACCCTTTCTATCCATGGTTTTCCATGGGCTCTTAGGTACTTGCTCATTTTGAAATTGCTTGTGTGTGCTTGTTTTGAAAAGTTTTGTTTTACTTCGTTTTAATCCTTGTTTCTTTCCTCAAGAGCGTTATGAAGTTATTTTTGAAAACTTTGTTTGAAAAGTGTTTGGTGGGAAAAAGTTTGTTTGTTTGAGCAAGTACCTAGGAACTAATCTACCTACTCAAAAAAGACTGTTCGTTTTCCTTTAGACAACGCTATCCCATTATTGAGAAATAGGTAGCATCGTCGTTGGAGTTTTAAGGGACTATCGAAAGGGACAAAATGTCATTGAAGGCAACATGTAAGGATACCTTAGCATTTCGAAGGGACTGTCATCATATATTCGTAGGCAACATCAAGAGACAAGATCATTTTTCGTAGGCAACTCGAGGGACGTTAAGGGGCTATGATCTTTATGATGACTTTTAGATTGAGGGTATTTTGCTAAGATATCCCTACGTTCGAGGGACACGACCATTATTTCCGAGGCAACCAAGTGAGGCAAACCCTAGGAGTGAGCATGTGCGAGTGTAATTTTCAGTTAATTTATCTTTGCACATTTAGGGTTTTCTACCGTATTAATTTTCAGTTTGTCTTTCCATACAATCCTATTAACATACATCTAAGCAGTTTATAGTTTGCGGAATTAAAAGCAAGAAAGTTTAAAGTCCTAGCTATTACAAGGCTTTTGCAGATACATAATTATTTTGGACTGAAAATAAAAATGCGGAATTTAAACCCTAATTACTATTACAACCTCGAAACAGTTACAATAATAATAAAAGGAAATTAAAAAATGCGCGCGGCGAATTAAATGCGAGAATAATTTAGGAAACCTAAAAAATCTAATTGAAAAAAGATTTAGGTTAGTTTTTTTTTTAGAAAAATTAATTAGGTTATGTACAAATTAAAACCCTAATTTCTAATTAATTTAAATTATAAAAAAGGAATTAAATTTTCCCTAAATTAAATTAAACTAATTAATTAAGGAAATAAAATATTTTTATGGAAAAAAATGGTTTTTATGTTTTTTTGATTAAATAAAAAAATGATGATTTTTTGGTGTTATTTTAATAAAGGAAAATAATTAGTAAAATAATTAAAAAAATTAAAATAGAAAAGAAAAGAATGGGCATGTGTTATGCCAGCCTGAGAGTGCACCATAGTCCTTCATTGTTTGAGGCGTTGGATCTGAATTATTAATAGATCCAATGGCCAGATGGTGGTAGCGCATGGTAGGCGTTTTGGATGATGATGCATTGAATCTGTAGAAACAAAGTAAGAAAACAAAATTTGTTGGGATGGTTAGTTGTATATATAATAACATAAATAAAATATAAAGGAAATTAAGTGGTCTTTCCCAAACGCGCGCGTGATTCAAATCACCCAATAGGATTCTGCCACCTAATTGTCTTCTTCCCCATAGCTGTTGTTTTTTGCCATACTTTTACCTACAGACAAAACTCCATAGCTATAACCCTGTAAGTTTAAAAAATTCACAAGACGCATGATAAATTAATTCTAGTTGTATAGATCAATTCGTTTTGATCTCACGAGCATCATGGTGTTATTTTCTTGGCCCAATTTAACCTGTATAGAGAAACCCTAAAACGGAAAAGCAAACCCTAAAAATGGTGATCATCAATATATGCATCAAAACGCAAAATTAATTAAACCAAAACATCCCAAATGATGATACAAACACAATTCTATGCTTAAAAGTGATTAATCATGCGTAAATTGTAAAATCAAGTTCAAGATGGCATGTGCAAACCGTGGGTTTGTAAGTCGTGTTTCTTGATGTTTTTGGCCTTGAGGATGATTGGAATAGCTTCAGAACACGTCCAGGAATAGATTGATGGCTTTGGAATTACTTGAAATAGCCTATGGAAGAGAATACGGTCTGCACTTTTTCTTCCAAAATTTGCTACTTCTTTCCTTGTTTTCACGACCCCAAACCCTTTTTGATGCTTTAGAGATGTTAGGTATATATTATAGAATGATTTAGGTCAACAAAAACTGATCATATCTTTGCAAATTATGGAGATTTGATTTCATTCTTTGCCTTGTATGATTTGTTTCCAAAATAGACCAAATTAAGATCTTTTCCAATCAATTAGCTCTTGCACGAATTTTTTGATTTGCTAGCTGTTCATGGACTCATAATATGCTCATAAAATCAAATCTTTGATTTTATTTGATTATTCTACTATTTAAATTGATTTATTTTGATTTAAATGGATAAAAAATCAAAATAAATAATAAAAATAATAAAATAATAGGTGGATAAGCTCAGGGGTCATGGACCGTCTTAGGAACAAGTTTCAAACAAGAAAACATAGGCCCATTTGGAAAAAAAAGTCATTTTGATCAATATTGACTTCATGCACATTTCCAAAAATTGGTCAATTTTGACAATACATATCTCCCTCAATTTAAACCCTAAGAGGGTGTTCTTGGACTTTTTAGAAAGCTTAGGATGTCCCATAAACAACCCTTTTGGTTTCATCTCAATTGGGTCTTCCATGTTCATGTAAGAAGCTTTGACCCAAAAGGTGTTTTTGTTGACTTTTCAAAAGGACCTATAATGTAGAAATTCATATCTTTTTATGAGTGCATATTTTGAACTTGTAGGTTGAATATGAGTTATAGGGAATTTCATCCTCTTCCAAATGAGCCTTGTAGGAAAATTTCTGATAAATATGAGGAAGTTATGCTTGGTCAAAGTTTGGTTGACTTTTCCTATGAAACCCTAATTTAGCAACTTTTGGGTTTTGATGAATTTGGGGCATCCCTTGAGGAATCATGATCAACCCTTGATCAAATGATGGAAGTAACTTAGAAATGTTGATGTTGGCCAAAAATATTGAAGTTTGACTGTATGTGGGTCACAACTGACTTTTGACCTAATATAGTCGATTCTCAAGCATCTGAGCAGTTGATTTAGCAAACTTCTTGTGCAAGGCGTGAAACTTGACATGTGGGATATTGAGAACATATTAAGACCATGGATAGCATATGATACCTTTAGATTCCACCTATCTTGATGAAAACAGAAACCCTAATTTGAGGTATACTGCCTTAGGAGAGAGTTTGTCTGGTCCACTCTTAGGAAACCTTGAGCAAATTGAAGATCTCTGGGAGTATGTATTGAGTAAAATTAGAGGGGAAATTTTGGGGTACAACAGCTGCCCCTGTTCAATCTTCTTAAACCCGAGGATGTAGATTGGCCCGTCTTCCTTTCGTAATCTGAGGGTGGAAGATGATTGAACACTAGAGTGTCCAGAAATTTGCACTCGCATGGAGTGGAACTTGATTTATGATATCTGGAATGGGATTATAGATGCCATTTGGAAGTTTCTATAGAATTGTCGGAGATGGGCTTAAATATGTCATCCAAGATGTGACGGAGTACCGTTGGAGATGGGCTTAAAGATGCCATCTAGAGGATGTTAATTTCCTGAGATATTCCTTTGATGAGAATTCATGTTCCTGTTTTTGATGAGTAATCTGCTGAGGAATGTTGGTATCTGTCTTGGGAGAAATAGAATTTTAGGAGCTTCAGTTGTCTGTTACTCTACTGGGGAATTAACTCCGGAGATGAACTGCATATCTAGTTAGTCTACAGGCTACACCACGACTTACTGGGGAAATGCAAAACCAATCGGGTTTGATCAGGTCTAGGTGTTGTGGACTGCTGTCTAGAGATACGAGAAAACAAACCTGGATGGTAAGGTTATAAGAAGGAACCTGGATAGTAGGGCTTATGGGGAGGAACCTGGGTAAGATTGTTTCGTGATGAGTTTGGGTAAAACTGCATCTGAACCGAGAAGGAACCTGGGTAAGGTTGCTTTGTGAGGAGTTTGGGTAAAACTGCATCTGAACTGAGAAGGAACCTGGGTAAGGTTGCTTTGTGAGGAGTTTGGGTAAAACTGCATCTGAACTGAGAAGGAACCTGTATAAGGTTGCTTTGTGAGGAGTTTGGGTAAAACTGCATCTGAACTGAAAAGGAACCTGGGTAAGGTTGCTTTGTGAGGAGTTTGGGTAAAATTGCATCTGAACTGAGAAGGAACCTGGGTAAGGTTGCTCGTGATGAGTTTGGGTAAAACTGTATTTGAACTGAGAAGGAACCTGGGTAAGGTTGCTTGTGATGAGTCTGTGTAGGGCTTTAGGAGGAACCTGGGTAGGGTTACTTCGGGATAAATCCGTGTAAAACTTCGGCAGGAACCTGGGTAAGGTTACTTTTGGATAAGTCTGTGTAAAACTTCAAGAGGAACCTGGGTAAGGTTACTTTGTGATAAGTTCGTGTAAAACGTCAGAATGAACCGAGTTAAGGTTACTTTGAGATATGTTCGTGTAAAACTTCAGGAGGAACCTGGGTAAGCTTACTTTGTGATAAGTTCATGTAAAACTTCAGGAGGAACCTGGGTAAGGTTACTTTGTGATAAGTTTGTGTGAAACTTAAAAAGGAAATGTATAAGAAAGCACTCGTGTAAGATTTTTCAAGATAAACCCGTGTGAAGCTGCATTTAGGAGAAACCCGTGTAAGATTGCTTCGTGACGAACCCGCGTAAAGCTGCATTTGATCGCGCAGATAATTACTCTGTCTAGTTTCAGGAGCTAATCTTAAACTTGCTGGAAGTTATTGGTGATAACCATCTTTCCTGAAAAGGTACATGATTAATCGTATATGATGCATGAAATGCATTGTATGATGACGTTCTCAAAATAAATGAGACTATGTTGTATGCAATGTGTATGCGCATGTCATGATATATGAACATGAAATGTTATTGTGACGTATCCGAGTGGGAAAATAAATCCCTGACCGCTGCTGAAGAGTAACGAAAATTGAGTTCCTTACCATCATAGAAAAAGTGGTTCTTCTACTTCCGCTGGGGATGGTGAACCGGAGATGACTATGTTGGGGATTTGCCCCTTGTTTACGAATATTCTGTCGGGGAGAGACTCTGCTTGAGAACAACTCTGCGGGGGAATAACTCTGTTGTAGAGAGGAGATGCTTTGCTGGAAGATCTTGCCGATTTGGAGAGATAAACTCCGCTGGGGGATGAACTTCTGTAGCCGGAGGAAAAAGCTCTGTTAGGGATTGAGCTTCCGTATTTAGAGAAATAAACTCTGCTTGGGAGACAACTTTACGAACCGCTTGTGATTATGAAATTTGGTCGGGGAATATAGATATTGATTCTCTGAAGGAACTTTGCTGGGGAACGTAGCTCCTGTTTGGGGAAGCCAATGTCAAAGCTTTAGTTACCTCTACTCTGTGGGGAGTGTAGATGTCATAGGGTCATATGCTGAGGATACAGAAATGACTTTGCATCAGGACTTTTCTGCCCCTGTACCTGCTGGAGAAAGTACCCGCGGAGGCTTTGTGGATGGCTTGAGTGTTATCCCAACTCTTGGAGTCCTTGGTGAATGTAGATCAGGGTAATAAACCTTATACTGATTAGACAAGTGACGAGATGACAGAACATAGTCGTACTCTTCAAATCCCTAAATTTTTCCTGGACCTCCCTTTCGGGTTTTCAGTCCACCGGGATACCCATTTTTGCTCAAGCCGCCTTTTCATGTTTTCGGCTTGCCGGGTGTACATTTTTTTTTATCCCTAATTTTTCCCGAACCTTTTTTGGTTCTCCGGGATGCCCTTATTTTTGCCTAGGCCAGTATACCTAGCGAGTATTTATTCATGCGTAGTATTTTCCGACTATGTCCATGTTCACCGGGTACAGAGAATTGTCATTGTCCATAGTAGTAAGTGTTGCCACACTACCAGAAGATGTTTGTTTGATCGTACAGGATTCGTTGCTGGAATTCATGCCCAATGCCCCAAGTGATTCAGATGGAGATCTGCTCCTGGCTATTTGGCATCTTTGAGAGATTCCTTGAATCTTGACTTGACTGCCCCAAATGATGGACAATGATCATGCCGTGCCCCCCTGGGTTGGAAGTGTTTTTCCACTTGAGGTGATCCTTTTAATTAAGAAGGTTTTTGTTCACTAGATATTCGTCATGCGAATTTCTCTGTTGTTGAACAAATAGTCATATGCAAACAATGTTATTTTAAGAATGCAAAGCTTATGTCTGTCTTGAGGTTTTGAAAATGCAGTTTTTTTAGTAAAATAGAATTTTGCAAAGATGTGATATCAACTCGGGATTTGTAACGGACCTTCAGGAGTCAACATACCTTTTGTAACAGTATGCTTTCGAACTAATCCATGCTTCAGGTAGGACTTTTAAGGGTTATAACGTGGCCTGGTTCATGGTTCAAGAAACAAAGGATAAAGGCTTAAAATTTATTGTACCCACCCGTTCTTCGTGATGTTATTCAGTCTTATGCTCAGTTAATTGCACGTTTGGAATCCTAGTTGAGTTCTAGAATATTATCCTTGATGTTCAGGTGATGGTTCGGATACTGACAGTTTATTTTGAATAGGCAGTCATTTTTTTGTCGAGGATTTGTAGGACCTATTTCCTTACTATCCCTGTCTTTTGCATGAACTGTTTCTTTTTGTGATTACAGTCAGCGGAATGCCCCCGTTTTTTTCTTAAGTCTCCTTCATAGGTTTTGACTTAATGGGATTTTATTTCGCGAGATAATGACTATCTGTCTTGATGATTATAGGGAACCATCACCGTCTTTTGTTTTGGAAGGACGTCTTCGATGCCATTCATTGTGCGCCTAGATTAACTGAGAAAACTACCCTGCCCCAGGTTGTGATTAAGGGTTTTAATTTGTGCAAAAGAAAAACTCCTACTTCTTTGGCTCAAAGGGGTTCACTAGGGATTATCTTCCTTATAACTCCATTGTTTGGAATTTGAAACAACGCCTGTACATCGTCAGTGGGGTCTGTTCAAAAGCATACTATAGAGATTGTGGTATCATTTTCGTCATCCTCCCTCTAAAGGCTTACAGTTTTTAGTCGAGAGTTGAATATCACAAAAAGGAAATATAAAGAAATTTAAGCATAATGAAAAATTAATTCAAGACAGACATGTGTAATGCATTAATGAAATGATAAAGTTTGACATGACAATAATTGTTCGAATAAGCAAAGAAAATACAACTTCAGAATTTAAATGAACAAAAATGTTTTCAATCCTAGCCATGTTTTGGCAAGGGAGCAGTGATCACGTTGGGAGTTTCAGGAGGGTCGAACTCGATCTCCTTGGCATCAATCATATTCTGAATCTTGTATTTCAGCGCCCAACAATCGTTAGTATCGTGCCCCAAGCTACCAGAATGATAAGCACACCTTGCATCCGGGTTATAGTTAGGAGAAGAAGTCTTAGGGTTCGGATGTGGGTTTATCACCGTAATCAGATTCATCTTCATCGTGTGTTATAATGCTTGTGACAATGGCATGTTGATTTAGGTGAACTGCCTTGGAGGTATTTCCACCCTTGGCTGATTGTTTCGTTGTTGTGGTCTTTGTGTGCGTGTCGAATTAGAGATCAACACTTCCCCCACAGATTGGTGGTAGTCTGCCTTGCTACTCCCCTTCTAGCCATGCACAACATTGGCTTCCCTCTTGCCACCAAATGAATTCTTCCCCGTACTCGAAGAGGTATTTTTCTGGATCTTACCACTCTGAATCCCAGCTTCTACTCTTTCTCCAGTCAGAATCAGCTCGGTGAAACCCGCTGACGAGTTTCCGATCAAATGATTAAAAAATGGACCAGATAGTGTCCCCAGAAACATATCAACCAACTCCCTGTCAGACAACAAGGGTTGGACTCTTCCAGCCAAGTCTCTCCACTTCTGGGTATAGTCTTTAAAGCCTTCATTTTCCCCCATGGACATACTCTAGAGTTGAGTACGAGTAGGAGCAAGGTCGGCGTTATATTGATACTTCTTATAGAAAGCAGCAGCCAGATCTTCCTAATTTCGGACATTGGCTCTCTCCAGTTGATAGAACCATTCAAGCTGAGTCCTTGACAGACTATCTTGAAAGAAATGAACCCATAAATTTCTATCAGCAGTGTGGGGCTGGATCTTTCTGACATAAGAGCAGAGATGGAGTTTTGGGCAGGACACCCCATCATACTTTGCAAAAATTGGAGCTTTGAACTTCTGCGCGATGACCACTCCCGAGACCAATCCCAATTCTTCAAAATCCAACCCATGTATCCTCTGGACCTCCATAGCATTTAAGCGATCTTCCAACTGCTTGTATCTATCCTCAATGGGAGGATACTTCTCATCATTGTAGTCGGTATCATTGTCATAAACTTTAGGACTGGGATCTTTCTCCCTTGTCTCTTCTTCTTAATTCTCCCCTTCCTTGGATGAAGAGGTCAGATCGACTTGTCGCTTCAATGGCCCTCTAAACCTTCTGCCTATATTCAGAATACCGACAGCCTTCTTCTTTTTCTTTTTCTCTTTCAGGATGAGGGCTTTCAGATCCTCCCGCCCTTTTGCCAGATTTATGAACATTTGTTGGAACTGGGCGTTTTGTGCCTGAAGGTCCTTGATGCTTTGTTCGGAAGACATTTTTGCTGAAATAAACAGCGAAGAAGATGATAAGCCTGTAATGGTACCTGTAGTGATGTGTATGATATGCATGCAATGTTTTCAAGGATCTCGCGGGGTAAACAAGAAACTGTTAGAATTTGATTGCAGCTTGATTGAATAAACTTCGTGTTGTTGAGAGTCCTTCTTCAAGAGTCAAGCTCACCATATCGAGTGGGTCATAGCCCCTGACTCAAGATCCTTTTACAACATTGGCTAGAGGAAAATAAATCCCCTTGCCCCTTGCTAGACGTCTGGTTCTCCATGACCTACATCAATGATCCTTGAGATCCTTGAAATGGTTAGTATGATATGCCATGTTTATGTTGTCATGATGTCATGATTATGTTGAGAAATCACAAGTATAACAAGCACAAACAAATCATACCAAGTCCTTAGGTTTAAGGCTTGCTTGAGTTTAAGGTAGTACCCTCTTGAAGTTGGATTGGTTCAGCCTGTCCTATAAATAGTAACTGGGTTCTAAGGGATCTTAATATCACTGACCAT
The DNA here is from genome assembly GCA_948472305.1 of Vicia faba. Lineage (NCBI taxonomy): Eukaryota > Viridiplantae > Streptophyta > Magnoliopsida > Fabales > Fabaceae > Vicia > Vicia faba. Next base: position 1,182,818,516 of record OX451739.1, on the reverse strand, counting down.
CCTTTATCGGGCATTGTCTTAGCTCAAGCAATCTTTTCTTGCGGCCGAAATATCCTGAAAGTCTGATCTCAATGAGTGTAGCATCGAGTATCAACCAATCCTCGTCTCTACACCGAGGCCGGCTATCTCACTAATTTCTAATGCCCAAGTTTGTTCAACTAAGATACTAATGTCCGTTAGTGCTTCACGACACCACGCGGTAGCCCCGTATTCTTCTCATTTCCCCACAAAGGATACTGATACCCACCAAAGTATCACACCAACACAGCCATCGCTTAAACCATATCGGTCTACGCCATACAGTCTCCATGATCTATTGTTGTTTACCTAAAAAATTCCCCCAGATCCGGGTGTAGGATCTATAGTAACCCAAACAAAACCCTTTAAGAATAAAGCAAACAAGCAAGAAAGCAATTTGAAATGACCTAGATCCTAAGGTAAACCCCACTTTATTTTATTCCCCAACAGAGTCTCCAGTTCTGTGATACGGTGGCAGAACCGACTGTTAATACTATTTTGCATTTTTTGTTCGCAAAATGTCGCGGTAAGCAAGAGTCGCCATCGACTTTTATTTTATCCAATCAGGAAAAGGAAAAAGAACAAAAAAAACCTTTTTCGAGATGTTTTTGAGTACGGGGGGTAGATTATAGAAAGGGAAGGTGTTAGCACCCTTTCTATCCATGGTTTTCCATGGGCTCTTAGGTACTTGCTCATTTTGAAATTGCTTGTGTGTACTTTTTTTGAAAAGTTTTGTTTTACTTCGTTTTAACCCTTGTTTATGTCCTTAAGAGTGTTACGAAGTTGTTTTTGAAAACTTTGTTTGAAAAGTGTTTGGTGGGAAAAAGTTTGTTTGTTTGAACAAGTACCTAGGAACTAATCTACCTACTCGAAAAAGACTGTTTGTTTTCCTTTAGACAACGCTATTCTATTATTGAGAAATAGGTAGCATCGTCGTTGGAGTTTTAAAGGACTATCGAAAGGGACAAAATGTCATTGAAGGCAACATGTAAGGATACCTTAGCATTTCGAAGGGACTGTCATCATATATTTGTAGGCAACATTGAGGGACAAGATCATTTCTCGTAGGCAACTCGAGGGACGTTAAGGGACTATGATCTTTATGGTGACTTTTAGATTTAGGGTCTTTTGCTAAGATATCCCTATGTTCGAGGGACACGACCATTATTTCCGAGGCAACCAAGTGAGGCAAACCCTAGGAGTGAGCATGTGCAAGTGTAATTTTCAGTTAATTTATCTTTGCATATTTAGGGTTTTCTACCGTATTAATTTTCAGTTTGTCTTTCCATACAATCCTATTAACATACACCTAAGTAGTTTATAGTTTGCGGAATTAAAAGCAAGAAAGTTTAAAGTCCTAGCTATTACAAGGCTTTTGCAGATACATAATTATTTTGGACTGAAAATAAAAATGCGGAATTTAAACCCTAATTACTATTACAACCTCGAAACAGTTACAATAATAATAAAAGGAAATTAAAAAATGCGCGTGGCGAATTAAATGCGAGAATAATTTAGGAAACCTAAAAAATCTAATTGAAAAAAGATTTAGGTTAGTTTTTTTGAGAAAAAATAATTCGGTTATGTACAAATTAAAACCCTAATTTCTAATTAATTTAAATTATAAAAAAGGAATTAAATTTTCCCTAAATTAAATTAAACTAATTAATTAAGGAAATAAAATATTTTTATGAAAAAAATGATTTTTATGTTTTTTTGATTAAATAAAAAAATAATGATTTTTTGGTGTTATATTAATAAAGGAAAATAATTAGTAAAACAATTTAAAAAAATTAAAATAGAAAAGAAAAGAATGGGCATGTGTTGTGTCAGCCTGAGAGTGCACCATAGTCCTTCATTGTTTGAGGCGTTGGATCTGAATTATTGATACATCCAATGGCCAGATGGTGGTAGCGCATGGTAGGCGTTTTGGATGATGATGCATTGAATCTGTAGAAACAAAGTAAGAAAACAAAATTTGCTGGGATGATTAGTTGTATATATAATAACATAAATAAAATATAAAGGAAATAAAGTGGTCTTTCCCAAACGCGCGCATGATTCAAATCACCCAATAGGATTCTGCCACCTAATTGTCTTCTTCCCCATAACTATTATTTTTGGCCATACTTTTACCTACAAACAAAACTCCATAGCTATAACCCTGTAAGTTTCAAAAATTCATAAGACGCATGATAAATTAATTCTAGCTGTATAGATCAATTCGTTTTGATCTCACGAGCATCATGGTGTTCTTTTCTTGGCCTAATTTAACCTGTATAGAGAAACCCTAAAATGGCAAAGCAAACCCTAACAATGGTGACCATCAATATATGTATCAAAACACAAAATTAATTAAACCAAAACATCCTAAATGATGATATAAACACAATTATATGCTTAAAAGTGATTAATCATGCATAAATTGTAAAATCAAGTTCAAGATGGTATGTGCAAACCGTGGGTCTGTAAGTCGTGTTTCTTGATGTTTTTGGCCTTGAGGATGATTGGAATAGCTTCAGAACACGTCCAAGAATAGATTGTTGGCTTTGGAATTACTTGAAACGGCCTATGGAAGAGAATACGGTCTGCACTTTTTCTTCCAAAATTTGTAACTTCTTTCCTTGTTTTCACGACCCCAAACCCTTTTTTATGCTTTAGAGATGTTAGGTATATATTATAGAATGATTTAGGTCAACAAAAACTGATCATATCTTTGCAAATTATGGAGATTTGATTTCATTCTTTGCCTTGTATGATTTGTTTCCAAAATAGACCAAATTAAGATCTTTTCCAATAAATTAGCTCTTGCACGAATTTTTTGATTTGCTAGCTATTCATGGACTCATAATATGCTCATAAAATCAAATCTTTGATTTTATTTGATTATTCTACTATTTAAATTGATTTATTTTGATTTAAATGGATAGAAAATCAAAATAAATAATAAAAATAATAAAATAATAGGTGGATAAGCTCAGGAGTCGTGGGCCATCTTAGGAACAAGTTTCAAACAAGAAAACATGGGCCCATTTGGAAAAAAAGTCATTTTGATCAATATTGACTTCATGCACATTTCCAAAAATTGGTCAATTTTGACAATACATATCTCCCTCAATTTTAACCCTAAGAGGGTGTTCTTGGACTTTTTAGAAATCTTAGGATGTCCCCTAAACAACCCTTTTGGTTTCATCTCAATTGGGTCTTCCATGTTTATGTAAGAATCTTTGACCCAAAAGGTGTTTTTGTTGACTTTTCAAAAGGACCTATAATGTAGAAATTCATATCTTTTTATGAGTGCATATTTTGAACTTGTGGGATGAAGATGAGTTGTAGAGAATTGCATCCTCTTCCAAATGAGCCTTGGATGGAAAATTTTTGATAAAGTATGAGGATGTTATGCTTGGTCAAAGTTTGGTTGACTTTTCCTATGAAACCCTAATTTAGCAACTTTTGGGTTTTGATGAATTTGTGACATCCCTTGAGGAATCATGATCAACCCTTGATTAAATGATGGAAGTAACTTCGAAATGTTGATTTTGACCAAAAATATTGAAGTTTGACTGTATGTGGGTCACAACTGACTTTTGACCTAATACAGTCGATTCTCAAGCATCTGAGCAGTTGACTGAGCAAACTTCTTGTGCAAGGCATGAAACATGACATGTGGGATCTTGAGAACATATTAAGACCATGGAGAGCATATGATACCTTTGGAGTCCACATATCTTGATGAAAATAGAAACCCTAATTTGAGGTACACTGCCTTAGGAGAGAGTTTGTCTGGTCCACTCTTGGGCAACCTTGAGCAAATTGAAGATCTCTGGGAGTATGTATTGAGTAAAATGAGAGGGAAAATTTTTGGGTACAATAGGATGTTAGAAGCTTGAACTCGTTTGGCGGGACCTTTGAATCTTCTCCCCATGTTGAAGATACCAACCGGTTTCTGAGTCTTTTTATTCTTGGCGATGAGCGTCATCAGCTCTTTCTGCCCCCTGGCTTAGTTCAGAAGCGTCTCTTGGAATTGAGAATTTTGAGCTTGAATTTCTTTCACGATTTGTTCGAGATCCATCTTATACTGAAATAAACAGCAAGAAGATGAGAAAACCTGTTTTGGGAAGTACTTGTTATGTATGACAAGCATGATATGTAGATGCAACATTTTCAAGGATCTCGGGGGTTAAACAAAATGAAAATGTTGGAAGTCAAATTTGGCTGCAGCTTTGACTGAAGAATGCCGGGTCTTAATTTTTGAATGTCCATCCATAAGAATCAAGATCACCATGCCAAGTGGGTCTTAGACTTTGACTTACAAGGACGTACTTTGATCTTGACAATATCTGTCTAGAGGAAAATAAATCCTCTTGCCCCTTGCTAGAAATCTAGTTCATGATAAACATGTATCACAGGTCCCTTAAGATCCTTGAAATGGGTTAGTGAGAATGCGATGTTATGATATCATGATGTCATGTTTACACAAGTGACAAACACAAGCAAAGAACATAAGAGCCTTAGGTTTAAAGGCTTGCATGAGGTCCGTAGGTAAGTACCCTCTTGAAGTTCAGTTGGCTCAACTTGTCCTAAGAATAGTAATCGGGTTCTAGGAATATCATATCACTGATCTTTCTCGCAGGCTTTGTTTCAGCAGAGAAACTGACTTGCCACCGAAATTTCCCGAGAGTTGAATCTCAATGAGTGTAGCATCGAGTATCAACCAACTTTAGACTGCACCAAAGTCGGCCAACTCACTACCTTCTAACGGCGGTCAATTAAGGTTCTAAAGGCCAGTTAGTGCTTATGACACCACACGGCATCCCAGTGTTATCCTCGACTGACTCAAGGAACACTGGTAGAAACCAATGTGTCACACTAATGTAGCCATCACTTCAACCATATCGGTCTACACCGTACAATTTCCATTATCTATTGCTACTTACCTAAGGTATCCCCATATCCAGGTATATGATCTTTTGCAAGAAAATAAACCCGAGCAACCCTCAAATGTAAAAAAACAAACAAGGAAAGCAATTAAAAGTGATCTAACTCTAAGGTAACCCCTCTTTTTTTAGTTCTCCCCAGCAGATTCGCCAGTTCTGTAATATGGTGGGACAACTGACTTGGTTCTGCGTTTTATCGCAAATGTTGCGAATAGCAAGAGTCGCCACCTACTTTTCTTTTATCTAATAAGGAAAGGGTTAAAAGAATAGGAAAGCCCTTTCTTGATTTTGAGTTTGGGGGGTAGGTTATGAAAATGAAAGGTGTTAGCACCCTTTTCATCCGTAGTTATCTACGGGCTCTTAATTGCTAGCTCACTTTTGAAAATTACTTTGTGAACATGTGTTTGAAAAATATTTTTGAAAAGTTTCCCTTTGTAAGGTGGACTTTGTAATGATTCTCGTATCTGTCCTCGAGAATGCGTACAAAGTGTTTGTTTGAAAATATTTTTAAATAGTGTAATTGTGTGAAAATGTTTTGTTTTTTAAGAGCTTTGTGAGCAAGCGATTAAGATCTACCCTACTCAAGGTTGTTTTTGTACTTTCCTCCTCCTTTAGATAGTGTTATCCTACCATTAGTTAGTAGGAGTCCCTATCATTGGATGTGAAGGGACATGTGTGGGTCATCTTACAGTCATGAAGGCAACTGGTAAGGACACTATAGCAATTTTAGTTAAGGGACTAGATCATTTACCGAAGGCAACATCGAAAGGGTCATCGAGGGACTATGATCTTTGTATCGAGCGACTTTGCTAAAGCATCCCCACGTTCGAGGGACATGACTGTTTTCCAAAAGGCAACAAGGGAGATTACCCTAGAGGTGTGAGTGTGCGAGGTGTGTTGTATTTAAGTTATTTTAGTCTTGCGGTTAGGGTTAGCTATCGTTTGTTTTTAGTTTTTTCATGCAATCCTAGTTACTAAGCAGTAAATGTAACAATAATGAAAAGCAGTAAAGTGCAGAAAATAAATGCAGAAAGTAAACCCTAAACTATTACATCGCTTCGGGGCAGTTACAAAAATAAATTATGGAAAAGTAAACCCTAATTACTATTACATCCCGTGAAACAATTACATAATCGGAAAAATGTGAGAATAATAAACTACATTCGCAAAAGTACAGTTGATCTGAAAAATGGAATCGAAGGAAAAATAAATTTTTTTCTGTTATTGTTTTTATGAAAAAAAGAGATTTGTGTTTAATTAATTTAATAGACCTAAAAATCCCTAATTAATTTTAATAATAAAAAAGAGTCAATTAATTTAATTATTAAAAAAAGGTTGATTAGTTAAATTAATTAAAAAAATTGATTAGAAAAACCTAAGAGTCAAAATTAATTTTAATTAATAAAACTAAAAAAAAAACTAATTATGTTGTAATAAAAAAAAGAGTAATAGTAAATAAAAAAAGGAAGAAAGTTGGGCCTGAAATAGAAAACAGGGGGGTGCTGAAAAGAATTTTGTTAGGCCCAAAGAGGAGAGGCCCAATACGCTGGATGAAGTCTATGTGCTCCAGTGTTTTTCTCCAGGGAGGGCGTACCAAGGGGAAGCACCACTAGAATGTTGGATACTTGTTTGTGGGGATCTAACGGCTAATACGCGAGGGTGCATGGTAGGGAAACTGGAAGCGCGTGCGTTGGATCTACAAAATGTAGAAAATAATGTGAAAATGCAAGAGGCAGGGATCGAACCCATGCCCTTGCATAGTAATGACTTAGAGGCAAGCGCGCTACCACTGGGGTGGTGATACATCTGATGATATAAACGAACCAAAACAAAAATATTACAAAACCATTGTCTGGATTGGAGAGGTGTTGGAGCCCTAGCTCCGATCATCTTCTCTGATGGGTATCTTTCTCAAACCTGCAAAACAAACACTGTTAGAGATCCAAAGGGACTCGACCCCCTAAATCCAACCCTGTAAGTTTAATGGGACCATGATTTTTGGCTAATTCATGCTAGTTTGTGAGGTATGACTAAAACAACATAGATCGGCATGACCATGGTGGTTCGTGATTTCGGTAGCATGGAGGCCATGCGATTGGTTTTCCTGCATGTTGATACCTTATGAACACACTAGTATGGTTAGTTTATCTTAAAAAACATAAAGAAAAACAAAGATATGAATTCATGCAATATAAAAACCGGTGAGGCACGTATATGAGTTTTCATGCCCTTTTGGTCATTGCAATCGATCCAGCCTTACCCTATGGTGTTCCTAGAAGTGAATGGGACGACTAGTTTGTAGTGAAAGAAGCTGTAAATAGGGTTTCCAGTCGCCCTAGGTTTCTTGAGAATTTTGAGATTTTGGACAAGTTTCTTTGTGTAAGGGTTTGTTTCCTTATGCTTGTCTGAATGGAAGATAATATATAGAATGAAATTAGGTCATCCAAAGAGTGGGCTTGGACCTTGTAATAAGCCTTATTTTTATTTTATTTATTTTGAATTAATAGTGAATAAAAATCAAAATAAATAGAATAAAAAGGTCAAGGGGTGCATGAGTAAGATCTGAGGTTCATTATAAGTTGCACAACATGTTTAGACCTTGAAAGAATAGCCCAATAGCCCAAAAATTCAAGTTTGGTCACTTTAGGTTTCATGTATTTGCTCAAAATTTCTCAACTTGCATCAATCATAAGTCTCTCATTTTTTATCATTTGGAGGTGATCCATGACTTTTTGGAAAGCTCAGGATGTCCTCTATAATATATATTTTGATCAATATTTGTATTTGAAGATTTTATCTTGATGTAAGTTTCCTTAACAAAAAGTGTATTTTGTTGACTTTTGAAATGACCTATAATGTATTGGCCCATATCTCTCAAATGAAGCATTTTTTGGACTTGATATTAGAGAGACAAAGCTGTATAGAATTGAATTCCCTGTAAAATGAGCTTTGGTTGAGAAAAATCTGATGAAGCATGTGAAAGTTATGCTTGGTCAAAGTTAAGTTGACTTATCCTTAAGAAAACCCTAATATGGTAACTTTTGACTTTTGATGGTTTGGGAGTTTCATTGATGAATCATGATCAACCCTTGATCAAATGATGAATATGACTTCAAAATCTTGATGTTGACCAAAAATATTGAGGTTTGACTGTATGTTGACCACAATTGATTTTCAATCATCTAAGCAATTGACTGAGCAAACTTGTGATGCAAGGCTTGAAATTTGACATGAGCATTCTTGGAGACATATGAGGAACCATGAAATAAACTTGAGGCTTTAGAAACCCAATATTCCTTGATAGAAGTGAAACCCTGGTTGAATATCTTGAAGAAATGGGAGGGTAAATTTTGGGGTCCAACAGAGACCCCCGTGCCTTTCCCTCCAGTGTTGTTCATGATACCCTTAAATAAACCACTTTATGAGGAGGGTAGAATATCCGTAGACCAATACTAAGAACCTACCTTCTAAGGATGCCTTTCACAAATCCCACTACAATATGCGAACCTGCAAGGGTTGTCCCTTTATCTGCTACTATCTTTCACCCCTAGGGCTTCCGTCTAAATCTTAATCCCTAGCCTGTAGAGGTTCCTCATTGTCTTTTCATTAGCCATAAACCTTAAGGAATTCTTACTTATCTCAGTCTCTGAGGCAATGTAGAATATCATAAAATCCACATCTATTATCACCTTCGTCCTTAAGGAGTTTATTCCTATCCTAATTTCTGAGTCAATGTAGGGTATCATCATGTCCATCTTTAAACTTGTATAGGGTACCTCTATGCTTACCATCAAACTATGTCTACGTCGCATTGCATATCCATGCAATTTTTTTTGCATACCTAAAAGAAGAAGAAAAATATTTTTGCATACCCAAGCATTTTCATACATTTTCATTTTCATCCATTTGCACAAAGTTCATATCATTTACACTTCCACCCTTATCCAACTGTGATCTAGCTAACAAGATTCTCAATACTCACAAGCGAACTAAAAGTATGTCTCAAGAAACCATGGAGGAACTCAAAAGGGGCCAAGAACTATTGAAGGAGGAGGTCCACCAGTTTAAGACTCAAATGAACTTGATCATGTACTTATTACTGAGGAGTGAAGGTAACCCTTCATCATCCCAGCCACAAGCCTATTCAGCACCACAGATGCCACCGTTGTGGGAAGTTCCTCCACCTCAACAGCAACTACAATAACCTTATCAACAGAAGGGATATGCCTAACAAAGGAAAAAACAAAATCTACCACCTAGGATATATAATTCACTTCCCATGCCACACAGTTAGCTACTACAACATTTACTCGAGGCATATTTGGTAGAGCAAAAGTCATTGAATCCTCCAAGTGGGGCACCCCCGCCTAAGCATGATGCAAGATCCATGTGCGAGTACCATGCCAACTCTCCAGGACATACCCTTGAAAAATGTTGGGCTTTCAGACACAGGGTCCAAGATTTGATCGATAATAAGCAGTTGACTTTTGAATAAGGGATCCCATTAGAGAATGGTCGCCCTTTACTTTGACAAATCCAAAGACTACTAAGAATCTCCTAAAGCCAGTGGATCAACAAGGAGGCTTATCTCTAGATCATTAGGACTTTATTATTTCAACTTTTGATTTCCTAGATGTTAATTTTCATTTGTTATAAATTTGCCCCTTTTGGTTTGTAATTCTAATAAAATAAGCATGCATGTTTTGAAATCGATCCATTTGTATCCACTCTCCTATCGCTTTCCATAAATAATCAACGAATTTCCATTTTTAACTCTTCTTTTCTATCTTCCATTACACAACTTTAACAAACTTCGAGAGAGAATGATGAAAATTAAACAACTGAATTTTGCTAAACTATGCTTTCAATATAAGTCTGAGCTGACGGTGTAAGGCATTGTTTCACTTCCTAAATAATGGAGATATAATGAGATAATCCATAGTTAACCCCTTCGAGCCAGAAGTCGGATTTCTTTATATTTTCTTAAAAAAACCTTTAATCTTAACCAGGGGCAGGGTAGACTTCAATTAATTCGACGATGCTTTCAAATCCCAGGAGAATTGGAACGATCTAAGAAAAGGTTCAAGCATATCTCTTTCCTTTATACATCATTGAGAGAACTCTAAGAAAAGGTTCAAGCACCTCATATTCCATGTGTTCATCATCCAAGATTGAGGAATCAACAAATACAAAGTCCACGACATCTTCTTCCTCAGTACATCAATCAAGATCGAATAAACGATGAAGACGAAGCTTACAACAATCTGCATGAAAATCACAAGTGTCAAAATCGAAAAGAAAAAGAAATTAAAAAAAAAGGAGAAAGACTGCTAAGTCAAATCAAATAAAAATTGACTTAGGTAAAAGTTAGGGCATTCCGGTGGACCCAAAAAAATGTTTCAAAAGAATTGGTCCATGCAAAATAAGGGATTGAAAATAAAAAATTGGAGAACAATCTTGTGATTGCCACCTCAAGAATCATCAAGGATCCTCATCAAACGCTTGGATCTTATTAATGCTTGGATCTTATCAATGCTTTTCATTGGTGCTTGAATCTTATAAACACTTCTCATCATCTGCACAAATACGAAATTTCTTTTGGGGATTAAATGTATTTGTTGCATTAATTGAATTTAGGATTGGAGAACATCAAGAAGAATGGGGAGGGCTAAATAAATTTTGAGACTTATATATTTTGTTTATTAAAACCATGAACCATGGACGCATTATAACCTTTAAAAGTCCAAATTGAAGCTAGGTTCACTATAAAGGCATACTCGGAAAAATTTGTGTTAAACTGACTCTCTACGTTTGTTAAAATTATTTCTAACTGCTTCGCTTCCTCAAATATCAATTTCTAATCTTGCATTTCTTTTCAATAATCAATTTCGATTTCAAGAACTTGAATGTGCATCACATTAGGATTACTTTTCAAAATGTACAATTTTATCTACTAATAAATGCTTAGTGTGATACGGTGGGAGAACTGACTTGGGATTTTGTGTTTGTGTTCGCAAATGTTTCGGTTTAGCAAGAGTCGCTACCGACTTTTTATTTTATCCTAAGGAAAGTTCAAAAAGCACAGGAAAGACCTTTGAGATGTTTTCTTGGGTTCGGGGAGTAGATTATATAAAGGGAAGGTATTAGCACCCTTTCTATCCACGGTTATCCATGGGCTCTTAGTTACTTGTTTAGATCACTTGCTTTGCTTTTCAATTGTTTGAAATGGTGCTCTTCAATTGTTTGAAATGATTCTTTATGTGTGATTTGGAAAGATATTTTGAAAAGAAGCCATCGTTGTGGCAACCTTTGTAATGATTCTTGTTTGAATGTATACAAAAGTGTTTTTGTCTTTTGAAAAAGTTTTCAATGTTTGAAAGTAGGGTTTTGAAATTGTGTTGTGAAGTGTGTTTTGAAAGTAACAAGGATGTTTTTTGCAAGCTTTTGATCAAGTAACTAAGATCTATCTACCCTATTTTACTCAAAGATCTTTCTTATGTTTTTAAGCCTTTTAACAGTGTTGCTTCACCATTGTATTTGGTGAACAACTTTGTGTTAGGATGTTAAACGAGACAGGCGTGGGTTATCGTATTGACCATGATAGCAATTGTGCTAAGTATTTTTGGCAATTTTTCTTAAGGGACTTGATCATTTTGTTTAGGCAACTCAGATAGCGTCATCGAGGGACTATGATCTTTTGTTTTATTTTTGTTTTGCCAAAGTACTTAACATACATACCATGGCCCATTTTTGAAGGCAACAAGTGGATTGTAACCCTAGGGGTGCAAGTGTGTATTATGTTTGTTCTTTTCATGCATTTTTGTCTTTGATTAGGTCAAACTATTTGTTGGTTTTGATTTGGCATACAAACCCTAATTCTCTAAGCATGGCATAATTGAAAGCATTTAAGTGCGTAAAAATAAATATAAGCTATTACAACTTTGATATGGGGAGGGGGTACAATTTTTGAATAGGGGATTATTTTGCAAGAAATTAAAACCCTAAATTATTACAACCAAATTGAATTTACAATGCATAATATTTAAATGGGCAATATTTAATAAACACAATAAATAAATAAAATGAATTTATGTAAAAAAAAATTTATGTATGCAAAGTATTTTTAATGCAAAAAGGGTGTAAAGAAATAATACATAATAAAAAAAGAATTGATTATTTATTTTATTTAATAAAGGGGTAAACCCTAATTTTCTTTAAAGAAAATAAATTATATTACTTATACACAAAATATATTAATATGTACAAAAGTAAAAATATATTATAAAAAAAATGTTTTTTAATATAAAATGACAATAAAAATAAAAGTGTATTATTTTTGTATTTTTAATCTATGTTTTTTTCAATAAAATAAAGTATGTGTGTATATATATACATTAAATATATTAAGGATGTATAAAATAAAATAAGATATTTACAAAAATAAAATATATTCAAGAAAATATTTTTAATGTGAATAAAAATAAGAAATGAAAATAAAAGTATATTTTTACATTATTTTCAAGTTTAAACAAAATAATATGTAAGTATATAAAATGTTTTAATACTAGCAATAATTAAAATAAATATCAAATAAATGTAAAAATTATGAAAAATAATTTTTAAGCATTTTTTATGTTTGGAAATAAAATAATAAAGTCAGAAATGAAATAAAAATGCAAAAATAATAAAAATACAAAGAAATGGACCAGGGGGTGTGAAACTGAAAATGGGGGGTGCTAAAAGTAGGAAGTAGCCAGGCCCAGCCCAGCTACTTCATCTTCAACCTTCGTCCAACAGAAACACACGCGTGGTTAGTTCAAACTCGTATCTCCTGTTTCAGTGCTTAAAAACAAAAACTTGTAACATGAAAATTGTATAGCATAATCACACGATTCCAACCATATAAAAAACTTGATCTAACTCTCAAAGACCAGAGAGAATTTCTCTGGCCCTAATTTCTAACCTAGTTTTTTCAGAAAGTTCATGGATGAAATTCTCTTAGCACGTTTAATATAAATGAAAACTGAGCATATGTATGGTTTCAGGGCAATGAGTACTACATCTTTCATTCATAAACCTAAGGTTAAATGTTCCTAAATAGAGAGATAGAAGTTCATGAAATACCTGTTTCAATTGAGTTCGAGTTGGACAATACAGCAACTTTCAATGAGGTCTGAGTTCTTTTGAGCTTGCTTGATGTTCCCTGATCCTTTCCCAATGCTTAGTTTGTCTTGAGGTGGCCTGAATCCTTCTACAGAAGTCAACCTGCACAAGCTTGAAATGAAAATGGTGAACACAGTAAATGGAGTTACAGTTGGCAATGGAGGTTTGGGATAGCTTGAGTGAGTTGAATGGAAGGTGTTTGAAGTGGAAGGGAGCAAAACTCACGAGCAAAATGAGCTATGGCACTCAAGTTGCAGCCATTGCCCTGTTTTGCAAGAAAATGTGGTTTTTATGCACAAGGGGGTTTGAGAGGTGAAAGGCTCGTGTTTCTGGCTTACAAGGATATGCAAAACTTGTTTCAAATGTTGGATTGAGTTGATTTTATCAGATGTGTGTGTTCTTGACTTTTGGCACAATGACTTGTTTTGAAAGAAAATTGTGAAGTGAAATGAGATAGGCCTGTACAGGCTATCTCCAAGCATGCACAAGCTTTTTGTACCTTTGCCTAAGTTTGTGGAACTTGTTTGCTGCAAAGAAAGAAGTTCAAGGCTCAAGAAAAACAACTTTGCAAAAGTTATGCTTTATGAAAATGGAAATGTAATCTTTATGCCCAAAATGGAATTATTCATTGTATAATGCTCCCTTGATCAGAACAATGCCTCTAACCAATGTATTTGCATTCAATTTTTTAGTGTAAATTGGTTTAGAGACCTGTAATCAAGTATAAATCTATCTTGGTCAGATTTTGCAAGTTGTATGAACATGTATTGGCCATGGTTATAAAGTGAGTTTTTGCCAACTTCAAGAATTCGATTCTCCCTAACCACAAAGGTGTTTGAGGAGTTCTTAGACAATTTGGAAAGCTTGCAACATGTACTATAATCCATCTTTGAAATGAAACTTGAGAATCCAAGTGGAACTATGTGAAAAATGGCCAACAAGATGGGTCAAAATCCTGCCTAATTAGGGCAAAAATTTCTCTAAGTTAAAAGTTTTAAGGACCCTTGTTCCAAAAATAATAACTTGAGATCCAAGCTTCTTTTGAGAAAACTTTGTGAATCAAAGTTGTATACTTTATGGAGAAATACAACTTTCATGTTGTAAGTTTTGTTTGAATCCATTTGCATCTTGGTGAAAATATGGGACAAAGTTAGGAAAAATTAAGAAAATTTCATAACTTAGAAAATTTCTAAGTTATGAAATTTTTCCATTCTAAACCCTAATTTGCAATTTTGGGTTTCTTGAGGAACAAGTTTCATAATTTGACATATCTTGATGAAAAATGACCCTTGGCACTTGATTTTGACCAAAAAGTCAAAGTTTGACTTTTCAGTGTACAGTCAAATTTTGATCAGTTGACTGAAAAATTCATTTGTCAATCCTATGCATTTGAGATCTTTTGAACTTGTTGAATAGGTCAAGATAATGTCATTGAGTCCTTGAGTCCATGTTTGAGCTTGATTTGCCATTGGCTAGGTCAAACAGTCAAAAATTGCCTTTGTACAGTTAAAACCCTAAAAATGACCATTTTGCCCTTTTGGTGATCTGATCAAATTTCTTGTGGAATTGTGATCCAAACTTGATCAAATGGTTCATATGAGTTCACAATGTTGATGTGGGTCAAAATTCATAAGGTTTGACTGTAAATTGGTCACAATTGACTTTTTCCCCAATACAGCTGATTTCTAGGTCAACTGTCCAATTGACTGGGCAAAAATTTGATTTAAGGCTTGAAACTTGGTATGGACAAACTTATGAGTCCAACATGAAGTATGAAAGTCAATTTGGGCATTGAAGGTCCAAAAATCCTTGTGCAACCTCAAACCCTAATTTAGGTCAACAGTGTAAGGAGATGTCTTGAGTAGAGCAAACCCTAGCTTGGTCTTGAGTTCCAAGAGCCTTGTGATGAGAAATGTTGACAAAATGAGAGGGAAAATTTTGGGGTACAACACTTAGCATCAAGGAGATTTCAAAAATGGTCTGATCAAAGGTAGAATTTCCAAGAAACCTCTAAATGGGGAAAAGCGTATGAGAGGACCCTTATAAACAGGGGAAAAGACTAATGATCATAGGGGTATATCACATAAAGATACTATTTACAAAGGGTGATCATTCTGAGATTCAATCAACTCGGATCAAGTTTCAAAATATCGTTCAATCAGGGGCATACCTTTCGAAGGAGCATTCCTTAATCAAGTCATATCACAACAGGGTGTGACTCGGATTCCTCGTTTTAAACAAACCTCTCAAGGCCTTGATAATCAGGGGAAACCGTCCAAGATTCAAATGTTGGGGAAGTACGTACCAAGTTCATCATACAATATAGGATCCAAACTCCCTTTTAAGCAACTTCAAGTACAAACTTTTAAAGCTTAGAATACTTGGGGCAATCTATGTCAAGTTCCCATGGAGGTCTAAGTTCTTTTCCTTTGGTGTTTCCTCTATATCTTGGAGATTGAGGGGAACATATTTTCAAAATTCGAATGTTGGTACAAACCACTACGAGGCTCGATCAAAAGGAGTTTATTCAAAATGGTTCATCAAAGCCAAACATTTTCAAGTGTCTTTTAATTAGGGGAATAATGCAAAATAGTAGGGTCATTCATATTGTGATCAAATTGCTTCCAAGCTCATATCAATGAAAATATCCTCCAAGACCCTACCAATAAATTAGGGAAAGACAGGCCACCGAAAGCAATCCATCTTCACCTTTCACAATCCCCATGGGACTTCTCTTCTACATCGTCAATCTTCGAATTCGAAACAAGTATCAGGAAATCATGCAAGCCCAACACTCTACCACCATGTGACAAGCATCCTTGTTACATAGGTGACCTATCTACATTTTAACCATTTGTGATCTCTCACAGGGGCACCATTCAGTAAATCATTTGAGTCATAATCATAAAGCATAAGGCTGCATAAGCCATGCATTATGGTTCTTCGATCCAAAACCAAGCTATACTTATCATCTTATCCATCAGACGAATTCCAACAACATGGATCGAGCCTATCCCAGAGAGAAAAAAAACAAATTATGCATTCGCATTTCAAAATGTCCATTTACACATATTCAAGTCACTCATGATATGCATCAATCAATCATCTCATTTCATGCATCAATCAAATATACATGCATAGCATAAACCAGGTTTCATGTGAAGAAAATCATCATTGTCGATCAAATTATCAATTCTACATCGAATCTCGACAGTAGATTCCCCTAGTTAATCTCAAAATATGATTATCCGGAAGGCCTTAGCATAAGGTAGCTCACAAACAAATCTCGACAGTAGATTCCCCTGGTTGATCACGACAATTGATTATCCGGAAGACCTCAAAAGAAGGTAATTTATAATCGAATCTCAGCAATAGTTTCCCCTGGTTGATCATGGCAGTTGATTATCTGGAAGACCTCGGCAGAAGGTAATTCACAATCGAATCTTGGCAGTAGATTACCCTAGTTGTTCATGATAGTTGATTATCCAGAAGACCTCGGAAGAAGGTAATCTTTCAAATTAAATCTCGATAGTAGATTCCCCTGGTTGATCATGACAGTTGATTATCCAGAAGACCTCGGCAGATGGTAGTACATAACGAATATTGGCAGCAGATTCCTCGGAAATCTCGACAGTGGATTTCCCGTTAAAAAACCTCACATCAAGCATGGAGTATACATTACCATATAAAAATCTCAAGGTCATCCATAACATTTGGTGCATCTAACATACGAAAACACCAAAGAGCATTTGATAAAGAATCAAAGCTTATTCTAGTTAAAAGAGCATCTAAAGAAAATCTCCTCCTACATCCACATCCAGGCCTATTTCTACACCCACGCCTACGTCTATGACTATGTCGATATCAACACCAATGTCCACATCTACATCCATATCTACGCATGCGCCTACGATATAAACATCAAGATCTCGCTGACACTTTTCACCAAATTCAAATCAAATTGGAGATACAACAACTAGCAACAAACAATGTTAGGGAGTTGGTGATTACGAGAACCCGATGGTTTAACAAAGGAGAGAATACCAAAAACATTTTTCATTACATTTTGGGGCATACACACACATTTTGCACATATGTAAATATTTGGGGCATACACACACACTCAGTACATATACACTATGGGTTCCATATTGATCTAATACATCATGAAAATACATCACATATGGAATTTCTCAAAGCATACTTTGGGCAGAACCAATACCTTTTGGTTGTCCATCAGATTATTACCTTGGTTGAAAATAGACAACCAACAAATATCCGATCTTATCTCTAATTTAGTTATCTAAGATTTGATCATCAAAACAACTTCATTTGCACTTTAACTCATTGCCTAAGGCTCCATGCAACAATGTATTTCCTTCTTTGCAATATAGCTCATTTCCTAAGGCTCCATGCAGCAATGTGCGAAATCGACAATTTAAAATCATTGCCTAAGGCTCCATGCAATAATGTGTTTCCTTCTTTCCGATATAGCTCATTGCCTAAGGCTCCATGCAGAAATGTGCGAAATCCACAATTTAAACTCATTGCATCAGGCTTCATGAAGCAATGTGTTTCATTCTTTGCAATATAGTTCATTGCCTAAGGCTCCATGCAGCAATGTGCAAAATCTGCAAATTTAACTCATTGCCTAAGGCTCCATGCAACAATGTGTTTCCTTCTTTGCGATATATCTCATTGCCTAAGGCTCCATGCAACAATGTGTGAAATCTGTAATTTAACTCATTGCCTAAGGCTCCTTGCAGTAATGTATTTCCTTCTTTGCGATATAGCTCATTGCCTAAGGCTCCATGCAGCAATGTGCGAAGTCCATAATTTAACTCATTGCCTAAGGCTCCATGCAGCACTGTGTTTCCTTCTTTATGATATGACTCGTTTCCTAAGGCTCCATGCAGCAATGTGTGAAATCCTCAATTTAACTCATTGCTTAAGGCTCCATGTAACAATGTGTTTCCTTCTTTGCGATATATATCATTGCCTAAGGCTCCATGCAACAATGTGCGAAATCTGTAACATAACTCATTGCATCAGTCTCCATGCAGCAATGTGTTTCCTCTTCTGCAACATAATCCTTTGCATCAATCTTCATGCATCAATGTTGTTATCAAGATTTTTCTACAACATAAACCTTTGTGCCAGTCTCCATGCAACAATATTGTTATCGAGCTTTTTCTGTGACATAAACCTTTGTGTCAGTCTCCATGCAACAATGTTGTTATCAAGCTTTTTCTGCGATATAACCCGTTGTGTCAGTCTCCATGTAGTGATTTTATTATCAAACTTTTTCAAATATATATCCCCTCGGTTGCGATAGATATGTGAATAAACCTGCATAATGCAATGCATCAATCTCCATGCAAGCAATATGTTATCAAACTTTGTTTTATTCACCCCCTAGGTTGCGATGAATAAACAAAATCAAACCAAAAACTTACTATATTAGTCCCCAAGCATTAGTAAGTCAACCTTTCAAACTTGTATCATTTACCTCCTAGGTTATGGTAAATATGAATAAAAAAAATTGCAATCTCTTCTTAGATACTGACGGGTTACCCGCATCGTCATATCTAAGTTAAAACAAACTTTGTTTCAAACGTTGGTAAGATGATACATTATCATTTATGCCTATTCTTCACGCTCATGGGAATGTTGTACATCGTATCTTTGTAATTTTCCGGATAAATTTTGGGGTCTTCCAATATTTAATAAACTTCCGATCAGAACGTGCGAGACCTGTATATTCTTGCACTATTCAGTCAAAAGATGATTAAATAGGGGCAGCTGTGATACCCCAAATTTGTCCTACCTTTATATTATATTTAGGGTTCTATTTAAATAAATGTTATTATATGGTTTTATTTCTATAGGGGTTTAAAACAGGGAAGAAAGGTGTATTGATCTAGAAATAGACCATCAATATCTGATGACCCATTAGGGTTTCATTCATTTTGAGAGGGAGTCTATAAAACAAATTAGTTTTCCTTTTGAGAAGCCCAATAAAATGATATGGCCCATTAAGGTTTCCAGACCGACCCACTAAAATTATTAAAGTCTTATTTTTTAGAATAAGGTAGGGGTGTATATTCTAAGTCAAGGAGGCCCATAAAGTATTTTATTTTGTTAAGGACCAATGAATTAAAACAATGTGGTCCATTTGATTTTTAAGTTTGAAGAGATTGTTTTGTTTTTAATTATAATAATTTTATTATTATATCTACATTGCAATTACTTTTTATACTAATATTGATTTTAATTAAAAGATTATATTAAAAACTTAATTAAAATTGATTTTTGTTTTATTGATTAAAAGAGAAATGTCGATAAAGAGTTTTTTTTCTTTCACGGCCCAAGTCCAGTCAATTAAGGATAGAAACATTTTTGTTGTGAATCAGAAAAACACACAGTCCAAAACAATGAAAAAGGCGTTTGGCCCAAAACAAAAGACAAACATCTATTGTTTAGATTAAACATAGAAACACACGCTTTAATCCTCTAAACAATTAATGTACAAATTGTAGGCAAATCAAACAGTATCGTTTCATTCTATTTTCAGAACCGGACAACTTAATATGAAATTAATATAAACAGAAACATAATCAAAACGAAAACAAAATCGTCAACTATTCAAATAGTTTTGATTTCATGCATCAATTACAATTAGAAATTTTCCTAAATCAGTAACAACAGAATTAAATTATTTCCTAAAACTACAAACCTTAAAACACTATAAAAAGAAAATATTGTAGAGAAACAGGGGAGAGTTTTTTGCAAACAAAATCATTACAGAGAGATACAGAGGCAAAAATTTACAGAAAAGAGAAATTTTACAGACGGGGGAAATATCTTAATAGAAAAGAAAGTTGAAGAAGGGATCCAGGTTTCAATCTCTGAAACCCTAGATCTGAGACACTCCGTATCCCATCCCATTCATCACCCCAAGTCGCCGCCGTTCTCTTTCGCGTTCGTTTCAGAAGGTCAATTTTCTTTCATAAAACTTGAGTATACCTTGTTGTCCCTATGTTGTTTATGAGTTGATCTCCGAATTTAGGTTGCGAAACCCCTTTGTAGATCTTACTCTGGTCTTAAAGTTTATGTAAAAACTGACCATGGATTAGTATAGAGAGATTCATGAGGAATTAGAAAATGTAAAAAATTAAGAATCTGACCTCTTCACGGCGGCGCCACCGTGATGTTCTTAAGCGCCACCGTGAATCTTCATCATCCCCGTCGTTATGTTCATGAGCTCCATCGTTACAGATTTGTATTCTGAGGTTATTGTTTGTTTTAAATGTTTTTGTTTGAATAAGTGAAAGAGACGAGAGAGAATGAGTGAAGAGAAAGAGGGATAACGAAATAAATTGTTTTGTTCTGTGTAAATTGAAAATATATTGTGTCTACTAATCTTGTATGCGTGGATCCAAGAACATTACGATACTCCCTTTATCACATCCACGTGATCTAGATTGCGCGTCCCATATGGCGCATGCCCACCGTACGACCGTGCGACTCTGCACACATAGTCCACATGGACTATCTCAAATCTCTTTAGGCCTGGCCCATTGATACCCACACACCTCTGTCCATTTTTGTTTTGCTAATACACACAGATCTATACCCCATTGACCAAATGGGCCAAGTCCAATATCTGGACTTGGATCCATACTCCCTGCACTCTCCATTTTGTTGCGCCATGTAAGAATACACCCCCCTTTTCTTTTGGGCCTGAATTCAATATTTTAATTCAGGTCCATGCTATTAACACCCCCTTATTTTAATAGCTTAGCATAACTTACACCTCCCTATGTTTTAATCCATTTTCTTTATTATTTTATTTTATATTCTCTTTTATATATATATTTATACTTTTATTATTATAAATCAAATACACTATCCTCCCACCCATCAAAACTATAATTTATTTGAATGATCATATCTTTTAATCATGCATTTTTAAATAATATTTTTTATAATTAATATATAAAAAATATTTAACCAAACATCAAATCATTTTCCTAATCAAATTAATCAACAATTAACTTTTCAAAAAAGGATTATGAATATGTTTGAATCGACTGCACGTTTAGTCTAACAATCTCTGTTATTCACAACACCTAGGCAAAGCACACGGGAAATTCAAATATCTTTCGTAATCCATAAAAAACATAAACCAACCGCGAACTATGAAATGAGACTCTGATTCGTCCTAGGAGGATACGTACGCATACGATTAAAATCATGGTGAGTCCCCCTAATTAAAATTAAAACCCTTTCCCCCTAATTAAAATTAAAACCCTTTTCCCCTAATAATAATTAAAACCCTATTTCCTAAAAATTGCGCTTCTAAACCTAGTATCCTTGTGAACAAGGTAGATGAGGGGTTCCTAACACCTTCCCTTCATCTAGAACTGAGTCCAAACCTAGAATCTCTAACTTATTAAGGTTATTCCTTTATATTCCCTTCCTTAGGATAAAAATTAAGGGTGGCGACTCTGTATTTAAAACCAGTTGCAATAGAACAGTTGAACCTCGTTGATGAAAAAATATTGACGACCATATGTCATGCGCAGTTATACCAGAGAATGATGAAGAAGGTCTTCGACAAGAAGGTGCATCCTCGGAATTTCCAAGTTGGTGACCTAGTAATGAAGAGGATCCTGCCTCCCAATAATACAGATGTCAGGGGAAAGTGGGCTCCGAACTATGATGGTCCATGTGTTGTAAAGACGGTCTTCTCAGGAGGAGCCATGATGCTTGGAACTATGGATGGAGAATATTTTCCACACTTCGTAAACACAGACGCAGTTAAAAAAATACTTCGCATGAAATAGACCCTCTAAGTCGACGGCTTAGGCAAAAATGGGCATCCCGACGAACCATAAAAAGAGAAAGGTTCGGGCAAAAATTAGGGATAAAAAAATAATTAATCAAACGAATTGAGTACACCCGCTAAGTTGAAAACCCGAAAAGGGCGACTTAGGCAAAAAGGGGTGTCCCGGTGGATCGAAAACCTGAAATGGCGATCCAGGCAAAAGTTAGGGATTTAAAAATCGAATGACTGCGGCATCACAGTTAGCGGGTGTAAATGCCTATTATTTACCATCACAATTAGTTGGTAACACTGAAGGGTAGCGATCAGTCCAGTCGTCTTCTCCAAAAAGAAAAGTATTGAGAGACTTCAAAGACCCGAGAGTTATAGCAGAAGCGGGACTCGATAGGAGTCTGTGATCGCATTTCCATCCTTGTATTTCTTTTTTGTTTTGTACGTAATTACCTCTTTTTAGGAATTGCCTCCTGATGTAAATGCCTATTTACAGGCCAATCAATCAATAAAATTTCCATATTTGATTAAAAGCTTCTCTATGTTTTTACCTTTACTATTTTGTTTACAAAAACGTCCAGAACTTTTTATAAATATTTGCATATAAAAACATTGAGTTCTTTACCAAACATGATGTAGACAATTGAAAATTTCTTGAGATATTAAGTGTCCAGGATGACGGCTAAAGTTGCCACGTTATACCTGGGGCATGTTGATATGTTTGTTTTGTAGGGATCATTGTCCATTCATGAAGGTTTCGTACCAGTCCAAAAACGGAAACCCTCGAGGTCGTTACAAACAAAATACTCTCCCCCAACGAAGTATGCATGGGTCTACTTTTCCCCAGTGGAATATGCACTTGATTTTTCTTCTCAATGATGCTTTTTCAGGAAGTTCTCCACAGTCAATTTGTGCTTGGTTGAAGGCCTTCCAAGGTTTGCTTCCCCAATATAACTCGCACTTGAGGGGTTTCTCTTAAGAATTCTCTCCTTCCCCCAGTTATGGAAGATGTTGTACTATCCCCAATGGAAGTTAAATTTCGAGAATTTCTTGTTCAAGAAGTTCTTTCCTCCCCAAGTAAAGATGTGTTCCTCAACGAAGTTCGTCATTGATTTTCTTTTGTTAAAATTTTTCATTATTTCTAGTAGAGGTTGTTTTGACCAGAACTCTACGCTAGGAAATCTATATTCCCCAAATGAAGTGTTTCTTATCCCAAGCAAGGAGGAAACAGATCTACCCTTAGGAATCTAAGAGTGGGTTGAAGCCAGAGTTAGCTCTCTTCAGTGGGCTGCATTTTATTTTTGCAGTGCCCTTCCCAAAGACGATTTTGGGTGGCATCTCTCCTCAGAGTTGGCGTGTGTGATTTTCAATCTCGCATTGCAGTTTATAACCAATGGATATTGAAAATCCAAATTGTTATTCTTCATAGAAGACCATATTTTCAAGGATTTCTCTTTAGCAATTCCTATTTGTTTCTACTATTCCCTAGTGGAACTTCCAAACATGCATCATTACATTGCATCTACCTAAATGCGTAGCATTTCCATTTTATGGAGCATTACGCCATAGAAAAATTCAAACCTGCATCAAAGCATAAGCCAATTCTAGTCTTTTCTGAAAGCTCAATTCATTGACATATTCCTAGAAAAGCTTAACTCCAACAGATACTTGTGGTATTATCAACAGGTTCCTACTAGGTTGTAGTGGTTGGCATTGTATATTTGTCATTCCTGAAGAACAACACCTATGTTCGGTCAGAGGGATTTTGTAGTTTTATTGTCTGGTACAGATAATCAAACTCAGTTGTTGCTTACATTCTGTAAGTTTCTGATTCCTTTTGCATTAGTTGTTGTCAGCTTTTATGCCTTAACAAGTTCTCCCGCCTTTTGCACGAGATACTCCTTTGTTGATTCTGTGGTTACCTTTACCTGTCGTTTGAAAGTCTTCCTTACCTTTTGTATGAAGAATATATTGTCTATTTGGCTTACCTTTTCTAAGTATCCTCCACCTTTTGCACGAGAAGTTATCAGTTTCTTTGCTTGCTTTTTGCAAATCTCTTGCACCTTTCGCATACAAATATCCATATTTTTCCGCCTATTTTATTATCCTTTCGTTAAGAAAATCCTTCCGACCTTTTGTTGTGAAGTCTCATCGCCTTTTTCCTTGAGATATTCATCTATCCTTCTAACCTTTTTTTGTGAACTCTCTCATTTCCTTTTGTGTCTATTCTCATTCTTATCATTTTGATACGAAGTCTCTCATCGCATTTTACCCTGAGATATCCATCTATTCTTCTTATACTTTTGATATGAAGTCTCTCATCACCTTTTGCTTTAAGATGTCCATCTATCCTTCTGACCTTTTATTGTGAAGTCTCTCATTTCCTTTTGCATGAGATGTATATTCTCCTTCTTATCCTTTCGATAGGAAGTCTCTCATCGCCTTTTGCTCAGAGATATCCATTTGTTTTCTTATCCTTTCGTTAAGGAAATCTTTCCTTTTCAATCTTTTATTGTGAAGTCTCTCGATGCAATTTTCTTGAGATATCTATCTATTCATTCTTATCCTTTTGATATGAAGTCTCTCATTACCTTTCGCGTGTGGAGTCACCCGCTTTCTTAACCTTTTGTTAAGAAGATTTTCATCCTTCCTTCCAACCTTTTATTGTGAAGTTTCCTCGCCGCCTTTTGCTATGGAGTCATTCGTTTTCTTAACCTTTTGTTAAGAATATTTCCAGCTTTTCTTCCAATCTTTTGTCGCATAGTCTCTCATCTCCTTTTGATTTGGGATGTCCACCTTATCTCCAACCTTTTGTTGCAAATTTCCTCCTCGCCTTTGGAGTGTGGAGTCATCTGTCTTATTAACCTCTTTGGCAAGAAAATTTCCATCTTTCCATATTTCTTCTTATCATTTTGATAAGAGGATCCCCATTACCTTTTACATGCAGATTTATCTTTGTTGACCAGTAATCTTCCTAGTAAAGAAGATTCTTGAGAAACTTTTTTGTCTATCCTTTTCTTATCCTTTGGTAAGGAGGTGTCTCATAGCCTTTTGCTCGAGAAGTTTTATTTCCCAGCCAAGCGTCTGGTTTCTTTCCTATCCGTGGTGGGAATCCCGTTGAGATACCATCCTTGTGCATCCACCAATAACCTATCCAAAATAAAATTACTCAAAAATATTCAGCTTATCTTTCAGCTCCCAGAGCATAAATTTTACGATTATCTTGGTATTCAATCTTCTTCTACCATGAACATTCAAAAGGCTAGCATCAATCTCACCCTCGGGTTTAAGATGATTGAATAGGGGCAGCTATTGTACCCCAAAATTTTCCTTCCTATTTATAAACAAAATAGATTATGTGTTGTACCCCAAAATTTTCCCTCTCAATTTCTCAAAGATTCTCTCACAAAATCTATATTGGGTCAAGACTGCACAAGGTTTGATCAGCTCAAGATACTTCCTCAACACTGATGGCTCAAATTAAGGTTTGGGTTTGGACAAGTACAATTGGACTTTTAATTCCCCATATAGTTTCCATGGATCATATTGGACTCTCAAGCATCACGTCGAAGAAAGGAGGAAGAGAAAACTATCGAAAGGGCAAAGCAGACCGAAAGGAGTGGTTGTAGATAACAGTTCAAATTCAAAATTTGGTTTAGGTTGTTCGAACCACATGACTGATCGAAAGGAGTGGTGGGTAGATTTTTGACAAATCGAAGAAGAGCAAGCTTTGCTTCAATCCACAAGCTTCGATTGGGCAATGGCTATCTTCGAACAACCTGCTTCGATCCACAAGCTTCGATTGGGAAATGGCTATCTTCGAACAACCTGCTTAGATCCACAAAGCAATGACTTCCTTCATGCTTGCTTAGATCCACAAAGCAATGGCTTCCTTCATGCTTGCTTCAATCCACAAAGCAATGGCTGCCTTCATGCTTGCTTCGATCCACCTCTCAACTTGCTTCGATCCACAAAGCAATGACTTCCTTCATGCTTGCTTCGATCCACAAAGCAAGTCTATCTTCATACTTGCTTTGAACCACAAGGATAGTTGGTTGTGGCATTTGAAGTTTGGACATTTGAAATTTCAACTGATTACTCAAGATATGGTTTTCCAAGTCTTGAGATTCCTGAAAAAACTTTGTGAAGTAGGAAAGTAATCCATAATTTCTTTCGTTTTGACTATGCCAATGAGATCATCTTGCATGCTCAAAGTGGTACATTCAGATGAATGTGGTCCATTCGAAGAACATACATTTTATGGTCCATTTGAAGAACATACATTTGATGGTCCATTCGAAGAACATATAATTGGTGGATTCGAAAAACATATAATTGGTAGATTCGAAGAACATACAATTGGTGGTCCATTCGAAGAACATACAATTGATGGATTCGAAGAACATGCAATTATTGGTCCATTAGAAGGACACACAATTAGTGGAAACGAATATTGCTTTGTTTGTTGATGAGTCTGGTCGAAAGTGGTGGATCTATGTGATCAAAACGAAGGGACAAAGTATTCGACCAGAGTAAAGAAAAAGATCAAATCCATAGGCCATGCTACATGATCTTGCTTTGCAGGCCTCATTACTTATGTTTCACTCCATAATTAATTGTTTACACGTTGAATTAAGCTCTTACCCAAGTATTTAAAGTATTGTCCAAGCCAATTTTCCCTTAATGGCACAAAGTTACCATTTCCATTTTTAGAAAAAAAGAAGGCTTTATGCAAATTGTCAATGCATTGAGCCTTGTGACCTTTATCTTTGATTGCAAACAATATCAAAAGCATGAGTCAAATCTCCTGCGCCCAACAAACATCAAGCCATGCTTGTACTTGAACTGGGGAACCATGAAAACCCATTCAACTAGATTTTTCGTTTTCAACCAAACCATAATTTGTTATCTTACAAATCTGGTTACTCCAACTTCCCAAACCTTTTCTCTATAAATAGAGAGGCCATTTGCAAGCTAAAGGCTCCATATTCTTGTTTTGTTGAAAAATCCTCAAACACTCCCAAACTCTCAAAAAAAACTCAAAACCTGCACACAAGCACAAAAACTTGGCACATCCTTACTTTACACACAAAAATCTCAAATCCCTTCATGCGTTAGTGAGCCTTTCAATTCACTCCCAACCTCCATATACCAGCCATTTGATTCACTCCCTAGATCCCATATACCATCCATTTCATTCACTCCCTAACTTCCATATACCATCCTTTCAATTCACTCCCAGCTTCCATATACCCGCCTTTCGATTTAGTGACTTTTAAAGCAAGGTAGTTATCCCACTAGCTTCAGGGATGTCAAAGCATGCTTAATCCATCATCAAACCGTTCCTGGAGGTTTTGTTGAAGTCCCTCAAGTTTCACTCCAAGAGGTAAGTTTTCTTAAACTTGGAACTCTTCATTCAAACATCATTTGTATATACTTTGTGAAGGAAAAATGTAGATATCATGTCTAGGAAGCTAACCATGTCCATAGTTTCGATTATCATTGCTTGTAAATTAAAAATTTCATCTCTGAACAATTAGGTCTTAACTTTGGTATTGAACAAAATTCATGTTAGCCTTAGATTTATAGCTGTTGAAAATTATGTGGTTAGGTTCATATTTAAATCTTAGGTAGATTTGATGTTTACATCTTTCAATTTGGTTGAGAAATGAAGCTTTTTGAAGTTTAACATTGAGTTATGCATTCATGCGCTTGAAGGAAGAAGATGAAGCCATGTTTAAACATTCAGAAATGAATTCATTTTATATTTAGTGCAAGTTATATAACCAACGGATGAAACAGGTCACCTCAGTGGTACAAACTGCGCGCGCTAAAGCGTTGCCATGTAGAAGATCCTGGGTTCAAGCCCCAGCGAGACCTTTTGTCATTTTTCATATTTTCTCACTTTGTCTTGTTTGTAGGAAGCACACTCGAGTCTCCATAGTTGGGCTTCGACATTTTTATGTTTCTGAACCCCTGCTTAGTAACTAACAAACAGGCCCTGGGCCCAAACACAAAAGTGTTTTCTACACAAAAACTGTTTTAAACACAAAAACTTTTTTCTACACAAAAACACCAAAAATATACTTAAATTATTTAGTTTATTTTATTTAACTTCTTACAATGAAAAAGACCAAAAACATTTTCCTATTTATTTTCTTTTCTTTAATTTAATTCAAGTTTCCTATTTTAATTAATTACCCTTATTTAATTATTTAGGTCAAAATCTTTTCTTAACAAAAATTAAAAAAAAAATCAAAATCCATTCCCTTTCCATTTCTATCCTTGTACATCATATACATTTTTATTCTTGTACATTATTCAAGTTCA
Organism: Vicia faba; assembly: GCA_948472305.1. NCBI lineage: Eukaryota > Viridiplantae > Streptophyta > Magnoliopsida > Fabales > Fabaceae > Vicia > Vicia faba. The sequence continues at coordinate 1,182,790,229 of OX451739.1, read as the reverse complement.
ATATGGTTGTAATAGATGATTAGGATTTAATTTCTTGCAATCCTCATTTGTAATTTGTACTCCCCATTCTCAAATGATGTAATAGCATAGTAAATTTATTTTCCGTAATTTATCGCTTTCATATAAATGCTAATAACTTAGGGTTTGTATGGTAAGATAAAATCAATGCTTAGAAAACCCTAATCCAAGATAAATCAAACATGAAATACAAACACCTTGCACACTTTCACCTCTAGGGTTAACTCCACTTGTTGCTTTATGAAAAATGGTCATGTTATGCATGTGAGACGTCTTAGCAAAAACAATCAAAAAATACAAGATCATAGTCCCTCGATGACGCTACGAATGTTGCCTTACAAATGATCTTAGTCCCTCAAGAAAAATGCTAAGATATATCACAACATTGCTATTCGTGACTATACGATGACTCATGCCCGTCCCTTTACATCCAAAGATAAGGCTTCTTACCAATCAATGGTAAGATAGCAATATCAAAGGAAGGAAGAAATGAACAAAAGACTTTTGAGTAACATTCTTAGTTGCTTGCTCACAATCCATCTTCAAAAACAAAAACATCTTTTCAAGTACACCAAACACTTTCAAAACATGAAATATTTTCAAAAATTCTAACACTTTTTATCCATTCTTATAGAGACGAGAATCATTATAAAGTTTGCCTAAACGAATGCGCTTTTCAAAAATACTTTCAAAATCTACCACAAACACATTTCAAACAAAGCAATTTCAAAAATTGATCTAGCAAGCAACTAAGAGCCCGTATATAACTACGGATGAAAAGGGTGCTAACACCTTCCCTTTTCATAATCTACCCCCCGAACTAAAGAAAACATCTCAAAGGTTTTTCCTGTTCTTTTCACCCTTTCCTTATTGGATAAAAGAAAAGTCGGTGGAAAATCTTGCTATCCGCAACAATTGCGATCAAACGCAAAACAACCAAGCCAGTTCTTCCACCGTATTACATTATGCTTCATTCACCATATTCATCATTTGCATTACATTAACTCAATGATATGGGATTATACGTTTTGACTGTATGAGTGTATATAACTTAAGAGAAGAAATTTGATCTACAAAGATTGAAAATTTGAAATATCTCCATCATAAACATCACATCAAGTCACAAGATATGTGAGTTTAAGAGGTCCCCAACTCATCTCAATTGAATTAGGGTTTGATACCTTGATCATCATCTCCTATCTTCTTGATTCAAACTAGGGTTTTGACCAACGGCATGATCTAACTGATTTTTTAAGCAGAAGATGCTCTCATGATATCCCATATGTCTCAAAATATCCATGGGGGGTCCAAGGCTCTTCACACTTTATCGGAGAGTCATGATTGATTGGATGATGAGAGATTTGAGTGAGTATGGGTAAAAGTCAAAGGTTGATTGTGATATGGTGGGAGAAATGACTTGGTCGTTTTGCGTTTGATCGCAAATGTTGCAGTTAGCAAGAGTCGCCACTAACTTTTCTTTTATCCAAAAGGAAAGGCTGAAAAGAACAGGAAAGACCTTTGAGATTATTTTTGAGTTCGGGGGGGGGGGGGGTAGATTATGAAAAGGGAAGGTATTAGCACCCTTTTCATCCGTAGTTATCTATGGGCTCTTAGTTGCTTTCTAGATCACTTGCTTTTATTTGAAAAATGTGCTTTGTGTGTTTTTTTTAAAGTATTTTGAAAAGGCGCCTTCGTTTAGGAAAACTTTGTAATAGTTCTTGTTCGTAAGAACGTATACAAAGTGTTGAGCTTTTGAAAATATTTCATGTTTGGAAAAGGTTTTGGAAGTGTTTTTGAAAGTGTTGGTGTTTGTTTTGAAAATAAGCAAGAGTGTTTGATTTGGAAATGAGCAAGCAACTGGGAACAATCTACCTACTCAAAAGTCTTAATTCATTTCTTCTTTTCCTTTTATATTGCTATCTTACCATTGATTTGGTAAGAAGCCTCATCTTTGGATATAAAGAGACGGGCGCGGGTCATTGTATAGTCATGATAGCAATGTTGTGAGACATCTTAGCATTTCTCTTTGAGGGACTAAGATCATTTGTAAGACAACATTCGTAGTGTCATCTAGGGACTATGATCTTGTATTTGTGATTGTTTTTTCTAAGATATCCCACATGCATAACATGACCATTTTTATAAGGCAACAAGTGGAATTACCCTAAGGGTGCATGTGTGCGAGTGTGTTTGATTGCATGCATTTGTATTTGATTTTATCTTGTCATACATACCTAATTACTAACATTTATATGAGAGTAATAAAAGAGTGCAAAAAATAAATCCTACACTATTACAACCATATTGAATTGCATGAAAATATAAAGGCAAAAATAAACTAAAAGCAAGAAAAAATGGATCTTTCTATTTAGGGCAGCAAACCCTTTGATTTTTTCATTTTTGGCTCTCTTTGATCTGGCCTGAAAAGGGGTGAAGGCGTGACTTTCGATTGGGGCCTGGAGGCAGCTGGGCGTGCCTTCTGGTTCTGCCTTGTTTCTTTATTGCCTTCTTCGATTGAGGCTGACAATAATAAGTCATAGCCTTCGATCCTGGCTGGACCTAGTGCAAATGTTCCTTCTAATCTTTGCCTTTCTAGGGCTTGGAAGTCAGCATGAGCATGTATTATGGCTGGACCTGGAAGCTAGCATTGAAGCCCAAGGCTTTGTTTTATATCTTTCTTCCCCCTGTCTCTTTCATTTGGGATATAAAATGTCCACATGGCCTAAGGCATGTTAACCTTTGTCTTGTGGCCAAACTGAATATTAAAGTATATTTAATGAACTCGCAACAAGGAACAAATAGATTAGCCAGAAAAATAGATTCAAAGGGTGTAAATGAAAGGGAGGCAAAATATTGTATACATGTTATGATTGAAACGAAGGATGCAAGGGTAAGAGTAACTTACCTTGCTTCAGCCTTGAAAGGGGTGGGACCTAAAGTGGAGGCCTTGGGTGCTGGATTCGAAAGAGGGGGCCTAAAACAAAGCCTTGGGTGCTGAATTCGAAGGAAGAAAGAAAGCAAGTGTGATGCTTCTTTCTACACTGGATTCGAAGGATACTAAAGAGTGGGGAGTTCCTCGGAATCGAAGGAGGTGAGTGTGATTCTGGGTTTGTTCTTCACAAGTGTTTAAGGACTTGATAGTTTTTTGTTGTGTTTGAGAAAGTTTAAAGATTCGTTCCCCTGGTCCAAAGTTCCTCTCCTTTGATGTGCAAATGAATTCTCTATTTATAGAGAAAAAAATGAAATGTGCAGCTTGGTGAAAGAATAAAATATAGTTTCTTTGAAAGGCCAACATCTACTTGTGTCAACTTTTCATAATCCCAAGATAAAAGTAACAAAATCAATGGTTTAGATGGGTGGCTCCTAGTTCATAGGGGGAAATGTGCAGAAGAGACAGGCGCAAGGCTCAAAAACTTTCTAAAAAGGTTGTGATGTCATCAAGAGTAAGTTGGCTTGAAGAACAATTTAATATGGAGTGAGGCACAAGTTGGAGGCCTATGTATCATGTCCTATGGACAACTTGGCCCTTAGATCGAATACCTTGTCTTTCGTTTTGGCTCTACAGATCCAGCCTTCGACCAAACTCAAGATCAAATGACATTGAATGTTTCTAACAGTGGCTTGTCTTTAGATTTGGCCACAATCAACTACATGTACAATTTTGAACCCTTTTGTTTTTGATTATGTAAACCCAACCTTCAACCAAACTCAAGGCAGGCAAAACTAAATATTCCCAGCAATGGCATGCCTTTCAATTGGGCCATATTTAGTTGCATGTACTACTTTGAATAGGCAAGAAAATCTCAATGGCATAGTCAAAACTAAAGGAACTCTGGATTACCTTCTTACTTCACCAACATAAGCCAAATTCCCTAAATGAAGGTTTTCTTGAAATGGATCAAGCAGGTAGCTTCGAAGGAGGTTTCAAATCCAAACGAAAGATGAACCTAAACTTGCATTCGAAGGAGGATTTAAGTTCAAAATGAAGGACATACCCAAGTTGCATTCGAAGGAGGCTCTTGCTCAAAACGAAGGATGTAATCCAAGTGGCATGAGGCCATTTCTCAACTGAAGTTTGCATATGCAGGCACACAGAAGGTGTGTGCTCAAACGAAGACTTGCATGCAGGCATGCAAGAGGTGAATGCCCAAACGAAGACTTACATGCAGGAACTTGTGTCTAAACGAAGACTTTTCCTTGCAGGGGGTACATGTGGCCAGAAAAAATTGGTTTTCAAAGCAAGGCACGCAGGCATCATGCTTGGTGAATTGAAGGGTTTGCCTTGCAGGGGGCACTTGTGGCCAGCAGGTCATGACCTTCGATTGCAAGCATGCAAGTAGCATACTTGTCCAATCGAAAGGCTTGCCTTTGCAGCAAAACTTTGTCCATTCAAAGCAAGCATACAGGCAGCAGATTTTGAGCAATCGAAGGAGACCAAAAGTCAATCGAAGGGTGCCAAATTGAAGGAGACTTATTTTTCTCCAAATTTGTCAAAATGTTAGTTTTATCTGTTTTCTCCCTTTTTGACAGCTTCCTTTTAATTTTGGTATTGGAAAATCCCAATGCACTTGTGCAAGCTTGAATCCTGAAAATCTTTGTGAGAAAACCCTTGAGAATTGAGAGGGAAAATTTTGGGGTATAACAGCTGCCCCTGTTCAATCTTCTTACACCTGAAGAGTTAGATTGGCAAATCTGTTGTTCATGACTTGAAGGTGGAAGATGATTGAACACTAGAGTACCCAGAAATTTGCACTCGAAGATGTTGTGGTTGATTGTGTAGGGAATGAGTTTAGAGATGCCATTTGGAGAAATGATGGATAGTTGCTGGAGAAGGACTTATAGATGCCATCCAAAGGTGATGGTTGACAGAAATTAGACTAAGTCTAAATTCTGACTTCAACTGGAGAAGAATCAGAATAAATCTTTGGAGCGATTTATCTGAACTAGGGGAAGTGTCTACCAGAAAGAATCAGGATAAACCATTAAGAGATTTAAACTGAACCAACAGAGGTCTTTGATTGTCTGTCATTAACTAGAAGAAATAAATCTAACCAGAGGAGGTCTTTATTTGTGATGGGCCAGTGTAGGGTTGTTGTTTAGGAGACATATGAGATGGAGGTATGGGTAGGGCTGCTTCAGGATGAATCCATATGAAGGTGCATCTGGGAATGAGAAGGAACCTGTGTAGGGTTGCTTCATGATAAGTCCGTGTAAAACTTCATCTTGGAAAGAGAAGGAACCTGTGTAGGGTTGCTTCATGATGAGTCCGTATAAAACTTCATCTAGGAAATGAGAAGGAACCTGTGTAGGGTTTCTTCATGATGAGTCCGTGTAAAACTTCATATGGAAAGAGAAGGAATCTGTGTAGGATTACTTCATGATGAGTCCGTGTAAAACTTCATCTTGGAAAGAGGAGGAACCTGTGTAAGGTTGCTTTATGATGAGTCCGTGTAAAACTTCATCTGGAAATGAGAAAAGGAACCTGGGTAGGGTTGCTTGATTATGAGTCCATGTTAAACTTCATCTTGGGAGAGAAGGAACCTGTGTAGGGTTGATTCATGATGAGTCCGTGTAAAAATTCATCTGGAAATGTATGAGAAGGAACCTGGGTAGGGTTGCTTCATGATGAGTCCGTGTGAAACTTCATCTTGAGATTGAGAAAAGGAACCTGTGTAGGGTTGCTTCAGTTGTTCGTGTAGATAATTGCCTTGACTTGTTATAGGTATTTAATCTCAGACCTGAGAAAGAAAGATAGCTTTCCTGGCTTGTTACAGGTATTAATCTGGAACTTGAAAATGGTTTATGGTAGCCATCTGTTGATTGACCTTTTCCTGAAAAGGTAAAATGTTAGTTGTACGCAATGTCATGATGTATGAAATGCATGGTGCAATGATGTTATCAAAATAAATGAGATTGTGTCGTATGCACTTGTCATGTATGTAACCAGGATGTATGAAATGTGAAATGATAATGAAGTGTATCTTTGTCTCGGAAAAATAAATCCTTGACAAATGTTGGGGAGTCATTGAATCCCGGCCTGCTGTTGAAGAGTAGGTGTGTCTTCAAACTTTTCTTAGAATGTTTCCATCGGGATTCCTGTTTTGTTGTTTGAGGAGAACTCCGTTGGGGAGTATTGATTTTGACTTGAGAAATATTTGTGGAGAATGTTGATTCCTGTTTGGGGAAAAAAGTTCAGGAGCCTCAGTTGTCCGTTGCTCTACCGGGGAGTTATCTCTTGATGGGAAGGATGAAGTTGAACTGATATCTGGTCGGGTCCAGGCTTCATAATAACTTACTGAAATCAACTGTTATCTGGCCGGGTCCAGGCTTCACAGTAATTTGTAGAATTTAACTGTTATCTGATCGGGTCCAGGCTTCACAGTAATTTGCTGAATTTAACTGTTATATGGTCGGGTCCAGGCTTCACCGTAATTTGCTGAATTTAACTCTTATTTGGTCGGGTCCAGGCTTCACAGCAAATTCTTGAAAGGATGAAGTTGAACTGATATCCGATCGGGTCCAGGTTTAAAAACAACTTACTGAAGTTAACGGTTATCTGGTCGGGTCTAGGCTTCACAGTAATTTTCCAGGGATTGTAGAGTAGTCTACTGGGGAAGAGGAGTTATGGTCCTCTGATTTTGTAGTAGTCGGAGAGGCAAACTCAAGCTGGGGAATCCTGCTGTTTGTTGGGGAAATAAACCCTGTTGCCAGTCTGTTGGAGAGGTGGCGACTTCACTGGGGAAAATCCTCGAGGATTCTTGAGGTTGACTCAGTTGGGGAGAAGTTTCCAGAGGTTGAAACCCTGGCTAGGAGTCATCCTTTGAGAAGGATTTTGGGGAGATTTGTCATTTCCCCTAGTAGCAAGTGTTTGTGGCACCGCCAGGAAATGTTTGAATGTACGTAACCCTTTGTCGGGATTTGCATTCAATGCCCCAAGTTATGGAGATGGAGACTTGCCCCTAGTTATTATGCAATTCTCGAGAGATTTCTTGGAATCTTGACTGGACTTCCCCAGGTGTGCTGGATAGCGACATGTCATGCCCCCTTGTTGATAGGATATTTTGTCATTGGAAGTGTCATCCCATCTGAAGTGACTTTGTTCACTGAGAGAGCTTTCGTTCATCGGATATTCGTTGTGTGAATTTCTCCGCTGTCAAACAAATAGCCATATGCAAACAGCGATATTCAAATAATGTAAAGTTTATGCTTGTCTTGAAGTTTTGAAAATGCGTTTTTAGCAAGAAATTTTGTAAGAAAAATTTAACTCAGGATTTAGAGTAAAGCCTTACAGGAGTCAGGATACCTTTTGTAACAGTATGCTTTCGAACCAACCCATGCTTCAATTAGGACTTTTGAAGGGTTGTAACGTGGCTTGGTTCAGGGTTTAAGAAACAAAGGATAAGGCTAAAAGTGTAATTGTACCCACCCGTTCTTCATGATGTTCTTCAGTCTTAAACTCAGTTAATTATGCGTTTGAACTCCAAATGAGTCTGGAATGACATTTTGGCGACGGTTCAGACAAGTTTATTTCATCAGAAGGCAGACATGTTTTGCAACATTTTTCATGTTGTTGAGGATTTGTAGTGACCTCTTTCTTTTGATTTGTTATCCCTAATTTTTGCCTGACTGTTCTTGTTTTGAGATTACAGTCAGCGGGATGCCCCAGTTTTTCTTAAGTCTGCTTTGTAGGTTTTGACTTAGTGGAGTTTTCTTTTTGAGAGATAATGACTGCCTATTTGATAGGGAACCATCACCGTCTTTTGATTCCAGAGGAATATTTTTGATGTCATTCATTGTATTACAAAGTGAAAGTTTGTGACTGAACGCGCATTTGAATTAACTAAGAGACTACCCTGCCCCGGGTTTTGATTAAAGGTTTCAATTTGTGTAAAAAAGAAAACTTCTACTTCTTTGGCTCAAAAGGGTTGACTATGGATTATCCTCCTTGTAAATCCAGTGTTTAAGATTTGAAAGAACGCATGTACACCGTCATCAAGGTCTATTCAAAAGCATATTGTATGAGATTATGGTATTGTTTTTGTCATCCTCCCTCTAAAGGCTTGTAACTTTTAGCAAGAGTTGAATGTCATAAAGTAAAAATCATAGTTTATATATAGTGAAAATGAATGGATGAATTCAAGACAAACATATGCAATGCATTAATGCAAAAAAGTTTGACATTAATAGATAATTGTTTGAATAACAAAAGAAATTGCAATTGAAAATTCAAAATGAACAAGATGCTCTCAATGATTTGTCATAGGAGCGGTGATCACGCTTGGAGTCTCCGGAGGGTCAAATTCGATCTCCTTGGCGTCAATCAAATTCTGAATCTTGTACTTCAATGCCCAACAATCGTTAGTATCATACCGGGACTGCCGGAATGATAAGCACATGTTGCATTAGGATTGTAGTTAGGAGAAGAAGTTTTGGGGTTTGGATGAGGTCCTATCAATGTAATCAGGTTCATCCTCAACAAGTGTTATAGCGCTTGAGACAACGGCATATTGATGTTGGTAAACTATCTTTTAGGCTCGTCTGGCCTTTGTTGATTTCCCCTTTGCTGTTGTCGGTGCGACGCAGAACCAGAGATCAGGACTGCCCCCACATGTTGGTCATGACGACTCTTTTGACCATACACAATATTGGAATCTTTCTTTCCATTGTATGGATTTTTCTGAGCATCGGAGGGTATAGCTCCTTGGATCTTTCCGCTTTTGATGCCAGCTTTGACCCTTTCACCGATTAGTATTATCTCGGTGAACCCGACTGAGGAGCTTCTAATTAGGTGATTGAAGAAAGGTCCTGTCAAAGTTCCCATGAAGATTTCAATCAGCTCCCTGTCAGTTAAAGGAGGATGTACCTTACCATCCATATCTCTCCATTTTTGGGCATATCCTTTGAAGCTCTCGTTGGAACCCATGGTCATGTTCTGCAATTGCACACGAGTTGGTGCAAGATCAGTGATGTATTGGTACTGCTTGTAGAAAGAAGCAACTAGATCCTCCCAGGTGTGGATGCGAGAACTCTCCAATTGATAGAACCATTCAAGTTGAGTCCCTACTAGGCTCTCTTGGAAGAAATGGATCCAAAGCTTCGGATCAGTTGTGTATGGCTGTATTTTGCGAACATAAGACTTTAAGTGCATCTTAGGGCAAGAGACTCCATCATACGGGACAAAGGTAGGGATTTTGAATTTTTGTGGGATGAGCACTCCGGAAACTAAACCCATGTCTCCTAAGTCCAAGCCAGGCATAACTTGGATCTCCACAGCTTTTAGTTTGTCTTCAAGCTGTTTGTATTTTTCATCCGCCGGTGGATACCGCTCTTCATAAGAGTCATCATCATCAGTAGCTATTTTAGCTGTAATGCTTCCAAATTCCTCTTCTTGACTATCTTTAGAAGAAGCATCTTCTTTTTGAACTAGCTGGGCATGCCCCTTGGACCTTCTCCTCATGTTGAGGATGATAGACTTTTTCTTCTTCTTGCTCTCTTTGGTGAAGAGTGTTTTCAGATCTTCATGCCCCATGGCCAAGTTTATGAGCACTTGTTGGAACTGAGCGTTTTGAGCTTGGAGATCTTTCACCATTTGTTCCATATCCATCTTACTGAAATAAACAGTAGGAAGATAAGGAGACCTGTATGGGAGAAACCTGTCATGATATGATGCATGATATGTGGATGCATGTTTTCAAGGATCTCGCGGGGTAAACACAAGAAAATGTTGGAAATTGAATTTTGATCAACAACTTTGATTGGAGAACTTTGTATCGATGGATGTCCTTCCACGAGAATTAAGCTAACCATGTCAAGCGGGTTGTAGCCCTTGACTCAAGTTTGTTGTACTTGATCTTTGACGGCATTTGGTTACAGGAAAATAAATCCTCTTGCCCCTTGATAGACGTCTGGTTCAACATGACCCTGCATCATAGACCCTCGAGATCCTTGAAATGGTTATTGAAAATGCTATAGTATGATGTCATGATGTTATGTACAAGTAAGCAAGTACAAATAATCATATTCACATAAAGCAGACAAGTCCTTAGGTTTAGGCTTGCATGTGGTTTGTAGGTAAGTACCCTCTTGAAGTTTAGTTGGCTCAACTTGTCCTAGTAATAGTAACCGGGTTCTAAGGGATCTCAATATCACTGATTTGTCTTCTCGGGCATTGTTTCAGCGCAACCCTCTTTCACGGCGACCGAAATATCCCGAAAATAAAACCTCAATGAGTGTAGTATCGAGTATCTACCAACTTCGAACTGCATCAAAGTCGGTCATCTCACTACATCCTAATGGCCAAGTTGGTCAAGTAAAGGTTCTAAAAAGTCAGTTAGTGCTTCATGACATCACTCAGCGGCCCCGTATTATCCTTGACTACTCAAGGGATACCGGTACCCATAAATATGTCACACTAACGCAGCTATTTCTTAGACCATGTCGGTATACCCCACATAGTTTCCATAACACATTGCTACTTACCTATAAGGTATCCCAAATCTGGATAGAAGATTGAAGCCCAAACAAAGAACCAAAATGTAAACCATACAAGTCAAATAATGAAAGCAAGTAAAGGTGATATATCCCTAAGGTAACCCCACTTTTAAGTTTTTCCTCAGCAGAGTCGCCAGTTCTGTTATACGGTGGGAGAAATGACTTGGCCGTTTTGCGTTTGATCGCAAATGTTGCGGTTAGCAAGAGTCGCCACCGACTTTTCTTTTATCCAAAAGGAAATGCTGAAAAGAATAGGAAAGACCCTTGAGATTATTTCTGAGTTCGGGGGGTAGATTATGAAAAGGGAAGGTATTAGCACCCTTTTCATCCGTAGTTATCTACGGGCTCTTAGTTGCTTGCTAGATCACTTGCTTTTGTTTGAAAAATGTGCTTTGTGTATTTTTTTGAAAGTATTTTGAAAAGGCGCATTCGTTTAGACAAACTTTGTAATAGTTCTTGTTCATAAGAACATATACAAAGTGTTGAGCTTTTGAAAATATTTCATGTTTGGAAAAGGTTTTGGAAGTGTTTTTGAAAGTGTTGGTGTTTGTTTTGAAAATAAGCAAGAGTGTTTGATTTGGAAATGAGCAAGCAACTAGGAACAATCTACCTACTCAAAAGTCTTAGTTCATTTCTTCCTTTCCTTTGATATTTCTATCTTACCATTGATTTGGTAAGAAGCCTCATCTTTGGATGTAAAGGGACGGGCGCGGGTCGTCGTATAGTCATGATAGCAATGTTGTGAGACATCTTAGCATTTCTCTTTGAGGGACTAAGATCATTTGTAAGGCAACATTCGTAGCGTCATCGAGGGACTATGATCTTGTATTTGTGATTATTTTTGCTAAGATATCCCACATGCATAACATGACCATTTTTATAAGGCAACAAGTGGAATTATCCTAAGGGTGCATGTGCGCAAGTGTATTTGATTGCATGCATTTGTATTTAATTTTTGGGTTGTCCCCTTGTTGATTTCATCTTGCCTTACACACATAATTACTAACGTTTATATGAGAGTAATAAAAGAGTGCAAAAAATAAATTCTACACTATTAAAACCATATTGAATTGCATGAAAATATAAAGAAAAAAATAAAGTAAAATCAAGAAAAAATAGATCTTTCGATTTAGGGCAGCAAACCCTTCGATTTTTCCATTTCTGGCTCTCTTCGATTTGGCCTAAAAAGGGGGTGAAGGCATGACTTTCGATTGGGGCCTGGAGGCAGATGGGCGTGCCTTCTGGTTCTGCCTTGTTGCTTTGTTGCCTTCTTCGATTGAGGATGACAACAACAAGTCATGGCCTTTGATCTTGGTTGGACCTAGTGCAAATGTGCCTTCTGATTTTTGCCTTTCTGGGGCTTGGAAGTCATCATGAGCATGTATTCTGGTTGGACTTGGAAGCTAGCATTGAATCCCAAGGCTTCATTTCATATCTTTCTTCCCCCTGTCTCTTTCGTTTGGGACATAAAATGGCCACATGGCCTAAGGCCATGTTAACCTTTGTCTTGTGGCCAAACTGAATATTAAAGTATACTTAATGAACTCAAGCAACAAGGAACAAAAATATTAGCCATAAAAATAGATTCAAAGGGTGTAAATGAAAGGGAGGCAAAATATTGTATGCATGCTATGATTGAAACGAAGGATGCAAGAGTAAGAGCAACTTACCTTTCTTCAGCCTTGAAAGGGGTGGGACCTTGAGTGGAGACCCTGGGTGTTGGATTCAAAAGAGGGGGCCTAAAACAAAGCCTTGGGTGCTGAATTCGAAGGAAGGAAGAAAGAAAGTGTGATGCTTCTTTCTACACTTGATTCGAAGGATACTGAAGAGTGGGGAGTTCTTCAGAATCGAAGGAGGTGAGTGTGATTCTGGGTTTGGTCTTTACAAGTGTTTAAGGACTTGAGAGTTTTTTTTTTGTGTTTGAGAAAGTTTGGAGATTCGTTCCCCTGGTCCAAAGATCCTCTTCTTTGATGTGCAAATGAACTCTCTATTTATAGAGAGAAAAATGAAATGTGCAACTTGGTAAAAGAATAAAATTTAGTTTCTTTGAAAGGCCAACATCCACTTGTGTCAACTTTTCATAATCCCAAGATAAAAGTAACAAAATCAATGGTTTAGATGGGTGGCTCCTAGTTCATAGGGGGAAAATGTGCAGAAGAGACAGGCGCAAGGCTCAAAAACTTTCTAAAAAGGTTGTGATGTCATCAAGAGCAAGTTGGCTTGAAGAAAAATTTAATATGGAGTGAGGCATAAGTTGGAGGCTTATGTAGCCTGTCCTATGAACAACTTGACCCTTGGATCGAATACCTTGTCTTTCGTTTTGGCTCTACAAATCCAGCCTTCGACCAAACTCAAGAGCAAACGATATTGAATGTTTCTAACAGTGGCTTGTCTTTCGATTTGGCCACATTCAACTGCATGCACCATTTTGAACCCTTTTGTTTTTGATTATGTAAGCCCAACCTTCGACCAAACTCAAGGCAGACAAAACTAAATATTTCCCATAATGACATGCCTTTCGATTGGGCCATATTCAGTTGCATGTACTACTTTGAATAGGCAAGAAAATCTCAATGGCATAGTCAAAAGGACAGGAACTATGGATTACCTTCTTACTTCACCAACAGAAGCCAAATGCCCTAAACGAAGGTTTTCTTGAAATGGATCAAGCAGGTAGCTTCGAAGGAGGTTTCAAATCCAAACGAAAGATGTACCTAAACTTGCATTTTAAGGAGGCTTTAATTTCAAAATGAAGGACATACCCAAGTTGCATTCGAAGGAGGCTCTTGCTCAAAACGAAGGATGTAATCCAAGTGGCATGAGGCCCTTGCTCAACCGAAGTTTGTATGCAGGCACGCAGAAGGTGAGTGCTCAAACAAAGACTTGCATGCAGGCATGCAAGAGGTGAGTGTCCAAACGAAGACTTGCATGCAGACATTTGTGTCTAAACAAAGACTTTGCCTTGCAGGGGGCACTTGTGGCCAACGAGTCATGGCATTTGATTGCATGCATGCAAGCAGCATACTTGTCCAATCGAAAGGCTTGCCTTTGCAGCAAAACTTGTTTCATTCAAAGCAAGCATGCAAACAGTTGATTTTGAGCAATCGAAGGAGACCAAAAGTCAATCGAAGGGTGCCAAATCGAAGGAGACTTATTTTTCTTCAAATTTGTCAAAATGTTATTTTTATTTGTTTTCTCCCTTTTTGGCAGTTTCCTTTTAATTTTGGTACTCGAAAATTCCAACGCACTTGTGCAAGCTTGAATCTTGAAAATCTTTGTGAGAAAACCCTTGAGAAATGAGAGGACAAATTTTAGGGTACAACATTGATCAAATAAGTTTTTTGGTCAAAATCATTGTCAAAAGTCAATAAGTAAGAAAATGTGACCATTTGTTGATGAAAGTCAAAAAGATTGGTCAAAGATAAGATTTCTTGCAAAATAAATAATCTTAGACTTAGAAATTTTTTTCGAAGTTTCAAGAGATTTGGTGTTCATTTCATCATCTTCTAAACCATGTATCTCACTCATGTGTGTATTGAAATTGACAAACTCAGGATCATTGAAAATAGAATACTCCATACTTCATTTTTGTCCTTGAGGATCTATCTTCCAAAAGTCTATAGATTGTGAGATATTTGAGAGTGAAGTTGTTGATCCATTCTGATTTAAGCTCTAGCACTTGGTGAAAATTCTAATCAATGTTAACATAACCAAGTGACAATCTTTGAGTTCAAAATAAGCATGAAAGCTTTGTTTTAAGTTGAGCTCAACTACAAAATTGTACATCTCACTTTAATTTGTCTACAATTTTGTAAAAGGAAGTGATTCAAGAGCATGCTCCAATCAAAAGATATAGATGAGAGAAGTCGTGAGTTTGTCAAGTTTAAAATCCTCGATACTTAAAAAATTCTGAAACATTACAAAATGATCAAGTATGTGACTTTGAGGAGAATTTTCGGAATAATCTAGTTGTCCCTTCAATTTACTTTCAACTACAAGTTAGCTGTATCACAAGGGCTCTTTCCCATAGTACCAAGGTTACTCCATTTGGTGCATTATGGAAGGAGTTATAAAGTCTTGAAGTGATGCACATGAAGTTGTTAATTCGACATTTTAACATAGTACAATCCCACTGTCTCATTCAGCTTTAATACCATTACTTCATAGCCCTTTTTAATGGTGTTCTATTCATTTTCTCATGTCCATTTCAACATCAAATTTGTTCTATCATATATGCTCTTTCCCTTGATATCCAGAGCACCCCTTTTGATCCATTATTGAAGAGGTTATAGCTCATGGAAGTCGGTGTTTTAAAGTGGCTATCATAATCAGCAATTATTGAAATGTCCACATGCTGAATTAGGTGGTGACATTATGACTCTGAGGGCATTTTGAGGCACGCTACAAGCCTTATTCCAATAGGTGTTCAATATGAAATTTGTTCACACCACGTTCCTCTTCCATGTTGATCTTGAGATATTCTCATAAGAAGACCCGTAAGTCCAATGTTAGCTATGTGAGCACGGGCTCGAGGCGACGCATTTTTTGCCAAGCTTAGCATTTCAGTATGCATAGCAGCAGTGGTACAGCCACGCACCTGACTGTTTCCCTATTTAACCACACATATGTTGAGTATGCATGTAGAGAGGAGAGAGTTTACCAAAAATAAAATAAAAATGAGTTCAAATACTTGTCAGCTTAATTGGTGTACACCATAAGCTTCCATAATCTCCCTGACCCAAGAAAAAAAAACTCAACGTAATAGTTCTTGACACAACAAAAACTCTCTCAACTAAGAGGCTCTCGAGCATTCTCAAAAGGAAAGAAACTGAAAGACACGCGCATGTTTTGTTTTGAGCTCCATTATAAAGGGTCTTCACCATCTTACGGTTACGGTGGCCACACATTCAGTTACAGATTTTCAACAAACTTTCTCTCTCACCCTCACTCTCTTCCTCTCACTTCTTCATCTCGCTCATTCCATGGAGATTCTCTGAGATAGAAGTCATTTTCGCAGAGTTATTATCTTCTTTTTCTTCTCCATAACAAGGAGAATCTCGTACTCGATTCAAGGATCCATCGAAGCAAGATCAGTCACTGTTCCGATCCAGGTCTATTTCAAGGATTCAAGCATCATACTGAGTTTATTTCTCAGTATATAGAGGATCTCTGAATTTTATCTTCATCGTCAAGATTTGAAGCACATACTGTAGAGTTTTCTGAAGTAACCTTGGAACTCGTTGAATCTTCAACAGGTAAGTGTTCGGAAACCTCTTCTCAGCATCTTAGAATTTTCATGCTAGTTCATACACCTGCATCTGTGAGCTCCACACCACTGGTGGTTGGAGCTAGGCTCGAATGTTTGCCGTGGACATACATGTTACAATTGAAATATTTTTTAGATCTGTGCATTCTTAATTTTTCGTTGTGTTTGAGTAAGCTTCTGTGAAAACGAAGGTCGGAAATAGATTCAGGGCAAAAAACGATCGTAGAGGGTTGAGTTTCTTGAATTTTGATGGAAGTTCATCAACTCCAGCCACCTGAGGCGCCGGAGAAGATGGCCGGAATTTGTGGCTCCGGTGACTGTATTTTTTTAAACCCTAGACATGGCACTTATCCATTGGCTCATGATATCTTAACTTCAACCAATCAAAGCTCATGCTAGTTAATTTCTTTTTTCTTTTAGTTTTTATTTTGGATAATTAAATAAAAGGTGCTAGATTCTGATTGGCCTATTTTCGTTTTGTCTGGTAGTTAAGATAAATAAATTGTTGACCAATTGGTAGCTATAAATGAAATGTGACCTAATATTAATCAATAAAAAAATCTGAACCAAAAAGGCTAATTGATAAAAATGAGATAGTGAGACATTGTCATTGGGCCTTGTCCGTATTCTTATCCCCACCCCCCATAAAATTGGGCCTGCGCGCAAGTGTTAATTAATCCAGTTCCTAGTTCAAAAGAAGAACTGCTAGTACACCCCAGCCTTGTTACTACACAATTTTTTATACTCATTCAATTTTGTTTGTAATTTCAATTTTTCTGACTTATAGAAAATATATATAAAATTACATTCCTGATTCTTTAGTGTCTTAGAAATTTTATCATGATTTTTTTGAATTTTGTATATTTGGTTTTCATTTTCTTTCAAATTGTCTTTATCAATATGTTTAGAAGTGAAGTTCCTATGATATCTTGCAAGTTTTAGATGCATTTTTTTTATCACTTATTGACTATTAAAATCCATAAAATATGATGTTGATTCTTTCGTGTCTTAGAGATTTTTAGATGATTTTTCCCTATTTTTTTAATCGGATTTTTATTTTCTTTTAAATCCTTTTTGTGAAGGTGTGCTATTTTATATAGTTTTTGGTCAAGGCTAGTGTTTGATGATTGTTGACTATTATTTTGAACCAATCTTTTTGTCATGGTCAAAAATTTATTTGACCATAGTTTATATGTTAACTTTGTGTTTTTTTATGGGGAATCAAATCTTTTTTTTAATTAATTTTAGGAGCCTCGAGGCTTGCCTAGTTAAAAATACATGTTTGAATAATTGTTTGATCTTGAAGCTTGCATTTATGCAATAGCTTAGAGATTTTTTCTGACATGATAGTGTACATAATAACATGCCTTAGATATTAATGTTATGATTTTTGAGGTCTCTTTAGATCTTTGTTTGATTTTTTCCTTTGTGTTACACAAAGATGAATAATTGTCTACTTGTTTACCTAGTTAGGAGTCGATTCCTTTTGTATGGTTCCCAATAGTTTGGTAAATGATTAATTGACTTCTTTATTAACATGTTAACATGTTTAGGTATATGTTACCTTGATGTTGAGTCTATAAATGAGTCATATGCTTAGGCTATCATGATGTTTGACTCATAAGTTGACAATTGGACGTTTTGACCTAATTTTGGTGCATAGTTTGCTTTAATCATATGATCTTTCTTGTAAATTTTATTTGAGATCAATGATTATAGGTTAGCTACTGAATTGCAATGCCCTCTAACTTGTTTAACATGAAACTTACTTGTCTCCCAAGTTTTGATTACTTTGTAATGTTTGAAAGACATGTTTCTCCTTCATCACTTGAATTGACTAGTTATTTGAGTATTGTTTACATGTAATGCCATGTGCTTCTTTGAAACCTTAAAGCATGTCTTCTAACTTGATTCTTGCTTGAATATAACTTTGCATTGACGACATAAGTGATCCATAAGGCTATAACCTTTAGAGGTATAAATTCTAGGAACTAGTTTGATCATTTGTATAGTCTCTTTAGCCTTCCCTTTTGTGTTTCTTTTGTAATTCTTCCTCCATCTTTGGGAGATGTTTATGTGAGCTTTAGAATGCATACTTTCTGCCTTGGATTAGACCTACCCCTTGTGAGTGAAATCTCTCTTTCAATGGTTTTGCATGATGTCAAAAATACAAGTGTCTCTCTAAATGGCCTCTTAGATGGTTTGATGTATTAGAACATTTGGGAATGGTTAGGAAGTCATCATAATGTATTTTGAATCATTTGTGTCCTTAAAACTAAGATTTTGAGTTATTTTTCGTTGCATGTGTCGACACATCCGAGTTTCAGGTCGACACATGTAACTCAATTTTAAAGCATGTAAGCTTCTGTAAGTCATAGGTCGACACATGCATTATACATGTCGATACATACTGAATGAATTCTAAAATTGCAGAAATTATTATTTTATGTGTCGACACATCCATATTTTAGGTTGACACATTTACTCACGTTTTAAAGCCTGTAGCTACTGACTTGCTCAGGTCGACACATAGAGCCTTTCAGGTCGACACATGCAGCCTTTTTATGAAGCATGTGTCGACACATAAGATTTTGAGGTCGACACTTAAATTTTGTTTTGGTCAAATTTTCATTTTCTTTCATTCCAAATTTGTCCTTCTTACCCTAAACTTTTCCAAACCATAAATACCCATTCATGCATCTTTTATAACTTGATGATACCATAAAATTAGCCTACTTTTTTTTTCATCTTCAACCTTCCAATCTATGCATACACACCAACATTACATTGTAATGATGTTCCGTCGGGGTGCCATCTAGACAAAGAATTGAAGATTTCCAATTGGTTTGGGTTGAGTTCTATAGGGGTCTTCATCTGGAAAAACCATCGGGTTTGTCCTCCAACATCATTTGCTGAATTGAGGGTTTTCGTGCAATATCGTATGAGAAGGAATCGTCCATGTGAAAAATCCCTTGGAGTGTTTGAAATATTTTCAAGGAACCTTAGAGTGGTTGAAATATTTTTAAGTAAGTAGCAAAAATTGGATGATAGAATTAGTGATCTTGTGTTGATAGTGCGCAATCGAATTTACTCAAGTGAAAAATCCCTTAGAGTGGTTAAAATCTTTGCAAGAAACCTTGGGGTGTTAGAAATCCTTTTAAGGAAGTAGCTTAAGTGGTGAATAGGTTGGATCTATCGATTGATTTGATCTTGCTTAAGATCAAAGGTTGAAAGAAGGAGCATCAACACCAAATTGGAGAATTTTGTATTGTTGTTTCTAACTCTTCCATTTTATTAAACATTTTGAATATAAGAATTATCCTAGTTCCATTGCAATTAGGTACAGACGTACCCACACGCGAGGACACCAGTGGGGAACTGTGTAGACAAATTTCTTATGTGTTTTTACTTTTCCGCTTTTACTTGATTTCAATTTAATCAATTTTTTTAGGAAATATCATTGTGATAGTAATTGAATTGTAAGAATTTTTCTCTCAAAATCTATTTTTGAAATAGGTATGGATATAGATTATAATCAATTTTGATTATAAGTGGTTTTGTATCTCAACACTAATCAAAGAGAAATTCTGAAAATCACTTGCACGCCATGTGTTTGATAAAATAATCAAGTTAGTTATTTGATTATTTATCCTTGGAAATAGCATTTCAAAGTGATTGTCTTTGAACAATTAATAAGTGGATTGTTGATTTGAGTTTGTATTGATCAATTACTCAATTTTATCTCATAGACTTATCTTTCATAATTTGTATATTTGAGTTTCTAATAAGTTTTTTTTAGACGACTTATCCAGTTAATTGCTTTCGCATCAAAAAGTTTTGAAAACAATTAAATTCTAGATTTATGTCTAGAATAAAACTTTTGTGCCTCTATTCACCCCCCCTCTAGATACACGATGTTGTCTAACAAGTGGCATGAAGAGACCGCTTGATTCTGGCTTAAGAATACTCTTTAAAATGACTTACGAACCTAAGGGGGGTCATAAGAGAGCTCCAATTTTCACGGGAGAAATTATACTTATTGGAAAACTTGTATGCAAATTCATATCAAATCATATGACAAAGGTGTTTGGGAATCCATTCAAAATGGCCCAACAATGGTGACATATGATGTTGATGGTATTACTATGCCTAAGTTGGAAAATCTATGGGATGAGAATGATAATAAAAAGTAGTCTTATGATTGGAAAGCTAAGAACATCATCGTATTCGCACATGCTGTTAATGAGTTCTATCACATTTCACATCGTCAAACCATTAAGGCTATGTGGGAGACTATACAAGTCGCCCATTAGGGAAACTAATGAGGTCAAACAAGCTAGGATTAATACACTCACTCGAGAGTTTGAACTCTTTCGCATGAAAAATGGTGAAACCATTGCGGAAATGCAAAAGAGATTCTCTCATCTTATTAATCGTTTGAATTTACTAGGTAATCCTATTTCCAATGCTATTGCTACTAATAAAGTTTTGAGATGTCTTACTAGGTGTTGGCAACCTAAGGTCATTGCGATCAAGGAAACTAACAATCTTGAATCACTTGATCTCACCGCACTTTTTGGTAAGCTTGAAGAACACGAGCAAGAACTCAATTGCTTGGATAAATAAGAAAAGAAACTTGAGAAGAAAAAGAAGAATAAGGAAAGTCACAAGGAGGAGGTTATGAACTCAAAGCTCTTAAGGCTTCTAGCTCAAAATCCTCAAAAGAAGAGTACTATAATTATAAGAGAGACGGTAACAATTCTCATGTTTCACAAGATGAAGAAATGAGCTTATTTGTAAAAAGATATCATAAGTATATGGAAAAGAAAAAGGATAAAAGTATCAACAATAGAAACATTGAGACAAAGGAAGAGGATTCAAATTCAAAGGAAGAAACAACCAAAAATAAAGATTAAACCGTGATAAGAAAAAGAAGCATAAACTAAAGAATCATGGTAAATTTAGAAGAGTTTATGTAGCTTGGGGAAGTGATGATGAATTATCGAGTGATGAAAAATCTAGGGAAATTCTAATGTCTCCAATGTGTGTATCTCAACTCATTCAAAGGATATAGGAGGTAGAAACCTCAAATCGGTATGATGAGATATGCCTCTTAGGTCATTATTATGAAGATTACAAGGAAAGAACAACAGCTTCTGCAAGCAACTATGTTCATCATCATTGTAATAAAAAGGGTAAAAATCATAAGGTAAATTTTATTTAAAATAACATATCCAATGAAAAATCTCATGTTAATCTACTTGACGCCTTTAAAAAACTACATAAGGGAGCTATTGAAGCTTTTAAAATGTTAGCTTCAAATAGAAAGATTTTCTCGCATTTGGAAACAAAGATTTTAGAAAATGAAAATAACATTGAAGCTCTAAAGAACTTCCTTGTAGGTATTCCAATGGTTAGGAATATGATGGATGACAATCCCTTTAATTTTGGCTATGGTACTTGTCATATTTGGCAAAAAGAAGTGAAAACTTTTAAAACTAAAATGACAAAAGCTCTACAACCGAAATTCACTCTTGCCATAGACTTAACTAAGTTTGATAAATCCTTGAATCCTCCCTATGATAAATATAATTTTGTTTAAAAGAAAATTAAGAATAAAATGAACGTCTTTCGAAATATAACTTGTTATCATTGTCGCATGAAGGGACATAAAATTGCAGAGTGCAAACTTAAGAAAATCTTAAGATCAAATGGCTATCCTCAATTGAAACCTAAGTAAGATGATTATGTTACTCACCCTCAAGGACCCGATGAAAATTGGGTACCTAGTTCATCTTGTTAAAAGTTTGCAGGAAAATTATCTTGATTGAAAAAGGACTTATGTTGCATCAATGAAGATATATCATCAAGACAATTATGAGATAACACATTTCTGTCATATTGACTTTGTGGCAAAGTGATCAAATATGTTCATTATAAACATCAACAGGTGACTCCATGATAAAGTGATCTTAACTCTACATCAAATCTAAAGTGATAAGAAGTTGGAACTCTTGCGTTTTCATTGCACACCTAGTTGTAAGTTGATTCTCATGTTCTTAACTATCACACAAATGTGTGTGTTTAGTTCCGCTTGGTCGGTGAGGTTGTATCGTGTCACTTTAAATTTTTGTTGTAGAATATTTGATCTTTTGTTCATGACATAATGTGTGTCCTATAGTTAAATATCACTTCCAAAAATTTTGAATTGAATATGTGATTATTTCAATTTTACATGTTTATAGTGAATTTAGTTACTAGTATGCCTATTATGTGTATTTATTTTGCACCATAGTGCTATTCTTACTTATCAGACATAACTATAAATTACATTGTTTATTATGATTCAATACATCAAGGTATATACATGCATCACATTTCATAATTAAGAAATGAGTCTTGGCATTAAGGAGAGTTTATAAGTGTCACGAGTTATTCGAAAACTGGTCAAATTCTTCAGTATGTGTCGACACATAATTCGTACAGATCGACACATAAATTAATTCTTTTCGGGTTTTTCTCAAACGGTTCAGTATAGGTTGGCTCGTAAGTCGAATGTGTTGACACATGATCATTTTGTGTCGACATGTGTACGTTGGGCAGACGAAAATCTGATATATTCATCTTCTTCTCTCTCACCTCCTTTATTGTTCAACCAAAACCCTAAAGCCAAACATATCCCCTTCACACATCTTAAAAAACCAGTCAAAATTCCACTCCTTCATCCAAGCAAATTCATCAAATTTATTCCACAAATCAATCTTGTGTTCATTATGGTCAAAATTCCAACTCTATTCCTCATTCAAGGGTGTCCACTTTCAAGGTACATTCATTAATGGCATTTCATTCATTGTCACTCATATTAGTATAAATTGATTGCTATTTCTAGATTTTATGCATATATCGTTTACATGTTATCATATTTATAAGGTCCGGTAGCATCTAGTTCTAAAGCTTAAACTATTTTGGTTTGTGAATTTCATCAAACACCTTACAGACAAGCTTGAAACTGTAATTTTGTCAATGGGTCCTAATATTGTAAGAGAAAAAGGTGAAGGTCGTGGTAAAGGAAAGGTTAGGTCATCATCAAATACTGCTGAAAATATGTTCAGTCTGGTTAGTGAAGAAAATTATGAATTCTTTGACAAAAAGTGTTGTAGAAGACTTGTCTCCAAACAACACTACTACAAGGTGATAATTGCATATGAATTGCATACTCCCGAGGTTCGTAGCAGACTTGATCATCAAGGGGTCAACTACTTCCTTCCATTGACCCAACAATACAATGAGGATTTGATTCGCATCTTCTATGCGAGACTTCTTAAAAGGGATGGTGTTGCATTCACATTTGGAATTGGAGGTAAGGTATATACCTTCACTAAAGAAATATGGAAACCTCTTTTTGGCATTACCATAGGAAATGAGCTATGGGTTAGAAATTTAAGTTATTATCCAGACTTCAAGTGTAGGATAGGCTCAAATGAACAAATGAAGGAATTATGTGATGATGCCAATAATACTCTGTTTTACCCCAAAATTTTCCCTCCCATATTTCACAAGACATTTCAAGAATAACTTCCAAGTTGCTCAAGATGGCTCAAGAGTTGGGAAGTCAAATCACCTCCTAAGGCAGTCAACTTAAAACTAGGGTTCTGTATTGCATCAAGTTCCTTGCATCCAAATGACCTCAAGTGCTCCCCAATGTCCTAATATGTTCTTAAGTTCATCCATGTCAAATTTCAAGCCTTGCAGAGGAAGTTTGGTCAGTCAATTGCTTAAGAGGTCCAAAGATCGACTGTGCTAGGGCAAAAGTCAACTGTGACCTGCAAATAGTCAAACCTCGAGATTCTTTGTCAACATTATCATTTTTAAGGATAATTCATCATTTGATAAAGGGTTGATCATGATTCATCAAGGATTGCTCAAAATTCATCAAGATTCAAAAGTTGCTAAATTAGGGTTTTGTAGGAAAAGTCAACTCAACTTTGACCAAACATAAATTTCACATACTTTATAATAAATGACCCATCCAAAGATCATTTTTAAGAGGATGAAATTTCCTACAATCTATCTTCACACCCCAAGATCAAGAAATGCACTCACAAGAAGTTACAAATTTGGACATTATAGGTCATTTTTGAAAGTCAACAAAAACACCTTTTTTTCCAAAGCTTATAACTTGATCATTGAATATCAAAATGAGATGATACCAAAAGTGTTGGTTATAGGACATCTCAAGGTTTCTAAAAAGTCCAAGAACACTTCCAAAAGTTCAAAATTGAAGATGTTATGCATTGTTGAAGTTGGGCATTTTTCCAAAATTGCCAAAAGTCAACTATCCCCAAAACTTCAAATTTTGCCAAATGGGCTCACTTTTTTCCAATTGATTTGATCTTTTCACACTACACACGTGTACTATCTTCAATCTTGTGTCCATTCATTGATTTTTCTATTTTATTTGATTTTTATTGAATTAATTCATTTTAAATCAATTTAAATCCAAATAAAATCCAAATATTGATGAAATATGATCTTTTTTATTGATACGGGTTTCAATTATCATCATGGACAAGATCAAACTCGTATCAAGCCATGTTATGAACAAAATATTGGATTTTGGACATTTTTGGAAGCTTTGTAATGGAAGATCATATCAAATCCAAAATCATCAATGCATAAGGATTGAGTCTACAAATGTTAACCTAATTCATTCCTTATTACATATACAAGCTAGAGGCACAAAAATTAGGACCTAGAGGCTGCTAATTCACAAGAACAAAAACTTGAAAAAAGCTTGAAAAGTTGGAAACTGAAATCCCATCTAGAGGCTGGTTCAAAGCAAAATCTCCACGCTATCCTCTTGCTGGACATCCATTGAGTCTAAAGCAATCCTTTACAAGCCCTGGAACCTCTTCAAATGCGCTGTAAGTCTCCCTAAACACGACCCTGCATTTGAAATCGCATACTTGTATTCTTGCATCTTTTTGCCGAAATCTTTACACCATCATGCTAATCGGTCCATTTAGAAACTTTCTGCAATATTTGATTTTGTTTTCATGGCCTGTAACCCCCTAGCCGAACCTAGGGTTCTTGGATTGCTTTTTTTGGGCATTTTTGCTACAGGTGAAATCAAGGCAAATAATGGACATGGACACGTTCAGGAGGGAGAGACGAGCATGACTGTGTTTTTTGTTTGTGTTTTCATGGCCTGGGATAGATTTAGGAATGAGCCATGAATTTAGCTGCGGATAAAATCCGCAGGTAAATAACCAGTTTACAACGAAGAAGACGATGATGTGTCCTCTTCCCACTGGCTGTTTCAAATTGCGCGCGTTTTGTTTTTTTTATTCTGGCATAATAGTTTGTTTTTCCATAATATAATTGATGCTTATTCCACTAACAAATAGAGTGCAGTGGTCCAGTGGCAAGCGTGTTGTACAAAATCCAATGGGACCTGGGTTCGAATCCCAGGTCCCCCAATGCATTTGTTTCATTTTTCTTCAGGTTATTCCATGTGATTTCCAAAGCGTAGCACACCATACACTTTCAGATCTCCAGATGCCATATGGCCTTCAGGCCAAATCTGATGGTCAGGATTGAAGGTGCATCCTATTGCCCAGTCAACGTGCCATGGATGATCAGAAAAGTCAAAGCAGACTAGCATAATTGGGCTTGGAAATTGCTATTCTCACCATCAATCTGGGCCCAAACCCCCCCCCATTGGGTTATTTCTAATTCTTTTTTTATTTCATTTATTTGTTTTGTTTAATTATTATTATTATTATTTAAACTAACCAATTAATAATTTTTCTTAATAAAAATCAAAAATACAAAAATATATTTTATTTATTAAAATTAATTTCATCACTTTTATTTTTGTAAATAAATTAATTCAATTAATTTAGTTTAATTAGGTTTAATTTTTAATATCTTTTTTGCAATATTTAAAATCAATATAGAATATTAGGTTTTTACTAACTTTAGACAATTTATTTCTATTTCTTTAAATATCCAAAAATCCAAAAATATTTTAATTAATTAATTAATTGTTAATTTAGATTTAATTCAAAAATAAACCAAAAAATGCTTTCTTTCAAAAAAGGGTCAAAACCCTAAAAAATGCGCCTGATTCAATTTTCTCGCACGCGATCTATTTTTGCCATATTGATGTAATTGTTTCTCGGAATGTAATAGCTTTTAATTAGGACTTTATTTTATCGCTTTATTTTACTTTCCGCACTTTAATTTTAAGGGTTTGTTTTTGGCGATGTAAATGCCCGACGCCTTGTAATAGCTTAGATTTAATTTTCGCAATTTAATTTCCGCAAACTATACACTGTTGGACAAGATCAAATGTATGAACTTAAAATCAACACAGCTCACCCATGACATGTACAAAGATAAAATTAACCGAAACAACACACTCGCACATGCGCACTATTAGGGTACACCTCACTTGGTTGCCTTCGAACATGGTCATTGAGTATAGGAAGTTTTAGAGGTCGCCCTCTTGTCCAAAGATCATAGTTGCCTCGAAACGGTTGCCTCGGAAAAATGATCTAAGACATTAGGGTTACCGCTAAGGCGTCCTAACATTGCTTTAGTGACCACACGTCCCTTAATCGAATTGACCCTTAAAACTCCAACGACGACATTACCTACTCATCAATAGTGGGATAGCATTGTATAAAGAACATTAGCACAGATTGATTCTTTTTTCGAGTAGGTAGATGGTTCTTAAGTACTTGCTCTTTTCAAAAACAAAACAAAACTTTTCGCACTTACACCTTTCAAACAAAAAAAAACTCCTTTCAAACCCACAAACACAAAGAAAAGCAATTTTTGAAAACACTTTGAGCAAGTACCTAAGAGCCCGTGGATAACCACGGATAGAAAGGGTGCTAACACCTTCCCTTTCTATAATCTACCCCCTGGACCC
This sequence comes from Vicia faba, assembly GCA_948472305.1. Taxonomy (NCBI): domain Eukaryota; kingdom Viridiplantae; phylum Streptophyta; class Magnoliopsida; order Fabales; family Fabaceae; genus Vicia; species Vicia faba. The sequence continues at coordinate 1,182,763,515 of OX451739.1, read as the reverse complement.
GAGAAACATCTCGAAAAAGGAATTTTTCTGTGCTTTTTTCCTTTCCTTGTTGGATAAAATAAAAGACGGTGGCGACTATTGCTTACCGCGACATTTTGCAAAAACAAACGCAAAACGCGAACCAGCATTTCAAAATAGCCAGTTCTCTTCCCACCGATCACATAATTGATGACTCTGTTGGGGACATCTTAAAGTGGGGTGTACCTTAGGATTAGATGATTGTGTTTTCAATTGTTTGCTTTGCATGATTTATATTTGTGGGCTTGTATCGGAGTTCTATAGATCCTAACCCGGATCTGGGGATACCCTTTAGGTAAGTAGCAATAAACTGTGAGGGAACTGTACGACGTAGATCGATACGGTTGAAGCAGTAGCTACGTTGGTGTGGCACTTAGATTGTACCGATATCCCTTGTGTTGGAACGAGGAGAATATGAGTTATCTAAGGGGTCATTAAGCACCAACTGACCTTATAACCTTTAAATTGACCAACTTGGCCATAGAACAGTAGCAGCATGCTACACTCATTGAGACTAAACTCTCGCGATGATTCCGGCCGCAAGAAAAGGTTGCTAAACTGGAATTATGACCAATTGAGGGTAGTCAGTGATATTGAGATCCTCTAGAACCCGGTTATTATTTTTAGGACAGGTTTAAACCAACTGAACTGAAAGAGGGTAGTACCTAAGCTCCTTGCCAGACTGAAATCTAAGGGCTCTCTGTGTGACTTGTGTGCCTTTACCGTGTTTGCTGTTTGTGGATACTTGTGGTGTGATTTCTATCATAACATCATGACATCATAACATTGCATACATTTTGCATTGGGCTAACCTATTTCAAAGACAGGAGGGATTCATCTTTGCTCTGTTTTGTAGGTCATCATGATGCCCATGCGTAGGAATACCATCCGGATCAACTTTGTCCAAGTTCCCACCTTGCTTAAAGATCTGATTGCAAAGATGCATGATACTACTTCCTTCCTCAGAAGACATGGTTGTCTTTTCAGTTTGGTCACCTCCAAATTGGACAAGCAGATGATGAGTGTTTTGGTCCAGTTTTATGATCCATTGTACCATTATTTTACTTTCCAGGACTACCAGCTGGTTCCCACCTTAGAAGAATTCTCTGATCTGCTCGGTATCTCCATTCTAGAGCAGACCCCGTTTACTGGTTGAGAGAAGATTCTTAGGCCCGAAGAGATTGCTGCAGCCCTTTATTTGACCAAAGAAGAGGTAATGACTAATTGGGAGACTAGAAGTGGAGCAAAGGGCTTTCTGACCAAGTTTCTGGTTGGTAAGGCTAATTATTTCTAGGATAGCCTAGACTTCAAGGCATTCGAGGATATTCTGGCTCTTCTGATATATGGCTTGGTATTGTTTCCAAATTCTGACTCCTTTGTTGATGTTAATGCGGTAAAGATCTTCATCTCTCGCAATCCTGTACCCACTCTCTTGGGTGACATCCTTCATCAGCTTTATGCTCGTACGGCCCGAAATCGGGGAACCTTGATGTGCTGTGCTCCGTTATTGGTGAGGTGGTTTATTTCACACCTCCCCAAGTCAGTGCTGAAGAATAAAGAAGGCATGGGCTGGGCTTATAGGGTTATGTCTCTTTCTCATAGTGACATTATCTGGACTCTCAAGGGTATGGATGAGGAAGCTATTAATGATCGTTGTGAGGAGTATCCCAATGTTCCACTATTAGGAACCCATGGAGGAATTTCTTATAATCCGTGCTTGGCCCTACGTCAGTTTGGAAGAGCCAGAAGAGAAGGACCTCATGAATTATTAATGCCTAGTATCATCTTTGATTTTCAAGGGGATAACGATGGGCAACGTCGCAGATTCATAAAGGCCTGGGATAAAGTTCACAGATCTGATCCACACGAGCTGGGTCTAAAGACTTCTCTGCCAATGGAGCCATATCTCAGATGGGTCTGTATCCGTGCCCAAAAGCTGGGTATGCCATATGAAGCTGTCCGGCCTATCATTGTTGAAGTTGCTAATGAAGAAGGGGTTCCTCCAACCATCCTCCATCCTAATATGCCCACTGACATTGGGGCACTGGAAAGGTCTTGGATGCAACTGAGGGAAGAACGGGACTCTTACCGAGAGAAGTTCAACGAGCAAGAGCAGAAGATCCAGAGGTTGACTAGGCAGTTAGAGAACGAGCGGATTCTCAATGACTATGTCCGCACTGATAAGAAGAGACCATGGGAGCATTGACTGACCTTTGATGATTTCCTTTCCAGTTTTATTTACTTTTCAGCATTTCCATTCTTGTAAACACCCTGAGGGCATCAGTTGAACAATTTGAATTTTGAAGTTTATCTAATAAAGTGTGTTTCATTTCTTGTTTACAAATTTGAATCTCTCGATTGTCTTTGAAATCATAATCATACGCATTTTATCCCATGCACTTCATAAACAGGTACCCATTACAGGTCTCTTATCTTCTTCGCTGTTTATTTCAGCACTCATCATGTCTGCTGAACCTTCAACTGAGCAAGCCATCAAGGCCCTCCAGGCCCAGAATGCCCAATTTCAAGAGCTGTTCATGAATCTAGCTAAGGGTCAGCAAGACCTGAAGACCCTGATTCTGAAAGAGAAGAAGAAGAAGAAGAGGACAATCCTATTTAACACAGGGCATAGGTTTGGAAACAGGCTGCAAAATGAAGTTGATCTGACTACCTCATCTAGAGGGAAAGATAGTCAAGAGGAAAGGAGGGCTCCTAGCCCTGTGATCTCCGACAACGAGACGGAATATGATGAAGAACAGTATCCTCCTGCCGAGGACAGATACAAGCAACTGGAAGACCGGTTGAATGCTATGGAAGTTTAGAAAGTACCTGGTCTGGACTTTGGTGATTTAGGTCTATCATCTGGGGTAGTGATTCCCCACAAATTCAAGGCACCAGCCTTTTCTAAGTATGACGGAGTTTCTTGTCCGAAGTTGCACCTTCGGTCATATGTGAGGAAGATTCAGCCGTACACCGCTGATAAGAACCTATGGATCCATTTCTTTCAAGACAGTCTCTCAGGGACTCAGCTTAAGTGGTTCTACCAGTTGGACGGAGCCAGTATCCGTAGTTGGGAAGATTTGGCTACTGCATTATACAGGCAGTATCAGTACAACTCCGACCTCGTTCCTACGCGTACCCAACTCCAGGGTATGTCAATGGGAATGGGTGAAGGATTCAAAGATTATGCTCAGAAGTGGAGGGACCTCGCTGGTAGAGTACAACCACCCTTGGCTGATTGGGAGCTCGTTGACATGTTTTTGGGGACCCTGTCTGGTCCATTTTTCAACCATCTAATTGGAAGCTCTTCGTCTGGGTTTACAGAGCTTATTTTGACCGGTGAGAGGATTGAGGTTGGTATTAAGGCTGGTAAGATACAGAAGGGTGCTTCATCAAGCACCGAGAAGAAGCCATTTAAGAAAGATTCTAGTGCTGTCTATAGTTCGAGAAGACAGAATAGACCTGAACACCGCCAAGTTGTCAATGCGGTTGTTATTTCAAAACCTGCTGGTGCTCCTCGGTACAACAATCAACAGAAGGACGAGAGACCTTGAAGGCAATTCACCCGTCTCAACATAACTTTGTCTCAGATTCTACCACAGTTGTTGAAGACTAATCTGGTGGTTCTAAAGGAAGCCCCGAAGAATCCAAATACCACATCACCGAGGTATAACCCTAATTCCCGCTGTGCTTTTCACTCTGATAGCCCGAGGCATAATACAGATGATTATTGGGTTTTGAAGAACAAGGTACAAGACTTAATTGATGCGAAGGAGATTGAGTTTGAGGCACCGAGAGGCCTAATGTTGTGACTGCTCCCATGCCCAAGCATGGAGTGAATGCTCTAGAAGAAGACTTGTTTGTAGTTTCTGTGGATGAAATTGTTACCCCTTTGATGACTGTAAAGAAGAACCTTTTGCTAGCCGGTTTATTTCCGGGCTGTGACGAAGGTTGCCATATGTGTTCTGTTTTACCTACCTGTTGCCCATTCTTGAAGTCAGGTATCCAAAACTTGATGGATAGTAAGGAGATCCTATTTGAGAAGACTATTGTTCCCTCCGTTCCTACTGAAGAAGTTGCCATTATTACCATTTTCGACAATTCTTCCAAGGCTCCCTCGAGGAAGCCTGTTAGAATTACATCTGTTCCGAGAACCGCACCTGTAATCATCACTGTTCCGGGGCCCATCCCCTACACCTCTGATAAAGCTGTCCCTTGGCACTTTGGGGCTGATGTTTATTTTCATGGAGTTAAGCAAGAGTTGGATGCTGCTACTGACATCGGCAACATTACTGGACCTGCTAAAGTCACCCGCAGCGGAAGACTTTTCTCACCTGATATTGCTTCACCAACTGTCCGAAGACCTATTGTTATTACACCTTCCAGTGTACCTGCCACTATTCCTGATCAAGTTCTTATTCTTACCCCTGTCGTCGAGTCATCTGACACTCGGGGAAAAGGGATCACCATTGATGTGCCTTCCCAGACGGAGGTACCAAAGACAATTACTGTTGAAGCTTCTAAGCAAGAGATGGAAGAGATCCTGAAGATCATTAAAAAGAGTGACTACAATGTAGTTGAACAGCTGGGGCAAACCCCGTCTAAGATTTCTATGTTGTCATTATTACTGTGCTCAGAGGTCCATGCCAAGGCTCTGATTACCTTTTTGAAAACTGCCCACGTGCCACAAGAGACATCAGTTGATCAGTTTACAGATTGTGTGGCCAATTTGACTGCTGATAATGGGTTGGGTTTCTCGGACACCGACTTGACTGCTAAAGGGAAGAATCACAATGATGCCCTGCATGTCTCCATTGAATGCAGGGGCACTACTCTTGCACATGTATTGGTGGATATTGGTTCCTCATTGAACGTATTGCCTAAAAAAGCTCTAGACCGGTTGGATTGTGAAGGGTTGGAGCTGAAACCAAGTAACATTGTTGTCAGGGCCTTCGATGGGTCTAAAAGGATGGTGCATGGAGAGGTTGATATCCCGATCAAGGTTGGTTCTCAGGTCTTCAACTCTATGTTCTATGTCATGGACATTCGGCCATCTTATTCTTGTTTGCTGGGTCGTCCATGGATCCACAAAGTTAGGGCCGTAACCTCAACGCTCCACCAGAAGTTGAAGTACCCGGTCAAAGGGAAGATTGTGACAGTACAAGGGGAGGAAGACTATATGGTCAGCCACCTCAACTCGTTCCGATATATAGAAATGGATGGGGAGTTCATTGAGACCCTGTTCCAGCATTTTGAAGAGGTTCCCCAGACACTGGCATCAGCTGAGACTGTGGTTAAAGATTCTCCTATGAAAATGGCTTCCTTAAAAGATGCCCGGGCTGTTATTAAGAAGGTTGAGTGTGCAAATTGGGGCTGACTCCTTGATTTTTCACAGAAGACTAACAAGTTTGGTTTGGGTTTCACTGCAGAAGCTCAAAGGGATGTTCGGAATGCAAGGATCGGAAGACCTCATGTGTTCATCAGCAACTCGAGAGTGAATGCCATTGAAGATGATGCAGAAGAGTCCGAATTCGACAGCTGGATCTATCCTACGACCAATGGTGGACCAAGCAACTGGACAACAAAGGACTTCATCCCTATTACTTTTGTTACCCAGTAATGAAACTTTTGTTTTGAATTTGTAACAGACAATGTTTTAAACTTTATGGCCTGGTGTCTTACCCGGGGCACTATGGTTTCATTTGTGAGGGCTTTATGTGTGTCATTTTCATATATCATTAATAAAAGCATTGGATGTTTTTGCATTTCAAATCTTACGCTCCTTGTTTTTCTTTATTATATATTGCAAAACAACTATTTTACACACACTCACATATACAGGTCCACATCCACCCTGGATCTCACTGGTGACGACTCTGCTATGCCAGTTATGACTTCGAAAATCCGATCAACTTAGCCAAAGACGAAGGTGAAGATGATTGTGAAGTGCCTGGTGAACTTGCAAGAATGCTACTCCAGGAAGAGAGGGCTATTCAGCCACATGAAGAGCCGGTAGAATCAGTGAATCTGGGTACAGAGACAGATAAGAAGGAAGCCAAGATCGGTGCAAATCTGAAGCTTAGTGTGAAACAACGGTTGATTCAGATGCTGCGTGACTATGTTGAGATCTTTGCCTGGTCTTATGAAGATATGCCCGGGTTGGATACCGACATCGTGGTTCATCGCCTACCTACCAAGGAATATTGTCCTCCAGTAAAACAGAAGGTCCGTCGGATGCGCCCAGAGATGTCTAAGAAGATCAAGGCTAAGGTTATGAAACAGTTTGACACCGGTTTTCTAGCAGTGACTTCTTACCCTCAGTGGGTTGCCAATGTGGTTCCTGTGCCGAAGAAGGATGGTAAGGTACGAATGTGTGTTGATTACAGGGATCTGAACAGGGCGAGTCCCAAGGATGATTTCCCTCTACCTCATATCGACGTTCTGGTTGACAACACCGCTCAGCACAAGGTATTCTCCTTTATGGATGGTTTCTCCGGTTATAATCAGATTAAAATGGCTCCCGAAGACATGGAGAAGACAACCTTTATTACTCAATGGGGTACCTTTTGCTACAAGGTCATGCCTTTTGGATTGAAGAATGCTAGGGCCACGTATCAGCGTGCCATGGTTGCTTTGTTTCATGACATGATCCATCATGAGATCGAAGTATACGTCGACGATATTATTGCAAGGTCCCAGACTAAGAAAGAACACCTTGACCATCTCCAGAAGCTGTTTGACAGGCTGAAGTTGTACAAGCTGAGGTTAAACTCGAACAAGTGCACCTTCGGGGTGAGATCTGGTAAGCTACTGGGATTCGTCGTGAGCGACAAAGGTATTCAAATGGATCCGGAAAAATTGAAAGCTATACAGGAGATGCCAGCTCCCAGAACAGAGAAAGAAGTCAGAGGCTTTCTGGGAGTCTGAACTACATTGCCCGATTCATCTCACACCTGACTGCTACTTATGAGCCAATCTTCAAGCTGCTGAAGAAAAATCAAGTAGTACATTGGAACGATGAATTCCAGGACGCTTTCGAAAGGATCAAAGAGTATCTCCAAGAGCCATCTATTCTGATGCCACCAACTGAAGGGAGACCTTTGATCTTATACTTGACAGTACTAGACAACTCAATGGGGTGCGTGCTGGGTCAACATGACGAGTCTGGGCGAAAAGAGCATGCAATTTACTACCTTAGCAAAAAATTTACTGACTGCGAGACCCGATACTCGTTGCTCGAGAAAACTTGCTGCGCTTTGGCATGGGCTGTTCGCCGGCTGAGACAGTATATGTTGACTCACACTACGCTGTTGATATCAAAGATGGATCCAATCAAGTATATCTTTGAGAAGCATGCCTTGTCCGGAAGAATAGCAAGATGGCAGATGATCTTGACTGAGTATGACATCCAATATACGACACAAAAGGCAATCAAGGGAAGTGTGTTGGCAGACCACTTGGCACATCAGGCAATGGATGATTACCAGTCTATGAACTTTGAATTCCCGGACGAAAATATCATGTTGGTAACTGATTGTGAGACACCTGGACCGGATGAAGGACCCGAGGAAGGATCCCGATGGTCTATGTACTTTGATGGATCTTCAAACGCTTTGGGCAACGACATTGGTGCCGTGATCATATCTCCTAAAGGCTCTCATACTCCGTTTACCGCCCGACTATGTTTCAACTGCATCAACAATATGGAAGAGTATGAGGCATGCATCATGGGTCTTCGAGCATCTATTGACATAAGGATTAAGTTCTTGAGTGTCTTCGAAGATTCCGCTCTCGTGATCAGTTAGATCAAAGGCGAGTGGGATACGAAACACCCGAACCTTATTCCTTACAAGGAATATGTATTGACGTTGCTTCCCCATTTTGAGGAGATAACCTTTGAACACTTCCCTAGAGAGGAGAATCAGTTGGCGGACACGCTAGCTACGATGTCTTCTATGTTCAAAGTCAATTGGGACAACGAGGCTCCCCGGATCATCATTGAAAGATTGGATGAACCTGTGCATTGCTGTGATCTTGAGACTGAAGAGGTAGAGGATAAACCCTGGTATCATGAGGTGAAGAGGTACCTTGAGGCTCAGGAGTACCCCGAGGGTGCATCTGTTAATGACAAGAAGTTTCTGAGAAGGTTCGCGGCGAAGTTCTTCATCAGCAACGGTATTTTTTACAAGCGTAACCATGATTCGACCTTACTGCGTTGTGTGGATAAGAATGAAGCAGAAAGGATCATGACAGAGTTACATGAAGGTGCTTTCAGAACTCATTCCAGTGGACACACCATGGCAAAGAAAATCCTACGGGAAGGATATTATTGGTCCACAATGGAAGCCGACTGTTATCAGCATTCTCGGACATGTCACAAGTGTCAAGTCTATGATGATAAAGTGCACATACCTCCAGTTCCTCTAAACGTCTTGACGACACCTTGGCCTTTTGCAATGTGGGACATTGATATGATCGGGGAGATCAAACCTACGGCATCCAACGGGCATCGTTTCATCCTGGTAGCTATTGATTACTTTACGAAGTGGGTTGAAGCAGCTTCCTTTGCTACTGTAACCAAGAACATCGTGGCACGATTCATTCGGCACAATCTGATCTGTCGATACGGTGTACCAGAGAGGATCATTACAGACAATGGTACCAATCTCAACAACAAGATGATCACTGAGCTCTGCGAGCAATTCAAGATACAGCATCATAACTCTTCTCCCTACCGGCCGAAGATGAATGGGGCTGTCGAAGCAGCTAATAAGAACATTAAGAAGATTGTGCAGAAGATGATGGTGACATACAAAGACTGGAACGAGATGTTACCGTTTGCTCTTCATGGGTACCGTACCTCAGCACGAACGTCAACAGGGGCAACACCCTACTCCTTGGTATATGGCATGAAGGCAGTCTTGCCCATTGAAGTTCAGATACCCTCTCTCCGAATCATGAAGGAGGCAGGTTTGAGTGAAGATGACTGGATTCAGACCCGGCTTGATCAGCTGAATTTAATCGATGAAAAGAGACTTACTGCTATTTGTCATGGTCAGACGTACCAAAAACAGATGATCAAGGCATTTAACAAGAAAGTTAAATGACAAGAGTATCAAGTCGGGGACTTGGTTATCAAGCGCATTATTCTACCTCAAGGTGATCCCAGGGGCAAATGGACCCCTACCTACAAAGGGCCATTTGTGGTTAAGAGCAATTTCTCAGGAGGAGCTATGATTCTAACCACTATGGACGGTGAAGACCTTCCTCACCCCGTCAATGCAGACATAGTGAAAAGATACTACGCATAATAAAAGACCCGCTAGGTTGACTGGCCTAGGCAAAAATAAGGGCTTCCCGGCGAACCAAAAGGGTTCGGGCAAAAATAAGGGATGAAAATTAAAAAAAATCTGTACACCCGGCAAGTCGAAAACCTGAAAAGGCGGCTTGGGAAAAAAAGGGTATCCCGGTGGACTGAAAACCCGAAAGGGCGGTCCAGGCAAAAGTTAGGGATCAAAGCGTAACACTATGTCTCATTGGATCACCTTGCATCCAGACTTCAGTATCAACTATCAAGCTCGGACGACACTAATCAATCTGATCTACCTTCAACCAATAGCAAAGTGATGAGATGCTCGAGGACATAAAGGCAATAGCAGAGTTGGAACCCAGTGGGATTATTCACATAGCTGTTTTGTTTTCTTTCCACAAATTGTGTAAATTCTATTTGTTCGGCGGCGTCCTCTTACTAGGACGTCAGCCTCTTGTACAAAAACGCCTATTTACAGGCCAAACTTCAAAATCAATACAAATCATTTTCAGACAAATTTCAAAGCTATTTTTCCTTTTATCTGTTTTGTTTTGCAAAGAACGTCCAATGTTTATTTTTGATATATGCATCTGACATTAATTGCTGCTCATGAATATTTACGTGCGAAACAAAAGATGAATTACTGGTAATATCAGAAATAGGGGCAATAGGAAGTGTCCAAGCTGTATGGTTGTTCTGTCCACCAGGTACAAAGGTAAATTCAGCTAAAGAATATGGCTAAGATACCTTCACTCCCCGCAGAGTAAGATAGTAGTGGTAGCTCTCCCCCAACCGAGACTTGCAACTATGAACGAATCAGCAATACTCTCCCCAAGTAGAGTTAGTCTACCATCAGCACTAAAAGGGTCTTAGTATTCCCCAGCAGAGTGTAAGAGTATTCCTCAACAAGTATAAGAGTGTCCCCGACAGTCTTAATATTCCTCAACGGAGTATAAGAATGTTACCCAGCAGAACACAAGATACCCCAGTGGAGTCAATGTTTTCCCAGCACGGTCTGAAAAAGCTTCCCCAACAGAGTTGAATCACCATCCCCAGTAGACTCTGGAAGTTTATCCCCAGCGGAGTACAAAAATAAATCTCCCCAGCCAAATTCAAAGGATTATCCCCACAAGAGTCTAACAGGATTATCCCTAGCAAGTCGCGACTGAAAGATCATCCCCAGCGAAGTTCTTTCCTTCCATAAACAGGAATTCTATCCTCAACAGATTCAGTATCACCAGCAACGGTAATCCATCCCCATCGGAGTTTATCAGTGGAATCCTCAGCAGAGCATCTATTCCCCACAGAGTAATTCCCCTCGGAGTAATCTCCTCATCAGTTTATTCCCCAACGGAATTATCCTCTCCCACAAGTTTATCACCTTCGTTCACCATCCCCAGCGGAAACAAAGAATCCAACTTTATTCTCCAGCAGCTATCCGGGATTTATTTTCCCCAGCTAAAACATTACATTTCCATACATCATGATACATGCATAAACACATCATACAATACAATCTCATTTATGTTGAGAACATCATTGCTTGATCCATATCATGCATTGCATATGACTGACCTTTACCTTTTAGGAAAGATGCAGTTAAAGTTCTCAGCTATGTCAAAGGAGACAAAACCAGTTAAATCGATTCCTAAAGATTTTTCTGATGTGAACGCAGTCAAAGGAGACAAAACCAGTTAAATCGATTCCTAAAGATTTTTCTGATGCGAATGCAGTCAAAGGAGACAAAACCAGTTAAATCGATTCCTAAATCTTTTTCTGATGCGAACATAGTCAAAGGAGACAAAACCAGTTAAATCGATTCCTAAAGATTTTTCTGATGCGAACGCAGTCAATGGAGACAAAACCAGTTAAATCGATTCCTAAATATTTTTCTGAGGCCAATTCAGTCAATGGAGACAAAATCAGTTAAATCAATTTCTAAAGATTTTTCTGAGGCCAACCCAGTCAAAAGAGACAAAATCAGTCAAATCGATTCCTAAAGATTTTTCTGAGGCCAATTCAGTCAATGGAGACAAAACCAGTTAAATCGATTCCTAAAGATTTTTCTTAGGCCAACCCAGTCAAAAGAGACAAAATCAGTTAAATCGATTCCTAAAGATTTTTCTGATGCCAATTCAGTCAATAGAGACAAAACCTCCCCTGGTCCATTTAAATCGATTCCTAAAGATTTTTCTGATGCCAATTCAGTCAATAGAGACAAAACCTCCTCTGGTCCAATTAAATCGATTCCTAAAGATTTTTCTGACGCCAATCCAGTCAAAGAAGACAAGACCTCCTCTGGTTCAGTCAAATCGATGACAAGATCTCCCTGATTCGTATTCCAGTTGAAGTTCATACCACCTACCAACAATCTCCAAATGGCATCTATAAGCCCATTCCCGTCATCACAATGCTGATACTACACCATGCGAGTGCAAATTTCTGGGCACTCTAGTGTTCAATCATCTTCCACCTTCGGATCACGAAAGGCCTGAAAGCCAATCTATATCCTCAGGTTTAAGAAAATTGAACAGGGGCAACTGTTGTACCCCAAAATTTTCCCTCCCATATTTCACAAGACATTTCAAGAATAACTTCCAAGTTGCTCAAGATGGCTCAAGAGTTGGACAGTCAAATCACCTCATAAGGCAGTCAACTTAAAACTAGGGTTTTGTATTGCATCAAGGTCCTTCCATCCAAATGACCACAAGTTCTCCCCAATGTCCTAATATGTTCTTAAGTTCATCCATGTCAAATTTCAAGCCTTGTAGAGGAAGTTTGGTCAGTCAATTGCTTAAGAGGTCCAAAGATCGACTATGCTAGGGCAAAAGTCAACTGTGACCTGCAAATAGTCAAACCTTGAGATTCTTTGTCAAAATTATCATTTTTAAGGATAATTCATCATTTGATAAAGGGTTTATCATGATTCATCAAGGATTTCTCAAAATTCATCAAGATTCAAAAGTTGCTAAATTAGGGTTTTGCAGGAAAAGTCAACTCAACTTTGACCAAACATAAATTTCACATACTTTATAATAAATTACCCATCCAAAGCTCATTTTTAATAGGATGCAATTTCCTACAATCTATCTTCACACCCCAAGATCAAGAAATGCACTCACAAGAAGTTACAAATTTGGACATTATAGGTCATTTTTGAAAGTCAACAAAAACACCTTTTTTTCCAAAGCTTATAACTTGAGCATGGAATATAAAAATGAGATTATACCAAAAGTGTTGGTTATAGGACATCTCAAGGTTTCTAAAAAGTCCAAGAACACTTCAAAAAGTTCAAAATTGAAGATGTTATGCTTTGTTGAAGTTGGGCATTTTTTCAAAATTGCCAAAAGCCAACTATCCCCAAAACTTCAAATTTTGCCAAATGGGCTCACTTTTTTCCAATTGATTTGATCTTGTCACACTACACACGTGTACTATCTTCAATCTTGTGTCCATTCATTGATTTTTCTATTTTATTTGATTTTTATTGAATTAATTCATTTTAAATCAATTTAAATCCAAATAAAATCCAAATATTGATGAAATAGGACAAGATCAAACTCGTATCAAGCCATGTTATGAACAAAATATTGGATTTTGGACATTTTTGGAAGCTTTGTAATGGAAGATCATATCAAATCCAAAATCATCAATGCATAAGGATTTAGTCTACAAATGTTAACCTAATTCATTCCTTATTACATATACAAGCTAGAGGCACGAAAATTAGGACCTAGAGGTTGCTAATTCACAAGAACAAAAACTTGAAAAAAGCTTGAAAAGTTGGAAACTGAAATCACATCTAGAGGCCGGTTCAAAGCAAAATCTCCATGCTATCCTCCTGCTGGACATCCATTGAGTCTAAAGCAATCCTTTACAAGCCCTGAAACCTCTTCAAACGCGCTGTAAGTCTCCCTAAACACGACCCTACATTTGAAATCGCATACTTGTATTCTTGCATCTTTTTGCCGAAATCTTTACAGCATCATGCTAATCGGTCCATTTAGAAACTTTCTACAATATTTGATTTTGTTTTTATGGCCTGTAACCCCCTAGCCGAACCTAGGGTTCTTGGATTGCTTTTTTTGGGCATTTTTGCTACAGGTGAAATCAAGGCAAATAATGGACATGGATACGTTCAGGAGGGAGAGACGAGCATGACTGTGTTTTTTGTTTGTGTTTTCATGGCCTGGGATAGATTTTAGGAATGAGCCATGAATTTAGTTGCGGATAAAATTCACAGGTAAATAACCAGTTTACAACGAAGAAGACGATGATGTGTCCTCTTCCCACTGGCTGTTTCAAATTGCGCGCGTTTTGTTTTTTTTATTCTGGCATAATAGTTTGTTTTTCCATAATATAATTGATGCTTATTCCACTAACAAATATAGTGCAGTGGTCCAGTGGAAAGCATGTTGTACAAAATCCAATGGGACCTGGGTTCGAATCCCAGGTCCCCCAATGCATTTATTTCATTTTTCTTCAGGTTATTCCATGTGATTTCCAAAGCGTAGCACACCATACACTTTCAGATCTCCAGATGCCAGATGGCCTTCAGGCCAAATCTGATGGTCAGGATTGAAGGTGCATCCTATTGCCCAGTCAACGTGCCATGGATGATCAGAAAAGTCAAAGCAGACTAGCATAATTGGGCTTGGAAATTGCTATTCTCACCATCAATCTGGGCCCAAACCCCCCATTGGGTTATTTCTAATTCTTTTTTTATTTCATTTATTTTTTTTGTTTAATTATTATTATTATTTAAACTAACCAATTAATAATTTTTCTTAATAAAAATAAAAAATACAAAAATATATTTTATTTATTAAAATTAATTTCATCACTTTTATTTTTGTAAATAAATTAATTCAATTAATTTAGTTTAATTAGGTTTAATTTTTAATATCTTTTTTGCAATATTTAAAATCAATATAGAATATTAGGTTTTTACTAACTTTAAACAATTTATTTTTATTTCTTTAAATATCCAAAAATCCAAAAATATTTTAATTAATTAATTAATTGTTAATTTAGATTTAATTCCATTTAATTCAAAAATAAACCAAAAAATGCTTTCTTTCAAAAAAGGGTCAAAGCCCTAAAAAATGCGCCTGATTCAATTTTCTCGCACGCGATCTATTTTTGCCATATTGATGTAATTGTTTCTCGGAATGTAATAGCTTTTAATTAGGACTTTATTTTATCGCTTTATTTTACTTTCCGCACTTTAATTTTAAGGGTTTGTTTTTGGCGATGTAAATGCTCGACGCCTTGTAATAGCTTAGATTTAATTTTCGCAATTTAATTTCCGCAAACTATACACTGTTAGATGTTTGATAATAGGGAATGCATGACAAGATCAAATGTATGAACTTAAAATCAACACAGCTCACCCATGACATGTACAAAGATAAAATTAACCGAAACAACACACTCGCACATGCACACTATTAGGGTACACCTCACTTGGTTGCCTTCGAACGTGGACATTGAGTATAGGAAGTTTTAGAGGTCGCCCTCTTGTCCAAAGATCATAGTTGCCTCGAAACAGTTACCTCGGAAAAATGATCTAAGACATTAGGGTTACCGCTAAGGCGTCCTAACATTGCTTAAGTGACCACACGTCCCTTAATCGAATTGACCCTTAAAACTCCAACAACGATGCTACCTACTCATCAATAGTGGGATAGCATTGTCTAAAGAACATTAGCACAAATTGATTCTTTTTTCGAGTAGGTAGATGGTTCTTAAGTACTTTCTCTTTTCAAAAACAAAACAAAACTTTTCGCACTTACACCTTTCAAACAAAAAAAAACTCCTTTCAAACCCACAAACATAAAGAAAAGCAATTTTTGAAAACACTTTGAGCAAGTACCTAAGAGCCCGTGGATAACCACGGATAGAAAGGGTGCTAACACCTTCCCTTTCTATAATCTACCCCCCGGACCCGAGAAACATCTCGAAAAAGGAATTTTTCTGTGCTTTTTTCCTTTCCTTGTTGGATAAAATAAAAGACGGTGACGACTCTTGCTTACCGCGAAATTTTGCGAAAACAAACGCAAAACGCAAACCAGCATTCCAAAACAGGTAGTTCTCTTCCCATCGATCACATACTCCAATCCCTACGGGATGTCTCAAAAGGTTGCCTCGCATTTTACATTGGTTTGTTTCCCATATGTGGTACAGTGGGAGAACTGACTTGAGGTTTTGCGTTTGTGTTCGCAAATATTTCGGTTTAGCAAGAGTCGCCACCGACTTTTTATTTTATCCTAAGGAAAGGTCAAAAAGCACAAGAAAGACCTTTGAGATGTTTTCTTGGGTTCGGGGAGTAAATTATAGAAAGGGAAGGTATTAGCACCCTTTCTATCCATGGTTATCCATGGGATCTTAGTTACTTGTTTAGATCATTTGCTTTGCTTTTCAATTGTTTGAAATGGTGCTTTGTGTGTGGTTTTGAAAGATGTTTTGAAAAGAGGCCATCGTTGTGGCAACCTTTGTAATGATTCTTGTTTGAATGTATACAAAGGTGTTTTTGTCTTTTGAAAAGTTTTCAATGTTTGAAAGTTGGATTTTGAAATTGTGTTGTGAAGTGTGTTTGAAAATAACAAGGATGTTTTACAAGCTTTTGATCAAGTAACTAAGAGCTATCTACCCTATTTTACTCAAAGATCTTTATTATGTTTTTAACCCTTTTGACAGTGTTGTTTCACCATTGCATTTGATGAACAACCTTGTGTTAGGATGTTAAACGGTACAGGCACGGGTCATCGTATAGACCATGATAGCAATTATGCTAAGTATCTTTTAGCAATTTTCCGAGGGACTAGATCATTTTGTATAGGCAACCAAGATAGCGTCATCGAGGGACTATGATCTTTTGTTTTGTTTTTGTTTTACCAATAGATACTCAACATGCATATCATGGCCATTTGTTTAGGCAACCAAGTGGAGATACCTTAGGGGTGTTCATGTGCAAGTGTGTTTCATTGCATGCAAGAGTTTATCTTGAATAAGGATTTTCTATTTCATTGATTTTATCTTGCCATACACATCTTAATTACTAACATTTATATTTGAAAGCAATAAAATGCGGAAATGTAAAATCCTACGCTATTACAGCATTTAGGGGATGGGGATACACATTTGTACATGGGGATGGCTCAACGAGAAAAATAGATAAAAAAGAAAATAAGAAGGGGAAGATAGAGAGAAAGAGAGAGAGGGATAGCGCGCTGCTGAGAGGAAGTCAGAAGTTCTGACCCAGGCCTGCTGCAAGATTATCAACCTTTTAGTGAAAATGTATGAGTCAGAACTTCTGACTCTGGCACCTGCAAAACAGAAACCTGTTAGTGGGAAGGTCGGAAGTTCTGACCCCCATGCGCTGCAAGACAAAAGTTTGTTAGTGGGGAAGTCAGAAGTTCTGACCCTGCTGGAAATACAATAATTCTCAAAAGTTCTGATATTATTGACAACAAAACAGGCTTCAGATGTGCTAACGTCAAAGTCAGAACTTGCCTTCTCCCTGTGCTAGCTAGAACATCTGCAGTTTTATTATTTTTCCACAAAACAGAAAACATGCTTGGGGCAACTTCAGCAAATGTCAAAGTGTTTCAGGAGACAGAGCCAACAAGGTCACAAGCTGGTTCTACACTGATTCATTTCCTACTTAAACATTCTGAGGTATGAAAATCTTCAGAACGCAAACAGCAGCAACATGGTATTTACATTATGTTTATTGAGCATGCAAAGCTGATGATGCTTAGCAGCGTGATGAAAGTCAGCAGGTGCTTACATGGCTGTTGAAAAAAAGTCTGTGAGTGGGAGCTAGCTTTTAGCTCTGATGGTGTTCTGGACATGTTCTTTTTTAGAATAGGTGGATGGAGAAGGTATGCGTATGTATGGTCAGAAACTGTAGGGGTTTTCTTTGGTCACAAAGCAAACTGTGTATTAATGAAGTTTGGAGGTAGGAAGTTCAAAGTTTGTGAAAAAATACCAGGGATTTTTGGACAGAGATTCACAAGGTTTTTCTTTTACTAGAGTTTTTTCTATTTCTTCTCTAGCAATTTTTCTGGATGTTTTTTAACGGCCCCCTTGTGATGGACAATGGTGTCCTATTTATAGGCAAAACTTTGTGGATTTTTAAATGTTATAGGGCGCCAATATTATGCAGTAGAGGTTAACTTGTTTTTGAAGGAAGTTCATGAAAAGTTGTGATGATGGACAACTTTTCAGCCTAGGCTGGAACAGTAGGCAAGGATTGAGGAAAAGTGACCTCTATAGGCGAAAAGTGGCGCATAGACCCATGCCTAAACCTGCATAAAGGTGTTTAGCAAGCCACACGTGGAGAGACCCCTTGGATGAATGTTCAGGAGTGGTTGTGAGCATTAATGAGCATTAAATGGTGATGAGATTTATCAACATCAAAAATCTTGTAATAGGAGATTTTGCATCATTACCTAAATCCTGAGCCATCAGTAATGCTTTACCAAAAACATCATAAACCAAGCTCTGACCTTGGCCTCTTGCTGTCTCAGCAAGTTCTGAGAGTTTTCCAGTATGTTCCTTTGATCCGCCTTTAAAGTTTCTGGACTTAGTGATCTTGCTTCAGTACTTTACCCAATTTGATGCTCCTATTATCTTCTGATCCCAGTACGTTCTGAAGGAGTTTCTGGCTCTGTTTCTTTTTCTAGCAAATTCTGACTGAACTTTTACGTAGCTACTGAAAAAGCCATATTCTGATTGAAGATCATGTGCTGAACCACGTTTGCAGCTTCTGACCGTTTCTGCCTGGAGGTTGGTTCAGAAGCTCTGAAGTGCCATCTTCTTCTTAAACACCCCTTTTTTTTAGAGAAAAATTCCCAATGTTTAGGATTTAATTTTTCCAAGGTAAAAGCTTTGCCTTTAGAGCTCGCAAATGACCATCTTGCTCTTGTAAATTGTTTGCTTGGAAAGGAAAGATAATGAAGGGCTTGGCTTTGTTCAAGAGAAAAACCTGAGAGTTCAGGATGAATACCTGAAGGATGGGAGGGCAAATTTTGGGGTACAACAGTTGCCCCTGTTCAATCTTCTTGGACCTGAAGAGTTAGATTGGCGAATCTTCCTTTCGTGACTCGAAGGTAAAAGAGGATTGGACTTTAGAGTGCCCGTAAATTTTCACTCGTCAAAATGTAGGTGAGGGAATGGGCTTAAAGATGCCATTTGGAGACGGTCGAATCTTGCTGGAGATGGGCTTAAAAATGCCATCCAAAACTTATTTGTTAAATATTAGTAGAATGAACATCAGAATGGTATCCGTATTTGGAACGTATCTGAGTTGTATCTGGAGATTGGGTTTGTAAGAGAAAGGGAATGACGTCTTTGTTTAGAGCGTATCCGAGCTGTAACTGTATTTGATTCTTGAATAAATATCAGAATGACTGCCGTGTCTGGAGTGTATCTATATTCTGAATGGGTAATAGAGAAACATCTGTGTAAGGAGCATCTATGTGCTGGTGATAAATTCCGAATGAGTGACAGAATGGCGATCGTGTCTGGCGCGTGTCTGGACTGTATCTGAAGTTGAGACTTGTATGAGTAGCAGAATAACTTCCGTGTCTGGAGTGTATCTGTACTGTAACTGGGATCTGGACAAGTGACATAATGACTTCCGTGTATGGAGTGTATCTGAACTTGAGGTTTGGTAGTTGAATCTGAATGAGAGATAGAATGGCTTCCGTGTATGGAGCGTATCTAGTCTGTATCTGATATTGAGATCTGTATGAGTAGCAGAATGACTTCTGTGTCTGGATTGTATCTGTACTGTAACTGGGGTCTGAGTAAATCACAAAATGATTTCCGTGGAGACTGCACTGGGAAGAATCAAACTTCTGGTGTAAGGGCCAGAAAGGCATCCGTGTCTGGAGCGTATCTGAACTTGAAGTTGATAGTTGAGAGATAGAACGGCCGCTGTGTCTGGAGCGTATCTAGTCTGTATCGGATTGCTGAGATCTGAATGAGTAGTGGAATGACCGCCGTGTCTGGGGTGTATCCATACTGTATTTTGACTTGAAATTCTGAATGAGTAATAGAATGACCGCCGTGTCTGGGGTGTATCTATACTGTATTTTGACTTGAAATTCTGAATGAGTAATAGAATGAGCGTCGTGTCTGGGGTGTATCCATACTGTATTTTGACTTGAAATTCTGAATGAGTAATAGAATGACCGCCGTGTCTGGGGTGTATCCATATTGTATTTTGACTTGAAATTCTGAATGAGTAATAGAATGACCGCCATGTCTGGGGTGTATCCATATTGTATTTTGACTTGAAATTATGAATGAGTAATAGAATGACCGCCGTGTCTGGGGTGTATCCATACTGTATTTTGACTTGAAATTCTGAATGAGTAATAGAATGACCGCCGTATCTGGGGTATATCCATACTGTATCAGAATAATTGTTAACAATAGCCTTTTAATCTTATCCTGAAAAGGGTAAAATGTTAGCTAAAACATAAAGTCATGTTACATGATATGTATGATGCAATGAACTGTGTTTCATCAATGTTTATGATCTATGAATGTAATGGATGTGCATGTAAGCTGAGTAGCTTTCTTGCTGAGGAAAATAAATCCTTGATAATGAAATCTTTGACTGCTGTCGGGGGAAGCAAGTCTCTGACCGATGCTAAGGTTTCAAAAACCTTTGATTGTTAAAGATGAGAAATCCTTGCTGACTGCTTGGGGATTAAAGATCTATGATTATTGAGAATGGGAAATCCTGGGGCCATTGCTAGGGGATTAGAAATCCTCGGTGATTGGTGGGGATTTACAAGAGCTTTGACAACCTCTGTGGGGAATGAGAATCCTTCACGACTTTCCTAGGAAATAAGAAAAACTCTGAAAATCTCTATTAGGGAGTTAAAACCTGGGAGGCTTCTGTTTGGAGAAATGAGACCGAGAATCTTCGATCTGCTGGGAAATAACTCTATGGGGAGAATGTTTACTCGGCCGACGAAATCAGGAGCTTGGGTTATACGGAAATCTACTGGGGAAGCATCCTAGTTGGGGATAAGCCAAGAAGTTAACTGTTATCTGCTTGGTTCTCAGACTTTTAAGATAGCCTGCTGGGGAAATTGGGGGAAGTTGAACGGTTCCCTCCGGGGGTTGATAGTTGGAAATTTGACTTCGCTGGGGAAGAAGGTTTAGAACATTCTGGCTCTGCTGGGGATAGGTATTTCAGGGTTTTCGGGCTCCACTGGGGATTGGGAGTTCGAACTCTGATGGGAACTCTGAAACTTAACTCCGCTGGGGGATAAAGTTTAGAACACACTGGCTCCTTTGGGGATATGTACTCCAAGGTTTTAGTCTTGTTGAGGATCTGAATGATGTGCTGCATAGGGTGTCTTCTGGAATAGCACAAGGATATCTTCCTACACCTTCAACCCATCAGTAATTACCCTTTCTCAATTTCGTTTTATTTGTAAGCAGTGATTATATTCAAATGTATATGCCTATTTGATAAATCTTTGGACGTTTTCAACTAAAACATACGTGTAAAAAAGAAAGAAAAGCAAGCAAATTTCTGCAATTTGAACTATCTTTGTATTAACTTTTGTAAGTATCTTTGTACAAAGGAGACAAACATCCTAGTAAGAGAATGTTGTCGTAAAAATTGAAAAAATTTATACAAAAAGAAAGATGGCTATGTGTAACAATTCCATGGGATTCCCATTCTGCTATAGCCTTCACAACTCTGAGTATTTTGTCCATTCGCTGCTTCGTCCGCCGATGATTGGATTGATCAGAGGCCGGGAGCTTATTGGTGAAGAGATTGTTCTTAAAGTGATCCTACGAGACATAGTCATTCGCTTCAATTCCCTAAATTTTGCCTGGACCGCCCTTTCGGGTTTTCGATCCACCAGGAAACCCTTTTTTGCCCAAGTCGCCCTTTCGGGTTTTCAACTTGCCAGGTGTACAAATTTTTTTGTTTATCCTTAATTTTTGCCTGAACCGCCCTTTCGGGTTTTCGATTCATCGGGATGCCCATTTTTGCCCAAGTCTCCCTTTCGGGTTTTCAACTTGTCGAGTCGTTTTGTGCGTAGTATCTTTTGACTATGTCTGCATTCGCAGGGTGCGGCAAGTCGTCGCCGTCCATGGTGGTCAGAATCATTGCCCCACCAGAAAAGATGCTCTTGATCACAAATGGTCCTTCGTAAGTAGGAGTCCACTTGCCCCTGGGATCACTTTGCGGCATGATGATCTGCTTGATTACAAGATCTCCGACTTGATATACTTGACGCCTGAATTTCTTATTAAAAGCCTTGATCATCCGTTTTTGGTACGTCTGACCATGACAAAAAGCAATAAGTCGCTTATCGTCGATCAAGTTAAGTTGATCAAGTCGGGTCTAAATCCAATCGTCTTCGCTCAAACTGGCATCCTTCATAATCCTCAAGGAAGGAATCTGAACTTCCATAGGTAGAACATATTCCATGCCATACACCAAAGAAAAGGGAGTTGCCTCTGTTGAAGTTCGTGACATGGTACGATATCCATGCAGAGCAAACAGTAACATCTCATGCCAGTCCTTATAGGTGACTGTCATCTTTTGAATGATCTTCTTGATATTTTTGTTTGCAGCTTCAACAACACCGTTCATCTTTGACCGATAGGGAGATGAATTGTGATGATAAATCTTGAACTACTCGCACAGAGCGGTGATCATAGTGTTGTTCAAATTTATACCGTTGTCTGTGATAATCTTGTTGGGGACACCATACCGGCATATGAGGTTCTGCTTGATGAAGCGGGCAACCACATTCTTTGTAACTGAGGCAAAGGAAGCTGCTTTGACCCATTTGGTGAAGTAATCAATAGCCACCAGGATGAAGCGATGTCCATTGGATGCCGTAGGCTTGATCTCTCCAATCATGTCAATGCCCCACATTGCGAATGGCCAATGAGCTGTCAGAATATTGAGAGGAACGGGAGGAATATGTACCTTGTCAGCATAGACTTGGCATTTGTTGCAAGTACGAGAATGTTGATGACAATCAGCTTCCATGGTAGACCAGTAGTAGCCTGCCCTTAGAATCTTCTTTGCCATCGTATGTCCGCTCAAGTGAGTGCCAAATGTGCCACTATGTATATCAGTCATGATTAACTCTGCTTCAACCTTGTCCACACAACAAAGTAGAACACAATCATGGCTGCGCTTGTAAAGGATGTCGTTGCTTAGGAAGAACTTGGAAGCAAATCTCCTTAAGAACTTTTTATCATTGACTGAAGCTCCTTCAGGATATTCTCTAGTCTGGAGATACCTTTTGATTTCATAAAACCAGGGTTGTTCCACTACTTCTTCGGTATTAATCTCATGACAGTGCGCAGGTTCGTCCATTCGCTTGATGGTGATTTGGGGAGCCTCGTTATCCCAGTTGAGTTTAAACATGGAAGACATTGTAGCCAGAGCATCTGCTAGCTGATTTTCTTCTCGCGGGAAGTGCTCGAAAGTAATTTGCTCGAAATGAGGCAACAATGTCAGGACATGTTCTTTATATGGGATAAGATTAGGATGTTTAGTATCCCACTCTCCTTTGACTTGACTGATGATCAAAGCCGAGTCCCCAAATACGACCAAAGATTTGATTCCCAAGTCTATAGCAGCCTTGAGACCAAAGATGCAAGCTTCATATTTGGCCATGTTGTTGGTACAGCTGAAACAAAGTCGGACAGTGAAGGGTGTATGGCAACCTTCCGGAGAAATGAGTATTGCACCGATATCGTTGCCAAGTGCATTTGAAGCACCATCAAAGTACAGGGTCCATCGGGATCCTTGTCCAGGTCCATCATACAATCCGTTACCTTCAATGTTGTCCAATGTCATAATGTCCTCGTCAGGGAAGTCGAATCTCATGGATTGTTAATCTTCGACGGCTTGATGAGCTAGATGGTCAGCTGGTACACTCCCCTTTATAGCTTTTTGGGAAGTATACTGGATATCATATTCAGTCAGGATCATTTTCCATCTAGCGATTCTTCCAGATAAAGCAGGCTTCTCGAAGATATACTTGATCGGGTCCATCTTGGAAATCAGCAAAGTGGTATGAGTCAACATATACTGCCTTAGCCGGTGAGCAGCCCATACCAAAGTGCAGCAAGTTTTCTCGAGCAGTGAGTAGCTAGTCTCACAGTCGGTAAACTTTTTGCTAAGGTAATAAATAACATGCTCTTTTCGGCCAGACTCGTCATGTTGGGCCAATACGCACCCCATTGAGTTATTCAAAACAGTCAGATATATGATTAACGGCCTTCCTTCGACGGGTGGCATCAAAATAGGAGGTTCCAGTAAATACTCCTTGATCTTATCAAAAGCAATCTGACAATCATTGTTCCATTCCACTACCTGATATTTCTTCAACAATTTGAATATTGGCTCACAGGTAGATGTTAGGTGAGAGATGAACCTTGCGATATAGTTTAAGCGTCCCAAGAATCCTCTAACCTCCTTTTCAGTGCGGGGGGAAGGCATTTCTTGTATAGACTTTACTTTAGCTGGATCAACTTCAATGCCTTTGTTGCTGACAATAAATCCCAAAAGTTTACCAGACCTAACTCCAAAAGTGCACTTGCTTGAGTTCAGTCTGAGCTTATACTCCTTCAACCTGGCAAACAGCTTTTGCAGATGATCAAGGTGTTCTTCTTCTGTCTGTGATCGGGCTATCATGTCGTCTACGTAAACTTCAATCTCATGATGTATCATGTCATGAAATAAAGCTACCATGGCACGTTGATAGGTTTCCCCGACATTCTTCAGTCCGAATGGCATCACTTTGTAGCATAAGGTACCCCATTGCGTGACAAAAGTAGTTTTCTCCATGTCTTCAGGGGCCATTTTGATCTGGTTGTATCCCGGGAATCCATCCATGAAGGAAAATACCTTGTGTTGAGTTGTGTTGTCAACCAAGATGTCGATGTGTGGCAGTGGAAAATCGTCTTTAGGGCTAGCCCTATTTAAATCCCAATAGGCCACACACATTCTGACTTTGCCGTCCTTCTTAGGAACGAGCACGATGTTAGCAACCCATTGTAGATAGGAAGTAACAACCAGAAAGCCAGTGTTGAATTGCTTCATTACCTCAACTTTGATCTTCTCAGTCATGTCGGGCCTCATTCGACGGACCTTTTGCTTGATCGGTGGACAGTCCTCTCTTGTAGGGAGACGATGAACCACAATATCTGTATCTAATCCCGACATGTCTTCATAGGACCAGGCAAAGATCTCAACATATTCATTCAACAACCGCACTAAGCGCTCTTTGACACTTGGTTCCAAGTTGGCACCCACTTTAACCTCTTTCTTGTCTTCCTCTATCCCCAAGTTGATGTTTTCTAGCAACTCTTCGTGGGGCATAATAGCCCTCTCTTCTTGTTGCAAAAGTCTGGCTAACTCTCTCGGCACTTCACAGTCTTTGTCAACTTCGTACTCAGCATGATTGATCAAATCTTCAGAGTTACCGAAGGCTAAAGCAGAATAGTCACCCATGGAATCCGGAGTGGATGGGTACCTGCATTTGTGAGTGTGGGTGTGTGTAAGGGATAGCCATCCTTAAACAAAACAAAATGCAAAAGGAAAGAAAATGAACACAACAATTTATAGATGAAAACGTCCAATGATTCATTAAAACATGGCATATGATAATGAAGAAAATCAAGCCCTTACAAATAGACCTACATGCCCCAGGCAAGGAATCAGGTGAAAATAGTGTACGGATTATTTAGTTATTACAGACCAAAATAGGAAATTGCTCAAAGATAAATTACTGGTTGATAAAGGTGATGGGAATAAAATCTTTTGCTTCCCAGTTGCTTAATCCCCCCTTGACGGTTGGAAAGATCCAATCTTCAAAGTTGTCTTCTCCATCATCATCTTCTACAACATTAATTCCATGGTGAGTGATTTTTACGGGTGGTCCTCCAGCCTTGGAGCAACGCATAGCTTTCTGGCCTACAACAGTAAAACCTAGTCCAAACCTGTCCATCTTATGGGGAAAATCAGGCAGTTGCCTCCACACTGTACTCCTTCTTTATTTGATTACAACCTCTGCGTCCTTGAGAGATGCCATCCTAGATACAGGCTTAGAAACGATAGGCACATCCATCATTGTCTTCGCAACTGCGACCTCAGGAGAAACTTCCTCAAAATGTTGGAAAGGCGTTTCTATGAATTCGCCATCCAACTCCACATAGCAGAAGTAGTTGAGGTGATTTATCATGTACTCTTACTCGCCGTGCACCGTTATAATGTTACCCTGAACAGGATACTTTAGCATTTGGTGTAAAGAAGAGGTAACTGCCCCAGCATAGTGGATCCACAGCCTTTCCAATAAACATGAATATGAAGGACGGATGTCCATCACATAAAAGGTGGAGTTGAAAACTTCTGTGCCCACTTTGATAGGAATGTCAACCTCTCCGTGAACCATTCTTTTGGACCCATCAAAGGCCCTAACAACAATGTTACTGGGTTTGAGGTTCAATCCTTCGCAGTCCAAACGGTCTAACGCTTTCTTTGGCAGCACATTCAAGGATGAATCGGTATCAACTAAGACATGGGCAAGGGTGGTTCCCCTGCATTCAACTGAGACATGTAGCGCGTCATTATGTTTCCTTCCTTTAGGAGTTAAATCAGCATCGGAAAAACCAAGACCGTTATCAGCAGTTAGGCTGGCTACGCACTCTTGAAACTGGTCAGCCAAAGTTTCTTGAGGCACGTGTGCCGTTTTTAAGAATTTGATCAGGGCCTTAGCATGGGCCTCAGAGCAGAGTAGAAGAGCCAACATGGAGATTTTGGAAGGGGTCTGCCCTAGCTGTTCCACGACGTCGTAGTCGCTCTTTTTGATTATCTTCAAGATTTCTTCCATCTCTTTCTGGGTGGTTTCGGGGATTACCACAATCTGAGCCTTCATCCTGACAGGCGCTTCTAGTGTCCCCTTACCCTTATCGGTAGTATCAACATATGGTCTAACTTCAGGTACATCAATTTCTTCAATTATCGGGCCTTGCACAGATGGCTTAACAGGCACAAAAGCTTTCGAGGGTCCGAAGACTGCTCGAGGGGGAGCAATCCCCGGAGAAAAAATCCGCCCGCTGCGAGTTATCTTGCTTGTTCCTGCAATGTTCCCTATATCGGGGGTTTCATCATCAGAGCTCTCTTGGACTGATTCAATCTGTTTGATACCATGATAGAAGATTTCTCCTTCGTAGTTCCATGGTATCGTCTTGTCAGATTTATACGGGACTGGCCCCGACATGGTGATTTTCAATGGTACAAATTTAGGATTAGGCGTAATCTTGATAGGCCTTTTGCAAGCCTTGGGAAGATTGTCGGAGATGGTTATTATTGCAATGTCGTTGGTTGAAGTAGAAAAGGTAGCAGGAGTAACCAGAGTGAAAGTATCGGCATGAGTCTTTTGGAAGAGTATCTCTTGGGTATCCATCAGGCGTTGGATGCCTGATTTCAACATTGGGCAGTCAACTCGTATGCTTAAACAAAAGTAACAGTCTTTTCCACAGTCTGGGAATATCCCGGCTCTCATCAAATTCACTTTAATCACTGGTAAGGGAGTCAAAAGGTCAACAACATTGGTACCATGAAGGTCTTCCATAACGGCATGAACATTATGACCGTGCTTGGGCATTGGGGCGGAAATTACATTCGGCTTTTCGGGCGCATCGAATTCTACCTCCTTGGCGTCGATCAGGTCTTGGATTTTGTTCTTAAGAGCCCAACAGTTGTTGGTATCATGCCCTACACTGTCAGAGTGGTAAGCATATTTTGCATTGGAGTGGTAATATGGAGAAGATGTATTAGGGTTCTTTGGCGCTTCCTTCAAATTGGTAAGATTCAGCTTTAGCAAATGAGGGAGTACTTGAGATGGCGTCATGTTGATTCGGGTGAACTATCGTTGTGGCCTTTCTACCCGTTGCTGATTAGATCTTGGCTGATTGCTGCGAGGTTGATCATTTGAAGAGTTTGGAATCATCACAACCCCTACAGTTGGTCGGTGCTCGGTTCTCCCTTGGCTTTTCTGAGAATAAACAACATAAGCTTCCTTCTTAGCTGGGAAGGTCTTCTTAATGGAAGTGGACGCGGAGGCATCCTTCTGAATCTTACCACTTTTAATGTCGGCCTCGACTCTTTCACCGGTCAGAATTAGTTCAGTGAATCCCACAGAGGAACTCCCGATTAAATGAGTGAAGAAAGGGCCAGACAGGGTCCCTAAAAACATGTCCACCAGCTCTCTATCCGACAATGGTGGCTGCACCCTTCCAGCCAGATCACGCCACTTCTGGGCATACTCTTTAAATCCTTCATTAGAAGCCATACCCATACTCTGTAGTTGAGTACAAGTGAGCGCTAAATCAGCGTTGTACTGGTATTGCCGGTAGAAAGCAGCAGCTAAATCTTCCCAGTTATGAACCTCTAATCTCTCGAGTTGATAGAACCAGTCCAATTGTGTGCCTGACAAACTGTCTTGGAAAAAATGGACCCAAAGATCCTTATCATATGAGTGGGGTTGGATCTTTTGGACGTAGGATCTCAAATGCATCTTTGGACACGACAGACCGTCATATTTGGAAAATGTAGGAACTTTGAACTTGGGAGGAATAACGATCCCAGTGACCAACCCTAGTTCTTTGAAATCTAAACCAGGTACCCTTTGCAACTCCATGGCTGCCAACCGATCCTCAAGATTTTTAAACTTAACATCTGCCGAGGGATATTGCTGTTCGGAGTAATCTTTGTCTTCTTCCTCTTCCTCTTCTTCAACTTCAACCTCAGATTCAGAAGGCATCACAGTTCCTTTACCAGCCCCTTCATCAGACGTTGAGGGGAACTCGAGAACTTTTCAAGCATTGCTTTCAAACCTTCTTCCAAAAGTGGCTACTCCAGGCCTTTTCTTCTTTTTCTCTTTATTTTTCTCCAATAGTGCTTTAAGGTCCTCTTGACCCTTTGCTAAGGTCATGAGGAGTTACTGGAATTGAGAGTTTTGTGCTTGCAGATCCTTAACCGTCTGCTCCAAATCCATCTTGCTGAAATAAACAGCAGAAAGATAAGGAAACCTGGTGTGAAGACCTGTTTATGCATATGATGAATGGTATGTTATTCATGTAATGCATTCAAGGATTCAGAAAATTCAAATTTGTTGCAAACAAAAAGAACACACGTCATATTAAGAAGAAATTTGTTAGTACATAAGTGCCCCATGGGCAAAATATTACAAAATTCTCAATGTAAAAAGGCATTGCGCATCCTCTTTGGTGCGATGTAAGTGTTGAGAGTTTCCTCCTCATGAAGTCGGCGGGTAAGCTCCAAAACCTTCTCCTCACTGGCATAAAAGCTGGCTTCAAAAGTATTCCTTTCTTCTTTGAGTTGGATCCAACTATTTTGTAATTCTTCCAATGATGTTGGCATGTCATGATATTGGAGGGTGTATGGAACCTCTCCTTCCATAACAGGCTCTTTGATCACGGGGAGAATGTGAGGATATGGCATCATAAGATTTTGGGCGCGGGTTCGTACCCACTTGAGATAAGGCTCAAGGGGGATGGAATTCTTGTGCCCCAGTGTCTTACTATCCACTTTGTTGGGCATCCTCCAAGCTCTGATGAACCTTTGTCGAAGTCCTTGTGCATCGTTGTTGAAGTCAAAAACCAAGTCAGGGATCAACATGTCATGAGGGCCATCCCTCCGAGCATATCCAAACTGTCTTAGAGCTAAATAGGGGTTGTAGGTTATGCCACCCCTAATGCCAAGTAGTGGGACATTAGGGAATTCCCCACAACGATCAATGATGATGACATTTTCTCTAGACCGAGAACACCAATGAACATCAGAATATGTGAGGGTCATCAACCGTTGTGACCACCTTAAACTCCGCTCATTCTTCAAAACTGACTGTGGAAGGTGATAAATAAACCACCTTGCTAGGAGAGGAGTACATCACATGAGAACACCTCTTTTCCTCATTGTTCGTGTGTAAAATGAGTGTAGGATGTCCCCAAGCAGTGTAGGCACAAGATTCCGGGATATGAAAATCTTGACAGCGTTCACATCTATAAGCTGATCAGGGTTTGGTAACAAGACCAACCCATAGATGAGGAGTGCTACAATCTCTTCAAAAGCTTGCAGATCTAGAGAATTCCAGTAATCTTGTGCCTTCTCAAACAGAAACTTTGCCAAGAAACCCTTGACACCACTTCTGGTTTCCCAATGACCTTTGATATTAGATGGTTGCAAGTGTAGGGCTTGAGTAACATCTTCAGGCTTTGGTTCTTTTTTCATACCGTTGTAGGGTAGTTGATAAAGAATAGGAATTCTCAGGAGTTGAGAAAATTCCTCCAAAGTGGGTACTAGCTGGTAATCAGGGAATGTGAAACAGTGGTGTAGGGGGTCAAAGAACTGGAAGAGGACTTTCACCATGTCTTCTTCAATGTTGGAGTTGACCAAGTTGAGAAGTCTACCATGTCTTTCACTGAAAATAGAATTCTCTAGAATCTTGGAAGTAAGCTCCTTGAGTTGAGGAGGGATTCTCATAAGGTTGACTTGAATTGTTTTCCTGCGAAGAGATTCCATGACCTACAAAACAAGAACAAAGATGAAGATCCAAACCCTTGAAATGGTTAGTGGATGCGTATGATGCTTTATGATGTTCATGATGTATGCACAAGCACATGTACAAGCAAGTCACACAAAACCCTAGTTTCAGGCTTGCATGAGGTTTCATAGGTAAATACCCTCTTGAGTTTAGTTGGCTCAACCAGTCCTATAAATAGTAAACGGGTTCTAAGGAGCTCAATATCACTGGATTGTTTTCTATGTTCATTGTTTTGGTTTAGCGACTTAACTGGAGACCAAAATATTCCAATAAAACAACCCTCAATGAGTGTAGTATCGAGTATCTACCAACTTCGAATTGTACCAAATCCGGTCATCCCACTACCCCTAATAAAAGGCCAAGATGGTCAAGTAAGGTTCTAAGAGTTCATTAGTACTTCATGACATCACTCAGCAGCCCCGTATTCTCTTTGATTGACTCAAAGGCTACCGGTACTCACAAATATGTCGCACTAATATAACTATTGCTTCAACCATGTCGGTGTACCCCACACAGTTTCCACAACGTATTGCTATTTACCTATGAATGTTTCCCAAATCTGGGTGAAGGATTTAAAGCCCAAACAAAAGAACCAAATGTAAAGCAATCAAAGTAAACAAGATAAGCATGCAAAAGGTGATCTAAACCCTAAGGTTACTCCACTCTAAAAGGTTAGTCCCCAGCAGAGTCACCAGTTCTGTGATACGGTGGGAGAACTGACTTGAGGTTTTGCGTTTGTGTTCACAAATGTTTCAGTTTAGCAAGAGTCGCCGCCGAATTTTTATTTTATCCTAAGGAAAGGTCAAAAAGCACAGGAAAGACCTTTGAGATGTTTTCTTGGGTTCGGGGAGTAGATTATAGAAAGGGAAGGTATTAGCAGCCTTTCTATCCATGGTTATCCATGGGCTCTTAGTTACTTGTTTAGATCACTTGCTTTGCTTTTCAATTGTTTGAAATGGTGCTTTGTGTGTGGTTTTGAAAGATGTTTTGAAAAGAGGCCATCGTTGTGGCAACCTTTATAATGATTCTTGTTTGAATGTATACAAAGGTGTTTTTGTCTTTTGAAAAGTTTTCAATGTTTGAAAGTTGGATTTTGAAATTGTATTGTGAACTGTGTTTGAAAATAGCAAGGATGTTTTGCAAGCTTTTGATCAAGTAACTAAGAGCTATCTACCCTATTTTCCTCAAAGATCTTTCTTATGTTTTTAACCCTTTTGACAGTGTTGTTTCACCATTGCATTTGGTGAACAACCTTGTGTTAGGATGTTAAACGGGATAAGCACGGGTCATCGTATAGACCATGATAGCAATTGTGCTAAGTATCTTTTAGCAATTTTCTGAGGGACTAGATAATTTTGTATAGGCAACCAAGATAGCGTCATCGAGGGACTATGATCTTTTGTTTTATTTTTGTTTTACCAATAGATACTCAACATGCATATCATGGCCATTTGTTTAGGCAACCAAGTGGAGATACCTTAGGGGTGTTCATGTGCAAGTGTGTTTCATTGCATGCAAGAGTTTATCTTGAATTAGGATTTTCTATTTCATTGATTTTATCTTGCCATACACATCTTAATTACTAACATTTATATTTGAAAGTAATAAAATGCGGAAATGTAAAATCCTACGCTATTACAGCATTTAGGGGATGGGGATACACATTTGTACATGGGGGTGGCTCAACGAGAAAAATAGATAAAAAAAGAAAATAAGAAGTGGAAGATAGAGAGAAAGAGAGAGAGGGCTAGCACGCTGCTGAGAGGAAGTCAGAAGTTCTGACCCAGGCCTGCTGCAAGATTATCAACCTTTTGGTGAAAATGTATGAGTCAGAACTTCTGACTCTGGCACCTGCAAAACAGAAACCTATTAGTGGGAAGGTCAGAAGTTCTGACCCCCATGCGCTGCAAGACAAAAGTTTGTTAGTGGGGAAGTCAGAAGTTCTGACCCTGCTGGAAATACAATAATTCTCAAAAGTTATGATATTATTGACAGCAAAACAGGCTTCAGATGTGCTAACGTCAAAGTCAGAACTTGCCTTCTCCCTGTGCTAGCCAGAACATCTGCAATTTTATTATTTTTCCACAAAACAGAAAACATGCTTGGGACAACTTCAGCAAATGTCAAAGTGTTTCAGGAGACAGAGCCAACAAGGTCACAAGCTGGTTCTACACTGATTCACTTCCTACTTAAACATTATGAGGTATGAAAATCTTCAGAATGCAAACAGCAGCAACATGGTATTTACATTATGTTTATTGAGCATGAAAAGCTGATGATGCTTAGCAGCGTGATGAAAGTCAGCAGGTGCTTACCTGGCTGTTGAAAAAAAGTCTGTGAGTGGGAGCTAGCTTTTAGCTCTGATGGTGTTCTGGACAAGTTCTTTTTTAGAATAGGTGGATGGAGAAGGTATGTGTATGTATGGTCAAAAACTGTAGGGGTTTTCTTTGGTCACAAAGCAAACTGGGTATTAATGAAGTTTGGAGGTAGGAAGTTCAAAGTTTATGAAAAAATACCAGGGATTTTTGGACAGAGATTCACAAGGTTTTTCTTTTACTAGAGTTTTTTCTGTTTCTTCTCTAGCAATTTTTCTGGATGTTTTTTCACGCCCCCCTTGTGATGGATAATGGTGTCCTATTTATAGGCAAAACTTTATGGATTTTTGAACGTTAAAGGGCGCCAATATTATGCAGTAGAGGTTAAATTGTTTTTGAAGGAAGTTCATGAAAAGTTGTGATGATGGACAGCTTTTCAGCCTAGGCTGGAACAATAGGCAAGGATTGAGGAGAAGTGACCTCTATAGGCGAAAAGTGGCGCATAGACCCATGTCTAAACCTGCATAAAGGTGTTTACCAAGCCACACGTGGAGAGACCCCTTGGATGAATGTTCAGGAGTGGTTGTGAGCATTAATGAGCATTAAATGGTGATGAGATTTATCAACATCAAAAATCTTGTAATAGGAGATTTCGCATCATTACCTAAATCCTGAGCCAACAGTTCTGCTTTACCAAAAACAACGTAAACCAAGCTCTGACCTTGGCCTCTTGCTGTCTTAGCAAGTTCTGAGAGTTTTCCAATATGTTCCTTTGATCTTCCTTTAAAGTTTCTGGACTTAGTGATCTTGCTTCAGTACTTTACCCAATCTGCTGCTCCTATTATCTTCTGATCCCAGTATGTTCTGAAGGAGTTTCTGGCTCTGTTGCTTTTTCTAGCAAATTCTGACTGAACTTTTACGTAGCTACTGAAAAAGCCATGTTCTTACTGAAGATCATGTGCTGAACCACGTTTGCAGCTTCTGACCGTTTCTGCCTGGAGGTTGGTTCAGAAGCTCTGAAGTGCCATCTTCTTCTTAAACACCCCCTTTTTTTAGAGAAAAATTCCCAATGTTTAGGATTTAATTTTTCCAAGGTAAAAGCTTTGCCTTTAGAGCTCGCAAATGACCATCTTTCTCTTGTAAATTGTTTGCTTAGAAAGGAACGATAATGAAGGGCTTGGCTTTGTTCAAGAGAAAAACCTGAGAGTTCAGGATGAATACCTGAAGGATGGGAGGGCAAATTTTGGGGTACAACACCATATTTTGCATCCCAATAGTGGTGGATTCTCACGGGTAGACAATTCTGAGATACATCTTGTGTATGTTCTGCTTAACAATATCAAAATCAACTGGCCCTACTACTTCGTGACTAGATTGTTTGCTATCAAGGAGTGCAACAGAGGGAAAATTCTGAACTTCTTCAATATTGGCTTTCCCAATATTTTAATGACTTATCCAAGTCCTATTTTGGAATTTACCAAGAGAACAATGCATAACTTAAGATATCATTAGGATTCTACTAGAGAGGTGTACTACTACAAACCCTTCTAAATAAAGAGAAGAATTTATAATTATGATGATCCTGTTGAGTATGTGGTTAGTGAAGATCAAGAGAATGATGATGGTCCTGAAGACATCAGTGGAGTTCCACAAGGTGATCTTCCAATGGCTGACGCAAACCATGAAGAAGATGAAATCTGGCTAAATGCAACGACTGCTCAACAACACAACCATGAGGAGGATTGGCAACAAAATTGTTGAACTGCACAAGGAAATGAATACACAGGAAATAAAGGAAATTCTTATGACTATAGTTCTAACAACTATATGGATAACAACTCTGATGTTATTGTAATGCTTTGAAACATGCAAATTCAGCAAGATCGTCGTTATAAAGAAACTATGGCATGGCGCAATGCTCAAGTAGAGTGGCAGAATGAATTCCAAACCTCACAGGATGAACAATTTAGAATGTTGAATGCCAGGATGGACAATCATGAATCAAATATGGATCTGTTCTCTTCTAGAGCCTATGCACAATTCCAATCTCTTCATGAAGACACCCTGAAGAGATAAAGTTTTTCAAGGAAAAGTCAACCGTCTCCATTCATTGTGCGTGCACCAAGGTGATGAAGCAACTGCATTTTATGATGAAATGCTCAAAAGTGGAAAGACTTATCAAAGACATGGTGGTGGTGGTTCACGAGATCGTTAGTGCATGTCATCCAAATGTGTCTTGTTTCATTAGTCATCATTTTCTGTGTTTCCATATCATGAACAATGTTGTATTTTATTTTATGTTCCTGTATTGTGAATTATGAGCTTGAACAATGCTTTGCTTTATTGAATGCTTTTGACTTATCTTATTTTATGTAGCTTATTTGCAAAATGGCCTCTGTTTGATATATTAGTTTGGTTTGTTATTTGGGTTGAAGAATATGATACTTCTCATAATATTCCTTATTTCTTTTTTATGTTATCAAATGGGGATAAGATACATACATGCTATGATCAAGATTGAAAGCACATATTCAGGGGGAGCATTGAAAAAGGAAGTGAAAGGCATAAGCATATCATTGAATTTTTGCCATCATCAAAAAGGGGGAGTTTGTGAGTGAAATCTCTCTTTCAATGGTTTTGCATGATGTCAAAACTACAAGTATCTCTCTAAATAGCCTCTTAGATGGTTTGATGTATTAGAAGATTTGAGAATGGTTAGGAAGTCATAACAATGTGTGTTGAATCATTTGTGTCCTTAAAAATAAGTTTTTGAGTCATTTTTCGTTGCATGTGTCGACACATCCAAGTTTCAGATCGACATATGTCACTCAATTTTAAAACATGTAAGCTTTTGTAAGTCATAGTTCGACACATGTATTATATAGGTCGACATATACTGAAAGAATTTTGAAATTGCAGAAATTATTATTTTATGTGTCGACACATCCATATTTTAGGTCGACATATTTACTCACATTTTAAAGCATGTAGCTACTGACTTGCTCAGGTCGACACATGCAACCTTTTTATGAAGCACGTGTCGACACATACAATTTTGAGGTCGACACATAAATTCTGTTTTGGTAAAATTTTCATTTTCTTTCATTCTAAACTTGTCCTTCTTATCTTAAACTTTTCCAAACTATAAATACCCATTCATGCATCTTTTCTAACTTGACGATACCATAAAATTAGCATACTTTTTCTCTTCACCTTCAATCTTCCAATCTATGCATACGCACCAACATTAAATTGTGATGATGTTCTCTCGGGGTGCCATCTACACAAAGAATTAAAGATTTCCAATTGGTTTGGGTTGAGTTCTTGTAGGGGTCTTCATCCATAAAAACCATCGGGTTTATCCTCCAACATCATTTGTTGAATTGGGGGTTTTCGTGCAAAATCGTGCGAGAAGGAATCGTCCATGTGAAAAATCCCTTGGAGTGTTTGAAATATTTTCAAGTAACCTTAGAGTGGTTGAAATCTTTTTAAGTAAGTAGCAAGAATTGGATGATAGAATCGGTGATCTTGTGTTGATAGTGTGCAATAGGATTTACTCGAGTGAAAAATCCCTTGGAGTGGTTGAAATATTTGCAACGAACCTTGGGGTGTTTCAAATACTACTAAGGAAGTAGCTTAAGCAACAAATAGGTTGTATCTATAGGTTTATTTAATCTTGCTTAAGATCAAAGGTTGGAAGAAGGAGCATCAACACAAAATTAGAGAATTTTGTATTGTTGTTTCTAACTCTTCCATTGTATTAAACATTTTTCATATAAGAATTGTCCTAGTTCCATTGGAATTAGGCGCAGATGTACCCACACACGAGGATGATAGTAAGGAACTGTGTAGACAAATTTCTCGTGTCTTTTTACTTTTTTTCTCTCAAAATCTGTTTTTAAAAAAGGTATGGATATAGCTTATAATCATTTTTTATAAGTGGTTTTGTATATCAATCCTACTCAAAGAGAAATTCTGAATATTCACTTGCACACCAAGTGTTTCATAAAATGATCAAGTTAGTTCTTTGATTATTTAGCCTTGGAAATAGCATTGCAAAGTGATTATGTTCAAACAATTAATAAGTGGATTATTGATTTGAGTCTGTGTTGATCAATTACTCAATTTTATCTCATAGATTTATCTTTCATAATTTGTATATCCGAGTTTCCAATAAGTTGTTTTTTAGACGACTTATCCGGTTAATTTCTTCCACATCAAAAAAGTTTTGAAAACAATTAAATTCTATATTTGTGTCTAGAATAAAATTTTTGTGCCTCTATTCACCCCCTTTAGATATGCGTCATCGTCTAACACCCCTTGCCTAAGTCATATCACCTTTACATGTTAAGCATTGGTGTTATCTTTACACTTTGAGCCTTTAGTGCTAGGGAAATTGTTGATTACTTTTGACATGGTTTGTAATGCCTTATGGTAGAAACATTTATGCATGACCCTTAGGGGAACATTAGTGTTTTGTCTGTGATACATTCATGATATTTGATGCATTACTTGAAATATGCATTAGGGTTTAGGAATGTCCGATCATTGTTAATTAGATGATACACTTAGGTATTTGGGGGTTTGTAAACCATTGTTGTTTGGTTGATTATGTTATTGTCTTTCTCTTTACCTTGGCATGTTTCCTATAGGAATTTATTTCTTTCCTTTACTTCATGTCGATCGATGATTCATTCAATTAGAATTGAGATCACGACTTTGCTCTCAGTGCATCCTCCTCATAGGACTTTATCACTTTCCTTTACTTATTGTAGATTGATTAGTGAGTCTGTTAGAATTGAGATCATGACTTCATTCTCAGAGTGATCTAACCCTAAGGTAACCCCTCTTTTTTAAGTAATTCCCCAGCAAAGTCGTCAGTTCTGTAATACGGTGGGAGAACTGACTTGGTTTTGCGTTTTATCGCAAATGTTTTGGATAGAAAGATTCACCACCGACTTTTCTTTTATCCAATAAGTAAAGGGTTAAAAGAACAGGAAATACCTTGATAGATTTTGAGTTCTGGGGGTAGGTTATGAAAAGGGAAGGTGTTAGCACCCTTTTCATTCGTAGTTATCTACGGGCTCTTAATCGCTTAGCTCACTTTTGAAAATTTCTTTGTGCGTGTGTTTGAAAATATTTTGAATGCCAATGTAAGCCGAACTTTGTAATAACTCCTGTATCGGTCCTCAAGAGTGTATACAAAGTATTTGTTTGAAAATATTTTGAAAGGTGTGATTATGAAATGTTTTGTTTTTGTGAGCAAGCGATTAACAACATTCTACCTACTCAAAGTAGTTCTTGTAATTTTCCTCCTACTTTAGATAGTGCTATCCGTACCATTAGTTAGTAGGAAGCCCTATCGTTGGATGTGAAAGGACAGGCGATGGGTCATCGTACGGTCATCGGAGGCAACTGGTAAGGACACTTTAGCAATTTTCGTAACGGACTAAATCATTTATCGAAAGGCAACATCGAAGGGTCATCGAGGGACTATGATCTTTAATTTGAGGGACTTTTCTAAAGCATCCCTACGTTCGAGGGACATGACCGTTATTTCCGAAGGCAACAAGGGAGGTTACCCTAGAGGTGCGAATGTGTTGTTTTCATTTATTTTATCTTTGAAGTTAGGGTTTTCTAACGTTTGTTTTTAGTCTTTCCATACAACCCTAATTACTAAGAAGTAGTATAGTAAATATTAAAAGCAATAAAGGTACGAAAAGTAAAGGCAGAAAATATAAACCTAAACTATTACATCGCTTTGAGGCACATACATAATAATGAAAGTGCTGAAAGTAAAAACCTATAACTATTACATTATGAAGCAGTTACATGATAATGGAAAAGAAAGCGGGAAATAAAGGTAGCTATTACATTTGCAAAAAAACCTATACAGTCAATCTAAAATATAAAATTAAAATGAAAATAGAAAAAGAAGACATTTGGTAAAAAAATTATGAAAAAGAAAGATTTATAATAATTGAAATAAACCTCAAAAAACTAGTTAATTTTAATTAATAAAAAAAGTTAATTAATGAAATTAAATTAAAAAAATGTTTAATAAGAAAAACTTAAAACCTAATAATTTTTAGGGTTTTAAAAAAATTAATTAACCTAAAACTAATTTTTTATATTTTAATTAATAAATGAAAAAAAACAAGTAAAAGAAAAAAGAAAAATATAAGAAAAATAAGAATTTGGGCCTGATTTTAGCAAAGGAGGGGGTACTTAATAGCAAAGGAGATCTAGGCCCAAACGCTACTGGACCATGAGATCCGGTGTGTTCAGCCAACAGGGTGCATCGTGAGCGTGCAGGCTTGGAAGCGTTGGATCATATATGTGAAGATCTGATGGTGAGAAGCGTCAGGGTGCATGGTTGATATGTGGGACGCGCTGCACGTGATCTACAAAAGTCAGAAAATATGACAAAAAGATACAATAGGTAGGGATCAAACCACACCTTTGTAGAGTAATGCCTTAACGCATGCTGCCTTGCCACTGGGGTGGCTGTACATCCGGTAACATAAACGTAAACAAATAATTATATAATAAAAATTGCCTTTAATTTGAATTCAAAAAACAAGTCAGCGCCAGTGGGATCCTGTTATTTGAATGGACGAATAGAGAGGATCCACACAACCTAGGGAGGGTCAAACCACCAAGCACGGTGGTTGACCACCTTCTTCTCCGATTCCCCAAAAAACTTATCCTGCAAAATAAAGCGATTTGAAACACGATATTAAGCCTACCCCCCTAAACCGAGGTCTGCAAACTCAGTGGTGGCATCCATTCAGCATGAAAATGCCTGTAAAAGGAGATACGACGAAGTCGGAGCTTTACGCCCTAAAAATGGCGTTTTCTTATTCGTGCATCAAAGCTTGCATGTAATGCATCAAAACTGTTCTACATGACACCATGGACACATATGAATGCACAAAATCAATTTATATTGTGTGACTAAAAAGTTCGAAGTTGAAGAATCTACCAAAACCAGAGAGTTCGTGTGAGCGAGTTTTGGGATGCTTTGAGCTTGAGTAAGGGTATGGATCGATTCCTGTGGAACTCGGGAGGGTGAATTGATCCTTGGTTTTTCTTGAGAAGGGCTGGAAATAAGGTTTTGCTTCTTCCCTAGTTTTAAGTATTTTTGGAAATTTTAGGGTGTGTGTTTGGAGGCAGCATGTGTATCCTTCTAGGTCTAATATTACTGAGTATATATAGAGGAAGAATTAGGTTAACAAACATGGAAAATATCTTGTGCAATCATGGCCAAATAAATAAAAAATAAAACATGTTTTCAAGTTTCCATATTTGAATATTCTTGCCCTATTAGACCTCACACGGTTTTGGCAAGTTAGATATGTGATCTTGGGCCCCACATTCCTTGGTCCATTAGTTTATTATTTTATTTGATTTATTTTAATAATATTTGCATAAAATTAAAATAAATAAAATTAAAAAACATGACCATGTACCAAATGAGTTATAGGTCCTCTAACATGTCACAAACACGTTTGAACCTCAAAAGTTAAGCCCGTTAGCCCAAAAGTTCAAAATTGCTCATTTGAGGTTTCATGCATTTCTCAACAATTTCTCAACTTGCACAAATCATAACTCTCTCAATTTTCTTTATTTGAAGGTGATATTGGACTTTTTGGAAATCTCAAGATGTCCTCTACAATATCTATGTTTATAAATTTTTCATTTAAAATGAGTTTTGATTAAGAAAAATCTGATGAAGCATGTGGAAGTTATGTTTGATCAAAGTTCAGTTGACTTCTCCTTAAGAAAACCCTAATTTAGTAACTTTTGACTTTTGATGAATTGAGAGTTTTCTTTATTAATCATGATCAACCCTTGATCAAATGATGAATATACCTTCAAAATCTTGATTTTGACCAAAAATCCTGAGATTTGATTGTATGTTGACCACAATTGATTTTTTGTCCAATATAGTTGATTTTCAGTCAACTGAACAATTGACTGAGCAAACTTGTGATGTAAGGCTTGAAATTTGGCATGATAATTCTTATAGATATATAAGAAATCATGAAGTCCACTCGAGGCATTAGAAACCCAATCTTCTTTGAGAAACACAAAACCCTAGTTGTAGGTCCATTGCTTA
This sequence comes from Vicia faba, assembly GCA_948472305.1. Classification (NCBI taxonomy): domain Eukaryota; kingdom Viridiplantae; phylum Streptophyta; class Magnoliopsida; order Fabales; family Fabaceae; genus Vicia; species Vicia faba. The sequence goes on along the minus strand of OX451739.1, from coordinate 1,182,723,111 downwards.
GGAGGGGATTTTATCTAATCTTGAACAACCTTGAGCATATGGAAACCCTAGAAGCATGAGGAGATGTCTTAAAGAAAATAGGAGGGAAAATTTTGGGGTACACCAGCTTTCCCTGTTCAATCTTCGTAAACCTGAAGAGTTAGATTGGCCTGTCCACCATTCGTGATCTGAAAGTAGAAGAGGATTGAACACTTAAGTGCCCAGAAATTTGCACTCGCATGTGCATGCAGTGCTACTATTGGTTGATAATATTGCTCGAATGGGATTAAATATGCCATTCGAAGAGATGACATAGTGTCCCCATACATGGGGTTGTAGATGCCATCCAGAGTAACTGTCGATTAAGAGTATCCGAATGAGTCTACGCTTAACTGTATCTAGGAAGTATGCTAGAATGAGTTTGTGTCTGACTGTACCTAGCGGATGTACTGGGGAGTGTCAGAATGAACATCTATCTTGATTGTATCTGAATAATGTCCTAGAATGAGTTTATGTATTAAGTGTATCCGTAAGTGGACCATAATGAATCTTTGCTCGATTGTATTTGAGATTCGTGTTAGAATGAGCCTACGCATGGCTATATTTGAGATTTATGTTAGAATGAGCCTACGCCTGGCCGTATCTAACATATACCAGAATGAATATCAAAATGGTTCTACGTCTTGATCGTATTTGGGTGGTATCTGAGCATCAGAATGGATCTATGTTTGGATCGTATTTGGAGTATATCTTGAATATGTACTAGAATGTGTATCAGAATGGACCTATGTCTTGATCGTATCTAAACTGTATCTATAGTATGTATCGGAATGGGTCTATATTTTGATTGTATCCAAATCATCATCAGAATGGATCATCGACTGATTGTATCTGAAGGATGAGAAATTGTTGACAATGTTTATCTGTTGCAAACTAACCTGAAAGAAAACAAAGTTAGTTTTATTCAATGTCATGATGTATGTAATGCATTGCGTAATGGTGCTCTCAAAATAAATGAGAATGCTATATGCGTTTCGTATGCATATGTTATGATATTTTGTAAATGATGTATGGATGCAATATGTTGTTGAAGCGTATGGTAGCTTCTTGTAACATATTTGGTTGAGGAAAATAAATCCCTGACTGTCGCTGGGGATGAAGAATATGAATCTTCAATCTTGTTTAGAACGTTTTTGCTGGGGACTCCAGTTTTCTGTTTGAGGATACTCCACTGAGGACGTTCGGATTTTGCTTGGGGATGAAAGAGATTAAGGAAAATTGGTCGTTCATCGTCCTTTTGAAGGATTTGATTCTTATGTACCCTGACTGGGGATAAAAGAGATGGATAATCCTCTAACGTGATACCTGACCAGGTTTTAGATATCGTAGCAAATTTCCTGGGGATAACGACCTTGATTATAATTTGCTGGAGAACAGGATTTTGCCGAGGATTTGCAAATAACCAGAGAAATAAACTTCGTTGGGTAATAAACCCTGTTGGCAAAGAGAACTCTACTGAGGATTATACGGTGTTGGATAAATAAACTCCACTGGAGGATAAAATCATTGTAAACTGCGTTGAGCAGATAATCTTTGATGAGGATGAGCTGCTGGAAGATGCCTCAATTTATGTGTGAAGGCATATTAGACTCGCTGGGAAACATATCCATGTTGGGGATGCGCTTGTGAAGGTAGCTCTGTGGGGATTGCTCTGTGGACAACTTGAACATTATCCTAACTCCTAGAGTCTTTAGTAAATGCTTATTCCTATTTATATGCACATATTTATTAACAGTAATCATATTCATATGCATATGTTCATTCAATTTAGTCATGGGACATTTTTTTACAAACAAAATAGAGAAAGTAAAACAAACTTGAATTTGAATTATATTTGCATTGAAAGTTTGCCTATAAACATGCTATTTTGTACAAAGAGACAAAGATCCTAGTAAGAGGAAATCATCGTAAAATGAAAAGAAAAGTACAATGAATAACAAGGAAAAACAATTATATGGAAATGATCCCATCAGGTTTCAACTCTGCTATTGCCCCTACGTCTTCGAGCATCTCATCTCTACTATCAAAAGAAGCTGACTGAATTGATCTGTACCATTTGAACTTTATGTTGATAACGAAGCTTGTTGTAAGTAGATGATCCAACGGGACATAGTCGTACGCTTTAATCCCTAACTTTTTCCTGGACCGCCTGTCATACCCCAAATTTGTCCTATCTGTTTTACTTTTGTCTGGCTTAGGCTTCACATTTCATCTACATCATCTTTACTAATTCATTTGCCTATCATGCATTTCATTGAATAAAGACACCTGAGGTCCAAGAGTTCAGTGGTTGTGCAATTTTAAAGTTTCACAATGTTTTTAGGAAACTAGGATTTTTGCTTTAAGGTCACGTTGAGCTTTATCTCCTTCTACAAGTCAATTGCTTAGCAAGAGGTTTAAGGAGTGAAACCAGGGAATTCTTCTCATGCGAATTAAAATTTTATTTAAGGAGTTTCTTGAGGGACTAAATTTTGAACCAAGAGGGCATCTATCATTTTCAAAGTGATTTGAATTTGTCATGAAGATTCAAAATTGAAAGAGAAATAAACTTAGATTTGGATTGTAAATTGAAAATAATGGAAATTGATATTTCATACAATGTCTTTGATTCACAAGTCACCAATTCCTTACATCACAAGTTACTATATTCAAGATTCAAGTCATTTGGTTATCTTGAAATTATTTTTGGATGCATGTCATGACCATTTGAAACCATACAAAGGAATTTCTCATTACAAGCCCAAAACCAGCCCCACAAAATAGGCCCAAGTTTGCACCAACCAGCCCCATAAAACTGTCCAAACAATGTTGTCCATTCTGCTGCACAAACCCAACCATGCTGTCCATTATGCAATACATCTCCATAAACCTGCATGACATTGCAAAACAAACAATACAGTCTAAAAACCTGCAAAGAACAGTCTGTTAAAATTGTCAAAGTTGCTGCCAACAAATGCCAAACATTGCACAAAATAGGAATCACCCAAATCTGTAATAAAAAAAGTAACAAATCAGCTTACAAAATTGTTCAAAACATATCAGATTCCCCCCCCCCCCCCCCAATTCCCACCTCTCAGTTGATATACAAACAATAGACAGCAGAGAGAAAAAAAGGGGAGCCATATTGAGGGAGAGAGTTTTGTGGAAAGAGAGAGAAAAACAATGTAAAACCAGAAAAGAAAAACAGCAACAACCATTAAACTATGTTGAACCTTGAAACTGTTTTGAACCATAAAACAGTAGCAACCCAAAGGAAAACTAAAACAAAAAAACCCTTCAACCCCCCTGTACAACCTTGCAGCTCTCAATACAAAGTAAGGATTGGAGCAACTTCCTGGAGGTTCATTGAAGTTGTTCTGATCATCACAGCATCTTGAAAGGTGTTCAAACTCATAACACAAATTTCAGTTCCAAGGTAAGTCTTCTTGACTTTGAGCTCCTCATTTCAAGCATCATCATTGACTCATTCTTGAAGATAAATGTAGATATCATACTCTTGAAGCTAACCACATGCTTGCTTTTCATGTTTATCAATTATATGTGGAAAACTGACTTTTACATGTAGCAGAACAATGTTAGAAACAAAATACAACAGTATGAGTCGACACATGCCTCTATGAGTCGACGCATATCAGGCAAAGACAGGTTATGAGTCGACACAAAATGCATATGTGTCAACTCATACTGTGTTATTTTGGATTTCCAGGGGCAAGAAAGGTGTATGAGTCGATAAAAACCCTTATGTGTTGACTCATACTGTGTTATTTTTTATTTCCAGGGGCAAGAAATGTGTTTGAGTCGACACAAAACACGAATGTGTCGACACAAACAAGAAATGAGTCAACATATACCATTATGTATCGACTCATACTGAGTTGATTTTGTTTTTCCAGAAACAAGAATTGTTACGTATCGATGCATAAATGCATGTGTCAAAACATAATAGGCAAAAAAACAATTTTTCTTTCTTTTTGCACTATCTTTATATTTGTTTTATGTCTTTTCCATTGATGTTCATTTATTCAATATGGTTGTAATTATTTAATTAGGTTTTTTTTTATTTCATACCCATTTATAAACTTGTACCCCCACCCCCGTACAATTGTAATAGTTTAGGATTTATTTTTTTATGTTTTAATTGTTGCTTAATTATGCATATGTCATTCAATTAGAACATATGGCCTCCTCTTGGGCTCATCCTCAATGAAAAGGTATACACTTACAAATGCACACTTGCACACATTTCATAGCTTGGTCCTGAGCTTTCTTACAGTGACAACTATTTAATTGATTGTTTCGATTGGTCGTTTAGAATACTAGTGTCACGCTAGTCCCACTTTCTAGGAGCATACATATAGCCATCTTATATGGGCTTTTGATTTTCATCTTGTATATTGAATCAACTTCTCTCCCCTTGGTTCACATACCCAACATGTTCTTAAAGGGTTCCATATTTGAGTTTGGGCATGGCCATTCTCACGAGGTTAATCAAGTATTGCCCTTGGTTAACCATATCCAGAATCAACCACTTTGGTCCATATACCAAGTGTTTCCATGCACAAAGGATCTCATGGTTGAGGTAGGAGCACCTACTCTCACGAGATTAATCAAGTTCACCCCTTGGTTAATTATAACCCGATTCAATTTCCATACACCAAACATTCCATTTACTCCTTTCACGATACTACTCATGGTGTCATCACTTTCGCCATGATCACTCTTCACCTACACTTTTTCCTTTTACTTATAACATGCTCCCTTAGGATGATAGTTCCTTCTTTTTTAAGATGCGAACTAATTAGACCTTAGGTTGGAACCCATGCATGATAATACTAGGGTAGACTTTCCCATTTGAATTTTCTTTTGTAATTAAGATTAAAAATTATCATTCACAAATCAAAAATCCAAAAACACTTAATCATTACTTGAATTCATTTAAAACTCGCAAAACACTCAACAAATCAAAACTTCTCCCAAAGGGCATGTTATCTCCATTCTATCGCGATACCACTGTTCCTATTACTAGAATGCGTGTGTTAAAGTCGCCCTTTAAAAAACACCAACAAACCAACATTTTTTAGAGGAACTATGGTGCTCTGATTCCTTCACTGGATACATAGGCAAAGGTTCACGAAATTCTTACAAACGCACTAATAAAAAACAATTTATTTCCCCTTAAGCAAGTATAGTTATAGATAAACACACCCTTAGAGACAAACAAACAAAATGGATCCCGTTGAGTATAACAGATGTGAGGGGTGATAATACCTTCCCCTTTCATAACCGACTCCCTTACCCTTTCTCTTGGTTGTAAGACCATATTATCCATCCTCTTGTGGTTTTCTTGATATTTCCCCTTCCTTCGGGATAAATAAAGTTCGGTGGCGTCTTTGTGTTTTTCTACCGGTAGCTTCAGTTGGCGACTCTGCTGGGAACCTTTTTACGAGTCTCTCCTAGTTTTGTTTATTTGTCTCTTTGGGTGTTTATTTATTTGCTTTATTTTGCTTTACTATTTTATTTCTTTATTGCTTTATTGTTTACTTTTGTATATGTTGCATTTATATTGTTATTATTCACATATTATGGAAATCCTGTGATGTTGGGTTGGGTGATTACATTTGATGAGTCATATACCCGGACTTGGGTTACATTTAGAATTAGGACGAGCGGTATAGTCATGTTAACTTTGAGGGAGTAATCCCGAAGAAGGAGGCATGAAAATCCCCACTCAATGGAGGTCCCCTTGAAAGTAGCGATGTTTACCGAGTAATTGGGAAAACATTGTTGCTTTCGACCTGGGAACTCGAGAAGCTGAGAGCCATAGAACCATTAACCCATCCTGGCCTTTTTAGGTGTAGTGAGGAGACTATAACAGAGTAATCCGAAGTAGTTGTCATGCGATGCTGCACTCAGACGAGTTTTTCATGTGAATATTACTAATTACCGAGTAATTGGGACGTCGATAATATCCAAAGGAAGAGTGTAGACTCTGATATTTCCCTAGAACCTTGTTCGGCAGGTGAGAAACCCCTAGTACATACCTTATGGGTGGTTACTTTGACTCCATTCCTGTGATGTCAGACTTTTGATTTTGTTACTTTCAGCTTATGCAAAGGATTACACAATGGTTATTCAGAATATGTAGAGCTGAAACTTCATGCAATAGCATACCATGACATCATTCCATCATGTATATACATCTCATATCTAGGGAATTCCAAAGACAAGTCTCGTTGGTCGAGCTTTTCAAAAATGAAAACAAAATTTTAAAAAGGGACAAACGAGTCTTTCGATTTCCTTGGAAATGGAGATAAAACATTCATTCATACTATCATGCATTCATTATTCACAATAGAAACTTATCGGGGTCCCTTTTCATCAGACTTTAGTAAACAGCAAAGACGACTTCTCCACATCCCTACCGTATAAGAAGTAACCAACGAAGACTTATGGATCTTTTTGAAGAGAATCAGAATGCTCTCCGCTGAGATATGGACACCATGGGCACTCGCATGGATCAATTTATAGAAACCCTTTATGTTGTCATCAAGGTACAAGAAGAGTTACATCAAAGTGTTGCAAAGCTTGCCAGTGTTGCCCCATCCACTTCTGCAAATGGGAGGAATGATAATGCAAATGTTAAGACCCCTACTAGAGCTCCTCGAAATGATGTTTATAATCATCACGACGTCATTGATCTTGATGTACCCCACGTGAATCTTTCCACTAGAGTTGCTGAAATAGCAAAGATGTACCATGCTCTCGAAGAGTGCCTCAGAGCCATGGAGGGTATCAAGACTTCTGGATTCAATAATGTTGCAATGTGTCTCGTGCCTGGGGTAGTTATCCCTACAAAGTTCAAGGTTCCTAATTTTGACAAATACAAAGGCACCTCCTGTCCAGAGACTCATCTTTGTTCCTACTGTCGCAAGATGGTGGCCTATGCTAAAAATGAACCATTACTTATGCACTTATTCCAAGACAACTTGATTGGGGCACCGTTGGACTGGTATATGCAACTAGAAATAACTCATGTCAGTACTTGGGGAGAACTTGCTGACGCCTTTTTGAAATATTATCATTATAATACTACCATGGCTTCTAGCCGTACTCAACTTCAAGGGATGATACAGAAATCTGAAGAGTCGTTCAAAGAGTACGCTCAAAGGTGGCATGAACTGGCTGTAAGGGTCCAACCTCCTCTCTTGGATCGTGAACTGATTGATTTGTTTATGGATACTTTACGAGGTCCTTATCTCCAACACATGCTCAGCAGTACCTCTACCTCTTTCTCTGATATGGTCATTATTGGAGAACATGTTGAAACTTGTATTAAGGCTTGAATGATCCAATGTATCCCTAACAATACCAACAATAATATTGGCATTGGTAGAAAGTCATTTTCTGGTTTCGTCAAGAAGGTGAGACTAGTGTTGTCACCATCAACCAAGGAAAAGCTCCTACATATCCTCAAGTTAGGTTTCCTTATTTTCCAACACCTGATGTTGTTCCTAATCAATTTGTTCCTCAAGTGTATGCTGCTACAACTCCAGTACCCTGGATGCCCAACAATAACCTTTCACTCCTCAAACACAATATCTTCCATAACAACAATTTGCACCACCTCTGAATTATCAACAACAAAATCAACAACCTCAAGGTCCGAGAGCTCCACAGAGACAAAGAGTGCCTGAAAGAAGATTTGATCCCGTTCATATATCCTATGCTCGGATTCTCCCTCAGTTAATTTCCAATCAGTTGGTTCAACTACGTGAACTTGGTCCACCACCTAATCCTTTCCCCAGGGGGTATGACATTAATTCTCACTGTAATTTCACTCTAGATCCCCAGGCCACACGATTGACAATTGTAGAGCATTTAAATGTAAAGTTTAAGACCTCCTCTATGTAAAGGCCATAAATTTCAACCCTGTTGGTCCCAATATTCAGAATAATCCCATACCTCCTCACCCAGGGGCAACGATCAATGCTATTGAAGAAATTAGTGAACAAATTTTGGTAACCAAGGTTGGTGAGATCAAGATGTCATTAGGAACTGTTAGAGAACATTTGTTGGAGCATGAGGTGCTTCAATAACTCCATGATTTTTTCTTAACATGTTCCTCTAAACCTGAAGAGCGTACTAGTTTGAAGATGGCTATTCAACAACTAATGGATGAAGGTGTCCTACAAGTACAGAAGATATTTCGAGAAGAGGAGATTGATGTCTTGGAAATTCCTTATTATCCGAGAAGCATCTCAGCAACACCAGGTACCCTGTTTACAATTCAGGCTCCTACTACCCCAGTAATGATTCGAGCTCCCGCTACCCCTGCAACAACTCAAGCTCATATTCCTCCTTTGTGAAAAAACTTAAAGGTAGTCCCATGGGAGTATAATGTGGTATATATTATTGGGAAAAATGGAGGACACTCATATTTTTTCCCAATAATATAGACCGCATTATACTCCCACGAGACTGCCTTTGAGTTGTTGCACAGAGGAGGAATATGAGCTTGAGTTGTTGCGGGGGTAGCGGGAGCTTGAATAATTACTGGGGTAGTAGGAGCCTGAATTTTCAATGGGGTACCTGGTGTTACTGAGATGCTTCTCAGATAATAAGGAATTTCCAAGACATCAATCTCTTCTTCTCAAAGTATCTTCTCTACTTGTAGGACACCTTCATCCATTAGCTTTTGAATAACCATATCCAAACTAGTACACTCTTCAGGTTTAGAGGAACATGTTAAGCAAAAAGCATGGAGTTCTTGTAGTACCTCATGTTCCAACAAATGTTCTCTAACAGTTCCTAATGACATCTTGATCTCACCAACCTTGGTTACCAAAAATTGTTCACTAATTTGTTCAATAACATTGACCGTTGCCCCTGGGTGAGGAGGCATGGGATTATTCTGAATATTGGGACCAACAGGGTTGAAATTTATGGCCTTTGCATCGAGGAGGTCTTGAACTTTACATTTAAATTCTCTACAATTCTCAATCATGTGGCTTGGGGCTCCATAATGAAATTCATAGTGAGCATTTATGTCATACCCCTTGGGGATAGGATTAGGTGGTGGACCAAGTTCACGTAGTTGAACCAACTGATTGGCAAGTAACTGAGGGAGAATTTGAGCATAGGGCATAAGAACGGGATCAAATCTTATTTCAGGCGCTCTTTGTCTCTGTGGAGCTCTCGGACCTTGAGGTTGCTGATTCTGTTGTTGATAATTCTGAGGTGGTGCAAATTGTTGTTGTGGAAGATACTGTGGTTGAGGAGTTAAAGGCTGTTGTTGGGCCATCCAGGGTACTGGAGTTGTAGTAGCATACAATTGAGGAAAAAATTGATTAGGAACAACAGTATGTGTTGGAAAATAAGGAAACTGAACTTGAGGATATGCATGAGCTTTTCCTTGGTTGATGGTGACAACATTAATCTCACCCTTTTTCTTCTTGATGAAACCAGAAAACAAATTTCTACCAATGCCAATATTATTATTGGTATTATTAGGGATACCTTGGATTATTCTAGCCTTAATACAAGTTTCAACATGTTCTTCAATAATGACCATATCAGAGAAAGAGGTAAAGGTATTGTTGAGCATGTGTTGGAGATAAGGACCTCGTAAAGTACCCATAAACAAATCAATCAGTTCACGATCCAAGAGAGGAGGTTGGAACTTTGCAGCCAGTTCACGCCATCTTTGAGCGTACTCTTTGAACGACTCTTTAGATTTCTGTATCATCCCTTGAAGTTCAGTACGACTAGGATCCATGGAAGTATTATAATAATAATGTTTCAAAAAGGCGTCAATAAGTTCTCCCCAAGTACTGACATGAGTTCTTTCTAGTTACATATACCAGTCCAACGGTGCCCCGATCAAGCTATCTTGGAAGAAGTGCATGAGTAACGGTTAATTTTCAGCATAGGCCGCCATCTTGCGATAGTAGGAATGAAGATGAGTCTCTGGACAAGAGGTGCCTTTGTATTTGTCAAAATCAAGAACCTTGAACTTTGGAGGGATAACTACCCCAGGCACGAGACACATTGCAGTAGTATTGAATCCAGAAGTCTTGATACCCTCCATGGCTCTGAGACGCTCTTCAAGAGCATGGTACATATTTGCAGTTTCAGCAACTCCAGCGGCAAGATTCACGTGGGGTTCATCAAGATCAATGACATCGTGATGATCATCAACATCATTTCGAGGAGCTCCAATAGGGGTCTCAACATTTGCATTATCATTACTCTCATTTGCAGAATTGGAGGGGGCAACAGTGGCAAGCTTGGCAACACTTTGATGTAACTCTTTTTGACCCTTGATGACAGCATGAAGGGTTTCCATAAGCTGATCCATGCGAGTGCCCATGGTGTCCATATCTTGGCAGAGAGCATTCTGATTCTCTTCAAAAAGACCCATAAGTCTTTGTTGATTGCTTCTTGTACGGTAGGGATGTGGAGAAGTCGTCTTTGTTGTTCACTGAAGTCTGATGAAAAGGGACCCCAATGGGTTTATGTTGTGAATAATGAATGTATGATAGTATGAATGAATGTTTTATCTCCATTTCTTAGGAGATCCAAAGACTCGTATGTCCCTTTTTAAAATTTTGTTTTCATTTTTGAAAAGCTTGACCAACGAGACTTGTCTTTGGAATTACTTAGATATGAGATGTATATACATGATGGAATAATGTCATGGTATGCTATGTCATGAAGTTTCATCTCCATATATTCTGGATAACCACTGTGTAGTACTTTGCATAAGATGAAAGTAACATAATCAAATGTCCAACGTCAGAGGCATGGAGTCAAAGTAACCACCAATAAGGTATGTACTAGGGGTTTATCACCTGTCGAACAAGGTTATAGGGAAATCTCAGAGTCTACGCTCTTCCTTTGGATATTACCGACATCCCAATTACTCGGTAATCGGTAATATTCGCAGGAAAAACTCGTCCGAGTGCAGCATCGCGTGACAACTACTTCCGGATTACTCCGTTATATTCTCCGCACAACACCTAAAAAGGCCAGGATAGGTTAATGGTTCTACGACTTTCAGCTTCTCGAGTTCCCAGGTCGAAAGCAACAATGTCTTCCCAATTACTCGGTAAACATCGCTACTTTCAAGGGGACCTCCACTGAGTGGGGGATTTTCATGCCTCCTTCTTTGGGATTACTCCCTCAAAGTTAACATGACTATACCGCCCGTCCTAATCCTAAATGTAACCCTAGTCTGTGTATAGGATTCATCAAATGTAATCACCCAACCCAACATCACAGGATATCCAGAATATTTGAATAGCATCAATATAAATGCAACATATACAAAAGTAAACAATAAAGCAATAAAGAAATAAAATAGTAAAGAAAAATAAAGCAAATAAATAAACACCCAAAGAGACAAATAAACAAAACTAGGAGAGACTCGCAAAAAGGTCCCCAGCAGAGTCGCCAACTAAAACTACCGGCAGAAAAACACAGAGCTGCCACCGAACTTTATTTATCCTGAAGGAAGGGGAAATATCGAGAAAACCACAAGAGGATGGATAAGATGGTCTTGCGACCAAGAGAAAGGGTAAGGGAGTCGGTTATGCAAGGGGAAGGTATTAGCACCCCTCACATCCGTTGTACTCAACAGGATCCATTTTGTTTGTTTGTCTCTAAGGGTGTATTTATCTATAACTATGCTTGCTTAATGGGAAATAAATGGTTTTTATTAGTGCATTCGTGAGGGTTTCGCGACCCTTTGCCTACATTTTCAATGAAGGAATAAGAACACTATAGTCCCTCTAAAAAATGTTGGTTTGTTGGTGTTTTTTAGTAGGCAACGTTAACGCACACGTTCTAGTAATAGGCACGACCAATATCGCGGTAGAACGGAGATAACATGCCCTTTGGGGGAAGTTCTGATTTGTTGAGTGTTTTGCGAGTTTTAAATGAATTCAAGTAATGATTAAGTGCTTTTGGATTTTTTATTTGTGAATGATAAGTTTTAATCTTAATTACAAAAGAAAAGTCAAAGGGGAAAGTCTACCCTAATGTTGTCATGCATGGGTTCCAACCTAAGGTCTAATTAGTTCGCATCTTAAAGAAGAAGGAACTATCATCCTAAGGGATCATGTTATAAGTAAAAGGAAAAAGTGTAGGTGAAGAGTGATCATGGCGAAAGTGACGGCACCGTGAGTAGTATCGTGAAAGAAGTAAATGGAATGCTTGGTGTATGGGAATTGAATCGGGTTATGATTAACCAAGGAGTGCACTTGATTAATCTCGTGAGAGTAGGTTCTCCTACCCTCAACCATGAGACCCTTTGTGCATGGAAACACTTGGTATATGGACCAAAGTGGTTGATTCGGGTTATGGTTAACCAAGGGCAATACTTGATTAACCTCGTGAGAATGGCCATGCCCAAACTCAACTATGAGATCCTTTAAGAAGATGTTGAGTATGTGAACCAAGGGGAGAGAAGTTGTTACAATGTACAAGATGAAAATCAAAACCCCATACAAGATGGCTATATGCATGCTCCTAGAAAGTGGGACTAGCGTGGCACTAGTATTCTAAACGACCAATCGAAACAATCGATCGAATAGTTGTCACCGTAAGAAAGCCCAGGACCTAGCTATGAAATGTGTGCAAGTGTGCATTTGTAAGTGTATACCTTTTCATTGAGGATGAGCCCAAGAGGAGGCCATGTGTTCTAATTGAATGACATATGCATAATTAAGCAATAATTAAAATATACAAAAATAAATCCTAAACTATTACAATTTTACGGGGGTGGGGGTACAAGTTTATAAATGGGGATGAAATAAAAAAAACCTAATTAAATAATTACAACCATATTGAATAAATGAACATTAATGGAAAAAAACATAAAACAAATATAAAGATAGTGCAAAAAGAAAGAAAAATTGTTTTTTTGCCTATTATGTATCGACACATGCATTTATGCATCGATACATAACAACTCTTGTTTTTGGAAAAACTAAATCAACTTTGTATAAGTCGATACATAATGGTATATGTCGATTCATTTATTGTTTGTGTCGACTAAAACTCATTTCTTGCCCCTAAAAATAAAAAATAACACAGTATGAGTTGACACATAAGGGTTTGTGTCGACTCATAAACCTTTCTTTCCCATGGAAATCCAAAGTAACACAGTATGAGTCGACACATACGTGTTTTGTGTCGACTCATAACCTATCTTTTCCTGATATGTGCCGACTCATAGAGGCATGTGTCGACTCATACCGCTGTGTTTTGTTTCTAACACTGTTCTGCTACATGTAAAAGTCAGTTTTCCATATATAATTGATAAACATGAAAAGCAAGCATGTGGTTAGCTTCAAGAGTATGATATCTACATTCATATTCAAGAAGGAGTCACTAATGATGCTTGAAATGAGGAGCTCAAAGTCAAGAAGACTTACCTTGGAACTGAAATTTGTGTTATGAGTTTGAACACCTTTCAAGATGCTGTGATGATCAGAACAACTTCAATGAACCTCCAGGAAGTTGCTCCAATCCTTACTTTGTATTGAGAGCTCCAAGGTTGTACAAGGGGGTTGAAGGTTTTTTTTTGTTTCAGTTTTCCTTTGGGTTGCTACTGTTTTGTGGTTCAAAACAGTTTCAAGGTTCAACATAGTTTCATGGTTGTTGTTGTTTTTCTTTTCTGGTTTTACAGTTTTTTTCTCTCTTTCTTTCCACAAAACTCTCTCCCTCAATATGGCTCCCCTTTTTTTCCCTATGCTGTCTATTATTTGTATATCAGCTGAGAGATGGGAATTGGGGGGAAAATCTGATATGTTTTGAACAATTTTGTAAGCTGATTTCTTACTTTTTTTATTACAGATTTGGGTGACTCCTATTTTGTGTAATGTTTGGCATTTGTCGGAAACATCTTTGACAATTTTAACAGACTGTTCTTTGTAGGTTTTTGGATTGTATTGTTTGTTTTGTAATGTGATGCAGGTTTATGGAGTTGTATTGCATAATGGACAACATGGTTGGGTTTTTGCAGCAGAATGGACAACATTGTTTGGACAATTTTATGGGGCTGGTTGGTGCAAACTTTGGGCCTGTTTTGTGGGGTTGGTTTTGGGCTTGTAGTGAGAAATTACTTTGTATGGTTTCAAATGGTCATGACATGCATCCAAAAATAATTTCAAGATAACCAAATTACTTGAATCTTGAATATAGTAACTTGTGATGTAAGGAATTGGTGACTTATGAATCAAAGACATTGTATGAAATATCAATTTCCACTATTTCCAATTTACAATCCAAATCCAAGTTTCCTTCTCTTTCAATTTTGAGTCTTCATGAAAAACTCAAATCACTTTGAAAATGATAGATGCCCTCTTAGTTCAAAATTTAGTCCCTGAAGAAACTCCTCAAATAAAATTTTAATCCACATGAGAAGAATTCCCTGGTTTCACTCCTTAAACCTCTTGATAAGCAATTGACTTGTAGAAGGAGATAAAGCTCAATGTGACCTTGAAGCAAAAATCCTAGTTTCCTGAAAACACTGTGAAACTTTAAAATTGCACAACCATTGAACTCTTGGACCTCAGGTGTCTTTATTCAATGAAATGAATGGTAGGCAAATGAATTAGTGAAGATGATGTAGATGAAATGCGAAGCCTAAGCCAGACAAAAGTAAAATAGGTAGGACAAATTTGGGATATGACACCGCCCTTTCAGGTTTTCAGTCCACCGGGATACCCTTTTTTGCCCAAGCCTCCTTTTCAGGTTTTCTACTTGCCGGGTGTACAATCTTTATATATATATATATATATATATATATATATATATATATATATATATATATATATATATATATATATATATATATATATATATATATATATATATATATATATATATATATATATATCCTTAATTTTTTCCCGAACCCTTTTGGTTCGCCGGGATGCCCTTATTTTTGCCTAGGCCAGTCAACTTAGCGGGTCTCTTTCATGCGTAGTATTTTTTGACTATATCCGCGTTCACAGGTTGTGGAAGATCTTCACCATCCATGGTGGTTAGTATCATAGTACCACCAGAAAATATCTTAATTACAAACGACCCTTCATATGTGGGAGTTCATTTTCCCCTGGGTCACTTTGTGGTAGAATGATACGCTTTATTACCAAATCACCCGCCTGATATACCTGATGCTTGACCTTCTTGTTAAAGGCTTTGATCATGCGCTTCTGGTACATCTGACCGTGACAAACAACCATGAGCCTTTTCTCGTCAATGAGATTTATCTGGGCCACTCGAGTCTGAATCCACTCATCTTCGTCTAAACCCGCGTCTTTCATAATCCTCGGGGAAGGAATTTGGACTTCGATAGGTAAGATGGCCTCTATGCCATAGGCTAGAGAGAATGGGGTTACCCCAGTTGATGTATGTACTGAAGTTCGATAACCATGAAGAGAAAATGGTAACATCTCATGCCAATATTTATACGTTATTGTTGGCGGCTTCAACTGTGCCATCCATCTTCATTCGATACAGAGAAAAATTATGATGCTTAATGTTGAACTGCATGCAGAGTTCCATGATCATAGTGTTGTTGAGATTGCTACCATTATCCGTGGTCATCCTTTCGGGGATACCATATTGATAGATAAGGTTATGCTTAATGAAACGGGCCACAACATTCTTGGTAACTGAAGCAAACGAGGCTGCTTTAACCCATTTCGTGAAATAATCAATAGCAACTAGGATGAAATGATGCCCATTAGAAGCGGTAGGTTTAATTTCTCCAATCATATTAATGCCCACATTGCAAACGGCCAAGGAGTAGTCAAGACATTTAGAGGAACCAGAGGCACATGTACTTTGTCAGCATAAATCTGGCATTTGTGACAAGTTCTAGAATGATGACGACAATCAGTCTCCATAATCGACCAATAGTAACCTGCTCTCAGAGTTTTCTTAGCCATCGTATGCCCAGTGGAGTGAGTACCAAAGACTCCTTCGTGCATATCCTCCATAATATTCTCCGCTTCCTTGTTGTATACACAACGAAGTAGAGTCGAATCATGATTGCACTTGTACAAAATATCGTTGCTCAGGAAGAACTTGGCAGCAAATCTTCATAGAAATTTCTTATCATTGATATATGCTCCTTCAGGATGCTCCTGAATCTCGAGGTATTTTTTCACTTCATAAAACCAAGGCTTTTCTTCTACTTCAACAATATCAACTTCACAGTAATGTGTCGGTTCATCTAGTCTTTCAATAGTAATTCAAGGAGCTTCGTTATCTCATCTGACTTTTATCATAGATTACATGGTAGCTAATGTGTCTTCCAATTGATTCTCTTCTAGTGGAATATGCTCAAAAATAATTTCCTCAAAGGACGGAATTAATGTCAACACATGCTCTCGATAAAGAATGAGGTTTGGATGTTTTGTATCCCATTCTCCCTTAATCTGACTGATCACTAGGGATGAGTCCCCATACACGTCCAAGAACTTGATTCTCATATCAATGGGAGCTTTGATACCAATGATAAACGCTTCGTATTCAGTCAAAGCATAATTTGGTGGTGAAAGGCGTATGGAAACCCTTAGGAGAGATAATCACAACACCAATTCCATTACCAAGTGCATTGGAAGCTCCATCAAAAACCATAGTCCATCGGGATCCCGATTCAGGTCCTTCATATGGTCCAGGTTCTTCACAATCTTTAACTAGCATAATATTTTCATCTGGGAACTCGAAATTCATAGAATGATAGTCATCTACCGCCTGATGAGCCAAATGGTCTGCCAGTACACTTCCCTTGATTTCCTTCTGAGTAGTATACAGAATGTCATATTTTGTCAAGACCATTTTCCATCTTGCTATTCTTCTGGAGAGAGCGGGCTTCTCGAATATGTATTTTATAAGATCCATCTTAGAGATCAACAAAGTAGTATGAGTCATCATATATTGTCATAGTCGGTGAGCAGTCCATGCCAAAGTGAATCAAGTTCTCTCGAGCAGTGAGTATCTTGTTTCACAGTCGGTAAACTTTTTGTTAAGGTAGTATATTGCATGCTTTTTTGACCAGACTCATCATGTTGCCCCAGCACACACCCCATTGAGTTCTCTAACATTGTTAAGTACATGATACGAGGTCTTCCTTCAACTGGTGGCATCAGAATCAGAGGTTCTTGGAGGTACTCCTTGAATTTGTCAAAGGCTATCTGGAAATCATCGTTCCACTTTACTACTTAATCTTTCTTCAGCAACTTGAAGATTAGCTCACAAGTAACCGTCAAATGGGAAATAAATCGGGAAATGTAGTTCAAACATCACAAGAAACCTATGACTTCCTTCTCAGTACGGGGAGCTGGAATTTCTTGAATAGCTTTAACCTTGGCAGGATCAACTTTAATACCTTTACCACTGACAATGAAACCCAAGAGTTTACCGAATCTTACCCCAAAAGTGCATTTGTTCGGATTCAACCTCTATTGTACCCCAATTTTTGCCCCTAAGATCCCTTCATCATACCATATTGATTGAATCACAACAAGATCACACTAGGGCTTTTGGTTGTCCTCCCTATCTCTAGTCTTTCTCTTTGAGGAATCACCAAGCACCTTGACTTGTTTTTCTTTTGTGATCATGCATATTTTGTCTTGATTTTTCCTTTTAATTAATAAAATGCAATGTTGGTTTGTCTTACTTGTTGCTAATGTAGGTAAAGGCAATGAGGTTTAACAAGTTGCTCCATGGGTTCATGAGTTTATTTCCATGCCCTGGTCAATAAAACTTGAGAAGTTCAAACCTCACCATTGAAGTTGTTTTGGAAGTAATGGCATGGTAATGTTATTTTGGTTCACCACATTTCAAGGTTATCAAATTTGACTCAAAAGTACAAGGGGTTGATTGGAGGAGTTGTCATGCTTGGACAAGGCTTTGTTCCCATTGGTCACAAGTGCATATTTCTCTCAACTTTCAAGATATGAAAGTGGTTTTTATGGCTATGAATTATCATTTTCATCCTCAACAACTTCTATTTACAAAGCATTTGTGTTGGTACAAGAAGTTTGTTCAAAATTGTCAAAGTTCCTCAAAGCATTTTCTTGATATAAGAGCTAGGGTTTTGAACTTCAAAGAAGTATATCTTGCTCATCTTTTGGTATTTTTGAGTGATTCCAAAGACATCCTGCTCTTCAAAGGGATATCAACAAATCACTTCAAAATTTTCAAGGAGTTTTCATGTGGAAGAAGCTTGATGATGAAGAAAGATTACAAGTCCTTCAGATGAACCCCCAATTTCTCATGTGTGACTTCAAATGGTCATAACTTGGTCAATTTTTATCATCTTGAGCCCATTAATTTTCCATAATGATCTTGAGTATGTGAAATATATGCCTTATTTTATATGCAAAGTGAGAAAATGGATGGAAGATTCCCTAAGGATACAAAAGATTATAGGTCATTTCATGATTTTTTGCCAACTTTAACAACTCATAACTCTCTCATTTTTTGGATATTTTGAATGGTTCAAGTTTCAAAATGTCATTCAAGATGTCTATTTCATGCCATCTTTTTTGGTCAAGAGAAAATTCCAAATGGAAGGCCATGTTTGGATGCAAAACATTATAGGTCACTTTTGAAGAAAAAATTGAAATATTTCAAAGTATGGAAAGTCAACTTCTTTTTCCCAACTTTGACTCAATGCAACTTTCAGCTCAAGCATCCATTTGATTCCATTATTTTTCCATTGCAAAGCTTGTAACCTCATCTTTCTAAAGCATCAAGAATCATGCCTTAAGACTCCTTGAGCTGAGAATGCCATTTGATTGAACTTGGTAACTTAGAACTGAAGTTTCTCCATAAGTAAGAATTTGAAATCTTTGTTTTGGCTTCTAATCATAAGTTTTCCACGCGTTTTTGCCTCTAAACATGTTTAGTGAACTTCCAGAATTGAATCGCACAACAAAACGCACATTTGGGATGAGTTTTGATCAAATTAGAAGTCACACTTTTCTTGTTTGCAACTTCACACGATTTCCCTCCAAAATTCATCATTTCACATGCTAGGACATTCCATTTGATTCCCTATAAATAGAGGGTCATCCCCCTTTCATTTCCTCAAGCTTGGATAGCCAGAATCACCCTGCCAAACTTGTTCCATAACTCAAAATTCTGCAACTTCGAAATCTATTCTCAAGCCTTTTTTAATCCATTTTTTTCCATCAATTCACCTTCCTTGATCTTCCCTGAAGCTAACCATATAATTACATTCAGGAATTGTGCCATATATTGCTCCATAGAAGTCCAATTTCAGAACTCTGCAACTCAACTTCAATAGGTAGATTCCTTCATCAATTCTTTAAAACTTTGATGTCATTGTGATGCTCTCATTGCCCTGGTTCTAGTCGCAACACTTACCATTATCTGGAAACATGTTTTGACCATGAAATTTCAAATCCCTTTTCAAAACTTTCCTTCCAAATTGCTTGAGCTACAGTTTATATAAATTTGTCGTGAGGGTGTGGTTGTCTTCGTCTTGAAGAGACGAAGCGAATGACATAGGTCTGAGCTTCTGATTTTATAGTTTGAGAGACCTGCACTTCACGTTGGCTGGAGGTTGAAGACGACCAACGTGTCATCTTCCAACCAATGAAGGCGCGCCATCTGTTTTTTTTAAAATCTGATTTAATTAATGATCATATGCTTTATTTACTAATGACCATGATATGCACAGCGCGTCAGATCCCTTGGATTTGATTACTAACGCATTTTGACTCTCATCCATTGGTCCACATTTTTTTGGTTTTTATTTTATTTTCTAATTTTTATATTTAATTGTTTTAAACTTCAAAAAATCATAAAAAAATCATTTTTAGTCCAAAAAATCTAAAAAAATTATGAAATTTTTTTTGATTATTCTCTTTCTGATTTTTATTTTTTCACAATTTAATTTTGTGTTTTGGTATTTTTTATAAATTTTCACTTTATTTGAATTGTTTTAGATGTTTAAAAATACTTTGATACATTTTTAAATTCTAAAAAAATTATGGAATGATTCAATGATATTGTGAAAAATATTGGTGACCTCATTTTTTTCTTTCTGATTTTGTTATTTTTTTTAATCATTTTTTGTTTATTTTACTCATTTCTTTTAATTTAAAAAATAGTTTCTGACTTAAAAAAAATTACCAAAAATTTTGTAAAAATATTTGAGCCCTTTTCTGACTTTTTTATGGTCTCACTTTTTATTTCTTGATTAATTTAAATATAGTTGATATTTTTATCTTTTATTTCCATTTTAAAAACCTTTTTAATGTATATATTAAATGCAACATTATTTTGTGATTATTTTCTGGCTGATCTTGGGTTAAATTTTTTGATCATGAGCTTTATTAACATTATTGGATCCATGGTGTTGAGTCTAACTCCACAAAAATGGATGAATGATTTTAATAATAGTTTGATTTGAATTTAATTCAAAAGTGGTTTATATATTCTCTCCCGCCCCTCTTCATCTCATCCCCTTCTTATTGCACTAAGTGTTATTGGAGCATGATCTTTATATCATGTCTCAAAACAAATGATGCATAGATTGCTATTGACCAGCCTCAAAATAGGTGCGACTTATATATAAGTCCACTTACGATTGCTTAACATAGTGTTAAATTTTGTCTCGATTCGAATAAATGATCATTTGTGGCCCAAACCTATATTTGTAAGCCCAAGTATATTAATTTGATCTCTTTGATCCAATAACTTTGAGATTCATTGTGTGGAGGCTTTGGTTCTACCAATCCTCTAATGGTTCTACAATACTTTTGGTCAACGCGGATCACTTAAACATCGTTGATCATTAAATGGTATTTGTGAGGATTCCAAATGAATGATATACTTAACAAAAAGCAAATGCAACTTGTTGTGTGGAGGCTTTGGTTCTACCAATCCTCTAATGAGTTCCAAATGCAAGTTTCAAGATGGTCATCCAACTAACCACTAATTATTAATTTGTTTTTACTTTATGCCTTTTTATGCCTTATGCACCATTTACTTTTAGCATTTACATTTCATGCTATTTTCATCTTTGCTCATTTGGGCATTTACTTTCTTGTCATTTTTTGTGCTCATTTGAGCTCTTACTTCCTTTTTGAAGACACTTAATAATCAACATAAACCCTAAAAAAACTTTAATGATACTTGGACTATTTGGTTACTATCCTTGGCATTATGAAGCATTGGACCTTTTGGACTTAGGATTAGAGACCTTGGCCTATGATGGATACCTTGTGACCTTAATTGATATTTTGTCTGGAGTTCTTGAGGTTTACCTCAAGATATTGGGTTGTTTGTTTGTTTTGTATGCAGGTTATTGTGATTACATACTTTGTTTGTAATATGGAGTTCACCCGTATACATCCGTTACTCTGCCCAATTTTTGTGAAGACTTAATATACTTGAAGTTTGGTTCTCACAAGAGGTCTAGTATCTTTACTTGCTTGGTTTCAATCCAAAGAATGGGAATTCTATCTTGACTCATAATGTCAAGTATTAGCTTCTTGTCGGTTATATGGTTCTCATTCCTAGCTTTTACCTTATGCTTTAGGATAGTCTCTTCTTCTCCTCCCATTTTCTTTAATTTCAAAAATCTTCTGCCTCCTTTTGAAAACTCTTCTTGTTTTTGAAACTTGAACCATTTTCATAATAAAATTGGAATTATGTCCATGCATTTTCAAAACCGTTTCATAAATAAACTTCAATCAACTTAATAATACCTTGACCTTTTTTTGTGAGAAGACTAAAAGTCAATCAATCTCATCCAAACCATTTTGCCATTTTGGCTCTTATCTTTAAAACTTTTCTCAAAAGATTAGACTCTTGTCAATCCTTGTAGTGATGCGAACGACTATACTTCTACAATGTGTAGTGAAGAGAGATATTTTCCACTTGGGTGTCGAGTGAGGCATTGTTGATTTTAAAATCTAAGCCATATCCTCCACTTTGAGATGATGCAAATTCTCCTTTCTCATGATTGTGGGTGGTAAGTATGTTTTCCACACGGACAATGACGATGATGTCTTATCTCATAAAATTAACCAACACACTTGTGTTTTAAAATTTTCAAAGAGGAACTACGTGTACCCTGATCTCCTATTGCATGAAAGGTGGTACATAGGCACCAAAGGTTCACAACCGCGTTGGGTGCAAAAATCATAAAAATATGTTTCTTTTCTCACCTCCACCATCTATTTTATATACAATATTTTATAGCCAAAATATACAGATTTTTACAAAGAGATTCATGCAGAGTACCATAGATGTTTAGGGTGATAATATCTTCCCTTTTCATAACCAACCCCCCTTACCTTGAATCTTTCCCCCTCTTTTTTAGGCTATTCGCTCTTTTCCTATTCCTTTGGAAACAATAAAGCGCGATGATGATTTTTATTTTGATCTGTATGAGTCAAGTCAATCTAATCGCTTAGTCTTACACATTTCTACCGCTACATAAAAATGGCGACTTCACTGGGGAAAGATTGACCTCTTGCTGGTCCATCCCTAAGTGGGTTGAGCCTATCTTTGTTTATATCTATATATGTGCTATTGTTGTGTATGTGTTATATGTTGTATATACGTTTATCTGGATTTTCCTAGTTTTTAGGGTGCTTGGTGATTACTTATAAGTCCTATATTCGGACTTGGGCAAACTTTAAGATAGGACGGGTGGTATAGTCATGTTAACTTTGAGGGAGTAATCCCAAAAAATGAGGCATGTGATCCCCTCTCAGTGGAGGCCCCTTTGGCTGTAGTTTTATTTACCGAGTAATTGGGAAGACGTACTACTTACGACCTGGGAGCCTGTTGAAGCTGAGGACCGTAGAATACCTAACCCATCTTGGCCTTTTAGGTGTAGCGCGGAAGCTACGACGGAGTAATCTGAAAATAGTTATCACGCGATACTATGCTCAGACGAGTTTTTCTTGAGAATATTACTAATTACCGAGTTAATCAGGAAGTTGGTAATATCTGAAGGAAGGATGTAGACTCTGGGAACCTCTAGAACCTTGTTCGGAAGGTGATAACTTTTAGACCATACCTTACGGGTAGTACCTTCGACCCCATGCTCGTAACATTGAACCTATGAACCCTATATGTGTGATCTTGTGTGTGATTATTGCATCATGCATCCATGCACTCATAAGCATCTTTTGAAGAAATCTTATTTCAAGGGATTTAAAAGTTGACCACTTATGAATATCTCAGGTACTTTTAACCATGGATTCTGGAAAAAGAAAGACCGGGAAATATAGTTTCAAGGATCCCAAGATAGATGAGTTGATCAGTCTAATTCCCGAGATTGAGTGTTATGCAGATTTTTGAAAGAAGTATGGATCCATCATTCCTATCATAAAGATTAGGATGAAGGAGGGTATTCTATTTACCTTGGTCCAGTTCTGTAATCCGATGTATCATTTCTTTACTTTTCCCGACTATCAGTTGATGCCTACACTGGAGGAGTATTCTTATCTGTTGGATTTACCCGTTACTGACCATGTTCCTTTCACTGGTTTGGAGGGTGAGCCAAAATCACATGAGATTGCCACTTTGATCCATCTGGGGAAGTCTGAGGTTGAAGCCCCTATGACTATTAAAGGAGGGATTAGAGGATTACCATATCAGTTCTTATTGGAGAAAGCTCGTTACTTTGCTAGAATGAAGAGTACAATCGCTTTTGAGGCCATCTTTGCTCTACTTGCTTACGGGTTGTTCTTATTTTTTAATGTGGACAAGTTTGTTGACGTTAATGCTATCAGGATCTTCATGATCGGAAACCCAATTCCTACATTGTTGAGGATGCTTATTACTCTATTCATCTTCAGAATTCTTATCATGGGGGGATGATTATCTGTTGCACGCCTTTGTTGTACTGGTGGTTTATCTCTCATATGCCTCAATCTGATGCTTTTTGGGATGTCAGGAAGGAACCCCGATGGGCTCCTAAGATTGTGGCACTTACTCACTCGGATATTGATTGGTATCATCAGACTTATCAGGATATAGAGATTGTTGACAGTTGTGGTAGTTTTCCCAATGTACCTCTTCTTGGTACAAAGGGAGAAATTAACTATAATCATATTCTTGCACGACGATGGCTTGGCTATCCGATGAGGGATAAACCAAATAGTATTTGTTGTACCACAAAATTTTCCCTCTCATTTCTAAAAGGATCATCCTGGATTCTCAGGTTTGCTTCTATCAAGTTCCAAGTCTTGAATTACCACTTTTCAAGAAAATCATCCATAAGGGCAAAATGGTCAAAAGCACACTGAAAAGTCAAACTTTGAATTTCAGATCAAATCAAGTTTCAACAATTTTATTTCATCAAGACATGAGATTGGTTCATCAAAAAAATCAGGAGTTAGAAATTACTTTGAAAAAATCAAATTTCTAAACATTTAGAAAATTTCTAAGTGTTAAGAGTATATGATACTTCAGAACTTCCGAGCCAGCCTCCATGCAAGTGCAGTCAGAAGCTGCAAACATGGTTCAGAACATAGTTCTTCAATCAGAACATGACTCTTCAGCATATGGAGTTTACATTTCTGATATTCTGCGATCAAAACATAACCAAATCCCAAAACCTCGTTTAAGCAACCTGCTGCCCTGCTACATCGTCCTGCAATCAGCTGCTGACCCAGTCCATGCCTGCATTTTTCTCAAACCCTATATTTTCACCAATTTAGCATACAAAAACTGTGATTAAAAAGCAATGGAACAGTATACCAAAAAGGTTTGAATCCCATTTGTTCCCCCCCCCCAAAACCACAACAAACCCATCTATAAATAATTGGATCCTTCACACGTTCAGGAAGGTTGGCTTTTGGAGAGAGAGAGAATCATCAAAAGAGAGAAAAGAAACCTGTGAAACCCTTCGTAAAAATCCAAAAATCCTAAACAGAAAACCAAACCTTTGTTCTTCCCTTTGAATCAAAGAACTTGGCATTTTCTCTTCCGTTGCTCTTGCTGACTCCAGAACATTTAAAGGCAGCAGTTCAAGTTCCAAGAACACGCTCCAGATTCAAGGTAAGTCTTTCTGACTTTGCATCTTCTCATTCAGAACATCATTAAATATGTAAATATCATAGTGTTGATGGTGTCCATATCATTGCATAAGAAAAAGGTATGTGGATCAGAACTTCTTGATTAAGGCTAGGCTCAGAATTAGGATTAGAACTTCTATAAACTGCTGTGTTTTTATCCTCCTGATTTGCTGTTAAGGACTGAATAAATTGCTGATGTGCTGATTAATTTGATGAAAGAGTTGAAATGTAACACAAAACTTCTGTTTTTCACTCACTATTTTAACACATAGAATTTCTAGGATTTTCTCACTGTTTAAGCACACAGAACTTGAGTTCTCTTCACTGTTTTAACACACATAACTTCTATGATTTTCTCACTGTTTAAACGCATTGAACTGCTGATGTTCACTCACTGGTTTAGCACAATACATAACTTCTGATGTTTCCACTCACTATTTTAACACGTACAGAGCTTTCTAAAGTTTTTCTCACTGCTCTCACATTCAAAACTTCAGCACGTAACAACCAAGAACCTCTGTGTTTTCCCTCTAAC
The DNA here is from genome assembly GCA_948472305.1 of Vicia faba. NCBI lineage: Eukaryota > Viridiplantae > Streptophyta > Magnoliopsida > Fabales > Fabaceae > Vicia > Vicia faba. The sequence continues at coordinate 1,182,697,449 of OX451739.1, read as the reverse complement.
GTTTTGCAGGACCTCAGAGTATGCCAATCCAGAACATTTGATGCCCACTAACGTTTCTTTTTGAGTCACAACACTCCTGGTATCAGAACTTCTGATCCCTTTTGTTTTGTTGGTAGCAACACGCTTACTTTGTATTTCATTTATTTTCCTTTTTATCACTTTCAATATTAATACTCTTTTTATCAATATAAAAAAAAACATAAAAATATTTTCTTTTATTAATTCATTTCTTTTTTTATTCATTAAGACAAAAAACAATTTTTCTAAACAAAGTCCTTTTTCTTTCTTGCATTATTACTTCAATATGGTTGTAATAAATAATTAGGATTTATTTTCTTGCAACCCTTCCACTTGTAAATTTGTACACCCCATCCCCTAATGATTGTAATAGCGTAGAATCTTTACTTTCCGCACTTTTATTGCTTTCATATATTGTTAGTAATTAGGGTGTGTATGGCAAAACATGAAATCGACAAATAGATAACCTTAATCAAGACTAAATGCATGCAATCAAACACACTTTGCACACATGCACCCTTAGGGTAATCCCACCTTGTTGCCTATTGGAAAAACAGTCATGTCCCTCAAACACGGGCGTTTTAGCAAAAGACCCTCGATAAAAGATTGTAGTCCCTCGATGACCCTCGATGTCGCCTTCGATAAACGATCTAGTCCCTAACACGACATTGCTAAAACGTTCCATGGGTTGCTTTCTATGACTATACAAATGTCCCACACTCGTCCCTTCACATCCAACAATGGGGCTTCTTACCAAGTCAATGGTAAGATAGCAATATCTAAAGGAGGAGGAAAATAACATCTAAGACCTTTTGAGTAGGTAGATTCGCTCTTAGTTGCTCGCTTGCTCACAACAAAAACATTTTATACACCAACACTCTCATTTTGAAACATTTTCGAAAGATAACACTTTGTACGCATTCTTATAGAGACGAGAACCATTACAAAGACACCTTTTCAAAATCACTTTCAAAAACACATTTCACAAACACATCTTTGAACTATTTTCCAAATAAACACTTTGTACGCGTTCTTATAGAGGCGAGAACCATTACAAAGACGTTTTCAAAATATTTTCAAAACCCACACCACAAGCACATTCAAACAAAAGCAAGTAATCTAGCAAGTAAATAAGAGCCCATGGAAAAACCATGGATGAAAAGGGTGCTAATACCTTCCCTTTTCATAATCTACCCCCCGAACTCAATAAAACATCTCTAAAGGTCTTTCCAGTGCTTTTTCACCTTTCCTTTTGGATAAAAGAAAAGTCAGTGGCGACTCTTGCTAACCGCAACATTTGAAAATACAAACGCAAAAACAAAAGTCAGTTTTCCCACCGTATCACAGAACTGGCGACTCTGCTGGGGAATTACTAGAAATGGGGTTACCTTAGGGTTAGATCACCTTTACTTGCTTTTCTTTGTTTGACTTGTTTGCTTTACATTTAAGGGTTTTTTGCTTGGGTATTGTTAAAGATCCTACACCCGGATCCGGGGGCACTTATTAGGTAAACAACAAAAGATCGTGGAGACTGTACGGCGTGGACCGATATGGTTTAAGCGATGGTTGTGTTGGTGTGACATTTTGGTTGGTACTTGTATCCTTCGTGTGGAAACAAAGAGAATACGGGGCCTCCGCGTGGTGTCGTGAAACACTAACGGACCTTAGAACCTTAGTTGAACAAACTTGGCCATTAGAAAGTAGTGAGATAGGTGGCCTCGGTATAAAGCTGAGGATTGGTTGATACTCGATGCTACACTCGTTAGGATCAGACTCTCGGGATATTTCGGCCGCAAGAAAAGATTACCTGAGCTGAAACAATGTCCGATAAATGATGATCAGTGGTATCAAGAATCCTTAGAACCCGGTTACCTTTCTAAGATAGATTTGAAACCAACTAAACTTCAAGAGGGTACTTACCTTTAACCTCATGCAAGCCGTTGAATCTAAGGTCTATTGTGTGTTGGGTTTGTGTGTGATTTACTCTATTTGAACATAACATCATGCATCATAACATCGCATCCATTCTTATTACACTAACCATTTCAAGGACCGAGGGATTTTATCTTTGTTCTATTTTGTAGGTCATGGCTTCCCCTCATAGAAACACTATCCGAATCAGCTTTGTGAGAACACCTCCCTAACTCAAAGAACTAGTATCGAGGGTTCCTGAAACTTCTGCGTTCACCAAGAGACATGGTCGACTTCTCAACCTAGTTACTTCAAGCTTTGATGAAAATATGATGGGTGTACTCTTTCAGTTCTTTGATCCCGAGCACCACTGCTTCACCTTTCCAGACTATCAGTTGGTGCCTACCATGGAAGAGTTCTCTCAGTTATTGAGTATACCCATTCTTGACCAGCTCCCTTTCACGGGTTTAGAAGAGGTTCCGAAGCCAGAAGTCATTGCCTCAGCTTTGCATCTGAAATGGGCCGACGTGATATCCAATACGGAAACAAGAAGCGGAGTCAAGGGTTTTCTAGCCAAGTTCCTAATAGACAGGGCCCAGCTGTGTTGGGATGATTTGGATTTTTAGGCCTTTGAGGAGGTCTTGGCCCTTCTAATCTATGGGTTAGTACTATTCCCTAATCTGGACTTACTCATAGATGTGAATTCTATCAAGATTTTCCTCTCTTGCAACCCTGTGCCTACCTTGCTCGGAGATATCTTGCACGCTCTCCATACTCGTACCATGAAGAGAAGAGGGGTCCTTATGTGCTGCATGCAATTACTGTCGAGGTGGTTTATTTCTCACCTCCCTAAGTCAGTGCTGAAGAATGAAGAAGGTTTGGGTTGGTCGCAAAGGATAATGTCACTTTCTCACGCGGATATTCTCTGGTATTTCCGATTTATGGGAGATTTTTCTATTATTGACCGTTGCGGGGAGTTCCCTAACGTCCCACTACTTGTCATTAGGGGAGGCATAACTTACAATCCTTGTTTGGCTCTACGACAATTTGGTTATGCTCGAAAGGATGGTCCTCATGAATTACTTATCCGGGGCATTGTATTTAACTATGAGGGGGATATTCAAGGGTATCGCCAGAGGTTCATACGAGCTTGGGGCATGATAAACAGATCTGACGCCAAGACTTTGGGGCCAAAGAATTCCATTCCTATGGAACCTTATCTCCAATGGGTACGAGCTCGCGCTCAGAAACTTATCATGCCATACATAGCCGTCTTACCAGTGATTTTGGAGCCCATTACTGAAGGAGATATTCCCTACACGATTCTCCATCCTGATATGCCCACTGATCTTGAAGAGCTACAGAGGTCTTGGATCCAGTTGAAGAAGGAGCGGGATACTTATAGGGACCAGTTCTATGCCCAAGAGAAGAAGGTTTTAGAGCTCACAAAGCAGCTTCATGAGGAAAGAAGCCTTAATGACTATCTCGGCACGAAAAGGAAGCATCCTTGGGGAACTTGATTTTTTTTAGTTTTTAGAAATTTTAATTGTAATGCCTAAGAGGAAATTGTACCTTGAATTCTACTAATAAAATCTTTGTTTCATTGTGGTTTGCAAATTTAAATTTCCCAAAGTCCTTGAAATCATTGCATACGCATCCCATCCATAGCATTGCCTAAACAGGTACCATTACAGGTTTCTCATCTTCTTCACTGTTTATTTCAGCAAAGATGTCTTATAAACAAAACATCAAAGATCTTCAGGCACAAAATGCCCAATTTCAACAGATGTTCATAAGTCTAGCGAAAGGGCAGGAGGATCTGAAGGCCCTCATCCTGAAAGAGAAAGAAAAGAAGAATAAGAAGAAGAAGTGCGTCGGTGCCCTCAATATGGGAAAAAGATTCGGGGGGCCATTGAAGCAATCAGTTGATTTGACTTCCTCGTCCAAAGAAGGGGAGAATCAAGAGAGGCAGACAAGGGAAGAGGACCCCATTCCTGAAGTTTCTGACAATGATACCGACTACAATGATGAGCAGTATCCTCCCACTGAGGATAGGTATAAGAAGTTAAAGGATCGGCTGAGCGCTATGGAAGTTTAGAGAATACCTGGGTTGGACTACGAAGAACTGGGATTGGTGTCGGGAGTGGTCATCCCGCAGAAATTTAAGGCTCCAGTTTTTGCAAAATATGATGGGATGTCTTGCCCAAAGCTCCATCTTCGTTCCTATGTGAGGAAGATTCAACCTCACACTGCCAATAGGAACTTGTGGGTTCACTTCTTTCAAGACAGTCTATCAGGGACTCAGCTTGAATGGTTCTACCAATTGGAGGGAACCAATGTCCAAATCTGGGAGGATTTGGCTGCTGCTTTTTACAAGCAATATCAATACAATACCGACCTGGCCCCTACTCGTACTCAACTCCAGAGTATGTCCATGGGTGCAGATGAAGGCTTTAAGGACTACGCGCAAAAGTGGAGAGACTTGGATGGGAGAGTTCAACCCCCTTTATCTGACAGGGAGTTGGTTGACATGTTTCTGGGGACGCTGTCTGGTCCATTTTTCAACCATTTAATTGGTAGCTTATCAGATGGTTTTATTGAGCTGATATTAACTGGAGAGAGGGTAGAAGCTGGGATTTGGAGCGGTAAAATACAGAAAGATACCTCTTCGAGTTCAGTAAAGAAGCCCTTCACTGGTAAGAAGGAGGCCAGTGCTGTTTATAGCCTGAGAGATCAGAGCAGAGCAGGATACCGTCCGACGGTAAGTGCTGTAATGATACCTAGGCATGCGGCTGCTCCATAGCACAACAATCAGCAAAGGGTGGAAAGACCACAAAGGCAGTTCACCCAGATTAACATGACATTAACAAAGGTTATACCCCACCTACTGAGATCCAATTTGGAAACCTTGAAGGAGGCTCCCAAGAATCCTAATACCGCATCTCCTCGGTACAATCCAAATGCTCGGTGCGCCTATCATTCTGAGAGTCCTGGTCATGATACAAATGACTGCTGGGCTCTAAGAAATAAAGTACAAGATTTGATTGAAGCCAAGGAGATTGAGTTCGACGCTATGGAGAAGCCCAATGTCATAACTGCTCCCATGCCTAGGCACAACTGTGGAGTTAACACCGTTGATACCGATCTGTTTGTGACCTCAGTTGATGAAGTTTCTACTCCTCTTATGGCTGTTAAGAATAATTTGTTGCGGGCCGGTTATTTCCGGGTGGTGGTGAAGGTTTCCACAAGTGTTCATATTTGCCTTCTGGTTGCTATCTGCTAAAGACAGGTATCAAGCGCCTGATGGATAGCAGAGAAATTTTGTTTGAAAAGACTTTGATTCCAACTGTTATGTGTGAAGATATTGCTATTATAACCATTTCGGCCAATCCTTCCAAGGCCTCCTTGAGAAGACCTGTTAAGATTACACCCGCTGCGAGAATCACTCTGTTAATAATCACTTGTCCTGGTCCTGTCCCGTAACCTCGGACAAAGCTGTCCCTTGGCATTATGGCACCGATGTTTACTATCATGGCGTTAAACAAAATTTGAAGACCGAAGAAGATGATCCTGATGTAGGTAACATTGTTGGGACCAGCAAGATTACCATAAGTGGAAGGGTTTTCTCTCCCGAGATTTCCTCGAAGATTGTCAATAAGCCTGTTGTTATTTCATCTTCTGTTCCTGCTAGTACCTCAGTTGCTATTCCCGTTCTTACTCCAGTCGTTACCCCTGCTGAAGAGTCATCTGGGACACGAGGCAAAGAAGCTGTAGGTGAGCTTGTCCGGACGGAGGCGCATAGAAAAGTTGTGGGATAATCCTCTAAGCAAGAGATAGAGGAAATCTTAAAAATAATCAAAAATAGCGACTACAACATGGTCGAGCAGTTGGGGCAGACCCCCTTGAAGATATCAATGTTGTCTTTGCTGTTATGTTCTGAGGCCCATGCAAAGGCTCTGATTACATTCCTCAAGACCGTGCACGTGCCGCAAGAAACCTCAACCGATCAATTTAAAGACTGTGTGGCCAGCCTGACTACTGACAATGGGCTGGGTTTTTCAGACGCCGACTTGACACCAAAAGGGAGGAAGCATAATTATGCTTTGCATGTCTCGATCAAATGCAGGAACACCACTATGGCTCATGTGATGGTGGATACCAGGTCTTCACTGAATTTCCTTCCTAAGAAGGCTCTCGATCGAATAGATTGTGAAGGCCTGACCCTGAAGCCCGGTAACATTATGGTAAGGGCTTTTGAAGGGTCGAAAAGAATGGTGCATGGGGAAGTGGACATCCATGTCAAGATAGGCTCTCAGACTTTTGAGTCCACCTTCTATGTGATGGACATCAGGACATCATACTCTTGTTTGTTGGGTCATCCTTGAATCCATGAAGCCGGGGTTGTTACTTCTACACTACACCAAATGTTGAAGTTCCTAGTGAAGGGGAAGATAGTCATTGTGCATGGCGAAGAGGAGTATATGGTGAGCCACCTGAACTCCTTCAGGTATGTAGAGATGGACGGAGAATTCATAGAGACTCCTTGTCAGAACTTTGAAGAGGTTCCCTAGATTTTTGTGTCAACCGAAACTATCACCAGTACCAAACCTCCCCTGAAGATGGCTTCTCTCAAGGACTCCAGAGTAGTAGTTGAAGAAGGTAGGAGTACCAATTGGGGACAGCTTCCTGAGTTTATTCACAAAACTGAAAAATTTGGTTTGGGCTTTACTTCAGGGGCTCAAAGAGCGGTTCGACATGCTCGGGCTGGAGGACCTTCCATACGTATCAGTAATCGAGGGGTTAATGCTATTGAAGACAGTGAGGAAGACTTTGATATTGGCAACTGGATTTACCCAACTACCAACGATGGACCGAGTAATTGGACAACCAGAGATTTTATACTAGTTTCTTTTATTCCGCAGTAATTGTCTTACTTGTTTTCTGAGTTTGTAATGAACAATTTAAACTTTATGGCCTTGTGTATTACCCGAGGCACATTGGTTCTATTTGTGGGGGTTATTATATGTCATCTCATATATCATCACTAAAGCATTGGACGTTCTTTGTATACAAATTTTGCGCTCTCTGTTTTTTCTTTTCTGCCTTTACTTTATCAATACAGCTATGCTCTTACACACACTCACATATCAAACTGTAGATCTGTATCCACTCTGGATCCCATTGATAACAATCATGCTATTTCTAGTTACGACTTCGAAAATCCGATCAACCAAGCCGAGGATGAAGGTGAGGACGATTGTGAGATGCCTAAAGAACTTGCTAGACTATTACAATAGGAAGAGAGGGCTATACAACTTCATGAAGAGCCGGTTGAGACAATAAACTTGGGCACTGAGATGGACAGAAAAGAAGTCAAGATCGGCGCAAATCTAGAAACTAAGATCAAACAGCGACTGATACAAATGTTACACAACTACGTTGATATCTTCTCCTCGTCATATGAAGACATGCCTGGTTTAGACACTGATATCATGGTGCACCATCTTCCAACTAAAGAGGATTGTCCTCTGGTTAAACAAAAGGTCCGTCGTATGTACCCTGAAATGTCAGAGAAGATCAAGGCAGAGGTCATGAAGCAGTTCGACGTAGGGTTCTTAGCTGTCACCTCCTATCCGCAGTGGGTTGCTAACGTTGTTCCAGTACCTAAGAAGGACGACAAGGTACATATGTGTGTGGATTACAGATACCTGAACAGGGCAAGCCCCAAGGATGATTTCTCGCTACCTCACATTGATGTTCTGGTTGACAATACCACACAACACAAAATCTTCTCCTTCATGGATGGTTTCTCTGGTTATAACCAGATCAAGATGGCTCCTGAAGATATGGAGAAGACAACCTTCTTCACATAACGGGGCATTTTCTGTTATAAGGTGATGCCTTTTGGGTTGAAGAATGTTGGGGAAACCTATCAGCGAGCCATGGTCGCTTTGTTCCACGACATGATTCACCATGAGATCGAGGTTTATGTTAATGACATGATAGCCAGGTCTAAAACCGAAGAAGGGCACCTTGACCACCTACAAAAGCTGTTTGACGGGTTGAAGATATACAGGTTGAGGTTGAATCCGAACAAATGCACCTTCGGGGTAAGGTCTGGTAAGCTTCTGGGTTTCATTGTTAGTGACAAAGGTATTCAGGTAGACCCCACAAAGGTAAAGACCATACAAGAGATTCCGGCTCCCCGTACCGAGAAGGAAGTTAGAGGTTTCTTGGGACGCCTAAATTATATCGCCAGGTTCATTTCACATCTAACTGCTACTTGTGAACCCATCTTCAAGCTTCTGAAGAAAGATCAAGTGGTAAAGTGGAATGACGAATTCCAGACTGCTTTCGAAATAATCAAGGAATACCTTCAAGAGCCACCAATTCTGATGCCTCCGGTTGAAGGAAGACCTTTGATATTATACTTAACAATGCTAGACAATTCAATGGGGTGTGTGCTGGGGCAGCATGACGAGTCTGGTTAAAAAGAGCATGCAATATAATACCTTAGCAAAAAGTTTACCGACTGTGAGACATGATACTCACTGCTCGAGAAAACTTGTTGCACTTTGGCATGGGCTGCTCGCCGACTAAGACAATATATGCTGACCCACACTACTCTGTTGATATCTAAGATGGATCCAATCAAATACATATTCGAGAAGCCCGCTCTCTCCGGAAGAATAGTGAGATGGCAAATGATCTTAACTGAATACGATATACAATATACAACCCAGAAAGCAATCAAGGTAAGTGTATTGGCTGATCATTTGGCTCATCAGGCCGTGGATGATTACCAGTCCATGAACTTTGAGTTCCCGGATGAGAATATCATGCTAGTAACTGACTACGGAGAACCTAGACCAGATGAAGGACCCGAAGAGGGATCCCGATGGACTATGGTTTTTGATGGAGCTTCGAATGCACTCGGTAATGGCATTGGCGCCGTAATCATATCTCCTGAGGGCTATCATACTCCTTTCACTGCTCGACTATGTTTTAACTGCACTAACAACATGGGTCTCAAAGCCGCTATCGATCTCAGGATCAAGTTCTTAAATATTTTCGGGGATTCAGCCTTGGTGATAAGTTAGATCAAAGGCGAATGGGATACGAGGCATCTGAATCTCATCCCATACAAAGAGCATGTACTGACGTTGCTCCCACACTTTGAGGAAGTAATCTTTAAACATTTCCCACGAGAGGAGAATCAGTTAGCAGACGCACTAGCCACCATGTCTTCTATGTTCAAAGTCAAGTGGGACAACGAAGCTCCCCGAATCACCATTGAAAGGTTGGATGAACCTATACACTACTGCGAGATTGATACTGAAGAGGTAGCAGACAAACCATGGTTTCACGAAGTGAAAAAGTATCTCGAGGCTCAAGAATATCCCGAAGGGGCATCTGTAAATGATAAGAAGTTTCTGAAAAGGTTTGCTACGAAATTCTTCCTCAGTAATGGAATCCTCTACAAGCGCAATCATGAATCTATCTTACTTTGGTGTGTAGACAAGAGAGAAGTAGAGAGGATTATAACAGACCTACATGAAGGTACCTTCGGAACCCATTTCAGTGGATATACCATGGCTAAGAGGATCCTACGGGAGGGATACTATTGGTCCACTATGGAAGCATATTGTTATCAGCACTCTTGAACCTGTCATAAGTGCCAAATTTATGCTGATAAGGTGCATGTGCCTCAGGTTCCTTTGAATGTCTTGACAGCTCCGTGGCCCTTTGCAATATGGGGCATTGACATGATCGGGGAAATCATGCCTACCGCTTCCAATGGACATCGCTTCATCCTGGTAGCTATCGATTACTTCATGAAATGGGTTGAGGCTGCTTCTTTTGCTACCGTTACCAAGAATGTTGTAGCGCAATTTATCAAGCATAACATGATTTGTCGGTATGGCGTGCCATAGAGAATTATCACCGATAATGGTACGAATCTCAATAATACGATGATCACCAAACTCTGCAAGCAATTCAAGATACAACATCACAACTCTTCTCCCTACCGGCCGAAGATGAATGGCGATGTTGAAACGACTAACAAGAACATCAAGAAGATTATACAGAAGATGACAGTGACATATAAAGACTGGCATGAGATGCTACCATTCGCTCTGCATGGGTACGGTACCTCAGCACGGACGTTGACAGGGGCAACACCCTGCTCTCTTGTATATGGCATGGATGCAGTTCTACCCATTTAGGTCCAGATTCCTTCTTTAAGGATTATGAAAGATGAAGTTTTAAACGAAGATGACTGGATCCAGACTCAACTTGATCAATTGAATTTGATCAATGAAAAGCGACTTACTGTTGTCTGTCATGGTCAAACGTATCAAAAACGGATGATCAAGGCTTTCAAAAAAAAGGTTAAATGCCAAGGGTATCAAGTAGGGGATCTAGTAATTAAGCGCATCATACTGCCACAAAGTGATCCCAGGGGCAAGTGGACCCCCACCTACGAAGGGCCATTTGTGATTAAAAACATTTTCTCGGGTGGAGCCATGATTCTAACCACTATAGACGGTGACGACCTTCCTCACCCTGTCAATATGGACATAGTGAAAAGATATTATGCATGATAAAGGATCCGCTAGGTTGACTGGCCTAGGCAAAAATAAGGGCTTCCTGGCGAACCAAAAGGGTTCGGGAAAAAATAAGGGATGAAAATGAAAAAAATATGTACACCCGGTAAGTCGAAAACCTGAAAAGGCGGCTTGGGAAAGAAAGGGTATTCCGGTGGACTGAAAACCCGAATGGGCGGTCCAGGCAAAAGTTAGGGATGAAAAGCGTATCACTATGTCCCATTGGATCATCTTGCGACCAAACCTCAGTACCAACTATCAAACTCGAACGACATCAATCAATCTAATCAGCTTCAGACAAGCAGCAAAGTGGAGACGCTCGAAGGCATAGCGACAATAGAAGATTTGAAACTCGATGGGATTGTCGCACATAGCTGTTTTCTTTTTGTTGTACACAATATTGTATAACTTCCATTTTTACGGCGACATTATCTTACTAGAGCGTTAGCTTCCTTGTACAAAAACACTTGTTATAGGCCAACTTCAAAAATTAATACAAGTCATTTTTACAAAACTATTTGTTTTTTTTTCCGTTTTTTTTTTTGCAAGAACGTCCAATGATTTATTCTTGACATATGCACTTGAATATGATTGCTGTTCATAAATATTTGCATAGGAAAAAGAAAGACAATTGCTCATAACTTAAGAAATAGGGACAAAAATAAGAAATGTCAAAACCCGACAATTACCTTATCCAATAGGTACCAGGGCAGAGACAACTTTGAAACACAGTCATCGATACATGCGACCTTATAATATATGTATTCCTCACAGAGTAAAGGTAATCAAAGCATTAATGTCAGTTCTCTCAAAACAGGAAGTAATCTCCCTAGCTAGGGTCGTCCAGAAACCTGACATCTATATCCCCCAGCCAAATAATCGCGAGCGGATCATGATAAATTTTTAACTCCCCAAGCAGAGTTTATTTCTCTGGATACAGAAGCTCAATCCCCGACAGAGCCCTTTACTTCAGCTATGGAAATTCATCTTCCATGTTGTTCCCTGCAGAGTTCTTCTCAAACAGAATCTCTCCCTGGCAGAAATACAATCACTTCCATTCACCATCCCCAGTGGAAGTAGAAGAGCCATAATTCTCTACAACAGACAGGAATGCTATACTCTCCAGCAGTGGTCAAGGGTTTATTTTCCCAGACTCGAATATGTCACAACTAACATCCCATGCTCATACATCATGACATGCGCATACATATCACATATAGCATAATCTCATTTATTTTGAGAACATCACCTCACAACGCGTTTCATGCATCACATATAATTAACCCTGTTATCTTTTCAGGAAAGACAGTTATCACTAATAATTCCAGCAGTTATGCAGGTCACATCTGTAGACAACTAACGGAAAATCAGTTCCCAAAACTAAACGGGTCAACTAATATACATGATCAAGCGAGGTAACCCTACTATCCAGGTTCCTTCCTACAAGCCCTACTACCCAGGCTTTTATTTCGAAGTAACCCTACTATCCAGGTTCCTTCCTAAAAGCCCTACTACCCAGGCTTTCATTCTGAAGTAACCCTACTATCCAGGTTCCTTCCCATAGCCATACTATCCAGGCTTTCATTTTGAAGTAACCCTACTACCCAGGTTCCTTCCCACAAGTCCTACTATCCAGGCTTTTATCTCGAAGTAACCCTACTACCCAGGTTCTTTCTCAAAGCCCTACTATCCAAGCTTTCATCTCGAAGTAACTCTACTACCCAGGTTCCTTCCCACAAGCCCTACTATGTAAGCTTTTATCTTGAAGTAACCCTACTACCCAAGTTCCTTCCCATAAGCCCTACTATCCAGGCTTTCATCTCGAAGTAACCCTACTACCCAAGTTCCTTCCCACAAGCGCTACTGTCCAGGCTTTTATCTTGAAATAACCATACTGCCTAGGTTCCTTCCCACAAGCCCTACTATCCAGGCTTTCATCTCGAAGTAACCCTACTATCAAGGTTCCTTCTCTAAGCCCTACTATCCAGGCTTTCATCTATAAGTAACCCTACTATGCAGGTTCCTTCTCCCTTATCTCCAGACAACAGTTTACAACACTGTAAGGCCCAGACCCGACCAGATACGGTCGGTTTCGCATTTCCTCAATAGAATAATGGACAAACAAAGCTCCTATACTTTACTTCCCAGTGCATAAATCAACATTCCCCGGAAAAGTCCTCCTCAACAGCAGGTACAGGAATTCTCGCCAAGGAATCTCTTATGCAACCGATCTTTTCCGGGTGGCATCTTTAAGCCCGTCTCCGACGATTCCCCGTCGCCTTCCAGATGGCATCTGTAAGCCCATTTCCGATATCACCAATCAACATTAATTCATGTGAGTGCAAATTTCTAGGCACTCTAGTGTTCAATCATCTTCCACCTTCAGATCACGAAAGGCAGACCAACCAATCTACATCCTCAGGCTTAAGAAGATTGAATAGAGGCAACTGTTGTACCCCAAAATTTGCCCTCTCATTTCTCAAAGGATTATCCTGGACTCTCAGGTTTGCTTCTATCAAGTTCCAAGTCTTGAATTACCACTTTTCAAGAAAATCATCCATAAGGGCAAAATGGTCAAAAGCACATTGAAAAGTCAAACTTTGATTTTCAGATCAAATCAACTTTCAACAATTTTATTTCATCAAGACATGAGATTGGTTCATCAAAAAAATCAGGAGTCAGAAATTACTTTGAAAAAAATCAAATTTCTAAACATTTAGAAAATTTTCTAAGTGTTAAGAGTATATGATACTTCAGAACTTCTGAGCCAACCTCCACGCAAGTGCAGTCAGAAGTTGCAAACATGGTTTAGAACATAGTTCTTAAATCAGAACATGACTCTTCAGCATATGGAGTTTACGTTTCTGATCTTCTGCGATCAAAACATTACCAAATCCCAAAACCTCGTTTAGGCAACCTGCTGCTCTGCTACATCACAGTCCTGTAATCAGCTGCTGACCCGGTCCACGCTTGCATTTTTCTTAAACCCTATATTTGCACCAATTTAGCATACAAAAACTGTGATTAAAAAGCAATGGAACAGTATACCAAAAAGGTTTGAATCCCATTTGTTTTTCCCCCCAAAACCACAACAAACCCATCTATAAATAATTGGATCCTTCACACGTTCAGGAAGGTTGGATTTTGGAGAGAGAGAGAGAATCATCAAAAGAGAGAAAAGAAACCTGTGAAACCCTTCGTAAAACTCCAGAAATCCTAAACAGAAAACCAAACCTTTGTTCTTCCCTTTGAATAAAAGAACTTGGCATTTTCTCTTTCGTTGCTCTTGCTGACTCCAAACATTTAAAGGCAGCTGTTCAAGTTCCAAGCACACGCTCCAGATTCAAGGTAAGTCTTTCTGACTTTGCATCTTCTCATTCAGAACATCATTAAATATGTAAATATCATAGTGTTGATGGTGTCCATATCATTGCATAAGAAAAAGGACTGTGGATCAGAACTTCTTGATTAAGGCTAGGCTCAAAATTAGGATTAGAAATTCTATAAACTAATGTGTTTTTATCCTCCTGATTTGCTGTTAAGGACTAAATAAATTGCTGATGTGCTGATTAATTTGATGAAAAAGTTGAAATGTAACACATAACTTCTATTTTTCACTCACCATTTTAACACACAAAATTTCTAGGATTTTCTCACTGTTTAAGCACACAGAACTTCTGAGTTCTCTTCACTGTTTTAACACACAAAACTTCTATGATTTTCTCACTGTTCAGACGCACTAAACTGCTGATGTTCACTCACTGGTTTAGCACAATACATAACTTATGATGTTTTCACTCACTGTTTTAACACGTACAGAGCTTTCTAAATTTTTTCTCACTACTCTCACATTCAGAACTTCAACACATAACAACCCAGAACCTCTGTGTTTTCCCTCTAACATTTTGCAGGACCTCCGAGTATGCCAATCTAGAACTTCTGATGCCCACTGACATTTCTTTCTGAGTCACAACACTCCTGGCATCAGAACTTCTGATCCCTTTTGTTTTGCTGGTAGCAGCATGCTGACTCTGTATTTCATTTATTTTCCTTTTTATCACTTTCAATATTAATACTCTTTTTATCAATATAAAAAAAAACATAAAAATATTTTCTTTTATTAATTCATTTCTTTTTTTTAATTCATTAAGACAAAAAACCATTTTTCTAAACAAAGTCCTTTTTATTTCTTGCATTATTACTTCAATATGGTTGTAATAAATAATTAGGATTTATTTTCTTACAACCCCTCCACTTGTAAATTTGTACACCCCATCCCCTAATGATTGTAATAGCATAAAATCTTTACTTTCCGCACTTTTATTGCTTTCATATATTGTTAGTAATTAGGGTGTGTATGGCAAGACATGAAATTGACAAATAGATAACCCTAATCAAGACTAAATGCATGCAATCAAACACACTTTACACACATGCACCCTTAGGGTAATCCCACCTTGTTGCCTATCGAAAAATACTCATGTCCCTCGAACATGGGTGTTTTAGCAAAATACCCTCGATAAAAGATCGTAGTCCCTCGATGACCCTCGATGTTGCCTTCGATAAACGATCTAGTCCCTAACACGACATTGCTAAAATGTTCCATGGGTTTCTTTCTATGACTATACAAATGTCCCACACTCGTCCCTTCACATCCAACGGTGGGGCTTCTTACCAAGTCAATGGTAAGATAGCAACATCTAAAGGAGGAGGAAAAGAAAATCTAAGATCTTTTGAGTAGGTAAATTTGCTCTTAGTTGCTCGCTTTCTCACAACAAAAAACATTTTATACACCAACACTCTCATTTTGAAACATTTTTGAAAGACAACACTTTGTATGCGTTCTTATAGAGACGAGAACCATTACAAAGACACCTTTTCAAAATCACTTTCAAAATCACATTTCACAAACACATCTTTGAACTATTTTCCAAACAGACACTTTTTACGCGTTCTTATAGAGACGAGAACCATTACAAAGACGTTTTAAAAATATTTTCAAAACCCACACCAAAAGCACATTCAAACAAAAGCAAGTGATCTAGCAAGTAACTAAGAGCCCTTGGAAAACCATGGATGAAAAGGGTGCTAATACCTTCCCTTTTCATAATCTACCCCCCAGACTCAAGAAAACATCTCTAAAGGTCTTTCCTGTGCTTTTTCACATTTCCTTTTGGATAAAAGAAAAGTCGGTGGCGACTCTTGCTAACCGCAACATTTACGAATACAAACGCAAAAACAAAAGTCAGTTCTCCCACCATATCACAGTATTCATTTGAGTAGTTTCTTTCTAAAGGAGGGAGAATACCATAGGGAAGCTAGGGAGCAGATTGCGAAGGCATGGCATCACATTTATAAGAAGAGTAGGAAAGACTTGGGACCTAGAGGGGCTGTTTCTTTGGAACCATATCTTCGGTGGGTCCAAACGAGATTTATTGAGTTGAAGATGTCGTATTCTCGGGAAACACCTATGCCTGATTTATTTGTGAAGACCACTCCTCCCTTATTAGATGATCTGGAAGAGCTGCAACTTGCTTTAGTCAGAATGCAGCAGGAAAGGGATGCTTGGAAGAATAAGTGCCAAACTTTAGAGATTTCCTATAGAGCAGACTTGAAGGAGAAAGACGACTTAATTGAGATTCTTGAGAGTAGGGCAGTAGAGACCATGGAAAGGCAGGGGGATTTATTTTCTCCTAAGCCTCAGTCAGATACTATTTGCTCACTTCCTGATTCAGGTGATTGGAAGGGGGTTACTACCAGATATGCAGAAGAAAATCAGAGGTTGAAGGCTCAAGTTGCCAGGCTTACAGGGAAGAGCCAGTGTATAGAGTGATCTCCATCAGCTTCTCTTAGGGTTTTAGACTTTATTTTCATCTTGTACTTGGGATTGTTGAGACTTGTAACCTATTTTGAAGTTATTACAATAAAAAAATTCAGTGTTTCAAATGCGTTATTACTTTGATATTTGCAATATGTCTATAAACTTTAAATCCCTTGAAATATTATATAACAAAATAAAATAATGTGCATTGCATATCATAAATCATATTGCACATATTTCTTGCATTTGTTATGCATATCCAGGTTTCTTACCAAGCTTCTTTACCTTATTCAGCAAGCCGACTCACCACTACAACACTCAGACTAATTTCAAAAGGAAGATGGACAACTTAGAACAAGAGAATCACGAGCTGCGCGAGGAAGTTTCTACTTTGAAGGTCGGCATGGCCAATCTTACTGCTCTGATGGAATCTCTGGTGGATGCTCAGAATCAGCCACCGAGTGTTCAACCTCAACTAACAAGGGCTACTACTGAAGCTCGGAATGTTCCTGTGTCTGCTGCTCCAGCTGTTGTTCAGAACCGTATGCCTCAAGGTTATCCATGGGGAATTCCAGAGAACTTTGCGCCTGAAGGTTTCAATCTTGGTCCTCAAGATACTTCAATTGTTCAGACTATTGTTACTCTTGCACCTCCTGTGGTGCATACTTCTCATGTTGCACCTCCTTCGGTGAATATGGTTCCTCTTGTTAATGGTGATGTGTGTCGTCCTTTTCCTCCACCAAGTGAAGACTTGGGTCTCTATGATAGAATGGACGATTTTCAAGAGCATTTTGACAAAATGCAGAGGGAGATGAAGGCCCTCGAGGGAAAAGAGTTATTTGGGAAGAATGTGAATGAGTTATGCTTGGTCCTGAATGTTAAGATATTTAAGGTCCCGAAGTTTGAGAATTACAAGGGTAACACTTTCCCTCGTGCTCATATGGTAATGTATGTAAGGAGAATGTCTACCCATACTGATGATCAGCGTCTGTTGATTCACTTTTTCAGGATAGTCTGACCAGTGCTGCGCTGAAGTGGTATATGAGCTTGGACAACATCAACATCCATACTTTTAATGACTTGGGAGAAGCGTTTATCAGACAATACAAGTACAATATGGACATGGCGCTTGGCCGTGATCAACTCAGGGCCATGGTTCAGAAAGATAGAGAATCATTCAAAGAATATGCACAGAGATGGCGTGAGGTAACCGCCTAAGTGATTCCTCCCATGGAAGAGAAGGAGATGACTAAGATTTTCTTGAAGACTCTGGGTGCTTTCTACTATGAAAGGATGGTAGCAAGTGCGCCAAGTGACTTTACTGAAATGGTAGGCATGGGTATCCGTTTAGAGGAGGCTGTAAGAGAGGGTCGTTTAACGAAGAGTGAAGGATCTGGAAGTGCGAAGAAGACATCTTATGGGTTTACCAATAAGAAGGAAGGGGATGCAAATGTTGTTATGCAAGAAAGGAGGGTTAATCCTCCTAGAAGAAATTATCAGCGTCATCAGCAAGTCACCTTAGTTACTCCAGTTGTTGGTGTAGCTCCAATCATCGTTGCTTATCAAAGACCATCCCAGCAGGGGAATCAAGGGTATAATTAGAGAAGGGAGAGTTATAATCCTATTCCTATGAGTTATAAGGATTTACTACCGGCATTGATTCACAATAATTTGGTTCAGACCCGACCACCTCACGTTGTACCATCACCTTTACCTTGGTATTACAAGGCAGACCAAACACGTGCTTTTCATCAGGGAGCACCAGGGCATAAAGTTGAGAACTGCTTTCCTTTGAAGACTGAAGTACAGAAATTAGTGAAGTCCGGTATTCTATCTTTCAAAGATATGGGCCCTAATGTGAAAGATAATCCTCTACCCAAGCATGAAGGAGAAAATGCTGTGAATATGGTGGTCGGTTGTCCAGGCGACTTCCGGATTTTTTATATTCATATGTCTAGAGGAGATTTGGTGAAAATGCATGCAGACCTCTGTGAATTTAGCTACTATACGCATGATCATGCCGATTGTGCTATTTGCAGTACAGACATACAGGGTTGTAACAAGATAAAGGCTGATTTGCAGGAGATGATAAATGAAGGCCTCATCCACATCATCAGGCCTAGGGCAGAGTATGAAGAGGAGGTGATTATGGTTTATGGATGTCCTGGAGAGTTCAGAATTTTTGATGTGGAGTATATGAACGAGGACCTTGTGCAATTGCATGCTACTTTATGCCACTTGGTTGGTCAGGTGAAACATCAGTATGGATCTTGCTGAATTTGCTGTCGAGACTCCCGAGGATGTTCAATCCTGAAGAAAGGTATTTAGTTGTTGTTGGACAATGGAACTATCAAGGTTATAGGTCAAAGGGATGATTACCATGAAGTTGATATGATTAAGGTTTGTTTGGATGAAGAAGAGTCGAATGATGAGTATGCCTCTGTAGATGAGTATTTCTCCTCAGATGAGGATTTGTTTCCCAGAGATGACTCAATAATGACTTATTGTGTTGAAGAATGAGTAAACGTTATTGTGCCTTCTTTTGGTGCACCTGCCCATTTTTAAGTCGAGTATCATAGCAAGCCGACTATTACTACATTGGTGATTAGTTTGTCGGGTCCTGTCCCCTACAAGTCAGATAAGGTTGTACCCTACAAATATAACACTACAATCTTAGAGGATGGTGTAGAAGTTCCCATCCAGCCAATGCCTGATTTGGAAATATTGTTGAGACTAGAAGAGTGACCCATAGCGGTCGTGTGTTTGCACCAGTTGTTCAAGGAGATGTTAGTGCTGGAAAGAAAATTGACGAGAATGTTGAACCCAAGAAGGCTACGGGTGAATCTAGTGGAGCTACGTTAGAGAAAGAAGTGGATGATATTTTTAAGATAATCAAGATGACCGACTACAGAATTGTAGATCAGCTATTGCAGACTCCTTCAAAAATATCAATCTTAGCCTTATTTATGAACTCCTCTTCTCACAGAGAATCTTTGATGAGGGTATTGGACCAATCTTTTATGGAAAGTGACATGCCTATAGACCAATTCAGCAGTGTAGTAGGGAACATTACGTCATGTAATAACCTGAGTTTCTGTAATGATGAACTGTCCGATGAAGGAAGGAATCACAACCTGGCCCTCCATATCTCAATGAATCATAAGAATGATTCACTATCCAATGTGTTGATTGATAATGGATCAGCTTTGAAAATTATACCAAGGAGCATGCTTATGAAGTTGAAATATCAAGGAACTCCCATGCGCCCGAGTGGCATTATTGTGAAAGCGTTTGATGGATCAAGGAAATCTGTTATTGGTGAAGTGGACTTGCCTATTCATATAGGCCCACATTTGTTTCAGATTACTTTCCAGGTCATGGATATTGTACCCGCTTACAGTTGTTTGTTGGGACGGCCGTGGATACATGAAGAAGGGGTTGTCACTTCAACTTTACACCAGAAGTTGAAGTTTATACGTGAAGGAAAAGTGGTAATCATAAATGGAGAGCAAGCATTATTGATATCTCATTTGTCCTCTTTCAGCATTGTGGAGGCGGATGAAGCTACTGTTGGAACCCAGTTCCAAGCTTTATCCATTGACAACATAAGAGGAAATGAGAATTCTATGGTTTCGCTTAAGGATGCACAACAGGTTGTGCGTAAGGGTCATAGTGAAGTTTGGGGACAAATTGTGGATCCTCCTGTAAACGAGACCAGAGCTGGCTTGGGGTTCTCTTTGAAGGATGACAAAGCTAAGAGCATGAAGCCTAAGTCTGATGTAGGCAAGTATCAAAACATCTTTCGTAGCGGGGGTTATCTTTATCCGGCTGTTTCTAGGATTAACGCCATTGTGGAAGATGAAGCAGAGTCGGGAACGCCATTTTGAGTTTATTCCCATGCCTTCTTCAACAAAGCTTCATTGAGATTCAAGCTTCATCGTTGAAGATGCTTGAAGTAATATCATGACAAAGTCTATTATGATCTATCATGCCTTAAGTTGTCAAAAATAGTCCAAATATGCAAGGGTTGATTGGAGAAGTTTGACCTAATTGGACAAGTCTTTGATTTCTTGATCACAAATGCATATCTCCCTCAATTCTCAATATTTGGAAGTGGTTATGGTTGCCATGGTTTCTGATTATCATCCTAAACAACTTCTATTTACATGACAAAAGTATTTGTGAAAGAAGGTTTGTCAAAATTGAAAAGGTTTTCCAAGGCATTTTGTTGCTCTAGAAACTAGGGTTTTGAACTTCTAAAGGCTATATATTGCTCATCTTTTAGTATTTTTGAGTGATTCCAAAAACATGCTTCTCTTCAAAGGGTTATAAATAAATCACTTCAAAAGTTTCAAGAAAATTTTGTATGTAGGATACCTAATGATGAAGAAAGATTACAAGTCCTCTAGATAGGCCATCAAAATCCCTTATGTGACTTCAAAAAATCATAACTTGGTCAGTTTTTATCTCCTTAAGCCCACTCTATTTCCACAATGATCTTAAAGATGTGAACTTCAACCCTTCTTTTATGTTCTAGGCTTTTAAATGGATGGAAGATGCCTTAAGTATGCAAAAGGTTATAGGTCATCTCATGAATTTTCACACACTTCACCAAGTCATAATTTCTCAATTTTTGGAGTTTTTATATGGTTCAGGTCTCAAAATGTCATTCAAAAGGTCTACTTCATACGATCTTTTTTGGCTAAGATCAAATTTTAAATGGAAGGCTGTGTTTGGATGCAAAATATTATAGGTCATTTTGAAGAAAAAACTTAGAATTTTTCTAAGTACAAAAAGTCAGCATCTTTTTCTCAACTTTGACTCATCACAACTTTCAGCTCAAGCATCCATTTGATTCCATTCGTTTCATATTGTAAAGTTTGTGATCTAATCTTTCCAATGCATCAAGAATCAAGTCCTAAGGTTCCCTAAATCATGCACATCATTGATTCAAAGATGGTACCTTGAAACTGAAGTTTTCTCCAAAGTCAGAATTTGAAATCCTTGATTTGGCCTCTAAACATAAATTTTTTGTGTGTTTTTACTTCTAATCATGTTTAATGAACTTCTAGAAGTGATTAGCACATTAAAATGCAAGCTTTGATTGAGTTTGGAGCAAAATAGAAGTCACACTTTTCATGTTTGCAACTTCACACGATTTCTCTCCAAACTTCATCATTTCACATGCTTAAGCATTCCATTAGTTTCCCTATAAATAGAGGGTCATACCTCATTCATTTTCTCAAGCTTAGAGAGCCAGAATCACCCTGTCAAACTTCCTCTTGAACCCACTTTGCTGTAACTTCGAATTTGGTTTTACAACTTTCCTCAATCCATTTTCTTTGTCAATTCATCATCCTTGAACCTCACTGAAGCTTACAGAAGAAGAACTAAGATCTAAGACTTCCTAAATCATGCTAGCCAAGTCAAGTTTCAGAGCTCTGAATTTGAACTTCAATAGGTAGATTCTTTCACCAATTCTCTCAAACTTTGATATTGTAATGAAGCTCTCATCATTCTGATTCTAGTCGCAACATTTGTTTTCAACTGGAAGTGAGTTTTGGCCATGAATTTGCAAATCCCTTTTCAAATCTTTCATTCCAAAACGACTGAGCTACACCTTACATAAATTTTTCACGAGGGTACCATTGGAACCGTCTTGAAGAGACGGAGCGAATGGTACCGATCTCGAGCTTTAATTTTTCCATTTCAGAGACCTGCAATTCGCGTGACTGGAGGTTGAAGATGACCAACGTGTCATCTCTCAACCAATTATATCGTGCCATTTGTTTTTTTAATTCTGATTTTAATAATTGATTCAGTGCTTTATTCACTAATGTCCATGATATGCACAGCGCGCCAGATCCCTTGGATTTGATTACTAATGCGTTTTGACATTGATCCAATGGTCTACATCTTTTTGGTTTTTATTTAATATTTTGATTTTTATATTTTATTTGTTTTAAACTTCAAAAATTCATAAAAAAATCATTTTAACTTCAAAAAATCTATAAAAAAATCTTTAAAATACTTTTTATTTTTCTCTTTCTAATTATTATTTTTTCAGAATTTTATTTTGTGTTTTGGTGTTTTTTTAATATTTTTTTCACTTTATTTGAATTGTTTTAAATGTTTAAAAATATTTTTCTTAATATTTAAATTCTTAAAAAAAATATGAAAGGATCCAATGGCCTCTTGACAAATATTGGTGACCTCATTTTATTTTTATTTCTGACTTTACTATTTTTAATAATTTTTGGTTTATTTTGCCTATTTATTTTAGTTTTAAAAATAGTTTCTGACTTTAAAAAATTATCAAAAAATTTATAAAATATTTGAGCTCATTTATGATATTTCTATGGTCTTATTTAATTTTCTTGGATGTTTTTAATATAGTTGTTATTTTCCCCTTTTATTTTCATTTAAAAACCATTTTTAAAAATCTTTTTCTTTATTTTTAAATACAATTTTATTTTTGTATATATTCTGGCTGATCTTGAACCATGAGATTTTGATCATGAGCTTCATTAACATCATTGGATCTTGAGTGTTGAGTTTAACTCCACCAAAATGGATGGATGATTTTAATGATAGCTTGATTAAATTTTTGATTCAAATGTGGTTTGATTCTTATCCCTTCCCTCTTCATCTTACTCGCTTCTCACTTGTGCTAAATGTTATTGGAGAATAATTCACATATCATTTCTCAAAACATATGGTACATAGATTGTTATTGACCGGCCTCAAAATAGGTGCGACTTCTATATAACTCCACTACGATTGCTTAACATAGCGCTAAAGTTTGTCCCGATTTGAGAAATGATCATTCGTGGCCCAAACCCATGTTTGTAAGCCCAAGTATGTTAATTTCAATCCTTTGATCCAATAACCTTGAGACTCATTGTTAGGAGGCTCTGGTCTTATCAATTGTTGTACCCAAAAATTTTCCCTCTCATTTCTCAAAGGATCATCCTGGACCCTCAGGTTTGCTTCTATCAAGTTTCAAGTCTTGGATTACAATTTTCCAAGAAAGTCATTCACAAGGGAAAAATAGTCAAAAGCACACTGAAAAGCCAAACTCTGACTTTTTGATCAAAATCAAGTTTCAACAATTTTATTTCATCAAGACATGAAATTGGTTCCTAAAGAAATCAAAAGTAAAAAATTACTATGAAAAAAATCAAATTTCTAAACATTTAGAAAATTTTCTAAGTGTTAAGAGAAATGATACTTCAGAACTTCTGGGCAAGCCTCCACGCAAGTGCAATCAAAATTTGCAAACATGGTTCAGAACATGACTCTTCAATCAGAATGTATGGAAATTGCGTTCTTCAATTAGAACATATAGAAGAAATGTTCTTCGGCCAGAATATGACTCTTCAGCATATGGAGGTTACGTTTCTGGTCTTCTGCGATCAGAACATCACCAAATCCCAAAACCTCGTTTGAGAAGCCTGCTGCCCTGCTATAGCACAGTCCTGCAACCAGCTACTGATCCAGTCCACGCCTGCACTTTCTCAAACCCCATATTTGCACAAAATTAGCATACAAAAGCTGTGATTAAAAAGCAATGGAACAACATTCCAAAAAGGTTTAAATCCCATTTGTTTTTCCCCCCAAAACCACATCAAACCCATCTACAAATAAGTTGCTCCATCACACTTTCGAGGGGCTGGCTTTTGGAAAGAGAGAATTATCAAAGAGAGAATAGAAAAACAATCAAACATTCGTAAACACATAATTCCTAAACAAAACTAAAACCTTTGTTCTTCCCTTTGAATCAAAGAACATAGCATTTTCTGTTTCATTGTCCTTGCTGACTCCAGAACATCTGAAGGCAGCAGCTCAAAGTCCCAAACACACATTCCAGATTCAAGGTAAGTCTTTCTGACTTTGAATATTTTCATTCAGAACATCATTAAATACGTAAATATCATAGTATTGATGTTGTCCATATCATTGCATAAGTAGAAAAAATTGTGGATCAGAACTTCCTGAATAAAGCTAGGCTCAGAATTAGGATTAGAACTTCTATGAATTGTTGTGCTTTTATCTTTTTGATTTGATGTTGTTAAAAGCTGAACAAGTTGCTGATGAGCTGATTAATGTAGAAAGGAAGTGAAGTGTAACACAGAACTTTTAGGTTTTCACACTATTATGACACAACACCAGAATTTCTAGGCTTCTCACTGTTTTAACACCCACATAACTTTTAGGATTTTTCTCACTATTTCAACACATACAGAACTTCTAGGATTTTTCTCACTATTTTAACGCACACAGAACTTCTAGGATTTTTCTACTGTTTCAACACATAGAACTTCTAAGTTCTTCTTACTGTTTTAAACACACGGAACTTCCAGGCTTTCTTACTATTTTAACACACATAAAACTTCTAAGATTTTCTCACTATTCTAACACTCAGAACTTCAACACGTAGCGACCCGAAACTTCTGTTTTTCCCTCTAACGTTTATTTCAGGATCTCAGAGTGCATCAATCCAGAACTTCTGATTTCCTCTGACGTTTCATTCTGAACCACAGTGCGCCTGGCATCAGAACTTCTGATCCCCTTTGGTTTGCTTTCAGCAACATGATGATCTTATTCCTCATTGTTTTTCCTTTTTCTCTATTATTTTTATAAAAAGACATCAAAAAATATTTTCTTTTATTAAATAATTATTTTCCTTTTAATTTATTAAGACAAAAAATCAATTTCAAAACAAGTCCTTTGCCTTTTCTTTTTTTATATAGTGTATGTGATCCGTGGATCTGGAACTGACTGTTTTTTAGCTGGTTTCGCGAAATGTCGCGGAAGCAAGAGTCGCCACCGTCTTTTATTTTCTCTAACATGGAAAGGACAAAAGCACAGAAAAATTCCTTATTGAGATGTCTCTCGGTTCGGGAGGTAGATTATAGAAAGGGAAGGTGTTAGCACCCTTTTTATCCATGGTTATCCATGGGCTCTTAGATACTTGCTCATTTGTGTTTTCAAAATTTGTTTGCTTTTCAAAGTGTGAGTGGGTTTGAAAAAGTTTCGTTTAAAGTTTCAGATCGACTCTTGTATCAGTCCTCAAGAGTGTTTGAAAATTTTGTTTGAAAACTTTTAGGAAGTGTAGGTGTGAAAAGTATTTTGTTTGTTTTTTTTTTTAAAAGAGCAAGTATCTATGAGAATCTACCTATCCTAAGGAATTCGTCTGTGTAAATGTCCTTTAAAGTAGTGCCATCCCACCATTGGGAGGTAGGTAGCACCACCGTTGGAGGTGTTCGGGTCAATTCGAGGTTCGGGACATGGTGATCACCAGAGCAATGGGAAGACACCTTAGAAGCTACCCTCATGCCAGGTTCCCGGATCATGAGGACTTACTAAGACATCCTCTACTCGACGATCACCTTTCGAGGCAAGGCAACAGTGAGGCGTACCCTATGGGTGGTGTGTGAATTGTGTGTCATTTTCAGTTTATCGTTTGTCTTGTCATGCATTGGTGATCTACGCTTTGATTTTATTTTTTGGGCATTCATTCTTTCATGTTATTGTTTAACAGTTTAAAGGGTGCGGAAATTAAAATGCGGAAAAATAAAGGGTCCTACGCTATTACAAAGGCGCGGGTCTACAACGCCAAATTAATCCAGACCCGATTTAAAATAAAGTGCAGAAAATAAATGTCTAATAGCTATTACAGGGCTTTGGAACAAGTACATTATATTCACAAAAGAAATAAATAAAACGCGCGAACAAAAACGTAATCGAATGCGAGGGCGTTGAACCCTTTGAAGGAATTAAAATAATTAAGTTAAAATAATTAAGTTAAATAAAAAGAAAGAACTTATTTTTTATGTTTTTTGTATTTATGACATTAAAGAAAATTAAATTAATTAAAAGTCAAATAATTAATTCTAATTCTAATTGTTTTTAATTTATTAAAGAAAATGCATTAAAGTTAAAATCTAGAATTTAAACTAAATTAATTATGAAATTTATTTACAAAATTAATGGTTGATTATACTTATAATAAAATATTTAATTAATTAAAAAAAAAAGGGGTAAGAGGGGTCAAAGATCTATTTTTATTATTTTTGGTTTATTGTGAAAAAAAAGAATTAAATTACAACCTAAAATTAAATCTAAATTAATTATGGGATTTATTTACAAAATTAACACTAAAATAAAATATTTATTATTTTTGCTTTTTTTCTGATTTTTATGGTATTTTTATATTATATGAAAATATTAAATTAAAGCATTTAAAAAAAAATTAATCAAAACAAAGAAAAGAGAAGAATATATAAAAAAGGTTAAAAAGAAAGCAAACTAGAGGGGTGCAGCCCAAGTAATTCTGGCCCAATGACCTTGGCCTTTGTTGACCTTTCGCGCTGGCATGTGGATTCGTTGACCCAGGCTTATGATGCGCTTCAAATCGTGGCCTTTGATTGGATCTCCAGGGGCACGTGGATGACCAGATGCAATGGGTGTATGGTGTTCCTCTAGGCTGAAATTGCATGAGAATATCAAATGGAAAATAATATGAAGGGAAATGAGGACCTGGGGCTCAAACCCAGGTCCTGAACGTTACCAATAGTAAGCCTTGCCAGTTGATCCACGCGTGTTTCTTGTACATCCTATAATAAACAAACATTATAATATAAAACAATTCCTTAATGCCTTCAGCGCGCGAATTTTTGAACTAGCCTATCACCATTCGCCACGGTATCATCTTCTTCACGTAGTTTTATTTTCCTGAAACATGAATATATGAAGCAACGGTTTTTAAGCGTTGCTGTAGACACCCTACAAGAAAATAACGATTAAGGCATATGGTTAGCTTGCAAACACTTCAGGACCTGCAACCCTAAAAAACGAACATGGTATATTTTCCTATAGCGCATGACAATCCAATTAAGGCATATGGTTAGCTTGCAAACACTTCACTGATCATGAATATATAGTCAAAATGCCATGAATGTGCGTAAATGTTAAAACACGCTAATAAAAAAATGGAAAAAGTGTGACTTCTGTATACCGTTTCAATGCGTAAGGCTTGAGGTTTTTGATTGGAATACGTCCTATAATGCTCAAGGAAGCTAATGGGATAGGTTTGGAGGCTTGAATCGCCTTGCAAGTGTATTTTCAGATTTGAGTTTCTTACAAAAAATTTCAGGTTTTATTTGAGCAATAGGGCACAGCTTCTTTTTGTCTTCTGTTGTGTATCAACTGTATATACTCTAGGCAATGTGTTTGGATGGGAGTTATGGCCAATAATGCCTTGCATTGATGTTTTGGATTTTCACATAAACCTCCATTATCACACCTTCCATTTTTGCCTTATTTTTGAATTCTTGCCTTATTTGCCTCTTTGCACGAATTTGGTATAGGCTTAATGATGTTTCAAGGCTAGTTAAGGCCAAATATTTCATTTAATCAAACTTTTTGATTTTTCCTTGATTTTAAAAGATTTAAATTTAATTAAATCCAAGAAAATCAATAAAAAATGAAAAAATTAATTAAAAAATATGAAATAAAAGGTGGGACACGTGGGAAGCATGGCCAAGTCAATTCAAGTGGAAAAAGTGGGCCCCTTTTGTCAAAAATGAGATTTCAAGGATAAATGATTTTGGCAATTTCACAAAAATTTCCCAACTTCTCCAATGCATAACTTGCTCAATTTTTAAGCTTTGCTCATGTTCTTGGACATTTTGGAAAGTTTTTTGAGTCCTCTAACCAATTTCCTTGGTCCCATGTCATTTTGATTTACCAATCTCAAGTTATGGCCTTTGACTTAAAGTCCCTTTTTGTTGACTTTTGAAAATGACCTATAATGTTGAAATTGATAACTTTTTGTGAGATCATTTCTTTGACTTGAAGTATGAAGATGAGTTGTAGGAAATGTCTTTCTCTTCAAAATGAGATTTGGATGGAATTTTTCTGATAATCCATGTGAAAGTTATGCCCTGGTCAATTTACAGTTGACTTTTTCAGCTGTCCAAATAAGGAAACTTTTGCATCTTGATGATTTTTGAGCCAAGCTTTGAGAATCATGATCAAGCATTGATCCAATGATGTTTGTGGCTTCAAAATGAGATGTTGACCAAAAATTTGAACTTTTGACTGTCAAATGACCATTTTGCCCCTACAGTTGACTGTAGTGCAATTAGGGTTTTTGACTGTGCAATTTTGTGCTGAAAGTCTTGAAACTTGATATGAGGATGCTTGACCATATTTGTAGGCATGTGGGACTTGATTGGGCCCTTGGAAACTTCATTTTCTTGATCAGAACAAAAAACCCTAATTTTGACTGCTTAGGAGGCCCTTGACTGTGCAACCCTTGGGGGAGGTTTTGAAGCTTGACTTTGCAATTCTTGAAGAATATGGGAGGGCAAATTTTGGGGTACAACAGTTGCCCCTGTTCAATCTTCTTAGACCTGAGGATGCAGATTGGCTGACGTGCCTTTCGTAATCCGAGGGTAGAAGATGATTGAACACTAGAGTGCCCAGAAATTTGCGCTCACATGGTGGCAGTGATGTGGTGGGAATGGGCTTATAGATGCCATTTAGAGATTGATGAATAGGATGATGGGCTTATAGATGCCATCTAGATGTTGATTGCGTAAGAGATTCCTTAGCGAGAACTTGCGTACCTGCAAAAGGAAAAAATGATTACCTGACATGTTGCAGAAGCTTATTTTTAGATGCTTGGCATAGATTGTGTCCTGACTGGTTATAGGAGCTGGATCTGGAGCTTCAAATGGTGATGAATGAACCAGGGATGGTTACTACCTCAGCATGAACGGTGAGAGAACCTTGGGTGACTTCAACAACGCTCGTTGAGAAAATCTTGGTGGGAATTACCATCTTCGCAGTATCGGGAAGAGAACCAATAGGCAATTATAATCTCAAAAGCGGACGTCTGAGAAAAACCTGGAATGGAATTATCACCTCCACAACGTCGGGAGAGAACCAAAGGAAATTATAATCTCAAAAGCGGGCGTTTGAGAAAAACCTAAAATGGAATTATCACCTGCACAACGTCGGGAGAGAACCAAAGGAAATTATAATCTCAAAAGCGGGCGTTTGAGAAAAACCTAAAATGGAATTATCACCTCCACAACGTCGGGAGAGAACCAAAGGAAATTATAATCTCAAAAGCGGGCGTTTGAGAAAAACCTAAAATGGAATTATCACCTCCACAACTTCGGGAGAGAACCAAAGGAAATTATAATCTCAAAAGCGGGCGTTTGAGAAAAACCTAAAATGGAATTATCACCTCCACAACGTCGGGAGAGAACCAAAGGAAATTATAATCTCAAAAGCGGGCGTTTGAGAAAAACCTGGCATGGAATTATCACCTCCACAACGTCGGGAGAGAACCAAAGGAAATTATAATCTCAAAAGCGGGCGTTTGAGAAAAAACTGAGATAACTTCTACTGAGTCTTCATCAGAAAAATCTGTTTGGGGTCGATTTAGCTGGACTAGAGAAGGCCTTGGACTGGATAAGAAATCTTTGGAGTCGATTAACTGAACCGGTCTAGGTCTTGGAATATGATTGAGAATTTAACTGAATCTTTCCTGAATAGGAAAAGGTCAGTCATATGCAATGCATGATATGAACCAAACAATGATGTTCTCAACATAAATGAGATTTGTAAGATATGATGCGTATATGCATGCTATAATGATGTATGTGATGTTTAGGAATGTATGTTTTTTCGTCTAGGAAAGTAAATCCTTGACGGGTGCCGGGAAGTCATATCCTGGGCTGATGTTTGAAGAATAGATTTCGCTTCCGCTGGGGATGAGAATTGCAAAAATACCGGTAGGAGAAAATAACTCCGTCGGAGAATAAACTTGGAAAATGGAAGATTCTGCGGGGAGAAAAATACTCTAGCGACCATGCTGGGGAGTGATACTCTGTGGGGAGAGGGATGCTTTTTGCTGAATTGTTGATAATAGCTTGTTGTGGATACCATCGTTATATTGGAAGTGTTAATGGACTTCACTGGGGATAAGAAGACTCCGTCGAGGACGCTCTTTCCGTGGATTTTGGCTGAGGATAACCCAGTTATATCCTGTTAAGGAAATAACTCTTTAAATAAAGCCGGACGACGCGTTCGTGCTTTGCGAGGATAAGCTTCCAGAAACTACTGGGGATAAGCTTACTGCTTGGGGAGATGGATTCCAACTTCTTGGGGAAACTGGATTGGATTCTCCTGGGGAAGTTTTGAGATGTATCGGGGGAAGTGACACCACTGAAGGTTTGATATACCGTCGGGGAACAATCTTTAGACCAAGACTGCCGGGGATGCTTGTTAAGAATATATGCTGCTGGGGAATGTTGAGATCTGCTGGAGGACACCCAACTTCCTTAAGTTTGATAATTTTGTTTGGAGAAGAGTGCACTGGCTTGCTGGCTCACTCTCTGGGGAATTAGGATATCTGGTTATGTTCTTTAGCTGAACCTACCTTGGTACCTTGGAGGATAGAATAATTAGATTGCTTAGACAACTCTTTATTGCCCCTGTTTCTAATATTACCTGTAATTAATCCTTCGTTTCGTATGCAAATATTTATGAGCTAGCAAATTATTGTCAATGCATATATCACAAATTGAACCTTGGACGTTCTTCGCAAAACAAAACAGAAAAAGAAAAAACAATTGGCACTTTTAACTGAAAAGTATATTTGTATTGATTTTTTTGAATGGCCCGAGAATAGGCGTTTTGTGTACAAGAGGTTGACGTCCTAGTAAGAGAACGCCGCCGAACAAAAGAGTTTATACAAATTTTGTACAAAAGAAAATAAAACACCTGTGTGAAATGAATGATCCCACTGGGTTTCAACTCTGCTATTGCCGTTATATCTCCGAGCGTCTCATCACTTGATGACCTAAACGAAGATGAAGCTGACTGATCGATACCGTCTGAACTTGATGTAGATACCGGATTCTGGATGCAAAGTGATCAATGAGACATAGTATTACGCTTTTATCCCTAATTTTTGCTTGGACCGCCCTTTCGGGTTTTCAGTCCACCGGGATACCCATTTTTTCCCAAGCCGCCTTTTCAGGTTTTCGACTTGCCGGGTGTACAGTTTTTTTCATTTCATCCCTACATTTTGCCCGAACCCTTTTGGTTCGACGGGAAGCCCTAATTTTTGCCTAGGCATGTCAGCCCAGCGGGTCTTTTTATGCGTAGTATCTTTTTACTATGTCTGCATTGGCGGGGTGAGGAAGGTCGTCACCATCCATGTTGGTTAGAATCATGGCTCCTCCTGAGAACACATGTTTAACCACAAATGGCCCTTCGTACGTAGGGGTCCATTTTCCCCTTGGGTCACTCTGAGGAAGGATGATTCTCTTGATTACCAGATCCCCAACTTGATATTCCTGTGGTCTGACCTTTTTGTTAAAAGCCCTGATCATCCGTTTCTGGTACGCCTGACCATGGCAGATAGCAGCAAGTCTCTTTTCATCAATAAGGTTGAGCTGATCAAGTCGTGTCTGAATCCAATCATCCTCGTTCAGATTTGCATCCTTCATTATCCGGAGAGATGGTATTTGCACTTCGATCGGTAAGACTGCCTCCATACCATAAACCAAAGAGAAAGGAGTTGCCCCGGTTGACGTCCTAGATGAGGTACGGTACCCATGTAGAGCGAACGGTAACATCTCATGCCAATCTTTATAAGTCACTGTCATCTTTTGCACGATTTTCTTGATATTTTTATTCGCTGCTTCTACAGCCCCATTCATCTTCGTTCTGTAAGGAGAAGAATTGTGGTGCTGTATCTTGAACTGCTCGCAGAGCTCAGTGATCATCTTGTTATTCAGATTGGTACCGTTATCTGTAATAATTCTCTCAGGGACGCCGTATCGACAGATCAGGTTATGCCGAATGAACCGTGTCACAACAGTCTTGGTTACCGTAGCATAGGATGCTGCTTCGACCCATTTTGTAAAGTAATCAATCGCTACAAGGATGAAGCGATGCCCGTTAGATGCCGTAGGTCTGATCTCACCAATCATGTCAATGCCCCACATTGCAAAAGGCCAAGGTGCGGTCAGAACATTCAGGGGAACTGGAGGAACATGCACCTTGTCTGCATAAATCTGACACTTATGGCATGTCCTGGAATGTTGGTAGCAGTCAGCTTCCATTGTGGACCAGTAATATCCTGCCCGAAGGATCTTCTTCGCCATAGTGTGCCCACTGGAATGTGTACCAAAGGTCCCTTCATGCAGCTCTTCCATGATCCTTTCTGCTTCAGTCTTATCCACACAACGCAGTAAGGTTGAATCATGGTTTCGCTTGTACAAGATACCGTTGCTAAGGAAGAACTTTGCCGCGAATCTTCTCAAGAACTTCTTATCATTGACAGATGCACCTTCAGGGTATTCCTGAGCTTCCAAATATCTCTTCACCTCATGGTACCAAGGTTTCTCAGTCACCAATTCAGTCTCGAGATCGCAACAGTATGCCGGTTCGTCCAATTTCCAAATGATGACCCGGGGAGCCTCATTGTCCCACTTGACTTTGAACATAGAAGACATTGTAGCTAACGCATCCGCTAACTGATTCTCCTCTCTCGGGAAATGTTCAAAGGTTATCTCTGTGAAGTGGGGGATCATTGTCAACACACATTCTTTGTAAGGAATAAGATTCGGATGTTTCGTATCCCACTCGCCTTTGATCTGGTTGATTACGAGAGCGGAATCTCCGAAGACATTCAGAAACTTGATCCTTAAGTCAATTGCAGCTTTGAGTCCCATGATGCACGCCTCATACTCCGCCATGTTGTTGGTGCAGTTGAAACATAGCCGGGCAGTGAGTGGAGTATGAGTGCCTTGAGGGGATATGATCACAGCGCCGACACCATTACCCAAAGCATTGGAGGCTCCGTCAAAGTGCATAGCCCATCGGGATCCTTCCTCAGGTCCTTCATCCGGCCCAGGTACTTCACAATCAGTCACTATCATGATGCTTTCATCCGAAAACTCGAAGTTCATTGACTGATAGTCATCTACGGCCTGATGTGCCAAGTGGTCTGCCAATACACTTCCCTTGATGGCTTTCTGGGTTGTGTACTGAATGTCGTATTCTGTCAAGATCATTTGCCATCTTGCAATTCTCCCAGACAGAGCAGGTTTTTCGAATATATACTTTATAGGATCCATCTTTGAGATCAACAAGGTAGTGTGAGTCAGCATATACTGTCTCAGCCGGCGAGCAGCCCATACCAAAGCGCAGCAAGTTTTCTCAAGCAGTGAGTATCGAGTCTCACAGTCGGTAAACTTTTTGCTAAGGTAATAAATGGCATGCTCTTTTCGGCCAGACTCGTCATGCTGCCCCAGCACACACCCCATTGAGTTATCAAGTACTGTCAGGTATAGTATCAGAGGTCTCCCTTCAACCGGTGGCATAAGGATGGGTGGTTCTTGGAGATACTCTTTGATTCTGTCAAAAGCAGCCTGACATTCATCATTCCAACGTACTACCTGATCTTTCTTCAGCAGCTTGAAGATTGGCTCACAGGTAGCAGTCAGGTGTGAGATGAATCGAGCAATGTAATTCAGGCGTCCTAAAAAGCCTCTGACTTCCTTCTCTGTTCTAGGAACCGGCATCTCTTGAATAGCTTTAACCTTGGCAGGGTCCACTTGAATACCCTTGTCGCTTACAACGAAGCCTAGCAACTTCCCAGATCTTACCCCGAAGGTGCACTTGTTCGGGTTCAACCTCAGCTTGTACAATTTCAGACGGTCAAACAGTTTCTGCAGATGATCAAGGTGTTCTTCCTCAGTCTGGGACCTTGCGATCATGTCATCAACATACACTTCTATCTCATGATGGATCATGTCATGAAATAAAGCAACCATAGCACGTTGGTAGGTTGCCCCAGCGTTCTTTAGTCCAAAAGGCATGACCTTGTAGCAGAAGGTGCCCCACTGAGTAACAAATGTAGTCTTTTCCATGTCTTCAGGAGCCATCTTGATCTGATTGTAGCCTAAAAAACCATCCATGAAAGAGAACACCTTATGCTGAGCTGTATTATCAACAAGGACATCAATGTGAGGTAGAGGGAAGTCATCTTTGGGGCTGGCCCTGTTCAGATCCCTGTAATCGACACACATTCTGACCTTACCGTCTTTCTTTGGTACCGGCACCACATTAGCAACCCACTGAGGGTAAGAAGTCACTGCAAGAAATCCGGCATCAAACTGCTTCATAACCTCGGCTTTAATCTTCTCAGACATCTCTGGACGCATACGGCGGACCTTTTGCTTAACCGGAGGGCAATCTTCCTTAGTTGGCAAGTGATGGACCACAATGTTAGTATCCAACCCGGGCATGTCTTCGTAGGACCAGGCAAAGATCTCCATATAATCATGCAGCATTTGAGTCAACCGTTGCTTCACGCTGAGCTCTAGGTTGGCACCAATTTTTACCTCTTTCCTGTCTGCCTCAGTACCCAAGTTTATTGTTTCCACTGGCTCTTCATGGGGTTGAATTGCCCTTTCCTCTTGAAGTAACAGTCTTGCAAGCTCGCCAGGTACTTCGCAATCATCTTCACCTTCGTCTTCGGCTAAGTTGATCGGATTTTCGAAGTCATAACTGGCAGTAGCAGAGTCGTTACCAGTGAGATCCGGAGTGGATTGAAACCTGTATGAGTGAGTGTGTGTAAATACAGCTGTTTTGCAATATATGTAAAAGAAAGAAAGACAAAAAAGGAGCATAAGATTTGCAATGCGAGAAAACGTCCAAGATTTTCATTCATGATATATGAAATGACAATTTATATGCCCTCACAAATGAAACCACGGTGCCTCGGGTAAGACACCGGGCCATAGAGTTTATTTATTGTTTATTACAAATAACAAAACATAGGAATTCATTACTTAGTAACAAGAGAAACAGATAAGTTGTCCTTTGCACTCCAATTGTTAAGTCCACTGTCGGTTGCCGGGTAGATCCAGCTGTCAAACTCGGCTTCATCCACTTCGTCTTTGTCCCCAATGGCATTCACTCCATGAGCAGGCAGGGGAGCTGTCACTACATTAGGCTTCTCAGATGCCTCAAACTGTACCTCCTTGGCGTCAATAAGGTCCTGCAGCTTGTTCCTTAATGCCCAACAGTCATCAGTGGTATGCCCCGGGCTATCAGAATGATAAGCACAACGAGCATTTGGATTGTACTTAGGAGATGCAGTATTGGGAAACTTCGAAGCCTCCCTGACAGTCACTAAATTGGTGGATAGCAACTGTGGCAAGATCTGTGATAAGGTCATGCTCAAGCGGGTAAACTCTCTCCGGGGTCTTTCAGCCCTTTGAGGATTGGTCGGCCGAGGAGCGGCAGCAGGCTTGGCGATCATTACCGCACTGACAGATTGGCGGCGCTCAGGTCGCTCTGGTCTCCGGGAGCTATATACAGCACTAGCCTCCTTTTTGAAGGGTTTCTTTTCAGCATTGGAGGAGGCAACCTTCTGTATCTTCCCCGATTTTATACCTGCCTCGATCCTTTCACCAGTCAGGATCAGATCAGTAAACCCAGCAGAGGAATTACCAATGAGATGATTGAAAAATGGACCAGATAGGGTCCCCAAAAACATATCCACCAGCTCCCGGTCTGTCAATGGTGGCTGCACCCTGCCAGCCAGATCTCTCCATTTCTGGGCGTACTCCTTAAAACCTTCACCCGACCCTAGCGACATACCCTGGAGCTGGGTACGCGTAGGAGCGAGGTCGGAATTATATTGATACTGCTTGTAAAAAGCAGTGGCCAGATCCTCCCAGTTACGAATGTTGATTCCATCCAGCTGATAGAACCATTCGAGGTGAGTCCCTGAAAGACTCTCCTGGAAGAAGTGGATCCATAAGTTCCTGTCTGCTGTGTAAGGTTGGATCTTCCTTACATAAGAACGGAGGTGCATCTTGGGACAGGAAGCCCCGTCATACTTCACAAAGGCAGGTGCCTTGAACTTGTGTAGAATCACCACCCCAGTAGATAACCCCAAGTCTCCGAAATCCAGTCCAGGCACACGCTGAACTTCCATAGCTTTTAATCTGTCCTCCAGCTGCTTGTACCGGTCGTCAGCAGGAGGGTACTGTTCATCGTTGAAGTCTGTTTCAGTATCAGAGACCACAGGAGTAGGGACCTCTCTTTCTTGGTGACTACCTTCCCCCACAGATGGAGTAGTCCTCTCAGCCTCAATCTGTAAGGTGTTCCCGAGTCTGTGCCCAGTGTTAAATAGCACAGTCCTCCTCTTCTTCTTATTCTTCTTCAGAAGCATGGTCTTCAACTCTTGTTGACCCTGAGCCAGACCCTTGATCAGCTCCTGAAATTGGGCGTTCTGCGCCTGAAGAGCCTTGATAGATGCCTCGGTTGATGATTCAGGGTTCATGATGCTGAAATAAACAGCGAAGAACAGTCAGCAGCCTGAAAAGAAGAGTATCTGTGATGCATATGATGAATGATATGTGTTTATGCAATGCATTCAAGAGTTCGAAAATTCAAATTTGTTGTAGACAAAAAGGAACACACGTTATTATTAAGAAAATAATTGTTTAGTACATTAAAGCCTCATAGGCAAACATTACAAAGCAGATCAGTCCCAAAAGACACTACGCATCCTCTTCGGAGCAATATAGGTATTGAGATTCCTTTCCTCGTGCAGTAGGCGGGTGAGCTCCAGGACCTTTTTCTCACTGGCATGTAGATTGGTTTCCAGAGAATTCCGTTCTTCCTTAAGCTGGATCCAACTCTTCTGTATCTCTTCCCAGGACGTGGGCATGTCAGGATGTTGAATGGTGTAGGACACCTCTCCTTCCAAGTCTGGCTCTTTGATCACGGGGAGAACATGAGGATATGGCATCACCAGCTTCTGGGAACGGGCTCGTACCCATTTGAGATAAGACTCCAATGGGATGGAGTTCCTGTGCCCCAGGGTCTTGTTGTCTATTTTGCTGGGCATCCTCCAAGCTTTGATAAATTTCTGGCGAAGTCCTTGCGTATCCTTGTCGAAGTCAAAAACTATGTCAGGAATTAACATCTCATGAGGGCCATCTTTCCGAGCATAACCAAACTGTCTCCAAGCCAGGCACGGGTTGTAAGTAATACCTCCTCTGATTCCAAGTAGAGGAACATTAGGGTACTCCCCACAACGATCAATGATAGTGACATCCTCTCTGGACCGAGAACACCAATGTATATCTGTATGTGTAAGAGTCATCAACCGTTGTGACCACCTCAAACCTCGCTCGTTCTTCAAAACTGATCGTGGAAGGTGCGAAATAAACCACCTTCCCAGGAGGGGAGTGCAGCACATAAGAACACCCCTTTTTCTCATGGTTCGAGTGTAACATGAGTGAAGGATGTCCCCCAGCAACGTAGGTATAGGATTCCTGGATATGAAGACCTTGACAGCACTGATATCTATAAGCTAATCTGGTTTAGGGAACAACACCAACCCATAGACAAGGAGGGCTACAACTTCTTCAAAGGCTTGTAGGTCAAGGGAATTCCAACACTCTTGGGCCTTCTCAAACAGAAACTTTGCCAAGAATCCTTTGATACCATTTCTGGCTTCCCAATGCCCCTTGATGTCAGATGGTTGTAGGCATAATGCTTTAGCTACTTCTTCAAGTTTTGGTTCCCTTTCCGTACCGTTGTAGGGTAGTTGATTGAGAATGGGAATCTTCAGAAGCTGGGAAAACTCTTCTAGAGTAGGCACCAGCTGATAATCCGGGAAGGTAAAACAGTGATGCAGAGGGTCAAAGAATTGGAAAAGGACCTTTACCATCTCTTCCTCAATATTGGTATTGACCAGGCTGATGAGTCTACCATGCCTTTCACTGAATGACGAGTTCTCGGGAATCCTGGATGTAAGCTCCTTGAGCTGAGGAGGGACTCTTATAAGGTTGATCTGAATTGTCTTTCTGCGGATAGTTTCCATGTCCTACAAAACAAGAACAAAGATGAAGATTCGAACCCCTGAAATGGTTAGTGGATGCATATGATGCTGTATGATGTTATGATGTTATGATTAAACACACCACAAATATTTACAAAGGCAAACATGTAAGGCACACAAGTCACACAAGACAAGCCCTTAGAGTTTAGGCCAGCATGGGGTCTGGGTATTACCCTCTTGAAGTTGGTGGGCTCAAACCTGTCCTATCAAAGTAACCGGGTTCTAAGGATCTCAATATCATTGGATTGCTTTCATTGTTCATCGTTTCGATTTAGCCACTGACTGGCGATCAAAATATCCCAAGAAAACAACCCTCAATTGAGTGTAGTATCGAGTATCAACCGACTTCGGAGTACACCAAAGTAGTCATCTTACTACCCTAAAGAGGCCAAGATGGTTCAATTAAGGTTCCTAAGGTCTGTTGATGCTTCACGACACCACATGGAGGCCCCGTACTCTCCTTGATTGACTCAAGGGTTATCGGTACACACCAAAGTGCCACATCAACGTAGCAGACTGCTTCAACCATGTCGGTATACCCCGCACAGTTCCCTCACAGCCTTGTTGCTACTTTCTAAGAAGGTACCCCCAGATCCGGGTTAGGATCTATAGAACTCCCAAGACATTCCCACAATTTAAAGCAAACAAGTCAAGGCAATTGAAAACACAGTGATCTTAGTCCTAAGGTACACCTCACTTTAAAGTTTATATCCCCAGCAGAGTCGCCAGTTCTGTGATCGGTGGATCTGGAACTGACTGTTTTTTAGCTGGTTTCGCGAAATGTCGCGGAAGCAAGAGTCGCCACCGTCTTTTATTTTCTCTAACATGGAAAGGACAAAAGCACAGAAAAATTCCTTATTGAGATGTCTCTCGGTTCGGGAGGTAGATTATAGAAAGGGAAGGTGTTAGCACCCTTTCTATCCATGGTTATCCATGGGCTCTTAGATACTTGCTCATTTGTGTTTTCAAAATTTGTTTGCTTTTCAAAGTGTGAGTGGGTTTGAAAAAGTTTCGTTTAAAGTTTCAGATCGACTCTTGTATCAGTCCTCAAGAGTGTTTGAAAAATTTGTTTGAAAACTTTTAGGAAGTGTAGGTGTGAAAAGTATTTTGTTTTTTTTTTTTTTTAAAAGAGCAAGTATCTATGAGAATCTACCTACCCTAAGGAATTCGTCTGTGTAAATATCCTTTAAAGTAGTGCCATCCCACCATTGGGAGGTAGGTAGCACCACCGTTGGAGGTGTTCGGGTCAATTCGAGGTTCGGGACATGGTGATCACCAGAGCAATGGGAAGACACCTTAGAAGCTACCCTCATGCCAGGTTCCCAGATCATGAGGACTTACTAAGACATCCTCTACTCGACGATCACCTTTCGAGGCAAGGCAACAGTGAGGCGTACCCTAGGGGTGGTGTGTGAATTGTGTGTCATTTTCAGTTTATCGTTTGTCTTGTCATGCATTGGTGATCTACGCTTTGATTTTATTTTTTGGGCATTCATTCTTTCATGTTATTGTTTAACAGTTTAAAGGGTGCGGAAATTAAAATGCGGAAAAATAAAGGGTCCTACACTATTACAAAGGCGCGGGTCTACAACGCCAAATTAATCCAGACCCGATTTAAAATAAAGTGCAGAAAATAAATGTCTAATAGCTATTACAGGGCTTTGGAACAAGTACATTATATTCACAAAAGAAATAAATAAAACGCGCGAACAAAAACGTAATCGAATGCGAGGGCGTTGAACCCTTTGAAGGAATTAAAATAATTAAGTTAAAATAATTAAGTTAAATAAAAAGAAAGAACTTATTTTTTATGTTTTTTGTATTTATGACATTAAAGAAAATTAAATTAATTAAAAGTCAAA
This sequence comes from Vicia faba, assembly GCA_948472305.1. NCBI lineage: Eukaryota > Viridiplantae > Streptophyta > Magnoliopsida > Fabales > Fabaceae > Vicia > Vicia faba. The sequence goes on along the minus strand of OX451739.1, from coordinate 1,182,657,270 downwards.
TAATTAATTCTAATTCTAATTGTTTTTAATTTATTAAAGAAAATGCATTAAAGTTAAAACCTAGAATTTAAACTAAATTAATTATGAAATTTATTTACAAAATTAATGGTTGATGATACTTATAATAAAATATTTAATTAATTAAAAAAAAAAGGGGTAAGAGGGGTCAAAGATCTATTTTTATTATTTTTGGTTTATTGTGAAAAAAAAGAATTAAATTACAACCTAAAATTAAATCTAAATTAATTATGGGATTTATTTACAAAATTAACACTAAAATAAAATATTTATTATTTTTGCTTTTTTCTGATTTTTATGGTATTTTTATATTATATGAAAATATTAAATTAAAGCATTTAAAAAAAATTAATCAAAACAAAGAAAAGAGAAGAATATATAAAAAAGGTTAAAAAGAAAGCAAACTAGAGGGGTGCAGCCCAAGTAATTCTGGCCCAATGACCTTGGCCTTTGTTGACCTTTCGCGCTGGCATGTGGATTCGTTGACCCAGGCTTATGATGCGCTTCAAATCGTGGCCTTTGATTGGATCTCCAGGGGCACGTGGATGACCAGATGCAATGGGTGTATGGTGTTCCTCTAGGCTGAAATTGCATGAGAATATCAAATGGAAAATAATATGAAGGGAAATGAGGACCTGGGGCTCGAACCCAGGTCCTGAACGTTACCAATAGTAAGCCTTGCTAGTTGATCCACGCGTGTTTCTTGTACATCCTATAATAAACAAACATTATAATATAAAACAATTCCTTAATGCCTTCAGCGCGCGAATTTTTGAACTAGCCTATCACCATTCGCCACGGTATCATCTTCTTCACGTAGTTTTATTTTCCTGAAACATGAATATATGAAGCAACGGTTTTTAAGCGTTGCTGTAGACACCCTACAAGAAAATAACGATTAGCTACTGGACGCTCATAAATTGAGCGCGACCCATGGATTCTCTTCGTCCAGACGCGCTTGTTTCAGTGGTCAAGGTCCCAAGTCTCAATTTTTCCTTGGGTGGAAAGCCCCAAATTATAATTCCTGCAACCCTAAAAAACGAACATGGTATATTTACCTATAGCGCATGACAATCCAATTAAGGCATATGGTTAGCTTGCAAACACTTCACTGATCATGAATATATAGTCAAAATGCCATGAATGTGCGTAAATGTTAAAACACGATAATAAAAAAAATGGAAAAAGTGTGACTTCTGTATACCGTTTCAATGCGTAAGGCTTGAGGTTTTTGATTGGAATACGTCCTATAATGCTCAAGGAAGCTAATGGGATAGGTTTGGAGGCTTGAATCACCTTGCAAGTGTATTTTCAGATTTGAGTTTCTTACAAAAATTTTCAGGTTTTATTTGAGCAATAGGGCGCAGCTTCTTTTTGTCTTCTGTTGTGTATCAACTGTATATACTCTAGGCAATGTGTTTGGATGGGAGTTATGGCCAATAATGCCTTGCATTGATGTTTTGGATTTTCACATAAACCTCCATTATCACACCTTCCATTTTTGCCTTATTTTTGAATTCTTGCCTTATTTGCCTCTTTGCACGAATTTGGTATAGGCTTAATGATGTTTTAAGGCTAGTTAAGGCCAAATATTTCATTTAATCAAACTTTTTGATTTTTCCTTGATTTTAAAAGATTTAAATTTAATTAAATCCAAGAAAATCAATAAAAAATGAAAAAATTAATTAAAAAATATGAAATAAAAGGTGGGACACGTGGGAAGCATGGCCAAGTCAATTCAAGTGGAAAAAGTGGGCCCCTTTTGTCAAAAATGAGATTTCAAGGATAAATGATTTTGGCCATTTCACAAAAATTTCCCAACTTCTCCAATGCATAACTTGCTCAATTTTTAAGCTTTGCTCATGTTCTTGGACATTTTGGAAAGGTTTTTGAGTCCTCTAACCAATGTCCTTGGTCCCATGTCATTTTGATTTACCAATCTCAAGTTATGGCCTTTGACTTAAAGTCCCTTTTTGTTGACTTTTGAAAATGACCTATAATGTTGAAATTGATAACTTTTTGTGAGAGCATTTCTTGGACTTGAAGTATGAAGATGAGTTGTAGGAAATGTCTTTCTCTTCAAAATGAGCTTTGGATGGAATTTTTCTGATAATCCATGTGAAAGTTATGCCCTGGTCAATTTACAGTTGACTTTTTCAACTGTCCAAATAAGGAAACTTTTGCATCTTGATGATTTTTGAGCCAAGCTTTGAGAATCATGATCAAGCATTGATCAAATGATGTTTGTGGCTTCAAAATGAGATGTTGACCAAAAATTTGAACTTTTGACTGTCAAATGACCATTTTGCCCCTACAGTTGACTGTAGTGCAATTAGGGTTTTTGACTGTGCAATTTTGTGCTGAAAGTCTTGAAACTTGATATGAGGATGCTTGACCATATTTGTAGGCATGTGGGGCTTGATTGGGCCCTTGGAAACTTCATTTTCTTGATCAGAACAAAAAACCCTAATTTTGACTGCTTAGGAGGCCCTTGACTGTGCAACCCTTGGGGGAGGTTTTGAAGCTTGACTTTGCAATTCTTGAAGAATATGGGAGGGCAAATTTTGGGGTACAACAGTGTACAATTCAATATGGTTGTAATAGATGATTAGGATTTAAAATTCTTGCAAATCCCCATTTGTAATTATGTACCCCCATCCCTAAATGATGTAATAGCGTAGGACTTTACTTTTCCGCACTTTTATTTCTTTCATATATTGTTAGTAATTAGGGTGTGTATGGCAAGACATGAAATTTGTAACAGCCCGAGCCTTCAGCGTTCCCGTCACTATTACCTCACAATCTTCTCTACCCCCCTCACTAGTAGAGTTTTTGCCTTCTGTGGGAATCGAAACCTGTACCCTGGGGTTCAAGTACATGCTCAATGTATTCGCTTTTCCTTCGTGTTCTTATTCTTCTATCCACTCTTCTTCTTATCTGTTTTCTTTTCTTGGTTCTTTTACTCCTATCCTCTTCGTCTTCTTCTATCTTCTTCTTATTTGTGCGTTTTCTGTGAATCATTGTGATTCTGTTGTTACGTGAGTGTTGATGAATGATGAGTGAAGATTGCATATTAGTGTTGTTATCACGCATCTGTTGCTACGAAATGAAGAACGCGCGTGATGCAAATCAGAGCTTTGATGTTGATGCGAAGTTATGTCGTAGTTGTAGTGTTGATGTTGAGAGTTATTGAGAAGATGAAGATGTGAAGCGATGCTAAGTTGTTGAAGGTTCTGTGTTGATGTCGAGAAGCAGAGGGAATTCAAAGAAATTGAGAGAGAGAAGAGTGATGAATCTGGAAATGGTGAAGGTTAAGGGTTGGTGATTTATAGAGTATGGTGAAGGAGATGAAAGTGAAGGAAATGGTGAAGAGATGGTGCCTGTGGAATCTGAGAGAAAGTTAGTTATATAGGTTGTTTAAATGTGAAGGTAGTTAGAGGATGAACAAATCTGAACCCTCAGATTCTAGGTTTTCGGTTAGTGAATGGATGGTGAGATGAGAGTTAGCTAGAGGGTGGATGAAAATCGGTTATGGGGTTGATTAGGGCTTAGGGATTCTATTATGACAGTTAGTGTGAGCTGGCACTATTAGTTATAGTTAGTTGAAAGTTAGTTTTCATTTCTTCTATTGAGATGTTAACTGGTTTTTTTTGGATAGCTGGATTTTATGAATTGTTTAATTCTGGTTTCTGAATTATGAATTTTTGATTTTCTGTCATGGACTTGAGCTGAGCAAGCATTTGGTTTATGTTCTGATCTTTTATTGAAACTACTTATTTTTCCTTCTAGATTTGAACTCGAGTCATGGTGAATGCATATGTATGAACATGGCTGCTTGATGTTGTATTGGCTATTGTATGAGTTCTAGGTTTGGATATGTTAATTTGAATTGGTGTTGAACATAACATGTGAATTCTGCCTCTGATATATGCATAACTAGTTTAGTGTTTGAATCTTCCAATGAGCCATCGGTGGAATCAATGTAGGGCGGTTTTTGTGAATTGTTAGTTTGTTAATATGTTAAAGCATGAGTTCTAATTTTTCTGAATTGGATTTGTTCAGTGTATAAAGGTTTTGATTCTTGGATTGTTTGAATGAATGCGGGGTCTTCTCGGGTAGTGTTACGTCAAGAAGCTGGAGTATATGGTTCCAAGCCTTGATCATAAAGAAAGATGGATTTCAAAGAGAAACAATTTGTACCCGTGAAAATAGTTCAAATTTTGGGCTATGTGGGAATTTCACTTGTATAATTTCTTGTACCCTTGAAATCTTGTGAACTTCAAATGAAACTTGAATGGCACCCTTTTTCACTTGTTCCAAAATTAAAAGTCTTCAAGAGAGATCATCCTAAGTTTCCTTTTGCCAATTCTCGTTGAATTCCTTTGAAGAATGATGTTTCTAATGAATGAACTTGCTTGAACTTGTATGAAAATCCTGAATCTTGAATATAGTTGAAACTTGACCTTTGAATGAAGTATTTGAATGAATAAAGAACAATGGTGATGCACTTTGACACTTGAGTTTTGGTCTTGTGGATAAAGTTGAATAAACTTGAAATCGAACTTTGAACCTTAAACCTTGAATTTGTAACTTGCTTTCAAAAAGATCCTCATGAATAAATGCTTAAAATCCTTGCCAAATTTGAAAGAAATTTGAATAATGGAACCACTTGTATTAATAGACTTGAGCTCAATGAAAGGTGAATAATTGAATGAATTCCATGAGACTTATAACTTCAAATGTTCCAAACACAATTAGCTTGCCTTACAAGTAATAAGTACTTGAAAGAATAACAGTGTTTTGAACATTCAAAATCCATAACTTCAATCTCTTATGGTACCATGCCTTAATAAGGCATTCCCTCAATAGATATCTTTACCATAATAATAATTTTTGGAGGAATCCTTATGATGAGGACACAAACAAGATTCGAAGTAGGAGACCACAATAAACCCTAATCCACTGAGCCTCAATTGAATAACATGATCAAACACAGTGAACGTGAAACCCTAATTCCTCGTGAGATGTACATTGACTGAAGAAAGTGGCTCGAGATGATGAGAAACAATAAAACCCTGGTTCTAAGCCTTCTCAATTGAAATTATAGATGAAAACCCCATGATCGACAAGTTGAAACCGTAACATCTTGCTCTTGAGATATCTTGAAGAAGATGGCATGTATGTTGAGGAGGACCAAAAAACCCTGATTTCAATCCATGCTCTATGAAAATGCCATTTGTATCGAGCTCATTTGATGAACACACCTTAAACCTTGTAGAAGCCCTTTTGAATGGTGGTTTTTCTTGATGAATAACTCCACATGAAACTTCTCTTGGAGTCCACATGGTTTAGAAAACCTAATCCATGATCTCTGTAACACCCCGTTTTAATTAATATTATTTATATTATTATTTTCTAAAAATGGTCGGTTGATATTTATTTTGGTCAATCGATATTTATTTAGTCGGTTATTCGGTCTGATAGTTGATTATTTTGGTTTATTAAGTTTACCAGAAAATGATTATTTTTATATGATAATATTGTATTTTAGTGTATATATATTTTGTGTGTGTTAATCGATTAATTAGTGATAATTGAATTATTAAAATATTTATTTAATTATATTAAGATTTAGTTTAATTAAATAATATAAATTAATTTTATTATAAAATAAATAAGTTAATTTAGTAATATAAATAAGTTAGTTTATATAATAATGTTATATATGTATCAGTATGTTAGTTTCATATATATATTTATATAAGTTAACGTTATATAACATACTGTTAGTTTTATAAAGTAATTATATAATATATACATATGTTAGTTTTATAATATATATAATAATAAGTAAGTAGTATAATATATATTATATAACTTAGTTTTATATAATATGTTACTTTTATATTATATAAATATAAGTTAGTATATATGTGTGGTTAGAAAGAAAAGAACCAGTAAGATAGAAAAACAGAAGAGTAGTAGCAGAAGAGGAAAAGAAAGAAAAACCTAGAGTTGAAGAGAAGAAGAGAAATTTCTGGAATCAAACCAAAAATCTTGTTTCGGAGATTAATCAATAAGGGTTAGACTTCCTCTAAACATCTAGTATGTTTTTATTGCATTTGATTTCGTTTTTTTGCTTCGGTTTAGGCGGTAAAATTAGTTATCCGGAAATTAATGAAATTTTACGGGGTAACTAAGTTAAATGCGTAGGTAATTATGGTTGAGTTATTTTTTGAGATTTTGACGCTTTCAAGGGCTAATTGGAATTGTTTTTGTTTCTAATTTGCCGGTATAAGCGGTAAAAATTAGTTATCCGGAAATTAATGAAATTTGACAGGGTAACTAAGTTAAATGCGTAGGTAATTATGGTTGAGTTATTTTTTTGAGATTTCGACGTTTTCAAGGGTTAACCGGAATTGTGTTTGATTTGAATAAATCATGGAAGTAACATTGTTTAAACTTGTATGTTACTTGATTTGTGAATTATATTTGCAATGCATGTACAATTGTTGGTATTTCATTGTGTTGGAATATGTGGTATGTGTATGTTAAGGTCAAAAGTGGTCTTAATTGCATACGAGTTGTTGATTGTATATTGCATGGCATGGTTGGTCTTGAAATAGAGACGGTGAAATGGTGGGTTCACATTTTATAGATGTTGATCCTTGAATGGAAATAGACGTAGTGACTTTGACCCGGAAAGGGAACATAGGCGGTGAAACTTGGGTTCACAAAAATAGACGTTGATCCTATAGTGGAAATAGACGTAGTGGCTTTGATCCTATGTGGAAAAATAAGCGGTGGAACTTTGGGTCAACAAGTCGGTACCGCATTTGCATTGGTTGCATCGAGTTGTGAGTCACATGCATAATAATATATATTATGAGTTTATGTGAAGATGATTGAGTTTTTGAAATTGGTTATGATGTGTGAATGAGTGTGATTATATGGTTAGGATGATAAATGGTTAAAGAGATAATTCTTGAGTATAGCGGAATATAGAATATATGAATGTGCTTATGTTAGTGATATACACATATTTTCAAGTATGGAGAATTCCTTTTATTTATTGCTTTCCATTGTTTTAAATTATATATTTCATGATTATTGGAATTCTCACCCTTCTGTTGGAATGATGCTTGATACAGCATCGCTTAGGTACCGATGATGGTAGTGCGAGGCACAAGGATTAGCGGATGCATTTAGGCTTGTAGTCCATTATGTTTTGGTTATTGAGTCTATGTTCTGATTGTAACACTTGGGGGTTTAGTGTTCGCATTTGAACTCTTATTTTATGGATGGATTATACTTGTATATCATCCTTTATTTTGATCATATTTGGATGTATGTATTATGAGACTTGATAACATGTTTGGTGTATGAACCATATGGCTTAATGCCTTGAATTTTATATTTTGATTCCTCCTTTGGAGATGAAGTTACTATGATTCCGTTGCATTTGCATGAAAAAGAAAGTATATGCCATGAATGTATTATGTGATTAAATGATTAAAGTGACACATATGTCATGTCCGTTTTTCTTGAACATGTGGATTGATGTTATGACACTCCTTCCGTGCAAATTTCATTTTCTCTGATTTTATTTATATCGTTAATTCGGGGTTTATTAGAAGGGGTGTTACAAAATCAATAAATAGATAACCCTAATTAAGACTAAATGCATGTAAATCAAACACACTTGCACACTAGCACCCTTAGGGTAGTCCCGCTTTGTTGCCTTTCGGAAAATAGTCATGTCCCTCGAATATGGGCGTTTTAGCAAAGACCCTCGATAAAATATCGTAGTCCCTCGATGACCCTTAATGTTGCATTTGGTAAAACGATCTAGTCCTAAATGACATTGCTAAAACGTCCTATGGATTGCCTTCTATGACTATATAAACGCCCCACGCCCGTCCCTTCACATCCAACGATGGGGCTTCTTACCAAATCAATGGTAAGATAGCAACATCTAAAGGAGGAGGAAAAGAACATTTGAGACCTTTTGAGTAGGTAGGTTACTCCTAGTTGATCGCTTGCTCACAACAAAAATCTTTTATACACCAGCACTTCACTTTGGAACATTTTTCAAAAGACAAAACACTTTGTACGCGTTCTTATATAGACGAGAACCATTACAAAGACATTCTTTTTCAAAATACTTTCAAAACCACATCACCAACACACTTTCAAACAAAAAGCAAGTGATATAGCAAGGAACTAAGAGCCCGTAGATAAATACGGATGAAAAGGGTGCTAATACCTTCCCTTTTTGTAACCTACCCCTCGAACTCAAGAAAATATCTCGAAAGGTCTTTCCTGTTCTTTCCAACCTTTCCTTTTGGATAAAAGAAAATTCGGTGACGACTCTTGCTAAACCGTAACAATTGCGATAAAATGCAAAACACCCAAGTCAGTTATCCCACCGTATTATAGAACTAGCGACTCTACTGGGGAGATTACTTAAAAGTGGGGTTACCTTAGGGCTAGATCACCTTTACTTGCTTTCTTTTGTTTGATTTTGTTTGCTTTACATTATGATTCCTTGTTTGGGTTTGTTTTGATCCTCTACCCGAATCCGGGGCACCTTTTTAGGTAAGTAGCAATAGATTGTAGAAACTGTACAACGTAGACCTATATGGTTGAAACAATGGCTACGTTAGTTTGAAGCATTTGTTGGTACCGGTATCCCTTGTGTTGAATCGAGGAGAATACAGGGCTGCTAAGCGGCGTCATTAAGCACTAACTGACTTTAGAACCTTAATTGAACAACTTTGCCATTAGGACGTAGTGAGATAACCAGTTTTGGTGGAAAGCTTAAAATTGGTTGATACTCGATACTATGCTCATTGAGATCGGACTTTCGGGATATTTCGATCACCATTAAAGAGGCTTGCGCTGAAACAGTGTCTGATGAAGAAATATCAATGATATTAAGATCCCTTAGAACCCGATTATTATTACTAGGATAGGTTAAGCCAACTAAACTACAAGAGGGTACTTACCTACAAACTCCATGCAAGCCAAAACCTAAGGACTTGTCTGCTTTATGTGTATATGACTATTTGTACATAATAACTTGCTTGCTTTTCATACTTGTACATAACATAGCATTTTCAATAACCATTTCAAGGATCTCAAGGGCCCTTGATGCAAGGTCATGTTGAACCAAACGCCTATCAATGGACAAAAAGATTCATTCTCTAACCAAACATCGTCAAAGATCAACAAATTGAGTCAAGGGCTATGACCCACTTGACATGGTGAGCTTAATTCTCGTGGAAGGACATCCACTGATACAAAGTTCTCCAATCAAAGCGGTCGATCAAAATTCAAATTCTAACACCTTCTTGAGTTTACCCCGCGAGATCCTTGAAAACATGCATCCACATATCATGCATCATATCATGACAGGTTTCTCCCATACAGGTCTCCTTATCTTCCTACTGTTTATTTCAGTAAGATGGATATGGAACAAACAGTGAAGGATCTCCAAGTACAAAATGCCCAGTTCCAACAAATGTTCCTGGCTATGGCTAAGGGGCGGGAGGACCTGAAGACTCTTCTTCTCAAAGACAAGAAGAAAAAGGCAAAGAAATCAGTAGGCGTCCTAAACTTGGGAAGAAGACTTAGAGGACCAGTCAAAAGAGCTCTAGATATCTCAACTCCATCCAATGAGGGGAATTGTCATGAAGAAGATAACAGTTTGGGGATTGATGAAGTTGAAGCCGATTACTCTGAGAAACAATATCCTCCCACTGATGATAAATACAAACAGTTGGAGGATCGCCTCAATGCTATAGAGATTCAGCAGATACCTGGCTTAGACTTTGAAGAGTTAGGTTTAGTTTCCGGAGTGGTCATCCCACAAAAGTTCAAAATCCCTACCTTTTCCAAGTATGACGGGATCTCTTGTCCTAAAATGCATATGAGGTCATATGTCCGCAAGTTTCAGCCTCACACTCCTGACCGGAAGCTATGGGTCCATTTCTTCTAAGAAAGTTTGGTTGGCACTCAGCTAGAATGGTTCTATCAGTTAGAAAGAACCGACATTCACACCTGGGAGGACTTGGTTGCTGCTTTCTAGAAGCAGTACCAATACAACACTGATCTTTCACCAACTCGTGTGCAATTACAAAATATGACCATGCGTTCCAATGAGGGCTTCAAAGAGTACGCCTAAAAGTGGAGAGACTTGGCAGGAAGAGTTCAGCCACCCTTAACTGATAGGGAGATGATTAACATCTTTATGGGAACCTTGACGGGACCTTTCTTCAATCACCTAATTGGAATCTCATCGGCCGGGTTCACCGAGCTAATATTTACTGGAGAAAAGGTTGAAGCTGGCATCAAAAGCGGAAAGATCCAAGGAGCTACATCCTCTGATACTCAGAAAAAGCCATACAACAGGAAGAAAGAGTCCAATGTTATTTACGGTCAAAAGGGTCATAACAAGAGCAACCACGACCAACACGTGGGGGAAATCCTGATCTCTAATCCTACACATGTTCAACAAAGACAGGGCAATAGGCGTAGGATAAAATACCAAGAAAGGCAGTACGCTAACATCAACATGCCATTGTCTCAAGCGTTATAACATTTGCTGAAGGTGAAATTGATCACACTAAAGTATCCTCCTCAAAACCCCGATACTTCCTCTCCTAAGTACAATCCCAATGTAAGATGTGCCTACCATTCTGATAGCCCTGGAAACGACACCAACAACTGTTGGACTTTGAAGAACAAGATTCAAGATTTGATTAACACTAAGGAGATTGAGTTCGACCCTTCAGAGACTCCCAACGTGATCACCACTCCCATGCCGAATCATTGAGCGTTCCAGTTCATTTTTTATTTTTCAATTGTAATTTATGTTGTTGTTCAAACACTTATCTATTAATGTCATACTTTGTTTCATTAATGCATCGCATATGTTTGTCTTGAATTCATCCATTTGTTTTCATTATATTTAAACTGTGCTATCTTTACTCTTGTTTTTTATAATATTCAACTCTTGCTAAAATTTACAAACCTTTAGAGGGAGGATGACGAAAACAATGTCATAATCTCATACAGTATGCTTTTAGACAGACCTTGCTGACGATGTACATGCATTCTTTAAATTCCTAAACACTGGAGTTATAAGGAGGATAATCCCTAGTCAACCCCTTTTAGCCAAAGAAGTAGAAGTTTATTTTTACATAAACTGAAACCTTTACTCAAAACCTGGGGCAGGGTAGTCTCTCAGTTAATTCAAAAGTGCGTTCAGTCACAAACTTTCACTTTGTATACAACGAATGACATCAAAAACATTCCTCTCGAATCAAAAGACGATGATGTTTCCCTACCAAGATAGGCAGTCATTATCTCTCAAAAGAAAAGCCCGCTAAGTCAAAATCTATGAAGGAGACTTAAGGAAAACTGGGGCATCCCGCTGACTGTAACAGTCAGGTAAAATCAGGGATAACAAATCAAAAAGAGGCCACTACAAATCCTCAACAACATGGAAAATATGGAAAATGATTTCCTTCCAACAAACTTAACTGGTCTGAACCATCACCAAGATGTCATTCTAGACTCAATTGGAGTTCAAATGCACAGTTAACTGAGCTTAGGATTGAAGGATGTCACGAAGAACGGGCGGGTATAAATACACTTTGAGCCTTATCCTTTGTTTCTTAAACCGTGAATCAAACCACATTCCAATCTTTCAAAAGTCCTAATCGAAGCATGGGTTAGTTCGAAAGCATACTGTTACAAAAGGTATCCTAACTCCTGTAAGGCTTTACTCCAAATCCTGAGTTGAATTTTCTTACAAAATTTATTTTACCTACTAAAACGAATTTTCAAAATTTCAAGACAAGCATAAACTTTGAATTATTTGAATATCTTTGTTTGCATATGGCTAATTGTTTGACAGCGAAGAAATGCATACAACAAATATCCAGCGAACAAAAACAAAAAAAACTCTTTCAATGAACAAAATCACTTCAAATAGGATGATACATCCAATGGCAGATCCCCTATTAATAAAGGGGGCATGATATGTCACTGTCTAACTTGCTTGGGGGCAGTCAAGTCAAGATTCCCATAAATGTCTCAAGAAATGCTGAATAACCAGGGGCAGATCTGTGTCTAAATCACTTTGGGAATTGAACGTGAATTCCAACAAAGGGTTGTGTACGGTCAGGCAAGCATTTTCTGACAATACTACAAACACTTGCTACCAGGGGCAGTGACAAATCCCCCACATAGTCCTTTTCACAGGGTGATCCCCAACCAAAAGCTCAATCTTTGAAAACCTCTCCCCAACTTAGTTGATTTCAAAAGGAAACGCCTCTCTGGCAGGACGGCAACAAGGTTTATTTCCCTAACAAACGGCAAAATCCCCCCGTTCAAATTTACCTTTCAGACTATCATACCTCAAGGGACCACAACTCCTCTTCCTCAGTAATTCCCAGTGAGTTATTGTGAAGCCTGGACCCGACTAGATGTCAGTTCAACTTCATCCTTTCAAGTGAGTTGTTGCAAATCCTGGAAAACAACTAGATAATAGTCAACTCCTTTATCCCCAACAAGTTTGTAGCTTCCTCTCTCATCCATCAAGAGATAACTCTCCAGTAGAGAAACTGGCAACTAAGACTCCTGAACTTTTTCCCAAAAAACGGAAATCAACACTCTCCAGAGTTTTCTTCTCAAGCAAAATCAACATCCCCCAATGGATTTCTCCTTAAACAACAAAAACAGGAATCTCTAGTGGAAACATTCTAAGCAAGGTTTGAAGAGAGGCATACTATTCATCCCCAACGGTCATCTGGGATTCAGTCTCCCAAAACTCCCCAACATTTGTCAAGGATTTATTTTCCAAGGCAAAATTACATTCCAACAACATTTCGCATTTCATGTATCATATTACATACATGATAAGCGCATACAGCACAAATGCATACAACATAATCTCATTTATTTTGAGGACATCATTGCGCCATACATTTCATACATCATGACATTGCATGCAACTAATTCTTTACCTTTTCAGGAAAAGACCAACAGATAAATGTCATTAATCTGTAAACTTCTCCAAGACAAAATCAAGCTTAGATTCCTTCATTATTCGCTGAGGTAGTAATCGTCCAAGATTCCTTCATCATCCGCTGAGGTAGTAATCATCCAAGATTCCTTCATTATCCACCGAGGTAGTAATCGTCCAAGATTTATTCATCATCCACTGAGGTAGTAATCGTCCAAGATTCCTTCATTATCCGCTGAGGTAGTAATCATGATTCCTTCATCATCCATTGAGGTAGTAATCGTCCAAGATTCCTTCATTATCCGCTGAGGTAGTAATCATCCAAGATTCCTTCATCATCCGTTAAGGTAGTAATCGTCCAAGATTCCTTCATTATCCGCTGAGGCAGTAATCGTTCAAGATTCCTTCATCATCCGCTAAGGTAGTAATCGACCAAGATTCCTTCATTATTTGTTGAGGTAGTAATCGTCAAAGATTCCTTCATCAATCCACTGAGGTAGTAATCATCCAAGATTCCTTCATTATCCTCTGATGTAGTAATCGTCCAAGACTCTTTCATCACCCACTGAGGTAGTAATCGTCCAAGATTCCTTCATTATCCGTTGAGGTAGTAATCGTCCAAGATTCCTTCATCACCCGATGAGGTAGTAATCGTCCAAGATTCCTTCATTATCCGCTGAGGTAGTAATCGTCCAAGATTCCTTCATCATCCGCTGAGGTAGTAATCATCCAAGATTCCTTCATTATCTGTTGAGGTAGTAATCATCCATGATTCCTTCATCATCTGTCACAATCAAGCTTCATACTTACAGATTAATACCCGAAACAAGATAGGACAATTATCTATACGACCAGCTGAAGCAATCCTACATAGATTCTCTTCTAAGAAACAGTCCAGATACGATCCAGATACGTGTGTCATTCTGATGTTCATTCAGTACATCTTTCAGATGCGAGTCAGATACAATTCATTTATGGATATTTTTATGATGCTCATCTCATTACATCTACTATTTCAGTATAAATGAACCAGAGATTTATTCTGATACTGCTTCAAATTTCTGCCACCAATGACTTTTGGATGGCATCTGTAAGCCCATCTCTGACAATTCTCCATCATCTCTCTAAATGGCATCTTTAAGCCCATTCCTTACACCTCAACCACAATAGCATCGAGTGCAAATTTTTGGGCACTCTAGTGTTCAATCATCTTCCACCTTCAAGTCATGAATGGAAGATTCACCAATCTAACTCTTCAGGTTTAAGAAGATTGAACAGGGGCATCTGTTATACCCCAAAATTTTCCCTCTCATTTCTCAAAGAATCATCATGGACCCTCAGGTTTGCTTCTATCAAGTTTCAAGTCTTGGATTACAATTTTCCAAGAAAGTCATTCATAAGGGAAAAATGGTCAAAAGCACACTGAAAAGCTAAACTCTAACTTTTTGATCAAAATCAAGTTTCAACAATTTTATTTCATCAAGACATGAAACTGGTTCCTCAAGAAATCAAAAGTCAAAAATTACTATGAAAAAATCAAATTTCTAAACATTTAGAAAATTTTCTAAGTGTTAAGAGAAAATGATACTTCAGAACTTCTGGGCCAGCCTCCACGCAAGTGCAATCAGAATTTGCAAACATGGTTCAGAACATGACTCTTCAATCAGAACGTATGGAAACTGCGTTCTTCAATCAGAACATATGGAAGCAATGTTCTTCGGTCAGAACATGACTCTTCAGCATATGGAGGTTATGTTTCTGGTCTTCTGCGGTCAGAACATCACCAAATCCCAAAACCTCGTTTGAGCAGCCTGCTGCCCTGCTATAGCACATTCCTGCAACCAACTGCTAGTCCATTCCATGCCTGCACTTTCTCAAGCCCCATATTTGCACCAAATTAGCATACAAAAGCTGTGATTAAAAAGCAATGAAACAATATGCCAAAAAGGTTTAAATCCCATTTGTTTTTCCCCCAAAAACCATAGCAAAACCATCTATAAATAAGTTGCTGCATCACACTTTCAAGGGGTTGGCTTTTGGAAAGAGAGAATTATCAAAGAGAGAAGAGAAAAACAATCAAAAATTCGTAAACACATAATTCGTAAACAAAACCAAAACCTTTGTTATTCCCTTTGAATCAAAGAACATAGCATTTTCTGTTCTGTTGTCCTTGTTGACTCTAGAACATCTGAAGGCAGCAGCTCAAAGTCCCAAACACACGTTCCAGATTCAAGGTAAGTCTTTCTGACTTTGACTTTTTTCATTCAGAACATCATTAAATATGTAAATATCATAGTATTGAGGTTGTCCATATCATTGCATAAGTAGAAAAAACTATGGATCAGAACTTCCGGAATAAAACTAGGCTCAAAATTAGGATTAGAACTTCTATGAACTGTTGTGCTTTTATCTTTCTGATTTGTTGTTGTTAAGAGCTGAACAAGTTGCTGATGAGCTGATTAATGTAGAAAGGAAGTGAAGTGTAACACAGAACTTTTAGGTTTTCACACTTTTATGACACAACACCAGAATTTCTAGGCTTCTCACTGTTTTAACACCCACAGAAATTCTAGGATTTTTCTCACTGTTTTAACACACACAGAACTTCTAGGATTTTTCTCACTGTTTTAACACACACAGAACTTCTAGAATTTTTCTACTGTTTCAACACACAGAACTTTTGAGTTCTTCTTACTGTTTTAAACACACAGAACTTCCAGGCTTTCTTACTGTTTTAACACACACGGAACTTCTAAGATTTTCTCACTGTTCTAACACTCAGAACTTCAACACGTAGTGACCCAGAACTTCTATTTTCCCCTCTAACGTTTATTTCAGGATCTCATAGTGCATCAATCCAGAACTTCTGATTTCCTCTGACATTTCATTCTGAAACACAGCGCGCCTAGCATCAGAACTTTTGATCCCCTTTGTTTTGCTTTCAGCAACATGTTGATCCTATTCCTCATTGTTTTTCCTTTTTCTCTATTATTTTCATAAAAATACATCAAAAAATATTTTATTTTATTAAATAATTATTTTCCTTTTAATTTATTAAGACAAAAAATCATTTTTAAAAAAATTCCTTTCCTTTTTTTATATATAGTACAATTCAATATGGTTGTAATAGATGATTAGGATTTAAAATTATTTAAAATCCCCATTTGTAATTATGTACCCCCATCCCTAAATGATGTAATAGTGTAGGACTTTACTTTTCCACATTTTTATTGCTTTCATATATTGTTAGTAATTAGGGTGTGTATGGCAAGACATGAAATCAACAAATAGATAACCCTAATTAAGACTAAATGCATGTAAATCAAACACACTTGCACACTAGCACCCTTAGGGTAGTCCCGCTTTGTTGTCTTTCGGAAAATAGTCATGTCCCTCGAATATGGGCATTTTAGCAAAGACTCTCGATAAAAGATCGTAGTCCCTCGATGACCCTTAATGTTGCCTTTGGTAAAACGATCTAGTCCTAAATGACATTGCTAAAACGTCCCATGGATTGCCTTCTATGACTATATAAACGCCCCGTGCCCCTCCCTTCACATCCAATGATGGGGCTTCTTACTAAATAAATGGTAAGATAGCAACATTTAAAGGAGGAGGAAAATAAAATTTGAGACCTTTTGAGTAGATAGGTTACTCCTAGTTGCTCGCTTGCTCACAACAAAAACCTTTTATACACCAACACTTCACTTTGGAACATTTTTCAAAAGACAAAACACTTTGTACGCGTTCTTATAGAGACGAGAACCATTACAAAGACATTCTTCTTGAAAATACTTTCAAAACCACATCACCAACACACTTTCAAACAAAAAGCAAGTGATATAGCAAGCAACTAAGATCCCGTAGATAACTACAGATGAAAAGGGTGCTAATACCTTCCCTTTTCATAACCTACCCCCCGAACTCAATAAAATATCTCGAAAGGTCTTTCCTGTTCTTTTCATTCTTTCCTTTTGGATAAAAGAAAAGTCGGTGGCGACTCTTTCTAAACCACAAAAATTGCGATAAAACGCAAAACACACAAGTCAGTTCTCCCACCTTATTACATCAATCCTCTAATGAATCTTCATAAGCCTTGGACAAAGTGAATCACTTAAACATCGTTGATCATTTATGGTTGTCTTGAGAATTTTAAATGAATGATATACTTGGCAAAAAGAAAATGAAACTTGTTATTGAGAGGCTTTGGTTTTATCAATCCTCTAATGAGTTTCAAATGCAAGTTTCAAGATGGTCATTCAACTAACCTATAATTTCTAACTCATTAACAATTTACTTTATTTTATACTTTTACTTAATGCTTTTACTTTAAGCATATTTATTTTAGCATTTACATTTCATGCTATTTTTATATTTGCTCATTTGAGCATTTATCGTTATGTCATTTTGTTTTGCTCACTTAAGCTTTTCATTTTATTTTTGAAGATACCTAATAATCAACTTGAATCATGAAAAAGCTTTAATGTTACTTGGACTATTTGGTTACTATCATTGGCATTATAGAGTGATGAATTTCTTGGACTTAGGATTAGAGACCTTGACCTACCTTGAGACCTTGTGACCTCAACTGTTATTTTGTCTAGAGATCTTGGGGTTTACCCCAAGATATTGGGTTGTTTGTTTTCTTTGTGTGCAGGTTATTATGATTACATGCTTTGCCTGTGATCAGGAATTTACTTGTATGCAACTGTTATTCTGTCCAATTTTTGTGAAGACTTAATGCAATTGAAGTTTGGTTTTCTTAAGAGGTTTATTATCTTTGCTTGTTTGGTTACAATCTATAGGATGGGAATTCTATATTTACTCATTGTGTTAAGTCTTGGATTCTTGTTGGTTAGACGGTTCTTTTTCCTAGCTTTTACCTTATGCTTTAGGATAGTCCCTTCATCTCCTCCCATCTTCTTTAATTTCAAAAATCTTCTCCCTCCTTTTGAAAACTCCTCTTGTTTTTAAACTTGAACCGCTTTCATAATAACCTTAGACTTAGGTCCATGCATTTAAAAAAAATATTTTCTTAATCAAACTTTAAACAATTTAACAATACTTTGACATTTTTGTGAGAAGACTAAAAGTCAATCAATCTCATTCAAACCATTTTTCCACTTTGGATTTTTACCTTAAAACTTTTTCTCAAAAGATTAGACTCTTGTCAATCCTTGTAGTGATGCGAGCTACTATACTTCTATGATATGTAGTGAAGTGAGATATTTTCCACTTGGGTGTTGAGTGAGATTTTGTTGATTTTAAAATCCAAGCTACATCCTCCACTTTGAGATGATGCAAATTCTCCTTTCTCATAATCGTGGGTAGTAAGTATGTTTTCCATTAAGATAAGACGATGATGTCTCGCCTCTTAAAATTAACCAACACACTTGTGTTTTTAATTTTTTAAAAGGTGAATTGCGAGTACCCTGATCATCTTTTACATGGAAGGTGGTACGTAGGCACTAAAGGTTCGCAACGGCGGCGGGTGCAAAAATCATAAAAAAATACTTCTTTTCTCATCACCACAATCTATTTTTGTATACAATGTTTATAGCCAAAATACACAGATTTACAAAGAGGTTCTTGCGGAGTACCATAGATGTTTAGGGTGCTAATACCTTCCCTTTGCATAACTAACCCCCAAACTTAGATTATCTCCCATCTTTTGGGTTATTTGCTCTTTTCCCATTCCTTTGGAAACAATAAAGTACGGTGGCGATTTTTAATTTGATCTTCACGAGTCAAGTCGATCCAATGGTTTAGTCTCAATATTTCTACCGCTACACGTATCAATCAACACATGAGATAAGGTAGTTCCCCTGCATTTAATAGAGACATACATAGCCTTGTTATAGTTTCTTCCTTCAGGAGTCAAGTCAGTATCAAAAAAGCCTAACCCATTATCAGTCGTTAGGCTAGCAACATAACTTTCAAATTGATCGACAAAGATTTCCTGTGGTACATGAGTAGTTTTCAAGATCGTCACCAAAGCTTGAGAATAGGCTTCAGAGAACAATAATAGGGAAAACATGGATATCTTTGAGGGGGTCTTCCCCAGCTTTTCAATGATCTTGTAGTCACTTTTCTGGATAATTTTCAATACTTCCTTCATCTCTTTCCTGGAGGTGTCTTCAGCGGTAACTTCTTTTCGTGCCTCCGTCTGGGCAGGCTCAGTCATTTTTTCTTTGCTCCGAGTCTCAGTAGTTGACTCAGTAGTAGTAACATGAACTGGTGTAGGAACAATCTAAGGAGATATCTCTGGAGAGAAAACCCTTCCACTTCTATTAACTTTACTGGTTCCAACAATATTGTCAATGTTGGGAACAATAACTTCAATATTTTCATCTTTAACAACCAATGGTTCTTGCTTGACACCATGGTAGTAAACATCAGCTCCATAATTCCAAGGGATATCCTTGTCAGAGGAATATGGAATTGGCCCAGGTGTGGTAATGATTAGAGGATAAACTCTAGGTTTGGCGGTAATTTTCACAGGACCCTTAGAAGTGATCCTTATAGGAGGACTAGGAATTACAGATACCTCTTCCAGCTCCAAGTCTTGAAACAAATTATCCATATAAGGAGTCTTCTCAACTAGGATGATATGGTTACCCATCAGACGCTGAATACCTTCTTTCAGCAGTTTGCAGCCATTGGGTTGGGCCGCACAACAGAAGCACCTCTCAATGCAACCCAGAAATAAATCGGCTTGCAACAGATTCTTCTTGATAATTGTTAGGGGAGTAATCAAATCACTTACAATAGAAACATAAAGAACATCATCAATTTCATTAATGCCTTTGTTGTGCTTAGGCATGGGTGCAGTAATAACATTAGGGGTCTCGGGAGGATCAAATTCAATCTCTTTATTATCAATCATATCTTGAATTTTGATTTTTAAAGCCCAACATCTATTCATGTCATGCCCGAGACTATTGGAATGATAGGCACATCTTACATTGGGATTGTACTTAGGAGAGGAGGTGTTGGGATTTTGAGGCGAATTTGTTAATATTATCAACTTTGCCTTCAATAGATGTTGTAATGCCCAAGACAACGGCATGTTGATCTTAGTATGTTGTCTTTTGGGTGCATTTGGCCTACTCTAATTGCTTTGTTGATGTTGTTGCAGTGGCGCTGGATTAGAGATTAGCATAGCTCCCACAGATTGGTTGTGGTCACCTCTAGCACGACCCTTCTAGCCATATACATCATTAGTTTCCTTCTTACTGTTGAACGCCTTTTTCACAGTACTTGAAGATGCAACCACCTGAATTTTTCCACTTCTGATCCCACCTTTAACATGTTCCCTAGTTAATATCAGCTCGGAGAACCCGGATGAAGAGCTTCCAATCAGATGATTAAAGAAAGGTCTTGTCAAAGTTCCCATAAACATGTCGACCAGCTCCCTATCATACAAAAGAGGTTGGACCCTTCCATCCAGATCTCTCCATTTCTAGGCATACTCTTTAAAGCCTTTGTTCGAGCCCATAGTCATATTCTGTAATTGCACACGGGTTGGTGCAAGATCAGTATTGTACTGGTATTGTTTGTAAAAAGCAGCAGCTAAATCTTCTCAAGTACAGATATTGGTTCCTTCCAGTTGATAGAACCATTCCAACTATGTTCCCGACAAGCTTTCTTGAAAGAAATGCACCCATAACTTCCTATCAGTAGTATGAGGTTGGATCTTCCGAACATAAGACCTCAAATGAAGTTTTGGATAGGAAACATTATTATACTTCACAAACGTATGGACCTTGAATTTGTGAGGGATAACAACCCCCAAGACTAATCCCAACTCTTCAAAATCCAACCCAGGCACTCTTTGGATTTCCATGGAATTCAGACGATCTTCCAGCTGCTTGTACTTTTCATCAACGGGAGGATACTACCCAGCAGAATAGTTTTCTTCATCAGAATCTTGGCCAGGACCAAGGTTGCTTCCTCTCCCAGGCTTAACACTTTTATCATCTTCACCCTGATTGTCATATTTGTCAAAGGGAATATCACAGTTTTAGGCTTGTTTGGGAGGACCTTTGAATCATCTTCCCATGTTGAAGATGTCGATTGGTATTCTATTCTTTTTCTTCCTCTCTTTAGTGATGAGGGTCTTCAGCTCATCCTGCCTCTTGGCTAGGTCCAACAACATTTTTTGGAATTGAGCATTTTGAGCTTGAAGTTCTTTGACGGTTTGTTCGAGAGCCAAATTTTACTGAAATAAACAGCAAGAAGATGAGAAAACTTGTCCTGGGAAATACCTGTTATTTAATGACATGCATGATATGTAGATAAAATGTTTTCAAGGATCTCGCGAGATAAACAAAGTGAAATGTTAGAAGTTGAGTCTGGACGCATCTTTGACTGGAGACTTTTGCATCTTTGAACGTCCTTCTATGAGAATCAAGCTCACCATATCGAATGGGTCCTAGACTTTGACTCGTACTTCGGTCTTTGACGACATCTGGTTAGAGGAAAATAAATCCTCTTGTCCCTTGCTAGAAGTCTGGTTCATGATAAACCTGCATCACAGGTCCTTGAGATCCTTGAAATGGTTAGTGAAAATGTGATGTTATGATGTCATTATGTCATGTTTTAGTAACATAAGCAAAGCATACAAAGGCCTTAGGTTTAAAGTCTTGCATGAGGTCTGTAGGTAAATACCCTTTTCTATTGAAGTTCAGTTGGCTCAACCTGTCCTAAAAATAGTAACCAGGTTCTAGGAGTCTTATATCACCGATCTTTCTCGCAGGTTTTATTTTAGCACATCAACTGATTTTCCGCCAAAACATCCCGAGAGTCGAATCTCAATGAGCGTAGCATCGAGTATCAACCAACTTTGGACTACAACAAAGCCAACTATCTCACTACTTTCTAATGGCCAAGGTGGGTCAATTAGGGTTCTAAAAGTCAGTTAGTGCTTATGACACCACACAGAAGCCCAGTGTTATCCTCTACTGACTCAAGGAACACCAGTACAAACCAAAGTGTCACACTAACGTAGCTATCACTTCAACCATATCGGTCTACATCGTACAATTTCCATGATCTATTGCTACTTACCTAAGGTACCTAGATCCGGGTGTAGGATCTTTACAAGAAATAAAAACCCAAACAAACCCTTTAAAATAAAGCATAACAAACATACAAAGCAATTAAAAGTGATCTAACCCTAAGGTAACCTTTCTTTTTTAAGTAATTCCCCAACAGAGTCGCCAGTTCTGTAATACGGTGGGAACTGACTTGGTTTTGTGTTTTATTGCAAATGTTGCAGATAGAAAGAGTCACCGTCGACTTTTCTTTTACCCAATAAGGAAAGTGTGAAAAGAACAGAAAAGACCTCAATAGATTTTGAGTTTGAGGGGTAGATTATGAAAAGGGAGGGTGTTAGCACCCTTTTTATCTGTAGTTATCTACAGGTTCTTAATCGCTTAGCTCACTTTTGAAATTTTCTTTGTGTGTGTGTTTGAAAATATTTTGAATGCCAATGTAAGGCGGACTTTATAATAACTCTTGTATCGGTCCTCAAAAGTGTATACAAAGTATTTGTTTGAAAATATTTTGAAAGGTGTGATTGTGAAATGTTTTGTTTTTTGAGCAAGAGATTAACAACATTCTACCTACTCAAGGTCGTTCTTGTAATTTTCCTCCTCCTTTAGATAGTGCTATCAGTACCATTAGTTAGTAGGAAGCCCTGTCGTTGGATGTGAAGGGACAGATGAGGGGTCATCGTACAGTCATCGAAGGCAAGTCATAAGGACATTTTAGAAATTTTCGTAAGGGACTAGATCATTTATCGAAAGGCAACATCGAAGGGTCATCGAAGGACTATGATATTTAATTAGAGGGACTTTACTAAAGTGTCCCCACGTTCGAGGGACATGACTGTTATTTTCTGATGGCAACAAGGGAGGTTACCCTAGAGGTGCGAGTGTACTAGTGTGTTGTTTTCAGTTATTTTATCTTTGAAGTTAGGGTTTTCTAACGTTTGTTTTTAGTCTTGCCATACAACTCTAATTACAAAGAAGTAGTAATGTCAAAAACAGTAAAGGTGCAAAAAGTAAAGGCAGAAAATATAAACCTAAACTATTATATCGTTTTGGGGCAGATACATAATAATGAAAGTGCGGAAAGTAAAAACTTATAACTATTACATTCTGAAACGGTTACATGATAATGGAAAAGAAAACAAGAAATAAATCTAGTTATTACATTTGCAAAAAAAAACCTATACAATCGACCTAAAATATAAAAATAAAATGAAAATAGAAAAAGAAGACATTTGGTAAATTTTTTATGAAAAAGAAAGATTTATGATAATTGAAATAAACCTAAATAAACTAGTTAATTTTAATTAATAAAAAAAGATAATTAATGAAATTAAATTTAAAAAATTGTTTAATAAGAAAAACTTAAAACCTGATTATTTTTAGGGTTTTAAAAAAATAATTAACCTAAAACTAATTTTTTGTATTTTAATTAATAAATGAAGAAAAAAAACAAGTAAAAGAAAAAAGAAAATTATAAGAAAAAAAAGGAGTTTGGGCCTGGTTTTAGCAAAGGAGGGGGTGTTGAATAGCAAAGGGGATCCAGGCCCAAACACTGCTGGTCCATGAGATCTGGTGTGTTCAGTCAAGAGGGTGCATCATGGGCGTGCAGGCCTGAAAGCATTGGATCAGATCTGTGAAGATCTGATGGTGAGAAGCGTCAGGGTGTATGGTTGATATGTGAGACGCGCTGCACGTGATCTGCAAAACTCAGAAAATATTACAAAAAGATACAAAAGGAAGGGATTGAACCCACGCCTTTGTAGAGTAATGCCTTAACGCGTGCTGCCTTGCCACTGGGGTGGCTGTACATCTGGTAACATAAACGCAAACAAATAAGTATATAATAAAAATGCCTTTAATTTGAATTCAAAAAACATGTGAGCGCCAGTGGGACCCTGTTATTTGAATGGACGAATAGAGAAGAGTCACGCAACCTAGTGAGGGTTAAACCACCACGCACGGTGGTTGACCACCTTCTTCCCTGATTTCCCAAAAAACTTATCCTGTAAAATAACGCAATTTGGAACACAAGATTAAGCCTACCCCCCTAAACGGGGTCTACGAACTCAGTGGTGGCATCCATTCAGCCTGAAAATGCCTGTAAAAGGAGACAGTGAAGCTGGAGCTTTACGCCCTAAAAATGGCGTTTTCTTATCCTTGCATCAAAGCTTTCATGTAATGCATTAAAACTGTTATACATTACACCATGAACACATATGAATGCATAAAATCAATTTATATTGCGTGAATAAAAAGTTTGAAGTTGAAGAAACTACCAAAATCGATGAGTTCGTGTGAGCGAGTTCTGGGATGCTCTGAGCTTGAGTAAGGGCATGGATTGCTTCCTATGGACCTCAGGAGGGTGAATTGATCCTTGGTTTTGCTTGAGAAGGGCTGGAAATAAGGGTTTGCTTCTAACCTAATTTTAAGAATTTTTGGAAATTATAGGGTTTGTGTTTGGAGGCAGCCTGCGTATCCTTCTAGGTCTGATGTTACTGAGTATATATAAAGGAAGAATTAAGTTAACAAACATGGGAAATATCTTGTGCAATCATGGCCAAATCAATCAAGAATAAAACATGTTTTCAAGTTTCCATATTTGAATATTCTTGCCCTATTAGACCTCACATGATTTTGGCAAGTTAGATATGTGATCTTGGGCCCCAATTCGGATCCAAAACAAAAGCCCACATGCCTCGGTCCATTAGTTTATTATTTTATTTGATTTATTTTAATAATATTTGCATAAAATTAAAATAAATAAAATAAAAAAACATGGCCATGTACCAAATGACTTATAGGTCCTCTAACATGTCATAAATACGTTTGAACCTCAAAAGTTAAGCCCATTATCCCAAAAGTTCAAATTTGCTCATTTGAGGTTTCATGCATTTCTCAAACATTTCTCAACTTACACCAATCATAACTCTCCTAATTTTCATTATTTGAAGGTGATCTTGGACTTTTTGGAAATATTAATATGTTCTCTACAATCTCTATGTTGATCATTTTTGCATTTGAAGACTTTATCTTGATGTAAGTTGCTTTGTCAAAAAGTGTCTTTTTGTTGACTTTTGAAATGACCTATAATGTTTTGGCCCATATCTCTCAAATGAAGCATTTTTTAGACTTGAGCTTAGAGAGGCAAAGTTGTAGAGAATTGAATTTCCTTAAAAATGAGTGTTAGTTGAGAAAAATCTGATGAAGCATGTGGAAGTTATGCTTGGTCAAAGTTCAGTTGACTTCTCCTTAAGAAAACCCTAACTTAGTAACTTTTGACTTTTGATGAATTGAGATTTTTCTTGATGAATCACGATTAACCCTTGATAAAATGATGAATATAACTTAAAAGTCTTGATTTTGACCAAAAATCTTGAGATTTGACTGTATGTTGACTTTTGTCCAATACAATTGATTTTCAGTCATCTGAGCAATTGATTGAGCGAACTTGTGATGCAAGGCTTGAAATTTGGCATGAGCATTCTTAGAGACATATAAGAAACCATGAAGTCCACATGAGGCATTAGAAACCCAATATTCCTTGAGAAACACAAAACCCTAGTTGTAGGTCTATTGCTTAGGATGGGAATTTGTCTGATCAATTCCTGAACAACCTTGAGCATATGGAAACCCTAGAAGCATGAGGAGATGTCTTGAAGAAAATTGGAGGTAAAATTTTGGGGTACAACAACATCATTGAATCTAACGAATTTGCATTGCATTATATGTGGCATTGCACGATGATTTTATTGAATGATTGTTTTGAATGTGTGTTTGTGATAATTGTTAATTGATGTTATTACCTTGTGTCTGATATGATGCTGTGAAGATATGAGTATGACATGAGGTTTCGATGATGTGGCATTTTCCTTACTGTAGAATTATAACTACTATATTTACTCCTTATTTATTTTATAATGATTATGATTTACTCACCCTTGCTGCTTGGAAATGTTGCCTTTATACGTGGGTAACTTGCCGATAATCAAGAATAGTCCGCTGAGGCTTAAAGGATAGCTGCAGAGTATGTTATTTATTTCCTGTAGAGTAAAATGGTATTACTCAGATATGTAACATCGGGGATGGGATCGTTTGTTTTGAATAACCATGTTACTTTGTTTAATTTGAGTTTAAAATACTGTAATACGGTGGGAGAAATGACTTGGGTGTTTTGCAATTTATCACAAATGTTGCAGATAGCAAGAGTCACCATCGACTTTTATTTTATCCAATAAAAGAAAGGGTGAAAAGAACAGGAAATACCTTTTTGAGAATTTTCTTGAGTTCGGGGGGTAGGTTCTGAAAAGGGAAGGTGTTAGCACTATAACACCCCAATTCTACCCCAAGAAAATTATGCAAAATAAATCATAGTTATAAAATTTCGATCATACAAACGAATCGGGACGTCATATATTCTTCTAACAAATTCATTGCAACTCATCATGGATATATAACACTTTTTAAAACATCGGATGAACCATCGTCATAACATCTTTAATAAAATAATTCAATAACTACGCAGCAGAATTCTTCAATAACCTCTCTAAATAAAACAGCAACTTCGAAAACATCTCATATTTAATAATAATCAATTTAAAATCAGCAAGCGTTTATCCCCCAGAGTGTTAGATATCAGAGCAATGACACCGACTCGAACTATTGAAGGTATACAACCTTCACTCGCGATTACCTGCACGTTACCAACATAGGGACAACATTCAAACAGAAGGGGTGAGATATCTAACAATATAATAAAGCACATGTGTTGTACCCCAAAATTTGCCCTCTCATATTATCAAGATTTTTCCTTACAAGACTTCCTGGACGCAAGACAAGATTAGGGTTTGCCCAGCTCAAGACCTCATCTTGCACTGATGACTTGAAATTAGGGTTTGAGTTTGCACAAGCATTTTTTTACCATCAATGCTTCATGTGACTTTCATACACCATCTCGGACCCCTAAGGTTGCTCATGACAAGTTTTAAGCCTTGAATCACATTTTTGACCAGTCAATTGGACAGTTGACCTAAAAATCAGTTGTATTGGGGGAAAAGTCAACCATGGAAAATTTATAGTCAAACTTCATAATTTTTTGATCCACAACAACATTTTAGGCTCCTATGTATCATTTTATCAAGTTTGGATCATAACTCCTCAAGAAATTTGATCAGATCATCAAAAGGGCAAAATGGTCAAAATTAGGGTTTTGATTGAGAAAGGGCAATTTCTGATTTTTAACCTAGCCAATGACCAATTGAGTTCAAGCATGATTTTAAGGACTCAATAGCATCATCTTGACCTAATCACATAGTTCAAAAGATCTCAAATGCATAGGATTGACAGATGAATTTTGCAGTCAACTGATCAAAAGTCAACTGATCAAAAGTCAACTGTACACTAAAAAGTCAAACTTTGACTTTTTGGTCAAAATCAAGTGCCAAGTGTAATAATTCATCAAGATATGTCAAAACATGAAACTTTTTGATCAAGGAAATCAATTTTGCAAATTAGGGTTTCAATTTGAAAATTTTTCATAACTTAGAAAATTTCTAAGTATGGAAAATTTCTTATTTTTTTCCCAACTTTCCACAAATTTTTCACCATGATGCAATTGGATTCAAAAAAAACTTCCAACATAAAAGTTATAGTCCCCCATGAAATCTACAACTTTTATTCACAAAGTTTTCCCAAAAGATTCTTTGATATCAAGTTATGATTTTGTGAATAGGGGTCCATAAACTTTTTAACTTAGTGAAAATTTGCCCTACTTTAGGCAGGATTTTGACATAACTTCATGGAAATTTTTCACCTAGTTCCAAGAGGTATCTCAAAATTCATTTCAAAGGTGGATTGTAGAGCATGTTACAAGATTTCCAAAATGTCCAAGAACTCTCCAAGATCATTTGTGGTTAGGGAGAATCGAAGAAGAGAAAATGGCAATTTGTCACTTTTGTTCAAGCCATGTTTACAATGCTTCAAGTTTCAAATCATGTCCTAGCATGCTTGTACCTTGAATTACAGGTCCTAATCCCTTTTACACTCCATAATTAAATGCAAACTTAATGGATAATGGCTTTGTTTTGACTTTTGAAGCATTACACAATGAATTAATCCAAAAATGGCATAAAGTTCACAATACTACTTTGATAAAGCAAGCATTTTTGCAACTTTACATTTCTTGTGACATGGACCTAATCTTTTGTTGCAAGCAAGATCCACAAACATCAGGAAAAGTATACCAACCCTCTGCAGTCCACAAGCTAGCCTGTACAGGCCTTTGGCATTGTCACTTTCAACTTTCTTCAAAAGCAAGCAAATTGGCAAAAGTCAAGATAACTGGTCCATCTAATAAAGAGAAGCCTTGGCATCATTCTAAACATCTTCAAAAACTTATCTCAAGGAAAAAACACGAATTCATAGCATCTGAAATACTCCCAAACACAAAAAACACAAGTTTCTGCCCAAACATGGCATCTTCTACAGAACCCTTGCCAAATCAATATTGGCTCGTGCGTTTCTCATTTTAAGACTTCAAACACTTTACCTAAATCCTACCTAAACTATCCAAGCCCCTGTCCTGGTTCTGGAAGCTCTATTTCAACCATCACCATTTCCATTTTGGAAGGTTGCAGGTTGACTCGTGTAGGGAGTTTCAGCCATCTACAAGGCCAGCTAAGCATTAGAAAAGCTTGAGGGAACTTCAAGGAAGCTCACACGATCTTCAGGCCTCACTCAAAGTTCCCACATTGCCATATCCAAACTCAGCTGAACAAGGTATTTTTCAAATCTCTATCTCTCTATTTAGGAATCCTCAAGCTTTGATTTGTAAAGCAAAAATGTAGTCATTAACTTGCTTAAGCTGTACATATGCATAGTTGTTATTTATATTAACTGAGTAGTGAGAATTTGAAGCTTGAAGTTCATGAAAAATTTAGGTCAGAAATTAGGGCTACAGAAATTCTCCATGATCCTTGAGAGTTAGTTTACAAACTTTATATCACTGGAATCGTGAGATCATGAGCTACATTTTTCATGTTACAAGTTTTTGATTTTATGCAAGGAATAGCAAATTACAAGTTGAAGTAAAAAACGTGCGCGTTTGGAGGACATGGATGAAGTCCTGGGCCTGGCGCGCCTTGGGCCTCCTGTTTCTACTTTTCACACCCCCTTGTTTCCTATTCGCACCCCCCTTTGCATATTTTTATATTTTGCATATTTTTTAATTTCTTTTATGTTTATTGACTTTAATATTTTTTTCTGAACATTAAAAAATCCCAAAAATATTTTCTTAATTTTTTGTATTTTATTTTATTTTTTATCTTATTTTTTGCATAAAATATTGATTATTCAAATAAATAGAACTTTATTTTTTTAAAATAAATAGTAAATATATTTTAAAATATCATACATTTTTATTTTTATTATTCAAACACATAAAATAGTATTTCCATACATATTTTATTTTTTCTAATATTTGTTAATAATATTGTTATTATTTTTCTTGAACAAAAATGAATAAAATAAATAATAGAAAACATAATTTTCTTTTAAACCAAAATTAGGGTTTCCCCTTTCAAAAATAATATTATTATTTTTTCTTATTTTTAAGACTTAAATAATTTTATTTTTACATATATAAAATAAATACAAAAAACATTTTGCATAAATACATTTTATTGCATATTTAAATACTGTATATTTATTTATTGTATAATAGTTCAATTGGGTTGTAATAATATTTAGGGTTTTATTTTGAGCAATATCCCCCATTCAAAATTTGTATCCCCCCTCCCATAATATTGTTGTAATAGTTTAGATTTATTTTACGCAATTTATTACATTATATACATGTTTAGTAAACTAGGGTTTGTATGATAAGACAAAAATCAAACAAATAACATGACCTAATACAAGACAAACAAAATGCATGAAAATGACAATACATTACACACAAGCACCCCTGGGGTTTCACCCACTTGGTTGCCTTACAAAATGGCCATGGTATGTATGCTAGGTATCTTGGCAAAACAAAACAAAACAAAAGATCATAGTCCCTCGATGACGCTATCAAAAAAGGTTGCCTAAACAAATGATCTTAGTCCCTCAAAATGCTAAGATACTTGGCACCATTGCTATCATGGTCATACGATGACCCACGCCCGTCCCGTTTAACATCCAAAGATAGGTTTGTTTACCAAAACAATGGTAGGTCAACAACATCAAAGGAATAAAAATGTACAAGAAATACTTTTGAGTAGGTAGAATGCTTCTAGTTACTTGATCAACTTCAAAACAATCCTTGCTATTTTTCAAACAATCACACACATTTCAAAACATTTCCCAACAACTTTCAAAACATTGAAACATTTTTCAAAAGACAAACATCTTTATATACATTCTTACAAACAAGAATCATTACAAAGATTTCCTAAATGATGGCCTCTTTTCAAAACCATACAAAACACCATTTCAAACAATTGCAAAATCAAAGCAAGTGATCTAAACAAGTAACTAAGAGCCCATGGAAAACCCTAGATGAAAAGGGTGCTAGCACCTTCCCTTTTAATAATCTACCCCCCGAACTCAAGAAAACATCTCAAAGGTCTTTCCTGTGCTTTTTTACCTTTCCCTTTGGATAAAAGAAAAGTCGGTGGTGACTCTTACTAACCGCGACATTTGCAAACACAAAATGCAAAACCTCAAGTCAGTTCTTCCACCGCATCACAGAACTGGCGAATCTGCTGGGGAATATTATAAAAGTGGGGTTACCTTATGGTTTTAGATCACCTTTACATGCTTATCTTGTTTGACTTGTATGCTTTACACTTTGGTTCTATTGTTTGGGTTTGAATCCTCTACCCGGATTTGGGAAACATTCATAGGTAAATAGAAATACATTGTGGAAACTGTGCGGGGTATACCGACATGGTCTAAGAAATAGCTATATTAGTGCGACATATTTGTGGGTACCAGTAGCCTCTGAGTCAATCAAAGAGAATACGGGGCCGCTGAGTGATGTCATGAAGCACTAATGGACTTTTAGAACCTTTACTTGACCAACTTGGCCTTTTAGGATGTAGTGAGATAACCGGCTTTGGTGCAGTCCGAAGTTGGTAGATACTCGATACTACACTCATTGAGGGTTGGTTCCTTGGAATATTTCGGTTGCCAGTAAAGAGGCTGAATTGAAACAATGAACAAGGAAACAATCCAATGATATTGAGCTCCTTAGAACCCGGTTACTATTTCTATGACAGGTTGAGCCAACTAAACTTCAAGAGGGTACTTACCTATGAAACCCCATGCAAGCCTAAACTAGGAACTTATGTGACTTGCTTGTACATATATACTTGTGCATAACATCATGGACATCATAAACATCATATGCATCCACTAACCATTTCAAGGATTTTGGAGATTCATCTTTGTTCTTGTTTTGTAGGTTATGGATTCACTTTGCAGGAAAACTATCCAAATCAACCTTGTAAGAATTCCTCCACAACTCAAGGAGCTAGCTTCAAGGATTCTTGAGAATTCTCCATTCACCGAGAGACATGGTCGTCTACTCAACTTGATCACCACCAACACAGAGGAGGATATGCTGAAAGTTCTCTTCTAGTTCTTTGACCCTTTGCATCATTGCTTCACATTTCCTGACTACCAACTTGTGCCCACTTTGGAGGAATTTTCTCAACTCTTGAGGATTCCTATTCTCAATCAACTACCCTTCAATGGTACGGAAAGAGATATAAAGCCATAAGAGATTGCTCAAGCCTTACACTTGCACTCCTCTGATGTCACAACACATTGGGAAACTAGAAGTGGTGTCAAAGGCTTCTTGTCAAAGTTTCTGTTTGAAAAGGCCCAACGCTGTTAGAATTCTATAGACTTGCAAGATTTTGAGGAGATTGTAGCTCTTCTCATCTATGGGATAGTCTTTTTCCCTAACCCTGATCAACTCATAGATGTGAGCACTGTCAAAATCTTCATGTCTCGCAACCCGGTGCCTACATTGCTTGGGGATATCCTCCACTCTTTTCACACTCGTACAATGAGGAAAAGAGGTGTTCTCATGTGTTGCACTCCTCTACTGGAAAGATGGTTTATTTCTCATCTTCCCCAATCAGTCTTGAAGAATGAGCAAGGTTTGAGGTGGTCACAACGGTTAATGACTCTTACACATTCAGATATTCATTAGTGTTCTCGATCCAAAGAGAATGTTATCATCATCGACCATTGTGGGGAATTTCCTAATGTACCTCTACTTGGCATTAGGGGAGGCATAACCTACAACCCCTGCTTAGCTCTGAGACAGTTTGGTTATGCCCGAAGGGATGTCCCGTATGACTTACTGATTCAAGGATTGGTTTTCGACTTCGACAACGACAATCAAGGACTCCATCAAAGGTTCATCCGAGCTTGGAGAACGCCCAATAAGGTGGACAGTAAGACCTTGGGACACAAGAATTCCATCCCTCTTGAGCCTTACCTCAAGTGGGTAGGAACCCGCACCCAAAGTCTTATGATGCCTTACCCCTCCATTCTCCCAGTGATTATAGAGCCTGTTATGGAAGGAGAGGTTCCATACACCCTCCTACATCCTGACATGCCAACATCACTCGAATACATGCAAAGGAGTTGGATACAGCTCAAGGGAGAGCGTGATACTTTTGAAGCTCAATTCTACGCAAGCGAGAAGAAGGTTTTGGAACTCACTCGACTACTTCATGAAGAGTAGACTCTCAACACCTACATTGCACCAAAGAGGATACACAACGTCTTTTTACCTTAGAATTTTGTATTATTTTGCCCAAGGGGCATTGATGTACTAACAATTCTATCTTATTAATATGACGTGTGTTTCTTTTTTTTTGTTTAAAACAAATTTGAATTTCTGAATCCTTGAAAGCATTACATGAATACATATCATTCATCATATGCATAAACAGGTCTTCACACCAAGTTTCCTCATCTCTCTGCTGTTTATTTCAGCAAAATAGATATTGAACAAACGGTCAAAGATTTGCAAGCTCGGAATTCACAATTTCAACAGCTACTCTTGACCTTAGCCAAGGGGAAGGAGAAGCTCAAGACTTTGCTAGATAAAGAGAAAGAAAAAGAGAAAAATAAGAAGAATCCAACTGGTGTGGTTATCATGGGTAGAAGATTTCAGGGACAAGCCAGAAGGACCTTGTAATTCCCATCAACATCTGATGAAGGGGGAAGAAAAGGAAAAGAGACAGCAGTACCATCAGATTCTGAGGAAGAAGAAGAGGAGGAAGAGGAAGACTACTTTGAACAACAATACCCTCCGGCCGATGACAAATACAAAAACTTGGAAGAACGTCTAGCTGCTATGGAGATACAGAGAGTACTCGGGCTGGATTTTGAGGAGTTAGGGTTGGTTTCTGGAATTGCAATCCCTCCTAAGTTTAAAGTGCCACTGTTTTCTATATATGATGAGGTGTCTTGCCTTAAGATGCACCTACGATCTTACGTCAGGAAAATTCAACCACATTCTTCTGACAAAGACATGTGGGTCCACTTTTTCCAGGATAGTTTATCAGGAACACAACTTGATTGGTTCTACCAGTTGGAGAGAGAAGATGTACATAATTGGGAAGACTTGGCAGCCGCCTTCTATAAACAGTATCAATACAACGCCGACTTGGCGCCAACCCGTACTCAGCTACAGAGTATGGCTATGGCTACCAATGAAGGCTTCAAAGACTACGCCCAAAAATGGAGGGATTTAGCCGGGAGGGTGCAACCACCATTATCTGAAAGGGAGCTAGTGGACATGTTCTTGGGGACTCTGTCAGGTCCTTTCTTTAATCACCTGATTGGAAGCTCCTCTGCAGCTTTCACTGAGTTAGTTCTAACTGGCGAAAGAGTGAAGGTCGGTATTAGAAGCGGGGAAATTCAGAAAGACGCGTCTGCCTCAACTGTTGCAAAAAAGCCCTTCACTGGAAAGAAGGAAGTGTCTGCTGTCTATGCCCAGAGGAATCAGGGAAGAATTGAAAGACGACCAACAGTGGGGGTCGTAATGATCCAAAAGTCTGCATTAGACCAGCCGAGAAACAACCAGCCGAGAAATGATCAGCCGAGAAATAACCAGCAAAGGGTGGAAAGGCCTGTAAGGCAATTCACCAAGATAAACATGACTCCTGCTCAAGTCTTACCACATCTCTTGAAGTTGAACCTGGCCATGCTAAAAGAGGCCCCTAAAAATCCTAATACTACTTCTCCACACTACCATCCCAACGCCAGATGCGCGTACCATTCAGAAAGTCCAGGGCACGACACCAACAACTGTTGGGCTCTGAAGAACAAGATTTAAGATCTGATTGACGTAAAGGAAGTTGAATTTGAAGCTCCTGAAAAGCCGAATGTTATCTCCGCCCCAATGTCGAGGTATGGTCATAATGCCAACGCTATTGAAGAAGATCTATTTGTTGCTACTTTGGATGAACTGTTAACTCCTCTCCTAACCATCAAGCTGAATTTGTTGAAAGCTGGGGTGTTGCCAGGTTGTGACCAAGATTGCCATGCTTGCCTGTCCTCCCTATTTGACTGTCCTCTGTTGAAGAAAGGAATCCAACAATTGATTGATAACCGAGAAATCTTGTTTGAGAAAGATCCTGTCTCACCCATTCCAGTTCCAGAAGTTTCTATAATAACCATCTACGCCAATCCTTCCAGGGTTCCTAAAAAACCCTTTAGGATTACATCTGCTCCAATGACTACTCCGTTGAAGATAACAATGCCCGGGCTAGCCCCATATAAATCTGATAAAATGGTGTTAGAACAATGTTTGAATCTAGTACCCTATATTTAAGTTTTGATGATAACAAAGTGAAAAGATATAGTAGTTAAATGTTTCATGATTGAATTATATGCTGCCTAAAATTACTATGCTCTGATTTGCAGATATGCTGATTAAAATAAGCATGATCACGTTCTCAGCATCAGAATATGTTTTCATACACCAGCATCAGAAGTTGCTGAATCAGAACGTCAAGATCAGATGATCAACGCTTGCACATGCTGAAGCTTGATGAACAGAACTGCGCGTAAAACACTCTGATACAAAATCAAATAGTTCATCAGCAGCGAAGCAGAATCAGAATGAGCCAAGCCAGATCGTGCATTGAAGAAGCAACGGTACTGTGCATTGAACGCTAATCAATTCCAACGGCCTCATTCCAGACAAGATCTGCTCAAAAAGGAAAGCTTGTTATTAGCATTGAATCAAGAATATTTGCTTCAACGTTCATCTTCTCAAATGCTATATAAACCAAGCTTCGAAGATTATCACGGCTAATGCTTCCAAACTCTCTACACGCACAAAGCTGAACAATAATCTTCATCTACCAGTTTTGCTAAACCAACAAACTCTGATACTCCATTAGCGTTTAGCATTCCAAGTTTCTAAGCTTCATTTGTGTAAACATCACAGTTGTGATATAGTTTTGTAGAAAACATTCACACACATTATTTTATACCTTTGTAAGAAAGTGTTGCCTTGACAAACCGGATTGTGGTTTGAATCAAGAAGGCTTTAGCAGTTGTTAAAGCAGATTTGTATTCAGTTGAATATAGTGAATTAAGACCTCGTTGGAGAGAGGCGAAATCACCTTGACGGGTGGACTGGAGTAGTTTGAGATCAAACGAACCAGGATAAAAATATCTTGTCAATTGTTTTAAGTCTCCAGTTTTACAATTCAACCCCCCCTTCTTGTGTTTTTCACCCCTTCAATTGGCATCAGAGCGCCTGGTTCTGAGCTAAAACACTTAACCGTGTCAGTACAAGATCCAGCGTCAGAAAAACACAATGGCAGGAAACAACTCTCATTTCAGCAATGACAACAATGAGGATAGAGACAGATTCAGCGGCAAACCTCCAGTCTTTGATGGAGAAAACTTTGACTACTGGAAAGACAGAATTGAAAGCTTCTTTCTAGCACATGATGCTGATCTGTGGGATATGGTGACAGATGGATACACGCACCCTGTGAATGCAACTGGTCAGAAGATTGAAAGAAAATCAATGACTGATCAACAAAAGCGTGATTTCAAGAATCACCATAAGGCCAGAACCATCCTCCTCAGTGCCATCTCATATACTGAGTATGAGAAGATCTCCAACAGAGACACAGCTAAGAACATCTTTGATTCTCTCAGAATGACGCATGAGGGCAACGTTCAAGTCAAAGAAACAAAAGCTCTGGCGCTCATTCAGAAGTATGAGGCATTTAAAATGGAAGAATCTGAATCCATTGAAACTATGTTCTCTAGATTCCAGATTCTGGTAGCTGGTCTCAAAGTTCTGGACAAGGGATACTCTACTGCTGACCATGTCAAGAAGATAATCAGAAGTTTACCCAAGCAGTGGAGGCCTATGGTTACTGCTCTGAAGCTGGCGAAAGATCTCAACAAAATCACTCTGGAGGAACTTATAAGCTCCCTCAGAAGTCATGAGATAGAGCTGGAAGCTGACGAGCCTCAGAAGCAAGGTAAGCCTATAGCTTTAAAATCTAACAGAAAATCTGAATCTAAAGTTTTGCAGGCAGTTGAAGAAACATCTGATGGATCCTCATCAGAAGAAGACGAGCTTTCCCTTCTCTCCAGAAGAGTAAATCAACTGTGGAAGCAAAGACAAAGGAAGTTCAGGAATCCCAGAAGATCTGATCAGAACGAGTCTTCTTCCAGATACAGAAGGACAGATTCTTCCTCTGGATACAGAAGATCTGAAGGCTCCTCTGGTAGCAAGAAGCCAAATACAAAAGACATCATCTGCTACGAGTGCAATGAGCAAGGACACTACAAGAGTGACTGTCCAAAGCTTCAGAGGGAAAAGCCCAAAAAGAAGTTTGGAAGAGAGAAGAAGAAAAGTCTCATGGCCACATGGGATGACTCTGACTCGTCTGAAGCTGACTCAGAATCAGATGATGAAAGGGCGAACATAGCGCTCATGGCTAGCATTCCAGATGACAGTGAAGCTTCTGACTCAGACTCAGAATCAGACACAGAAGAGGTATTTCCTAACTTCGCTGTTAATTTTACAAAGGCTGAACTTGCTGAAAGCCTCAATGAAATTCTGGAACGTTATCAGCAGATTAGAGCTAAATTCAGAGACCTGAAAAGGACTCTTGAATCTGACTCTAATAAGTCTGAGAGTCTCAAATTGGAAAACTCTGAGCTGAGAGATAAAATTTTAAAATTAGAAAACTCTTTACAAAACTCTCAGAAGGTACCAATTTCTGAAACTCCCAGCAACGCTGATGAGATCATCAAGGAGTATGATCATAGTTTCCAGAAGTTCCTTTCTAAAAGCATAGATAGAAGCAGAATGGCTTCAATGATCTATGGAGTTAGCGGAAACGGCAGGAAAGGAATAGGATACCAAGGTAAGGTTCCTACACCTAAGAATGTCATGGATTTAGTTATTAAACACACTCCTCTAAATTCACACTTTGTGTATGGTCACACACATGACATCAAATATACTAGTAGTAATCACTTTGTGAAACCAAAATTCAACCAGAGTTTTGGTAAAACTAACAAATCAGGACCCAAGAAGATCTGGGTACCTAAGGATAAAATAATACATGTTGCAGATATCTTTAGCAGCAAGTCAGAAACACCAGTCATGGTACCTGGACTCTGGCTGCTCACGACACATGACGGGAAGAAAGCATATGTTCCAAAGCCTGGAACTTAAGCCTGGAGGCCACGTTGGCTTTGGAGGCAATCAGAGGGGAAAGATTATTGGCTCTGGAACTGTAGGTAACGGAAATCTTCCCTCTATTAATAATGTTCTGCTTGTAGATGGATTGATGCATAACCTGTTATCCATAAGTCAATTAAGTGATAACGGTTATGATATAATCTTTAATCAAAAATCATGTAAAGCTGTTAGTCAGAAAGATGGGACTATCCTATTTAATGGTAAGAGGAAAAACAACATTTACAAAATCAAACTTTCTGAACTAAAGAGTCAGAACGTAAAATGTCTTCTGTCTGTTAACAACGAGCAGTGGATCTGGCACAGAAGATTGGGGCATGTTAGTATGAGAAGAATATCTCAGATTAACAAACTCAATCTGGTCAGAGGACTTCCAAATTTGAAGTTCAATTCAGATGCTCTGTGTGAAGCATGTCAGAAAGGCAAATTTGCAAAACCCTTTTTTAAATCCAAAAATGTTGTTTCTACCTCTAAGCCATTAGAACTTCTGCACATTGACTTATTTGGACCAGTTAAGACTGCTTCTGTAAGTGGCAAGAAGTATGGGTTAGTAATCGTAGATGACTATAGCAGATGGACATGGGTAAAGTTCTTAAGACACAAGGACGAGTCACACTCTGTGTTTGTTACCTTCTGTAACCAAGTTCAGAATGAAAAAGATCTTAGAATCGTTAAAGTCAGAAGTGATCATGGTGGAGAATTTGAAAATAAAGATTTTGAGTCATTCTTTAATGACAAAGGCATTCTGCATGATTTCTCTTGTCCTAGAACTCCCCAACAAAATGGAGTTGTAGAACGAAAGAACAGAACATTGCAAGAAATGGCCAGAACCATGATCAACGAGACAAACGTTGCTAAGACTTTCTGGGCAGAGGCAATAAACACAGCGTGCTACATTCAGAATAGAATCTCAATAAGACCTATTCTGGAAAAGACTCCATATGAATTGTGGAAGAACAGAAAGCCCAACATTTCGTATTTTCATCCATTTGGATGTACTTGCTATATGTTAAACACTAAGAATTATTTGAACAAGTTTGATTCTAAGGCACAGAAGTGTATTATGTTAGGATACTCTGAACGCTCAAGAGGGTACAGAGTATACAATACAGAAACACAGATTGTGGAAGAATCAATCAGTGTTCGTTTTGATGACAAGCTTGACTCTGAAAAGTCAAAGCAGAATGAAAATCTTGCAGGTATAGAAATTGAATTTGCAGGTTCTGAAGACAAGTCATCAGAAGCTCTCAACACAGACATTCCTTCAACGTCTGAAAGAAGCAATGCTAGAAATCCTACAACTGCTGCTGATCAACCTCAGAAGAGATTACCCAGAAGCAGTTTGGATCACCCAGAAGAGACTATCCTAGGAAGAAAGGAAGATCCAATCAGAACAAGAGCAAGCTTCAGAAACTCTGAAGAAACTCTGATGGGACTTGTGTCTCTGATTGAACCCTCTTCTATTGATGAAGCACTTCTGGACAATGACTGGATTCTGGCAATGCAAGAAGAGCTGAATCAATTCACCAGAAACGACGTATGGGATCTCGTTCCAAGACCAAAAGGATTCAACGTCATTGGAACAAGATGGGTGTTCAGAAACAAGCTTAATGAACAAGGTGAAGTCGTCAGAAACAAGGCACGACTGGTTGCACAAGGTTATAGTCAGCAAGAGGGGATAGACTATACAGAAACCTTTGCCCCAGTCGCCAGGTTAGAATCTATCAGACTCTTAATCTCATTTGCTGTTAATAGAGGCATCACTCTGTATCAGATGGATGTCAAAAGTGCATTCTTAAATGGTTATATAGAAGAAGAAGTTTATGTTCACCAACCCCCAGGTTTTGAAAATACAAAACATCCAGAACATGTTTTCAAACTGAAAAAGTCACTGTATGGTCTGAAACAAGCTCCCAGAGCTTGGTATGAAAGGCTAAGTAACTTTCTGCTTGAAAATGAATTCACCAGAGGGAAAGTGGACACTACTCTATTCTGTAAAACAGTTAAGAGTGACATTTTAGTCTGTCAAATTTATGTTGATGATATAATCTTTGGTTCTACTAATCCTTCTCTTGGAAGAAAATTTGCTAAGTGTATGCAGGCAGAATTTGAGATGAGCCTCATGGGGGAACTGAAATTCTTTCTAGGAATTCAGATTAATCAAACTCCAGAGGGAACTTACATTCATCAGAGCAAATACATCAGAGATCTTCTGAAGAAATTTGACCTCTCAGAATGTAAGCCATCAAAGATTCCAATGCATCCCACGTGCATTCTGGAAAGAGAAGAGGTAAGCAAAAGCGTAGAACAGAAAGTCTACAGAGGTATGATTGGTTCTCTCCTTTATCTGACTGCTTCAAGACCTGATATTTTATTCAGCGTATGTATTTGTGCTAGATTCCAATCAGATCCTAGAGAATCTCACTTAACAGCTGTTAAGCGAATTTTCAAGTATCTGAAAGGTACTACTAATCTGGGTTTGTTTTATAGAAAATCTAGTGATTACAGCTTAGTAGGCTACTGTGATGCTGATTTTGCTGGAGACAGAGTGGAACGCAAAAGTACTTCTGGAAGCTGCCAGTTTCTGGGAGAAAATCTGATCTCGTGGTCCAGCAAAAGGCAATCAACTATTGCTCTGTCAACAGCAGAAGCTGAGTACATAGCAGCAGCTGGATGTAGCACACAGATGCTCTGGATGAAAAGTCAGCTTGAAGACTTCCAGATTTTTGAGAGTAACATTCCTATTCTTTGTGATAATACTTCTGCTATTTGCTTAAGTAAGAATCCTATTTTACATTCTAGAGCTAAGCATATAGAAATAAAACATCATTTCATTAGGGACTATATTCAGAAAGGTATTTTAAACTTGAAATTTATAGATACAGACCATCAATGGGCTGATATCTTTACTAAACCCCTTTCAGAAGATAGGTTTAATTTCATTCTGAAACATCTCAGCATGAAAGTATGCCCAGAATGAAAATGTTTTAATTCCATGTATTTATCTTCAGAATGTAATTATATTACTGTGAACTTCTGATCAATCTTCTTTCAGAAAGATAGAACATGCAGATTGTATCAGATGCAAGTCTAAAGATCTGAGAGTCTAATCTCAAAGACAGACGTGCTGATCACTACATCAAACAAGTGTCATCCAATCATCAGCAAATCCCTGAAGCAGAACGCGTGCACGCCTCTGAGAAAGGAAAGCGCTGATTGGGTGCATTGAGACACATGTCTGGTAACCGTTTTTAAGTATCTTTCTCAAATCCCCCAAAATCAGCAAGCATTTAATGCAGAGTAATCACGCTTGTTAATAGCAATCATTATTTTTTTCTCTCTCTTAAAAACGTTTAATTTTTCAAAATAATTTTTGAAATCTTTATTTAAGCACATTATTCTTCAATCTTATGCTTTACGCTTTCTCATAATCTCTTAAGTATTCTCTGTATATTTCTGAGTTATCTGCTTAAAACCTTTTTCTCTCAAATCACTCTAAAATCTTTGTTGTGTGAGAACAATGGCATCCTCCAGCATTTCTGCAGGGAATCAGAAGAAAGAAACTTCTGAGCAATATCAGGTGCCTACCAGAACTCTTCTCACACCGGTAAAGAATCTTGAGGTTCTTTCTGAATTAATCATCGATTTCGAAAGTTTGAAGGATAATGGATTTGACCTAACTGAGGAAGTTAGGGCTCAAAAGTGGGAGAGGTATTTCGATAGGTTGGTTGGACCAACTTTCCCAGAGCTTGTCAAGGAATTTTGGATTCACGCCAAGATTCATAAACATTTAGTCAT
Source organism: Vicia faba (assembly GCA_948472305.1). Classification (NCBI taxonomy): domain Eukaryota; kingdom Viridiplantae; phylum Streptophyta; class Magnoliopsida; order Fabales; family Fabaceae; genus Vicia; species Vicia faba. The sequence goes on along the minus strand of OX451739.1, from coordinate 1,182,615,617 downwards.
CTCTTCTGTCATGGGAAAGAAGATAATAATTTCTGAAGACCTCATTGCTAGATTAATTGGTCAAAGTGGTGGTGGAGTCCGTTGTGTGGACATGGCTGATAGATGCCCTGATATAGGTGTGGTAGCAAACTGCATTTTCACTCTTGGTTTTCCCAGCAGCAAAATTAAGGATCTGAAGGATCACTGCAGAGTGTGGGCCAAGATTGTTCTGGGCTGTTTCAATCACAGGAAGCCAACAAGCTCTCCTGATTATATAAACGTGGATCAGCAATTTCTGATCTACTTTATTGATCAGAGGGTGAAGATCAATCTGGCACACTTCCTGTTCAACCATCTGAAGACTAGTGTGAAAGAGACTAGAGAAGAAGAAAGGACCAAAAGGGACTGGATACCGTTTGGGAGGCTCATATCAGATATTCTGACAGAGAATAAGCTGATAGATTATCTGAGCGAAGCTAAAGTGCTGGGCAATTTTGAACCAACTGTTGGAAAACCTCTGAACGCTAAGAACCTGAAAAAGATGAAGCTGATAGAAAATATCAGGAAGGAACCCAGAGCTTCTTCAACTGCTGACATCTCCAGAAGAAGAGTGCCTCTGAGTAATTTCCCAAGATTTTCTGAAATGGAATCCCAACCTGATATGTTTCTCAAGTATCCAGATTCATACAAGGAAGAAGATGCAGGTTCAAAGCTGAAGATCAAAGATCTGAGTCAAGTCCAACCTGAAGTGACTCAGAAGAAGACAAAGAAGAGGAAAGCAGAAGGATCATCTCATCAGACTCCAAAGAAACGAGGTAATACATCTGCTGCTCCTATTTCAATTTCATCTACTATTCCAACATCTGCTGCCCCTCCTCAAACCTCTCACAGAATATCCATCCCAATCCCTTCTATTGATGAAACCATACCAGAAGACCCTTCTGAGGCCTTACAACTCAGAAGAACCAGAATTAAAATTCCCATTAACATTACCAAACAACCAACTGTTTCAACAACACCAGCACTTGATAGAGTGCTAGCTGATATTGAGCGTGAACATGCTTCTGTTCAACCTCACTCTGAACCACCAAATATTCCTCCTCCACAACCTGAACCAGAAACACAACCTGAACCAGAAATTCAACCTGAACCAGAAATACAACCAGAACATCAACCAGAACCAGAACCACAATCTCAACAACCAATCACAGAAGAACCTCTGATCCCTGAGCAATCAGAGATTCCCCCTCCTCAACCAGAAAATAATCCACCCTCACCACAAACAGAGTTTCACCGCTATGAAACCCCATCTCCTCATCATTCTGATCCCCACTCACCTCAACCTTCACCGCTGGCAATACAGTTGCCATGTGGAACCACCATTGTCAGACCCCAGTTACCATCATCAGAGGAATCAACACATCCAAAAACTCCAACCACTCCAATAGATATATCCTCTGACTCTGATAACCATCCACCAAAACAAACAGCACCTCAGCAAACCTCTGAAAACCAATCCTCTGAAAACCCCAGCAAAATTTTCATTGACTTGACAAGTCTTGAACGTCTTGCTGATTTAAGACACAAATTGGCCATTCCCAAACCAAAGCAACTAGATGTTGGCTCTGGTATTTTGGACTTTGAAACAGGTATGCTGCAATGGATTGCTTCGTTGAAGCAAGTTTGTCCGGGGATGATCGACCCAGCTGCTTCTGATCAGCTCTGGTCACAGTTCAGAGTATGGGTACGTACTGAAGCACTCAAGCTGCAGGACGTCAACTACGAGCAGGCTCAACAGAACTTTAGCATGCTGCTGAAGGAAGTTGAGAGTCAGCTGCCTCAAGAAGTTGTGCTCCCTCTGGACAGTGAATCCTGGTCTGAGAAAGAGCAAGCTGCACAGGTGCAACCATCAGAAGAAGACAAGACTCTTCAGGAAGAAAATCCAGCAGAAGATGTAGCTGAAAGTTCTGAGAAACTTCCTCCTGCTGAAAGTTCTCAAGCTGCCTTGGACAGGCAGGCTCTGGAAGAACTAAGGCTGAATGACTTGCGTCTACAGCAGCGGATGGAAGAGAATGATCAGAAGATGGAAGCAAGAATGAATGTTCAGGACAGCAAGATTGACACTGTTGTCACCATGGTTCAGAAGCAGAATGAAACTTCTGAAAAGATTCAAGCAATGCTGGAAAGCCTGTTCTCACGCATGCCCCCACAACCTTAAAATCTTTTTCATGCATAATTTTTCATTTTATGTTTTGACTATGTTTGTGTAATGCTATTTTGCTCTGATTCTGAACTATTTTAATATAACTTGTTTTTCTGATCTAAATTGTTTTAGCACATCACTAACACTTTTTGATTGCTGACAAAAAGGGGGAGAACAAGAATGATATTTAAAATCAATAACGGCTAACTAGACAGAAAATCTCAAACATTCTAACTCTATTACTTGAAATGTTTTTCTGTTTTGCTGTTAAGTCTACAGGCACAAGGAAGCTCCGAACACTAAGAAGACTAAGAACTAGAAGCTCATGTTGCTCTGATCAAATATGAAGTTCTGATATATGAAGCTCTGATTGTCCTAACACTCTGATCCGAAGCAAAGCTCTGACAGGAAAAGCTCTGAAGCTCTGCTTTCTGATAAGTCAAAGACCTATAATCTGATACTCAAAGATAGAAAAAGATCTGACTCTGAAGAACACGCATAGCAAAGGGAAGTAACAAACTCAGGGGGAGTATCTCTTAAACTCTGAATTCTCCGTACTTCTTATTCTGATACATAGCTCTGATAACTTTTCACGTTATTTTTCATTTAAAATATCTAGTTTTTGTCATCATCAAAAAGGGGGAGATTGTTAGAACAATGTTTGAATCTAGTACCCTATATTTAAGTTTTGATGATAACAAAGTGAAAAGATATAGTAGTTAAATGTTTCATGATTGAATTATATGCTGCCTAAAATTACTATGCTCTGATTTGCAGATATGCTGATTAAAATAAGCATGATCACGTTCTCAGCATCAGAATATGTTTTCATACACCAGCATCAGAAGTTGCTGAATCAGAACGTCAAGATCAGATGATCAACGCTTGCACATGCTGAAGCTTGATGAACAGAACTGCGCGTAAAACACTCTGATACAGAATCAAATAGTTCATCAGCAGCGAAGCAGAATCAGAATGAGCCAAGCCAGATCGTGCATTGAAGAAGCAACGGTACTGTGCATTGAACGCTAATCAATTCCAACAGCCTCATTCCAGACAAGATCTGCTCAAAAAGGAAAGCTTGTTATTAGCATTGAATCAAGAATATTTGCTTCAACGTTCATCTTCTCAAATGCTATATAAACCAAGCTTCGAAGATTATCACGGCTAATGCTTCCAAACTCTCTACACGCACAAAGCTGAACAATAATCTTCATCTACCAGTTTTGCTAAACCAACAAACTCTGATACTCCATTAGCGTTTAGCATTCCAAGTTTCTAAGCTTCATTTGTGTAAACATCACAGTTGTGATATAGTTTTGTAGAAAACATTCACACACATTATTTTATACCTTTGTAAGAAAGTGTTGCCTTGACAAACCGGATTGTGGTTTGAATCAAGAAGGCTTTAGCAGTTGTTAAAGCAGATTTGTATTCAGTTGAATATAGTGAATTAAGACCTCGTTGGAGAGAGGCGAAATCACCTTGACGGGTGGACTGGAGTAGTTTGAGATCAAACGAACCAGGATAAAAATATCTTGTCAATTGTTTTAAGTCTCCAGTTTTACAATTCAACCCCCCCTTCTTGTGTTTTTCACCCCTTCAAATGGTACCATGGAACTATGGTGGAGAAATCTACTACCATGGTGTCAAACAGATTGAACAGACCATTGAAGAAGAAAGCTCTGAGGAAGATAATCTCGACATCAGTAACATCGCCGGAACAAGCAAAGTTACCCGTAGTTGAAGAATCTTTTCTATAGAGATTGCTCCTCCAATAGCAGTCTTTGGACCCGCGGCCATTCCGAAGATTACACCTATACTAGTAATTGTACCTACAAGTGTACCCGCCAACAATAACAATACAATTCCCATCCCTGTTTCTGCCGCTGAGAAAAAAGGAAAGAATGTTCAAGAGGAGCTTGTCTTGACGAAGGCTCAATCACTAGTCATTCCTGAAACATCCCAGAAAGAGATGGAAGAAATTCTGAGGATCATTAAGAAAAGTGATTATGATGTGGTGGAACAACTGGGGCAGACCCCCTCCAAAATCTCTATGTTAGCCCTGTTGTTGTGCTCTGAGGCACATGCTAAAGCTTTGGTCAAGTTTTTGAAGACAGCGCATGTGCCGTAAGAGACTTCGGCTGATCAATTCCAAGAATGTGTGGCTAGTTTAACAGCTGACAATGGTCTAGGATTCTCCGATGCAGATTTAACTTCGAAAGGGAGAAAACATAATGATGCTTTGCATGTCTCGGTGGAATACAGAAGGAAAACCCTAGCACATGTACTGGTAGACACTGGTTCGTCTTTAAACGTCTTGCTGAAGAAAGGATGGACTGGATTGTGAAGGCTTAACCCTGAAACCCAGCAACATCATTGTCAGAGCCTTTGATGATTCTAAAAGGATGGTCCATGGAGAGGTGGACATCCCAATCAAAGTGGGTACCTAGACATTCAATTTAACATTCTACGTGATGGACATCCTTCCTTCCTATTCTTGCTTGTTGGGAAGACCTTGGATCCACCATGTTGGAGCTGTCACTTCTACTCTGCATCAAATGCTCAAGTACCCAGTCTAGAGGAAAATTATAACTGTCCATGGTGAAGAGGAATACATGATTAGTCATCTTAATTCTTCCCGTTATGTAGAATTGGATGGCGAATTCATAGAGACCCCTTTCCAACATTTCAAAGAAGTCTTGGAAGAAATAGCAGCGACCAAGGCGGTATCCTTAACTCGTGTGATCACTAGACCACCACCTCGAATGTCATCTCTCAAAGAGGCTAGGGAAGTAGTGGAAAAAGGAGGATCCACTATCTGGGGGCAGCTTCCAGACTTCATTTCAAATCAGACAAATTCGGCTTGGGGTTTACTTCGACTGGTCAGAAGGTTGTGCGCCGCTCCCAACCGAGTATAAAGATATCCTTCAGCAAGTATAAGAACATCCCCGGCAGTCTTAATATTCCTCAACAGAATATAAGAATGTTCCCCGGCGGAATACAAGATACCACAATGGAGTCATTTCCCCAGCGCAGTCTAAAAAAGCTTCCCCGAGGGAGTTTGAACCATCTTCCCCAGTAGACTCTGGAAGCTTATCCCCTGCAAAGCACAAATAAGTCTCCTCAGCCAAATTCAGAAGTTATCCTCACATGAGTCTAACTGGGTTATCCTCAGCAAGTTGCAACTGAAAGATCATCCCCAGCGAAGTTCTTTCTATCCCCAGCGGAGTTCATCATTAAAATCCCCAACGGATCTTATCAACGGAATCCCCAGCGGAGTTTATCGTTAAAATCCTCAGCAGAACACCTCTTCCCCACAGAGTAATTCCCAGCAGAGTAATCTCTTCATCAGCTTATTCCCCAACGGAGTTCTCTTCTCTTGCAGGCTTCTTCTCACAATCATCTTCGTTCATCATCCCCAGCAGAAACGAAGAACTCAACTCTATTCTCCAGCGGTTCCGGGATTTATTTTCCCCAGCTAAAACATCACGTTTCCATACATCATGATACATGCATGTACGCATCATACCATACAATCTCATTTATGTTGAGAACATCATTGCTTGATTCATCTCATGCATTGCATGTGACTGACCTTTACTTTTCAAGAAAAATGCAGTTAAGTTCTCAGCTTAGTCGAAGATCTGACCAGTTCTTAAACCTCAATTGAATTATCCTCGGTTGAATTTCAGATAAGGTTCCCAATCTCGACAGTTTCTCTACGTCATAGCATGGACGAGTACTATAACCTCAACGGTATACTCCCGGTGAGCACGAGTCAGTTCCTAGATCTTGATGTTTTCCTCTGTCATAGTGTGGACGAGTTCTATAACCTCAACGGTATACTCCCGGTGAGCACGAGACAGTTCCTAGATCTTGATGAAGATGCTTCCCTATGTCATAGTGTGGACGAGTACTATAACCTTAACGGTATACTCCCGGTGAGCACGAGTCAGTTCCTAGATCTTGATGTTTTCCTCCGTCATAGTGTGGACGAGTTTTATAACCTCAACGGTATACTCCCGGTGAGCACGAGACAGTTCCTAGATCTTGATGAAGAAGCTTCCCTACGTCATAGTGTGGACAAGTACTATAACCTCAAAGGTATACTCCCAGTGAGCATGAGTCAGTTCCTAGATCTTGATGTTTTCCTCCGTCATAGTGTGGACAAGTTCTATAACCTCAACGGTATACTCCCGGTGAGCACGAGACAGTTCCTAGATCTTGATGAAGATGCTTCCCTATGTCATAGTGTGGACGAGTACTATAACCTCAACGGTATACTCCCGGTGAGCACGATTCAATTCCTAGATCTTGATGTTTTTCCTCCGTCATAGTGTGGACGAGTTCTATAACCTCAACGGTATACTCCCATTGAGCACGAGACAGTTCCTAGATCTTGATGAAGATTCCCCCCAGTTGAATTATGGACAGGTTCTTAATACTCAGCCGAGGCATTCTCTCAGTTGAAGTACGGGCAAGTTCCTAAATCTCAACAAAAGTTAGACTTCCCCAACGGAATCTTCTACAAACAACAAGTATGCAAGTTCTCGCTAAGGAATCTCTTATGCGATCGACACTTCTGCAGATGGCATCTGTAAGCCCATCCTCCTACCAACAATCTCCAAATGGCATTTGTAAGCCCATTCCCGACATCACAATGCTGATACTACACCATACGAGTACAAATTTTTGGGCACTCTAGTGTTCAATTATCTTCCACCTTCGGATCACGAAAGGTTCGAAAGCCAATCTATAACCTCAGGTTTAAGAAAATTGAACAGGGGCAACTGTTGTACCCCAAAATTTGCCCTCTCATTCTTCAAGGCCTTTCTCACAAGGATTCTCAAGGTTCAAGCTGGCACAAGTACTTTGGATTTTTCCAGTACCAAAATTAAAAGGAAACTGTCAAAAAGGGAGAAAACAGATAAAAATATGATTTTGACAAATTTGGAGGAAAACATGCCTCCTTCGATTCAGCACCCTTCGATTGACTCTTGGCCTCCTTCGAATGCAACTTAGGTACATCCTTCGTTTGTATTTGAAACCTCCTTCGATTCAGCCTTTTGATTGGACAAGTGTGCTGCCTACATGGTTGCAATCAAAGGCCATGACATGTTGGCCACACATTCCCCCTGTAAGGAAACCTTTTCGATTCACCAAGCGTGCTTCCTGCAAAGCCTACTTCGATTTGGACAAGTTTACTGCCTACAAGCCAGCTTCGACTGGACAAGTTTGTTGCCTGCATGCTTGCTTCGTTTGGATAAGTTTCGATGGGACAAAGTAACCATCTCTATGCATCCTTCAAGTCCACTTGCACCAAGGGCCTCTTGCATACTTTGCTTCATACAAGTTTCGTTTGATCCAAGAAGTATCTTCATACGCGATGTGACTAAGTTCTTGCTTCCCTTGAAAAAGCGCCCTTCAATTCAGAAGCCAGGAACTTCCCTCATGCTAAAAAGACACAAGGAAATGACTCCCTTTATGTTTGTTTCGATCCACATGCTTCGATTGGGCAACATGCTTCCTTCGAACACGATCTTTCGATTGGGCAATATGTTTGCTTTGATCCAAGCTTCGACAGGGCATTAGCTTCCTTCGAGTAAGCTTGTTTCGACCACAAGCTTCGACTGAGGCAAAGGCTTCCTTCAAACAAGTGCGCTTCGATCTCATTCTTGCATTTGACTCAAGACCAAATCTCGTTTGCCAGGCTATGTTGCATCCAAATATTTACATAGTCAGAAGCTTGTACAAGGGTTTTAAACTTTGTCTTTTAGATACTACTATTCTTGGTTAAAGGCTACATACTCTTTCTTTTCATAGAGAGTACTTTAGTCATAAAATCAGCTTTCAACCTGATTTTGGTCTGAGCACAAGCAAGGCTAGAAGCATAAGTCACATCTTCTGCACCCCAACTGCCAAGAGGCCACCCACATGTACTTTCACGTTACATTATTTTATCATTTATTTGCTAGGCTGGCTTTGGACAACATGTCCATTCTTTCTCTATAAATAGAGGAACATTTACAAAGCTAGGAGAGGTTCTTTGGACCAGAGGAACGAATCTCCCAAATTTTCTCAAACACAACAAAACTTCTCAAGTTCATCAACACTTGAGAAATCAAAACCCAGAATCCCAAACACTCACCTCTTTCGATTCTGAAGAACACCCCACACATAGAAGTTTGTTCAAACTCAAAGACAACCTTCTGTGACAACTCTTCGAACCAAAAGAAAACCCCCTGTGACTACTCTTCGAATTCCAGAAACGTCCAGGTAGCAGTTCAAGTTCGAATCCCACATCCATTCAAGGCCTGAAGCAAGGTAAGTTATTCTTACCTTTGAACTTTTCGTTTCATGGCATAATAATTTTCCCTTTTGTTTGAAACATGTACATACCATTGTTCCTTTCGTTTCCACCCTTTTAACATATTTTTCAGAGCTAACCCTTTCGTTTTTGCTTTCTGTTTACCTGAACTTGCTTTAACTGTTAAATTGTTTACCAAACAAATACTAGCATGGCCTCAGGCCATGTTGCCATTTAATGCTTTAAATGAAAGAAACAAGAAACAGGAAATAGGAAACGAAGCTTCTGGCTTCTATCCTCTTTCTCCAGGTAGAACGAAAGAGACAACCAGGAGGAAAACCATACACTGACTTCCAGGCTCTGTCGAAAGGCATTCCCTCACTGCTTTCGACCTCCAGTCGAAGAAGACAACAAGGAAAAACCAGAAGGCTTCGCCATACACTGACTTCCAGGCCAATCGAAGGCCAGGACCTCACTGGTGCTAGTCCCAATCGAAGGAGGCCAGCAGAATGAAAATCGAAGGGTGCTCCTGCCTGAATCGAAGGATCTCTTTTTTACTTCTTTTTATCTTATTTTTCCTTTACATTTCTATGCACTTCAATATGGTTGTAATAGTGTAGGATTTATTTTTTGCACTTTTTATTACTTTTGTACAAATGCTAGTAACTAGGTGTGTATGGAAAGATAAAATCAACAAGTAGACAACCTCTAATCAAAGACTAAATGCATGCAATAAAACACACTTTGCACACATTCACCCTTAGGGTAATCTCACTTGTTGCCTCGGAAAATAGTCATGTCCCTCGAGCATGGGCGTTTTAGCAAAGACCCTTGATAAAAGATCATAGTCCCTCGATGACCCTCGATGTTGCCTTCGGTAAATGATCTAGTCCCTAAAACGACATTGCTAAAACGTCCCATATGTTGCCTTCTATGACTATACAAACGTCCCATGCCCGTCCCTTCACATCCAACGATGGGGATTCTTACCAAATCAATTGTAAGATAGCAACATCTAAAGGAGGAGGAAAAGAACATCTAAGACCTTTCGAGTAGGTAGATTCTCTCTTAGTTACTCGCTTGCTCACAATAAAAAAACATTTTTACACCCACACTCTCATCTTTGAACTATTTTCGAAACAAACACTTTGTAGGCGTTCTTATAAAAATGAGAACCATTACGAAGTTCCATTTTCAAAATACTTTCAAAAAACACATCTCACAAACACGCCTTTGAACTATTTTCGAAACAAACACTTTGTAGGCGTTCTTTCAAAAAACACACACCACATGCACATTCAAACAAAAGCAAGTGATCTAAGCATGTAACTAAGAGCCCATGGATAACCATGGATGAAAAGGGTGCTAGAACCTTCCCTTTTCATAATCTACCCCCCCGAACCCATGAAAACATCTCAAAGGTCTTTCATGTGCTTTTTCACCTTTCCTTTTGGATAAAAGAAAAGTCGGTGGCGACTCTTGCTAAACCGCAACATTTGTGAACACAAACGCAAACTCCAAGTCATTTCTCCCACCGTATCACAGAACTGGCGACTCTGTTGGGGACTATTTTTAAAAGTGGGGTTACCTTAGGGTTTTAGATCACCTTTACATGCTTACTTTGATTTCTTTGATTGCTTTACTTTTTGGGTTCCTTGTTTGGTTTTGTTTAATCCTACACCCGGATTTGGGGGCACCTTTTTAGGTAAATAGCAATAAACTGTGAGGGAGCTGTGCGGGGTATACCGACATGGTTGAAGCAGTAGCTATGTTAGTGTGACATATTTGTGGGTACCGGTAGCCCTTGAGTAGTCAAGGAGAATACGGGGCTGCTGAGTGATGTCATGAAGTACTAACGAACTCTTAGAACCTTACTTGACCATCTTGGCCTTTTTTAGGGGTAGTGAGATGACCGACTTTTGTGCAGTCCGAAGTTGGTAGATACTCGATACTACACTCATTGAGGATTGTTTTCTTGGGATATTTTGGTCGCCAGTTAAGTGGCTAAACCAAAACAATGAACATAGAAAATAATCCAGTGATATTGAGCTCCTTAGAACCCGGTTTCTATTTTAGGACAGGTTGAGCCAACTAACTTCAAGAGGGTACTTACCTACAAACCCCATGCAAGCCTAAACCTAAGGACTTGTTTTCTCTGTGTGAATATGACTGTCTATATATACACTTGCTTACTTTTGCATACATGTACATAACATCATAACATCATACCATAGCATTTTCAATAACCATTTCAAGGATCTCGAGGGTCTTTTGATGCAGGGTCACGTTAAACCAGACATCTACCAAAGGGCAAGAGGGTTCCCCTCTAAACAAACGCCGTCAAAGATCAAGTGCAAAAACTTGAATCAGGGGCTATGACCCACTCGATATGGTGAGCTTGACTCTTGAAGAAGGACTCTTAACGACACGAAGTTTCTTCTATCAAATTTTAACAAGTTTCTTGTTTACCCCGCGAGATCCTTGAAAACATTGCATACATATATCATACATATCATTGCATGACAGGTCTCCCAATACAGGTCTCTCATGTTCTCGCTGTTTATCTCAGCAATGGCTTTCCGACCAATAAACCAAGATCTCCGGGCTCAAAACGCCCAACTTCGAGAAATGTTCTTGAACCTATCCCAGGGGCAGGAAGAGATAAATGCTCTCCTCACAAGGGGCTTGGTCCTAGGGAATCCAGGCGGCATCAAGAATGATCAATTGGAAGGCCTACAGATTGAGTTGGCAACAATGAAAATCCAGATGATGGGACAGCTGGTGGGCCAGATGGCTCTCATCCAAGACCTGGCGCAAAGACAAGAAGAGCTCAGGGTTCTCGTCAACAAACTACTTCAGAGTGACCAAGTAGGGCAAACAACTAGGGTTGAAGACCAAGTCATCATTCAACCACCTTTGGGGCAAGAAGACAAAGGAAAAGCTCCCTAGCTTGCTTCAGGGTCACAAGCTCAGCAACAACCTCGCCAGCACCAACGAAATAATCAGCCAAAGGGGGAAATACTTCAAAGGCAGTTCACTCAAATCAACGTGCCATTGTCACAAGCATTGCAGCACATGTTAAAGATGAACCTGATTACGGTGATAAACCCTCATCAGAACCCTAAGACTTCTTCTCCTAACTACAACCCAGATGCAAGGTGTGCTTATCATTCCGGTAGCCCGAGGCACGATACTAATGATTGTTGGGAACTGAAATACAAGATTCAGAATATGATTGACGCTAAGGAGATCAAATTCGACCCTCCTGAGACTCCCAATGTGATCACTGCTCCCTTGCCAAAATATGGCTAGGATTGAAAGCACTTTTGTTCATTTGAATTCTGAAGTTGTATTTTTCTTTGCTTATTCAAACAATTATTATCATGTCAAATCCTTTTATTTCATTAATGCATTACACGTGTCTGTTTTGAATTAATTGTTTTCACTATGCTTAAATTACTTCATATTTCCTTTTTGTGATGTTCAACTCGCGATCAAAGAAAAAAAACTCTAAGCTTTTAGAGGGAGGATGACGAAAACGATACCACGATCTTTATAGTATGCTTTTGAATAGACCCTGCTGATGAGGTACAGGCATTGTTTCAAATCCTAAACAGTGGAGTTATAAGGAAGATAATCCCTAGTCAACCCCTTTGAGCCAAAGAAGTTGGAGTTTTTCTTTTCATGAATTAAAACCCTTAATTATAACCTGGGGAAGGGTAGTTCTCTCAGTTGATCCAGGTGCACAGTGAATGGCATCAAAGAAGTCCTTCTGAAACAAAAGACAGAGATGGTTTCGTATAATCGTAAGGACAAACAGTCATTACCTTTCGAAATAAAAGCCCACTAAGTCAAAACCTATGAAGGAGACTTACAAAACTGGGGCATCCCGTTGACTGTAATTACAAAAGAAACAGTTCAGGCAAAAGACAGGGATAATAAAATCAAAAAGAGGTCCTAAAAACTCTCAACAAAATGACTGCCTGTTCAAAATAAATTGTCAGTATCCGAACCATCACTGGTATATCTGAGCAAAGACTCAAACAAGATCTAATGCACGATTAGCTGAGTTTAGGATCGAAGAACATCACGAAGAACGGGTGGGTACAAATAAAATTTGAGCCTTTATCCTTTGTTTCTTAAACCGTGAACCAGGCCACGTTATAACCCTTAAAAGTCCTAACTGAAGCATGGGTTAGTTCGAAAGCCTACTGTTACAAAAGGTATCCTGACTCCTGTAGGGCTTGCTGTAAATCCTGAGTTGACATCACATTTTACAAAACAAAATTGCCTGTTTTACTGGAAAAATGCATTTTCAAAAATTTCAAAAGACATACATAAGCTTTGCATTCTTAAAATAACATTGTTTGCATATGACTATTTGTTCAAACCGCAGAAAAATTCGCACGACGAATATCTAGTGAACAAAAACCTTTTCAATAAAAAGGGTCATCTCAAGTGGAAGAAACACTTCCAACCAAGGGGCAGACATGATCATTTTCCATCATCTGGGGCAGTCAAGTCAAGATTCAAGGAATCTCTCAAAATGCCAAATATCCAGGGGAAAATCTCCATCTGAATCAATTGTGGCATTGGACATGAATTCCAGCAACGAATCTTGCATGATCAAACGAAGATCTTCTGGTAGTATGGCAACACAACACTACCGACAGCGGCACCTCTCTACATCCTGAGGGAATGGACATAGTCACAACAAAAAAAAATACCACGCGTGAATCAAAGACCCGCTAGGTTGACTGGCCTAGGCAAAAATAAGGGCTTCCCGGCGAACCAAAAAGGTTCGGGCAAAAATCAGGGATAAAAAATGAAAAAATATATACACCCGACAAGTCGAAAACCTAAAAAGGCGGCTTGGGCAAAAAAGGGTATCCCGGTGGACTGAAAACCCGAAAGGGCGGTCCAGACAAAAATTAGGGATCAAAGCGTACGACTATGTCCCGTCATCTCGTCACTTACCTACCAGAAGAAGACTTGTCATTTTGACCGAAAGATACCAAGCACCTCATAGGTGGAGATAATACTCGATCCACAGGACCTCCGCAGGCACCTTCTCCCGCAAAAAAAAACAGGGGCAAATAATAATTGTCTGAACTGTACAAGGGGCAAATAATAATAGTCTACCATCAGCCCCGAAAAGGTTGGGTATCCCCAGAAGGTCTTAACATTCCCCAACAGAGTATAAATATATCCTTCAGCAAGTATAAGAGCATCCCCGGCAGTCTTAATATTCCTCAACAGAATATAAGAATGTTCCCCGGCGGAATACAAGATACCACAATGGAGTCATTTCCCCAGCGCAGTCTAAAAAAGCTTCCCCGAGAAAGTTTGAACCATCTTCCCCAATAGACTCTGGAAGCTTATCCCCTGCAAAGCACAAATAAGTCTCCTCAGCCAAATTCAAAAGTTATCCTCACAAGAGTCTAACTGGGTTATCCTCAGCAAGTTGCGACTGAAAGATCATCCCCAGCGAAGTTCTTTCTATCCCCAGCGGAGTTCATCGTTAAAATCCACAACGGATCTTATCAACGGAATCCCCAACGGAGTTTATCGTTAAAATCCTCAGCAGAACATTTCTTCCCCACAGAGTAATTCCCCGCAGAGTAATCTCTTCATCAGCTTATTCCCCAACGGAGTTCTCTTCTCTTGCAGGCTTCTTCTCACAATCATCTTCGTTCATCATCCCCAACAGAAACGAAGAACTCAACTCTATTCTCCAGCGGTTCCGGGATTTATTTTCCCCAGCTGAAACATCACGTTTCCATACATCATGATACATGCATGTACGCATCATACCATACAATCTCATTTATGTTGAGAACATCATTGCTTGATTCATCTCATGCATTGCATGTGACTGACCTTTACCTTTCAAGAAAAATGCAGTTAAGTTCTCAGCTTAGTCGAAGATCTGACCAGTTCTTAAACCTCAATTGAATTATCCTCGGTTGAATTTCAGATAAGGTTCCCAATCTCGACAGTTTCTCTACGTCATAGCATGGACGAGTACTATAACCTCAACGGTATACTCTCGGTGAGCACGAGTCAGTTCCTAGATCTTGATGTTTTCCTCTGTCATAATGTGTACGAGTTCTATAACCTCAACGGTATACTCCCAGTGAGCACGAGACAGTTCCTAGATCTTGATGAAGATGCTTCCCTACGTCATAGTTTGGACGAGTACTATAACCTCAACGGCATACTCCCGGTGAGCACGAGTCAGTTCCTAGATCTTGATGTTTTCCTCCGTCATAGTGTGGACGAGTTCTATAACCTCAACGGTATACTCCCGGTGAGCACGAGACAGTTCCTAGATCTTGATGAAGATGCTTCCCTATGTCATAGTGGGGACGAGTACTATAACCTCAACGGTATACTCCCGGTGAGCACGAGTCAATTCCTAGATCTTGATGTTTTTTTTCCTCCGTCATAGTGTGGACGAGTTCTATAACCTCAATGGTATACTCCCGGTGAGCACGAGACAGTTCCTAGATCTTGATGAATATGCTTCCCTACGTCATAGTGTGGACGAGTACTATAACCTCAACGGTATACTCCCAGTGAGCACGAGTCAGTTCCTAGATCTTGATGTTTTCCTCCGCCATAGTGTGGACGAGTTTTATAACCTCAACGGTATACACTCGGTGAGCACGAGACAGTTCCTAGATCTTGATGAAGATGCTTCCCTACGTCATAGTGTGGACGAGTACTATAACCTCAACGGTATACTCCCGGTGAGCAGGAGTCAGTTCCTAGATCTTGATGTTTTTCCTCCGTCATAGTGTGGACGAGTTCTATAACCTCAACGGTATACTTCCATTGAGCACGAGACAGTTCCTAGATCTTGATGAAGATGCTTTCCTACGTTATAGTGTGGACAAGTACTATAACCTCAACGGTATACTCCCGGTGAGCACGAGTCATTTCCTAGATCTTGATGTTTTCCTCCATCATAGTGTGGACGAGTTCTATAACCTCAATGGTATACTCCCGGTGAGCACAAGACAGTTCCTAGATCTTGATGAAGATGCTTCCCTACGTCATAGTATGGACGAGTACTATAACCTCAACGGTATACTCCCGGTGAGCACGAGTCAGTTCCTAGATCTTGATGTTTTCCTCCGTCATAGTGTGGACGAGTTCTATAACCTCAACGGTATACTCCCGGTGAGCACGAGACAGTTCCTACATCTTGATGAAGATGCTTCCCTACGTCATAGTGTGGACAAGTACTATAACCTCAACGGTATACTCCCGGTGAGCACGAGTCAGTTCCTAGATCTTGATGTTTTCCTCGATCATAGTATGGACAAGTTTTATAACCTCAACGGTATACACTCAGTGAGCACGAGACAGTTCCTAGATCTTGATGAAGATGCTTCCCTACGTCATAGTGTGGACGAGTACTATAACCTCAACGGTATACTCCCGGTGAGCACGAGTCAGTTCCTAGATCTTGATGTTTTTCCTCCGTCATAGTGTGGACGAGTTCTATAACCTCAACGGTATACTTCCATTGAGCATGAGACAGTTCCTAGATCTTGATGAAGATTCCCCCCAGTTGAATTATGGACAGGTTCTTAATACTCAGCCTAGGCATTCTCTCAGTTGAAGTACGGGCAAGTTCCTAAATCTCAACAAAAGTTAGACTTCCCCAGCAGAATCTTCTACAAACAACAAGTATGCAAGTTATCGCTAATGAATCTCTTATGCGATCGACACTCCTGCAAATGGCATCTGTAAGCCCATCCTCCTACCAACAATCTCCAAATGGCATCTGTAAGCCTATTCCCGACATCACAATGCTGATACTACACCATGCGAGTGCAAATATTTGGGCACTCTAGTGTTCAATTATCTTCCACCTTCGGATCACGAAAGGCTCGAAAGCCAATCTATATCCTCAGGTTTAAGAAAATTGAACAGGGGCAACTGTTGTACCCCAAAATTTGCCCTCTTATTCTTCAAGGCCTTTCTCACAAGGATTCTCAAGGTTCAAGCAGGCACAAGTACTTTGGATTTTTCCAGTACCAAAATTAAAAGGAAACTGTCAAAAAGGGAGAAAACAGATAAAAATATGATTTTGACAAATTTGGAGGAAAACAAGTCTCCTTCGATTCAGCACCCTTCGATTGACTCTTGGCCTCCTTCGAATGCAACTTAGGTACATCCTTCGTTTGGATTTGAAACCTCCTTCGATTCAGCCTTTTGATTGGACAAGTGTGCTGCCTACATGGTTGCAATCTAAGGCCATGACATGTTGGCCACACATGCCCCCTGTAAGGAAACCTTTTCGATTCACCAAGCGTGCTGCCTGCAAAGCCTACTTCGATTTGGACAAGTTTACTGCCTACAAGCCAGCTTCGACTGGACAAGTTTCGATGGGACAAAGTAACCATCTCTATGCATCCTTCAAGTCCACTTGCACCAATGGCCTCTTGCATACTTTGCTTCATACAAGTTTCATTTGATCCAAGAAGTATCTTCATACGAGATGTGACTAAGTTCTTGCTTCCCTTGAAAAAGCGCCCTTCAATTCAGAAGCCAGGAACTTCCCTCATGCTAAAAAGACACAAGGCAATGACTCCCTTTATGTTTGTTTCGATCCACATGCTTCGATTGGGCAACATGCTTCCTTCGAACACGAGCTTTCGATTAGGCAATATGTTTGCTTTGATCCAAGCTTCGACAGGGCATTAGCTTCCTTCGAGTAAGCTTGTTTCGACCATAAGCTTCGATTGAGGCAAAGGCTTCCTTCGAACAAGTGCGCTTTGAAATTCTGGCTACATATACTCAATGTCACGTTCAATGTTATGACACCGTATCTGACTTACTATATGACAGTAAATACAAAAACAATAAAGAACACAGTCAATTGTTTACCCAGTTCAGTGTGCAACAACACCTACTCTGGGGGCTACCAAGCCAGGGAGGAAATCCACTATAAGAGATGTTAATTCAGGAATAAACCAACCAGTTTATCTCCTTCACTTAAGACCTACCCAATGCAATTTCAATCTAAGTACAACTTAAACCTGAGTTCCTACTCACTCCCCCTCAATCACAGCAGTGATACATAAAACAATTTGACTAATGAATTGATGAAGACACTCTTCAAAAACATACACTTGATTAAGCTTCACAGCTTTTTAATCAAGTAACACAACCACTCTTGCTTCACAGCTTTGAGTGATACACACACCTAACTTGACTCTGCTTCACAGCTTTAGTCAAGAGACATACAAACACTCTTGCTTCAAAGCTTTGAGTGCTACACAACCCTTACAATTAAAAACCTATTCCAAGTCACTTATCACAATGATAATTGCTTGGATTACAATAGTTAAAACTATACAGCTTCTAAATGATCTTCTGTCAAAAAGGGATTACTTTCAAAACAGCAGCCCTGTTGAATATATAGCAGCTGCATCTTCAGTTAGGGTTTCCACAAAAAGCTAGGGTTAATTCCATTTGACCTTAAGACTAGGTCACAGGACTTTATCAACCAGGTTAGGGTTGAGCTAGGTTAACCCAAAGAAAACGCAGGATTCTGTTCTGGAAAGACTGAGTCATTTTCCTGAAAAAAACTCAGAATTAACCAAACTGCATACCTGTTAGTTCAGAACAGGATGTCTTAACATCTGTTATGACATCTGAAAAACCTGTCTACTGATTTAGGAAAATGTGATCATTTTGCAAAAATGCTCAGATACACACTTAAACATCAGTACCTGTATGACAATATTTTTCTGCAAAGGTACCTAATGAATCAGTACAAACTAAACTAGAATGTTATGACATCAGTCATGACATTCACACATACACTTGGGTTTTACCAAAAATGCAAGCCAATACCTAAACAACTACAAACTCCCCCTTTGGCAGATTTTTGGCTAAAGACCCTAAGCAATCAGAGATAGATAGCAGCAGAAAGAAATGACTGCAGAAAAATAGAATGTCTAATTAAGTAAGTACCAAAATATATCTCCCCCTCTTTAGCCACAAATGGGCCAAAGATACATGTTCATAAAAATTATACAGTCATCCAGAAAAGTAATAAGAGCAGCAAAAAAAACTGAGCACACTTCCAAACTCCACCAGGGACCAGCAACAACTCCACCAAACAGCAACCAACCTTTAAGCACTGTCATCAGACTCAGAGGAGCTAGTTTCTTCAGTATTGAGATGACCTTCAGCTTCTACACCCTCTTCCCTTCTGTTTCCTTCAGCTTCCTCCTTTTCTAACCTGGCAATTAGGATTTCTAGGGTCTTTTTCCTAGCTTCCAGTTCTTTGCAGGTCTCTTTTAATACAGCTATGACATCAGATGTCTTGGACTGGGTCTTCACAGACGATGTCTCAGCTGATGTTATGACAATATCAGGAGCATGAGATCCCTGAAACAGTTTGTAGTGCAACCCAAGGGCAGGAGCTCTTTTGCAAGTAGTATCTCTTGCCACCAGGATATCAGGATATTGTGCAAGGATAATTCCACAAAGGAGGGAGGGAAAGGCAATTGGTCCTTTGACAGCATAACTACCAACATGTTTTAAAGTTTGTTCAAAAATATACCTGCCATAGTCAAAAGCAGTCTTGGTTCCCACAGCATAAATAAATCTCCCCAATCCTGTGGAGATAGTTGATTTATGGTTTGTAGGCACCCTGTTAGCTGCACCAATCTTGTGCAGGATGGCAAATTTCATGCTAAGTTTGCTGGCATTCAGCTTGCCTTTCAAGGGCCAGCACTTCACTTGCCTTGTTGTGATGGTTTGACAAACTTCATTGTCAGTGACTTCCAGATCAGGACAATCCTCATTTGTTCTTCCAAGAAATTTGTTAATTTCTGATGGAGAGAACTTGACCCTTCTTCCTCTAACAAAAACACTTTCAAAGTCAGCTGACCTTCTATCAGCACAATCATTAGACAAGTTAACTATGAACTCCTTGACCATATTTTCATAACACTTGTTAAATTTTATCACTGTCTTCATCAGTCCAGCATTCTTGATCAGGTCCATGATGTCTTTGCACTCCATGGCATCATTGTTGAGTTCTCTTTCTAAGGCTATTCTCTTTAAGCAAATATACTTCCATCTGTTTGCATTGTCAGGATGATGAAAAGAGATGTTGTTTGTTGGGACTTCAGGAACTCTAGCAATTTTGCTGGAGGGGAGCTTCCTTCTGATAGGAATTTCTTCAGCATCAATCTCAAATTCTGATTCCTCATCAGAATCAGAAGATTCAGGTTCTTTTCTCTTCTTTGAAATTGGTTGTCTAGCAGTATGCACCTGGGCCTTCACCTTCCCTTTGGACTGAATAGTTTTCACAGATTCTACCCCAGCCATGCCTTCAGCCTTGGATTTCTTAACAACAGGTTTATCTTTGGACACACATTTTGCATCATTTTGATTACCCTTTCTTTTAATTAATCTCCTAGCTATGCTAGGGTTTACATTGGCAATCAGATCATTATCTGAGTAATCCTCATCCACATCAATGATAGGTGGATCAGCAGTCTTTTCTGAAGGGTTCTGAATGTTGTCATTTTGTGTCACAACATTCTCAGAGACATCTACATTCTCAGAGACGTCCACATTTGGGCTTCCTGATTGATTTAAAGGGACAGAAATCCCCGGTACAGGTTGGTTTCCGCTTAGTATACTAGTAACAAGCCTAGCAATAGCTTGATGAACTTGAAATGATCCTTCTCTATTTGGAACAGAAGAAGAAGGATGAGAAGGATTACCAGAGGCTGCAGCTTGAGCTCTTCCTGCATGTCTAGTTCTTAGCTTTTTGACTTTGGCGGGGTCAGTTGCCATCTCTCTGAGAGGAGTGACCTCAAGAACTTCAGATTCTATGCATGTGGTGATTGCTCTAGAGTCTTGGTCAGATGATGAAGATGATGAGGATGATGAAGTCGCCTTGGTTGAAGATGATGTCTGAGACATTTTGATTGACTTAGAGCAACAGTAGCAATTTGGGAGAAAATTTTGATTGAGAGAAGGGAACAGGTTGCAAGGTCGAGAGAGGTAGGAGGCAAAAGAGAGTCTTTTCAACTTCTTAGGAATTTTGAAGGAATTTGGAAAACATATGATTAACCCACTAAAAATAGACTTAACAAGATTAACTCCTTCAACCCTTGTTTTAAGCAAAATTAATTGCTATAATTTCTCATGTTGGCAAATACCCAACCTGCCCCTCAAGTTTTCAAGTTTATTTCCAACAAGAGCCTTGGTAGAAGAATCAGCCAGCTGAAGCTTAATGATACCATGTTCCAGTTTAATTGACTTCTTCTCTACAAAGTCAATGTGCTTGGTCCTGCTATGATGAATAGGGTTCATGGAAATATTGATTGTATTCAGATTGTCATAATATAATGTCACAACATCTTGTGAGACATTATACTCAGTGAGCATCTGTTTTGACCAGATATTTTGAGAATAGTTACTCCTAGCTGCAACCATTTCAGCATAGAGTTGGGAAGGCATTATTTTGACATGAATCATAGTTCTGGTTGATTCTTGAATGATCTTATTTTTCTTTTTGTCCACTCCATTTTGATGGAGAGTTGTAGGAGAAGAGACTTCACGACTCATTTCTTCAGGAAAACAGAATTTATTAGACTTGTTGTTTCCAACATCCTTGTCATGATTACTTCTGGTTCTGACAACACATCCTTCTTCAAGTTTATTCACCATATCATAGACATGTTTCTTTTTACCAAGCCTTTCAATTTTAAGTTCACCACAAACCTTTCTTTTATCAGTCTGTAGTTTTGGAGTCCTTCTGACTGCTTCCATAGAGATGGCTCTTTTCATTCTTCTTAGATGAAGATGACCAAGCTTATGGTGCCACAGGTTCATCTCTTTTTCTTCTTTGGTAATTAGACACATAGTGGAGTTATTAGTGTTCTCAGGCTGCCACAAGTAACAGTTATCTTTGGACCTGACTCCTTTCATTGCAATTTCTTGTTTTTCATTGATTACAAGACATTCAGATTTTGAGAAATTGACCTTGAATCCTAGATCACACAGTTGACTGATACTAATGAGATTAGCAGTCATCCCTTTTACCAGCAATACTTCACTCAGCCTTAGAACTTCAGGGCAGTCCAAATTACCAACTCCTTTGATTTCACCTTTAGCACCATCTCCAAAGGTCACATAATTGGTGTTGTGAGGTTTAACATGATTGAGAATGTTCTTTATTCCAGTCATGTGTTTAGAACACCCACTGTCAAAGTACCAGCCTTCCTTTGCAGACACTCTCAGGGAAGTATGGGCTATCAGGGCAGTAGCCTTTTTCTTCCATTGAGGAGTATGTGGTACCCTTTTTGACTTAGGTTTAACACCTGAGTTTTGATTAGGGTATCCATACAATTTGAAGCAGAAGGGCTTTATGTGTCCATACCTCCCACAATGATGACATCTCCATCTTTGGTATTTTTTCTTCATGTATTTCTGTTTCTGATGTTGAGAGTTGTGTTGAGACATCTGCTTTGACAATTGTTTAACATGCCTGATCTTCTTGTATGCACCAGATTTCTTAGCTTCCACAAATCCTAGTCCAGATTTGTTTCCCACATTTTGTCCAACTTGAAGAATCTCTTCCAATTTATCTGTTCCATTGGTCAGCATCTTGACAGATTTGGTCATTTGGTTCAGTTGTGAGTTCAGCAATTGAACTTCCCCTTCTAGATGACTTATAGTTTCAAGATCTGCCCATTTTTCAGCCTCCAGCTTTATAATGAGTTTTGATTATTTCTCATTCTGCACACAGACTTCAGCACTTCTGATATACAATTTCTTGTAGGTATCAGCCAGTTCTTCAAATGTCACTTCTTCATCACTGGTGTCACTTTCAGAGGTACAAACACTAGTTAGAGCAGTAACTAGTTTGGCAGATTCTTCTTCAGAATTACTTTCTGAATCACAGTCAGACCAAGTAACAGTCATTCCTTTCTTTTGTTTCTTAAGAAAGGTAGGACATTCAGCTCGAATATGCCCATATCCTTCACAGCCATGGCATTGAATTCCCCTCCCTTGGTTTCCCTTCTCTTCTGACTTTGGTCTTCTGCTGAAACTGTCAATGTCAGAGGGAATGTTATGAACATTAGACCTTGACTTTGGATCTATTCTTTTGATAAGTTTGTTGAACTGTCTTCCAAGCATGGCTATAGCTTCTGAAATATTTTCTTCTTCATCCCCCTTGTTTTCAACATTAGTGTTGGATACAAGTGTTATGCTCTTGTTCTTCTTGTCACCATTATCAGTGATCCCCATCTCAAAAGTATGAAGAGACCCAATAAGTTCATCCACTTTCAACTTGCTGATGTCCTGGGCTTCCTCTATGGCAGTTACCTTCATTGCAAATCTTTTAGGCAAGGATCTGAGAATCTTTCTCACCAGTTTTTCTTCTGACATCTTTTCTCCCAGTGCTCCTGAGGTGTTGGCAATCTCCAGGATGTTCATGTGAAACTCATGAATGGTTTCATCTTCCATCATTTTTAGATTCTCAAACTTGGTAGTCAACATCTGAAGCCTTGACATTTTTACTTTGGAAGTGCCCTCATGAGTAGTTTTGAGAGTGTCCTAAACTTCCTTGGCCAGTTCATATTGATGTACTAGTCTGAAAATGTTTCTATCAATTCCATTGAACAAGGCATTTAAAGCTTTGGAATTTCCCAGGGCTAACTCATCTTCTTCTTTACTCCAATCTTCCTCAGGCTTCAGACTGATTGTCCTATCTTTCTCAGTTATGGTGGGATGGTTCCATCCTTTGTCAGCAGCTCTCCAAGCCTTTTTGTCCAGAGATTTTAAGAAGGCAATCATACGAGGTTTCCAGTAGTCATAATTAGTTCCATCCAGAATGGGTGGTCTATTTCCAAAAACTCCTTCTTTGTCCATAGTGCCAGAAAGTGATATCCCTAGATCTCACCCAGTAATACAGGCAGGGTGCCTGCTCTGATGCCAATTGAAATTCTGGCTACAGATACTCAATGTCACGTTCAATGTTATGACACCGTATCTGACTTACTATATGACAATAAATACAAAAACAATAAAGAACACAGTCAATTGTTTACCCAGTTCAGTGTGCAACAACACCTACTCTGGGGGCTACCAAGCCAGGGAGGAAATCCACTATAAGAGATGTTAATTCAGGAATAAACCAACCAGTTTATCTCCTTCACTTAAGACCTACCCAATGCAATTTCAATCTAAGTACAACTTAAACCTGAGTTCCTACTCACTCCCCCTCAATCACAGCAGTGATACATAAAACAATTTGACTAATGAATTGATGAAGACACTCTTCAAAAACATACACTTGATTAAGCTTCACAGCTTTTTAATCAAGTAACACAACCACTCTTGCTTCACAGCTTTGAGTGATACACACACCTAACTTGACTCTGCTTCACAGCTTTAGTCAAGAGACATACAAACACTCTTGCTTCAAAGCTTTGAGTGCTACACAACCCTTACAATTAAAAACCTATTCCAAGTCACTTATCACAATGATAATTGCTTGGATTACAATAGTTAAAACTATACAGCTTCTAAATGATCTTCTGTCAAAAAGGGATTACTTTTAAAACAGCAGCCCTGTTGAATATATAGCAGCTGCATCTTCAGTTAGGGTTTCCACAAAAAGCTAGGGTTAATTCCATTTGACCTTAAGACTAGGTCACAGGACTTTATCAACCAGGTTAGGGTTGAGCTAGGTTAACCCAAAGAAAACGCAGGATTCTGTTATGGAAAGACTGAGTCATTTTCCTGAAAAAAACTCAGAATTAACCAAACTGCATACCTGTTAGTTCAGAACAGGATGTCTTAACATCTGTTATGACATCTGAAAAACCTGTCTACTGATTTAGGAAAATGTGATCATTTTGCAAAAATGCTCAGATACACACTTAAACATCAGTACCTGTATGACAATATTTTTCTGCAAAGGTACCTAATGAATCAGTACAAACTAAACTAGAATGTTATGACATCAGTCATGACATTCACACATACACTTGGGTTTTACCAAAAATGCAAGCCAATACCTAAACAACTACACGCTTCGATCTCATTCTTGCATTTGACTCAAGACCAAATCTCGTTTGCCAGGCTATGTTGTGTCCAAATCTTTACATAGTCAGAAGCTTGTACAAGGGTTTTAAACTTTGTCTTTTAGATACTACTATTCTTGGTTAAAGTCTACATACTCTTTCTTTTCATAGAGAGTACTTTAGTCACAAAATCAGCTTTCAATCTGATTTTGGTCTGAGCACAAGCAAGGCCAGAAGCATAAGTCACATCTTCTGCACCACAACTGCCAAGAGGCCCCCCACATGTACTTTCACGTTACATTATTTTATCATTTATTTGCAAGGCTGGCTTTGGACAACATGTCCATTCTTTCTCTATAAATAGAGGAACATTTACAAATCTAGGAGAGGATCTTTGGACCAGAGGAACGAATCTCCCAAATTTTCTCAAACACAACAAAACTTCTCAAGTTCATCAACACTTGAGAAATCAAAACCCAGAATCCAAAACACTCACCTCTTTCGATTCTGAAGAACACCCCACACATAGAAGTTTGTTCAAACTCCAAGACAACCTTCTGTGACAACTCTTCGAACCAAAAGCAAACCCCCTGTGACTACTCTTCGAATTCCAGAAACGTCCAGGTAGCAGTTCAAGTTCGAATCCCACATCCATTCAAGGCCTGAAGCAAGGTAAGTTATTCTTACCTTTGAACTTTTCGTTTCATGGCATAATAATTTTCCCTTTCGTTTGAAACATGTACATACCATTGTTCCTTTCGTTTCCACCCTTTTAACATATTTTTCAGAGCTAACCCTTTCGTTTTTGCTTTATGTTTACCTGAACTTGCTTTAACTGTTAAACTGTTTACCAAACAAATACTAGCATGGCCTCAGGCCATGTTGCCATTTAATGCTTTAAATGAAAGAAACAAGAAACAGGAAATAGGAAACGAAGCTTCTGGCTTCTATCCTCTTTCTCCAGGTCGAACAAAAGTGATAACCAGGAGGAAAACCATACACTGACTTCCAGGCTCAGTCGAAAGGCATTTCCGCACTGCTTTCGACCTCCAGTCGAAGAAGACAACAAGGAAGAACCAGAAGGCTTCGCCATACACTGACTTCCAGGCCAATCGAAGGCCAGGACCTCACTGGTGCTAGTCCCAATCGAAGGAGGCCAGCAGAATGCAAATCGAAGGGTGCTCCTGCCTGAATCGAAGAATCTCTTTTTTACTTCTTTTTATCTTATTTTTCCTTTACATTTCTATGCACTTCAATATGGTTGTAATAGTGTAGGATTTAGTTTTTGCAATTTTTATTACTTTTGTACAAATGCTAGTAACTAGGTGTGTATGGAAAGATAAAACCAACAAGTAGACAACCTCTAATCAAAGACTAAATGCATGCAATAAAACACACTTTGCACACATGCACCCTTAGGGTAACCTCACTTGTTGCCTCAGAAAATAGTCATGTCCCTCGAGCATGAGCGTTTTAGTAAAGACCCTCGATAAAAGATCGTAGTCCCTCGATGACCCTCGATGTTGCCTTCGGTAAATGATCTAGTCCCTAAAACGACATTGCTAAAACGTCCCATATGTTGCCTTCTATGACTATACAAACGTCCCATGCCCGTCCCTTCACATCCAATAATGGGGCTTCTTACCAAATCAATTGTAAGATAGCAACATCTAAAGGAGGAGGAAAAGAACATATAAGACCTTTCGAGTAGGTAGATTCGCTCTTAGTTACTCGCTTGCTCACAATTAAAAAAAACATTTTTACACCCACACTCTCATCTTTGAACTATTTTCGAAACAAACACTTTGTAGGCGTTCTTATAAAAACGAGAACCATTACGAAGTTCCATTTTCAAAATACTTTCAAAAAACACATCTCACAAACACACCTTTGAACTATTTTCGAAACAAACACTTTGTAGGCGTTCTTATAGAAACGAGAACCATTACAAAGTTCCATTTTCAAAAATACTTTCAAAAAACACACACCACAAGCACATTCAAACAAAAGCAAGTGATCTAAGCAAGTAACTAAGAGCCCATGGATAACCATGGATGAAAAGGGTGCTAGCACCTTCCCTTTTCATAATCTACCCCCCGAACCCACGAAAACATCTCAAAGGTCTTTCCTGTGCTTTTTCACCTTTCCTTTTGGATAAAAGAAAAGTCGGTGGCGACTCTTGCTAAACCGCAACATTTGCGAACACAAACGCAAACTCCAAGTCAATTCTCCCACCATATCACAGCTATCCCTTACACACACCCACACTCACAAATGCAGGTACCCTTCCATTCCGGATCCCATGGGTAACGATACTGCTATAGCCTTCAGTGACTCTGAAGATCTGATCTACCAAGCCGAATACGAAGGTGAGGAAAATTGTGAGGTGCCAGGGGAATTCGCCATACTTTTACAACAAGAAGAAAGAGCAATTCAGCCTCATGAGGAGCAGTTGGATACAATCAACTTGGGTACAGAGGATGAAAAAAAGGAAATCAAGATAGGTGCCAATCTAGAGCCAAGTGTCAAGGAGCGCTTAATTTAGCTTCTGCATGATTATGTTGAGATCTTCGCCTGGTCATACGAAGACATGTCGGGACTCGATATAGACATTGTGGTACACCGTCTACCCACAAGAGAAGACTGTCCACCAGTAAAACAAAAGGTCCGCCGCATGAGACCTGACATGTCAGAGAAGATCAAAGCAGAAGTTATGAAGCAGTTCAATGCTGGATTTCTGGATATTACTTCCTATCCACAATGGGTTGCTAACATTGTGCCCATGCCTAAGAAGGACGGAAAAGTAAGAATGTGCATGGATTATAGAGATTTAAATAGGGCCAGCCCTAAAGATGACTTTCCACTTCCGCACATCGACATCCTGGTTGACAACACAGCTCAGCACAAAGTATTTTCTTTCATGGACGGATTCTCAGGTTATAACCAGATTAAAATGTCACCTGAGGACATGGAGAAAACTACTTTTGTCACACAGTGGGGTATGTTCTGCTACAAAGTAATGCCATTCGACTGAATAATGTCGGGGCAACCTATCAACATGACATGGTAGCTTTGTTTCATGATATGATACATCATGAGATAGAAGTCTATGTGGATGACATGATAGCCCGATCACAAACTGAAGAAGAACACCTGTATCACTTGCAAAAGTTATTTGTCAGGTTGAAGGAGTACAAGCTCGGACTAAACCCAAACAAGTGTACATTCGGAGTCCGGTCCGGTAAACTCTTAGGTTTCATTGTCAACAACAAAGGCATCGAGGTTGATCCTGCCAAAGTCAAAGATATACAAGAAATTCCCGCTCCTCGCACTGAGAAGGAGGTCAGAGGTTTCTTGGGACGCCTAAACTACATTGCTAGGTTCATTTGTCACCTAACATCTACTTGTGAACCAATCTTTAAGCTGTTGAAGAAAGATCAGGTAGTTCGATGGAATGATGACTGTCAAGTTGCTTTCGATAAAATCAAGGAGTATTTGCTAGAACCTCCTATCTTGATTCCACTC
This sequence comes from Vicia faba, assembly GCA_948472305.1. Taxonomy (NCBI): domain Eukaryota; kingdom Viridiplantae; phylum Streptophyta; class Magnoliopsida; order Fabales; family Fabaceae; genus Vicia; species Vicia faba. The sequence goes on along the minus strand of OX451739.1, from coordinate 1,182,587,521 downwards.
ATCGAGGGAAGACCGCTAATCATGTATCTGACCGTCTTAGAGAATTCAATGGGGTGCGTACTGGGGCAGCATAACGAGTCTGGCCGAAAAGAGCATGCCATTTATTACCTTAGCAAAAAGTTTACCGACTGTGAAACCAGATATTCACTGCTCAAGAAAACTTGCTGCACTTTGGTATAGGCTACTCGCCGGCTAAGGCAGTATATGTTGACTCATACCACTTTGCTGATATCTAAGATGGATTCGATCAAGTACATATTTGAGAAGCCTGCTTTGTCTGGAAGAATAGCTAGATGGCAGATGATCCTAACAGAATACGACATACAGTAAACGACCCAAAAAGCTATAAAGGGGAGTGTGCTAGCTGACCATCTAGCCCGTCAAGCTGTCGAAGATTATCAATCCATGAAGTTTGACTTCCTTGACGAAGACATCATGACTTGGGACAACATTGAAGATATCAGACCATATGACGGACCTGAACAAGGATCCTGATGGACCCTGTACTTTGATGGGGCATCCAATGCACTTGGCAACGGTATCGGCGCGGTACTCATATCCCCAGAAGGTTGTCATGCTCCTTTCACCGCCAGACTTTACTTCAATTGTACGAACAACATGGCAGAGTATGAAGCATGTATTTTTGGACTCAAGGCCGCCATGGACTTGGGAATCAAATCTTTGATTGTGTTTGGGGACTCAGCTTTGGTCATCAGTCATATCAAAGGAGAGTGGGATACTAAGCATCCAAACCTCATCCCTTACAAAGAACATGTCTTGACATTGTTACCACATTTCGAGTAGATTACTTTCGAGAACTTCCCGCGAGAAGAAAATCAGCTAGCAGACGCTCTAGCTATAATGTCATCCATGTTTAAACTTAACTGGGATAATGAGGATCCCCAAATCACCATTGAACGGGTGGATGAACCGGCATACTATCACGAGATTAATACCAAGGAAGTAGTGGACCATCCATGGTTTCATGAAGTCAAAAGGTATCTCGAGGCGCAAGAATACCCTGAAGGAGCTTCAGTCAATGACAAAAAGTTCTTAAGGAGATTCTCAGCAAAGTTCTTCCTAAGTAATGGCATCCTGTACAAGCGCAGTCATGATTCTATTCTGCTCCATTGTATGGACAAAGCTGAAGCTGAAAAGATCATGGCTGAATTGCATGAGGGTACCTTTGGCACTCACTCTAGCGGGCATACGATGGCTAAGAAGATTCTAAGGGCAGGCTATTACTGGTCTACCATGGAATCTGACTGCTATCAACATTCCCGAACATGCCATAAATGTCAAGTCTATGCAGACAAGGTGCACGTGCCTCCAGTTCCTCTAAATGTCTTAACAGCTCCTTGGCCCTTCGCTATGTGGGGAATCGACATGATTAGAGAGATCAAGCCTACAACATCCAATGAACACCGCTTCATTCTGGTGGACATTGACTAATTTACCAAGTGGGTCGAAGCAGCTTCCTTCGCATCTGTTACTAAGAATGTTGTTTCCCGCTTCATCAAGCAGAACCTTATTTTTCGGTACGGTATCCCCAAAAGGATCATCACTGACAATGGTACAAACCTTAACAATACTATGATCACCGCTTTGTGCGAGCAGTTCAAAATTCAACATCATAATTCATCTCCCTATCGGCCAAAGATGAATGGTGCAGTCGAAGCTGCGAACAAAAACATCAAGAAGATCATACAAAAAATGAGTCACCTACAAGGACTGGCATGAGATGTTACTGTTTGCTCTCCACGAGTACCGTACCACGGGTCGCACATCAACTGGGGCAACACCCTATTCCTTGGTTTATGGCATGGAGGCTATTTTACCTATCGAGGTTCAGATTCCCTCTTTGAGAATCATGAAGGATGCTGGTTTGAGTGAAGACGGTTAGATTCAAACCCGACTTTATCAGTTAAACTTAATTGATGAAAAGAGACTTACTGCTGTTTGCCATGGTCAGACGTACCAAAAACGAATGATCAAGGCTTTCAATAAGAAAGTCAGATGTCAGGTATATCAAGTCGGAGATCTAGTGATCAAACGCATCATCTTGCCACAAAGTGATCCCAGGGGCAAATGGACTCCTACCTATGAAGGACCATTTGTAATCAAGAACATCTTTTCTGGTGGCGCAATGATCTTAACCACCATGGACGGTGACGACCTGCCGCACCCTGCGAACGCAGACATAGTCAAAAGATACTACGCATAAATGACCCACTAGGTTGACACACCTAGGCAAAAAAAGGGCATCCCGGTGAATCGAAAACCCGAAAGGGCGGTTCAGGAAAAAATTAGTGATACAAAAAATTTGTACACCCGGCAAGTTGAAAACCCGAAAGGGCGACTTGGGCAAAAAAGGGTTTCTCGGTGGACTGAAAACTCGAAAGGGAGGTCCAGGAAAAAGTTAGGGAATTAAAGCGTATGACTATGTCTCGTCGAATCACTTTAAGGACAATCTCTTCACAGACAAACTCTGAGCTTCTGATCAGTTCAATCATCTTCGGACGAAGCAACGGATGGATAAGATATTCGGAGATACGAAGGCTATAGCAAAATGGGAACCCCATGGGATTTTTATACACACATAGTTGTCTTTATTTATATAAATTTTTTCTCATTTTTATGACACCATCCTCTTACTAGGATGTCTATCTCCTTTGTATACAAATACTTATTCAAAGTAAATCAAAGATGTCTCTTTCAAAGTACAAAAACTATTTGCCTTTTTCTTTTACACTTGTGTTTTTATTTGCAAAAACATACAATGATTCATTGATGAACATATGCATTTGAACATAATTACTGTTTACAAATAAACAGGATGGAAAAGAACAATTACTGACAGACTGAAAGGATAGGAAAATGTCTCTAGGTTATTCCAGGAGCAATCCCTACAGTACATCATCTAGATCCCCAGCGGAGCTAAAACCTTGAAATACAGATCCCCAGCGGAGTTAAAACTTCAAACTCCCAATCCCCAACGGAGTTATAATTTCAAACCCTTAATCCCCATCAGAGTTAAAACTTCAAACTCCCAATCGCCAGTGGAGCAAGAACTTTGAGTTACAGATCCCCAGCGGAGCTGAAACCTTCTTCCTCACTTGAGTCAAAACTTCAAACTATCAATCCCCAACGAAAACCATCCAGTTTATCCAATTTCCCCAGCAAGTTATCTTCAAGCCTGGAAGTCAACCAGATAATAGTTAACTTTTTTCTTATCCCCAACCTCGGATAACTTCCCAGTAAAGTGGCAGACGACCAAAAAATCCTAAACTTACTCTCCAGCAGTAAGCCTTCTTCCCCCACAGAGTTTTTACTCCCCAACAGAATGAAGATTCTCATTCTTATTTCCCCGGTGAAGTCACCAAAGTTTTATTGCTCCTCAACAGAATGAAGATTCTCATTCTTACTTCCCCGCAGAAGTCATCAGAGTCTTCCTTATTCTCCAGCAGATCAAGGATTTCCTTTGTGTAACCCCCAGTAGAGGTCATCAAAAATTCTCTGGATTCCCCAAGCAGATTACTCAAGCAGTATATGGAATCTCTCACAACAAATTTTTTGTCAATACTCCAACTTCAAGACGTGAAGGATCCTCATATCCCCACAGAAGTTGTCAAGGATTTTTAATCCCCAACGGTCGCCCAAGATTTCTTATCCTCAGCAGTCAAGGATTTATTTCCCCCGGCAACATTCAAGGGTTTATTATCCCCAGTTGTCAAAGATTTATCCTCCTCAGCAATATAGCAAACCAGCTTACATGCGCATACATTACATCCACATATCATAAACATGGATAAAACACATTTATTGTATCATACATTTCATGCAACATAACTCTGTGTTTCAGCTAACATTTTACCCTTTTCAGGATAAGATTAACAGCTATCATTAACAATATTCAAAGATTTCATATACAATAAAGATACACTCTAGACACGGAAGTCATTCTATTACTCATTCATATTTCAACCTCAGATACAGTAAAGATACACTCCAGACGCGGAAGTCATTCTATTACTCATTCAGAATTCAAGGTCAAGATACAGTTCAGTTACGCTCCAGACATGGTAGCCATTCTGTCACTTATTCAGATCTCTTATTCAGATTCCAGTCCAGATACGCCCCAGACACGGTTGCCATTCTGTCACTTATTCATATTACAATACAGATACACTCTAGACACGGAAGTCATTCTGCTACCTATTCAGTTTCCAGTCCAGATACGCTCCCGACACGGTTTCCATTCTGTCACTTATTCTGATTCTCCCCAGCTCAGAGATGCTCCAGACACAGATGTTATTCTATTGCTCATTCAGATTTCAACTATCAGATACAGTACGGGTACGCTCTAGACACGGTTGCCATTCTGTCACTTATTCTGATTTTCCCCAACTCAGATACGCTCCAGACACGGATGCCATTCCATCACTAACACAAATTCAGTCTCCAGATGCAGCTCAGATACATTCCAGACACGGACACCATTCTGATACTCATTCTTTTGACTTACAACATACAATTCAACAAACATTCTTGGATGGCATCTTTAAGCCCATCTCTAACAAGATTCTATCACATCTCCAAATGGCATCTTTAAGCCCATTCCCTTAACTACACTTTGACGAGTGCAAATTTACGGGCACTCTAGTGTCCAATCATCTTTTACCATCGAGTCACGAACGGCAAAGCTCGTCAATCTAACTCTTCAGGTTCAAGAAGATTGAACAGGGGCAGCTGTTGTACCCCAAAATTTTCCCTCTCATATTATCAAGATTTTTCCTCATAAGACTTCCTGGACTCAAGACAAGATTAGGGTTTGCTCAGCTCAAGACCTCATCTTGCACTGATGACCTGAAATTAGGGTTTGAGTTTGCACAAGGATTTTTGGACCATCAATGCTTCATGTGACTTTCATACACCATCTTGGACCCCTAAGATTGCTCATGACAAGTTTCAAGCCTTGAACCACATTTTTGACCAGCAATTGGACAGTTGACCTAAAAATCAGCTGTATTGGGGAAAAAAGTCAACCATGGCCAATTTACAGTCAAAATTCATAATTTTTTGATCCACAACAACATTTTAGGCTCCTATGTACCATTTGATCAAGTTTGGATCCCAACTCCTCAAGAAATTTGATCAGATCATCAAAAGGGCAAAATGGTCAAAATTAGGGTTTTGACTGAGAAAGGGAAATTTCTAATTTTTAACCTAGCCAATAAACAATTGGGTTCAAGCATGATTTCAAGGACTCAATATCATCATATTTACCTAATTACATAGTTCAGAAAATCTCAAATGCATAGGATTGACAGATGAATTTTGCAGTCAACTGATCAAAAGTCAATTGTACACTGAAAAGTCAAACTTTGACTTTTTGGTCAAAATCAAGTGCCAAGGGTCATAATTCATCAAGATGTGTCAAAACATGAAACTTTTTGATCAAGAAAATCAATTTTGCAAATTAGGGGTTCAATTTGAAAAATTTTCATAACTTAGAAAATTTCTAAGTATGGAAAATTTCTTATTTTTTCCCAACTTTCCACAACTTTTTCACCATGATGCAATTGGATTCAATCAAAACTTACAACATGAAAGTTGTAGTACTCCATGAAATATACAACTTTGATTCACAAAGTTTTCCAAAAATATGCTTGGATCTCAAGTTATGATTTTGTGAATAGGGGTCCATAAACTTTTTAACTTAGTGAAAATTTGCCCTACTTTAGGCAGAATTTTGACCTAACTTCATGGAAATGTTTCACCTAGTTCCAAGAGGTATCTCAAAATTCATTTCAAATATGGATTTTAGAGAATGTTACAAGCTTTCCAAAATGTCAGAGAACTCTCCAAGATCATTTGTGGTTAGGGAGAATTGAAGAAGAGAAAATGGCAATTTGTCACTTTTGTTCAAGCCATGTTTATAATGCTTCAAGTTGCAAATCAGTTCCTAGCATGCTTGTACCTTGTATTACATGTTCTAATCCCTTCTACACTCCATAATTAAGTGCAAACTCAATGGATAATGGCTTTGTTTTGACTTTTGAAGCATTGCACAATGAATTAATCCAAAAATGACATAAAGTTCACAATACTACTTTGATAAAGCAAGCCTTTTTGCAACTTTACATTTCTTGAGTCATGGACCTGATCTTTTGTTGCAAGCAAGATCCACAAACATCAGGAAAAGTATACCAACCCTCTGCAGTCCACAAGCTAGCCTGTACAGGCCTTTGGCATTGTCACTTTCAACTTTCTTCAAAAGCAAGCAAATTGGCAAAAGTCAAGATAACTGGTCCATCTGATAAAGAGAAGCCTTGGCATCATTCTAAACATCTTCACAAACTTATCTCAAGAAAAAAACACAAATCCATAGAATCTAAAATACTCCCAAACACAAAAAAACACAAGTTTCTACCCAAACAGGGCATCTTCTGCAAAACCCTTGCCAAATCAATATTGGCTCGTGCGTTTCTCATTTTAAGACTTCAAACACTTTACCTACATCCTACCTAAATTATACAAGCCCTTGTCCTGGTTCTGGAAGCTCTATTTCAACCATCACCATTTCCATTTTGGAAGGTTGCAGGTTGACTCGTGCAGGGAGTTTCAGCCATCTACAAGGCCAGCTAAGCATTGGAAAAGCTTGAGGGAACTTCAAGGAAGCTCACACGATCTTCAGGCCTCACTCAAAGTTCCAACATTTCCATATCCAAACTCAGCTGAACAAGGTATTTTTCAAATCTCTATCTCTCTATTTAGGAAATCTCAAGCTTTGATTTGTGAAGCAAAAATGTAGTCCTTAACTTGCTTAAGTTGTACATATGCATAGTTGTTATTTATATTAATTGAGTAGTGAGAATTTGAAGCTTGAAGTTCATGAATAATTTATGTAAGAAATTAGGGCTACAGAAATTCTCCATGATCCTTGAGAGTTAGTTTACAAACTTTATATCACTGGAATTGTGAGATCATGAGCTACATTTTTCATGTTACAAGTTTTTGATTTTATGCAAAGAATAACAAGTTACAAATTGAAGCAAAAAACGCGCGCGTTTGGAGAAGCTGGAGGACAGGGATGAAGTCCTGGGCCTGGCGCGCCTTGGGCCTCCTGTTTCTACTTTTCACACACCCTTGTTTCCTATTTGCACCCCCCCTTTGCATATTTTTATATTTTGCATATTTTTCATTTCTTTTATGTTTATTGACTTTAATATTTTTTTCTAAACATTAAAAAATCCCAAAAATATTTTCTTAATTTTTTGCATTTTATTTTATTTTTTATCTTATTTTTTGCATAAAATATTGATTATTCAAATAAATAGAACTTTATTTTTTTAAAATAAATAGTAAATATATTTTAAAATATCATACATTTTTATTTTTGTTATTCAAACACATAAAATATTATTTCCATACATATTTTATTTTTTCTAATATTTGTTAATAATATTGTTATTATTTTTCTTGAACAAAAAATGAATAAAATAAATAATAGAAAACATAATTTTCTTTTTAACCAAAATTAGGGTTTCCCCTTTCAAAAATAATATTATTATTTTTTATTATTTTTAAGACTTAAATAATTTTATTTTTACATATATAAAATAAATACAAAAAACATTTTGCATAAATACATTTTATTGCATATTTAAATATTGTATATTTATTTATTGTACAATAGTTCAATTGGGTTGTAATAATTTTTAGGGTTTTATTTTGAGCAATATCCCCCATTCAAAATTTGTATCCCCCCTCCCATAATATTGTTGTAATAGTTTAGATTTATTTTACGCGATTTATCGCATTATATACATGTTTAGTAAACTAGGGTTTGTATGATAAGACAAAAATCAAACAAAATGCATGAAAATGACAACACGTTGCACACAAGCACCCCTAGGGTTTCACCCACTTGGTTGCCTTACAAAATGGCCATGGTATGCATGCTAGGTATCTTGGCAAAACAAAATAAAACAAAAGATCATAGTCCCTCGATGACGCTATCAAAAAAGGTTGCCTAAACAAATGATCTTAGTCCCTCAAAATGCTAAGATACTTGGAACCATTGCTATCATGGTCATACGATGACCCACGCCCGTCCCGTTTAACATCCAAAGATAGGGTTGTTTACCAAAACAATGGTAGGTCAACACCATCAAAGGAATAAAAATGTACAAGAAAGACTTTTGAGTAGGTAGAATGCTTCTAGTTACTTGATCAACTTCAAAATAATCCTTTCTATTTTTCAAACAATCACACACATTTCAAAACATTTCCCAACAACTTTCAAAACATTGAAACATTTTTCAAAAGACAAACATCTTTGTATACATTCTTACGAACAAGAATCATTATAAAGATTGCCTAAGCGATGACCTCTTTTCAAAAAACTTTCAAAACCACACAAAGCACCATTTCAAACAATTGCAAAAGCAAAGCAAGTGATCTAAACAAGTAACTAAGAGCCCATGGAAAACCATGGATGAAAAGGGTGCTAGCACATTCCCTTTTCATAATCTACCCCCCGAACTCAAGAAAACATCCCAAAGGTCTTTCCTGTGCTTTTTTACCTTTCCTTTTAGATAAAAGAAAAGTCGATGGCGACTCTTGCTAACCGCGACATTTGCGAACACAAAACACAAAACCTCAAGTCAGTTCTCCCACCGCATCACAGCATGATAATTAATATATTAAATTAGATCAATAATATCACCACTTCTCATCTCATAATCAATAATAATTATAGCATATATACTCATTCATCAACATCAAATACACTTCATTATTCAATCATATAATGCGACTCAAAACTATGAAAATGCATGTGGTACCAACATGAATGTAATGTCAAAATTTTCCAGTCCAGGCCATCTCAACGAGCACAAGCTCCATCTCAAAAATGAAATGTATGCGACTCATCATGAATGTAATGTCAACACTCAATCAACCACATCTCAATTATCTCAAAACAACAACATCTCATAAACATCTCAGAACAACAACATCTCATAAACATCTCAAAACAACAACATCTCAATCATCTTAAAACATCTCAATTACAGCGTCTCATAAATATCTCAAAATAATTTATTAAACATCATTTATTTATCAAACGTCATTGGTTCATCGTAATTACCAAACACAACTTTAATAACCACATCTCACTAATAACTCAGTTATATATCAATAGTACAGTAATCCATACTCAACGAGCATCAACAAGGCATAACCTTTATCTCAAAATTTGCCAGTCCAGGCCATCTCAACGAGCACAAGCTCCATCTCAAAAATGAAATGTATGTGACTCATCATGAATGGAATGTCAACACTCAATCAACCACATCTCAATTATCTCAAAACAACAACATCTCATAAACATCTCAGAACAACAACATCTCATAAACATCTCAAAACAACAACATCTCAATCATCTCAAAACATCTCAATTACAGCGTCTCATAAACATCTCAAAATAATTTATTAAACATCATTTATTTATCAAACGTCATTGGTTCATCATAATTACCAAACAGAACTTTAATAACCACATCACACTAATAACAGTTATATATCAATAGTACAGTAATCCATACTGTTATTCTGAATTTTTACAGTTTTACTATCACTAATCCTACTGTCATAATCCTAACAGCAACCTCTAAGCATCTCATGTTCATCATTATGTCCAAAACATCAGCACAACGACCAATCACGGGAATTAATCCTAAATCCTAAATTAGTTACCAGGATTACACTTCTTATCCATCATTTTAATCCTCTAGAATAGAATTCATCGCGTTAGCTAATCAACGCTTTGAACGACATCTCAAACAGCATCCTAAAACTCAAGTTACAGCAATTTAAAACTGATTCTATCAAAATTAGTCAGTATGGGTCGACATAAAACCCTATGGATCGACTCATCCTGCTTCTCCTTTACATCATGGGTCGACGCAAAACCCTATGGATCGACGCGTAATGCTTCATCTGTTCACTATGAGTCGACACATCCTCCTTATGGATCGACTCATCCTGACTTTAAATCACAGCATGTATCGACACATGCACCTTACCGGTCGACTCATCCTGAGTCTTACAACTACCATGCATCGATGCAAGCCCTTCTTGTATTGACTCATCCTGAGTCTATCAGCCTTCATGTATCAACACATCCAGTTTGGGGTCGACACATCCTGCTACAGTCTGCATAATTTCTGCGTTTTCTACTGTAATTTCACTACGGGAATTATGTTACAGTCCTACAAACCTTATTGTAATCATGATAATTCATCACCTAACGTTAACCTATATTACTACATCGATTAAACAACATCATGGCATCATTATTCATCCAAAATCCATCCATCTTCATCATACATCATCATATACATATCCAATTCAAGAACAAAACAACAATCCTCTAACCCCACATCTCAAACATCATGAACCCAGTTATAAAGTCAGAACCCCACCCTTACCTTGAATTGAAGGTCTCTCTACAATTTCTGGGTTGAATCTTCGTTCTTGTCGTTTTCCACTTTTTCCAACAGCTTCACGTTCTCTCCCAAATCCTTATTTTCTTCTACTGCTTCTTTCTTCTCTACCTTCTCACAAATAATAAAATAACCTAATATTCTATTATTCCTTAGTGGGCTCCAAACTTACACCCCCTTATTACATCTACTATCTCAAATTAAGCCCACCTTAATAATATTACACTTCTAATATTATTTCACCACATAATAATATTATACCTCTAATATTATTATTTCTCCACTTAATAAAATAAATCCAATTTAATTATAACACCACCTCACAAATATTCCAAAAATAGTTTAATTAAATAATTAATAAAATTACGGGCGTTACAACTCTCCCCCACTTAGAATATTTCCGTCCTCGAAAATTTAACTCAACCAAACAATTCAGGATAGGAGTCTCGCATCTTGCTCTCCAATTCCCAAGTCATGCTTTCACCAGCAGCTCCTAGCCAAACCACTTTAACCAAGGCAATCTCTTTGCCCCTCAGAGTCTTCATTTCATGATCTGCGATCTGTACAGGCATCGTCTCCACTGTAAGGTTTTCCCGTACTTGTACATCGTCCATATTAATCACATGAGATGGATCTGAAATATACTTTCGAAGTTGCGACACATGAAACACATCGTGCAAATTCAAAAGATTAGGCGGTAAAGCCACTTTGTAGGCAACATTCCCCACTCTCTTCAAAATCTGATACGGTCCAATAAAACGAGAAGTGAACTTCTTAGACTTCAATGCTCGCCCAACACCAGTCACATGTGTAACTCTCAAAAACATACGATCACCAGCTTGAAATTCTAAATCTTTCCTTCGCTTGTCATGATAATTCTTCTGTCTACTTTATGAAGCTTTCATCTTTTCTCGAATCAACTTCACCTTCTCAGTAGTCTCACGAACAAGTTCAGGTCCAAGTACTACACTTTCACCAGATTCATGCCAACATAACGGAGTTCTACATCTTCGACCATACAATGCTTCAAAAGGTTCCATCCCAATACTGGAATGATAACTGTTATTATACGTGAACTCTATCAACGGAAGATAAGTATCCCACGAACCTCCCTGCTCAAGAACACATGCCCTCAGCAAATCTTCCAACAATTGAATAGTCCGTTCAGTCTGACCATCTGTCTGAGGATGATACGCTGAACTCAACCTCAACTTAGAACCCAACGCTTCTTGCAAACTCTTCCAAAAATCAGAAGTAAATCTTGGATCTCTATCTGACACAATGCACAAAGGAACACCATGCAGCTTCACAATCACACTAGTATAAATCTTAGCCAACTTCGACACTAGAAAACTGATGTTAATAGGAATAAAATGAGTTGACTTCGTAAGCCTATCAACAATCACCCAAATCGAATCATGTCCTCTTGAAGTACTAGGCAACCCCGTCACAAAGTCCATTGAAATGCTATCCCATTTCCATTCTGGAACTTCCAACGGTTGCATCAATCCTGCAAGCTTCTGATGTTCAACTTTCGACTTCTGACAAGTTAAACACGCATACACAAACTGAGCCCCGTCACTCTTCATCCCAGGCCACCAAAACAAACCTTTCAAATCTTGATACATCTTTGTAGCTCCTGGATGAATACTCAACTTACTTTTATGACTCTCCTCAAGTATCACTTTCTTCATCTCAGCATCATCAGGAATACAAATCCGATTATGAAACCTCAACACACCTTGCTCATCTAACTTGAAATCACTATTCTCAGATTGATCAATCCCAACCATCAAGTCTACCAGTTTCACATCCAACTTTTGAGCTCCTCTGATACTGTCTAGATTTCATTATTAATCTTCAACATACCCAACATAACACTTCGCGGAGTAACCTCGCAAACTAAGCTCATATCTCTGAACCGCTCAATCAATTCCAACTCTTTAATCATCATTGCTGACATATGTAAAGTCTTTCGACTCAACGCATCAGCTACCACATTCGCCTTTCCTGGATGATAATTCAAACCAAAATCATAATCCTTTAACAGTTCCAACCATCTTCGTTGCCTCATATTCAGCTCTTTCTGATCAAACAAATACTTCAAGCTCTTATGGTCACTAAACACTTCAAATCTAGAACCATAAAGATAATGCCTCCAAATCTTCAACACAAAAACATCAGAAGCAAGCTCTAAATAATGCGTAGGATAGTTCTTCTCATGAGTCCTTAACTGCCTTGACGCATGAGCAACTACCTTACCATTTTGCATAAGCACACCTCCCAAACCCATCTTAGAAGCATCACAATACACCACAAAAGGCTCTCCTGGATTAGGCAACGTCAAAATCGGAGCCGACATCAACCTCTTCTTCAATTCCGTAAAACTTTCTTCGCACTGAACATCCCATACAAACGCTCTACCTTTACAAGTCAACTTAGTCAACGGAAGTGACAACTTAGAAAACCCTTCAATAAACCTTCTATAATAACCAGTTAATCCCAAGAAGCTTCTAATCTCAGTAGCTGACTTTGGAGTTTCCCATTGCAACACAGCATCAACCTTCGATGGATCTACAGCAATGCCACTACCTGAAATCACATGACCAAGAAAACTAACCTCTTCTAACCAAAATTCACACTTGGACAACTTTGCATACAACTTCTTCTCTTTCAAAATTTTCAATACTACTCTTAAGTGTTCAGCATGTTCTTCTTCTGACTTAGAGTAAATCAAAATATCATCAATGAACACCACTACAAACCGATCCAAATAAGTATGAAAGATACGATTCATATATTCCATGAATACTCCCGGCGCATTAGTAACACCGAAAGGCATCACCGAATACTCGTAATGTCCATAACGCGTTCTAAAAGCCGTATTCTGAATATCTTCATCCTTCACTTTAATCTGATGGTAACCCGACCTCAAATCAATCTTACTAAACACACGAGCATCCACTAATTGCTCCATCAAGTCATCTATTCTTGGAAGCGGATACTTGTTCTTAATCGTCACCTTGTTCAACTGTCTATAATCAACACAAAGCCTCATACTTCCATCTTTCTTCTTCACTAACAACACTGGAGCTCCCCACGTCGATACACTTGGTCTTACAAACCTCTTCTCAAGTAACTCTTCCAATTGCTTCTTCAATTCTGACAACTCAGACGCAGACATCATGTATGGTGCCATAGACACAGGTCTGGTACCAGGTACAAGATCAATAGAAAATTCAACTTCCCTCTGTGGCAGTACCTCCGGAATCTCATCAGGGAAAACCTCAGGAAATTCACACACCACCTACAATTCCTCAATTACAGCTTGAGTCTCTACAGATAGTGACGCCATCAACGAGAATATATGTGTTTCCTCTTGCATCAACTTTCTCAACTGTCTAGCAGACAAAAAACCATATTCCTCTTCTTCAGGAGTAGAAAACTTCACTGACTTGTTATAACAGTTAATATGAACACATTTATGCTCTAACCAGTTCATACCCAAAATCACATCTAAACCTCTTACCGGTAAACAAACCAAATCAACAGCAAAGTCTCTGTCGAAGATCGACAAGAGACACTTAGCACACACAAAAGAAGTAATCACCGATCCCTTTGCTGGAGTATCGACGACCATTTCTCCATTCAAAGAAGACAACACAAGACCCAATCTCTCAACACAATCAGCAACAATAAAACAATGCGTAGCACCAGTATCAATAATAGTGATTAAAGGAGTACTATTAATGAAACATGTACCTCTAATAAGTCTGTCCTCAGCAGCTGTCTGATCCTCAACCAAAGCAAACACTTTTCCACTTGACTGAGCCCTCTTCAGTTTCGGACACTGACTACCAATATGCCCTTCTTCTCTACAGTTGAAACAAACCACACTCTTGTGCTCACACTCAGATACAACATGTCCGTTCTTACCATAACGGAAACACCTCTTCACTTCAGTAGTGCACACATTACTCTTGTGTCTAGGTTTCCCACACTTAAAACAAATCACACCAGCATGAGCATCTCCCTCACTAGTCCTCTGACCATGAGCAACTCTCTGTTTACCCTTACCAGCTGGGGCATCATAAGGTTTACCATGATTCTGCGGGTGCTTACCCCTCTTCTCACTGATAATCTTATAATGAGCATTATTCTCTTCCTCATAAATTCTGCAGCTATCAACCAGATCAGCAAAGACACGGATTTTCTGATATCCAACTGCTCTCTTAATCTCCGGGCGCAACCCATTCTTAAACTTAATACACTTTGAAAATTCAGCATTTTCCTCAGCGTAATGCGGATAAAACTTGGCCAACTCAGCAAACTTGGCAGCATACTCAACAACAGACAAATTTCCTTGCTTCAGCTCAAGGAACTCAATTTCCTTCTTACCACGGACATCTTCAGGAAAATACTTTCTCAAAAACTCCCTACGAAACACGGCCCAAGTGACATTCTCACCTGCAGCTTCCAATTTCTGGCAAGTCTCTAGCCACCAGTCATCTGCCTCGACTGCTAGCATATGAGTCCCATAACGAACCTTCTGCATTGGAGTGAAGTCCATTACGTGAAAGATCCTATCTATCTCTTTCAACCATTTCGAAGCTCTGTCAGAATCATATTTTCCCTTGAACGTAGGGGGATTCTCTCTTTGTAAAGTCTCCAAGCTACGAGATCCAGCATTCCCGTCAGCATTCGGCTGATTTTCCATCGCATGAGCCATTGCTTCTAAATCAGCAGCAAGAGCAGCATCATTCCTTCCAGCCATCTCAACTTATCACTACAACATAAACAATGATTAGAACATCATCAAAAGAACAATACTCGATTGTTAGACAACTAAGACTCAACGACAAGGTCGGACCAACCTTTTGCTCTGATACTAACTTTGTAACACCCCAATTCTACCCCAATCAAATTAGGCAAAATAAATCAGAGTTATAAAATTTCGATCATACAAACGAATCGGGACGTCACAAATTCTTCTAACAAATTCATTGCAATTCATCGTGGATATATAACACTTTTTAAAACATCGGATGAACCATCGTCATAACATCTTTAATAAAATAATTCAACAACTACGCAGCGGAATTCTTCAATAACCTCTCTAAATAAAACAACAACTTCGAAAACATCTCATATTTAATAATAATCAATTCAAAACTCAACAACTGAAAATCAATAATCAAAACTCAGCAAGTGTTCATCCCCCTGAGTGTTACATATCAGAGCAATGACACCGACTCGAACTATTGAAGGTATACAGCCTTTACTCGTGATTACCTGCACGTTACCAACATAGGGGCAACATTCAAACAGAAGGGGTGAGATATCTAACAATATAATAAAGCGCATGATAATTAATATATAAAATTAGATCAATAATATCACCACTCCTCATCTCATAATCAACAATAATTACAGCATATATACTCATTCATCAACATCAAATACATTTCATTATTCAATCATATAATGCGACTCCAAAACTATGCAAACGCATGTGGTACCATTGGAGTAGAACTCCCATCTCAAAAATCTGCCAATTAATAGAGGCATCAACAAGGCATAGCCTTCATCTCATAATTTGCCAATCCAGGTCTCAACGAGCATAAGCTCCATCTCAAAAATGCAATGTATGCGACTCATCATGAATGTAATGTCATCACTCAATCAACCACGTCTCAATTATCTCAAAACAGCAACATCTCATAAACATCTCAGAACAGCAACATCTCATAAACATCTCAAAACAACAATATCTCAATCATCTCAAAACATCTCAATTACAGCGTCTCATAAACATCTCAAAATAATTTATTAAACATCATTTATTTATCAAACGTCATTGGTTCATCATAATTACCAAACACAACTTTAATAACCACATCTCACTAATAAATCAGTTGTATATCAATAGTACAGTAATCCATACTGTTATTCTGAATTTTTACAGTTTTACTATCACTAATCCTACTGTCATAATCCTAATAGTAACCTCTAAACATCTCATGTTCATCATTTTGTCCAAAACATCAGCACAACGACCAATCACGGGAATTAATCCTAAATCCTAAATTAGTTACTAGGATTACACTTCTTATCCATCATTTTAATCCTCTAGAGTAGAGTCCATCGCGTTAGCTAATTAATCCTTCGAACGACATCTTAAACAGCATCCTAAAACTCAATTTATAGCAATTTAAAACTGATTCTAACAAAATTAGTCAGTATGGGTCGACACAAAACCCTATGGATCGACTCATCCTGCTTCTCCTTTACATCATGGGTTGACGCAAAACCCTATGGATCATTTCGTACTGCTTCATCTGTTCACTATGAGTCGACACATCCTCCTTATGGATCGACTCATCCTGGCTTTAAATCACAGCATGTATCGACACATGCACCTTACCGGTCGACTCATCCTGAGTCTTACAACTACCATGCATCGACGCAAGCCCTTCTTGTATCGACTCATCCTGAGTCTATCAGCCTTCATGTATCGACACATCCAGATTGGGGTCGACGCATCCTGCTACAGTCTGCATAATTTCTGCATTTTCTACTGTAATTTCACTACAGGAATTATGTTACAGTCCTACAAACCTTATTGTAATCATGATAATTCATCACCTAACGTTAACCTATATTACTACATCGATTAAACAACATCATGGCATCATTATTCATCCAAAATCCATCCATCTTCATCATACATCTTCATATACATATCCAATTCAAGAACAAAACAACAATCCTCTAACCCCACATCTCAAACATCATGAACCCAGTTATAAAGTCAGAACCCCACCCTTACCTTGGATTGAAGGTCGCTCTAAAATTTTCGGGTTGAATCTTCGTTCTTGTCGTTTTCCACTTTTTCCAGCAGCTTCACGTTCTCTCCCAAATCCTTATTTTCTTCTACTGCTTCTTTCTTCTCTACCTTCTCACAAATAATAAAATAACCTAATATTCTATTATTCCTTAGTGGGCTCCAAACTTACACCCCCTTATTACATCTACTATCTCAAATTAAGCCCACCTTAATAATATTACACTTCTAATATTATTTCACCACATAATAATATTATACCTCTAATATTATTATTTCCCCACTTAATAAAATAAATCCAATTTAATTATAACACCACCTCACAAATATTCCAAAAATAGTTTAATTAAATAATTAATTAAATTACGGGCGTTACAAGCACCCTTTTCATATGTAGTTATCTACGGGCTCTTAGTTGCTAGCTCACTTTGAAAATGCTTTGTTTGAAATGTGTTTGTGACTGGATTTGAAAGTATTTTTGAAAAGTTCCTTTGTTTAGGCGGACTTTGTAATGATTCTCGTCTCTATAAGAATGTATACAAAGTGTTGACTTTCGAAAATATTTCATTTTTGAAAGTGTTGGTGTGTTTTGAAAGATGTTATTTTGAAAATGTTGTGAGCAAGCAACTATGAACGTTCTACCTACTCAAAAGAAGTCTTTGTTATTTTCCTCCTCCTTTAGATAGTGTTATTGTTGTACCCCAAAATTCATCCTCTCATTTTTTATTCAAGATACTATCCTAGGTCTTCTCGAATACTCAATTTGGGTCAGAAGTTTGATCAGAAAAATTCTCTTCCTAGGCAGTAAGTCAACGATTAGAGTTTGATGTTTCTCAAAGAAAATTGATTCTTCAAGGTTTCAAATGGTCTTCATAGATCTTCATGTCTACTCAAGGATGTTCATACCAATTTTTGAACCTCGCGTCACAAGTTTGCTCAGTCAATGGTTCAGACGACTGAAAATGACTCCATTAACCCAAAAGCTGACTGTTGTACCCCAAAATTTTCCCTCTAAATTTTCATACAAGATGCTATCCTAGGGTTTCTTGTACACACAATTAGCTCGAGGGTCGATCAGACAGATTCTCTTTGTAACACCCCAATTCTACCCCAAGCAATTTATGCAAAATAAATCAGAGTTATAAAATTTCAATCATACAAATGAATCGGGACGCCACCAATTCTTCTAACAAATTCATTGCATTCATCGTGGATATATAACACTTTTTCAAACATCGGATGAACCATCAACATAGCATCTTTAATAAAATAAATCAGCATCTACGCAGTGGAATTCTTCAATAACATCTTTAAACAAAACAGCAACTACGAAACATCTCATATTTAATGATAATCAAATTAAATTCAACAACTAAAAATCATCAATCAAAACAGCAAGCGTTCATCCCCCCGAGTGTTACATATCAGAGCAATGACACCGACTCTAACTACTAAAGGTATACAGCCTTCACTCTCGATTACCTGCACGTTACCAACATAGGGGCAACATTCAAACAGAAGGGGTGAGATATCTAACAATATAATAAAGCGCATGATAATTAATATATTAAATTAGATCAACAACATCACCACTTCTTATCTCATAATCAACAACAATCTCAACAATAATATACATTCATCAACATCAAAATACACTTCTTTATGAAATCATATAATGCAACTCAATACTATGCAAATGCATGTGGTACCATTGGAGCAGAACTCCCATCTCAAAAAGTTGCCAATTAATAGAGGCATCAACAACGCATAGCCTTCATCTCAAAATTTGCCAATCCAGGCCATCTCAACGAGCATAAGCTCCATCTCAAAAATGCAATGTATGCGACACAACCATGAATGTAATGATAACACCCAAGTTAACAACATCACAATTTATCATCTCAAAGCATCTCAAAATTATCATCTCAAAACATCTCAGAATATCATCTCAAAACATCTCAGAATATCAAAATAATTCATCAAAATTCATTTACTTATAAATCATCTAACATCATTATTTAATAATAACTTCTTATTAATAACTCAGCAATATTTTAACTCCATAGTAAAATAATACTGTCATCCTAAAACTCTAACGTCAAGACCATCACTTCCCTACTGTTATGGTTCAAACAACAGCTTCTATGCATCTACTGTTCGTCGTTCTGCACAAACAACGCAAAGGCCAACACAACTTCTGACCATGCAACCTCTAACTAACACAGTTCCTAAATACACAACTTCTAATGACTCAACCTCTAGCGACACAATCTTCTGACTGCTATAACTTCTGACTAATGCAACCTATGATCAGATACAACTTCTGATCATCTCATTTTCTAACCACTCAACCTCTGATCAGATACAACTTCTGATCCTCTCATCTTCTGACCACCCAACCTCTGACTAGATACAACTTCTGATCATCTCATCTTCTGACTAATGCCATCTTCTGACCAGATACAACTTTTGACCAGATACAACTTCTAATCATCACCGTCCTCTGACTGACCACACCTTCTGACCCATACAACTACTAACGTCAGAACTTTTATCCTACACTAATCTAACGCAACTCTTATCAGCATCCTTCTAACGTTAAAACTGCTACTTTTTTCCTTAACGTTATTATTTTAATTCCTTTTCCTATTATCAACCTAATTAGGAATAATACCTAACACCATCCCTAATTGATTCATTGTTCTGAAACAGCAACTTCTGGTTCTCTTCACGCCTAATTCTAGGTTTTTCTTTCCTGCATAATTATGCATTTTCATTACTGCTACATTCAACGTTTCCATTACTGCATCTCACTATAGGGTCTCACGATTAAAGCCCTAAAACTTAATATATTCAAAGCAATTCATCACCTTTAATTACCCTATAATCTTACAGCATTTAAACAGCATCAAGACATCAATATTCATCAGAATTCATCAATCCTCATCATACATCAATCACATATTCTCATACCAAAACAGGACAGTAATCACCTCCAACCCACATATCAATGATCATAAACCCAATTACAGAGTTAGAACCCCACCATTACCTTGGATTGAAGGTCGCTCTATAATTTCTGGTTGAATCCATGTTCTTCTTGTTTCCCACTTTCTCCAAGAGTTTGCACGTTCTTCTCAATCCTTATTTCTTTCTACTGCTTCCTCTTTCTTTTCCAACAACAAATAACAATATAACCTTATTATTCTATTATCCCCTTATTGGGCTTAAAACCAACACACACCCTTATTACTTCTATTCTTCTCAAAATAAGCCCACCTTAAATAATATTACACTTCTAATATTATTTCACCACATAATATTATATCTCTAATATTATTTCTCCACATAATAAAATAAATCCAATTAATTATAACACATCTTCAAAAATATTCCAAAAATAATTTAATTAAATAATTAATTAAATTACGGGCGTTACAACTCTCCCGCACTTAGAATATTTTCGTCCTCGAAAATTTACCTCAATCAAACAATTCAGGATAAGAGTCTCGCATCTTGCTCTCCAACTCCCAAGTCATGCTTTCACCAGCAACTCCTAGACAAACCACTTTAACCAAGGCAATCTCCTTGCCCCTCAGAGTCTTCATTTCACGATCCACGATCCGTACAGGAATTGTCTCCACCGTGAGATTATCCTGTACTTGCACATCATCCATATGAATCACATGAGATGGATCTGAAATATACTTCCAAAGTTGTGAAACATGAAACACATCATGCAAATTCGAAAGATTAGGCGGTAAAGCCACTCTATAGGAAACATTCCCCACTCTCTCCGAAATCTAATACGGTCCAATAAAACGAGAAGTGAGCTTCTTAGACTTCAATGCTCGCCCAACACCAGTCACATGTGTAACTCTTAAAAACACATGATCACCGGCTTGGAATTCTAAATCCTTCCTTCGCTTGTCATGATAACTCTTCTGTCTACTTTGTGAAGCTTTCATCTTTCCTCGAATCAACTTCACCTTCTCAGTAGTCTCACGAATAAGTTCAGGTCCAAGTACTACACTTTCACCAGATTCATGCCAACATAACTGAGTTCTACATCTTCGACCATACAATGCCTCAAAAGGTGCCATCCAAATACTAGAATGGTAATTGTTATTATACGTGAACTCTATCAATGGAAGATAAGTATCCCACGAACCTCCCTGCTCAAGAACGCATGCCCTCAACAAGTCTTCCAACGATTGAATCGTCTGTTCAGTCTGACCATCTGTCTGAGGATGATACGCTGAACTCAACCTCAACTTAGAACCCAACGCTTCTTGCAAGCTTTTCCAAAAATCAGAAGTAAACCTTGGATCTCTATCTGACACAATGCACAAAGGAACACCATGCAGCTTCACAATCACACTAATATAAATCTCAGCCAACTTAGACACTGGAAAACTGATGTTAATAGGAATAAAATGAGTTGACTTCGTAAGCCTATCAACAATCAGCAAAATCAAATCATGTCCTCTTAAAGTATTAGGCAATCCTGTCACAAAGTCCATTGAAATGCTATCTCATTTCCATTCTGGAACTTCCAACGATTGCATCAATCATGCAGCTTTATGATATTCAACTTTCGACTTCTGACAAGTCAAACATGCATACACAAAACGAGCCACATCACTCTTCATCCTAGGCCACCAAAACAAACCTTTAAAATCTTGATACATCTTTGTATCTCTTGGATGAATACTCAACTTACTTCTATGACTCTCTTCAAGTATCACTTTCTTCATCTCAGCATCATCAGGAATACAAATCCAGTTACGAAACCTCAACACACCTTGCTCATATAACTTGAAATCACTATTCTCAGATTGATCAACCCCAACCATCGAGTCTACCAGTTTCACATCCAACTTCTGAGCTTCTCTGATACTGTCTAGAAATTCATTATTAATCTTCAACATACCCAATATAACACTTCGCGGAGTAACCTCGCAAACTAAGCTCATATCTCTGAACTGCTCAATCAATTCCAACTCTTTAATCATCATTGCTAACATATGTAAAGTCTTTCGACTCAACGCAACAGCTACCACATTTTCTTTTCCTGGATGATAATTCAAACCGAAATCATAATCCTTTAACAATTCCAACCATCTTCGTTGCCTCATATTCATCTCTTTCTGATCAAACAAATACTTCAAACTCTTATGGTCACTAAACACTTCAAATCTAGAACCATAAAGATAATGCCTCCAAATCTTCAATGCAAAAACAACTGCAGCAAGTTCTAAATCATGTGTAGGATAGTTCTTCTCATGAGTCCTCAACTGCCTCGACGCATAAGCAACTACCTTACCATTCTGCATAAGCACACCTCCTAAACCCATCTTAGAAGCATCACAATAAACCACAAAAGGCTCTCCTGGATTAGGCAACATCAAAATCGGAGCCGACGTCAACCTCTTCTTCAACTCTGTAAAACTTTCTTCGCACTAAACATCCCAAACAAAAGCTCTACCTTTACAAGTCAACTTAGTCAACGGAAGTGACAACTTAGAAAACCCTTCAATAAACCTTATGTAATAACCAGCTAATCCCAAGAAGTTTCTAATCTCAGTAGCTGACTTTGGAGTTTCCCATTGCAACACGGCATCAACCTTCGATGGGTCTACAGCAATGCCACTACCTGAAATCACATGACTAAGAAAACTAACCTCTTTCAGCCAGAATTCACACTTGGACAGCTTTTCATACAACTTCTTCTCTTTCAAAATCTTCAATACTACTCTCAAGTGCTCAGCATGCTCTTCTTCTGTCTTAGAGTAAATCAAAATATCATCAATGAACACCACTACAAACCGATCCAAATAACTATGAAAGATATGATTCATATATTCCATGAATACTCCCGGCGCATTAGTAACACCGAAAGGTATCACCGAATACTCGTAATGTCCATAACATGTTCTGAAAGCCGTCTTCTGAATATCTCCATCCTTCACTTTAATCTGATGATAACCTGACCTCAAATCAATCTTACTTAACACACGGGCATCCACCAATTGGTCCATCAAGTCATCTATTCTTGGAAGTGGATACTTGTTCTTAATTGTCACCTTTTCAACTGTCTATAATCAACACAAAGCCTCATACTTCGATCTTTCTTCTTTACTAACAACATTGGAGCTCCCCACGCCGATACACTTGGTCTTACGAACATCTTCTCAAGTAATTCTTATAATTTCTTTTTCAACTCTGACAACTCAGACACAGACATCCTGTATGGTGCCATAGACACAGGTCTGGTACCAGGTATAAGATCAATAGCAAATTCAACTTCCCTCTCTGGTGGTACATCAGGAATCTCATCAGGGAAAACTTCAGGAAATTCACACACCACCTGCAATTCCTCAATTACAGCTTGAGTCTCTACAAATAGCGACACCATCAACGAAAACATTTGTGCTTCTTCTTGCATCAACTTCCTCAACTATCTAGCGGACAATAGACCATCTTCCTCTTCTTTAGGAGTAGAAAACTTCACCGACTTGTCATAACAGTTAATATGAACACAGTTATGTTCTAACCAGTTCATACCCAGAATTATATCCAAACCTCTTAACGGTAAACAAACCAAGTCAACAACAAAGTCTCTGTCGAAGATCGACAAGGGACACTTAGCACACACAAAAGAAGTAGTCACTGACCCCTTGGATGGAGTATCGACGATCATTTCTCCATTCAAAGAAGACAACATAAGACCCAATCTTTCAACATAATCAGCAGCAATAAAATAATGCGTAGCACTAGTATCAATAATAGTAATTAAAGGAGTACTATTAATGAAACATGTACCTATAATAAGTCCGTCCTCAGCAGTTGTCTGATCCTCCACCAAAGCAAACACTTTACCACTTGACTGAGCCATCTTCGGTTTCGGACACTGACTATCAATGTGCCCTTCTTCTTTACAGTTGAAACAAATCACACTCTTGTGCTCACACTCAGCTATAACATGTTCGTTTTTTCCACAATGGAAACACCTCTTCACTTCAGTAGTGCACACATTACTCTTGTGTCCAGGTTTCTCACACTTAAAGCAAATCACACCAGCAGGAGCATCTTCCCCACTAGTCCTCTGACCATGAGCAACTCTCTTCTTACCCTTACCAGTTGGGGCATCATAAGACTTACCACGATTATGTGGGTGCCTACTTCTCTTCTCACTAATAATCTTGTAATAAGCATTATTGTCTTCCTCATAAACCCTGCAGCTATCAACCAAATCAGCAAAGACACGGATTTTCTGATATCCAACTGCTTTCTTAATCTCCGGGCGCAACCCGTTCTCAAACTTAATACACTTCGAAAACTTTGCGTTTTCCTCAGCGTAATGCGGATAAAACTTGGCCAACTCAGCAAACTTGGCAGCATACTCAACCACAGACATACTTCCTTGCTTCAGCTCAAGGAACTCAATTTCCTTCTTACCACGGACATCTTCAGGAAAATACTTTCTCAAAAACTCCCTACGGAACACATCCCAAGTGACATTCTCACTTGCAGCTTCTAACTTCTGGCAAGTCTCTAGCCACCATTCATTAGCCTCGACTGCTAGCATATGAGTCCCATAACGAACCTTCTGCACTGGAGTGCAGTCCATCACGCTTAATATTCTCTCAATCTCTTTCAACCATTCCAAAGCTCTATCAGGTTCATACTTTCCCTTGAACGTAGGTGGATTCTCTCTCTAGAAAGTCGCCAAGCTACGAGATCCAGCATTCTCGTCAGCATTCGGCTTATTTTCCATCGCATGAGCCATTGCTTCTAAAGCATCAGCAAGAGCAGTATCATTCCTTCCAGCCATCTCAACTTCTCACTACAACATAAACAACGATTAGAACTCAAAATAACAATACTCGATTGTTAGACAACTACGACTCGACGACAAGGTCGGACCAGCCTTTTGCTCTGATACCAACTTTGTAACACCCCAATTCTACCCCAAGAAATTTATGCAAAATAAATCAGAGTTATAAAATTTCAATCATACAAATGAATCGGGACGCCACAAATTATTCTAACAAATTCATTGCATTCATCGTGGATATATAACACTTTTTCAAACATCGGATGAACCATCAACATAGCATCTTTAATAAAATAAATCAACATCTATGCAGCGGAATTCTTCAATAACATCTTTAAACAAAACAGCAACTACGAAACATCTCATATTTAATGATAATCAAATTAAATTCAATAACTAAAAATCATCAATCAAAACAGCAAGCATTCATCCCCCCGAGTGTTACATATCAGAGCAATGACACCGACTCGAACTACTGAAGGTATACAACCTTCACTCTCCATTACCTGCATGTTACCAACATAGGGGCAACATTCAAACAGAAGGGGTGAGATATCTAACAATATAATAAAGTGCATGATAGTTAATATATTAAATTAGATCAACAACATCACCACTTCTTATTTCATAATCAACAATAATCTCAACAATAATATACATTCATCAACATCAAAATACACTTCTTTATGAAATCATATAATGCGACTTAATACTATACAAATGCATGTGGTACCATTGGAGCAGAACTCCCATCTCAAAAAATTTCCAATTAATAGAGGCATCAACAAGGCATAGCCTTCATCTCAAAATTTGACAATCCAGGCCATCTCAACGAGCATAAGCTCCATCTCAAAAATGCAATGTATGCGACACAACCATGAATGTAATGATAACACCCAAGTTAACAACATCACAATTTATCATCTCAAAGCATCTCAAAATTATCATCTCAAAACATCTCAGAATATCATCTCAAAACATCTTAGAATATGATCTCAAAACATCTCAGAATATCATCTCAAAACATCTCAGAATATCATCTCAAAACATCTCAGAATATCAAAATAATTCATCAAAATTCATTTAATTATAAATCATCAAACATCATTATTTAATAATAACTTCTTATTAATAACTCAGCAATATTTTAATTCCACAGTAAAACAATACTGTCATCCTGAAACTCTAACGTCAAGACCATCACTTCCCTACTGTTATGGTTCAAACAGTAGCTTTTATGCATCTATTGTTCTTCGTTCTGCACAAACAACGCAAAGGCCAATACAACTTCTGACCACGCAACCTCTAACCAACACAGTTCCTAAATACACAACTTCTAATGACGCAACCTCTAGCAACACAATCTTTTGACTACTATAACTTCTAACTAATGCAACCTATGATCAGATATAACTTCTGATTATCTCATCTTCTAACCACTCAACCTCTGATCAAATACAACTTCTTATCCTCTCATCTTCTGACCACCCAACTTCTGACCAAATACAACTTCTGATCATCTCATCTTCTGACTAATGCCATCTTCTGACCAGATACAACTTCTGACCAGATACAACTTCTGATCATCACCGTCCTCTGACTAACCACACCTTCTGACCCATACAACTACTAACGTCAGAACTTCTATCCTGCACTAATCTAACGCAACTCTTATCAGCATCCTTCTAACGTCAGAACTGCTACTTTTTTCCTTAACGTTATTATTTTAATTCCTTTTCCTGTTATCAACCTAATTAGGAACAGTACCTAACGCCATCCCTAATTGATTCATTGTTCTGAAACAGCAACTTCTGGTTTTCTTCACGCCTAATTCTACGTTTTTCTTTCCTGCATAATTCTGCATTTTCATTACTGCTACATTCAACGTTTCCATTACTGCATCTCACTATGGGGTCTCACGATTAAAGCCCTAAAACTTAATCTATTCAAAGCAATTCATCACATATAATTACCCTATAATCTTACAGCATTTAAACAGCATCAAGACATCAATATTCATCAGAATTCATCAATCCTCATCATACATCAATCACATATTCTCATATCAAAACAGGACAGCAATCACCTCCAACCCACATATCAATGATCATAAACCCAATTATAGAGTTAGAACCCCACCCTTACCTTGGATTGAAGGTCGCTCTACAATTTCTTGTTGAATCCACGTTCTTGTCGTTTCCCACTTTCTCCAAGAGTTTGCATGTTCTACTCAATCCTTATTTCTTTCTACTGCTTCCTCTTTCTATTCCAACAACAAATAACAATATAACCCTATTATTCTATTATCTCCTTATTGGGCTTAAAACCAACACACCCCCTTATTACTTCTATTCTTCTCAAAATAAGCCCACCTTAAATAATATTACACTTCTAATATTATTTCACCACATAATATTATATCTCTAATATTATTTCTCCACTTAATAAAATAAATCCAATTAATTATAACACATCTTCACAAATATTCCAAAAATAATTTAATTAAATAATTAATTAAATTATGGGCGTTACACTCTTCCTAGACGGAAAATCAATAATTAGGGTTTGGGATTTATCATGGATAATTGAGTCTTCAAAATTTCAAATATTCTTAAACACAATTCGCTGAAGTTTGTTAATTCTACAAGACTGAAGGTTGTTCTTAAAACATGTTTGGTAGATGATGAAATCCCGTTTGAATCAAGAATGACATGCGAACTCATTTTGGTTACCAATTTAGCTTTTGAATAATAATTGAAGATTAAGACTTTTTGATCATAAGCCTTTGAGGTTAAGTTAATCAAATGGAATTCTCAAACTTTCATTTTTGTTTTAAAGATTTGATTGGAGTGCAAAGAGTTTTATTTTGTTGGATCATCTTTGGTGGTTGCTTGAAATACAAGTTACCTAGAATGAGGTTTCTTAATCAAATCATACAAATAAGAATTACAAGATTTAAAGATTGAAATTGGTACAATATTTTCACAAGTTTATTCAAAAGTAATGTATTCATTACATTACAAATTTGAATTTTATAGAAGAAATGTCTACCAATGCAATAAATTATAAAATTTGTTTAAAAGAGAAATCCCAAGTCTTCATCCTCAAGCAATCTCTCCAGCCTTTGCTTACCATCCATGCTTCATGTTCATGAAAAGAGAAAAGGAGAAGTTTGTTAGTAGTTCAAATATTCAGAAATGAACAAAACATACAAGGTGATCCTAAATTCATCATTGGGGTGATTTCTGCTGAATCAGAAAAGAAGGGTTTGTATGCTAAGGCATCATGCAATCTTTGCTTAATCATTGGCCTGAGAGTTTATGGTTTGAAAATCACAAGGGGAAAACTTGGTTTACAAACAATGCAAGCAAACTGCAACAAACAGCAGGGCAAGCTGCATAACAGGCAGCAAGACAAACAATGCAAGCAAACTGCAATAAACAATAGGGAAAGTTGTATAACAGGCAGCAAGATGTCAAGGCAAGAAAACTGCAACAAACAATAGGGCACAGTGCAAGCTACCATAACAAAATTTGTGCAGAATCTAAAGGCAATAAAATACCAGAAATTCAGAAAAAGAGGGTTTTGTGTTCCAAGGCCTCAAACAACTTCAGTTTTATCATGGCTAAAATTACATTTCAAATCTCAAAAGTATTGGTTCACAATAGTGCAAACAGAGTTTCAAGCCCAACACAAGTACAAGCCCAACAAATTTCAGCCCATCATGATTTAAAACAACTCAAAAAGCCTCATAAAATTTCAGTTTCATCATAGGCTAAAATTACATTACAAATCTCAAAAGAATTGGTTCACAACAAACTAAAAGGTGCAAACCAGAATTCATCAAGCAACAGGTGCAGGTTTAATTCAGAAAAAAACCAGTACAGCCAGCAACAGAAAATCAAGATCATACATAATTGGCTAGGGTTAATCTCTTGCAAATCTCAAATCTTGGTTCACAAAAGATAAAGAGGAAATCAGAAAATACCAAATCAACAAGCAAAAGTCTCATGTTGTTTCAAATCAGAAAACCAGTACAATCAACAATCAAAGAGCCTAAAAATTTGTAAAGTTATGTCATAGGCCTAGGATACTTTACCACAAATCTCAAAGCAAAGTTTGGTTCATAGCAAAAGTCTACAAGTGATAAAATACAAAAACCATCAGCATATACAAGTTTGAAAAGAAGCAATACAGAAAATCACAAAGTCAGCATTTGACATATCAGTAAAGGAGCAAACTCAAAAGAGGGGGGCCTAGCTGTACAAAATCTCAAGCATTTAAGTCTTGGATCACAAGAGAAGCCAAAGTCAGAAAATATATAACAAGTACAGAAAACTACAAAAAAAGCAAAGTCAGTACAGCAGGCAATGTAACAACTGCAAACAAGCAAAGTCAACCAGCATTATTTTATCATAGAAAATAGACAAACCAACCAATATAAAAGGCATCCATACTGTAAACATAAGAAGAGGGTTTTTTTTGGGCAAGCAAGAAGAACATACAGAAAAGATAAAAGTCAAGCCACTATTTTCATCACAAGACCATCAAAGATCACATTCAACAAGCCACAGGATACCCAAACACAGCAACAAAGGTAATTTCTCAACCTATTCTCAATCTCTTTTCATAGAAATATACAAAAACTCTTAAAAAACATATAGTTTAGGTTCAATTAAAAGCCAAAGTGACAAAAACTTGTAACAGAAGTAAACACAAAGCCATCATTCATTTACCTCAAGAAAGAATCAGCAATAGCATCATTTTCCTTTTACAAATCATTATACAATTCATACAAACAACACAAACAGTCAAAACCCTCACAAATCATTATTTAGTTCATACAAACAACACAAATTGTCAAAACCCTCACAAATCATTATACAGTTCATACAAACAACACAAACTGTCAAAACCCTCAAAATCATTTCAAGTTCTTTTCCTACAAAATATACAAAGCCAGAATAGAAACAAACAGAGCCAAAACCTTTAGAAAAACCATTTATCAAAAACATATGAACTACTTAGAACAACAAATACTCAAGTTTCAGTTTCCCCAAACCAACAATCATCATCATAAATATACAAGATAGAAATACAGTACTGCATGCAAGACACAAACCCTAATAATTTTTTATCATCATTTTCAAAGAACCTAACCCCTCAGAACTAGCAAAGAGATAAGAAAGGAAAAATCTCACCAAATCATGTAAAAGAAGCAAATCGGAACCCCTAGGGTTCCGGTCATCCCCTTTTAGATCTAGGTTGAATCTCATGTTTTCTGCAAAAACCAACACTAAATTAGTAATCAGGAAGAAGATAGGAAGAGATTGATGTAAAAAAGTTGAGGTTTTGAACCCAGCCGCCACCGTCACTGCTGCAAGTCGATTTCTGGCGCGGCCTTCTTTTCTTCTCCAGTGGAGGAACTTCAGAGAATGAGTGAGAGAATCAGGAATGATAGAGAGAAACGAATCAACAAAATGAGCCACGCCCCTTGAATCTTGTTGTTTTGTTTAAAACAACCAGGCCTTCTCATTAAGGCCCAAAACAAAAATACTGAGCCCAACCCCCTTTGATTCGCTACACCCCCCATCCCCTTCATAAAAGTCTGATTTTTTGGCCATGAGTTTTTGTGGGCTGAAAGCCCAACAGTTTTTCTTCATTTCTTTCTCCAAACATCTTTTTTAATTGTTAACCCCCTTAACTTATTATATATATTTTATTTTTATTTACTTTTTTTAATTACTATTATTAAAATTATAAAAATATTTATTTTTATAAATAAAAATCTCAAAAATATTATTTATGCACACAAATATTAAAATATATATATTAAATATATTCATGTTTGTTTAAGAGACTAAAATATTTTCTTGTTAAAATTCTTTTTTTTAAATTAATTAAATAATTAGATTAGGTTTGTGATTATTATTTATTTAGAAATTTGTTTCTCTAAACTAGTTTCTTTTACTAATTTAATTCTAATATTCTTTTTAATTAATTATTTATTTTTCTCCTAAGTTAATTAAATTCAAAAACAACATCCATGGCCTTGTTCATTCATACTTATACATTATATTCATTCCACTTCTTATACGTTGTATTTACATTCGTTTCTTTATACATTTGATAAATTTGATATGATTGTAATAGATAATTAGGGTTTTTACTTTCTTGCAAATCCACATTCATAAATTGTATACCCCTCCCACAAAGTGTTGTAATAGCGTAGTAATCTTTAAATTCCGTAATTTATCGCTTTTATATAACATGTTAGTAATTAGGGTTTGTATGGCAAGATAAAACCAATCAAATAGAAAACCCTAATCCAAGACAAAATCAAGCATGAAAATTGTAAGTGTTTGTTTGTTGGCATTATTTTTTGGTAAAACCAGATTTGCGAATGTCATGACTGATGTCATAATATTCTGGGATAAAGGTAAATTCTACAGAAGGAATGTTCTACAGGAACTACTCAGTATGAGTAAATATCATGATGATTAAGCTATGATCATATATACTGAATTCTACCAAAATCAGTGAGCAAGATACATGATGTCATAACCAATGTTAAGACATCCTGTACTGATCAAGTTGTTGTGCAGATTTATTATTCCTGAGAATTTTCAGGAATCTGGTGTGCTACTCTGAGTTGAAGTATATTGCCCAGATCAGATGCTAATGTAGACATTAGGTTAACCTTGCTTAACCCTAATCTGTTATGATGAAAGCCCAAGACCAAGTCTTTAGGTTAACTTTGGTTAACCCTAGCTATTTTTATGGAAGCCCTAAATGAAGAATAGTCTGCTTATATATTTCTCATGAAGCCTAATGGTGAGCAGCGCTTTTGACAGAAGATTAATAAGGCATTGTATAGTTGTAACTACTGTGAGCCAAGCAATTATTAGTTTGATAAGTGACTTGGATTAGGATTTGGTTGTAAGGGTTGTTTATCACTCAAAGCTTTGAAGAACGAGTGTTGTGTCTCTTGATTAAAGCTTTGAAGCAAAATCAAGCGTGTGTATTGAAGAATGTCTTCATAATCTTATTAATCAGTAGATTAGCATCACTGCTGTGATTGAGGGGGAGTGAGTAGGAACTCGGGTTTAAGTAGGACTTAGATTGAAGTTGCATTGGGTAGGTCTTAAGTGAAGGAGATAAACTGGTTGGTTTATTTCTAAATTAATTCCTCTTATAGTGAATTTTCTCCCTGGCTTGGTAGCCCCTAGAGTAGGTGTTGTTTTACACTAAATTGGGTTAACAATTGATTGTGTTCTTTACTGTCTTTTAAATTACTATTTGGTGTGTGTACAATTTGTCAGATACGGTGTCATAACATTCACTGTAACATTAAGTATTTGTTGCCAGAATTTCAATTGGCATCAGAGCGGGCACCCTGCCTGTCTTTCTGGGTGAGATCTAGGGATATTATTTTCTGGCGCTATGGACAAGGAAGGAGGATTTGGGAACAGACCACCTATTATGGATGGATCAAATTATGACTACTGGAAACCTCGTATGATTGCCTTCTTGAAGTCACTGGACAAAAAGGCTTGGAGAGCTGCTAACAAAGGATGGAACCATCCCACCATAACTGGGAAAGATGGGACGACTAGTCTGAAACCTGAGGAAGAATGGAGCAAAGAAGAAGATGAGTTAGCCCTGGGTAACTCTAAAGCATTAAATTCCTTGTTCAATGGAATTGATAGAAACATATTCAGACTAGTACATCAATGTGAACTGACCAAGGATGTTTGAGACACCCTCAAAACCACCCATAAGGGTACATCCAAAGTAAAAATGTCAAGACTTCAGATGCTCACTACCAAATTTGAGAATCTGAGGATGATGGAAGATGAGACCATTCATGAGTTTCACATGAACATCTTGGAAATTGCCAACACCTCGGGAGCATTGGGAGAAAAGATGTCAGAAGAAAAGCTGGTGAGAAAGATTCTCAGATCCTTTCCTAAAAGGTTTGCAATGAAAGTGACTGCTATAGAGGAAGCTCAGGATATCTGAAACTTGAAGGTTGATGAACTCATTGGGTCTCTTCAAACATTTGAGATGGGGATCAGTGAAAATGTTGACAAGAAAAACAAGAGCATAGCCCTTGTATCCAATACTGAAGATGAAAGCAAGGAGAGTGATGAAGAGAATATTTCAGAAGCTATAGCTATGCTTGGAAGGCAGTTCAACAAACTCATCAAGAGAATGGACCCAAAGTCAAGGTCAAATGTCAAGAACATTTCCTCTGACATTAGCAGATCCTATGACTCCAGCAGAAGAACTAAGTCTGAAGAAAATGGAAATCAAAGAAGAGGAAACTAATGCCATGGATGTGAAGGATATGGGCACATTCGAGCTGAATGTCCTACCTTTCTTAAGAAACAAAATAAAGGAATGTCTGTTACTTGGTCTGATGGTGACTCAAAAAGTAACTCTGAAGAAGAATATGCTAAACTAGTTACTGCACTATCTGGTATTTGTAACTCTATTGATGATTCTAGTGATGAGGAAGTGACATTTGAAGAACTTGATGAATCCTACAAGAAGCTATGTATCAGAAGTGCTGAAGTTTGTCAGCAAAACGAGAAACAGAAAAAGCTCATAGTAAAGTTGGAGGCTGAGAAGAAGGAAAACACTGCTACTATAAGCCATCTCGAAGGTGAAGTTCTAATGTTGAACTCCAAACTTGATCAGATGACTAAGTCTGTCAAGATGTTAACAAATGGAACTGACAAGTTGGAAGAAATCCTTCAGGCTGGACAAAGTGCAGGAAACATGTCTGGTCTAGGATTTGTGGCTGCAAAGAAATCTATTGTTGTCAAGAAGAAGACCAGGCCTGATAAACAAATGTCAAAGCAGATGTCACAACATAGGACTCAACATCAAGAACAGAGAAATATGAAGAAAAAGTATCAAAGATGGAGATGTCATTATTGTGGAAGGATTGGTCACATAAAGCCATTCTGCTTCAGATTATATGGATATCCTAATCAGACCTCATATATCAAACCTAAGACTAACAAGGCAAAATATACTCAACAGTGGAAGAAAAAGACTGCAGCCCTGGTATCTCACACCTCCCTTAGAGTTTCTGCCAAGGAAGACTGGTACTTTGACAGTGGATGCTCTAAACACATGACTGGAATCAAGAATCTGCTGAATGATGTCAAACCTCATACTACTAGTTATGTCACTTTTAGAGATGGTGCTAGAGGAGAAATCAAAGGAGTTGGAAACTTGGACTGCCCTGGAGTTCCAAACCTAAATGAAGTATTGCTGGTAAATGGTTTGACTACTAATCTCATAAGTATCAATCAATTATGTGATCTAGGATTCAAGGTCAACTTCACCAAGTCTGAATGTCTTGTAACTAATGAAAAACAAGAAGTTATAATGAGAAGAGTCAGATCAAAAGACAACTGTTACTTATGGGAGTCTGAGAACACTAACTACTCTTCTGTAGGCTCTATAGCCAAAGAAGAAAAGGAAGTGAAACTGTGGCACCAAAAACTTGGTCATTTACATCTAAGAGGGATGAAAAAGATCATATCCATGGAGGCTGTCAGAGGGATTCCAAGGCTTCAGATTGATGAAGGGAGAGTTTGTGGTGAATGTCAGGTTGGAAAGCAAACTAGAAGGTCACATCCAAAGACAAGACATCTGACTACCTCTAAGGTGCTAGAACTTCTACATATGGATCTGATGGGTCCCATACAGGTGTAAAGTCTTTGTGGAAAGAGATATGCCTATGTTGTTGTGGATGATTTTTCCATATTCACCTGGATAAACTTCATTAGGGAAAAGTATGATGTATTTGATGTATTTAAGGAATTGTGCAAAAGAGTTCAAAGAGAAAAAGAAGGATGCATTGTCAGAATCAGAAGTGATCATGGTAAGGAATTTGAAAATAGTAAGTTTGATGAGTTCTATTCCTCAGAAGGAATTAATCATGAGTTCTCTTCACCTATAACTCCTCAACAAAATGGAGTTGTGGAAAGGAAAATGGGACTATACAGGAATCTGCCAGAGCAATGATACATGCCAAAAAGCTTCCTATTCATTTTTGGGTTGAAGCTATGAATACAGCCTGTTATGTCCATAACAGGGTCACCTTGAGAAAAGGAACATCATCCACCATTTATGAACTATGGAAAGGAAGAAAGCCTACAGTGAAGTACTTCCATGTCTTTGGGAGCAAATGCTATATTCTGACAGATCGTGAACAAAGGAGAAAGATGGATCCTAAAAGTGATGAAGGAATATTCCTAGGATACTCTACCAACAGCAGAGCATATAGGGTATTCAATTCCAGGACCAAAGTTATGATGGAGTCTATAAATGTCATAGTTGATGATCACCATGAGGAAATAAATGTCCCATATGATGTTGAGACATTCTTTGAGACTTCAACACAAGTGTCTAAAAAGGATGATGTGCCTAATCCTACTCCATCAGAGTCTGAATCAAAGGAAGCTAACAAAGATCCTTCCATCAGAATTCAGAAAGATCATCCTAAGGAACTCATAATAGGAGATCCTAACAGTGGAGTCACTACAAGATCTAGAGAAATCATCACAAACTCTTGCTTTGTGTCTAAGATTGAACCAAAAAATGTTAAAGAGGCTTTGACTGATGAATACTGGATTGGAGCAATGCAAGATGAATTGAACCAGTTCAAGCAACATGAAGTATGGGAGTTAGTTCCTAGACTAGAAGGAACAAACATCATTGGCACAAACTGGATCTACAAGAACAAGTCAGATGTTGAAGGAGTTGTCACCAATAATAAGGCAAGGCTTGTTGCTCAAGGATACACTCAAGTTGAAGGGGTTGATTTTGATGAGACTTTTGCTCCTGTAGCCAGACTGGAATCAATCAGACTTCTATTGGGAGTTGCTTGTCTCCTTAAGTTCAAGCTGTTTCAGATGGATGTGAAGAGTGCCTTCCTAAATGGGTACTTAAATGAGGATGTATATGTGGAACAACCGAAAGGATTTGTGGATCCAAACTGTCCTGATCATGTCTACAAATTGAGGAAAGCTTTATATGGTCTGAAACAAGCTCCTAGAGCTTGGTATGACAGGTTGACAAAGTTCCTCACTGACAAAGGATACAGGAAAGGAGATTTGGATAAAACTCTTTTTGTCAAGAATGAAGGAGGAAAGATAATGGTAGCTCAAATTTATGTTGATGACATAGTGTTTGGAGGAATGTCAGATAAAATGGTTAAACATTTTGCTAACCAGATGCAAGTTGAATTTGAAATGAGCCTCATGGGAGAATTGACCTACTTTCTTGGACAACAAGTCACACAGATGGAAGACTCAATTTTTTTGTCTCAAAGCAAATATGCAAAGAATATTGTCAAGAAGTTTGGGATGGAGAATGCCAATCATAAAAGGACTCATGCACCTACTCATTTAAAGTTTTCCAAAGACTCAAGTGGGGAAAATGTGGATCAAAGCTTGTACAGAAGCATGATAGGAAGTCTGCTATACTTAACAGCCAGCAGACCTGACATTGACTTTGTAGTTGGAGTATGTGCAAGATACCAGGCTGAACCCAAAGTAAGTCACATCAACCAGGTGAAAAGAATTCTGAAGTATGTGAGTGGAACTTACAATTATGGCATGCTGTACTCTCATGGATGTGAACCAATTCTGTCTGGTTATTGTGATGTTGATTGGGCTGGTAGTGCTGATGATAGAAAGAGCACCTCTAGAGGATGCTTCTTTTTGGGAAATAATCTTGTCTCTTGGTTCAGCAAGAAACAAAATTGTGTGTCTCTATCTACTGCTGAAGCTGAATACATAGCAGCTGGTAGCAGCTGTTCTCAAATGATCTGGATGAAACAGATGCTGACTGAGTATAATGTCACATAAGATGTCATGACATTGTACTGTGACAATTTGAGTACTATTAATATATCCAAGAATCCTATACAGCACAGTAGGACTAAGCATATTGACATTAGACATCACTTCATCAGAGATCTTGTGGAGGAAAAGGTGATTAAGCTGGAACATGTTGCCACTGAACTACAACTGGCTGACATTTTTACCAAGGCACTTGATGCTAGTCAGTTTGAGAATTTAAGGGGCAAGCTGGGTATTTGCCAATATGAAGAGATGTAGCAATTAATTTTTCTTAATACAAGGGATGAAAGAGATATTTTAATCAAGTCTATTCTGATTGGGCTAATCATTTGTTTCCCTCTTTCTTTCCAAAAGTTTAAGAAGAGGAATAGACATACTTATATCTCCCTCTTCTCATTTTTATGCAACATTCTCCATTCCCTCAAAGGAAGATTTCACACACGCTGTCACTTGTTTTCTCAATCTCTCAAGATGTCTCAACAATCTGTGTCATCATCTTCATCAAAGGCAACTGCATCTTCCTCACCCACTGACACCGAACCTAGGGCAATTGTAAACTGCATGGATGTTGATGTTATTGAGATAACTCCACTTCATGAAATGGCAGCTGATCCTACTAAGGTCAAGAAGCTGTGAACCATACATGCAAGAAGATCACAAGCTTCTCCGTCTGGTAAATATTCTCAACCATCATCTTCTGTTCCTCCAGAGATATCTAATAGGGAAGGTTCTGCTTATGTGCATCAAGCTATTGCCAGACTAGTCACTAGGATTCTTAATGAGAATCACTCTGTTCCTGGCATATCTGTACCATTGAACCAAGAAACTGCTAGCCCTAATGTAGAAAGGGATCCCAATGTCACTCAGAATGTTGAGACACCTGATGACAACATTGAGAAATCTCCAAAAAAACCTGATGATCACAAGACCCCTACTGACAAGGCTGTTGAACCTCCTGTCATTGATGTTGATGAGGAATTCTCTGACAATGATTTAATTGCCAATATCAACCTGTTTACAGTGATTTCTGGTAAACAACCGCTAGTCGTCCAAACTATCAAATAATCTTAATGACTGTTATTTAATCTCTCTGGTAACTTGCAGGATCGACTAGATTGATCCTATGGGGTATTGGTCATTTGGATAAATCTAATTGTAAAACTGATATTCATAGTTAGGATTTGTATTTAGAATGTTTTATAGACGTTCAATTCACTTCGATTGCCATGTTAAAAGAATCTAATGACATGATCAAGTAAAGAAATACTAAACTGAATTGAATGAATAAAGATTCGATTGCAAAGAAATGTTTAAATGCAGAAATAAGTAAATGACTTTGAATGTAAATACTTTAATGTAAATAGCATGAGTATAAAAGCATGAAATGTAAAAGAGTTTCTGAAATGTAAAGGATTCGAATAGAAGAAAACGTTTAAATGCAAGAAATAAGTAAATGACTTTGAATGTGAAGGTATTTGAATGACATTGACATGAAAATGGAAGATAAACTGGAAAAGGTAAAGAGTTTTACTGAATCATAAATGTTTGGTGTTATCATACGTACATTGTTCGAGCATTCGTTTCCCTAGCCATGTGGTATTTTGAATGTTTACTGAATTTTGTACAATAGATATGACACACGAAATCCTAATACTAAGACTTCTATTTATATTCGACCATAACGGTCTTGCCTATAACATTCAGAACATGCAGAGTACTGCTCCTCTCTAGCTTCCACGCGTCTTCGAACGCTCCAGCGCATATATATTTGAATTCCAACATCTCGCTCGCGTTTTAATTTCAAATGCCTTGGCAATCTTCGCTTCGAACTCATTTCTCAGACACAGTCTCGTTACCATTTCGAGGCTTCTTTTAAATATATCTTCACCACTGTCACTCGAAGCTTCGAGCTTTGACATGTCCATTCGAAGAACCACTTCTACCATTCCGAACTGTAACATTTTGCTTTATTCCAACGAAACATCCAATTTGCTTCATTTCGAACTGTATCATCAAAATCTTCAGCCAATAAAATGCCCCTTTAAAATATGTATTTCGATCCTTTGAGAAACACTTATTTTAAATATATTTGCAAGATTTTGATGTGACTTTTGAGTAATCATAACATTTATTGTGTATGACTTCAATCACGTCAATCACAACGCCTCTTGGATTTCTTAACCGTCTTGAATCAGTATTTCACAGCATGGTGCAGTTATAAAATAATGATTATTATTAATCACGCTTATTACCAATATCAGCCTTTACGCCACCTCCTCCTTAATCCAACCCACGACTCCCATGTATCCTAGTCTCACTTAGTGGATGTTTAAGCTTCCACACTATAAAAACTAATCAACTTAGTCTTTTATTCTTTTTCCACATTCTGAAACTTTTTCTTCCTCTCCTCTTACTAAAACCCTAAAACTTCCAACAATCTTCAACAATGTCTTCAACAACATCATCCCAACTGAAGAAAACTTCCAAGAAGAAAAGCAAGAACACAGGAACAATTATGGAAAGCAAGGTCGGCACTTATCAAGGTCAATCTGTGCTTATCCCTCAAATGATCTCCAAGGAAAAGGAAATGCTCTACGCATCTCAGGTATTGATTCCAACTAACGCTGCTGGAAAGAGGTTTGCTCTAATGGGTCCTCTTACAGTTTTTGAAATCTTGAAAGATACTAGAAAAATCTTCCCTGTCTGTTACAACTTTAAACCCTTGTTTAATAAGATGGATATCCCTAAGATAGGCGAGTCTTCTGATTCGACAACCATAGAAACTCCAACCGTTCCCCCAAAAGATCCCTTTATGTTAGACTACGTGAAGAGCAACTTTAAACCATTCCGATCCTGCCCTACCTCTGACATAGCTTACCAAAACTGGCTTACCAAAGTAGAAGCCAAGAAATCCCAGCAATGGGAGGAATTAGGAATCTATAATCTGATTAAGTTATCGAAACCAGGCTTCACCTAAAGTCATCCACTGTTATTTGCATCCTTATATTTCTGGGACAGCACCTATAACACCTTTCATCTCCCTGGGGGAATGATAACACCCACGTTTTTCGATATAGCAGCCATCACTGGTTTGTCACCAGTAGGAGAAACCTACATCCCTGATAATGAAGAACATTCCAGCATTATTGACTTCGAAGTCAAATTAGCTAGTTTTTCCAAATTCATTAGCCATTACCACACTGAAGGAGATAGTGTGTCAGATGTGGAGCATATTGCTTTTCTCACTTTATGGTTATCAAGATACGTATTCTGTAGCAGGTCCTTACAGGTAGCAAGCAGGTTCATTCCTCTAGCTAGAGACTTACATGAGAATAGGAGGGTATGTTTGAGCGAACTGTTACTTGTTGATCTTTACGAAAGCTTAAGATCAACCGTTTCGAGTTTGAAATCCCATACTCCCAAAAACATCCTTCTAGCTGGCCCCTTCTGGTTACTCCAATTATGGCTTAATGCCATGTTTGAACCCTCATTATCAACTGCTGACACCGTTGTTGAACAAGATCCGGAGATAGCAGATAGAATTATTGAAGGTACGAGGCTGCGAAAACTCACCCCGGATGATGATAAAGATGACTTCAAAGTACTTTTCTCAAACTACATCATGATTTTTTCCAAAAGACACAAATTTGAAGAGACCATGGCACCCTTTGCTTCAAGGACTCATGGACCATCATGGTTCACCATGTCTCTTTCAGAAGCAGTTAAAAGTAAAGAAATTCAAGATATTTGGAAATCCTTTTTGCTCCCTAGATTAATTTCCTCACGAATCACTCCTTCCAAGAATCAAATCTTCCTCTTTGCCTATCAACCTAACTTTGTTTCCAGACAATTTGGCCTGTGCCAACTAATCCCTGAACCTCTGTTCCAAACAGAGAGTGCCATCACTTCTGGTCGAACCTTTAAAGCAAGAGAAGCCAAACTGCAACAAGAACAATATC
Organism: Vicia faba; assembly: GCA_948472305.1. Lineage (NCBI taxonomy): Eukaryota > Viridiplantae > Streptophyta > Magnoliopsida > Fabales > Fabaceae > Vicia > Vicia faba. The sequence continues at coordinate 1,182,546,482 of OX451739.1, read as the reverse complement.
AAGACTTCGCTCAATTCGAACTACTACCCTTTGAACCCACACACTTCACAGCGAAGGGTTTTCTGGAATGATGGACTAAGTTCTACCAATCTTATATGTCCGATACCCTCTCCATTCAATAGAAACTAACTGATGCGTTCGATGTGCAGGTACACTCCAAGAAAGGTATGTTCACTCACGCCAAAGAGATTAGGGCTTTTCAAAATTATTTCGAAACCACTTATGATCCCACACACTTGGAAACCATTGTGCATCAAGAGGCTGAGACCTTGAAGGAAAAATTTAAAGAAAAAATTTCTAAGCTCAAACTTCCTTCAGGGTTGGCACCTGAGGATAGGTATAGGTTGGCACTCGAAATGCATCCACCTAAATTCCCTAGACTGCCTACCTCAGAACTGGCTCTGGCTTGGTTTCCTCCATACCCTTGGTGGTTCACTTGCAAAGAAATGTTCAAATACCTTCAAAAGAAACCAAAGCCATCTGAGACTATGACATGGGCTCGTCATTGGCTCCATGATTTCCCAGGACATCTTCGCTATGACCTTTCTGCCATGTCGATTATATCTGATCAAGGCGCAGGTGTGAATGCTTGGGAAAATCCCAAATGTTTCTTACTTTCTTCATTTTTAACCTTTACCTTAATTGTTTCGATCTTCAGCCATCAGGATAAAGTACGTTGCTTCGAAGTCTAAAGAAGGAAGTGCCTCCCAACAATCTGTCGAAACCACTGATGATGTGACCTTAGCCATACCAACAGCAACTACTGCAACAACAACAACACCAGCAATAACAACTGTTCCAACTCCACAGGTAATCAATTAGCCCTGATGTTTCGAATAAACTGAAATTCATGATTTAGATCTAACTCATGTTTAAATCTTTTCAGACTAACAAACTCCCACCAGCCACTCCGAAGAAAAGGAAAACAAGCACTACTGGGAAGAATCCTAATGCTGGAGGGAATTCACCAACCGCTTCAAAGAAGAAGCAGAAGAAAGAAGTTTCCAAAGGCGCTGAACCAACTGGCATTTCTGGACTCGATTCCAGAGATGCTACTCCCTCAACAAAATCCAAAAATCCACCTTCGACCTCCAACGTAATGTTGGAACATATAGATAGTAACCTTTCCTCTGAGAATCCACAGGTAAATTGAACTCGAATCTTTAACAAAAATAGTTATTCATTACCTTGGTGCATGCCCTTAATATTCTTTGTCTCTGTAGGACATTTCGAACCCAACTCCTATTACTTCGACTTCTCCATCAAAGACTGCTGCTACCATCAACTCTTCTCCTCATGGGGACTCCAGTAACCTGGTGCAAAATAAAGGATCCTCCAACATAGGGGTTCCGACTGGGGCTTCAGAGCAACAAGATGACCAAGGCACTTCTCCTCCTTCGAAAGAAACGAACGAAGCAACGCTTCATGAATCTGCAGAGATTTTACCAAAAACTTCTCTTCCAAAGTCTCCTCTTGAAACCCTTCAAGAGAGCCCAAAGGACATTCACGCTGAAGAGGAGAAGGTTGATTCTGATCAAGAGAACGAAGAATCTGCAGAGGAAGGATCCGAGGAAGAAGATGCTCAGAATGGTTTGACTGATGGAGCAGAGTCAGATGTCAATAGCAGTGAGAACAATGATATCGAAGTGGTGGATCTGGTTGATAATGAAGAAGGAAATGAGCAAGAAAAAAGTGAAGGTGATGGTGACCAGACCAATGAGCCTATGGAAGTCGAGATGGATGTGACTCCCTTGCGCATGGAACTTCCTCAACCGTCTCAATCTCAAATGACTGAAGAGGAGCTAGCTCACCTAAGACGAAATGACCCAATTGGGTATATGAAGGCTAAACTAGCTCAAAGGGACATTCCTCTTGCTAGGGCTGGTACTAGTTCGACTAACAATCCATTGCCCTCAGATGATAGAGTTGTACTCCTTAACAAAATTAGGAGAACAATCCTTGATGTGGACTTGTTCGAAGTGCTCAAGAAGGATAGCACAGCTTGCTATACCATGAAGGAGTTACTTACGCAAGTTAACCTTGCCACCTGCTCTTTGCCAGTCAGCACCATATTATTCGATCTTCAAGCTTTGTTAGATAACGTGATTGGGTGTCTTCTTCAAGACGAATTTGCTACTAAAAAGGTCCAGGAGAAACGCACTGCCATGGACGCTGCTTATGAGCATGCTTCGAAGCTCTCTAAAGAAGCTGAAGACCAAGCCATGCATATAAAGCAAGCCAAAACTGACTATGAAGCTCGAGCTCAGTCTATTCTTCTCTGGGAAAAGCAAATTCAAGAGCTTCAACAAAAGGTTAAGGAGGCTCAACAACAACAATTGGCCTATGAAACCAATACTGCTGGCAATCAGTTCGAAGAGCTCCTCAACAAAGGACTTGCAGAAATGGAAGCAGTAGAGCAACTTAAGGGAGAAGTAGCTACCCTGGAAGGAGCAAGGCGTTTCACTCAACAAAGGCTTGAGTCCTTTCAGATTACTTTTAATAGATTGAGGAACAATGCCTATTTTTAAATCTCTATTTATTTAATTAGTTTTGAATCTTGGTTGAATTTTGGTCTGTAATATCCAAACAACGCCATTTTGGCAATCTATATTACCATTTTGGCATTCCTTTATGATGTTTCAATTATGTTGTTATTATTCGAATCTCCTGCAGGCGCGACTTATATTTCTTTAAATATTTCCCATTAACCTTTAGGATTCGCTTATCATCAGCCAACTCTTCGATTTCATATGCATTGTTTGAAAATATCTTTACTATTCGAAAAGGTCCTTCCCAATGAGGTGACCATTTACCTAATGTTTTATTTTTCTTATCCATGGGCAATATGACTGTCCAGACTAAGTCATTAATAGTGAATGCTTTTCCTTTCACCCTTTTGTTATATGCCCTGGCTACCCTTTCCTTTTGTCTCATTAGGATTTCCAATGCATGCAATCTAACTTCATCTAACTCAACTAACTCATTCATCATCATCTCCCAATATAATGCAGATGGGATCTCGTTTTGTCTTTGAATTCGAACTGATTGTAGATGAATTTCTACTGGTAGAACTGCATCATGACCAAATGTTAGTTGGAAAGGCGTGGTGTTAGTAGCTTCTTTAGGAGATGTTCTACAGGCCCATAGTATTTGGTCCAAAGTCTTGTGCCAGTTCCTCGGCTTTTTACCAACATGTTTCTTAATTAACCCTATTATCACTTTATTGGCTGCTTCGACCTGACCATTTGCTTGAGCATAATATGGTGTTGATGTTAGTAATCTAAACCCCATCTCTTGAGAAAATTCTTGCATCTTCCTACCAGTAAACACAGAACCTTGGTCTATGGTTATGCTCTCTGGCAATCCGAACCTATAGATAATTTGTTTCTGTATGAACTCAATAATAGCCTCTTGATCAGCAGCTATTAATGGTATTGCTTTGATCCACTTGGTAAAATAGTTTATTCCTACCAAGATATATTTCTATCCTTTAGACGATGCAGGATTAATTTCTCCTATTAAATCTAGTGCCCATCCTCTAAAAGGCCATGGTTTAATGATCGAATGTAACTCACTTGCAGGAGCATGTTGAATTCCTGCATGTTTCTGGCATTCTTCACACCCTTTAGCAAAGTCTATACAATCTTTGAGCATGTTGGGCCAATACATGCCATATCGAAATAACAACCATTTCATTTTATGACCTGCTTGATGTGCCCCACATGCCCCATTGTGGACTTCTGACAATGCTAAGTATGCCTCACTTTCTCCTAGGCATTTCAGTAATACGCCTTCCTGGGTCTTTTTGAACAATTCATTTCCCATGAGGACATATGATAATGCTCTATATTTTATCTTCCTATCAACATTCAATGTTGGATTTTTTAAATAACTCACAAGTGGACTTCGCCAATCCGCATCTGATAAGGTGTCTATGGCTAGTACTTCGAATCTCTGTTTATCAGCAGAACCTAAGTTTACATTCTCTAGATCTGATGGTATAAGTCTAGTAGCCATAACCCTACCTCTTAATTTGACCAAATCCTCAAAGTTTTTGGTAGAAACTTTATAACCTGAAGCCAACTGTGCTAAGTCATTTTCTTCTTGGTTTTCTATTCTTGGTATATGTTGAATATCCATGTATTCGAATTTTCTAAGTAGCCTGTTAACTATGACGAAGTATGTCATCAGATTTTTCTTTATGCATTTGTACTCCTTTGTTATTTGCTTGATCACTAACTCTGAGTCTCCTTTAATTTTGACTCTAGTTGCCCTCAATTCCAACAAAGCTTCAAGTCCAACAATAAGCGCTTCGTACTCAGCTTCGTTGTTCGAGCAACGAGGACCATCTAACTTATACTTGAATTTTGTTGGAATTCCTTCAGGAGAAATTATAAGAACTCCAACACCACTACCATCCATATGGGTCGAACCATCAAAGTATAATTTCCAAGGTTGCATTTCAACGTAACCCATGACAGTCTTTTCGACCAGTGAATGGTCCACAATGAAATCAGAAATTACTTGACCTTTCACAGCTCTTAAAGGCATGAAAGTCAAAGAATATTCTGTTAAGGCTAAAGCCCATTTACCAACTCTGCTATGCATTATTGGTTTTGAAAGCATGTGTTTGATAACATCGAAATAAGATGAAACGTAAACATCAACAGGATTTATATAATACTTAAGTTTCATACAAGAAAAGTACAAACAGAGACATAGCTTTTCTATATTGCTATATCTAGTCTCTGCATCATTCAATATCCTACTTAAATAGTATATGGCTCTTTCGATGCCATTGTTATCTTCTTGTGCTAACATACTACCTATACTAACTTCAGAGGCGGATATGTACAATCTCATGGGCTTTCCCCATGAAGGTGGAGACAAGATGGGAGGCTGAGAGATATATCTTTTTATCTTGTCAAATGCATCCTGATGAGCTTCGTTCCATTCGAAGGCTTGGCCTTGCTTCAAACGAAGCAACGGAGAGAAAGCTTGGGTTCTTCCACTTAGATTCGAAATGAACCTTCTGAGAAAGTTAATCTTCCCTAGCAAAGATTGAAGCTCCCTTTTTGATGTAGGTGCTTTCGTCTCCATTATGGCTTTGGTCTTATTTTGGTTGATCTCGATTCCTTTTTTATGAACCACAAAGCCAAGGAAATCTCCAGCCTGCACAAAAAATGCACATTTAAGGGGGTTCATTTTTAAGCCATGTTTTCTCATTCGTTCGAATGATTGGCTCAAATGATGCAAATGGGTTTCTGCAGATATAGATTTGATGACTATATCATCAATATACACCTGCATAAAGGTTTCAATGAAATCATGGAAAATCGAATTCATTTCCCTTTGATAAGTTGCCCCAGCATTTTTTAAACCAAAGGGCATCACTACCCATTCGTAGGTGCCTAAGGCTCCTGGGCAACGAAATGCTGTCTTGGCAACATCTTCTTCAGCAATAAAAATCTGATTGTACCCAGAGTATCCATCTAACATACTTAAATATTCGAATCCTGCAGTAGAGTCTATTAACATTTCTGCCACAGGCATGGAATACTCATCTTTAGGGGTTGCAGTATTTAAATCCCTAAAATCTATGCAAATTCTCAGAGAGCCATTTTTCTTAATAACAAGCACTATATTTGCTAACCATTCGACATACCTTGTGGTTCTGATGAATCTGCAGCGCAGCAACCTTTCGATCTCAGCTTTGATCTTTGTCAGAATCGTTGGTGCGAATCTTCTAGGAGTTTGCTTGATGGGCTTCTTGCCATCCTTGATTGGAAGTCTGTGTTCCACTAACTCCCTCTTTAAACCAGGCATTTCATCATAGTCCCACGCGAAGCAATCTTTGTTTCTCTTGAGGACTTCGATCACTTCCTGCTTGAGGCCTGGATTAAGTTTTGCGCTTATGTAGGTTATTCTTTTCGTGTTCTCATCCCCCAAATTCACTTCTTCGAGCGGATCCTGCGCCAACATTTTGGCACCTGAGTCTGAGGGGTCCTTCTCGAAGCCTAAGGGTTCTTTATCATAGATGGCATCTAGCCTTTGATCTATTTCGTATTCTTCAAAGGGTGAGCCTTTCGAACCATCCCTATTTATTTCGTTCACTTCTACAACCAATTTATCTATTTTAGCCTCCAAGGCCGCTTTCCATTCGTTCTCAGCCATATAGGCCGAAATCCTTTCGAAGAAGGAGGACTCAATCATGAGCAAGGTTGTCGAACTCCCAGCCTGCTGGCCGTCTTTGCATAGTACTTTCGACTCCTTCATCTTCACTGACTATTCTTCTATCCCAATACATGCCATCATGGCGAAGGGTCATATAATCGTGTGCGTTCCTGGTTTCGTTGATTTCGTCGTTAGGGGCACAAGGAGCAATCTTGGCCAAGTGTTTGTCATAATTTCTCTTGTCAACTAAGTTGACTGCTGTAATGAAGTAACTCTGGTCCGCTTCGATGTTCTCCACAATCCCATCTTCTCTCCATAAAACCAACCTCTGATGCATTGATGAAGGAACTGCTCCTACGCCATGGATCCACTCTCTTCCCAACAACAAGTTGTAGTTGGCTTTAGCTTCGATCACCATGAACATGGTGGGCCTGCAGCTCAATCCTATCGTCAAGTCTAGTTGAACTACCCCCAATGTTTGACCTACTTTCCCTTCATAGTTGGATAGGACCATGTTGTGTGGTTTGATGTCACCCTCGCGTATTTCTAACTTTTTCAACATGAAATGGGGTATTAAGTTAACTGCAGCGCCTCCATCCACTAAGACCTTATTTACGCCATGGGCACCAACCTTTGCCTAAATGAATAATGGCTTCAGATGATTTTTCATAGCTGGCTCTGGGCGCTCGAAGAAAGCATTCTGCTCCTCGATAGCTCCGTCATCCATTACGTAGTAATACACTGGCCTATGCTTCATCAGATCTATTGTATCATCCTCCTCATACTCTTCGATTTCAGTTTCCTGTCCAAACTCACAAGGTAGTACAGATACCACGTTGCAATTGATATTGAGTGAAGACTCCCCCTCTGATTCGAAGTTGTCCGTTAGCATATCCTCGTCTTCTTCTGAACCTGGTGTGTACTCCTTCGATTCATTTGGTTGTGTTTCAGAGAAGAGTCTCCTACTAACTGGGGGTTTTTCCTCAGGTTGATTATTTGGTGTGGGTTTGTTAGTGCTTGATTCTCCTTGGTTTTTGATCGAAGTCGCTCCTTTATCTGCCATAGCTTCCCTTTCAGCCTTTCGAATTCTTTGTTGCCTTCGCCATTGTGATCTTGACATAGGGTTTCTTCCTTTGTAGTTTTCTAACCTCACTTCTTCCCTCTTCGCCATGTTGAATTTCCTTCTATATGTCATGGCGTGGCGTGTGTTTCATTCATTGTTTCTCCATTTGTCTTTGCCCTTGTCAGTTCTGACTTGCAGCCATTTGTCTGTTGGTATTTCAGCAGGAATTTTGAACGTTACCCTTCGAGCGCCTTTGGGATGAGGACTATCAGGCCTTCGTTGAGTGCACTTGCTCTCAAAACGTTGGCTCATCTGACCAGTCTCTTTGTGGTTCCAGCATGGGGAGAAAGGGATTGTTTCGAAGGCTCCAGCCATGTTTTGATCATACACTGCAGAACACCTTGGGCATACTAGGCATTTGGTTGCCCCTTTGTAACAGCGAACCAAAAACTCCAACAAACTTTCCCCAACTTTAGGGTAACATCTGAATAACTGGTTATCCTGGCGCCAGTTGATGCCAGTTCGTGCCCTTTGTTTCCTCTCGAAGTCTGCAGCAATTCTCTGGTTGCAGATGATGCTGCATCTAGGGCATAGTATCATTTCGGCATATCCTTTGTGGCACAATATGAGGTAGTCTTTAAGACTGGCATCCCTAGCATAATTATCCTCCATTTTGTATTTTTCTTTTTCTAAGTATCTTTCCATCTCCTCCATTTCAGAACAAGGTCTCTCCATATCCACCATGTTGACATCTACATCCTCCCCCTTTATGTCATCATCTCCCCATCCCTGTAGGTTTGACATCTTCGATTTGGATTTTTGAACTTTCTGGGGCAGAATACTTCACCAAGTAGTCAAACTTTCCACTGGGCTCTCCTAAAGTATCCCATATTTCTTTCTGAGGGGAGGCTGGCTTTGTGATCTGGACTTTCTCCAATTTTAGCCTCAGGCCTTCAGTAACCTGTGTCAACTCTTGCTTTTGGTTTTCCTGGCCTTCAGTAGCCTGGATCTCTTTCGAAACAGCCAAAGGTACTGCTTCGATCGAAGCCTCTAGTTGCTTGTGGACGTCCTCAGTGACCCCCTTGTTGATTTCGACTAACACCCAGTTTTCATTCTCAGTGCTTTTTTCTCCTAATGGAGTGTCATCTTGATCTGCTTCCACCATATTGATTTCTCCAATGCATGCAGGCTCGGAGTAATTGGTGTCTGCAACATCCAAAGGGTCTTCATCTACTTTCATTTTTGGTTTGTCAGCGAATTTCAATCTGCCATCCTTAATTGCATTTTGAATCAGATCCCTGAAAAGAAAACACTGTGAGGTTTTGTGGCCTAGGAAACTGTGATACTTACAAAATCCCCTTTTCTTTCTTTGATCTAAAGGAGGTATTTTGGCATTCGATGGCACAATTAGTTGGCCATCTTTGACAAGCAAATCAAAAATCTCGTCACACTTTGTCAGATCGAAAGTATACACCATCTTTGGGAATTTGTCACTTTTCTCATTTTCAACAATTTCTTTCCCCTTTGTGGGAACTAATAATTTACAAGAGTAAGGTGGAGCCTGTTTCAATTCAGCGAGATCAATTTCGACCTCTTCGAATTCAGGGTAATCTTCTGCTTCCTCAGCTCCAACATAGGAGACCCTTTCTTTCTTGTTATTTTTAAAAACTCTGGCCTTTTCGGCCTTTAGCCTTTCGACTTGTCGAACCCTATCGGATAATTGAGACATGTCCCTCAAGTATTGTGTGTCTAATTTCTTTCGAATAGAGTAATCCAGGCTGCCAGCAGCCATTTCGACTAACTCATGCTCAGGAACTACTGTGAAGCATTTAGATTTCAAGAGTCTGAACCTATTCAGATAATCATCTATGGGTTCAGTAAATTTCCTCTTAACACTGGCTAGTTCCTTCAAACTTATTTTAGATTATCCCATGTAGAACTGTTCATGGAATAATCTCTCTAAGAGGGTCCAAGTATCTATGGATCCAGGAGGCAATGTGGTGAACCATGTAAAAGCGTTCTTAGTTAGGTAACTTGGGAAATATTTAATCCTAAGGTCTTCATTATTTGCTATATCTCCTGCTTCGGTTAGATACCTGGCTATGTGTTCGACTGTTGATTCATTGGTGTCTCCAGCGAACTTTGTAAATTTAGGGACTTTATATCCCCTTGGTAAATCAGTATGCATTATGTAATCTAATATAGAAGAGGCATAATTTGGCCTTCTAATTCCTGTATTGAGGCCATTTTGGGCCATAATCCTCTCTATCATGGTGGTTAAATTATTTTCTGCCAAGATGTTATCATTTTTAATTCTGTGAACGACTGCATCAGCATCTTGATTTCGACCCACCATGACAACTCCTCTAGGTTGTTCTTCTCGAAACTCTGGGACTTCTAACCTTTCGACACTTGCCCCTGGTTCTATAATTTCCCTTTGTGGGTCTTGAATCACTGGGGCTTCTAACCTTTGTGCCCTTGCCCCTAAGTTAACCCCCTCTCTAGCTGGTCTATAGGGTGGGTCATCAGCAATTTGTTCTATGATAGGTATGTTTGCTCGAACCCCCACCTGATTCTGCCTACGCCTTTCTGGCGGAGCGAAAAAATCTGATATTTGACTCATGTTGTCCGCGTTTTCTCTGTTGGTTACAGTTACGTTTTGTACTATTGGGGCAAAAATCTCTTGCATAGTTTGTGCTAACACTCCTATCATATTATGGTTACTATCATCCATTAATTGCCTAAAAGCCATCTGATTTTCTGTGGTTAAGATAGGCAATGCACTATAACCTACTGACCCTTGTTTATTTGTCATAAATTGGTTAGCCCCAGATCCAGACCCTAATTGTGGTGACGTATTCGATGTCGAAGTGTGCAGACCCGCCATAAAAGATGTTGGCATCCCATAAGAGGAATTTCTGTGTCTGTTACCATCGAAACCGGGTGGTCTAGTTAGTGGGGTGGCGAAATGGGTTTGTGTCCCTGATGGTGGGACGAATCCCCCAGGATAACCAATGGTTCCTGTATTTCCTAGGATCGAACTGTTAGTCGACATGCCACTTGTTCCATTTGTGGCTACACTACTGGTAGAGGATGCAACAGACTGTGCGCTCGAAGGGATCGCATTAGACGTTCCCGTCGAAGCAGACATATTAGTGCATGTTCCATGTGGGGCATTTTGTTCCCCTTGTTGATTGTTTGGATTAGACATCTTGTTATTACGTTTTCTTCTGGGTAAGGGTTGGTTGCTATTGGTTATTCTACCACTTCTAAGGTTCATATAACAACGAACTTATCACTTAGAGAATTTTTACAATGATTATATCCTAACAATCTTTACTTTGTTTTAACTTTCGTAACGACCAATTACGGTCCCACCGGGTGTGCCAATTTGTTTACAGTGATTTCTGGTAAACAACCGCTAGTCCTCCAAACTATCAAATAATCTTAATGACTGTTATTTAATCTCTCTGGTAACTTGCAGGATCGACTAGATTGATCCTATGGGGTATTGGTTGTTTGGATAAATCTAATTGTAAAACTGATATTCATAGTTAGGATTTGTATTTAGAATGTTTTATAGACGTTCAATTCACTTCGATTGCCATGTTAAAAGAATCTAATGACATGATCAAGTAAAGAAATACGAAACTGAATTGAATGAATAAAGATTCGATTGCAAAGAAATGTTTAAATGCAGAAATAAGTAAATTACTTTGAATGTAAAGACTTTAATGTAAATAGCATGAGTATAAAAGCATGAAATGTAAAAGAGTTTCTGAAATGTAAAGGATTTGAATAGAAGAAAACGTTTAAATGCAAGAAATAAGTAAATGACTTTGAATGTGAAGGTATTTGAATGACATTGACATGAAAATGGAAGATAAACTGGAAAAGGTAAAGAGTTTTACTGAATCATAAATGTTTGGTGTTATCATACGTACATTGTTCGAGCATTCGTTTCCCTAGCCATGTGGTATTTTGAATGTTTACTGAATTTTGTACAATAGATATGACACACAAAATCCTAATATTAAGACTTCTATTTATACTACTTCGACCATAACGATCTTGCCTATAAGATTCTGCCACGTTCAGAACATGCAGAGCACTGCTCCTCTCTAGCTTCCACGCGTCTTCAAACGCTCCAGCGCATATATATTTGAATTCCAACATCCCGCTCGCGTTTGAATTTCAAATGCCTTGGCAATCTTCACTTCGAACTCATTTCTCAGACACAGTCTCGTTACCATTTCGAGGCTTCTTTTAAATATATCTTCACCACTGTCACTCGAAGCTCCGAGCTTTGACATGTCCGTTCGAAGAACCACTTCTACCATTCCGAACTGTAACATTTTGCTTTATTCCAACGAAACATCCAATTTGCTTCATTTCAAACTGTATCATCAAAATCTTCAGCCAACACAACCCTAGCATAGCTAGAAGGATGATGAGTAGAAAAGAGAAGTAGAATGCTGCCCAAAGCCCCTCCAAAGAGAAGGCTACTGAAGTTGTTCATGAGAAAGCGAGGCCTGAGAACAAGGCTGAGAAGGATCAAAAAGTTGGAACTTCGAAAGGGAAGGGTAAGGTAAAAGCTAGGGTATCTGTTGGTAGTCTTTCAAAACCCTTGAGACAACCTATAGCCAAGAAAATAAAGGCTCCTGAACCCTCTGAATCTGATGCGGAATCAGACTTTGATTTTGATGTTGAGAGCAATGTTCCAGACATTCCTCTCAGGAAGAAACCCTCTTCTAGAAAACGGCCTAAGGTTCCTGAAGTTTCCATTGACAACATCTCCTTTCACCATCCAGAAAATGATAGCAGGTGGAAGTATGTGTTTCTGAAAAGGATTGCCTTGGAGAGGGAGCTGAACAGAAGTGGTATTGAGTGTAAGGAAGTCATGGATCTAATCAAGGTTGATAGCCTGATGAAAACAGTGGTCAAGTTTTCCAACTGCTATGAGATTCTTGTCAAAGAATTCATAGTAAATTTGTCTGGTGTTTGTGCTGATGGAAAGTCCGCTGATTTTAAGAGTGTTTATGTGAGAGGAAGAAAGGTAAATTTCTCTCCTACTGTGATAAACAAATACCTAGGAAGGCCTGATGATGCTCAACCTGAGCTTGAAGTTACTGACAACCAGGTTTGTCAAACCATCACTGCCAAGCAAGTTAAGCACTGGCCCTTGAAAGGGAAGCTAACTGCAAGCAAGCTGAGTATGAAGTTTTCCATACTGCACAAAATTGGTGCATCTAACTGGGTTCCCACCAACCACAAATCCACCATTTCCACAGGTTTGGGAAGATTTATCTATGCTGTTGGAACCAGAACAAACTTTGATTATGGCAACTACATCTTTGATCAAACATTGAAACATGCTGAGAGTTGTGCTATTAAAGGCCCTATTGCTTTTCCCTATCTCCTGTGTGGTATAATCATTGATCAGTATCCTGATATCCTGGTTGAAAAAGACTTTGTATGCAAAAGAGCCCCTGCCCTTGGTTTTCACTATAAGTTGTTTCAGGGAACACATGTCCCTGACATTGTTATGACATTTGCTGAGACATCAAAAGTCAAAGCTCATTCCAAGAAAGTTGATGTTATCATTGTTCTAAAAGAAACCTGCAGAGAGCTTGATGCAAGAAAAAGGACTCTTGAAAAGCTTATTGCTAGTCTGGAATAGGAGGAGAATGAAGAATAAATGAGGGAAGAGGATGCTGATGAAGAACAGTATGATGGTTCTGCAAGAAGCTCACCAGAAAATACTACTGAAAATAGTGCTTCCTCAGGGGATGACAGTACCTGAAGGTTTGTGTTTGCTGAGTTGAAAAGATTGATGCTGGAACTTGTTGCTGTTATTTGATATCTTCTCTTTTGTTTTTTGGTTTTTTGAATTTCCTTTTGGATGACTGTATAACTTAAAGTACTAGCTCCTTTGGCCTCTTTATGGCTAAAAAGGGGGAGAAGAAATTGTGGTAATTTTGGTAGAATTAGATATTGGTAGTTGTTATTAAAAAATTCTGCTGCTTTCTAATCTCTGATTGTTTAGGGGTTTTAGCCAAAAATTTGCCAAAGGGGGAGTTTGTAAGTGTTTTTTTGTTGGCATTATTTTTTGGTAAAACCAGATTTGCGAATGTCATGACTGATGTCATAACATTCTGGGATAAAGGTAAATTCTGCAGAAGGAATGTTCTACAGGAACTACTCAGTATGAGTAAATATCATGATGATTAAGCTATGATCATATGTACTGAATTCTACCAAAATTAGTGAGCAAGATACATGATGTCATAACCAATGTTAAGACATCCTGTACTGATCAAGTTGTTGTGCAGATTTATTATTCCTGAGAATTTTCAGGAATCTGGTGTGCTACTCTGAGTTGAAGTATATTGTCCAGATCAGATGCTCACGTGGACATTAGGTTAACCTTGCTTAACCCTAATCTGTTATGATGAAAGCCCAAGACCAAGTCTTTAGGTTAACTTTGGTTAACCCTAGATGTTTTTATGGAAGCCCTAAATGAAGAATAGTCTGCTTATATATTTCTCATGAAGCCTAATGGTGAGCAACGCTTTTGACAGAAGATCAATAAGGCATTGTATAGTTGTAACTACTGTGAGCCAAGCAATTATCAGTTTGATAAGTGACTTGGATTAAGATTTGGTTGTAAGGGTTGTTTATCACTCAAAGCTTTGAAGCACGAGTGTTGTGTCTCTTGATTAAAGCTTTGAAGCAAAATCAAGCGTGTGTATTGAATAATGTCTTCATAATCTTATTAATCAGTAGATTAGTATCACTGCTGTGATTGAGGGGGAGTGAGTAGGAACTCAGGTTTAAGTAGGACTTAGATTGGAGTTGCATTGGGTAGGTCTTAAGTGAAGGAGATAAACTGGTTGGTTTATTCCTAAATTAATTCCTCTTATAGTGAATTTCCTCCCTGGCTTGGTAGCCCCCGGAGTAGGTGTTGTTTTACACTGAACTGGGTTAACAATTGATTGTGTTCTTTACTGTCTTTTAAATTACTGTTTGGTATATGTATAATTTGTCAGATACGGTGTCATAACATTCACTGCGACATTAAGTATCTGTTTCTAGAATTTCAAAAATGACACACTTGCACACAAGCACCCTTAGGGTTACTCCACTTGGTTGCCTTATACAAAAAAGGTCATATTACACACGTAAGGTATCTTAGCAAAACAAACAAAAACAAGATCATAGTCCCTCGATGACGCTATTCAAAGTTGCCTTACAAAATGATCTTAGTCCCTCAAAAATGCTAACATACCTTGCAACATTACTAATCATGGCTATACGATGACCCACGCTCGTCCCGTTTACATCCAAAGATAGGGTTTCTTACCAAATCAATGGTAAGACAACAATGTCAAAGGAAAACAGAATGAACAAGAAAGACATTTGAGTAGGTAGTTTGATTTTAGTTACTTGCTACATTTCAAACAAATATCCTTGTGTTGTACCCAAAAATTTGCCCTCCCATATTTCTCAAAACATTTCAAGAATGATACTCAAGTTTGCTAAAGGTAGTCCAAGGGTTGGCCAGACAAGCTCTCTCCTAAGGAAGTCTACCTCAAATTAGGGTTTCATGTTGTATCAAGATACTTGAGTCCAGGGACCCCAAATGCTCAACATTGTCCTAATATGTTATCAAGATCATCCATGTCAAGTTTCAAGCCCTACAGAGGAAATTTGCTCAGTCAATTGCTCAAAGGCCTGCAAATCGACTATGCTAGGGCAAAAGCCAACTGTGACCCCCATACAGTCAAACTTCAAGATTTTTTTGTCAACATCCTCATTTTGAAGTATATTTCATCATTTGATCAAGGGTGATCATGATTCATCAAGGATTGCTCATAATTCCTCAAGAACCAAAAGTTGCTAAATTAGGGTTTTGCAGGAAAAGTCAACTCAACTTTGACCAAGCATAACTTTCTCATACTTTATGAGAAATGACCCATCCAAATCTCATTTTGAATAGGATGCAATTCCCTACAATCCATATTCATCTCCAAATTTCAAAATATGTACTCACAAGAATTTATGAATTTGGATATTATAGGTCATTTTGAAAAGTCAACAAAAACACCTTTTTTGTCAAAGCTTCATACATGAGCATGAAATATCAAATTGAGATGAGACCAAAAGGGTTGACTAAAGGACATCTCCATATTTCTAAAAAGTCCAAGAACACCTCCAAAGAGTCAAAATTGAGGAAGTTATGCATTGGTGAAGTTGACCCTTTTTGTAAAATTGCCAAAAGTCAACTATGCCCAAAACTTCAATTTTTGCCAAATGGGCCTAATCTTTTTCACTTGTTTTGGATAGGCAACATAGTCCACGAGCTCTAGCCCTTTCCACTTGTCCTTATCATGTTTTTATTATTTATTTTGATTTTTATTTGAATTAATTTAATTTAAATCAAAACAAATCATATAAAATCCAAAACATTGAAAACACAAGATTTTGTGCTTGTTTCAGGTTTCAATTACAGCTAGCAAGTATTCAAATTCATATCAAGGCATGGTGTGTACAAAAAGATTGAAATAGGCCAATTTTGGAAATTTTTCAAAGGGAATCAAATCAAGAATCCAAATCATTGATGGAGGAAGATTGATATCAATTACCAACCCTAATCCCTTCCTTGATACATATAGAGGCGAGGAAGACCTAAAAGAGAGGTTAGAAACAGACGCATAAGCAAGAACCAAAACTGAAAAAATCAAGAAAAGCGGTGAATCGAATTTGCACTTAGAGGCCAATACAAGACTCTTTGCCTATTCCAATCGATTCCTAGGAGTCTCAGCAAGCTAAAGCAATCAAGAGCAAGCGTTTTCAAGCCCCATATTGCACTGTAAGTCAGTCACGATACCTCTCTTTTCTTGAAATTGAATCCCATGATTTAGGCGTTGTTAGGATGAATTAATCACATATTCTTGATCTATGAGACATATGCAAGCTTTCTGCATGATTTAATTGCATTTATATGGCCTGTACTAGAATACACCATTGTTAGGGTTTGTAGCTTCGAATTAGGGTTTTTGTTTACAGGAAAAATTAGCCTTGATGAAGGGTACCATCATGTTCAGAATGATGAGACGAATCCAGCCATGGCGTTAGGTTTCATTTATATGGCTCAAGGAGGATTTTGGAATGGGCCCTGTCTATAGCTACAGACAAACGTCCGTAGGTAAAAGTGTTTCACTTTTACCCATGGAGAGAGGAAGGAGACGAATGTGTGTCACTTCCCTATTGGAACATTCAAACCTGGCGCGCATTTTTTTATTGTTTTCCACTAATTCTTGTTTTTCATATATTATTATTATTATTCATTACATGTACAAACAGAAGCGAGTGGCCTAGTGGTAGCCAGGAAATGTGTTAAGGTGCTAGGAAGCTTGAGGTCAGGGGTTCGACCCCTGCCTCCAACAATTGTATTTTTTTTTATTTATTTCAGGAAATCACATGCGTGCATGAATCCAAGGCCTATCATACTCCCTCCAGATCTGGTATGCCAAGTGGCCAGATGGCCAAATCTGATGGCCATCCATAGAGGAACACCAAAAGCCAAGTCAAACGCGTAGCACTAGATCTCACAAGTCAACGTGGGCTTCAGATTGTTGGGCCCAGAAAGTTCTTCTCACACCCCCTCAAGCTGCTATTCAGGCCCAAATTTCTAATTCTTTTTATTTTATTTCTTTTAATTAATTAATTTAATCTACTTATTTATTAACCAATCAAATTATTTTATTTTTTATCAAAAAAATCACAAAAATAGTACTTTTTATAAATTAGATCTAAACTTTATTTTTATTGCAAAAAATTAATTAATTCAATTAGGTTTGATTAATTTAGATAACTATAATTTCTTTTTGTACATAATTAAAATTAATTAGAATAATTAGGTTTTGAGTCCAAATTTAATTATTTTCTTTTCTTAGAAATAATAATCAAAAACACAAAAATAGGTCTTGTAATTATTTTTATTAATTAATTTAATTAACTAATTAATTCCATATTTAATTTAGAAAACTCATTTCTTTTATTAAAAACAAAAAAAAAACATTTTTTAATTAATTAGGATAGAAGGGTCAAAACCCTAATTTCTCATCGATCTAATTTTTCAACGCGCGCTTTATTATTATTGTTATCCATATTAATGTAACTGCCTATAGTTTGTAATAGTTTAACTAGGGTTTTTTACTTTTTCATTTATCGCTTTATTATTTTCAAGGGTTTGTTTTTGGCTATGTAAATACCCGAAGCCTTGTAATAGCATAGTTTAAATTCCCGCATTTTAAATTCCGCAAAATATTAACTGTTAGATGTATGATAATAGGATGCATGACAAGAATGTATGATTAATTTTAAAACAGTTAGATCACCCTAAATGTGCAAAGATAAATAAATTGAAATTGAATCACTCGCACATGCGCACTCCTAGGGTACACTCCCACTTGGTTGCCTTCGGTAAACGATCATTGAGTATAGGATGCTTTAGTGTTCGTCCTTTTGTCTAAACAAAGATCAAAGTCCCGATTCAGAAAAGTTGCCTCGGAATGGTTGCCTCAGAATTATTGCCTCGGATAATGCTGCCTCGAATAATTGATCTCAGACATTAGGGTTACCACTAAGACGTCCTAGCATTGCTTTATTGAACATACGTCCCTTTCGAATTGACCCTCAAAACTCCAACGATGGTGCTACCTACTCACTAATAGTGGGATAGCATCGTCTAAAGGAAACGAACATAGAACGATTCTTTTTTCGAGTAGGTAGATTAGCTCTTAAGTACTTGCTCAATCAAAACAAACTATTTTCACACTTACACTTTTCTACAAACAAAATTTTCAAAACACTTCATTACACTCTTGAAGACAGAAGCAAGAGTTAAATCGAAGTCAAAACAAAAGCTTTTCAAATCACACAAACACAAAGAAAACAATTTTGAAAATGATGAGCAAGTACCTAAGAGCCCGTAGATAACTACGGATAGAAAGGGTGTTAATACCTTCCCTTTCTATAATTTACCCCTCGTACTCAGAAATATCTCGAAAAAGGAATTTTTCTATACTTTTTTCCTTTCCTTGTTGGATAAAATAAAAGACGGTGGCGACTCTTGCTTACCGCGATATTTTGCGAAAACAAACGCAAAACGCAAACCAGCAAATTCCTTAAAAAATAGGGAAACACGTCCCGGTTCTGGCCACCGTATCACACCTTGCTATTTTGAAAACAAACACATACATTTTCAAACATCTTACAAACATTGAAATCATTTTCAAAAAGACAAACATTTTTGTATACATTCTTACGAACGAGAATCATTACAAAGATTTCCTAAACAATGGCCTCTTTTACAAAATACTTTCAAAACCACATAAAACACAATTTCAAACAAAAGTAAGTGATCTAGAAAGTAACTAAGAGCACATGGAAAACCATGGATGAAAAGGGTGTTAATACCTTCCCTTTTCATAATCTACCCCCCGAACTCAAGAAACAATCTCAAAGGTCTTTCTTGTGCTTTTTCACCTTTCCTTTTGGATAAAAGAAAAGTCAGTGGAGACTCTTGCTAACCGCAATATTTGCAATAAAACGCAAAACAATCAAGTCAGTTCTCCCACCGTATCACACTGACCTTTTGTGAGACCAAGTTCAAGGGACTGTAACTTCTTCATTATTCGATATTTTTGAGCGGTTCTTCTTGCGTATGACTCTCCTCAATGTTATCTCCAATTTCTGTTCACAAATCAAGAGCTGATTACGTGTAGAAGATCACAAAATTCGAATGTGTTAGAAGTCACTTCGTGGATTTTGACCTAATCTTAAATAACTGTCGCCTGATTTCTAAGAATTGTGATTTCTTCAAATTACGAGATCTTGAGACGATCATTTCTGCATATGGTCATAAGTGATGTTGCACACGAGTTTATCTTCAAAGATCAAAAGAAAATTGCGTTGGGAAGACTTTGAAAGTTATCGAATCATCGCAAGTCATTTGTTTGATTTCAAGTGTTCTTAATCACCATCGTTTTTGAAATTTGTTAATTCTATAAGGTTGATGATTGTTCTCAAAGAATGATTTGTTTGGCAATGAAGTTCCATTTTAATTGAGTATGGTGCGCGAGTTCATTTTGAATGAAAATTTGGTTTGGACAAGAGTTGAAGATTAAGACTGTCATTTAGATGACCTTGGCTTTGGGTTTGAGTTAACCAAGTTAGAATTGAATTCTTAAGCATTTATTTTGTTTAGAAATTTGATTGGAGTACGAGGCGCTTTGGTTTATTTGATCATTTTGTGATCGCTTGAATTTCAAGTTACCAAGCCAAGATATTTTATTCAAAGCATTCAATTGAGAATTGAAAAGTTTAAATAAATTCAGGATTGGTACGACAAATTTCATCATTTACAAATTTATTCAAGGTCTTGTGTTCATTACATCACAAATGAAATAAAATTACACATTTTTGCTTTGTTTACAAAGAATCACAATGTTTGCTTTCACTACAAAGAGAGAAATTTATTTCGTTTCTTAAAGTCTCCATTACTTCATCTTTAAGCAATCCTCGCTGGCCATCCACGCCTCATGTTCAAGAAATAAAGAAGAGAAAGTTAGCAATTCAAGCAAAGTGATGTGTAAAGAAGAGAAACAAAATTCATCATTAGGGTTTGTATGTGGAATCAGATTTAAAGTTTGTTTTGTTTTAATCATAGTCCATCTTCTCCTATCTTGAAAATCACAAGGTTTGGGCCTTGGTTCACAAAAAGGGAAAAGAAAATTTGCAAACACTTTCTACTACAAAAATAGCATAAAGCCCAAAACTAGCAAAATATGCAAGCTGCAACAAGCAGCAGCAAACTGCTACACAAAACAGGCTGTAATGCAAAACCAGCAAGCAACGCAAGCAAACAAAACAAAGGCAGGATATTGTAAAATATAGCAGCAAGTCCAAGGCTGCAAAGCAGCAGCAACACAACAACAAGTCAAAGCTGCCAAGCACAATAAGCCAAGGCAAGGCTGTCCGAAACATGCAGCAAATATAGCAGCAGTTCAAACTACAACAAAATATACAAACAGAATAGCAGGCAGCCGATAAAAACAAGCAAAATACAGCCCAATGGCCAAAACTATCCAGCAACAGCAAGTAAAACCAAATAGTCAGCATTATTTCATTCAAAAAATAGCAAGCTTGCTCAACAAACAAGTTATCATCGTTTTCCTGAAATTATACAAACCCTTCGAATTTTTCATAGAAAGAAAAGCATAGTAGCCTTATATTTTCATTGAAAGATAAAGAGAAAAAGGAATAGGCTTGAAAAGATGTCACCTAACAGTCCCCAAACCAGCATAAGCCTGCCCACAACCTGCTGCATTTTCTGTCCAAACAATTCAAGTACAAGAGTCCACATGCTGCTACACATCAGTCCAAAAGTTTTCCAAAGACCAAACAGAACATGCCAAAAAAACTCTGTCCATCCTGCACATAATAACCTGTCCAAGACAGGCCAAAAATTGCACCAAAATAGGCAATCCCTAAACCTATTGTTTCACTACATCATAAACAGTCTAGGAGTTACACCAAAATGGCAAAAACATCAACCTACATCAAGAAAGGATCAAAACAGTATAGGATATAGTTTAAACTTATCATTTGTTTCCCTCCAATTTCCACTGGGTCAGCTGATATATAATACAAGAACAGCCAAGCAGCAAAAGGAGGGGTCTGATACAAAAAACCACAGCAAAAAAAAAGCCAAACTTCAAACCTGAACCTCATACAACACAACCAACAAACTACAAACCACAGCAAAAAAATGCAAAAGGGGAATCAGCAACCTCACTTTAATACTCCCTCTGCTCAAATCGACCTTAAAACCTTCATACCTCTATATTATCATTATGCAACATCACTCCACAAACCGGCAAACTGATTTCAACACTCACCTTACAACCACCAATCCATCTCACACCCCTCAAACAACATCATACCTGCAATTTCACGATAACTTGAACACCACTTTCATCAACCTTGTAGCTTTGCAACAATTCAGCAGAAATAGAATGCAACACATCAATGTTCACAGACTCGAAGTAGTAAAAGAAGGCAGATTGAAGAAAAGAAGGAATTAAATATCTTACCTAAAGGCTTGAATCTGACTCGTTCAAAACTGGATTAGCATAAAGACTTCACTCAGCAAGTCAATCTCAGTAACAGACATAATTAGAGTATAGTCAATTGAGTAAAAACATACTTGAGTTGATTAGTATGAGTTTCTGATTCCATTGACAGCGATCACGAAGAACTACCGGTAAGCTTCAAACCTCTTTTTATCTTGGTCTTCACTCGTAATTTCTTATTGCTTTATTGTTGAATAAGCTTCTGCAAGTTTGAAACCTAAGATTTTGTAACTCCAACATGTGCCAAACATACTTAACTGCACATTAGATCCTACTTTTTCTTCACTGTTTTAAATAAAATTAAGGGATGAAAGTGAGAAGAGCTTACCGAGTTTGAAATAGCTGAAGCAAAAATCCCAAACATACTCGAGTCAACTATGAAACCCGAAACACCACACCAAAATCCGATTTTCAAGCTAAGAACAAAAGTCGAGACAAAAGTAAGTGTCCGGTTGTTGAGGTTGTTACCGCGGGATTAGAAGCTCCCATCAATAGTTATGTGCAAAATCGTGAGAAGAAGAGAATGATAAACGAGTGTGAGAGAAGAGGAAGGGCATATAAATTGGTACAAAATCGTGAGAGGCCTAAGAGATTTTTTTCAGTGGCTGTCCCTTTTGCGTTTAGGGTTTCGCAACCCTCCTTCTACCTTCTCCATTGGATCCGGGTTATGGGCTTGGCTTTAAAGCCTAACCCAATCATCCTTATACCTTTTAATTTCACTTGGAAAGGGAACAAACAGAAGGATTGGTGTAGTGTAGTGGTAATGCAGTCTCGTTACAACCTTGGGGTTCTGAGTTCGATCCCTGCTAGGACCTTTTTCTATTTTTCTTGATTTCATTATTTGATGGCAAAGCTAGTTTAAGTTTTAATTATTGAGAGTTTAAATAAAAATACATATATTTATTTAGTTTAGGCTTTATGAATAATTAACCTTTAGTTAACATTTTTGAAATTGTTTTATTTTCTTCATAATAAACTAAAATTCCAAAAAATATAGAATAGGATTTTATTTTCTTTTTATATTTTCTCGCAAACATAAAATACCAAAAAATATTATTTTTGCCAATTAATTTTACTTTATTAGTTTGTTTAGTTTAATTAATTATTTATTTTTAATTCGATTGGGTTGTATTGATTTTTATTTAGACTTTTAATCGCATTGTCGATTCGATCCATCCCCATTTGTAAAGTTCTACTCCCCATTCCCAAAAAGCTCTGTAATAGCGTAGATTTCTAAATTTTCGCAATTTACTGTTTTATTTTTATTGTATAGTAAATAGGAGTGCATGGCAAGATTCAAAATCACTCGCTAGATAACCTAATTTCAAAGACAAAATAACTTGAATCAAAACACTTTGCACACGCATACCTCTAGGGTAACCTCGCTCGTTGCCTCGGAAATACAGTCATGTCCCTTGAATATGGGACGCTTTAGCAAAGACCCTTCGATAAAAAAGTTCTTAGTCCCTCGATGTCCCTCGATGTCGCCTTCGGTAAAACGATCTAGTCCCTTACGAGAAATTGCTAAAGCGTCTCACAAGTTGCCTTCTATGACTAAACAAACGTCCTGCGCCTGTCCCTTCACATCCAACGATGGGGCTTCTTACTAAATCAATGGTAAGATAGCAACATATAAAGAAGGAAAAGAACATTTAAGACCTTTCGAGTAGGTAGATTCGCTCTTAGTTGCTCACTTGCTCACGACAAAAACATTTTTATACCAACATTTTCAAAAGACAAAATACTTTGTACGCGTTCTGATAGAGACAAGAACCATTACAAAAACATCTTTTCAAAATCACCTTCAAAAAACACACTACACAAACACCTCTTTGAACTATTTTTTGAAACAACATTTTGTATGCGTTCTTATAGAGACGAGAACCATTACAAAGACATTTCCAAAATACTTTCAAAACTCACAACACAAAATCATAACTTTCAAAAAAAAGCAAGTGATCTACCGAGCAACTAAGAGCCCATGGAAAACCATGGATGAAAGGGGTGCTAACACCTTCCCTTTTCATAATATACCCCCTGAACTCAAGAAAACATCTCTAAAGGTCTTTCCTGTGCTTTTTTACCTTTCCTTTTGGATAAAGAAAAAGTCGGTGGCGACTCTTGCTATCCGCATAATTATGATCAAACACAAATACCTAAGTCAGTTCTCCCACCGTATCACAGAACTGGCGACTCTGTTGGGGATATTCTTAAAGTGGGGTTACCTTAGGGCTAGATCATATTTACTTGCTTTCATTGTTTGACTTGTATGCTTTACATTATGGTTCTTTGCTTGGGTTTGAATCCTCTACCCGAATTTGGGATACCTTATAGGTAAGTAGAAATACGTTGTGAAAACTGTGTGGGGTATACCGACACGGTCTAAGCAATAGCAACGTTAGTGCGACATATTTGTGGGTACCGGTAGCCCTTGAGTAGTCAAGGAGAATACAGGGCCGCTGAGTGATGTCATGAAGTACTAATAAACTTTTAGAACCTTTACTTGACCAACTTGGCCATTAAGACATAGTGAGATGACCGGCTTTGGTGCAGTCCGAAGTTGGTAGATACTCGATACTACACTCATTGAGGTTTGGTTTTTTGGGATATTTCGGTCGCCATTAAAGAGGCCTCTGCTGAAACAATGACCAAGGAAACAAACCAGTGATATTGAGCTCCTTAGAACCTGGTTACTATTGCTAGGACAGGTTTTAAGCCAACTAAACTTCAAGAGGGTACTTACCTATGAGACTCCATGCAAGCCTAAACCTGAGAACTTGTTTGCTTTGTTTGTGTATATTTACTTGTACATAACATCATGAAAATCATAACATCATACTCATAATCACTAACCATTTCAAGGATCTTGGTATTTATCTTTGTTCTATTTTGTAGGACATGGATTCTATTTGCAGGAAAACCATTCAAGTCAATCTTGTAAGGATCCCTCCACAAGAAGAGTTGAAGACCTTGCTGGTTGAAAAGAAAAAGAAGAAAACAAAGAAAATAACTGGAGTTCTAAATATGGGAAGAAGATTCCAAGGACAAGCAAGAAGGACCCTAGACTTTGCAACGTCATCTCGTGAGAAATACAATCAAGATGGGAAAGGCAAGGAAGCAGTTGCCCAGCCAGATTCAGAAGAGGAAGAGGAAGAAGAAGATTATTTTGAAGAACAATATCCTCCGGCCGACGACAAGTATAAGCATATGGAGGAACGGTTAAGTGCAATGGAAATTCAAAAAGTGCATGGACTGGACTTTGAGGAGTTGGGGTTAGTATCTGGGGTTGTTATTCCTCCAAAATTCAAGGCACCGGTGTTTGCCAAATACGACAGAGTTTTGTGTCCCAAAATGCATCTCCAGTCCTATGTTAGGAAAACACAGCCTCACACTGCTGACAAGGATTTATGGGTCCACTTCTTTCAAGACAGCCAATTTGGAACTCAACTTGATTGGTTTTATCAACTAGAAAGAGCCAATATTCGTAATTGGGAAGATCTCGCCGCTTCCTTTTACAAACAATACCAATACAACGCAGACCTGGCTCTCACCCGTACTCAACTCCAGAGTATGGCCATGGTTTCAAGTGAAGGCTTCAAAGACTACGCTAAAAAATGGAGGGAATTAGCAGGAAGGTCCAGCGTCCCCTATCTGAAAGAGAGCTAGTAGACATGTTTTTTGGGTACGTTGTCCGGCCCTTTCTTTAATCACTTAATTGGGAGCTCCTCGGCAGGCTTTACCGAATTGATATTGACCGGAGAAAGAGTGGAAGTTGGGATAAAGAGTGGGAAGATTCAAAAAGACGCATCCTTTGTGGTTGTAAGAAAACCATTTATAGGGAAGAAGGAGGTTGTTGCTATATATCCTCAGAGAAATCAAGATAGAGCTGAACGCCGACCAATGGTAGGGGTTGTCATGATTCCTAAGCCTGCACCTGCTCAGCAAAGAAGTAACCAGCCAAGAACAGAAAGACCAGTCAGACAGTTCACCCGAATTAATATGACATTATCTCAAGTATTGCCACATTTGTTAAGATCTAATCTAGTGACTTTGAAAGAAGCTCCAAAGAATCCTAACACAACCTCTCCTCATTATCATCCTAATGCCTGTTGTGCATACCATTCTGAGAGTCCCGACTATGACACTAACAACTGTTGGGCTATGAAAAACAAGGTACAAGACCTTCTTGAAGCCAAAGAGATTGAATTCGATGCGCCAGAAATTCCCAATGTCATCACTGCCCCTATGCCCAAGCACGGCCGTGATGTCAATGCCGTTGAGGAAGATATGTTTGTTACTTTGGTTGATGAACTTGTGACCCCACTCCTGACTATCAAAAAGAACTTGTTGAATGCCGGTGTATTCTCAGGCTGTGATGAAAGCTATCATTTCTTCTTATCCTCACCAACCAGCTGTCATTTGTTAAAAGCAGGCGTTCAATGCCTAATAGACAACAAGGAGATTTTGTTCGAGAAGACTTCTATTCCAACTGTTTATTATAATGATGTTTCCATAGTGACCATTTCCGCCAATTCTTCCAGGGTCTCCACCAAAAGACCCGTTATAATTACATCAGTTCCTAAAGCAGCTTCATTGATAATTACAATTCCTGGACCAATCCTGTATTCGTCAGACAAAAACGTCCCATGGAATTATGGAGGTGATGTCTACTATCACGGTATCAAGCAATATTGGCCAGCTGCTAAAAATTCAAGTTCTGAGCCGAAGTGAGAGGGTATTCTCTCTAGAAATTGCTCCCCCAAAAGTTATTTCTGGAACTGTAATCATTCTTGTTGTTGTTGCTCCTCCAAAGGCTATTCCCAGTCCTGCAATCATCTCTGCTGATACCCTTATTGACAAAACTGCTGCAGTCCCTGTTATCATCCCTACTGACATTCCTACTGCCGAGTCAACCGAGACTCGAGGCAAAGGTATTTTGGTTGAGCCTGCCCAGATGAAGGCACAATCAGTAGCTATCCTTGAGACCTCCCGAAAAGAGATGGAGGAAATTCTAAAGATTATAAAAAGAAGCGACTATAACATAGTCGAACAACTGGGGCAAACTCCATCAAAAATTTCCACGCTGGCTTTATTGTTATGTTATGAGGCTCATGCAAAGGCCTTGGTAAAATTCCTTAAAATTTCCCATGTACCCCAATAAACATATGTCGATCAGTTCCAAGACTGCGTAGCCATCTTGACCGCAGATAATGGTTTAGGTTTTTCGGATGCTGATTTAACGCTAAGGGGAAGGAAGCATAACGAGGCATTGCATGTCTCAGTCGAATGCAGGGGCACGACTTTGGCTCATGTCTTGGTTAATATCGGTTTGTCTCTGAATATGTTTCCTAAAAAGGCTCTTTATAGGCTTGACTATGAAGGATTGACCTTGAAACCTAGAAATATAGTGGTGAGGGCCTTTGATGGTTCAAAAAGGATGGTGCATGGGGAAGTGGACATCCCCATAAAAGTTGGAACCCAAACATTTGATTCAACTTTTTATGTAATAGATATTCTCCCTTCATATTCATGCTTATTAGGCCGATCATGGATTCACAATGCTGGTGTCATTACCTCTACGTTGCATCAAATGCTGAAATATCCAATTCAGGGGAAAATCATCATTGTTCATGGAGAAGAAGAGTATATGGTCAGTCATCTAAATTCCTTCAGATGTGTGGAATTAGATGGTGAATTTATTGAAACTCCATTCCATCACTTTGAAGAAGTCTCGCAAACTGCGGCAGTAACCAAGGTTGTTTCTCAAGTCCCAAAGATTACGAGGCATCCGCTCAAGATGTCGTCTTTGAAAGATGCCAAGGCAGTGACCGAAGAAGGTGGGTGCACTATTTGGGGCCAACTCCCAGATATCCCATACAATTTTGACAAATTTGGTTTGGGTTTCACTTCAGGATCCCTGAAAGTTGTACGTCGTGCTCGTGCCAGAGGACCAACCTTGAAGATCAGCAACCATAAAGTCAACGCAGTGGAGGATGATGAAGACAACTATGACCTGGAGGATTGGATTTTCCCAACTGTCAATGGAGGGCTCGGAAACTGGGAAGCTATAGATTTCATCCCGATCACTTTTATCCAACAGAAATTTGTCTTTAAATTTTTTCGGACCTGTAATATTAAACAATTCAGACTCTTAAAACCTTGTGTCTTACCCGAGGCACAATGGTCTATTTGTACGGGTTATCATCTCATTTCCATATGACATCAATGAATCATGTACGTTTTTGCATATAAACTTTGTGCTCATTATTTTTATTTTTACATTTTCATTTCTTTCAAAGATAGTTATACTCTTACACACACTCACATTCAAACTGCAGATCTACATCCATTCGGGATCCCATGGGTAACAATTCTGCTATGGCCTTCTGTGATTCTGAAAATCTAATCTACCAAGCCAAAGACAAAGGTGAGGAAGATTGTGAAGTACCAGGGGAACTATCCAGGTTACTACAAAAAGAAGAGAGGGCCATACAGCCCCACGAATAACCAGTGGACATAATTAACCTAGGTACCGAAGAAGACAAAAGAGAAGTCAAGGTGGGTGCCAATCTAGAACCCAGTGTCAAAGAGCGTCTGATTCAGTTTCTACATGATTATGTTGAGGTCTTTGCCTGGTCGTACGAAGACATGCCAGGACTTGATGCAGATATCGTAGTACATCGTCCACCTACAAAAGAGGACTGGCCTCCGGTAAAACAAAAGGTTTGTCGTATGCGACCAGACATGTCATAGAAGATTAAAACTGAAGTCATGAAACAATTCAACGCCGGATTCTTGGCCGTCACTTCCTATCCACAATGGGTTGCCAATGTTGTTCCGTGCCCAAAAAGGACGGCAAGGTGCGAATGTCCGTGGACTATAGAGATTTTAATAGGGAAAGCCCTAAGGATGATTTCCCACTTCCCCACATTGATATTCTAGTTGACAATACGGCACAACACAAAGTGTTTTCTTTCATGGACAGTTTCTCAGGCTACAACCAAATAAAAATAGCGCCTGAGGACATGGAGAAAACAACCTTTGTCACACAATGAGGCATATTCTGCTACAAGGTTATGCCATTCGGGTTGAAGAACACTGGGGAAACCTATCAGTGTGCCATGGTATCTCTATTTTATGATATGATACATCACGAAATAGAGGTCTATGTGGACGACATGATAGCCAGATCTTAAACAGAATAAGAGCATCTTGGTCATTTGTAGAAATTATTTGAGAGGCTAAAGAAATACAAGCTGAGGTTGAACCCAAATAAATGCACGTTTGGAGTGAGGTCCGGTAAACTCTTAGGCTTTGTTGTCAGTGGTAAATGTATTGAAGTAGATCCTACCAAGGTGAAAGCAATACAATAAATGCGTGCACCTCGTACCGAGAAGGAAGTCAGAGGATTCTTGGGACGGTTAAACTACATTTCCATATTCATTTCTCACATGACAGCTACTTGTGAACCAATCTTCAAATTAGTGAAGAAAGATCAAGTAGTCAAATGGAATGATGAGTGCCAAACTGCCTTCGACAAGATCAAAGAGTACCTGCAAGAGCCTCCTGTTTTGATGCCACCAGTCGAGGGAAGACCATTGATCATATATCTAATTGTTTTAGAAAATTCAATGGGGTGTGTGCTGGGGCAGCATGACAAGTCTGGCCGAAAAGAGCATGCTATTTATTACCTGAGCAAAAAGTTTACCGACTGTGAAACCAGATATTCACTACTCGAGAAAACTTGTTGCGCTCTGGCATGGGCTTCTCGCCGGCTAAGACAGTATATGCTGACCCATACTACCTTATTGATATCTAAAATGGATCCAATAAAATACATCTTCGAGAAACCTTCTCTCTCTGGGAGAATAGCGAGATGGCAGATGATCCTGACAGAATATGACATACAGTATACTACCCAGAAAGCACTAAAGGGCAGTGTACTAGCTGATCACCTTGCTCATCAAGCTATGGATGACTACCGGTTCATGAATTTCGAATTCCCAGATGAAGACATCATGATGGTAAACAACTGTGAAGAATTTAGGCCATATGACGGACCTGAACAAGGATCCCGATGGACCCTGGTTTTTGATGGGGCGTCCAACGCACTCGGCAATGGTATAGGTGTTGTACTCAAATCTCCTGAAGGGTGTCATACTCCCTTTACGACAAGACTCTACTTCAATTGTACATATAACATGGCAGAATACGAAGCATGCATTTTTGGTCTCGAAGCTGCCATAGATTTGGGGATCAAATCCTTAAATGTATTCGGAGATTCAGCTTTGGTCATTAGCGAGATCAAAGGGGAATGGGACACCAAACACCCTAACCTCATCCCATACAAAGAACATGTGTTAACATTGATCCCACATTTTGAGAAGATTACCTTTAAGCATTTTCCGCGAGAAGAAAATCAGCTAGCAGATGCGCTAGCCACAATGTCATCCATGTTTAAACTCAAATGGGATAACGAGGCTCCCCAGATCACCATTGAACGAATGAATGAACCAGCTAACTGTCACGAGATCAATACTAAAGAAGTAGTGGACCAACCTTGGTTCCACGAAGTCAAGAGGTATCTCGAGGCTCAAGAATATTCGGAAGGAGCTTCAGTCAATGATAAGAAGTTCTTAATGAGATTCTCTGCTAAGTTCTTCCTTAGTAATAGCATTCTCTATAAACGCAACCACGACTCTATTACTCCAGTGTGTAGACAAGGTTGAAGCGGAAAAGATCATGGCTGAGTTACATGAAGGCACTTTTGGCACCCATTCCAGTGGGCATATTGTTGTACCCCAAAATTTGCCCTCTTACTTATCAAGGATTTTCATAAAATCTCCCTTTAATCAAGACTGCACTAGGGTTTGATCAGCTCAAGACACCTCCTCAAGCACTAATGACTGAAAATTAGGGTTTAACATTGCACAAGTATTTTTGAACTATCAATGCCCCATATTATTTTCATGAATCATTATGGACTCCCAATATTACTCATGTCAAGTTTCAAGCCTTGGATCACACTTTTGATCAGTCAATTGAACAATTGACCTAAAAATCAGTTGTATTGGGAGTAAACCATGTCCAATTCATAGTAAAACTTCATAGTTTTTTAACCAAACCAACATTTTAAACTAATATGTAGCATTTGATCAAGTTTGGACCACAACTCCTCAAGAAATTTGATCAAATCATCAAAAGGGAAAAATAGTCAAAATTAGGGTTTTGACTGGGAAAGGGAAATTTCTGGTTTTTGACCTAACAAATGGTCAATTGAGTTAAGGCATGACCTCAAGAGTCCAATTGCATCACTTTTACCTAATGACATTGTTCAAAACACTACAAGTCCATTGGATTGACAAATGAATTTTTCAATCAACTGATCAAAAGTCAACTGTATACTGAAAAGTCAAACTTTGAGTTTTTGGTCAAAATCAAATGCCAAAGATCATAATTCATCAAAACATGTCAAAACATGAAACTTGTTCACCAAGAAATCAAGAATTCAAGATTTTAGTTTGGAAAATTGAAATTTCTTAACTTAGAAATTTTTCTAAGTATAGAAAATTTCTTATTTTTTCACAACTTTGAGCCAAATTTTCACCATAATGCAAAGTGATTCAAAGGAAATTTCCAACATGAAAGTTGTAGACCTCCATGAAATCTACAACTTTTCTTCATATAATTTCTCCTATAAATGTTTGGATCTCAAGTTATAATTTTGTGAATACATGCTCATGAACTAAAAATAACTTAGTGAAATTTTGCCCTAATTAGGCAGATTTTTTAACCTAACTTCATGCCAATTTTTCACATGGTTCCAAGGGGAATATTCAAAAGCAATTCAACTATGAGTTGTATAGCACATTGCAAGATTTACAAAATGTCAAAGAACTCCTTGAGATCATTCTTGAGTAGGAAGAATCGAAGAGATGAACTTGGTGTTTTGTCACTTCGTTTACAAGCCATTTTGTGAAAAACATTGGATCCAATCCTCAAGAATGCTATACAAATCCCACTTTTCAGGCTTCTAACTTGATTTTCACTCCATAATTTAATGTTTTCACAGTTGTTGGAAGCTTTAATCCAAGCATTCAATGCATTGTACAAACTTAATTCCATTTTTGGGAGAAAGGCAATATTGCCATTTTAGAAAAGCAAGCTTTATGCAAAGTTAGCTTGCATTGAGCCTTGCATTGGTTCTTTCTGCACAAACACACTCCACACAATTAGAACAAGTGTGCTTAAAGGTCCCAGCCCCTCTACAAGCTTTGTACTTCATCTTGAAACCATGATTGCTAGCTTTACTTCAAAAACAAGTAACCAAGCAAAACATGTGAGTTTTTGAAGTCTGAGTTGATACAAGTCTCAAAACCTTTTGCTTATAAGTAGATACACTATTGGCAAGTTAACACACGAATGTTATTACCCTGAAACTGCCTCAAACATTCCAAAACCAAAAACATGTCCAAAAATACCATTAACACACAATTTTGAACCAAAACTCATGATCTTCATTTTTACTCGTGCGTTTTGAAAACTAATCACTCAAACACCTTCTATACATCATACCAAAACAATCCAGGACCCTGTTTCCTCGTTGTAACCCCTCCATCACTATCCACCATTTCAAAAATATCAAGCTTGCAGGTTGACTTGAGTAGAGAGAGTCAGGTACATTCAAGGCCAAGTAAGAGTTGGGATACATTCAAGGAGGTCCAGGCAAGCTAAACATATCCTCAGGCCATATCAAAAGTTGCTCAAACTTCATTCACGACTCCAGTTGCAGGTGGTAAAAACTCAAACTTCTATCTCTTCATACAAGTATCATTTTGTCCTGATTTGTGAAAACAAAATGTAGATATCCTTGCTCTAAAGCTAA
This sequence comes from Vicia faba, assembly GCA_948472305.1. Lineage (NCBI taxonomy): Eukaryota > Viridiplantae > Streptophyta > Magnoliopsida > Fabales > Fabaceae > Vicia > Vicia faba. The sequence goes on along the minus strand of OX451739.1, from coordinate 1,182,514,159 downwards.
CCATTTTCATAGTTTTCATTTATATTGATTGTGTATAGAGAATTTTGGATTTGAAATTTTTGAGAAAATTAGGTTTCAGTTTAGGTCCAGCAAAATTAGTTTTTAACTTTGACATTTAGTTTACATAAGTTATATGTTTGAATTCGTGGGAAGAAACACCATAACTTTCATGTTTGGAGTTTCCATTTTATGGAGAAATAAGAAAGATACAGGTGGTCCGGCCATGGCTCAAGGTTGAAGATGAAGTTGCCTTCAGGAAGCAATTTGCCTTATCTATTTATGCTTTGATTATATGACCGGATGAAACAGCCACCCCAGTGGCAAGCGCGCGCTTACTAAGGCATATGTTACCTAAAAGGCGAGGGTTCGAACCAATGTGAACCCCCCCCCCCCCTTTTGCATTATTCCAATTTTCTGATTTCCTAACTTTTTTGGCAGGCGCTGGGCCCTTTAGGCCTGGCATTGTTTTTTGCTAGCTTATACCCCCTGTTTACTTATGATACCTCCCTGGCCCATTTTTATTTTCATTCATTTATTTATTTCTTTTTCTTTTTAAATATATTTTCCAAAATACCAAAAAAAATCATAAAATGAATAAAAAACGTAGATTTATATTTTGACATAAATAAATTATTTTTTCACATAAAAAATTATTTTTTATTTATCATACTTTATTTACTTGTATTAATTTTATTGTAAATATTGAAATAAAACTAGGTTATTATTTATTTAAATACACTTATTTTAATGTAAAAAAAACACCAAAAATATTTCATAACACCATATTATTTTCAAGACACAAAAATATAAAAATATAAAAAATATATTTTTTATAAACTTCATTTTTTTTAAGTAGAATTAGGGTTTTTTTTATTCAAGAATCTTTTTCTTAATAATATAAAAATTGACTAATTATTTTCTTTATCAAATTAAGTTAAGGTCAAGACCCTTTTTCTTAAGAAACCAAAACCAAAAATCTTTTTTCTTTGCATTTATATTTCTTGCATATTTAATTCATCTTGCATATTATTTGTTTCAATTATTTGTACAATAATTCAATTTGGTTGTAATGGATTAAATTAGGTTTATATTATTGCAATCCCCATTCATAAATTGTATACCCCCCTCCCACAAATTGTTGTAATAGTGTAGGAACTTTAAATTACGCAATTTATCGCTTTTACATAACATGCTAGTAATTAGGGTTTGTATGGAAAGATAAAAGCAATCAAAATAGAAAACCCTAATTCAAGACAAAAACAAGCATGAAAATGACACACTTTCACACAAGCACCCCTAGGGTTATCCCACTTGGTTTCCTCACAAAAATGGCCATATTACGCACGTAAGGTATCTTAGCAAAAACAAACAAATACAAGATCATAGTCCCTCAATGAAGTTATTCAAAGTTGCCTTACAAAATGATCTTAGTCCCCCAAAAAGAATGCTAAGATACCTTACAATATTGCTAATCATGGTTATACGATGACCCACGCCCGTCCCTTTTACATCCAAAGATAGGGTTGGTTACCAAATCAATGGTAAGACAACAATGTCAAAGGAAAAGAAAATGAACAAGAAAGACATTTGAGTAGGTAGATTGCTCCTAATTACTTGCTCCATTTCAAAACAAACGTCCTTGCTATGTTCAAAACAATCACATACACTTTCAAAACATCTTACAAAATTGAAAACATTTTCAAAAAAGATCAACATCTTTGTATACATTCTTACGAACGAGAATCATTACAAAGATTGCCTAAACAAAGGCCTCTTTTACAAAATACTTTCAAAAACCACACAAAGCACAATTTCAAACAAAAGCAAGTGATCTAGAAAGTAACTAAGAGCCCATGGAAAACCATGGATGAAAAGGGTGCTAATACCTTCCCTTTTCATAATCTACCCCCCGAACTCAAGAAACAATCTCAAAGGTCTTTCCTATGCTTTTTCACATTTCCTTTTGGATAAAAGAAAAGTCGGTGGCGACTCTTGCTAACCGTAACATTTGCGATCAAACGCAAAACCCTCAAGTCAGTTCTCCCACCGCATCACAGAACTGGCGACTCCGCTGGGGAAAATTCTAAAAGTGGGGTTACCTTAGGGATTAGATCACATTTATTTATTTACATTGTTTGACTTGTATGCTTTACATTATGGTTCTTTGTTTGGGTTTGAATCCTCTACCCGGATTTGGGATACATTATAGGTAAGTAGTAATACATTGTGGAAACTGTACGGGGTATACCGACATGGTCTAAGAAATAGCTACGTTAGTGCGACATATTTGTGGGTACCGATAGCCTTTGAGTTAATCAAAGAGAATACAGTGCCGCTGAGTGATGTCATGAAGCACTAATGAACTTTTAGGGCCTTTACTTGACCAACTTGGCCTTTAGGATGTAGTGAGATGACCTGCTTTGGTGCAGTCCGTAGTTGGTAGATACTCGATACTACACTCATTGAGGTTTGGTTTCTTGGGATATTTCGGTCGCCATTAAAGAGGCTTGAGCTGAAACAATGACCAAGGAAACAAACCAGTGATATTGAGCTCCTTAGAACCCAGTTACTATTACTAGGACAGGTTTAAGCCAACTAAATTTCAAGAGGGTACTTACCTATGAGACTCCATGCAAGCCTAAACCTAAGGACTTGTTTGCTTTGTTTGTAAATGCATACTTGTACATAACATAATGAACTTCATAACATCATATACATCCACTAACCATTTCAAGGATTTTGGGATTCATCTTTGTTCTTGTTTTGTAGGATATGTATTCACTTCGCAGGAAAACTATTCAAGTCAACCTTGTGAGGATCCCTCCACAACTTAAGGATCTAGTTTCAAGGATTCCTGAAAATTCTCCATTCACCGAGAGACATGGTCGCCTACTCAACTTGGTCACCTCCAACACAAATGAGGACATGATGAAGGTGCTCTTTCAGTTTTTTGATCCTTTACACCATTGCTTCACATTTCCCGACTATCAACTTGTGCCTACTTTGGAAGAATTCTCCCAACTCTTGAGGATTCCCATTCTCAATCAACTACCTTTCAACGGTACAGAAAGAGACCCAAAGCCAGAGGATATAGCTCAAGCTCTACACTTGCACTCATCTGATGTCACAACTTATTGGGAAATAAGGAGTGGTGTCAAGGGTTTCCTAGCAAAGTTCCTGTTTGAGAAAGCCCAAATCTGTTGGAATTCCTTGGATTTGCAAGCCTTTGAGGAAATTGTGGCTCTCCTCATCTATGGGATGGTTTTGTTTTCAAATCCTGACCAACTCATAGATGTGAACACCGTCAAAATCTTCATATCCCGCAACCCAGTGCCTACATTGCTAGGGGTTAACCTACACTCTTTTCACACTCGCACAATAAGGAAAACAGGTGTCCTTATGTGTTGCACTCCTCTCTTGGAAATATGGTTTATTTCTCATCTTCCCTAGTCTGTATTAAAGAATGAGCAAGGTTCAAGGTGGTCACAAAGGTTGATGATGCTCAAGCACTCAGACATTCATTGGTGTTCTCGATCTAAAGAGAATGTTATCATTTTCGACCGTTGTGGAGAATTTCCTAATGTCCCTTTACTTGGAATTAGGGGAGGAATCACCTATAACCCTTGCTTAGCCTTAAGATAGTTTAGTTACGCCCAAAGGGATGGCCCGCACGAGATTCTGATTCAAGGTTTGGTATTTGACTACGACAACAACGATCAAGGTCTTCGCCAGAGATTTATCCGAGCTTGGATGATGTTAAACATGGTGGATAGCAAGACTTTGGGGCACAAAAATTCCATCCCTCTTGAGCCTTACCTCAAATAGGTACGAACTCGTGCTCAGAGTCTTATGATGCCTTATCTCTCCATCCTCCCGGTAATTATTGAGCCTGTCATGAAGGGAGAGGTTCCATACACTATCCTACATCCTGACATGCCTACATCTCTTGAAGACCTACAAAGGGATTGGATACAACTCAAGGGAGAGCGAGATACTTTCGAAGCCCAATTCTATGCAAGAGAGAAGAAGGTTTTGGAGCTTACTAGGCTACTTAATGAGGAGCAGACTTTGAATGCCTACATTGCACCAAAGAGGATGCACACTACTTTTCTATCTTAGAGCTTTTGTATTATTTTGCCCTAGGGGAATTGATGTACTCAAACTTTATCTTATTAATATAACGTGTGTTTCCTTTTGTCTAAAACAAATTTGAGCCTTTGAAATCCTTGAAAACATTGCATATGCATATACCATTCATCATAACATAAGCAGGTCTTTTGCAACAAGTCTCCTCATCTCTCTACTGTTTATTTCAGTAAGATGGATCTTGAGCAAACAGTGAAGGATCTCCAATCTCAAAATACACAGTTTCGACAGTTGCTTTTGACCCTAGCTAAGGGACAAGAAGAATTGAAGACTTTGTTGGCTGAAGAGAGGAAAAAGAAAACAAAGAAGGTAACCAGAGTCTTAAACATGGGAAGAAGATTTCATGGGCAGACAAGAAGGACTTTGGACTTTGAAATAACATCCGGTGAAAGAGACAACCAAGATGGTAAAGGCAAGAAAATAGTTGTCCCGATAGAATCAGAGGAGGAAGAAGAAGAAGAGGACTACTCTGAGGAACAATACCCTCCAGCTGATGACAAGTATAAACATCTTGAAGAGCGTTTGAGTGTGATGGAAATCAAAAAGGTGCCAGGCTTGGACTTTGAGGAAATGGGTTTGGTGTCGGGGATTGTGATTCCTCCGAAATTCAAAGCACATGTATTCGCTAAATATGACGGGGTTTCATGCCCTAAAATGCATCTCTGATCATACGTGAGGAAAATTCAACCCCGTACCGCTGATAAAGACTTATGGGTGCATTTCTTCCAAGACAGTCTGTCTGGAACTCAACTTTACTGGTTTTACCAACTAGAAAGAGTCAACATTCACAATTGGGAAGATCTTGATGCAGCTTTCTACAAACAATATCAGTATAATGCTGATCTGGTGCCTACCCGTACTCAACTCCAGAGCATGGCCATGGTGTCCAATGAAGGTTTCAAGGACTATGCACAAAAATGTTAGATATTTAGCTGGAAAAGTTCAACCCCCTCTGTCTGAGAGAGAATTGGTAGACATGTTCCTAGGCACCTTATCGGGTCCCTTCTTCAATCATTTAATCGAAAGTTCATCTGCAGGTTTTACTGAACTAATATTGATCGTAGAGAGGATAGAAGCTGGTATAAAGAATGGGAAGATTCAGAAAGACACATCTTCTTCTACAGTTGTAAGGAAGCCCTTTATCAGAAAGAAAGAGGTGGTTGCCGTATAACCACAGAGAAACCAAGATAGGGCCGAATGTCGACCAATGGTGGGAGCTGTTATGATCCCAAAGCCTGCGTCTGATCAACAAAGAAATAATCAACCAAGGATGGAAAGGCCAATCAGGAAGTTCACCAGAATCAACATGACCCTGTCTCAAGTATTACCACATCTACTAAGATCTAACTTGGCAACCTTGAAAGAAGCTCCGAAAAACCCCAATACAATATCTCCTCATTATCATCCCAATGCCCGTTGCACATACCACTCTGAAAGTCCTGGTCACGATACTAATAACTGTTGGGATCTAAAGAAAAAAATACAAGACCTCATTGAAGCAAAAGAAATTGAGTTTGATGCACCTGAAAAGCCAAATGTCATTTCTGCCCCTATGCCCAGACATGGCCACAGTACCAATGTCGTTGAAGAAGATTTGTTTGTTACTTCAATTGATGAACTCATGACCCCACTTCTGACTATTAAAATGAATATGTTGAATGCCAGTGTGTTCCCGGGCTATGGTGAAGTTTGACATCTCTGTTTGTCCTCCCCAACCAGTTATCCTTTGTTGAAAATAGGTGTCCAGTGCCTAATAGATAACAAAGAAGTTTTATTCGAGAAGACTTCTGTTCCACCTGTTCCTTTTGAAGATGTTTCTATCATTACCATTTCCGCCAATTCTTCCAGGGTCTCCACCAAAAGACCCGTTAGAATTGCATCAGTTCTGAAAGCAGCTCCTTTAATAATCACAATGCCTGGACCAGTCCCATATACATCAGACAAAACCATACCATGGAATTATGGATGGGATGTCTATTACCATGGTATCAAACAGGAGTGTCCAGCCGCCGAAGATTCAAGCTCCGAGAAAGTCAACACCGACATCAGTAACATTGCAGGAACTAGCAAAATTACCCAAAGTGGTAGGATCTTTTCTCCAGAAATTGCTCCCCCAAAATCAGTTTCTGGACCCGTAATCATCCTTGTGGCTGCTCCAAAGGTTACTCCCACACCTATAATCATCTCTGCAAATACTCTAATTGACAAAGTTGTTACAACCCCTGTAGTCATTCCTACTGACACTCCTGCTGACGAGTTAACCGAGACTCAAGGAAAAGGTGTTCTGATTGAGTCTGTCCAGACGAAGACTCAGTCATTGACTATCCTTGAGACCTCCAAGAAAGAAATGGAGGAAATCCTAAAAATTATAAAGAGAAGCGACTATGATGTAGTTGAACAACTGGGGCAAACTCCCTCTACGATCTCCATGCTGGCATTACTACTATGTTTCGAGGCACATGCAAAACCCTTGGTGAAGTTCTTAAAAACCTCCCATGTACCTCAAGAGACATCTGCCGATAATTTCAAGACTGCATGGCCAGCCTAATTATGGATAAAGGTTTAGGTTTTTCATATGTTGATCTGACGCCGAGGGGAAGAAAGCACAATGAGGCATTGCATGTCTCAGTGGAATGTAAGGGCACAACTTTGGCGCATGTTTTGGTGGACACTGGCTCATCTTTGAATGTATTACCAAAAAAAGCTCTTGATAGACTTGACTATGACGGGTTAACTTTGAAGCCAAGCAACATAGTGGTAAGGGCTTTTGACGGTTCGAAGAGGATGGTACATAGGGAGGTAGACATTCCCATAAAGGTTGGAACCCAAACCTTCAATTCAACTTTTTATGTGATGGACATCCGCCCTTCATACTCCTGCTTGCTAGGCCAACCATGGATCCACAATGCTGGCGCTGTTACTTCTACTTTGCACCAAATGTTGAAGTATCCAGTTCCAGGGAAGATTATCACTGTTCATTGAGAGGAAGAATACATGATCATCCATCTCAATTCCTTCAGATATGTGGAATTAGATGGTGAATTCATTGAAACTCCATTTCAACACTTTAAAGAAGTCCCTCAAGAGGTGGCAGTGACCAAGGCTATTCCCAAGATTACAAGGCCTCCACTCCGGATGTCGTCGCTGAAAGATGCCAAAGCAGTGGTAGAAGAAGGAGGGTGCACTATCTGGGGACAACTCCCAGATATCCCGTATAAGTCTGACAAGTTTGGCCTAGGTTTTACTTCAAGTTCTCAAAAGGTTGTACGTCGTGCCCGTGCTGGAGGGGCATCCTTGAAGATCAGCAACCGTGAGGTCAACGCGGTAGAAGATGGTGAAGATGGCTGCAATCTGGAGGAATGGATCTTCCCGACTGTCAATGGAGGGCTCAACAATTGGGAGGCTAGAGACTTCATCCCGATCACTTTTATCCCTCAGTAATTTGTCTTTACATTTTGTTGGATATGTAATATTCAAAACAATTCGCACTCTTAAAACCTTGTGTCTTACCCGAGGCAAAATGGTCCATTTGTAAGGGTTATTATCTCATTTTTCATATGACATCAATGAATCATGGACGTTTTCGCATACAAACTTTTGTGCTCATTGTTTTTATTTTACATTTTATTTTCTTTCAAAGATAGTTATACCCTTACACACACCCACACTCACAATGTTGGTATACATCCATTAGGGATCCCATGGGTAACGATACTGCTATGGCCTTTTGTGACTATGAGAATCTAATCTACCAAGCCGAAGACGAAGGTGAGGAAGATTGTGAAGTACCAGGGGAACTTGCCAGACTGCTACAACAAGAAGAGAGAACCATTCAGCCTCATGAGGAACCCGTGGATACAATCAACCTAGGTACCGAAGAAGATAAAAAAGAGGTCAAGGTGGGCGTCAATCTGGAACCCAGTATCAAGAAGCGTCTGATTCAGTTGTTACACGATTATGTCGAAGTCTTTTCCTGGTCGTATGAAGACATGCCAGGACTTGATGAAGATATTGTGGTACATTGTCTGCCTACAAGAGAAGATTGCCCGCCAGTAAAGCAAAAGGTTCACCGCATGAGGCCTGATATGTCAGAAAAGATTAAAGCAGAAGTTATGAAGCAATTAAACACTGGATTCTTGGTTGTCACCTCTTACCCCCAATGGGTTGCCAATGTTGTTCCTGTACCCAAAAAGGACGGCAAAGTGCAAATGTGTGTGGACTATAGAGATTTGAATAGGGCAAGCCCTAAGGATGATTTTCCACTTCCCCACATTGATATCCTAGTTGACAATACGGAACAACACAAAGCGTTTTCTTCATGGACGGATTCTCGGGTTACAACCAAATCAAAATGGCACTTGAGGACATGGAGAAAACAACATTTGTCACGCAGTGGGGCACTTTCTGCTATAAGGTAATGCCATTCAGACTAAAGAACGCTGGAGCCACCTATCAGCGTGCCATGGTAGCTTTATTTCACGACATGATACATCACAAAATAGATGTCTACATGGACGATATGATAGCCAGATCTCAAACAGAAGAAGAGCATCTTGATCACTTACAAAAACTGTTTGAGAGACTGAAGAAGTACAAGCTGAGGTTGAATCCAAACAAATGCACATTTGGGGTACGGTCTGGTAAACTCCTAGGCTTTATCGTCAGCAATAAAGGTATCGAGGTCGATCTTGCCAAAGTTAAAGCAATACAAGAGATGCCTGCTCCTCGTACTGAGAAGGAAGTCAGAGGATTATTGGGACGTTTGAACTATATTTCCAGATTCATTTCTCACCTGACAGCTACTTGCGATCCAATCTTCAAACTATTAAAGAAAGATCAAGTAGTCAAATGGAATGGTGAATGCCAAGTTGCTTTTGAAAAAATAAAAGAATACTTACAAGAGCCTCCTGTGTTGATGCCACCAGTCGAGGGAAGACCGTTGATCATCTATCTGACTATTTTAGAAAACTCAATGGGGTGTGTATTGGGGCAGCATGACGAGTCTGGCCGAAAAGAGCATGTTATTTACTACCTGAGCAAAGAGTTTACTGACTGTGAAACCAGATATTCACTGCTCGAGAAAACTTACTGCGCTCTGGCATGGGCTGCTCGTCGGCTAAGATAGTATATGTTGACTCATACTACCTTGCTGATATCTAAAATGAATTCGATAAAATACATCTTTGAGAAACCTGCCCTTTCTGGGAGAATAGCTAGATGGAAGATGATCCTAACAGAGTATGACATACAATATACTACCTAGAAAGCAATAAAGGGCAGTGTATTAGCCGATCACCTTGCTCACCAAGCTGTAGAAGACTACCAGTCCATGAAGTTCGAATTCCCGGATGAAGACATCATGACATTAGACAACTGTGAAGAATTCAGGCCATATGACGGACCTGAACAAGGATCCCAATGGACCCGGTTCTTTGATGGAGCATCCAATGCACTGGGCAATGGTATTGGTGATGTACTCATATCTCCGGAAGGATGTCATACTCCCTTTACTGCCATAATTTGCTTCAATTGTACAAACAACATGGCGGAATGTGAAGCGTGCATCTTCGGTATCAAAGTTGTCATAGACTTGGAGATCAAATCCTTGGATGCATTCGGAGACTCAACTTTGGTCATCATCCAGATCAAAGGGGAATGGGACACCAAACACCCGAACCTTATCCCTTACAAAGAACATGTTTTGACATTGCTACCACATTTTGAGAAGATTGCCTTCGAGCATTTCCCGCGAGAAGAAAATCAGCTAGCAAATGCTCTAGCAACAATGTCATCTATGTTTAAACTTAATTGGGATAACGAGGCTCCCCAGATCACCATCGAGCGAATGGAGGAACCAGCACACTGTCACGAGATTAATATTGAAGAAGTAGTGAACTAGCCTTGGTTTCACGAAGTCAAGAGGTATATCGAGACCCAAGAATACCCAGAAGGAGCTTCAACCAATTATAAGAAGTTCTTAAGGAGATTCTCTGCTAAGTTCTTCCTTAGTAACAACATCTTGTACAAACGCAATCATGACTCTGTGTTACTTCGGAACGTAGATAAGGTTGAAGCTGAAAGGATCATGGCTGAATTACATGAGGGCACTTTTGGTACCCATTCCATTGGGCATACGATGGAAAAGAAAATCCTATGGGCAGGCTATTACTGGTCTACCATGGAAGCAGATTGCTATCAACACTCTCGAACCTGCCATAAGTGCCAGATTTATGCTGACAAGGTGCACGTACCTCCGGTTCCTCTGAATGTCTTGACAGCTCCTTGGCCCTTTGCTATGTGGGGGATTGATATGATTAGGGAAATCAAACCGACAGCCTCCAATGGACACTGCTTCATCCTAGTGGCCATTGACTATTTTACAAAGTGGGTGGAGGAAGCTTCCTTCGCTTCCGTCACCAAGAACGTTGTTGCCCGCTTCATCAAGAAAAATCTCACCTGCCGGTATAGTATCCCGGAAAGGATCATCATTGACAATGGTATAAATCTCAACAACACTATGATTACCACCTTGTGCGAACAATTCAAGATCCAACATCATAATTCTTCCCCTTATCGGTCGAAGATGAATGGTGTTGTCGAAGCTGCAAATAAGAACATTAAAAAGATCATACAGAAAATGACAGTCACATACAAAGACTGGCATGAGATGTTACAGTTTTCTCTCCATGGGTATCGTACCACAGCTCGCACATCAACCGGGGAAACACCCTATTCTCTAGTTTACGGCATGGAGGTTGTCTTGCCTATCGAGGTCCAGATCCCCTCTGAGGATTATGAAGGATGTAGGGCTGAACAAAGACGACTGGACCCAGACTTGACTTGATCAACTGAACTTGATTGATGAGAAGAGACTTACTGCTGTTTGCCATGGTCAAATGTATCAAAAACGGATGATCAAGGCTTTCAACAAAAAGGTCAGATGCCAAGTGTATCAAGTCGGGGATTTAGTGATCAAGCGCATCATACTGCCGCAAGGTGATCCCAGGGGAACTTAGACTCCTATCTATAAAGGACCATTTGTAATCAAAAACATTTTCTCTGGTGGGGCAATGATCTTGACCACCATGGATGGTGACGACCTGCCGCATCCTGCAAACGCGGACATAGTCAAAATATACTACGCATAAGAGACCCACTAGGTTGACATATCTAGGCAAAACAAGGGAATCCCGGTGAACCAAAAAGGTTCGGGCAAAAATTAGGGATAAAACAAAAAAAAAATGTACACCCGGCAAGTTGAAAACCCGAAAGGGCGACTTGGTCAAAAAAGGGTTTCCCGGTGGACTGAAAACCTGAAAGGGCGGTCCAGGCAAAAGTTAGGGAATTAAAGCGTATGACTATGTCCCGTTGGATCACCTCTCGGACAACCTTTAGCTTCAACTAAAAAATTCAATGGTTCTGATCAATTCAATTAGCTTTGGACAAGGCAACAAATAGACAAGACACTCGGAGATGCGAAGGCTATAGCAGAATGGAAACCCCATGGATTTTTTTACACATAGTTATCTTTTCTTTGTATCAAAAATTTTCTTTTTTTTACGAAAGCATTCTCTTACTAGAATGTTTGTCTCCCTGTACAAAAAAAATACTTACTCAAAGTCAATACAAAGATATCTCTTTGAAAGGTCAAAAAACTATCTGTTTTTCTTTACGTTGGTGTTTTGTTTGCAAAAAAAACATCCAATGATTCATTGTTGAACATATGCATTTGAACATAATTACTGTTTATAGATAAACAAAATGAAAAAAGGCAATTACTGATGGGGTGAATGGATAGGGAAATACCTCTAGGCTATTCCATAAGATATCCCCACAGTACATCGTTTAATCCCCAGCGGAACAAAACTCTCAGTTATCATTCCCCAGTAGAAGTCGTCAAAATTTCTCAGGATTTCCCAATGGAATTTTTCAAGCAGTATACGGCATTTCCCTTACAACAGAGCTTATTTCTCTAAACAGAAATTCATCAACACTTAGGCTTCACAACATAAAGACTTACATATCCTCAGCAACAGTCAGGGATCTATTTTCTCCAATCCAACAGCAGTGCAGCAAACTAGCTCACATACGCATACATTGCATCCATATATCATAAAAATTGATAACATGAATGCATTATACTATGCATTTCATACAGCATAAACATATTTTTTTAGCTAACATTTTACCCTTTTCAGGATAAGTTTAACAGCTACCATTAACAAAATTCCAAAATCTTCAGATACAGTTCAGATACGCTCCAGACACGGATGCCATCCTGATACTCATTCAAGATTCAACTCTTCAGATACAGTTCAGATACGCTCCAGACACGGATGCCATCCTGATACTCATTCAATATTCAACTCTTCAGATACATTTCAGATATGCTCCAGACACGGATGCCATCCTGATACTCATTCAAGATCTAACTCTTCATATACAGTTCAGATACGCTCCAGACACGGATGCCATCCTGATACTCATTCAAGATTCAACTCTTCAGATACAGTTCAGATACGCTCCAGACACAGCTTCCATCCTGATACTCATTCAAGATTCAACTCTTCAGATACAGTTCAGATACGCTCCAGACAAGGATGCCATCCTGATACTCATTCATCTTTCAGATACAGTTCAGATACGCTCCAGACAAGGATGCCATCCTGATACTCATTTAGCTTTTAGATACAGTTCAGATACGCTTCAGAAATGGATGTCATTCTGACACTCATTCAGATTCAGCTTTCAGATACAGTATAGATATGCTCCAGACATGAATGCCACTCTAATACTCATTCATATTCAGACTTCAGATACAATACAGATACGCCCCAGACACGAACGCCACTCTGATTCAAATTTCAAGTGTAGTACAGATACGCTCCAAAAACGGATGTTGTTCTGATACTTAATCAAAGCCTCTTCCAGATACAGTACAGATACGCTCATACACGGACACCATTCTGATACTCATTCCTTCAGCTTACAAATTACAATTCAACAATCACTTTTAGATGGCATCTACAAGCCCATCTCTAACAACTATCTATCACCTCTCCAAATGGCATCTTTAAGCCCATTCCCACGACTCTCGCATCACCAAGTGCAAATTTCTGGGCACTCTAGTGTCCAATCATCTTCCACCTTCGAGTCACGAATGGAAAAACTTGCCAATCTAACTCTCCAGGAATAAGAAGATTCAACAGGAGCAGTTGTTGTACCCTAAAATTTTCCCTCTTACTTATCAAGGATTTTCACAAGATTTCCCTTGAATCAAGAATGCACTAGGGTTTGATCAGCTCAAGACACCTCCTCAAGCATTGATGACTAAAAATTAGGGTTTAAGATTGCACAAATAATTTTGAACTATAAATGCCCCATAAGATTTTCATGGGTCATTATGGACTCCCAAGATTACTCATGTCAAGTTTCAAGCCTTGGATCACACTTTTGATCAGTCAATTAAACAGTTGACCTAAAAATCAGTTGTATTGGGAAAAAAGTCAACCATGGCCAATTCACAGTCAAACTTTATAATTTTTTATCCACACAAACATTTTAAACTCATATGTAGAATTTGATCAAGTTTGGACCACAACTCCTCAAGAAATTTGATCAAATCATCAAAAGGGCAAAATAGTCAAAATTAGGATTTTGACTGGGAAAGGGCAATTTCTGGTTTTTGACCTAGCAAATGGTCAATTGAGTTAAGTCATGATCTCAAGGGTCCAATTTCATCACTTTGACCTAATGACATGGTTCAAAACACTACAAGTCCATTGGATTGACAGATGAATTTTCCAGTCAACTGATCAAAAGTCAATTGTATATTGAAAAGTCAAACTTTAACTTTTTGGTCAAAATCAAATGCCAAAGATCATAATTCATCAAAACATGTCAAAACATGAAACTTTTTCACCAAGAAATCAAGAATTCAAGATTTTAGTTTGGAAAATTGAAATTTCTTAACTTAGAAATTTTTCTAAGTATAGAAAATTTCTTATTTTTCAACAACTTTGAGCCAAATTTTCACCATAATGCAAAGTGATTCAAAGGAAATTTCCAACATGAAAGTTGTAGACCTCCATGAAATCTACAACTTTTCTTCATATAATTTCTCCTATAAATGTTTGGATCTCAAGTTATAATTTTGTGAATACATGCTCATGAACTAAAAATAACTTAGTGAAATTTTGCCCTAATTAGGCAGATTTTTTAACCTAACTTCATGCCAATTTTTCACATGGTTCCAAGGGGAATATTCAAAAGCAATTCAACTATAAGTTGTATAGCACATTGCAAGATTTACAAAATGTCAAAGAACTCCTTGAGATCATTCTTTAGTAGGGAGAATCGAAGAGATGAAGTTGGTGTTTTGTCACTTGGTTTACAAGCCATTTTGTGAAAAACATTGGATCCAATCCTCAAGCATGTTGTACAAATCCCACTTTGCAGGCTTCTAACTTGATTTAACTCCATAATTTAATGTTTTCACAGCTGTTGGGAGCTTTAATCCAAGCATTCAATGCATTGTACAAACTTAATTCCATTTTTGGGAGAAAGGCAACATTGCCATTTTAGAAAAGCAAGCTTTATGCAAAGTCAGCTTGCATTGAGCCTTGCATTGGTTCTTTCTGCACAAACACACTCCACACAATCAGAACAAGTGTGCTTAAAGGTATCAGCCCCCCTACAAGCTTTGTACTTCATCTTGAAACCATGCTTGCTAGCTTTACTTCAAAAACAAGTAACCAAGAAAAACATGTGAGTTTTTGAAGTCTGAGTTGATACAAGTCTCAAAACCTTTTTCTTATAAGTAGATACACTATTGGAAAGTTGACACACGAATGTTATTGCCCTGAAACTTCCTCAAACATTCCAAAACCAAAAACCTGTCCAAAAATACCATTAACACACAGTTTTTAACCAAAACTCATGATCTTCATTTCTACTCGTGCATTTTGAAAACTAATCACTCAAACACCTTTTATACATCATAGCAAAACAATTCAGGCCCCTTGTTTCCTCACTGTAACCCCTCCATCACTATCCACCATTTCAAAAAAAATCAAGCTTGCAGGTTGACTTGAGTAGAGAGAGTAAGGGACATTCAAGGCCAAGGAAGAGTTGGGATACATTCAAGGAGGTCCAGGCAAGCTAAACAGATCCTCAGGCCATCTCAAAAGTTGCTCAAACTCCATTCACGACTCCAGCTGCAAGAGGTAAAAACTCAAACTTCTATCTCTTCATACAAATATCATTTGGTCCTGATTTGTGAAAACAAAATGTAGATATCCTTGCTCTAAAGCTAACCATGTTCAGAGTTTTCATTTATATTGACTGTGTATAGAGAATTTTGGATTTGAAATTTCTGAGATAATTAGGTTTTAGTTTAGGGCCAGCAAAATTAGTTTTTATCTTTGACATTTAGTTTACATAAGTTATATGTTTGAATTCGTGGGAAGAAACACCATAACTTTCATGTTTGGAGTTTCCATTTTTGTGGAGAAATGAGAAAGATACAGGTGGTCCGGCCATGGCTCAAGGTTGAAGATGAAGTTACCTTCAGGAAGCAATTTGCCTTATGTATTTATGCTTTGATTATATGACCGGATGAAACAGCCACCCCAGTGGCAAGCGCGCGCGTACTAAGGCTTATGTTACCGAAAGGGCGAGGGTTCGAACCAATGTGAACTCCCCTTTTGCATTTTTTCAATTTTCTGATTTCCTAACATTTTTTGGCAGGCGTTGGGCCCTTTGGGCCTGACATTGTTTTTTGCTAGCTTATACCCCCTGTTTACTTATGATACCTCCCTGGCCCATTTTTATTTTCATTTATTTATTTATTTTTCTTTTTAAATATATTTTCCAAAATACCAAAAAAAATCATAAAATGAATAAAAAATGTAGATTTATATTTTGACATAATTAAATTATTTTTTCACATAAAAAATTATTTTTTATTTATCATACTTTATTTACTTATTAATTTTCTTGTAAATATTGAAATAAAACTAGGTTATTATTTATTTAAATACACTTATTTTAATGTAAAAAAAAACACCAAAAATATTTCATAACACCATATTATTTTCAAGACACAAAAATATAAAAATATGAAAAATATCTTTTTTATAAACTTCATTTCTTTTTAAGTAGAATTAGGGTTTTTTTTATTCAAGAATCTTTTTCTTAATAATATAAAAATTGACTAATTATTTTCTTTATCAAATTAGGTTAAGGTCAAGACCCTTTTTCTTAAGAAACCAAAAACAAAAATCTTTTTTCTTTGCATTTACATTTCTTGCATATTTAATTCATCTTGCATATTATTTGTTTCAATTATTTGTACAATAATTCAATTTGGTTGTAATGGATTAAATTAGGTTTATATTATTGCAATCCCCATTCATAAATTGTATACCCCCCCCCCACCCACAAATTGTTGTAATAGTGTAGTAACTTTAAATTACGCAATTTATCGCTTTTACATAACATACTAGTAATTAGGGTTTGTATGGAAAGATAAAAGCAATCAAAATAGAAAACCCTAATTCAAGACAAAAACAAGCATGAAAATGACACACTTGCACACAAGCACCCCTAGGGTTATCCCACTTGGTTGCCTCACAAAAATGGCCATATTACGCACGTAAGGTATCTTAGCAAAAACAAACAAATACAAGATCATAGTCCCTCAACGACGCTATTCAAAGTTGCCTTACAAAATGATCTTAGTCCCTTAAAAAGAATGCTAAGATACCTTTCAATATTGCTAATCATGGTTATACGATGACCCACGCCCGTCCCGTTTACATCCAAAGATAGGGTTGCTTACCAAACCAATGGTAAGACAACAATGTCCAAGGAAAATAAAATGAACAAGAAAGACAATTGAGTAGGTAGATTGCTCCTAATTACTTGCTCCATTTCAAAACAAACGTCCTTGCTATTTTCAAAACAATCACATACACTTTCAAAACATCTTACAAAATTGAAAACATTTTCAAAAAAGATCAACATCTTTGTATACATTCTTACGAACGAAAATCATTATAAAGATTGCCTAAACAAAGACCTATTTTACAAAATACTTTCAAAAACCACACAAAGCATAATTTCAAACAAAAGCAAGTGTCTAGAAAGTAACTAAGAGCCCATGGAAAACCATGGATGAAAAGGGTGCTAATACCTTCCCTTTTCATAATCTACCCCCCGAACTCAAGAAACAATCTCAAAGGTCTTTCCTGTGCTTTTTCACCTTTCCTTTTGGATAAAAGAAAAGTCGGTGGTGACTCTTGCTAACCGTAACATTTGCGATCAAACGCAAAACCCTCAAGTCAGTTCTCCCACTGCATCCCACATACGATGGCAAAGAAAATCCTACGGGCAGGTTATTACTGGTCTACTATGGAAGAAGATTGCTATCAACACTCTCGAACCTTCCATAATTGTCAGATCTATGCTGACAAGGTGCACATGCCTCCAGTTCCTTTAAATGTCTCGAAGGCTCCTTGGCTTTTTGCTATATGGGGCATCGATATGATTGGGGAAATCATACCAACAGCCTCTAATGGACACCGCTTCATCTTCATGGTCATTGACTATTTCACAAAATGGGTTGAGGCGGCCTCTTTCGCTTCCGTTACCAAGAATGTTTTAGCACAGTTCATTAAACAGAATCTCATTTGTCGATATGGTATCCCGGAGAGGATCATCACAGACAATGGTACAAATCTAAACAATACTATGATCACTGCGCTGTGCGTGCAATTCAAGATCCAGCACCACAATTCTTCCCCTTACTGGCCAAAGAAGAATGGTGATGTCGAAGCCGTAAATAAGAACATCAAAAAGATCATACAGAAAATGAATGTCGCATACAAAGACTGGCATGAGATGCTACCATTCGCTCTCCATGGTTATCGTACCACGGCGCGCACATTAATCAGGGAAACACCTTACTCTCTGGTATACGGCATGGAAGTTGTCTTGCCTATTGATGTCCAGATCCATTCTCTGAGAATCATGAAGGATGCAGGTCTAAACGAAGACGATTAGATCCAGACTCGACTTGATCAACTGAACTTAATTGATGAGAAAAGGCTTACTGTTGTCTGTCATGGTCAAATGTATCAAAAACAGATGATCAAGGCTTTCAACAAAAAGTTCAGATGCCAAGTGTATCAAGTCAGGGATTTAGTGATCAAGCGCATCATAATGCCGCAAGGTGATCCCAGGGGAAAATGGACTCCTGCATATGAAGGACCATTTGTAATCAAAAGCATATTCTCTGGAGAAGCCATGATCTTAACCATTATGGATGGTGACGACCTGCCATATCCTGTGAACACGGACATAGTCAAAAGATACTACGCATAAGAGACCCTCTAGGTTGACACACCTAGGAAAAACAAGGGCATCCCAGCGAACCAAAAAGGTTCAAGAAAGAATTAGGGATAAAACAAAAATTTGTACACTCGGCAAGCTGAAAACCCGAAAGGGTGGCTTGGGCAAAAAAGGGTATCCCGGTGGGCTGAAAACCCGAGAGGGAGGTCCAGGAAAAAGTTAGGGAATTAAAGTGTATGACTATGTCCCGTTGGATCAACTTACAGGCAACCTGCAAACTCAACGGTTCTGATCAATTCAATCAGCTTTGGACAAGGCAACAAATAGATAATACACTCAGAGACATGAAGGCTATAGCAGAATGGGAACCCCATGAGATTATTTCACGTAGCTATCTTTTCTTTGTATCAAATTTTCATTCTTTTTGCGACGGCATTCTATTACTAGAATGTTTGTCTCATTGTACAAAAAAATATTTAATCGAGTCAATACAAAGATGTCCCTTTGACAGTGCAAAACTATCTGTTCTTCTTTACTCTTGTGTTTTGTTTACAAAAACGTCCAGTGATTTATTTTTGAGCATGTGCATTTGAACGTAACTACTATTTACAAATGAACAAATATAAAGACAATCACTAATGGCTTTAAGAAGTAGGGAAATATCTCTAAGTTATTCCATAAAATCCCCCATAATATGCAGTTTAATCCCAAATGGAACAAAACTTTAAGTTATCACTCCCCGGTAGAAATCGCCAAATTTCTCGGGATTCCCCAACAGGTCTACAAACAATGCACAACGTTCCCCTTTTCACGACAGAGTTTATTTCTCTAAGTGGAAACTCATCAACACTTCAACTTCACAGCATGAAGACTTACACTATACATTCCCAGAAGCAGACAGGGATTTATTTTTCCCAATCCAACATCATTACAGCAGATTAGCTCACATACGCGTAAATCGCGTCAATATATCACAAACATCAATGACACGAATGCATATATCACAATCTCATTGTACCATGCATTTCATACATCATGACATTGCATACAGCTAACGTTTTACCCTTTGCAGGGTAAGGTTAATCAATGACTATCATCAACAAATCAAAGATTAATACCTGAAATAGGCCGAGGACAATTGTCTACACGAACAGCTGAACTTTCAGATACAGTTCAAATACGCTCCAGATACGGATGCCATCCTGATACTCATTCAGATTCACCTTTCAGATACACTTCAGATACGCTCCAGATACGAATGTCATCCTGATACTCATTCAGATTCAGCTTTCAGATACAGTTCAGATACGCTCCAGATACGGATGCCATCCTGATACTCAATCAGATTCAGCTTTCAGATACAGTTCAAATACACTCCAGATACAGATGCCATCCTAATACTCATTCAGATCCAACTTTTAGATACAGTTCAGATACGCTCCAAATACGGATGCCATCCTGATACTCATTCAGATTCAACTTTCTGATATAGTTCAAATACGCTCCAGATACAGATGCCATCCTGATACTCATTTAGATTCAGTTTTCAGATAAAGTTCAGATATGCTCCAGATACGGATGCCATCTTGATACTCATTCAGATCCATGCTTTCCTTTCTAAGCAACCCTACTATCCAGGTTCCTTCTCCCTTATCTCCAGACAACAATTTATAACCCTATAAGACCTAGACCCGACCAGATACGGTCGATTTCACATTTCCCCAGTTGAAGTCAAACTTAGACTTGATCTGATTTCTATCAACAATCACCTTCGAATGGCATCTTTAAGCCCATCTCTAACAACTTTTCGTTATCTCTCCAAATGGCATCTTTAAGCCCATTTCCAACAACTTTCCGTTATCTCTCCAAATGGCATCTTTAAGCCCATTCCTTACACAATCAACCAACACATCACCGAGTGCAAATTTCTGGGCACTCTAGTGTTCAATTATCTTCCACTTTCAAGCTACGAACGGCAAACATGTCGATCTCACTTTTCAAGTTTAAGAAGATTGAACAGGGGCAGTTGTTGTACCCCAAAATTTTCCCTCTCATTTTTTATTCAAGATACTATCCTAGGTCTTCTCGAATACTCAATTTGGCTCAGAAGTTTGATAAGATAGATTCTCTTCTTAGGCAGTAAGTCAACGATTAGGTTTTGATGTTTCTCAAAGAAAATTGATTCTTCAAGGTTTCAAATGGTCTTCATAGATCTTCATGTCTCCTCAAGGATGTTCATGCCGAGTTTCGAACCTCGCGTCACAAGTTTGCTCAGTCAATGGTTCAGACGACTGAAAATGACTCCATTAACCCAAAAGCTGACCTTTTGCGAGACCAAGTTCAAGCGATGTTAACTTCTTCATTATTCGATATTTTTTAGCGGTTCTTCTTGTGTATGACTCTCCACGATGTTATCTCTAATTTCTCTTCACAAATCAAGAGCTGATTACGTGTAGAAGATCACCTAATTCGAATGTGTTAGAAGTCACTTCGTGGATTTTGACCTAATCTTAAATAACTGTCGCCTGATTTCTAAGAATTGTGATTTCTTCAAATTACGAGATCTTGAGACAATCATTACTGCATATGGTCATAAGTGATGTTGCACACGAGTTTATCTTCAAAGATCAAAATAAAATTGCGTTGGGAAGACTTTGAAAGTTATCGAATCATCGCAAGTCATTTGTTTGATTTCAAGTGTTCTTAATCACCATCATTTTTGAAATTTGTTAATTCTATAAGGTTGATGATTATTCTCAAAGCATGATTTGTTTGGAAATGAAGTTCCATTTTAATCGAGTATGATGCGCGAGTTCATTTTGAATGCAAATTTGGTTTGGACAAGAGTTGAAGATTAAGACTGCCATTTAGATGACCTTGGCTTTGGGTTTGAGTTAACCAAGTTAGAATTGAATTCTTAAGTATTTATTTTGTTTAGAAATTTGATTGGACTATGAGGCGCTTTGGTTTATTTGATCATTTTGTGATCGCTTGAAGTTCAAGTTACCAAACCAAGATATTTTATTCAAAGCATTCAATTGAGAATTGCAAAGTTTAAATAAATTCAAGATTGGTAGGACAAATTTCATCATTTACAAATTTATTCAAGGTCTTGTGTTCATTACATCACAAACGAAATAAAATTACACATTTTTGCTTTGTTTATAAAGAATCACAATGTTTGCTTTGACTACAAAGAGAGAAATTTATTTTGTTTCTTCAAGTCTCCATTACTTCATCTTCAAGCAATCCTCGTTGGCCATCCACACCTCATGTTCATGAAACAAAGAAGAGAAAGTTAGCAATTCAAGCAAAGTGATGTGTAAAGAAGAGAAAAAGAATTCATCATTAGGGTTTGTATATGGAATCAGATTTAAATTTTGTTTTGTTTTAATCATAGTCCATCTTCTCCTATCTTGAAAATCACAAGGTTTGGGCCTTGGTTCACAAAAAGGGAAAAGAAAATTTGCAAACACTTTCTACTGCAAAAATAGCATAAAGCCCAAAACTACCAAAATATGCAAGCTGCAACAAGCAGCAGCAAACTGCTACACAAAACAGGTTGTAATGCAAAACCAACAAGCAACGCAAGCAAACAAAACAAAGGAAGGATGTTGTAAAATATAGCAGCAAGTCCAAGGCTGCAAAGTAGCAGCAACATAGCAACAAGTCAAAGCTGCCAAGCACAATAAGCCAAGGCAAGGTTGTTAAAAACATGCAACAAATATAGCAGTAGGTCAAACAACAACTAAATATACAAACAGAACAGCAGGCAGCCGATAAAAACAAGCAAAACACAGTCCAATGGCCAAAGCTATCCAGAAACAGCAAGTAAAACCAAATAGTCAGCAGTATTTCATTCAAAAAATAGCAAGCTTGCTCAACAAACAAGTTATCATCATTTTCCTGAAATTATACAAAACCCTTCAGAATTTTTCATAGAAATAAAAGCATAGTAGCCTTATATTTTCATTGAAAGATAAAGAGAAAAAGGAATAGGCTTGAAAAGATGTCACCTAACAGTCCCCAAACCAGCATAAGCCTTCCCACAACCTGCTGCATTTTCTGTCCAAATAGTTCAAGTACAAGAGTCCACATGCTGCTACACATCATTCCAAAAGATATCCAAAGACCAAACAGAACATGCCAAAAAAACTCTGTCCATCCTACACATAATAACCTGTACAAGACAGGCCAAAAATTTCACCAAAATAGGCAATCCCTAAACCTACTGTTTCACTACATCATAAACAGTCTAGGAGTTGCACCAAAATATCAAAAATATTAATCTACATCAAGAAAGGATCAAAATAGTACAGGATATAGTTCAAACTTATCATTTGTTTCCCTCCAATTCCCACTGGGCCAGCTGATATATAATACAAGAACAGCCAAGCAACAAAAGGAGGGGACTGGAAAAAAAACCACAACAAAAAAAAGCCAAAATTCAAACCTGAACCTCATACAACACAACCAACAAGCTACAAACCACAAAAAAATGCAAAAGTGGTTCAGCAACCTCACTGTAATACTCCCTCTTCTCAAATCGACCTTAAAACCTTCATACCTCTACACTATCATTCTGCAACATCACTCCACAAACCGGCAAACTGATTTCAACACTCACCTTACAACCACCAATCCATCTCACACCCCTCAAACAACATCATACCTGCAATTTCACGATAACTTCAACACCACTTTCATCAACCTTGTAGCTTTGCAACAATTCAGCAAAAATAGAATGTAACACATCAATGTTCACAGACTCGCAGTAGTAAAAGAAGGCAGATTAAAGAAAAGAAGGAATTAAATATCTTACCTAAAGGTCTGAATATGACTCGGTCGAAACTGGATTAGCACAAAGACTTCACTCAGCAAGTCAATCTCAGTAACAGACATAATTAGAATATAGTCAATTGAATAAAAACATACTTGATTTGATTAGTCCGAGTTTCTAACTCTATTGATAGCGATTACGAAGAACTACCGGTAAGCTTTAAACCTCTTTTTATCTTGGTCTTCACTCGTAATTTCTTATTGCTTTATTGTTGAATAAGCTTCTGCAAGTTTGAACCCTAAGATTTTGTAACTCCAACATGTGCCAAACATACTTAACTGAACATTAGATCCTACTTTTTATTCACTGTTTTAAACAAAATTAAGGGGTGAAAGTGAGAAGAGCTTACCGAGTTTGAAATAGCTGAAGCAAAAATCCCAAACAGACTCGAGTCGACTATGAAACCCGAAACCCCACACCAAAATCCAATTTTCAAGCTAAGAACAAAAGTTGAGACAAAAGTAAGTGTCTGGTTATTGAGGTTGTTACCACAGGATTAGAAGCTCCCATCAATAGTTAAGTGCAGAATTGTGAGAAGAAGAGAATGATAAACGAGTGTGATAGCAGAGGAAGGGCATATCGATTGGTAAAAAAACGTGAGAGGCCTAAGAGATTTTTTTCAGTGGTTGTCCCTTTTGCGTTTAGGGTTTCGCAACCCTCCTTCTACCTTCTCCATTGGATCCGGGTTATGGACTTGGCTTTAAAGCCCAACCCAATCATCCTTATACCTTTTCATTTCACTTGGAAAGGGAACGAACAGAAGGATTGGTGTAGTGTAGTGGTAATGCAGTCTCGTTACAACCTTGGGGTTCTGAGTGCGGCCCCTTCTAGGACCTTTTTCTATTTTTCTTGATTTCATTATTTGATGGCAAAGCTAGTTTAAGTTTTAATTATTGAGATATCAAATATAAATACATATATTTATTTAGTTTAGGCTTTGTGAATAATTAACCTTTAGTTAACATTTTTGAAATTGTTTTATTTTCTTCATAATAAACTAAAATTCCAAAAAATATAGAATAGGATTTTATTTTCTTTTTATATTTTCTCGCAAACATAAAATACCAAAAAATAGTATTTTTGCCAATTAATTTTACTTTAATAGTTTGTTTAGTTTAATTAATTATTTATTTTTAATTCGATTGGGTTGTATTGATTGTTATTTAGACTTTTAATCGCATTGTCGATTCGATCCATCCCCATTTGTAAATTTGTACTCCCCATTCCCAAAAGCTATGTAATAGCGTAGATTTTTAAATTTTCGCAATTTACTATTTTCTTTTTATTGTATAGTAAATAGGAGTGCATGGCAAGATTCAAAATTAATCGCTAGATAACCTAATTTCAAAGACAAAATAACTTGAATCAAAACACTTTGCACACACACACCTCTTGGGTAACCTCGTTCGTTGCCTCGGAAATACAGTCATGACAAAAAAACGATCTAGTCCCTCGATGTCCCTCAATGTTGCCTTCGGTAAAACGATCTAGTCCCTTACGAGAAATTGCTAAAGCGTCTCACAAGTTGCCTTCTATGACTGTACAAACGTCATGTGCTTGTCCTTTCACATCCAACGATGGGGCTTCTTACCAAATCAATGGTAAGATAGCAACATCTAAAGGAGGAAAAGAACATTTAAGACCTTTCGAGTAGGTAGATTCGCTCTTAGTTGCTCGCTTGCTCACGACAAAAAAAAAATTATACCAATACTTTCACTTTGAAACATTTTCAAAAGACAAGATACTTTGTACGTGTTCTGATAGAGACGAGAACCATTACAAAGACATCTTTTCAAAATCACCTTCAAAAAACACACTACACAAACACCTCTTTGAACTATTTTTCGAAACAACACTTTGTATGCGTTCTTATAGAGACGAGAACCATTACAAAGACATTTCCAAAATACTTTCAAAACTCACAACACAAAAGCATAACTTTCAAACAAAGCAAGTGATCTAGCGAGCAACTAAGATCCCATGGAAAACCATGGATGAAAGGGGTGCTAACACCTTCCCTTTTCATAATCTACCCCCCGAACTCAAGAAAACATCTCTAAAGGTCTTTCCTGTGCTTTTTTACCCTTCCTTTTGGATAAAAGAAAAGTCGGTGGCGACTCTTGCTATCTTCACAATTGCGATCAAACGCAAATACCCAATTCAGTTCTCCCACCGTATCATAGATATCTTACCATTAATTGGTAAGAAGCTCCACCATTGGATGTGAAGGGACGGGTGCGGGTCGTCCTATAGTCATAGAAGGCAACCTATGAGACGCTTTAGCAATTGTCGTAAGGGACTAAGATCATTTTACAAAAAGCAGCGTCGAAGGGTCATCGAGGGACTACAATATTTTTTTATCGAGGGTCTTTGCTAAAGCATCTCATATTCGAGGGACATGATTATTTATTCGTAGGCAACAAGCGAGATTACCCTAGAGGTGCACGTGTGAAAAGTGTTTGATTGCATTCATTTTTGTCTTTGAGATTATAGTTTTCTAATTGTTTATTTTATCTTACCATACACACCCTAATTACTAACAATTATATTAAAGCGATAAATTGTGGAAATTAAAATCCTACGCTATTACATCACTTGGGGGATGGGGGTACAATTGACAAATGGGGATGAGGTAGAAGCCTAATTAAATTATTATAACCATATTGAATAAATGAATTTCCATAAAAAAATATAAAAAAGAAAATATTGTACAAAGAAAGAAAGACAAACTTTATGTATTGACACATATCTTGATGCATCGATACATGCCATTGCTTGTTTCTGAAAAAACAAAATCAACTCAGTATGAGTCGATATATAATGGTATGTGTCGACTAATTTCTTGTTTGTGACGACACATTCGTGTTTTGTGTCGACTCATACAGCTTTTGTCTCTCTGTATTGTACCTGGATAACAGTATGTATTGATGCATAAGGCCTTGTGTCGACTCATACCCTGTTCTATAACTAAAATGAGTCGGCTCATGCGTGTTTTATGTCGACTCATAACATGTTTTAAACCATATATGTGTCGACACATAGAGATATGCATCGCCTCATAACTTGTTTTTTTCACGTCTAACATTATTCTGTCACACACATAAGTTAGTTCTCAACACATGATTGATAAAAATGAAAAGCAAGCAAATGGTTAGTTCAAGGCTTTGATATCTACATTTATTTTCAAAAATGAATCACTAATGATGCTTGAAAGTAGGAACTCAAAGTCAAGAAGACTTACCTTGAAATTGAAATTTGTATTTTGAGTCCGAATACCTTTCAAGATATTGTGATGATCAGAATGGCTTCAGTGAGCCTCCAGGAAACTGCTCCAACCCTTACTTTGTATTGAAAGCTGCTGAATCAGTCAAGTTATACAAAACTGTTTTTTGTTTGTGTTTGGAAGGTGATGATAATGGCACTACAGAAACTATTCATGTGTTTGAACAATCTCTATGTGATGTGAAATGTTTGGATAGTTGGTTTATGAGAAAGCTTGCAAGGTGGAACAATGTGTTGAGGTTTTGTTTTTATGAGTGAAGATAGAGCTGAATATGAGCAGAGGTTACAAAAAGTTATGTTATATTTCTCATATTTCTTTCTCTTTCTCTTTCAACAAAAACCTCTCTTTTCCTCCAAAAGTCTCTCTAAAACTCCCTCTCTTAGATGTGTTGTGAAACACTTTATTTATAGATGAAATGGACTGAAATTTGGGAGGGAAATAGATGAATTTTTGAATTGTTTGCGTATACTGTCTCATTGCTTTTTTGATGCAGCTCTTATGTTCTAATTTTGTGCAAATATGGGACTGATATAGTGCAGGCTTGGACAGGGTCAGAGGCAGTATAGCAGGACTGGTTTGTAGTAGTTTTGGAGTGGAGTGGCAACTTGGTGCAGGGGTGGCTTTGTACAGGACAGCAAATTGTTTTTTAACATGGTTTTGGGCTAGTAGCAACAGGCTTGGACTTTGTAGCATATTTGTTTTTGGGGCTTTTCTGGACAGCAACATTTGTAGCATGATACAAGTCTGGTTTTGAGGACAGATTTATGCAGCTTGTAACAAAGACAAGGCATATTTATGGATAGCATAGTGGCAAAGTTTGAAGATTGAGTCAAAGGGAAAAGTTCAAACAAGACAAAGTTTAGGAATTGTAACTTGCAATTTTTAACTTAAAAATGCAGCTTTGTTGTTTACTTTAAAGCTTGTAACAATTTGAATTGTCTTACATTGTGGTGAAAAGATGCCATAAAGTAATGAAATTAACATGTATAGAAAACACTTAGAAAATTTTCCAAGTCTTGCAAAGTTTGATTTTGGATTTTCTTGATTTCTTGATGGTCAAATTTAGTATTTTGAATGTCTTGATGAAATATGATCTTTGAAACTCAAATTTTCTTGAATTATGGTGAAAAGATGCCATGAAGTAATGAAATTTACATGTATATAAAACACTTAGAAAAATTTTCAAGTCTTGCAAAGTTTGATTTTGGATTTTCTTGATTTCTTGATGACCAAATTTTATAGATCAATCCACTGATCTCGGGAGATGAATTGAAATATGCGATTAAGTCAAAATGATGTACCTGAACCCTTGAGATCATGTTTCGAACCAATAAGTCATGTATTAGGGCAAAAGTCAAAGATTGGTCATTCTCAATCAAAACCCTAATTTGGAGTCTCAGTGCTTCGGAGATGATTTTGTCTGATCAATTCGTTGAGAAGCCTTGAGCATTGGAGATCCTTTGTGAGGAATGTCTTGAAAAAGAGAGTGAAAATTTTGGGATACAATAGCTTCCCCTGTTCAATCTTCTTAAACTTGAAGAGTTAGATTGGCGGGTCCGCCATTCATGACTTGAAGGTGGAAGATGATTGAACACTAGAGTGTCTAGAAATTTGCACTTGATGATGTGTTAGTTGATTGTATCGGGAATGGGCTTAAAAGTTCCATTTGGAGAAGTGATAAATAATTTGTCGGAGATGGGCTTACAAATGCCATCCAGAGTGACAGAAGAGGTATGTTGTTTGGCGACTTCACTGGGGAAATATCTTAACCAGAAGAGGTATGTTGATTACATGTCATTAACTGGAAGGAGTAAATCTACCCAGAAAAGGTCCGTTGATTGCCTATTATTAACTGGAAGATGTGAATCTATCCAGAAGAGGACTTTTTCTTTGTTGATTGACTTTTCCTGCGAGGAAGAGGGTTAGTTGCATGCATATGTATGCATGGCATAATGATGTTCTCAAAATAAATGATATTATGTTGTATGCATTTGTCATGTATGTAATATGATGTATGAATGCGGAATATTATTGAAATGTATATTTGTATGGGGAAAATAAATCCTTGATAAACGCTGGGGAGCCTTGGGAAGTTAAATCCCGGACTGTTGTTGAAGAGTATGTGTATCTTCAAACTTTGTTTAGGGTGTTTCCGCTGGGGATTCCTATTTTGTTGTTTGAGGAAAACTCCATTGGGGAACATTAACTTTTCTTAAGAGAACTCTGTGGAGAGTGTTGATTTCTGCTCGAGGAAAGAGTTCAGGAGTTTTAGTTGTCTGTTGCTCTACTGGGGAGTTATCTCTTGATTGGAGATAATGGAAGTTAATTGTTATCTGGTCAGATCCAGGCTTCACAATAACTTGTTGGGGAGAATAAAGTTAATTGTTATCTGATTGTATCCCAGGCTTCGTAGCAACTTACTAGGGAAGATGAAATTAACTGTTATCTGGTCAGATTTTAGGCTTCTCAGTAACTCAAACTGTTATCTGGTCGGACTCCAGGATTCGCAGTAATTGAAGGAGTTAAACTATTATCTGGTCGGATTCTAGGATTTATAGCAACTTAAATCGTTATTTGGTCGGGTTCCAGGCTTCGTAGTAATTTTTTAGAGAGATGAAGTTGAACTGACATCTGGTCGGATTCCAGGCTTTGCAGTAACTTAGATGAAATCAAACTGTTATCTGGTTAGGTCCAATCTTCACAGTAATTTTCTTGAGAGGATAAGGTTGAACTGTTATCTTGTCAGGTCCAGGCTTCACAGTAACTTGGATGAAATTAACAGTTATCGGGTCCAATTCTAGGCTTCACAGTAACTTGCTAGAAAGGATGAAGTTGAACTATTATCTAGTCGAATTCCAGGCTTCACAGTAATTTTCTTGAAAAGATGAAGTTAAACTGTTATCTGGTCGGATTTCAGGCTTCGCAGTAACTTGCTTAAAAGGATGAAGTTGAACTGTTATCTGGTCGGATTCCAGGCTTCGTAGTAACTTGCTTGAAAGGATGAAGTTGAACTGTTATCTGGTCGGGTCCAGGATTCGTAGTAACTTTCTTTGGAGGAATGGAGTCAATTTTTATTTGGTCGGGTTCCAGGCTTCACAACCACTTTCGGGGATAGTAATGACTCCATTGGAGATTGCAATGACTCTGTCGGGGGTTAAGGGGTTTCGTTCGTTGATTTTTAATAGTCTGAGAGGCCAACTCAAGCTGTGGAATTTATAGTTTGTTGGGGAAATAAACTCGATTAAAGAGAATATTTTTGACAAACTTCTGGGGAAGTGACTTCTTTAGGTAGGACTCCACAAGGCTTCTTTCTAAGACCAACTCAGTTGGGGAGAGGGTTTTTGAGAGATTGGAACTCTGGCTAGGGATTGCATGGATCCGTCTCTGTAGGGATAATCTTATTGAAGTATCTCTGTGGGGATATCCCAAATCCTTAAGGAGATACTTGTTATACATTTTTTAACAGTTTAATCATGTTCATATGTATATGTTCATTCAATTTTAGTCATTGGACACTCTTACACTCAAAATAGAAAAAATAAAAAGTTTGCACTTCAAAGTATTTTTGTATTGATGTTTTCCTATAACATATGCTTTTGTACAAGGAGACAGAGATCCTAGTAAGAGGAAATCGTCGAAAGAATGAAAGGAGTACAAAGTGAACACAAAAATAATAGCCATGTGGAAATGATCTCATTGGGTTCCAAATCCGTTATTGCCCCTATGTCTTCGAACATCATCTCTTGTCATTGAAAGAAGTCGATTGAATTGATCTTGGACCAATGAACTTGGACCTTGGTGATAAAGTTGGCTGCAGAGATCCAACGGGACATAGTCGTACGCTTTAATCCCTAACTTTTTCCTGGATCTCCCTTTCGGGTTTTCAGTCCACCAGAATACCCATTTTGCCCAAGTCGCCCTTTCGAGTTTTCGACTTTCTGAGTGTATAATCTTTTGTATATATCCCTAACTTTTACCCGAACCCTTTTGGTTCGCCGGGATGCCCTTATTTTTGCCTAGGTATGTCAACCTAGCGGATCATTCTTTATGCGTAGTATTTTTTTACTATGTCCGCATTCACAGGATGCATGAAATCTTCGTCGTCCATAGTTGTTAGCATCATGACACCGCCAGAGAAACTTTCTTGACAACAAATGGCCCTTTGTATGTGGGAGTCCATTTTCCCCTGGGATCGCCTTGTGGCAAAATGATGCGCTTTATTACCAAATCACCAGCTTGGTATACTCGAGGCTTGATCTTTTTGTTAAAAGCCTTGATCATACGCTTTTGATACATTTGACCATGACAAACGAAAGCCAGTCTCTTCTCATTAATCAAGTTCAACTGATCCAACCTAGTCTGGATCCATTCATCCTCGCCTGGATTTGCCTCTTTCATAATCCTTAGTGAAGGAATCTGAACCTCAACAAGTAGGACTATCTCCATGCCATAGACTAAAGAGAAAGGAGTTGCCCCAATTGACGTTCGTGCCGAGGTACAGTAGCCGTGGGGAGCAAATGGTAGCATCTCATGCTAATCTTTGTAGGTCACCGCCATCTTTTGCACAATCTTCTTGATATTTTTATTGACAGCTTCCACTGTGCCATTCATCTTAGGTCTGGACGGAGAAGAATTGTGATGCTTGATTTTGAAGTGAGTACAGAGTTTCGTAATCATAGCATTGTTGAGATTGGTTTCGTTGTCAGTGATGATCCTTTCAGGGATACCATAACAACAAATGAGGTTATTCTTGATAAACCGGGCTACAACGTTCTTTGTGACTGAGGCATATGAGGAAGCTTCGACCCATTTAGTGAAGTAGTCAATAGCAATAAGGATGAAACAATGTCCATTAGAAGCATTGGGCTTGATTTCTCCAATCATGTCGATGCCCCACATCGCAAATGGCCATGGAGCAGTCATGACATTTAGAGGTACCGGAGGCACATGAACCTTGTCGGCATATATTTGACACTTATGGCAAGTCCTCGAATGATGGTGACAATCAGTTTCCATAGTCGACCAATAGTATCCAGCCCTCGGGATCTTCTTAGCATAGCGCGTCCACTAGAGTGAGTCCCAAAGATATAATCATGCATGTCTTCCATGATCGTCTCTTCCTCCTTCTTGTCCACACACAAGAGCAGAGTAGAATCATGGTTGCATTTGTACAGGATTCCATTGCTTAGGAAGAATTTGGCTGAAAATCTTTGCAAAAATTTCTTATAATTGATGGAAGCTCTTTCAAGATACTCTTGTACTTCAAGATATCTCTTCACCTCATGGTACCATGGCTTCTCTTCATCAGTGTCAAGCTTATAACAGTGTGCAGTTTTATTAAATCTTTCAATTGTAATCCTAGGAGCCTCGTTGTCCCACTTGACCTTGAACATAGATGACATTGTTGCTAGGGCATATGCCAACTGATTTTCTTCTCTTGGGAAGTGTTCAAAATTAACCTCCTCAAAGTATTGGATCAAAGTTAGCACAAGCTCTTTGTAAGGAATCAAATTAGGATGTTTCGTATCCCACTCTCCCTTGACTTGACTGATTACTAGAGTAGAATCTTTGTACACATCCAAGAACTTGATTCTTAGGTCGATAGCAGCCTTTAGACCTAATATGCATGCCTCATACTCAGCCATGTTATTCGTACAGTCAAAGCACAATCTAGCGGTGAAGGGTGTATGGCAACCTTCAGGAGAAATAATCAGAGCACCAATTCCATTACCCAAAGTGTTGGAAGCCCCATCAAAAACCGTAGTCCACCGGGATCCTTGTTCAGGTCCATCATATGGTCTAGGCTTTTCACAGTCAGTTACTAGCATGATATTCTCGTCGAGGAATTCAAAGTTCATGGATTGGTAGTCTTCAACAACTTGATGTGCCAAATAATCTTCCAACACACTTCCTTTGATTTCCCTTTGTGTAGTGTACTGGATATTATATTCAGTCAAAATCATTTTCCATCTAGCTATTCGTCCGGAGAGAGTTGGCTTCTCGAAGATATACTTTATAGGGTCCATCTTAGAAATCAATAGAATGGTGTGAGTCAACATATAATGTCTTAGCTAGCGAGCAGCCCATGCCAAAGCCCAACAAGTTTTCTCGAGCAGTGAATATCTTGTTTCACAGTCGGTAAATTTTTTTCTCAGGTAGTATATTACATGCTCTTTTCGGCCAGACTCGTCATGTTGGCCCAACACGCACCCCATTGAATTCTCTAATACAGTCAAGTACATAATCAGAGGCCTTCCTTCAACTGGAGGAATTAGGGTTGGAGGTTCTTGTAAGTACTCCTTAATCTTGTCAAAGGCTACTTGGTAGTTATCATTCCATCTAATTACTTAATCCTTCTTTAGCAGCTTGAAGAGTGGCTCACAAGTAGCAGTTAAGTGAGATATGAATTGGGCGATGTAATTGAGTTGACCTAATAAACCTCTGACCTCCTTCTCAGTATGAGGAGCTGGCATTTCTTGGATAGCTTTAACTTTCACGGGATTGACTTTAATACCTTTTCCACTAATAATAAAGCCCAGGAGTTTTCTAGATCTTACCCCGAAGGTGCACTTGTTGGGATTCAGCCTCAGCTTGTATTCTTTCAGCCTTTCAAATAGCTTGAGTAAGTGATCAAGGTGTTCTTCTTCAGTTTGTGACCTTGCAATCATATCATCCACATAGACTTCTATCTCATGATGTATCATATCATGAAACAGGGCTACCATAGCTTGCTGATATATTTCCCCTGCATTCTTCAAACCGAAAGGCATGACTTTGTAACAAAAGGTGCCCCATTGTGTGACAAAGGTGGTCTTCTCCATGTCCTCAGGAGCCATCTTGATTTGATTGTAGCCAGAGAAACCATCCATGAAGGAGAAGACTTTGTATTGAGCCGTGTTATCGACCAAGACGTCAATATGCGGTAGTGGGAAATCATCTTTGGGGCTTGCCCTATTCAAATCCCTATAGTCTACGCACATACAGACCTTTCCATCCTTCTTCGGCACGAGGACCACATTCTCCACCCATTGAGGATATGATGTTACAGCCAGGAAACCTGCATTGAATTGCTTCATTACCTCAGCTTTTATCTTTTCAGACATGCCTGGCTGCATACGATGCACTTTCTGCTTGACTGGAGGACAATCTTCCTCTGTTGGTAGAGGATGAACCACTATGTTAGTATCCAAACCCGATATATCTTCATATGACCAAGCAAACACTTCAACATAGTCATGTAGCATCTGGACCAACATGCCTTTGATATTGTCTTCTAAGTTAGTGTTGATCTTGACTTCCCTCTTATCTGTCTCAGTACCTAGGTTGATTACTTCAACTGGCTCCTCATGAGGTTGAATATCTCTTTCTTATTGCATTAGAAGTCTGACTGGTTCCCTAGGTATTTCACAATCTACTTTGCCTTCGTCCTCGGCTTGGTTGATTGGATGTTCAAAGTCATAGCTGGCAATAGCAGAGTCATTGGCAATGAGATCTGGAGTGGGTGAGGATCTGCAAGTGTGTGTATGTGTGTGTATGTGCATGTAAGATACATGGCTATTTTGAAAATACAAATAAGAAAAATAAAAACAATGAGCGCAAAATTTGAATGCAAAAAGGTCCAATGTTTTTCATTAAATGATCATATGGCATATGGAAATGAACAAACCCATAACAAATGGACCATGGTGCCTCGGGCAAGGCGCGTGGCTTAAAGTCGTTGTTTGGAATTAAAATTACAGACAAAATTTCTTGAATTGGCAAAACAGTAAATGGTAAGTACTCTTCGTTGAAGGAGATGGGAATGAAATCCTTTGCATGCTAGTTGTTGAGCCCCTCCTCGGCAGTCGGGTAGATCCAGTCATCAAAGTCACAATCGTCCTGAGAGTCCTTCGATTCTTCAATAGCATTCACTTCATGATTACCAATGCAAAGATGTGGTTTTCCTATGCGAGCACGTCTGGCCTCCTTTTGATCTTTGGCAGTGAAACCCAACCCAAACTTGTCTGCTTTGAAAGGAATGTCAGGGAGTTATCCCCAATTTGTACTGCTTCCGTCTTCAATCATAGTGTGAGTATCTTTAAGTGAAACCATCTTTGGCACAACTTTATCGAATTTTAGAGAGTCATAAGAGATTTTGGTGGCGGCAACCATAGGAGGGACTACTTCGAAGTCTTGACATGGAGTTTCTATAAACTCATCATCCATTTCCACATATTTGAACGAATTCAGGTGACTAACCATAAATTCTTCTTCGCCACAAATAGTAACAATCTTTCCCTTGACTTGATACTTCAATTTCTGGTGGAGGGTGGACGCCACTGCTCCTGCCCCATGTATCCAAGGGCGTTCAAGTAAACAAGAGTAAGCGGGACGGATGTCCATCACGCAGAAATTAGAATTGGAAACTCGTGAACCAACTTTAATAGGGAGATCCACTTATCCAAGTACCATTCTCTTGGATCCATCAAAATCCCTCACAACTATGTCACTTGGCTTTGACACCAGACCTTCGCAAACCGGTCCAAGGCACCTTTGGGTAGAACATTTAGAGAGGAACTAGTATCAACCAGGACATGGGCCAGGGTAGTTCCTTTGCATTCAATAGAGACATGCAAAGTCTTGTTATAATTCCTTCAAACCGGTGTCAAGTTAGCATCAGAGAATCCCAATCCGTTGTCGGCAGTCAGACTCGCCATACAGTTTTCAAATTGATCGGTTGTGGTCTCTTAAGGAACATGCGCTTTCTTCAAAAATTTGACTAAAGCTTGGGCATGAGCATTGGAACAAAGCAACAAAGATAACATAGAGATTTTGGAGGGGTTTTCCCCAGCTGCTCTACTATATTGAAATCACTCTTTTTTTTATAATCTTCAAGATTTCCTCCATTTCTTGGGTGGAAGGTTCCTCAGCAGCAATGTCTTTGGCAGGCGCCTCTATCCCAGCATGCTCAATCACTTTCTCTTTACCCCTAGTGTCAGTACTAGGTTTATCAATGGTAATGCAGACAGGTGTCGTTGTATTAGTTTGAGGTGAAATTTTAGGAGAGAAAATCCTCCCCGTTCTCGTTACCCTGCTAGAACTAGCAATATTTGTAACATCATCAGTCTTGTATTCATTGATCCAGGAATCTTGCTTAATTCCATGATATTAAACTTCAATGCCGTAATTCCAAGGGACTGCTTTGCCGGAGAAGTAAGGAATCAGCCTAGGAGTAGTAATTATCAAGGGAGCAATCATTGGTCTGTTGGAAATCCTAATAGGACCCTTTGAAGAGATCCTAAGAGGCTTGCTGGAAATTGTTATGATGGAAATGTCTTCAGCTTTATCGGTCAAACTTTTGATGGACGGAGTTCTTTCAAACAATATCTCATGACTATTTATCAGGTGTTAAACACCTTATTTCTGCCATTTGCATCCATTAACTTGTTCGACGAAACAATTACAGTATTTCAAACAGCCATGGAAAACCTCACCTCTTAGCAGGTTCTTTTTAACAACGGTCAGCGGAGTAGTCAAATCTTCAACGGAGGAAACAAAAACAGTGTCTTTAATTGCATTGACACCTTTGTCATGATTTGGCATTGGTGCAGTTATAACATTCGGAGTTATAGGTGGATCAAACTCAATAGTTTTGTCGTCGATAAGATCTTGAATCTTGTTTTTAGAGCCCAACATTGATCAGTATCATGCCTAGAGCTATTAGAGTGATAGGCGCATTTGGTGTTAAGATTGTATTTCGGAGATGAAATATTGGGATTTGATGGTGGATCCCATAATGTTACCAAGATGGCCTTCAACAGGTGTTATAAGGCTTGGGACAGTGACATGTTAATCCTCGTGAACTGTCTTCTTGGAACCTCAGACCTTTGACGGTTGGCTTGTTGTGGTTGTCTTTGAGCAAATGGAGGATTGGAGATCAAAACATCATTAATGGATGGACGGTGATCCTTCTTGGTATGGGCCCTTGACCCATATACAACATTAGATTTTTTCCTGCCAGTAAAGAGCTTCTTTATAGTGTTTGATGTAGAATAAGATGCCACAGGAATTTTTCCACTCTTGATACCACTCCCGACCCTTTCACCAGTCAGAATTAACTCAGTGAAACCGGATGATGAGCTCCCAATTAACAAGTTGAAAAATGGGCCAGTTAATGTTCCCATGAACATATCCACCAGCTCCCTATCCATCAGTGGTGGTTGTACTCTACCAGCAAGGTCTCTCCATTTTTGCACATATTCTTTAAAACCTTCATTGGAACCCATTGTCATTCCTTGTAACTGAACCCTAGTCGGTGCCAAATCAGCGTTATACTGATGTTGGCGGTAGAAAGCGGTGGCCAGATCTTCCCAAGTATGAATGTTGGAACCCTAACTGGTAAAACCATTCTAACTGAGTCCCAGACAGACTCTCTTGAAAGAAGTGTACCCAGAGTTTCTTGTCAGTGGTATGTGGTTGTATTTTATGGATGTAAGACCTCAAGTGAAGCTTTGGGCACGAAACGCCATCGTACATAGCAAAATTGGAATTTTGAATTTGTGGTGACTAACAACCCCAGGTACTAAGCCCAAATCACCATAATCCAAGCCAGGTACAACTTGAATTTCCAAACCTTTCAACCTATCTTCCAGTTGCTTGTACTTATCCTCAGCCATTAGATATTGTTCATCAAAGTAATATTCATCCTCATAAGTTTGATTATTTGCAACCCCAACACGGGTGCTTCTTGCATCTTCATTTTGATTCTCATCCCCCTCTGAGGAGTCTTCTTCTACTTGAACATGTCGTATGGGGCCCTTGAATCTCTTTCCCGTGTTTATTACGGCTTTCTTCTTTGTCTTCTTTTTGGCCACCATGAGTGACATCAGCTCTTGTTGTCCTTTGGACAAGGTGAGCAAAGTTTCTTGAAGTTGAGAATTTTGTTTCTGAAAGTCTTTCACGGTCTTCTCAATATCCATCTTACTGAAATAAACATTAGAAAGATGAGGAAACTTGTGTCTGAAAACCTGCCTATGTTATGACGCGTGAAATGCGTATGCAAATTATTTCAAGGACTTTTAAGATTTAAATTTGTTTAGACAAAGAGGGAATAAACATTAATTGCATTGGTAAGTTCAAATAGTTACAATATGCCTCTTGGGCTTACAATGGAAGAAACACAAATAATACAAAATAAAATCCTAAAAAAGGACTCAAGCTTCCCATAAGTTCATTTTCTTCGGTGCAATGTAGGCATTCAAACTCCGCTCTTCCTGAAGTTGTCTCGTGAGTTCCAAAACCTTCTTATCGCTTGCGTAGAACTGGGTTTCAAAGGTATCTCACTCCCCTTTTAGTTGAATCCATGATCTTTGCAACTCCTCGAGAGTAGTCGGCATGTCAGGATGGAGAATAGTGTGAGGAACATCTCCTTTGGCAATAGGATCCATGATGATAGGTAGGATGGCCTCATAAGGCATCATAAGGTTTTGAGCGCGAGCTTGCACCCACTTGAGATAAGGCTCCAAAGGAATAGAGTTCTTATGCCCCAAAGTTTTGCTATCAACTTTATTCACTGTGCCCCAAGCTCGTACAAATCTTTAGCGGTAACCTTGGGCATCGTTTTCATAGTCTAACACAATACCTTGGACAAGCGCGTCATGAGGATCATCCCTCCTATCATACCCAAACTGTCGCAAAGCCAAACGAGGATTATAAGTGATACCTCCCCTAATGTCGAGGAGAGGTACATTAGGAAATTCCCCATAACGATCAATGATGATAATGTCCTCCAAAGATCGAGAACACCAATGAATATATGAATGCGTGAGTGACATCAACCTATTAGACTATCTCATGCCTTGCTCATTCTTTAAAACATATCGAGGTAGGTGCAAAATAAACCACCTAGCCAACAAAGGAGTGCAACACATAAGAATTCCTCTTCTCTGCATGGTGTGAGAGTGAAGAGAGTGCAAAATGTCTCCAAGTAAGGTAGGCATCGGGTTACGAGATAGAAAAACTTTGACCGCATTCACATCTATGAGTTGGTCCGGGTTATGAAATAGTACCATCCCATAGATTAGAAGATCCACCACTTATTCAAAAGCTTGCAAATCCATAGCCTCCCAAAATTGTTGAGCCTTCTCAAACATAAACTTGGCTAAAAACCCTTTAACAACACTTCATGTTTCCCAGTTTGCTACAACATCGGACTGTTGCAAATGTAAAGCTAGAGCAATCTCCTCAGGTATTGGTTCTCTCTCAATACCGGTGAAGGGTAATTGATTAAGAATAGGCACCCCCAAGAGTTTAGAAAATTCTTCCAAGGTAGGCACTAGTTGGTAATCAAGAAATGTAAAGCAATGGTGCTTAGGATCAAAGAATTGGAAAAGCACATGTACCATATCCTCTTCAAAGTTTGTGGTAACCAAGTTGATGAGACAATCGTAATTTTTAGTGAACAGAGAATCACTGGGAACCCTTGATGCTAATTCCTTGAGTTGAGGAGGCACCCTCACAAGGTTGATTCGGATGGTATTTCTTCGCATGGAAGCCATGTCCTACAAAACAGCACAAAGATAAATCCCAAAGTCCTTGAAATAGTTAGTACAAATGCAATGGTATGATGTCATGATGTTATGTACAAATAAACACATACACACAAAGCAAACCAGACATTAGGTTTAGTCTTGCATGAGGTTCATAGGTAAGTACCCTCTTAAAGTTTAGCTAGTTCAACCTTTCCTAGAAAGTAATCGGGTTCTGGGGGATCTCAATATCATTGATCTTTCTTCATTGTGCATTGTTTTAGCACAAGACTCTGTTTTAGCGACCGAAATATCCCAAAAGTCCAATCTCAATGAGCGTAGTATCGAGTATCAACCAACTTCAGACTGTACCAAAGCCGACTATCTCACTACTTCCTAATGGCCAAGTTGTTTAATTAAAGGTTCTAAGGTTTATTAGTGCTTCATGACACCATACAGCGGCCCCGTATTCTCCTTAATCCGCCATAAGGGATACAGGTACCTGCAAATGTGTCACACTAACATAGCTATTGTCTCAACCATATCAATCTACGTCGTACAGTCTCCATAATTTTGCTATTTACCTAATGATGTTCCCAGATCCGGGTAGAGGATCAATACAAACCCAAACAAGGATCCATAAATGTAAAGCAAACAAGTCAAACAATGAAGGCATTTAAATGTGATCTAGTCTCTAAGGTAACCCCACTTTTAAATGGTCCCCAGTAGAGTCGCCAATTCTGTAATACGGTTGGAGAACTGACTTGGGTGTTTTGTGTTTTATCGCAAATGTTGTGGATGGCAAGAGTCTCCACCAAATTTTCTTTTATCCAATAAAGGAAAGGGTGAAAAGAACAGGAAAGACTTTTTTGAGAATTTTCTAGAGTTCGGGGGGTAGGTTATGAAAAGGGAAGGTGTTAGCACCCTTTTCATTCGTAGTTATCTACGGGCTCTTAGTTGCTAGCTCATTTTTAAAATGCTTTGTTTGAAATGTGTTTGTGTTTGGATTTGAAAGTATTTCTAAAAAGTGCCTTTGTTTAGGCGAACTTTGTAATGATTCTCGTCTCTATAAGAATGTATACAAAGTGTTTACTTTTGAAAATATTTCTTTTTTGAAAGTGTTGGTGTGTTTTGAAAGATGTTGATTTGAAAATAATATGAGTAAGAAACTATGAACGTTCTACCTACTCAAAGGAAGTCTTTGTTATTTTCCTCCTCCTTTAGATAGTGTTATCTTACCATTAATTGGTAAGAAGCTCCATCATTGGATGTGAAGGGACGGGCGCAGGTCATCGTATAGTCCTAGAAGGCAACCTATGAGACGCTTTAGCAATTATCATGAGGGACTAAGATATTTTTACCAAAGGTAACATCGAAGGGTCATCAAGGGACTACGATCTTTTTTATCGAGGGTCTTTACTAAAGCGTCCCACATTCGAGGGACATGACTATTTATTCGTAGGCAACAAGCGAGATTACCCTAGAGGTGCACGTGTGAAAAGTGTTTGATTGCATGCATTTTTGTCTTTGAGATTATGGTTTTCTAACGGTTGATTTTATCTTGCTATACACACCCTAATTACTAACAATTATATTAAAGCGATAAATTACGGAAATTAAAATCCTACGCTATTACATCACTTGGGGGATGGGGGTACAATTTACAGACGGGGATGAGATAGAAGCCTGATTAAATTATTACAACCATATTGAATAAATGAATATAAATAAAAAATATAAAAAGGAAAATAATGTACAAAGAACGAAAGACAAACTTTATGTATTGACACATATCTTGATACATCGATACATGCCACTGCTTGTTTCTGAAAAAACAAAATCAACTCAGTATTGTTGCACCCCAAAATTTGCCCTCCTAATTTCTTTTGGCTTAGGCTTAGCGTCACATTCGCATCTTTTCATTAGGTTACTAACATAGCATACATTTGGTTCAATAAATTACCATGGTTTCAAAGGACCAGTGAAGTAGCAATATCATGGTTTTATAGTGATTAGTTGTGCGTATCAAATAAAGATTGGTTTCTTCTGATTCTCCTGGCTAGTCTTCTATAAGCGGCAAAGCATGGAGTTAGGGTTTTGTTGTTCATTGGTTTCATATTCACTATGAATGATTATCCCATCAATTAAGAATCAGTGGATTATAGTTGCATATCATGGGCTATTTCGAGCATCCTTCAAGTCTTATT
The DNA here is from genome assembly GCA_948472305.1 of Vicia faba. NCBI lineage: Eukaryota > Viridiplantae > Streptophyta > Magnoliopsida > Fabales > Fabaceae > Vicia > Vicia faba. Next base: position 1,182,472,825 of record OX451739.1, on the reverse strand, counting down.
CCCTCAACATCTCAAATAGTGGATTAGGGTTCATGTTCACAGTGATGGCACTGGTTAATTCAATTAAAGATTCATTATGTTCCAGGCATCATTCTTTAAATACTTGTCCCTTGAGGTTGAATTGAGTTTGAAGTTAGAAATTTTAGCAAGAAGGCATGTTGATTTGGTTTTTTGCTCATTAGAAATTGAAGTCGTTTTGAATCCATTGTGGTGAGATGTTCAGTCATGTGGGCTATGAATTCAGTGTTACCAAGCGATCAATTGGTATGATTTAAGATTTTGGTCCATGGATTCTATATGGCATCAAAATTGATTCATCAAGGATCAATACAAGGGGTACATTAAGATTTCTTGAGGATCCACATTTCGTCAATTCAAAGAGGTGTCTTTGGCTTAGAGTGCAAGGTGTGGACAATATGAACTTCAACATTGAATCCGATTTTTCTATGAAATTCAAGCATGATGTAACATTTGATTAAGATCCAAGTATTGATTCAAGATCTTGTTTTGAGCTATAAGGCAAGTGTCATAGTTAGTGCAAGTATTGGATTCATTTGCATTTTGATAACATAAAGCCAAGATTTTGATTGACAATATTATTTCAAGCATGTAATTAGAGTTCAACTATGGTGGAACTATGAAAGGTACATAACTTGATTCAAACATCATGGAATTCATCATTCAAGTATTGATCTGAGTCCATTCAAATAATCAAACATCATTTAAGGTTCTAAACAAGGTTCTTCAAATCCCATTCAAAATACATATGAATCCATTCAAGTGCATTTCGTCGCTCGAGTTCAAATACAAGTTCAAGGTGTCATGTAGCTTATTACAAAGTCATGCTTAAACCAAATTATTGTCATTCAAGATTTGAAATAGTTTAAAGATTGGAAAAGAAAATAAGCTAAGACTAGAAAGTCAAGATGGAACAAATTTGCTTACAAGGTTTATCCTATTACAAGTACATGGTGCCATGACATGCTTGAAGTATACAAAAAGAAGTAATTACAAGGAATTTGGTTCTATGTTTCTAAGCCTAAAGCTCTAAATTCTTAAGGCCACAACTCCATGCTTTCACCAAACTGTGCATCTACTGCTTCGTACCAGTCTTTATCAGCATACCTTGGCTTCAATGGAAGGAAACTCGATGGCCTGAATGTGCTCAGGTTTCTTCCCGTAACCAAATATCAGCCCTACAGAAAAATTAGACCAAGGAAACAGTTCATCTCATAAAACAATTAACCAATTCCCTAACAGAACCGTGTAAACCTGTAATAGAGGTCGATCCAGCATAACAGAACATCCCCTTAACTGCCTCTCCAACAGAATTCCTATCTTCTCCAAACAAGTCCAACTAACTTCTAAAAATTCATAACAGAAATATAACAAAATTCTAAACTAACAGCCTACTAACAACTAACAGAAAAAATCCCCAACTGTTTTCCTAACAGCAACTAACTGACCTGTAACCAATTAACAACCCCTAACCAACCTCCCAATTGTCTTTTTCTAACTACATCAACTAACTTCATATAATAAAAACTCAAAAACAGAAGGATAACAAGTTGGAACAGGAGGGGAGAGACATTCACAATCATTGGATCATAACAGAATAACAGAAAGAACTCACCAGAAAAAATCTCGTCTTCATTTTTCTCCTCATCATATTCATACTCGACATCTTCAACGTTCATCAAACTCTTATCTGAACCTCAGCAACACCTTCATTCCACTGCATCATCTTCATCTTCTACTTCAGCATCAATCTTCATTCTGAAATAACGATTTTTTCCTCAATCGACTTCGTCACCGATTCTCCTGCACCAATCTTCATTCACTCTTCACTCTCTTTGAATTCTCTTCTCATCTCCATCTTGATTATTCAACAATCAGAGGAATCACACCAAGAAAAACTCAAACAAAACTCTCTCATCTCTTGGCTCTCTGCACTTCATAAATCTCCATCATCCATTCTTCAATCCATATCAGTCACGCTACTTCATCCTTCACCTTCATTCTTCACAATTGCTGAAGAATCACCATTAACAATCTGTGTTTTGATAGAAACGCGAAATCAACAAAAAAATGCAAGCATACGCGTCAGAAAACCGGAGTAGAAGAAGAGGATAAGGAAAAAACGAAATGTGGAAACAAGAAAACGAAGCTACTATAATTGTTGAGTCTCTGGATTTTTTGCTATGCTCACCATGATTGAAGAAGCATCCGGCCGGTAAGACCGTAACTCTCTGATGCTTCATCCTTTTCGACTTTTCTTTACACCAGAGTATATGTTATAGCACGTAGAATGATAACCCCAGGGTCTCGGGCTCCGATTCTTCAACATCTCCATTTGGTTTCAGTTTTTTGATACCAATGGTTTTTCCATCTTTTTGTTTAGTTTCTGTTTGGGAGAAGATTGAGGGAGTGTGACAAAATAGGGAGGAATATGGAGCAAGATGACAGTGGCGGAAAACTTTGCGGTGGAAGAAAGTTGAACGAAGAACTGAGGGCATCACGATGTTGTTTCGTAGTCTGAGAAGAAGAATGGGGAACGTCACAACAACCCTAACTCTCTTTTGTTTTAGTTTTTTTTGTTAATTTCCTTTTCTTTAATTTTTGTGAATAAACTAGAATGAAAACCTGTAGTGAGGGTGTTATTGGACCGGATCCCCTTTGGCCCATATGCTACTTTTTTTTTGGTAACCTTGGTTGAGCATAAGGAAATTCAACAATGGGCCATAACTTGTGGACTTTGCGCCTGGAGTGGATCGTTGAACTCACACATATATCCCAATCCAGAATCGCACCTCCTTTCTATTTTGAATTTTATTTTAGTTTTTTTTATTTTTGTGAATAAAGTTAGGAATTGATTAAGGACAAAAGATAATAAAATGATAAAACAATTGGTAGAATGTTAATTCCTTAGAATTGTTTTGAGTTTTAGAAATTAATTAGGTTTCTTAATATTAGTTTCCTTAAATCTTTTGAGTTTAATTTTGTAAATAATTGAGGATATTTTCATGCTCGTATTTTAGTATCATTTTGGGTTGTAAATTGGGTGTTTGAGTTTAAATCATGTTGCCTTGTTATTTGCTAACATTTTTGTGAGATTGTGCAATTTTTTTTAGAAAGCAGTTCGTCGTGGCTCATTACTATTGCTTGTGATTTATTTTCATCATGGCATGAGATTCATATTGGATAGTCTCCTGACTATTTTGTTATTGGTGCCAGTTTTCGCGAAGATTATCGGGTTTCTTTGATTTGATACGCTTTGCTACAGAATAATATCTGTTTGGTATTTTCTCTTGTTTATCTCATTTTGCACTTTACTACTTTCTAGATATCATGAGAAGTAGGAAATAAAGAGCGTGCGCTCGAAGTCGTTGTTTAAAGACCTGTAGCAGGCATTTCGCACTTCATTTTCTATATGTGGTGCTTGTGTTTGTTTCCTTGATTGTTGATCGATGAGTCACTCAATTTAGAAATTGAGATCACGACTTCGCTCTCAGTGCATGCTCCCTATAGGATTTTATCGCTTTCCTTGATTTCTTGTTCATCGATGAGTCACTCAATTTAGAAATTGAGATCACGACTTTGCTCTCATTGCATGTTCCCCATAGGATAGTTTTTGTTAGACTTTCTTTGGAATTCTAGCCTAGATAGGATCTCTCTAGATAGGCTCTCTTGAGCTTATTGGCTTGTTTGTTTGATTTCATCTTTGTGTGCATGTTTTGAGATGACATACCCTCGGCATGTTCCCTTAGGAGCTCTCGATTCAACTATAGATGATGATTCGAGATAGACATAGTTTTAGGTGATAGACCCTTGCTATGCTCCATTAGGACTTCTTGATTCATCTATAGATGATGATTTGAGATATAAATTAGGATCGTTATCCAAGCATGTCAACATAGGATAGAGATTTACCTTCAAAACTCAACCTTAGGATTAATCATTGTATGATAACATTAGAGATAGGTTTAGGCTAGTCTCCCTTAGATGTTTTATTTTTTTTTTTGCATCCTTGCATTTAAAAAAAAATTCCTTTCTTGCAAACTTCAAAAACACTTAAAAATTATTGACGAGAATCGTGCTTTCGTTGAGCATGGGAAATGATAAGCGAGTCTCTTCTCGATCTTATTGTTTTTACATTCTAAGCCTTGGCATGGTTCAAGTCTCAAAGACTCATTTCATAAATAAGTAGAGAAATGGTTAATATCTCTCTCTTGAGATTAATTGGCTATTATCTGCGGCAAAAACACCAACCAACACAAACTCTTTTGCCTACGGGCTTTTCTCTCAAGAACTTTTCAAAAGGACATGTTAATTCACTTCTGTTCTGACGCGTAAGTCTCCAAAGGTCGAGTTGCGGCAGAAGGAGAAATTAACATTGTTCATTAAAAAAATACAAACCAACAAAAACATCTGGAGCCGAACTACGACTGCTCTGATTCCTTAAAAGGGATACGTAGGCATTGGGGTAGAGCCCGAACGAGCACAACTTTTCTTTTCCCTACATTATTTTCTCTTTATTTTTGCATGCATTCTTCCTTAGTAGTAAACAGTAAGCATAGATATAACACACCCTTTGATTAGATAGACAACAAGAGTGGATACCATAGAGTACTACGGGCGTGTGGGGTGCTAATACCTTCCCCTCGCATAACAGACTCCCTTACCCGTATCTCTCGGTCGCAAGACCGTAACTTCTCCCTTATCAGGTTTTCTCGATGTTTACCTTTCCCTTCATGTGGAATAAAATACGTTTGATGATGACTTTATTGTTTGATGATTTTCAGCCGGTTGTTTCAGCTGGCGACTTCACTGGGGACAGATTGACCTATTGCTGGTCCATCCCGGAGTCGATCCTAGCTCTTATTTTATTTTCTTTGGGTGTTTATTTTTATGCTTTCAGTTTATTCATTTGTACATGTTTATCTGAGCATATGTTGGCATTTCATTTTATTGCTTTCCGTATTGATGATACTACTGTGCTGGATCTTGTTTTCCATGTTGGGTGGGTGTTACTATTGAGTTAAAAGGCCCAGTACCCAGGCCAGAGTGCACTAGGACACTAGGAATAGAGTGGAGGCATGACGACTATAGGACATGGTCCGATTAGTGCAGTCATGTCATATACCACGCTCAGATGAGGTTCAAATGAATTACTATCGACACTCATGTCTGTGGATAAGGCGGTAGTACTTTCAGGCGGACCCGTGATTTTGAGTTACCTTTTACCTACCCTGACCTAGTCTTTACCCGTGAGTAAGGAGGGACTTGATCATTACAGGTACAGGTGGTGACTATGTTCTGATGGTGACCATTGTGTTATGTGAGTGACTATGGTTATTTGGTTATGTTTTGGACCTTTGATCTTGATATATTCTACTTGGCCAGAGATTATATAACGCTTATTCATGACACCCGGTTCCATTGTGTTCTGAAATTGGTGTCGAACCTTTTGACCCTATGTTATCCAGATTATTTAGTAGATTAATACAGCAGTACCCAGAGGATTGTACAGTTGTTATGCTGAACTTTTGAACCCATGTCATTTCACCTTACATCATGGCATGTTTATTCTACAAAAAAAAAAAGAGGAAATGTGAAAGATTGTATGTATAAAAAAAAAGATGTTTGAACATAGCATTGCATCCGCTCATTCACCTCATGCATCTTCATGCATCCATAGCAGGTACTCAGAAGGTACTTAGAATGGGAAATCCTTATTTAGACTCGGTATTTTCTTTTCAGAGCTGCAAATCTTGACTTCACGCTGCTCCGTGATCATATTCAAGATATGGAACAAATTCGTGGGGAATTGGACGAGATGAAAGAGCAGATGGGATTTTTGATGCTAGACATGCAAGATTTAGTCCGTGGACAAGAACTCTTGAGAGAAGAAAACACTCAGTTGAAGACTCAATTGAATTTAGTTATGGAAATTTTGGGAACAATGTTGAAGAAAGAAGATGTTTATATGCCCGCTACAATAGGAGCTACCATTCCTCCCCATAATCTGGGGACTTTTTTAGGTCGGGGAGTATCTCCTCCATCGCCTTGTGTTCCAGGATCCTCCCATCCGCAACCAGTTTTCACTTCCCGAGAGGACCCAAAAGGAAAAGTCCGTCAGCAGAGGCCAAAACATCCTGAACGAAAATTTGATCCTATTCCAATGTTGTATGCACAATTGCTTCCTCCCTTGCTAGAATTTCATTTGGTTAAACTTCAAATCTTCACTACACATGAAAAACACCCTCATGGATTTGACGATAATGCTGGGTGTGAATTTCATTCTGGGGTACTTGGTCATGATACTGAAGATTGCATGGCTTTTAAGCACCAAGTCCAGGACTTTCTTGATGCAGGGACAATTCTCTTCACTCTCGAAGGTCTGAGTGTGCAAATCAATCTTATGCCAACTGCTACAAAGAATAGAGTTACGCCTTCTCCTCTTCAAAGTTCTATCTCACAATCAGAGTCATGTCATCCACAACCTATAATCCCAGAAAGTTCTCACCAGCATCCATTTGCAAGTTGTGGAAATCGGTTGGTTAATCAAAACCAGAACGTTCCTCGTGTTCACCTGGCTCAGTGTGCTACTCAGCAGCAAACCTATCAACAAAGACATATGCAACAAGGTAAGCAAAAGTATAGGAAGCCAAAGAGGGTGTTCGACATTGTTCCCATGACTTATGGCCAATTGTTCTCTCAGTTGCTCAAGCTTTCTTTGGTGGAACCCAAGCCACTGAAGCCTGTCATTCCTCCTTATTCTATTGATTTTAATCCAAATGTGCAATGGGATTACCATGTTGGGGCACTAGGTCATTCCATTGAAGACTGCAGAGCTTTCAAAGAAAATGTGCAAGACCTGCTTGATGCAAAGGCTATCAATTTCGGGCCAGCCAGTTAAATTTGAAGCATTCTTTAACTCAGTAAATGTCAAGACTACCAGATCATCGTCTGAAGCAACAAGTCCATACGGAGACTAGTCTCCTCAACATGGCAATCTCTAGTTTCATTTGCAATTCTCATTTGTAATCTTTCGTGTTTGGTTCAGTACTTTCTTGTATGCAAAACTTGCTTATCGTTGAATATTAATCACAATGCATTAAATTTGTTTGTCTTGAATTAATCCATTCATATTCACTCACTAATGTTTTTCTTTGACTTTTTGATACTTAAATCTTGTTAAATAAAGCAAAAGAACCTCTGGAGGGAGGATGATGACTAGTATACCAAAAATTTCGAACAGTGTGCTTTTGAATAAAATCTTACTGACGATGTACAAGCCTTGTTTCAATTCCTAAACACTGGAGATATAAGAGAGATAGACCCTCGTTAACCCCTTTGATCCTTGAAGTAGGAGTTTCTTTTCTTTTTAAAAAAAAACTCACATTTAACCTGGGGCAGGGTAGATTTCAGTTGATCCGATCGAGCGTTCAGAACTCATTAGGAGTGCGCGCCTAAGGATACAATAATGGTTATCCATCAAAAGGCTAAGGAAAGTAAAAAACTGCAATGGTTAACTCTCATATATCAGCAGTGTTCATCAAAGATAACGATACCACAATGGTTATCTCTCTCACATTAAGAGGTCAAAAGATGACGATACAACAATAGTTATCCCTCGTCTACCAAAGACTCAGGCAGTCACAATTACCTCTAACAAGTCGAAAATGACTCGAAGTCACACGACCGGTTCGAACAAAATGAAATGATGAAAGAAAGAGACAAAAAGCCCCCGCTAAGTCGAAACTTAAAAAACAAGTCGCTTAGACAAAATTCAGGGCATCTCGCTGGACTTCATAGTCAAAATTCAAAAGGAATCAGTCCAGGCAAAATTTAGGGAAAGCAAAAAGCCCGAAAAGCGAAAAGGGATTACCAAATAAAAATCCTCAACAAGGAACTACGTCGTATGATCAAACACCAGGAATGAAAGAGGTGAGTGACTGCCATGTCCAAGAAACCTCGCTTGACTCCTCTACCATTGTAACCTCCTTTTGAGAGATGAGTGATCGCATCGAGTCAACTGAACATAGGAATGGAGAACATCATGGAGAATGGGTGGGCACCAAATATTTTGAGCCTTAAATCCTTTTTTCTAAAACCGTGAACCAGGCCATGTTACAACCCTAAAAAGTCCTAACTGAAGCAGGGTTAATTCAAAAGTAATATTGTAACGAGAGTATGGTAACCTGACTCCTACGAGGTTTGCTAATTTTTTGAGTTGGTATCACTCCATCCTTTTACTATCTTTTGCACAAAAAATTTCGATGTTTCAACATATTTTCAATATAAGTTTTTAAACTTCAAGACAAACATGAGCTTTGCATTACAATTACCATTCTTAGAATAAACATTATTTGCATATGAACAAGTGCTTAAACATCAAGCAAGCTTGCATAATGAGTATCAGATGAAAATTTGATTATCCTAAGGGACAAATTGCTTCAGGATACCATTGAAAGGTAAATCATTTGTGAGGATGATCTTAATCTGGGGCAAACCTTCTATTGACTCTGCTGAGTAATAAAATACCATCTTGAGATGATCTGAAGTAGATTGCAAAAGTTGATTGTCCAGAGTCTCTGTCAAGCAATGGTGTATTACTTTCAGTTGATCTTAAGGGGTCGATTTCTTCAAGTATTTGATTAGAGATTGAAGCAGTTCAAGTTGAAAAGTATGGTTGTGAGGTAGCCTATATTCAAGACATAAGCCAACCACCCTAAGGTTGTGTTGTCTTTAGAAAATCCTCAAGTTTCTCATCCCTCCGTGAGCATGAGGTAAAGGAAAAGGTTTGTCAATACTCTGTTGAGCAGGGGAAAGCGTGTTAAATACTCCATCGAGTAAGTGATAAGCCAATCTGAGGCATTCGAGTCGAGATTTTATCCCTCAAAAGAATAGTTAAACTGAGGCAATTACGTCAAGAGTCGAAGAGTCTCTCAAAGTGTTGAGTAATCAAGGGCACTTGCCCAAGCATGGTTGAAACCATCCCTAACTTTATTTAGCCAGGAGTCGTATTCCAAAGTTCATAATACTAGGGTTGATTATCTTGTTGGTACAGATATCTGAAAGTCCCCCCGGGCAGTTCTCTTCAAAGGCCTTATAGACTAAGGCAAGAAATAATGCAGGGGCATTTTCTCCTCTTCAAGGGTTGATCAGATCAAGTCCATACGCAGGATAAATGACTCGTGAGTTTGAAAATCATGTTGAGAAGTCGGGATTGTTATCCTTAGCTCATTAGAGACTTAGGTCCATTTATTGATGTTCCTTTACAGAAGTCAGGATCATTATCTCCACTCGAAGTTGGATTGTTATCCTCAGTAGGATACGAGCAGTAATGCAAAGATAATTTGAGGTTGTTTACTCGTACAAGACGTGATGGAAGTGTCGTTTCATAGGAGGACGCCTCTCCCCAGTAAAAGATTCGCTTCTACTTAACAAAGGTATGTCTGCCAAGGGGTTTCTATTCAGAGATCTTTATTCCCCAGCAAAACATCATGAGTTCTTTGCAGGAGGAGAATGGATCTTCCCCCTAAAAATTTAGAAGCTATTTGAAGTCAAGATGATTTCGATTCAGTGGACTGCAATTTATTTTTGCAGCTTCTTCTCCAAAGTCCACTTTTCAGTGGCATTCCTCCTCGGAGTTGACATGATGAAGTTGTAATCTTGCATCGTAGTTCTTACCCAGTGGTCGGTAGTTCGAGTTGTTTATTCATCAGTGAAGTTTGCCATTCCATGCATGGGGCATATTTCCATGATTTTCTGTTTTACAAGTATTGTTGATCTTTTATGACAAGAAGCATACCATCAAGTGAATCAAGAAAGGTTTGTATGTGACCAACATGAGGATTTCTGTAGAATGGGATTCAATCTCCCCAGTGAATGCTCACTTCTTCTCAAGACAAAATCTTGTATCCCCAGTAAAGGTGTACTCTCGCCCAGACAGAATTCCTCACCCCCAGTGGAAGCATGCCCATGCGCAATCCCCACTGAAGTCAACACTCTTGATGAGAGTTTGTTTAAGAGTTTGTCTCTTCCAGAGGGCTTATCTCCGAAGAAGTGCATTTCCACATGTCTTGTATAATCTTCTTCTTCAACATAGTCTACTTAGCTTCGACAAATCCGGGAAAGATCATTTCATTAAATTGTATATCTTTGTTATATCCCCTTGAAGTCGATACTCTACGACTCTGTGTTCGGCATTTATCCCCCTCGTGAAGTTGTCGTTCATCGTCTCTATGAAGCTCGTTTCTTTTCTCCCTAGGGAAGTTCTGCCCAAGTCAGGTTTTCTTGAAGAGATGTTTGATTAACATGTTTGTTATGCCCCATGGAGCAGGTCTTTTATTTTTCTGGGGCAGTGTACATGGACGAATGTTGTTTAGAATTCTTTTATCCCCAATGATGGAGTATGGCTGAAATATTTCCTCGGTGGAGTTCCAAACCTCAAGCTTATGGTTCAAAGATGCCCTTCTCTACCTCCAGTGAAGATTGTTACCCTCGACGGTGGTATTCCACGTGTGGCCTGGGTAGTATTATTTTATTCAAGAATTTCTATGATTCCCCAGTTGAAGTCACTTTTATTGAGGACTTACATTAGAAGGCCCCAGTTCCCGAAAAAGTTCTCTTTATCATTGGAAAGAAATGTTGGATCTTTTCCCCAGGAGATTCAGAGTTGGATCAGAGTTCAAAATTTTCCCTGAACTGCAATTTATTTTTGCAATATTCTCCCTAGTAAAGGTGTACTCTCGCTCGAGTATAATTTCTCCTTCTCGCCGCAGACTGTTCCTTTCCAGGTTTTCTCGGAAGAATCATTTTACTCACTGATTATAGATTTTTGGTATACTTCCCTTGAAGTCGTCATTCTATAGCTTCCCTAATAAGGTTTGCACTCATCCTCCCCATGAAGTATGTATTCTCCTACTCAGTGAAGTGTGCACTCTCTCTCTCTCCAACACGACTTTCCTATACCAGAGTTCTTGAAGAGACTCGCGTTTTTCTATCCTCATGAGGACGACCATCATCCGTAACAAAATGATTTCTTCTCCTAGTACAGAACTTCTTGTCAGCTTGAATATTACAGAGATGGCTATACCTAGTGCAATGAATATTGTTGATGTTGCTATCTAAAGTTTTTGTGTCTCCACCAACATAAAGGGCGATCCTTATACCCAGTCAAAGCCGAATTTCGAGAACCTATTGAAGCAAGGTACCTATTATTCCCCAGTGGAGCTATTCTTCTTTCCCTAGTGGAGAAAGTGTCCTATCTCCCCAGTGTGGTGTGCATAGGAGTGCCAGTCATAACTCGTTTCTTGTTGATATAAGATTTTGTTGAGATATCTCCACTGGAGTTTCTATCCAGGGATGTTTCTTTCTTCCCCCAAGTGAAGATTTTTTACCCCCCAACGATGTTTTCCCCAATGTGGTCTGAGTAGAATTCTTTTTATTTAAGAATTTCTATACTCCCCAGCATAAGTTATCTTTGTTAGGAAGTTCTGCGCGAGAAAGCTTCCATCCTCAACGAAGCTCTCCTCTTTCTAACATCAGATAAATAATTTGTTCTCCCCATGAAGTTGGAGGTTTGATCAGAATTCAAGATTTTCTCTGAAACAGCAATTTAATTTTGTAGTATTACTCCCCGGGAAGTTATTTCTTCAGTGATATCGATCTTTAGAGGTTGGTGGTTCTGAATCTCGGTTCCCCGTTGAAGTTCAGATTGCCTTTTCTCTACAGAAGATCAGATGTGCAATAATGATTGTTGGGAAGTTCATTGTCTTCCCAGCATCTGATTATTGATGTGATTTCCCCGGTGCATTACTAAACATCCATCATTATATTGCATATACTAAAACACGTAGCATTTCCATTGTATGGAGCATTACGCTATAAAAAATTCAAACATGCATAAGTATAAGCCAATTATGTCCACTTGTGGTAACCAGATTGTTATACGCTCAGATTTGATTTATCTCCACAACAAGCCTAGGGTAATTCTATTATGTTTCCCCAGCGGAGTTTGTTTTGATTCACCACTAGTCGGGTCTTTGGTATTTCTCCATTTCCCCAGTAAGTTTGTGGTTTACGCTTGCCTTTGCAAGCCTTTGGTTATTTTACCCGTGTTTACTTTACCGTTAGAGTGCGAGTAAGAGTCGGCGTATAGCCTTTCCTACTTCTCGAGTGTTTGAGTATCCACACTTGGTGTGTGGTAATTCAGATAATTGCCACTCTCGAAGAATTACACCCCGCCTTTGGCCTGAGGGATTATGTAGTTCTTGCGTATTTGCAAACTCTTAAAGCCCAACGCGTGTTGGCAATCCTTGTTTAGAGTCCCTACAATTGGTCTCTTTTTCTAATTACAAGTCCTCCTTCGACCGGTGTTCTGCTTAAGTTTAATACATATGGGAATCCCCAATAAGTTTATGGTTTGTGCTTGCCTTTACAAGCCTTTGGTTATTTTACCCATGTTTTCTTTGTCGTTAGAGTGCGAGTAAGAGTCGGTGTATAGCCTTTCTTGCTTCTCAAGTGTTTGAGTATCCATACTTGGTGTGTGTTAATTCAGATAATTTCCACTCTTGAAGAATTACACCCCGCCTTTGGCCTGAGGGATTTTGTAGTTCTTGCGTATTTGCAACCTATCGAAAGCCCAACATGTTTTGGCAAATCCTTGTACGAGTCCGCTTTGACCGTTCTCTTTCTCTTATAGAGTTCACCTTCAATCGGTGCTCTTTGAAGGTCATGCTTAGTCGGTTCCTTGTTTTGGTTTATCTGCGTTAGTCGGATCCTCCTTTCGTTAGCTTGGCTAACATTTTCTGTTAAGAGTCCTCCAGTGTTTCTTCAAAGTCCAGTTGTCTAGCGTCCTTGTTTAGGCTAATGTGTCCTTTCTTATTGGGGATTTCTTCGATTAGTCTTGTTCTTGTGTTCACTATCAACTCCAAACATTTGTTTCTTGATGCTCAATTTCGCTCTTGTGTGTCTAACTCTTACCAGACATGCATATCTTTATCCCTTGTAAGTTCGCCTTTGATCGACATTCTTTTCTTAGGAATCTACCTTCGACATAGTATTCCCTGATGAAGATTCCCCTTCGGCTGGTTTCTTTATCCTGAAGTCCACCTTTGGCTAGCATCCTTTAAAATCCACCTTCGATTGGTATCTTTTGTTAAGAGTCCCCTTCAGTTGGTTTCTTTTCATTGTAAGTTCACCTTTGATCGGCGTTCTTTTCTTAGGAATCTACCTTCGGCATAGTATTCCTTGTTAAAGATTCCCATTCGGCTGGTTTCTTTTCCTCTTAAATCCACCTTCAGCCGGTACCTTTTGTCAAGAGTCCCCTTCGGTTGGTCTCTTTTCAGCTGAAAGTTCGCCTTTAACCGGCGTTCTTTTCATTGTTAAAGATTCCTCTTCGGCTGGTTTCTTTATCATTAAAATCCACCTTCGGATGGTACCTTTTGTTGAGAGTCCCCTTCGGCTGGTCTCTTTTCGGTTGAAAGTTCGCCTTTGACCGGCGTTCTTTTCTTAGGAATCTACCTTCGGCATAGTATTCCTTGTTAAAGATTCCCCTTCGGCTAGTTTCTTCACCCTTAAAATCCACCTTCGGCTGGTATCATTTGTTAAAGATTCCCCTTCGGCTGGTTTATTCACCCTTAAAATCCACCTTCGGCTGGTATCATTTGTTAAAGATTCCTCTTCGGCTGGTTTCTTTACCCTTAAATCCACCTTCGGCTGGTATCATTTGTCAGGATTCCATTCGTTTGGTCTCTTTTCTTTGTAAGTTCGCCTTCGATTGGTGTTCCTTTGTTAGAGCCTTCTTCGGTCGGTCTCTTTCTTGTGTATGTCTAACCTTGACATGACATCCAAAAGATTTACTCAGCTGACTACTGTAATCCAAAAAACAGAAAAAATAGAAAATAAAAAAATATAATAATACCTGCCTGGCTTCAGAGCACAAATTTTCGGGTTCTTTTAAGTATTTAATCTCCTTCCACCTTGAAGGCTCGAAAGGCTAGCGCCAATCTCACCTTTAGGTTTAAGACGATTAAATAGGGGCAGTTGTTGCACCCTAAAATTTTCCCTCCTAATTTCTTTTGGCTTAGGCTTAGTGTTGCATTCGCATATTTTCATTAGGTTACTAACATAGCATACATTTGGTTCGTTAAAGTACCATGGGTTCAAAGGACCAGTGAAGTAGCAATATCATGGTTTTACAGTGATTAGTTGTGCGTATCAAATAAAGGTTGGTTTCTTCTGATTCTCCTGGCTAGTCTTCTATAAGCGGCAAAGTGTGGAGTTAGGGTTTGGTTGTTCATTAGTTTCATATTCACTATGAACAATTATCCCATCAATTAAGACTCAGTGGATTATAGTTGCATCTCATGGGTTATTTCGAGCGTCCTTCAAGTCTTATTCCCTCAACATCTCAAATAGTGGATTAGGGTTCATGTCCGTAGTGATGGCACTGGTTAATTCAATTAAAGATTCATTATGTTCCAGGCATCATTCTTTTAATACTTGTCCCTTAAGGTTGAATTAAGTTTGAAGTTAGAAATTTTAGCAAGAAAGCAGGTTGATTTGGTTTTTTGCTCATTAGAAATTGAAGACGTTTTAAAGCCATTGTGGTGAGATGTTCAGTCATGTGGGCTATGAATTTAGTGTTACCAAGCGATCAATTGGTATGATTTAAGATTTTGGTCCATGGATTCTCTATGGCATCAAAATTTATTCGTCAAGGATCAATACAAGGGGTGCATTAAGATTTCTTGAGGATCCACATTTCGTTAATTCAAAGAGGTGTCTTTGGCTTGGAGTGCAAGGTGTGGACAATATGAACTTCAACATTGAATCCGATTTTTCTATGAAATTCAAGCACGATGTAACATTTGATTAAGATCCAAGTATTGATTCAAGATCTTGTTTTGAGTTATAAGGCAAGCGTCATGGTTAGTGCAAGTATTGGATTCATTTGCATTTTGATAACATAAATCCAAGATTTTGATTGACAATATTAATTCAAGCATGTAATTGGAGTTCAACTATGGTGGAACTATGAAAGGTACATAACTTGATTCAAACATCATGGAATTCATCATTCAAGTATTGATCCGAGTCCATTCAAATAATCAAACATCATTTAAGGTTCTAAACAAGGTTCTTCAAATCCCATTCAAAATACATATGAATCCATTCAAGTGCATTTTGTCGCTCGAGTTCAAATACAAGTTCAAGGTGTCATGTAGCTTATTACAAAGTCATGCTTAAACCAACTTCTTATCATTCAAGATTTAAAATAGTTTAAAGATTGGAAAAGAAAAGAAGCTCAAACTAGAAAGTCAAGATGGAACAATTTGCTTACAAGGTTTATCCTATTACAAGTACATGGTGCCATTACATGCTTGAAGTATACAAAAAGAAGTAATTACAAGGAATTCGGTTCTATATTTCTAAGCCTAAAGCTCTAAATTCTTAAGGCCACAACTCCATGATTTCACCAAATTGTGCATCTACTGCTTCGTACCAATCATTATCAACATACCTTGGATTCAATGGAAGGAAACTCGATGGCCTGAATGTGCTCAGGTTTCTTCCCGCAACCAAATCCCAGCCCTGCAGAAAAATCAGACCAAGGAAACAGTTCAGCTCATAAAACAATTAACCAATTCCCTAACAGAACTGTGTAAACCTGTAATAGAGGCCGATCTAGCATAACAGAACAACCCCTTAACTGCCTCTCCAACAGAATTCCTATCTTCTCCAAACAAGTCCAACTAACTTCTAAAAATTCGTAACAGAAATATAACAGAATTCTAAACTAACAGCCTACTAACAACTAACAGAAAAAATCCCCAACTGTTTTCCTAACCGCAACTAACTGACCTGTAACCAATTAACAACCCATAACCAACCTCCCAACTGTCTTTTTATAACTACAGCAACTAACTTCATATAACAAAAACTCAAAAACAGAAGGATAACAAGGTGGAACAGGAGGGGAAAGAGATTCACAATTATTGGATCATAACAGAATAACAGAAAGAACTCACCAGAAAAAAGATCGTCTTCATTTTTCTCCTCATCATCTTCATACTCGACATCTTCAACGTTCATCAACCTCTTCTCTGAACCTCAGCAGAACCTTCTTTCCACTACATCATCTTCATCTTCTACTTCAGCATCAATCTTCATTCTGAAATAACGATTTTTGCCTCAATCGACTTCGTCACCAATTCTCCTGCACCAATCTTCATTCACTCTTCACTCTCTTTGAATTCTCTTCTCATATCCATCTTGATTCTTCAATAATCAGAGGAATCACACCAAGAAAAACTTAAACAAAACTCTCTCATCTCTTGGCTCTCTGCACTTCACAAATCTCCATCATCCATTCTTCAATCCGTATCAGTCACGCTACTTCATCCTTCACCTTCATTCTTCATAATTGCTGAAGAATCACCATCAACAATCTGTGTTTTGATAGAAACGTGAAATCAACAAGAAAACGCAAGCATACGCGTCAGACAACCGGAGTAGAAGAAGAGGATAAGGAAAAAACGAAAGTGCGGAAACAAGAAAATGGAGCTACTAGAATCGTTGAGTCTCTGGATTTTTCACTATGCTCACCATGATTGAAGAAGCCTCCGGTTGGTAAGACCATAACTCTCTGATGCTTCGTCCTTTCTGACTTTTCTTCACACCAGAGTATATGTTATAGCACGTAGAATGATAACCCCAAGGTCTCGGGCTCCGATTCTTCAACATCTCCATTTGGTTTCAGTTTTTTGATACCAAGGTTTTTTCCATCTTTTCGTTTAGTTTCTGTTTGGGTGAAGATTGAGGGAGTGTGACAAAATAGGGAGGAAGATGGAGCAAGATGACGGTGGCGGAAAACGTTGCGGTGGCAGAAAGTTCAACGAAGAACTGAGGGCGTCACGATGTCGTTTCGTAGTCTGAGAAGAAGAATGGGGAACGTCACAACAACCCTAACTCTCTTTTGTTTTAGTTTTTTTTGTTAATTTCCTTTTCTTTAATTTTTATGAATAAACTGGAATGAAAACCTGTAGTGAGGGTGTTATTGGACCGGATCCCCTTTGGCCCGTATGCTACATTTTTTTTGGTAACCTTGGCTGAGCATAAGGAAATTCAGCAATGGGCCATAACTTGTGAACTTAGCGCCTGGAGTGGATCGCTGAACTCACACCCATATCCCAATCCAGAATCGCACCTCCTTTCTATTTTGAATTTTATTTTTGTTTTTTTAATTTTTGTGAATAAAGTTAGGAATTGATTAAGGACAAAAGATAATAAAATGATAAAACAATTGGTAGAATGTTAATTCCTTAGAATTGTTTTGAGTTTTAGAAATTAATTAGGTTTCTTACTATTAGTTTCCTTAAATCTTTTGAGTTTAACTTTGTAAATAATAGAGGACATTTTCATGCTCGTATTTTAGTATCATTTTGGGTTGTAAATTGGGTATTTGAGTTTAAATCATGTTGCCTTGTTATTTGCTAACATTTTTGTGAGATTGTGCAATTTTTTTTGGAAAGCAGTTCGTCGTGGCTCATTACTATTGCTTGTGATTTATTTTCATCATGGCATGAGATTCATATTGGATAGTCTCCTGACTATTTTGTTATTTGTGCCAGTTTTCGCAAAGATTATCGGGTTTCTTTGTTTTGATACGCTTTGCTACAGAATAATATCCATTTGGTATTTTCTCTTGTTTATCTCATTTTGCACTTTACTGCTTTCTAGATATCATGAGAAGTAGGAAATAAAGAGCGTGCGCTCGAACTCGTTGTTTAAATACCTGTAGCAGGCATTTCGCACTTCATTTTCTATATGCGGTGCTTGTGTTTGTTCCTTGATTGTTGATCGATGAGTCACTCAATTTAGAAATTTGGATCACGACTTCGCTCTCAGTGCATTCTCCCTATAGGATTTTATCGCTTTCCTTGATTTCTTGTTGATCGATGAGTCACTCAATTTAGAAATTGAGATCACGACTTTGCTATCATTGCATGTTCCCCATAGGATAGTTTTTGTTAGACTTTCTTTGGAATGTTAGCCTAGATAGGATCTCTCTAGATAGGCTCTCTTGAGCTTATTGGTTTGTTTGTTTGATTTCATCTTTGTGTGCATGTTTTGAGATGACATACCCTCGACATGTTCCCTTAGGAGCTCTCGATTCAACTATAGATGATGATTCGAGATAGACATAGTTTTAGGTGATAGACCCTTGCTATGCTCCTTTAAGACTTCTTGATTCATCTATAGATGATGATTTGAGATAGACATTAGGATCGTTATCCAAACATGTCAACATAGGATAGAGATTTCCCTTCAAAACTCAACCTTAGGATTAATCATTGTATGATAAAATTAGAGATAGGTTTAGGCTAGTATCCCTTAGATGTTTTTTTTTACATCCTTGCATTTAAAACAAAATTCTTTTCTTGCAAACTTTAAAAACACTTAAAAATTACTGACGAGAATCGTGCTTTCGTTGAGCATGGGAAATGATAAGCGGATCTCTTCTCAATCTTATTGTTTTTACATTCTAAGCCTTGGCATGGTTCAAGTCTCAAAGACTCATTTCATAAATAAGTATAGAAATGGTTAATATCTCTCTCTTGAGATTAATTGGCTATTATCTGTGGCAAAAACACCAACCAACACAAACTCTTTTTGCCTATGGGCTTTTCTCTCAAGAACTTTTCAAAAGGACATGTTAATTCACTTCTGTACTGACGCGTAAGTCTCCAAAGGTCGAGTTGCGGCAGAAGGCGAAATTAACATTGTTCATTAAAAAAATACAAACCAACAAAAATATTTGGAGGCGAACTACGGCTGCTCTGATTCCTTAAAAGGGATACGTAGGCATTGGGGTAGGGCCCGAACGAGTACAACTTTTCTTTTCCCTACATTCTTTTCTCTTTATTTTGGCATGCATTCTTCCTTAGTAGTAAACAGTAAGCATAGATATAACACACCATTTGATTAGATAGACAACAAGAGTGGATACCATAGAGTACTACAGGCGTGTGGGGTGCTAATACCTTCCCCTCGCATAACAGACTCCCTTACTCGCATCTCTCGGTCACAAGACCGTGACTTCTCCCTTCTCAGGTTTTCTCGATGTTTACCTTTCCCTTCATGTGGGATAAAAGACGTTCGATGGCGACTTCATTGTTTGATGATTTTCAGCCGGTTGTTTCAAGTATGAGTCGATACATAATGGTATGTGTCGACTCATTTCTTGTTTGTGTCGACACATTCGTTTTTGTATCGACTCATACACCTTTTGTCTCTTTGTATTGTGCCTGGATAATAGTACGCATTGATGCATAAGGCCTTGTATCGACTCATACCCTGCTCTGTAACTAAAATGAGTCGACTCACGTGTGTTTTGTGTTGACTCATAACTTGTTTTACACCATATATGTGTCGACACATAGAGATATGCATCGACTCATAACCTGTTTTTTTTACTTCTAACATTGTTCTGTCACACACATAAGTTAGTTCTCAACACATGATTGATAAAAATGAAAAGCAAGAAAATGGTTAGTCTCAAGGCTATGATATCTACATTTATTTTCAAAAATGAATCACTAATGATGCTTGAAATGAGGAACTCAAAGTCAAGAAGACTTACCTTGAAACTAAAATTTGTATTTTGAGTCCGAACACCTTTCAAGATGATGTGATGATCAGAATGGCTTCAGTGAGCCTCCAGGAAACTGCTCCAACCCTTACTTTGTATTGAAAGCTGCTGAATCAATCAAGTTATATAATATTGTTTTTTGTTTGTGTTTGGAAGGTGATGATAATGGCACTACAAAAACTATTCTTGTGTTTGAACAATCTCTATGTGATGTGAAGTGTTTGGATAGTTGGTTTATGAGAAAGCTTGCAAGGTGGAACAATGGGTTGAGGTTTTGTTTTTATGAATGAAGATATAGCTGAATATGAGAAGAGGTTACAAAAAGTTCGGTTACATTTCTCATATTTCTTTCTCTTTCTCTTTCAACAAAAACCTCTCTTTTCCTCCAAAAATCTCTCCAAAACTCCATCTCTTAGATGTGTTATGAAACAATTTATTTATAGATGAAATGGACTGAAATTTGGGAGGGAAATAGATGAATTTTTGAACTATTTGGTATACTGTCTCATTGCTTTTTAGATGCAGCTCCTATGTGCTAATTTTATGCAAATATGGGACTAATATAGTGCAGGCTTGGACAGGGTCAGAGGCAGCATAACAGTACTGTTTTGTAGCAGTTTTGGAGTGGAGTGGCAGCTTGGTGCAGGGATGGCTTTATACAGGACAACAAATTGTTTTTTAACATGGTTTTGGGCTAGTAGTAGCAGTCTTGGACTTGACAGCATATCTATTTTTGGGGATTTTTTGGACAGCAACATTTGTAGCATGATACAAGTATGGTTTTATGGACAAATTTATGTAGCTTGTAACAAAGACAAGGCATATTTGTGGATAGTATAGTGGTAACGTTTGAAGATTGAGTCAAAGGGAAAAGTTTAAACAAGACAAAGTTTAGAATTTGTAACTTGCAATTTTTAACTTAAAAATGCAGCCTTGTTGTTTACTTGAAAGCTTGTAACAACTTGAATTGTCTTGAATTATGGTGAAAAGATGCCATGAAGTAATGAAATTAACATGTATAGAAAACACTTAGAAAAATTTCCAAGTCTTACAAAGTTTAATTTTGGATTTTCTTGATTTCTTGATGATCAAATTTAATATTTTGAATATCTTGATGAAATGTGATCTTTGAAACTCAAATTTGATTAAAAAAAGTCAAAGTTTGACTTTTCAGTATACAGTTGACTTTTTCATCGGTTGACCAAATTTCATCTATCAATCCACTGATCTCGGGAGATGAATTGAAATATGGGATTAAGTCAAAATGATGTTATTGAACCCTTGAGACCATGTTTCGAACCAATAAGTCATGTATTAGGTCAAAAGTCACAGATTGGCCATTCTTAGTCGAAACCCTAATTTGGAGTCTTAGTGCTTCGAAGATGATTTTGTATGATCAATTCCTTGAGAAGCCTTGAGCATTGGAGATCCTTTGTGATGAATGTATTGAAAAATAGAGGGTAAATTTTGGGGTACAACAACTACTTTTGTGGTATTTGAGTTGTTTTGATTTGATGAAGTTATTTAGAAGTATCTTAATAAAGATGTTTTGAATTATGAATTTCCGCTGCGAGTAAGTTAAAAAACTATGGTTTTTAAGAATGAAGTACTTAACGTAATTGATTTTTGAAAACCCGTGTTATGGAGCATGACGTGTTTTACTATGAAATTTGTCTAAAGCAATGTGACGCCATTTTTGGTGCATTACTCTGATTTAATTATTAAACTATTATGAGAATATTCTTTGGGGTTTAGAAGGGTGTTACACATTCTCGCTGAGATAAGAACTCACTTGAAAAATTGCAACTAACTTAGCTGGGGATTAATCTGGACTTCTATGAGTGTTCATAAAATCCTTGTTTATGATATGTATGCATGCTTGGTGCAGATGCACTTGTTGATAGATGATATGTTTTAGGCCGGTGCATTTGTTAAGGCATGTCATGTCTTTGGTTGTTTGGCGTAGTACACCACATATACGAATATGATGCATGAAATGATGCATAAAATGTAATGCATGGATGCATGTAAATGGAAATTAGACTTTAAGGTGGGTATGTCAAGCATGGCTTGGTTTTTTCTTGATGAAAAGGGCCAATCAAGGTTTAAATCTGGAATAACAGTGGGGCCTGGACTTTGGTGTGCCAATGAGGATTATTTTTCTTTCAGTATTTCCGAATAAGGCCGGACTTTTATGGATGAAAAAATGACACATGTGGTTTGTTTGAGAATTTCCGACTCTCAGACACATCAGGATCTTGATAAATTCGAGATTATGGAACAAATAGGGGTGCTCTTGATGCCCTAAGTATGATTTGTAGCTGTTAAGTTGCATGCTTGTTCTTATCAAAGAACAACGACTTCTGTGTTGATCAGGTCGTTGTGACTGATAAAAGATTTCTTGTCATTGCTGTGATCGGTGGATCTGGAACTGACTGTTTAACGCTGGTTCGCGAAATGTCGCGGAAGCAAGAGTCGCCACCGTCTTTTATTTTCTCCAAATGGAAAGGACAAAAGCACAGAAAAATTCCTTATAGAGATTGCTCTCGGTTCGGGAGGTAGATTATAGAAAGGGAAGGTGTTAGCACCCTTTCTATCCATGGTTATCCATGGGCTCTTAGATACTTGCTCACTTGTGTTTTCAAAATTATTTGCTTGCTTTTCAATGTGGGTTTAAAAAAGTTTCTTTGAAAAATTTCAGTTCGACTCATACGTCAGAGTGTTTGAAAAGTTTGCTTTGAAAGCTTTTGAAAAGTGTTGGTGTGAAAAGATTTCAGTTTGTTTTTGAAAAGAGCAAGTATCCATGAGTCGTCTACCTACCCTAAGGAATTCGTCTGTGTAAATGTCCTTAAAGTAGTGCCATCCCACCATTGAGAGGTAGGTAGCACCACCGTTGGAGGTGTTCGGGTCAATTCGAGTTTTAGGGACGTGGTGATCACCAGAGCAATGGGAAGATACCTTAGAAGCTACCCTCATGCCAGGTTCCCGGATCATGAGGACTTACTAAGACATCCTCTACTCGACGATCACCTTTCGAAAGGCAACAGTGAGGCGTACCCTAGGGGTGGTGTGTGCGGTTCGTGTGTTGCTTTCAGTTATTTGTCTTGTCATGATTGTTGTGATCTACGCTTGATTTTATTTTAAGTCCATTCATTCTTGCATGCTTATTTAACAGTTAAAAGTTGCGAAATAAATCTACAACTATTACAAATGGCGCGGGTCCACATCGCCAAAATTAAACCGGACCCGATTTGACGGAAAATAAATAAAGCGAATAAAAGTGCGAAAAGTATAAATTGTTACAACGCTTTGGAAGAATTACATAATTATAATAAACGACATAAAATAAATGCGCGAAGTTAAATAAATTACGAACATGGGCGTTGGACCCCTTTTGCAAAATTAAAATTAATAAGAAATTAAAATTAAAGTTAAATGTTTTTGGTATTTTTGTATTTTTTAAGATTTAATAGAAAGAATAATTAATTAAAATTAACATGAATCGTCAAACCCTAATTCTAATGGTTTTTAAGTTTATTGTGAAAATATTGAATTCTTAACCTAATTTAAATCTAAGTTAATTTACATGCAGAAATTTAATTATAGAAAATAAATAAAATAAACATTATTATTGTAAAAAAGGGAAATTAAAAGGAATCAAAATTAACAATTAAACCTAAATTCTATATTTTTTTGGATTTTTAGTTATTAAAAGAATTAAAGTTAAAACCTATTTTACTAAATTTATTTACATGTTAATTATTTACAAAAAAAAAATAAATAAAATAAATATTTTATTATGTTTTTATCTTTTTTCTGATTTTTTTGTGATGTTTTTATATTTTATGGCAATAATTAATTAAATTAAACAATCAAGAAAATAAAATAATAAATTAAATAAAACATAAGAAAAATAAAAAGAATGGCAAACCAGGGGGGTAGCCCCAATATGGAGGTTTTGATGGTAAAGCCTGGCCCATTAAGATTCAGCTTCGTTGACTTTTCCAAGCATTATGTGGCATGTTGACTGGGGTGTAGGGTGCTCTTTGATTCTTGGCCATTGATCTGGATTGGATGGACGCGTGTATGTTTGATTGCTGAGGACGCATGGTACATCTACGTCCCTGAAGCTGCATGGGAAACACTATGGAAAAATAATATAGAAAGTGTACAGACCTGGGGTCGAACCCAGGTCATTCACGTTGCAAACCACCACGTGCACCACTGAACCACTGCATATGCTTTTGTTATATAATAGTTAGTAAATATTATAAAAGAAAAGAATACGTTAATGAATTAAACGCGCGAAATTTTAAAAGATCCAACCAATGCTTGCCAACGCATCATCGTCCTCGCCCAGTTTTGTTTTCCTGAAACATAAATGTTATAAGCAACGGTTTTTACGCGTGGTTTTAGACCGGCTTCAAGAAAATAGCGACTAGCGCTATGGTATCAATAAATTGATCGCGAGGGTCAAGCTTTCTTCGTCCAGATGCGTCAAATTCAATGGTGCTGGTCTGGAGCTCTAATTTTACTCCGTTTCAAAAGCCCCAATTCAAAATGCTGAAAACCCTAAAAGCCACGCATGGTGAAATTTGATATACAGGATAATAACGCAATTAAACATGATGGTTAGCTCATAAACTTCATCAGGAACATGAATATATAAACAAAATTCACAAATAACGCATATAATAGAATGTATGATTATGCAATTTGTTTGATACAGTTACGGTTCTAGGTACCAATTCCTTGCGTTTGGATGGATGATATTGATTGGCACACGTTCAGAGAACCACAATGAAGCTATTGAGACAAGAATGGAGGCTTGAATCGTTCTCTAAGGTTGAATTCAGTATTTGAGTTTTTTTGGAAAATTTTCAAGTTTGCCAAGTCTTTTTCTGCGCAGCTTTTAGTCTCATGCCATTAGGTTTGTGATTCTGAATATGTAGTAAAGCTTTTAGGTCAACAAAATTGAATAATATCCATGGCATTCAATGATTTGCATATTTGATTTCCTTAAGATCTCTTCCATATCTTTTCATGTGTATTTTGGTGTCAATTAGCTCAAATCAAACCAAAACTTGCCTAATTAGCATGTGCACGAATTATTGAGTCTAGAATGTGTACAAAAAGATTTTTTAGGTCAAGTTTTATATTTTCCACATATTTATATAATTTAAATGAATTAATATTAATAGAAATTCAAATAAATAAATAAAAAATGAGAAAATACTTCCCTTTGGGCCCAATGGTCGTGCATAGGCTTGGAATGATGAATCATGGAAGAAAAGTAGGCCCATTAGCAATTTTAGACCATTTGAATCAAAGTTGACTTTTCAAAATTCCCAAAAATGTCCCAACTTCCACAAGGCATAACTTGCTCAATTTTTAAGCTTTTCACATGTTCTTGGACATTTTGGAAAGGTCTTTGAGTCCTCTAACCAATGCCTTTGGTCCCATGTCATTTTGATTTACCAATCTCAAGTTATGGTCCTTGACTTAAAGTCCCTTTTTGTTGACTTTTGAAAATGACCTATAATGTTGAAATTGATAACTTTTTGTGAGAGCATTTCTTGGACTTGAAGTATGAAGATGAGTTGTAGGAAATGTCTTTCTCTTCAAAATGAGCTTTGGATGGAATTTTTCTGATAATCCATGTGAAAGTTATGCCCTGTTCAATTTCAGTTGACTTTTTCAACTGTCCAAATATAGTAACTTTTGCATCCTTGATGATTTCTGAGCCAAATTTTGAGAATCATGATCAAGCATTGATCAACTGATGTTTGTGGCTTCAAAATGATATGTTGACCAAAAATTTGAACTTTTGACTGTCAAATGACCATTTTGCCCCTACAGTTGACTGTAGTGCAATTTAGGGTTTTGACTGTGCAATTTTAAGCTGAATGCCTTGAAACTTGATATGAGGATACTTGACCACATTTGTAGGCATGTGAGGCTTGATTGGGTCCTTGAAAACTTCCTTTTCTTGATCAGAACCCAAACCCTAGTTTTGACTGTATAGGAGACAGTTGAACTGCATAACCCTTGGGGAATTTTGTGACTTGACTTGGCAATTTCTTGGAGAATATGGGAGGGCAAATTTTGGGGTACAACAGTTGCCCCTGTTCAATCTTCTTAGACCTGAGGATGCAGATTGGCTGACGTGCCTTTCGTAATCCGAGGGTAGAAGATGATTGAACACTAGAGTGCCCAGAAATTTGCGCTCACATGTTAGCAGTGTGATGGGGAATGGGCTTATAGATGCCATTTAGAGTTCGATGAATAGGATGATGGGCTTATAGATGCCATCTGGATGTTGATTGCGTAAGAGATTCCTTAGCGAGAACCTGTATACCTGCAAAACAGAAAAATGAGTACCTGACACGTTGCAGGAGCTGATTTCAGAAGCTTGGCATAGATATGTCCTGATTGGTTACAGGAGCTGAATCTGGAGCTTCAAAAGATGATGAATGAACCAGGTATGGTTACTGCCTTAGCATGAATGGTAAGAGAACCTTGGGTGATTTTAACTTCAACAACGCTCGTTGAGAAAAATCTTGGCGGGAATTACCATCTTTGCAATATCGGAACGAGAACCATAGGCTATTATAATCTGAAAGGGAATCACCTCACTCGCCGTCGGAGAAGGAATCATAGGAAAAGGAATTGTTACCTCACACACCGTCGGAGAGGGAACCATAAGAGACTATCACCTCACACTCATCGTCAGAGAGGGAAACATCTGAAGAAGGAATTACCACCTCACGCACTTGCCGGAGAGGGGACCATAGGAGACTATCACCTCACACTCATCGTCGGAGAGGGAAACATCTGAAAAAGGACTTACCACCTCACACACCGTCGGAGAGGGAACCATAGGAGAATATCACCTCACACTCATCGTCGGAGAGGGAAACATCTGAAAAAGGACTTACCACCTCACACACCGTCGGAGAGGGAACCATAGGAGACTATCACCTCACACTCATCGTCGGAGAGGGAAACATCTGAAAAAGGACTTACCACCTCACACACCGTCGGAGAGGGAACCATAAGAGAAACTTCTACTGAGTCTTTATCAGAAAAATCTGTTGGGAGTCGATTTAGCTGGACTAGAGAAGGCCTTGAACTATGTTTGAGCATTTTAACTGCGTCTTTCCTGAAAGGTAAAGGTCAGTCATATGCAACGCATGATATGGATCAAGCAATGATGTTCTCAACATAAATGAGATTTGTATGATGCGTTTATGCATGCTATGATGATGTATGTATGTGATGTTTTATGTATGTTTTTCGTCTAAGAAAGTAAACTCTTTGACGGGTGCCAGGGAGTCGTATCCTGGGCTGATGTTGAAGAATGGATTTCCCTTCCGCTGGGGATGATAATTGCAAGAATACCGGTAGGAGAAGACGACTCCGTTGCGGAATGAACTTGGCGAATGGAAGATTCTGCGGGGAGAAAAGATACCCTAACGACCATGCTGGGAAGCAAAACTCTGTGGGGAGAGATGCTCTGCTGATTGTTGATAATGACTTGCTGAGGATATGCTTGTCGTTGGAAGTGTTGATGGACTTCGCTGGGGATAAGAAGACTTCGTCGAGGACACTCTTTCCGTGTCTTTTGGCTGAGGATAACCCAGTTATATCCTGTTAAGGAAATAACTCTTTAAATCCAGCCGGACGACGCGTTCGTGCTTTGTGAGGGGATAAGCTTCCAGGATCTACTGGGGATAAGCTTACTACTTGGGGAGATGAATTCCAACCTTCCTGGGGAATTAGATTGGATTCTCTTGGGGAAGTTTTGGACTGTAATGTTATAAGTTGAAAGAGGGATCCTATGTAGGGTTGCTGGATGTCGAGTTCGTGTAAAACTTTGTTTTTTAGAAAGGGAGAACCTGTGTAGGGTTTCTGGGTGATGAGTCCATGTAAAACTGCATCTTGAAGAGGGGGGAACCGGTGTAGGGTTGCTTGGTGAGGTAAGTTCATGTAAAACTTCTTGATGAACCGGGGTGAGGTTATCTTGAACTAAATCCATGTAAGACTTCTGGAGGAACCGGGGTTAGGTTACCTTGGGGTAAATCCATGTGAGATTTCTTGACGAACCGGGGTAAGGTTACTGGAAGCGAGTCCATGTGAGACTTCTGGGGGAACCGGGGTTAGGTTACCTTGAGATAGATCCGTGTGAGATTTTTTGACGAACCGGGGTAAGGTTGCTTCGGGCTAAGTTCGTGTAAAACTTCTGGATGAACCGGGGTAAGGTTGTTCGAGATAAACCCATGTAAGATTTCTAGAGGTACCGGGGTAAGGTTACTTGACGAGTTTGTGTAAAAACTTTTTGATGAACCGGGGTTAGGTCATCTTGAGATGGGTCCATGTGAGACTCTTGGAGGAACCGGGGTTAGGTTACTTGGATAAGTTCGTGTAAAAACTTCTTGATGAACCGGGGTTAGGTCATCTTGTGGAGGAGGAGTCTGTGTATGACTTTGTCTGAAGGTTGAGAGGAAACCGGTGTTGGGTCGCATGATTTTGATTGAGTGGATGATTGTCCTGTTTGGTCTCGGACGTTAACCCACGATCTGGAATTTGTAAGGGTAGATGGTAATCATTCTTATGTTGATCTGTCCTTCGTACTTTGGTTGACAGAGCAATTGGATCGCCTGGATAACTCATTATTGCCCCTGCTTCGGAGGTGAGGGAAGAGGATACCTGTGTGGGTGATCGACAAATCTTCGGGTAGGCAAGTGACGAGATACCGGAACATAGTCGTACGCTTTGATCCCTAACTTTTGCCTGGACCGCCCTTTCGGTTTTTCAGTCCACCGGGATACCCATTTTTGCCCAAGCCGCCTTTTCAGGTTTTCGACTTGCCGGGTGTACAGATTTTTCGTTTCATCCCTTATTTTTGCCTAGGCGTGTCAACCTAGCGGGTCTTTGATTATGCGCAGTATTTTTCCGACTATGTCCACGCTCTCAGAATGTAGGGAATTGCCCCTGTTGGAAGTATTTTTCCATGCCCCAGATAATGAGCAATGCTCCTACTGTGCCCCTTGACTGGAGGTACTTCTGTTCACAAGGTGTTCATCGTGCGAATTTCCCTATTGTTCAAACCAATAGTCATATGCAAACAAGGTTATTTTAAGAATGCAAAAGTCTATGTCTGTCTTGAATTTTGAAAATGCATTTTTTGTAATACAGTGCGATGTCAACTCAATATTTTACAGCAAACCTTCAGGAGTCAGGATACCTTCGTAACAGTATGCTTTCGAACTAACCCATGCTTCAGCTAGGACTTTTAAGGGTTGTATTGTGGCCTGGTTCACGGTTTAAGAAACAAAGGATAAAGGCTCAAATTATTTGTACCCACCCGCTCTTCGTGATGTTCTCCAAACCTAAACTCAGTTGATCGTGCGTTAGACCTTGTTTGAGTCTTTGTTCTGATGTTCCAATAATGGTTCAGATGTTGATGATTTCTTTTGGATAGGCAGTCATTTTTGCTTTGGTTGTGAGACCTCTTGCTTGATTTTTGTTATCCCTTTCTTTTTTTGCCTGAACTGTTTCCTTTTTGGGATTACAGTCAGCGGGATGCCCCAGTTTGGTAAGTCTTCTTTATTGGTTTTGACTTTTTGGGTTTTTCATTTATGACTTTTTTTTTTATAATGACTGCCTGTCCTTATGATTGTTCGGAACCATCACTGTCTTTTGTTTTTTTGAAAAACTCATTTGGTGCCATTCATTGTGCACTTGGATCAACTGAGAGAACTACCCTGCCCCAGGTTATGATTAAGGGTTTTGATTTTCGAAAATAAAAACTCCTACTTCTTTGGCTCTGATGGGTTGACGAGGGATTATCATCCTTATAACTCCAGTGTTTAGGGGTTAAAAAAATGCCTGTACCTCATCAGCGGGGTCTGTTCAAAAGCATACTGTAGATTGTAGTATCGTTTTCGTCATCCTCCCTCAAGAGGTTTAGAATTTTCAGTTAAGAGTTGATCATCGCAAAAATATGAAAGCAGTTTTAAGCGTAGTAAACATAATTAAATCAAGACAGACATGTGTAATGCATTCATGAAATAAAAGAGTTTAACATAATAATTGTTTATCTGAACAAGAAAGGAAAAATACAACTTGAATTCAAATGAACAAAAAAATTCTCAATCCTAGCCATGTTTGGGCAATGGAGCAGTGATCACGTTGGGAGTCTCGGCAGGCTCGAACTCGATCTCTTTGGCGTCGATCATGTTCTGAATCTTGTACTTTAGTGCCCAACAGTCCTCAGTATCGTGCCCCGGGCTATCAGAATGATAAGCGCATCTGGCTTCTGGATTGTAGCTAGGAGAGGAGGTCTTAGGATTGGCAGGAGGGTTGATTACTGCAATCAGGTTCATCTTCAGCATATGTTGCAGTGCTTGCGACCATGGCATGTTAATGTTGGTGAACTGCCTTTTAGGCCCGTCCGGCCTTTGCTGGTTTCCCCTCTGTGGTTGGCGGCGTGGTGCAGAACCAGAGATCATGACTGCCCCTGCATGCTGATCCCGGCGACTCTTTTGACTGTATGCAGCATTAGATTCCTTCTTTCCCGTGTAAGGCTTTTTATGAATATCAGAAGGTGTGGCCTCTTGAATTTTCCCACTCTTGATACCAGCTTCAATTCTTTCGCCGGTTAGAATGAGGTCGGTAAATCCTGCAGATGAATTACCAATGAGATGATTGAAGAATGGCCCGGACAGGGTCCCCAAGAACATGTCAACGAGTTCCCGGTCAGTTAATGGAGGTTGTACCCTTCCAGCAAGGTCTCTCCATTTCTGTGCATACTCTTTGAAACCTTCACTTGATCCTAACGACATACCCTGGAGTTGGGTACGCGTAGGGGCAAGGTCGGCATTATATTGATACTGCTTGTAGAAAGCAGTAGCCAACTCCTCCCAGTTACGAACCTTGGTCCCATCCAGCTGATAGAACCATTCGAGATGAGTCCCTGAAAGACTCTCCTGGAAGAAGTGGATCCATAAATTCTTGTCCACCGTATATGGCTGAATCTTCCGAACATAGGACCTTAGATGCAGCTTGGGGCAAGACGCCCCGTCATACTTAGTAAAGGATGGTGCTTTGAACTTCCGAGGAATAACCACACCAGTTGACAAACCCAAATCTCCAAGATCCAGCCCAGGTGCCTGTTGGATCTCCATAGCATTCAGCCTATCCTCCAACTGTTTGTACTTGTCCTCAGCCGGAGGGTACTGTTCGTCGTCGAAATCTGTTTCATTGTCAGAGACCTCTGGACTGGGCACCCTTTCCTCTTGATGACTGCTTTTTCCCACAGATGGGCTTGTCCTCTCAGTTTCAATTTGCGGTGTGTTCCCAGATCTGCGTCTAGGGCTGAACAAAACAGTCCTCTTCTTCTTCTTGTCCTTCCTCAAGAGCAGAGCCTTCAGATCTTGTTGCCCCTGAGTCAAATTCATGATCAGCTCTTGGAACTGGGCGTTCTGAGCCTGGAGGTCCTTGATAGTCTGCTCGGCTGATGATTCAGGATTCATGGCGATCGGCTGAAATAAACAGCGAAGAAGGGTAAGCAACCTGTCAAAGGGGCACCTGCAATGCAATGAGATGTATGACATGCATGCAATGATTTCAAGGACCTCGCAGGGTAAACAGAGAAACTTGTTAGAGTTGGAAACTGGCAACTTGATTGAAGGAACTTCCTGTTGTAGAGAGCCCTTCTTCAAGGGTCAAAGGCTCACCATATCCAGTGGGTCATAGCCCCTGACAACTTTGGCTAGAGGAAAATAAATCCTCTTTGCCCCTTGCTGGGATAATTGTTCATCATGACCTGCATCACAAACCCTTGAGATCCTTGAAATGGGTTAGGATGTATGCAGGATGCATGCAATGGTATGATGTTATGCTATGCATGGGGTAATGTGAGTAACCCTGTTATGGGTCCCAATTAAGGACTATAAACCGAAACCTGCAAGAAACTTGATAAACTTGTTATGAGTCCTGATTAAGGACTATAAACAGGACCTGCCAGTAGTTAGTACACCCTGTTATAAGTCCCAATTAAGGACTATGAACAAAACCTGCAAGAAACCCAAGTAAAACCTGTCATGAGTCCCAATCAAGGACTATAAACAGAACCTGCAAGTGGTTAGTACACCCTGTTATAAGTCCCAATTAAGGACTATGAACAAAACCTGCAAGACATCAAGGGTCAGATAACAAGCATGCAAGTAGTCAAGTACGAAGGCACACAAGTCACACAAGAGAAACCCTTAGGGTTTAGGCCAGCCTGGGGTCTGGGTAGTACCCTCTTGAAGTTGGTGGGTTCAACCTGTCCTAATCAAAGTAACCGGGTTCTAAGGGTCCCAATATCACGGGATTGCTTTCATTGTTCATCGTTTCGATTTAGCCACTGAACTGGCGACCGAAATATTCCAGGAAAGCAACCCTCCATTGAGCGTAGTATCGAGTATCAACCAACCTCGGACTGCACCAAAGTCAGTTATCTCACTACCCTAAAGAGGCCAAGATAGTTCAATTAAGGTTCCTAAGGTCTGTTGATGCTTCACGACACCACGCGGAGGCCCCGTACTCTCCTTGACTGAACTCAAGGGTTACCGGTACACACCAAAGTGCCACATCAACGTAGCAGACTGTTTCAACCATGTCGGTATACCCCGCACAGTTCCCTCACAGCCTTGTTGCTACTTTCTAAGAAAGGTATCCCCAGATCCGGGTTAGGATCTATAGAACTCCCAAGCAACCCACAATAATAAAGCAAGCAAAGAAGACAATTGAAAACATAGTTATGACCTAGCCCTAAGGTACACCTCACTTTATAAAGGATCCCCAGCAGAGTCGCCAGTTCTGTGATCGGTGGATCTGGAACTGACTGTTTAACGCTGGTTCGCGAAATGTCGCGGAAGCAAGAGTCGCCACCGTCTTTTATTTTCTCCAAATGGAAAGGACAAAAGCACAGAAAAATTCCTTATAGAGATTGCTCTCGGTTCGGGAGGTAGATTATAGAAAGGGAAGGTGTTAGCACCCTTTCTATCCATGGTTATCCATGGGCTCTTAGATACTTGCTCACTTGTGTTTTCAAAATTGTTTGCTTGCTTTTCAATGTGGGTTTAAAAAAGTTTCTTTGAAAAATTTCAGTTCGACTCATACGTCAGAGTGTTTGAAAAGTTTGCTTTGAAAGCTTTTGAAAAGTGTTGGTGTGAAAAGATTTCAGTTTGTTTTTGAAAAGAGCAAGTATCCATGAGTCGTCTACCTACCCTAAGGAATTCGTCTGTGTAAATGTCCTTAAAGTAGTGCCATCCCACCATTGAGAGGTAGGTAGCACCACCGTTGGAGGTGTTCGGGTCAATTCGAGTTTTAGGGACGTGGTGATCACCAGAGCAATGGGAAGATACCTTAAAAGCTACCCTCATGCCAGGTTCCCGGATCATGAGGACTTACTAAGACATCCTCTACTCGACGATCACCTTTCGAAAGGCAACAGTGAGGCGTACCCTAGGGGTGGTGTGTGCGGTTCGTGTGTTGCTTTCAGTTATTTGTCTTGTCATGATTGCTGTGATCTACGCTTGATTTTATTTTAAGTCCATTCATTCTTGCATGCTTATTTAACAGTTAAAAGTTGCGAAATAAATCTACAACTATTACAAATGGCGCGGGTCCACATCGCCAAAATTAAACCGGACCCGATTTGACGGAAAATAAATAAAGCGAATAAAAGTGCGAAAAGTATAAATTGTTACAACGCTTTGGAAGAATTACATAATTATAATAAACGACATAAAATAAATGCGCGAAGTTAAATAAATTACGAACATGGGCGTTGGACCCCTTTTGCAAAATTAAAATTAATAAGAAATTAAAATTAAAGTTAAATGTTTTTGGTATTTTTGTATTTTTTTAAGATTTAATAGAAAGAATAATTAATTAAAATTAACATGAATCGTCAAACCCTAATTCTAATGGTTTTTAAGTTTATTGTGAAAATATTGAATTCTTAACCTAATTTAAATCTAAGTTAATTTACATGCAGAAATTTAATTATAGAAAATAAATAAAATAAACATTATTATTGTAAAAAAGGGAAATTAAAAGGAATCAAAATTAACAATTAAACCTAAATTCTATATTTTTTTGGATTTTTAGTTATTAAAAGAATTAAAGTTAAAACCTATTTTACTAAATTTATTTACATGTTAATTATTTACAAAAAAAATAAATAAAATAAATATTTTATTATGTTTTTATCTTTTTTCTGATTTTTTGTGATGTTTTTATATTTTATGGCAATAATTAATTAAATTAAACAATCAAGAAAATAAAATAATAAATTAAATAAAACATAAGAAAAATAAAAAGAATGGCAAACCAGGGGGGGTAGCCCCAATATGGAGGTTTTGATGGTAAAGCCTGGCCCATTAAGATTCAGCTTCGTTGACTTTTCCAAGCATTATGTGGCATGTTGACTGGGGTGTAGGGTGCTCTTTGATTCTTGGCCATTGATCTGGATTGGATGGACGCGTGTATGTTTGATTGCTGAGGACGCATGGTACATCTACGTCCCTGAAGCTGCATGGGAAACACTATGGAAAAATAATATAGAAAGTGTACAGACCTGGGGTCGAACCCAGGTCATTCACGTTGCAAACCACCACGTGCACCACTGAACCACTGCATATGCTTTTGTTATATAATAGTTAGTAAATATTATAAAAGAAAAGAATATGTTAATGAATTAAACGCGCGAAATTTTAAAAGATCCAACCAATGCTTGCCAACGCATCATCGTCCTCGCCCAGTTTTGTTTTCCTGAAACATAAATGTTATAAGCAACGGTTTTTACGCGTGGTTTTAGACCGGCTTCAAGAAAATAGCGACTAGCGCTATGGTATCAATAAATTGATCGCGAGGGTCAAGCTTTCTTCGTCCAGATGCGTCAAATTCAATGGTGCTGGTCTGGAGCCCTAATTTTACTCCGTTTCAAAAGCCCCAATTCAAAATGCTGAAAACCCTAAAAGCCACGCATGGTGAAATTTGATATACAGGATAATAACGCAATTAAACATGATGGTTAGCTCATAAACTTCATCAGGAACATGAATATATAAACAAAATTCACAAATAACGCATATAATAGAATGTATGATTATGCAATTTGTTTGATACAGTTACGGTTCTAGGTACCAATTCCTTGCGTTTGGATGGATGATATTGATTGGCACACGTTCAGAGAACCACAATGAAGCTATTGAGACAAGAATGGAGGCTTGAATCGTTCTCTAAGGTTGAATTCAGTATTTGAGTTTTTTTGGAAAATTTTCAAGTTTGCCAAGTCTTTTTCTGCGCAGCTTTTAGTCTCATGCCATTAGGTTTGTGATTCTGAATATGTAGTAAAGCTTTTAGGTCAACAAAATTGAATAATATCCATGGCATTCAATGATTTGCATATTTGATTTCCTTAAGATCTCTTCCATATCTTTTCATGTGTATTTTGGTGTCAATTAGCTCAAATCAAACCAAAACTTGCCTAATTAGCATGTGCACGAATTATTGAGTCTAGAATGTGTACAAAAAGATTTTTTAGGTCAAGTTTTATATTTTCCACATATTTATATAATTTAAATGAATTAATATTAATAGAAATTCAAATAAATAAATAAAAAATGAGAAAATACTTCCCTTTGGGCCCAATGGTCGTGCA
Organism: Vicia faba; assembly: GCA_948472305.1. Lineage (NCBI taxonomy): Eukaryota > Viridiplantae > Streptophyta > Magnoliopsida > Fabales > Fabaceae > Vicia > Vicia faba. The sequence goes on along the minus strand of OX451739.1, from coordinate 1,182,437,441 downwards.
TAGGCTTGGAATGATGAATCATGGAAGAAAAGTAGGCCCATTAGCAATTTTAGACCATTTGAATCAAAGTTGACTTTTCAAAATTCCCAAAACTTTCCCAACTTCCACAAGGCATAACTTGCTCAATTTTTAAGCTTTTCACATGTTCTTGGACATTTTGGAAAGGTCTTTGAGTCCTCTAACCAATGCCTTTGGTCCCATGTCATTTTGATTTACCAATCTCAAGTTATGGTCCTTGACTTAAAGTCCCTTTTTGTTGACTTTTGAAAATGACCTATAATGTTGAAATTGATAACTTTTTGTGAGAGCATTTCTTGGACTTGAAGTATGAAGATGAGTTGTAGGAAATGTCTTTCTCTTCAAAATGAGCTTTGGATGTAATTTTTCTGATAATCCATGTGAAAGTTATGCCCTGGTCAATTTCAGTTGACTTTTTCAACTGTCCAAATATAGTAACTTTTGCATCCTTGATGATTTCTGAGCCAAATTTTGAGAATCATGATCAAGCATTGATCAAATGATGTTTGTGGCTTCAAAATGATATGTTGACCAAAAATTTGAACTTTTGACTGTCAAATGACCATTTTGCCCCTACAGTTGACTGTAGTGCAATTTAGGGTTTTGACTGTGCAATTTTGAGCTGAATGCCTTGAAACTTGATATGAGGATACTTGACCACATTTGTAGGCATATGAGGCTTGATTGGGTCCTTGAAAACTTCCTTTTCTTGATCAGAACCCAAACCCTAGTTTTGACTGTATAGGAGACAGTTGAACTGCATAACCCTTGGGGAATTTTGTGACTTGACTTGGCAATTTCTTGGAGAATATGGGAGGGCAAATTTTGGGGTACAACAATTGCCATATCCCAATTTTGCAGACTTTTATTATCATATGGGTTTTAGTCACATTTCGTCTTGAATAAATGAGATAAACCATTTGATAGTGAAGTGAGGATTCAAAGAGTACATGTTCAAGTGGCCTGGTTCAAATCCCACCTATCTCAGTTTTAGTGCATTTTTTCTTTATTTGTTTTTACCTTTATTTCTATTTTTATTTCCGTCATATTTAAAATCACAAAAATAAAAAAATAAAAATGCTTTTTTTATTTTTTATTTTTTTATTTTTAAATTAGGAATTTTTTAAAAACAATTTTTTATTTTTATTCACTTTTTAGAGCACAGAACTAAAAAATCACATTTAACCTTGCATTCTACCCTTGTCCTATAACTCTCATTTTTTACAAAGATAATTTTTCTACTATTTAACACTGACCACTCACGAATTGCATTTCTAAAATGAGTAAGAAAATTAAATTTCACATCCCACTTAAACTTGTAGTCCTTACTGAGTTGCTCTTTCCTAAACCTTTCAAACTTGGATCCTTCATCATCACCAGATTCATCTGGATCTAAGCAGTCTAATTCACTACTACAATATTCATCATCTTCAATTTTTTTGGGCTTACCTAGTAATCCTGCAACTATGTCTCTATGATTTTTAGGTACAATTACACCAACTTCATCAAATCCATCTAAAAGAGTAGTAGTTGTATCATCCTCACTATCATTAAACCCTTCAACCACCTCATCATCTAATCCTTCCATATACGTCACCCCATTAACACACTTAGGGACCTTTACTTTTAGTTATATGTCATTAACAACATGTTCCACATAAATATCTCCATCAACTTGAGTTGCACAAACATATGCAGCAAAATCGTATGCATCATCATCCTTCCTAATCTGATAGAAATCATCATCTGTTTCCTGAATTTTCGTCCACAACCTATAACTTTCTTCTTTATAACCCTACCTATTTACCAACTTACGAATTTCAGACATTGTCCATTTGTTAATGTGTTGACTAGAAACTGTCATATTCACACCCTCTTTGTATATCATACGTATCATTCTTCTTGACCATTATAAATTCACCCATGATGAAAAATTACATTAAAATGTTGCGTGTTCTATGAAAGGGATTTGAATAAAGATTTAATGTTTTCGTGCTTCAACCAATATAAAAAGAAACTTAGACATTAGAAGAGAGATCGAAAAAATTAACCTCGTACATTAGAAGCTTTAATGGCGTCCAGAAACAAACTTCATCTTCGTCTTCAATCATGCATCGTCTTCGACCGTCTAGAAACAAGCTCGTGATGCAAACTCGTATGCTTCAATGGTGTTCAGTTGTTTCATCTTCGTCTTCGTGTTGCAAACTTGCCTGATTTAGAATCTTCATATTAACCATAACCTTCACAATGAGTAATTAAATAGAACAAAAATGAAAGTTAAAATAATATAAAAAAAGAGCCACGTTTGATAAAAAAAATACCATACTAGATAGAAATTGAAATCTAAATTAAAATAATACACTCAAAAATCATAGACAAAAAATCTCCATATTATAAATAAATAAAAAATATATATATATATATATATATATATATATATATATATATATATATATATATATATATATATATATATATATATATATATATATATATATATATATATATATATATATATATATATATATATATATATATATATATATATATATATATATATATATATATATATATATATATATATATATATATATATATATATATATATCGAAACTTATTTAAATTGTAAATGTGTCATATATTTAACCATAATATTTATTAAATAGATCCACTTGATCAACTAAAAAAGTTACTATCTAATTAAAAGAAATGGTCGGTTGGTTTGATGTATTTTCGGTTGCCGCCTAAAAATTAAAGGGTAGAGTATGTAATTTAACACAAAGTACAAGGGTAGAAAAGTAAAGGACTTGTATTTCGATTTTTTTAATTTTATTTTCCATTAAGGTTACGGAGTAAGGGGATTATGATCTGATAAGGTTAAGGAGCTGTATTTCGAGTTTCTTTGGTAGGAGATCGCAGCGGTTCACTCGCCTCTTTCTCTCTTCAACGACGTCGTTTCTCTTCGCCGGAAAAAATGTCAGGGAAAGGAGCAAAAGGTCTGATAACTGCAAACAGAGACAAGGACAAAGATAAAGATAAGAAGAAATCAATTTCTCGTTCTTCTCGTGCTGGTTTGCAGGTAAAATTTAAAACCCTAACTTTTTTTTTTACTTTCACCTATATCTGTTTAACGACACCGTTTTATATGACCTATTAGGTTTTATTCTATATAGATATTTTCTTTGTAAAAGTAGATTAAATTTTGATATCTGCAGTTTCCGGTTGGGCGGATCCACCGTCTTTTGAAGACGAGGACAACTGCTCATGGAAGAGTCGGGGCAACGGCTGCGGTTTACTCGGCCGCGATCTTGGAGTATCTGACTGCTGAAGTGTTGGAATTGGCTGGGAATGCTAGCAAGGATCTCAAGGTTAAAAGGATTACACCGAGACATTTGCAGCTTGCGATCCGAGGGGATGAAGAACTGGATACTCTGATAAAGGGGACTATTGCTGGAGGAGGAGTAATTCCTCATATTCATAAATCTCTTATCAACAAGTCTACCAAGGAGTAGATTCTTATAACTGATGGAATTGCTATTGTGGTTGCAGGATAGAAAATTTATGTTACTACTGATTATGGATTTGTTGTTGGGTACAATTTGGTTTAATATGTAGAACCTCTAATGGTTAAGAATGTCCGTTGATTGTGTATAAACTTGATATTGTTTTTCAGCTTGATTAATATGGTATTAATTTCAATTATGCTATGTTTGGAACGATAAAATGTGACGGCGGTGGTATGGATATCATTCCATTCTATCACATCATCATATTTATTTTCCTCCAAATTGCTACACCCTAAAGTATTCAAACAATGGTGTGAAATCTTCATTCAGTTCCGCTTCCTTCAATTCTGCTCTCAATTATGCTCCCTTCGATTCCGTTTTCAATTATGCTCCCTTCGATCTCTCAATCACGCTTCCTTCGATTCCGTTCTCCATTCTGTTTGTAGAATGTGATAAAATGGAATAGAATGGAGTAATACATATTCAATTTTTAGATTTGTTCGATGGAGCAGAACAAAACATGATGGAATCTATTATGTTTTATTCCATTCAATTCTTCAATTTTCATTCCATTCAATTTGAAGAAATTTTCATTCCATTCAATTTGAAGAGTGTGCAATGAAATGAATTAATTTGTCATGTTTTATTCCGTCAAATTATTATAAAAAAAATACACCAACAATTGAATGGAATGAAATATTGTTGCATTTCATTTTGCACCATTCTATCAATTCAATGATAGTTGATAATGTCATTTTCTTTCATTATTGGGATTACTAGATCGTGGTTTCATGTGCTGGAAAGTTACCTGTTAAGAATTGAATTATGGTATATGTTGTCCATCTTTAGTTCTGGTTTGGGCTCCACTTGGTCTTTCATTATCATAACAGTTGTGTGATTGTTGCATCCTCTGCACATGTAAATAGAAAACACTTCCACCTAGAGGAAGCAAGAATTTTTCTTTATTTTTAATTTTCTGAAATGCCTTTATTACACTTTAAAGCTTAAACTGTTCGTGCGGTGGTCCTATATTTTTATAACATCAAGATAAAAAAGACATGTCCGTAGGGTCTAATATAAATGTTGTTCTGTAGCAAATAAAAGATTGATCCAGATTTGATGTTCTCAAAGATTTATAATTGTTGAATGAAATGAAATTGAGTTTGAAACAAACATGGAAGGTGAAATGTTTGGTTTTTATCTGATATTAGTTTTCTCACTGCAGTAAATTTGGATTTGGTTCTTTTGATTGTTGTGATTTAAGATTTTAATAAGAAAGAAGGATGCACCCAAATGTAATAGCAAACTGTAATGAAATACATGTTAATGCACGCACGCGCCCACAATAAAACGGAATGGATGAGTGCAGTGCTAAAACTTTGACTCGTTCTGTAAAAAAAAAGGCGTGCAAAACATGTATGCATGGCTGCGAATGACTGGTATGGAATGGAACTGTCAATTCTGATTTCCTTAGAGATGGAAATCACAGGTTAAGATGATTTCGACAACAAAAACACAGTAGGGATCTGGAATTGCATTTCAGAATTTATGCATTTCATCAACACAATCCACAAACCAGTCAAATAAATACATTCCCAAGAAAATACACCTCACAGCAAAACAATAACTAGTTCAAGCACCAATCCATGACAAAGTTGGACCCAACTAAAACTGCCCCTAAACTAGACCTACCACTTGTACACCAGAAAGCAGAATTAGCTTCCTAAAATCTGAACTCTAAAAACAGTAACGAATCACAAAAGCACTACTTACAATCCCCGCCGTTTAGATGGTAGATACCTTGGGTACATCGACAGGAAACTGGTCAATTTCATCGATCCAAGGGCTTTTCTCCTTAGCAGGGTTGATTGTCCTGAGAGCCTTCCACACTGCACTGTTACACTTGAATCCAGAACCAAATGCTATTTGCCATGTTCTATCTCCCTTCTTGATCCTCCCTTTGGCTTCTGTGTAAGCAAGTTCATACCAAAGTGAACTGCTAGATGTGTTTCCGAAGCGATAAAGTGTCATCCTCGATGGCTCCATATGCCAAGGAGGTAACTGCAAGTTCTTCTCCACTTCATCCAATACAGCTCTGCCTCCAGCATGGATGCAAAAATGTTCAAAAGCTAGCTTGAAATCTGGAATATAAGGCTTAATCTTCATCTTGAAAAGTTTCTTCGCAACCAACGTGGCGAAGAATAGAAGCTGCTCGGATGTTGGAAGTACAAGAGGCCCTAGTGTAGTGATATTGGTTTTTAAAGCATCACCAGCAACTGCCATAAGATCTTTAGACAAATTAACACCAATCTTTCCATTGGCATCTTCTTCTTGGGTTACACAGCTAAAGCACTTGTCATCGGAAGCCTTGTTAGTGCGAACAGTAGTGATCAATCGGTATTTTGATCTTCTTTTGTCCGAGCTTTTGTTGGAAAGCAGAACTGCAGCTCCTCCCATACGAAACAAACAATTAGAAACAAGCTTCGACCGATCATTTCCAAAGTACCAATTCAACGTGATATTCTCCATGCTAATGACCAACGCGTACGAGTTAGGATTGACCTGTAGAAGATCATTAGCAAGATCGATTGAGATCAGTCCCGCACTGCATCCCATCCCACCAAGGTTATAGCTCTTCACATTCCCTCGAAGCTTGTAATGATTGACAACCATTGCAGATAGCGACGGAGTTGGGTTAAACAGGCTACAATTCACAATCACAATTCCTATATCTTTAGGCTTCACCGATGTCTTTCCAAATAGCTCATCAATGGCACCAAACATCACAGTCTCAGCTTCTTTCCTAGCTTCCTTCATTGAAGGGTTAGGAGGAAAATTGAGGACAGCCTCAGGAAGGTAAGTGGATTCCCCGAGTCCCGATCTCTCAAGAATCTTTCTCTGAAACTCAAGATTCTCCTCCGTAAAAGTACTAATCAACCGAGACTGATCCATAAACTTCCTTTTTGTGCACATTCGCAGTCCCTCCGGCTTATAACAAGAGAAATCCACAAGGTACACCGATTTCGGACGAGTCAAAAAGTAGAGTGTGGATAGAAAAACAAGGAGAGTCGAGCAAAATATAACAGATATCAAATTGTATTGTAGATGCTCCCAAATATCATAAAGATCTTGAATTGAAAAAGTGGATAACTCAGCCGCAATTAACATCACAAGTGGGGAAAGAAAAAGGTACATTCCATGAGTGATAAGATAGTGATAACCAAGTTTAACATACTTCAATTTAACAGATTTCTTGAAATCAGGTAGGTTCCTGGATGAATGTGGCATCAAGGGTGTATCTGGTCTTGCATCTGTCATTTTTTTCCTGTTCAAAAGTTGAATTAATCTACTTTAGTTAGAGATTTTCCTTTAATGGAAAAATTAAGAGTAATGACAAAAGGGCTCTTAATCACACACAAAATTCTAGCAAATTCCCTTCAAAAAGACCCTTTTTTTTCAGTAACAACTTCTACTAAAGTGCATTCAAAATAATAGTAAAAAAAAATCCTTGCTTTTTTCTAATTTACATGTACTAAAATAAAAATCAGGTGAAAGTGAAAATAGATTGAACTAAAACGAAAGAAAAAGCTTTTCTTTTTTAGTTAATTAACACATCCTTGTGAATTAATCCACAATGCTTATTCTTTCTGCATAGCATACAAAGTAAAGATTTTGACATAACATTTGTTCTTTCTGGAAATTATTGTAGATAAATACAAGTGAAACAAAGTAGAAGCATGAATTGAGTAAAGAAAATTTGAAAACATGGGAAAACATTAATCTGCAAATGGAACAAAACCCAGTTCACAAAATTGTACCTTGGAGACCAAACCCACCAGAGATCCGAGATCCCAGTAGTGTCTTCCAGAGAGAGAGAGAGAGAGAGAGAGATAGTGAGTAAAACAAGAATACTAGCAGAAATAAGTGTTTGTAATTGTACTTATTAGAAAACTTTCACCCTCATTATGAATAGATAAGAAAACAATTTAGAATTTTTATTAATTGAGTGGTTGAAGTATATAAAAATTAGTGGAGAATAATGAATTGAAGTAATTAATATTAAATATTAGTTAATATATTAAATAATATTTATTGGAAAGAAAAAATAAAATAATGTGATTAAAAATTATTTAAGTGGAATTTTATTTAAAATAGCTTTAATATATTAAATATATAAGTTATTTTAAAAAATTATTTGTCTATTTTATTTTTTTAAAATGATTTACTATATTAATTATATTTTTTAATACACATATTTTTATATTTATAAAATATTTTAAGATGAAAAAAATTAGTTAGTAAATTTATGAAGTTATGTTATTAAATAAAACGGGTAACCTTTGTAGAACTTTTTTATAAAAATATAACTAAAATTTAAAAAAAAAAATCTCCAAATAATCAAAGTTCCTTATTAATTGCTAAAGTAATCATGTTTTAAAAAAATTATCTAGAAAACGTTAATTCAATTGGGTTGACGGATGGACATTGTTGTTAATTAGATTGATGTTTCCTCATGTATGTTGTACATTATCCTTAATTGATTTAACATTTTTGTCTTGTCAATTTTTTATTTGAAATATATTTATTTTGAGAATTAATGAGAAAGTTTTTTTTTTTGAAAACTTAGTTATTTTAGTTAAAAAATTCAATTTTTGTATGTGATTTTTTTTAATAATCAGTTTTCTTAATTTTTTTTCTTTCAAATAACCATATTTAAAAAAAATCTTAAAATAATTACTTTTCAAATTAAAAAAAAATTGTATCTCCTTTGTGTGGCGACTGCATATAAAAGTAGGTGGAGGCGCCATGCTATATGACTTGTGCTCGTATATAGTGTGGCGCATACATGTATTATTTAAGAAGTAATCACTCATTGTGGTTATTCTTTTATTTTGTATTTTCAATTTTTTTATTTAAAAAAATAATTTAAATAATAAATATAAATAAAGATATTTTATAATAATATTACTTGAATGAATAAATTGTACAATGATAGGAAATATTTTTACCGATGACCCCGTCTATCTACACGACCCCTACACCCAAACGCCCACCAATATGACAATAATGGTCCTGTGTTTGTCTTTGAGGTCTCTGATTCAAATTTCCCTGAGGTGTATGGGGTATGTTCTGACTCACTTGAGGCACTAGTGCTTGATGCGATGGTCTCAGAACATTCGGGTCAAGCAACTCCTCGACCATTTCTCCCCAACTTGAGGTGTTTCCAAAGAGATCAGTGGCCATGTTGTCGAAGTTGACTCTGGTTGGTTGGGTTACGTGTAGGTAAAGTGGTTGGTAGAATTGGGATGAGTTTGAAAACAGAGTAATGGTTCTTGGTGTGTTTGAAAGACACGTGATGGTTGGGTGGTTCAAAGATGTGATGTTTGACTGTATATTGGTTGGGCGTTATGGTAGGACTAGGGTGTATCATACTCCTTCTATCCTAAAATATAAGAGAGAAAAAAAATAAAAACACACTTATTAAGAAAAATAAAAATATAATCATTTGACTTGTGGTTTTCTTGAAATAAAGTGCTTAAGAAGATGTAAAAACAAATTTAATTAGTTGTTGGTTATAGAAAAGATGAGACAGAATATAAACTAAATGCATTTTACATATGATTTTTTACCTTGAAAAAGAAGAAAATGATTTTTTCTCTTATATTTTTTGGACAAGAAAAATGCATTTTTTCTCTCTCTTATATTTTGGGACTAAGAGAGTATATATCGTCGACGTTGTGGTAAGATGTGTTGGTAGCATATTGGTGGCGGTCTGGGCCATACTCTTGGTTTTGTGTTTGTGTATATGGCATGAATTATTGACGGTTTTTGGTGGATGTGGTGGTGTAAGGTTGTTGGGTTTGGGTGGGTTGACAGTGTGTTGGGGTTGGTATTGTTGTTGGGTTTGGTATTGTTGTTGGGGTAGGTATTATTTTGGGTGGTTATTGGACATATGACGCAACTCTTGTGTGTGGATCGATCAAATATGTCTCTTGAGACATAAACAAATTTGTTGAAACTGATAATGGACAAACATAATCAATTTGAATAATGAAGCAATTAAAGAATATTTAAATTGGTCATCAAATATTAAAGGAGGATTATTTGGTTATTATTAGCATTTAAAAGCATTTTCTATTTAATTCTTACTATGTAATATATGTATATATATACTCAGTTGTATATCTTAGAAAAACATAATTTAATAAATTCATTCATTTATATGGTATCAGTAGTTCACTAAGCTTTACAGCAAAATGATCCTCAATCTCACCATGTCTTCCTCAACAACATCTGAAATTTCAATTACCCCAAATGCCAACTCTGTTATTATCCTAAACACTCACTCGTCAGTGAAACTGAGCAGCAACAATTTTCCTGCTTGACACGTGCAGTTCAACGTACTCCTTGTAGGGTATGATCTCATTGGCTATGTTGATGGCACCACTTCCAGTCCAGCCCAAACAGATCCAGCATACAAACGTTGGAAAAGACAGGATCAATTGATCCTGCATGCAATCATACCATATGTTGATCCAAACATCATTACCATGTTGGGGAATGTCAAAACCTTTAAACAAGCTTGGGACATTCTCACTAAGATATTTGCAAGCAAAACTCGTGCAAGAATTATGCACCTAAAAGAGAGACTCTCTCGATTCACAAAAGGATCACAATCCATCTCTGAATACCTCAATGGTATCAAGGCTTTATCTGATGAATTAGCCATCGTCAACTCCCCGGTGGACGATGTGGATCTTGTCATCTATATTTTGAATGGCCTTGGCTCTGACTATCGAGAAGTGACTGCTTCTCTAAGAACCAGAGAAAATCCTATCGGATTTGATGATCTTCATGACCTCCTTTTTTATTTTGAAAATTATTTAAAGAGGGATGCAAGTATGCAAGAAACTCCTCTCATTACTACTGCAAACACTACACACAAGGGAAAACAATTCTACAACAAAACACCAAAACAGTATCATAATCACACAATGCCCAGATCAACATCGTCGGGCTTCTCAAAGCGTGTAGTATGTCAATTTTGTGACAAACCAGGCCATACAGCCAAGGTCTGCTACAAATTTCATGGCTACCCTCCAAAGAATCAACCTCCTACTACTCTTCATACTAGGGCCATGCCCCCAGGTGCATCCGATTGGATCTTAGACTCGGGAGCTTCCCATCATATAACAAATGAGTTGGACAACATGCACTTTTCTCAACCTTACACAGGTTCAGATCAGCTTCTAGTTGGTGATGGATCTGGACACACCATCTCCAACATTGGTAAAATTATTTTAAAAACCCCCTCTCAATCATTTCATCTCTCAAATGTTTTACATGTGCCTAAAATTACTCAAAAACTATTGTCTGTTTCATCTCTATGTCACACTAATCCAATTTCCATTGAATTTTTTTATGATCATTTCTTGATAAAGGATTTAAAGACAAGGGAACCTCTTCTAAAAGGACAGCATAACAATGGACTCTACCACATGCCCCATCCATCATCTCTACCACAGGCATTCGTCACAACTACATATATTCCTCTGCCATGGCATCACATATTAGGGCATCCATCTGATCGCATACTTAGACATCTCCTACCATCTCACAAAATAAAGAGCCAACAACAACCTTGTCTATCATGCAATAGTGTTAAGAGTCACAAGTTACCTTTTTCCATTTCCAGTATCAAAACACAAAAACCACTAGAAATTATATATACTGATGTATGGGGTCCAACCCACATCAAGTCTTTAGATGGTTTCTCATATTATTTACTTTTTGTTGATCACTTTACCAAATATGTATGGCTATATCCATTAAGAAATAAATCAGATGTCTCTACTTTGTTTCCTACATTCAAAAATCTTGTTGAAAACTACTTCAAAGAAAAAATCATTTCACTGCACTCTGATAATGGAGGAGAATTCATCAAACTAAAATCATTTCTCCACACACATGGTATATCTCATCTCACCACACCACCACATACACCAGAACTAAATTCTCCATCTGAGAGGAGACACAGACATGTAGTTGAAACTGGAAGAGCCTTATTACATATGTCAAACTTACCACCCGAATATTAGTCCTTTGCATTCAAGACAGCAGTGTATCTAATCATTAGGTTACCAACCTCTATCCTCAACATGAAATCACCATATCAAGTCTTACACAAGAAAAACCTAACAACTTCACACCTTCATTTCTTTGGATGCCTTTGTTTTCCTTGGTTGCGACCTTATGTCTCAAATAAACTTCAATCCCGGTCTCAACCATACATATTCCTAGGATATGTAGAGTCCCAATACAGTTATATATGTCTTGACCCAACAAATCACAAAATATACACCTCTCGGCATGTCAAATTTTATGACCACATTTTTCCATACAACCAACTTGTCAAACCTACACCACCACCATCGCTAACCATACCCAACATGCCACAACCCCCTCATACCATCATACCTATCCTTCAACAATCACCAATCGAGTCACAAGCTATGCCCCATGAAGAGGAGGATCTTTTGACTTCAAATACAATGTCAGGTAATGATACTCATACACCTAATCTTGTTACTACACCTATTATCACGTCTAATACCTTTGCAACCCCTACTACTGAAACAAACCAAATTATCACAAGGTCCAAGAATAATATATTCAAGCCAAAAAGAATGTACACTGCAACAAAACATCCACTACCCGAGAATTTGGAACCTTCAATAAAACACACCCATTGGCGTCAGGAAATTGCCAATGAGTTTGAAGCATTAATAAGAAATGGCACATTCTCTCTTGTACCACCTAAGGCAGGGAAAAATATTGTTGGATGCAGATGGTTATTTTGTATCAAGAGAAATAGCGATGGTTCCATTGCTCGCTACAAGGCACGTCTTGTTGCCAAAGGGTTCACATAATGTCCTGGTATTGACTTCAAGGAGACATTCGCACCAGTTGTTCGCCCACAAACAATTAAGATTATTCTTACCATTGCAATCTATCATCAGTGGTCAATGCATCAACTTGATGTGAATAATGCATTCTTACAAGGAGCTCTTACTGAAGAGGTCTTCATGGAACAACCTCCAGGCATGAAAGACGCATCACACCCCAACTATGTATGCAAACTTCACAAGCCCATCTATGGCCTACGTCAAGCACCAAGAGCATGGCATGACTCTCTGAAATAATTTATTATCGCATATGGATTTCAAACAAGCAAAAGTGATCCATCATTGTTCATTTATCACTCGGGTGATACCAAGGCTTATTTTCTAGTCTATGTAGATGACTTACTGCTCACCGGTAACAACTCTACATTCCTTCAAAGCTTCATCAAGGCATTATCTCAACGATTTTCATTGAAAAATATGGGACAACCTCACTACTTTCTAGGTATTGAAATAATACCAACAAGCTCTGGCATTTTTCTTTCTCAACACCGGTACATTCGTGACCTCTTACAAAAGTTTGACATGGAGGGGGAGAAACCATCTCCCACACCACTTTCTTCCACTGCAGTGCTACAACTTCACGATGGTACTTCATCCACAGATGCCACTGAATTTTGTAGAATTATTGGTGGACTTCAATACCTTAATCTTACTCGTCCATACTTATCATACTGCATCAATAAGTTGTCTCAATTTATGCACAAACCAACCTCCCTTCACTTGCAGCACTTGAAACACATACTTCGATATATCAAACAAACCATTAATCATGGTCTCATGCTACGAAAAACTGTCGCAAACAACCTGTTAGCATACTCTGATGCAGATTGGGGTGGGAACAATGATGATCGCACATCCACCTCAGCTTACATCATTTTCTTTGGAGGCAACCCAATTTCGTGGCTCTCAAGAAAGCAAAGAACTGTTGCACGGTCATCTACTGAGGCTGAATATTGTGCAGTTGCTACCGCTACCACTGAGCTCATGTGGCTACAAAACTTACTTCATGAGCTAAGAATACCCATACATGAATCTCCACGACTATTGTGTGACAATGTGGGTGCTACATACCTTTGTTCAAATCCTGTACTTCATTCAAGAATGAAACATATATCATTAGATTATCAATTTTTCAGGGAATAGGTTCAAACCAACAAGCTCATCGTAACACATGTGTCTACCAAGGATCAGGTGGCAAATCTACTTACTAAACCACTTCCCATAACCAAGTTCACTGAACTCGTGTCCAAGATAAAGGTCATTGATGAAACCTTTATCTTGAGGGGGCGTAATGGACAAACATAATCAATTTGAATAATGAAGCAATTAAAGAATATTTGAATTGGTCATCAAATATTAAAGGAGAATTATTTGGTTACTATTAGCATTTAAAAGCATTTTCTATTCAATTCTTACTATGTAATATATGTATATATATACTCAGTTGTATATCTTAGAAAAACATAATTTGATAAATTCATTCATTTATAACTGATGTATACCATCTCATATATTAGAGAGTTGGTATAACATCCTATTGCAATACTGGTTCATTTATGGTATGATCACGTCGGTGCCTCTATTGACAACATTCATCTATAGCGAAGTCTCTTAAATTTGTAAATCCCTATTGGTCATCGACTTTGAGTTGATGCCATTGTCCCAAACACATAGGGGGGGGGGGGGGGGGGGTCTTAGATACCTTGTTGCATGCCAAACTGCGGTTTCACACGATCATTGTGGTGCATCTCCATATTAATGAAACTAATGATTGCTATTTTTGCAGTCTAAACTTCAGCATCCCAATGATTAATCTCATGGTTGAGACTCCGATACGGCCTGCGGACAATGTGTAGAAGAAAAATAAGTTAATCTCATGGTAATATTAAACTAAATTAACATGTTGTCTAGTTGTAGTAACTCTTCGAGGCCAACATGATCCAGAGATTCCAGTAGACTATTATTGTGTTTCTAAGAGATTTTCTATAGTTAATCCTATGAATAAACCACCTACACCAAAAATAGTGAAAATAAATTAATTAAAGTTGTTTATAGTATAAAGTAGGTAAATTGAAAAAAGTATTAAACTTACTTTGTCACGTATGGAAACACAAATGACCTTTCTTTTCTGGGGTTAGTGTCGGTATTCTCGACCAACCCCATGTTGGAGAAAAAACACATGAATAAAATGAATGAGTATCATTCCACATGTTTTTACACAAAGAACTATATAAATGAGACAAAACAGCTGAACTCTAACTATATATTCTTATTTTATCAAAAAAAATTAACAAAGATAAATACATCATATTCACAGTATTATCAGTTGTTTCTGAAAATAAAAAGTGACCAAATAATATTTTAGGTTGGGGTCATTGTTCGATACCAAGAGTTCAAAATAGAGGGCAGTTTACAGTCAGGGAAATTGTTTAGTGAATGCTCTATGAAATCACTTCTGGAGGAGGTTGCCAAATCTAACACACACGGTGTCACCGTGTTTGACCGTATTAAAGGTTAGTTCAGTATGTAGGAGACAATAGATCATAATGAGGGGAGGCCAATGGGATACTATCGGGTCGAACTAGATAATAGTTGGTGTGATTGCAAAAAGTTTCAAGTCTTTCGTATACCATTCTCTCATGTCATAGCGACATGTTTGCATGAACCCAAGAAGACATATATCCCATGTTTACAAAGTCGAAAGCGTATTAATTGTGTGCATCAATACCTTCTCCGTGTTGACAAGAAGAATTATTGGCATGCTTATCAAGGGGACATTGTTTGGCACTATGAACAAATGTGAAGGAAAAAAAGGTCGAAATGGATAAGGTTATGCAGTACATGTCGTTTACCCGGACGCAATCGAAAAAATTGTCTGAATATTGGGTATAGCTCTGAAACACAATTTTTATATGGCAAGTTTTTTGGAGTAATTTATTTGTTGTAAGCAAGAAATTTCAATTTAAATTCGACTTTTCATTTTGTCTTCAAATTAACATTCGATTACAACAACCTTTAGACAATGTTCAAAAAAAATTACAACACGACAAACTTAAGACAACCACGCAAAACACAACAACATGATGAGCAGACAAAATAACTAAGACATCATAATAACTACGAGATTAAAACCATCAATACAATATCGGTTGGTCCAAGCATCATCATAAGGATATCAATGTTGATTTTCACGGTTTTCCATGAACGAGTTACTCCATTTTGGTTTTATACCGTAAGTTTCCTTTTAATTTTTCTGATATGTTCACCATCATGAATGACTTCGTCCAACCAGCGAATCAAGTGTCTCTGAAAATGCTCGAACGTCTGCGTGTTCCAGAGATTGATCTTCATCAGAGGCTTTGTTGGTGAAAAACTAACATGAACATCTCTTTTGATTAGTGAAAACCTTGGCAAGGGAGTGAAAGACATTTTTAAGAGTGGGTGATATGAGAAAAGAGGTGTGAAAAATGGTGAAGATGGTGGTTATATTTATAGAAAACCAAAAACACTGTCAAGCTACAATGTGTGGCATCTCCACTTAAGAAATACACGTATGTGCCACACTACATGGCACTACATGAGAGGACAAACCGTGTAGTATGACGTCTTCTCCTATTTTTACACACAGTCGCCACACAGAGTGAATATTCCTATATATGACGATTTTTTTTAAAAAGTAATTATTTAAGATATTTTTGAAAGTGTGGTTATTTGAGATTTTTTTTTAAAAAAAAATAGTTATTAAAAAAAAATTGTATACATCTATAAATTACTAAGTGAGTTAAAAAACTGAGTTACTGGAAAAGCAGTGAAATTTTTTCACACCACATCTTTGAAGTGACAATCAGAATTTCTAAAAGAGAAATGATATTTTGATATTTAAATTTGAATGTCAAAAAAGTGTCTTGTGTAATTTGTAAGTATAATATATATTATTGAAATTTGTGTTAATGTATGAAATAAAAAAATAAAAAATAAATAAAGACATTAATATACGGTTGATTTACAATGTCAAATATGGTGGTAAATATTAGGTATTCAAATAACACTCTTCTTTTAAAAATAGTTATGTTTGCAATTAAGAATTTGAATCGTGTTTTTCTAGTATTATTTATAATCTTTCATTTTTATTTTTTAAATAAATCTGTTTATTTAAAAGAGAAAAAAAGAAAAAAATTGAAAACGTAAAATATTTTTACATTATCAACTAATTAGAGACATAAATCACAATAAAATTTATTTTTTATTTTTAAAATACTGAAATGATATGAGAAATATAAGAATTTTAATTAGCTGCATATGTAAAATTATTTTATATTGGCATTATACTATTTTTAAACTCTATTTAAAATATAGAATTCAAATATATTAAATATTTTATTTTCTTTTTACAAATTATATTATTGAAATATTTATTTTCAATTTTTTTTATAATATAGATAAGTTAAATAGTTTTATTTACCAAACTTCAGTCTTTTATTCATAAAATTCAAACATTATATTTTTGGTAATTATAATAAAAAAATAATTTTAAAAAAAATGATTGCTTTAATGGCCTCGCAAAAAAAAAAACATTTTCTTCCCAAATTGAAAAGAAAGAACAAAAACATGAACATGTCTAATTTACTTTATTAAAAAAAAGTAATTTATATCCTTGCATTGATCGATATGCATTGATTTTTTGGTTTTAGATAGAAGTGTTTATGTCATTAATAAAATATATCTATTTTCTAGACTACTAGACGTTATATATATATATATATATATATATATATATATATATATATATATATATATATATATATATATATATATATATATATATATATATATATATACACCAGAATTTATGTTTGCTAGCGGAATCAGGATTGAAACTATAAGTATTTAGAAAGAAAGCAAAGCATATATCAAACTTTTGTATTAAAATTGCGTGCTTACAAAGGAAATAAAAAACTCTTTATATAGGGATACAAAAGCTTACTATTTAAGCCGGTAATAGCTACTAATGATAGCCAGTTACAACAAAAAGATGAATTATTAATGTCGGGTACACAATGGGTCCCATCGACACAAAAATAATTCACAAACGACAAAATAGACAGCATATTCCTTTTTTATTGTTTCAAGATAAGATTCTCTCTTATCTTCATTTTTGTAATTATTGCTTCTAGACAATTTTTGTCATTGCTTAGTCTTGTCATAGCTTTAGCCTTGCCCTTTTCTTTAGCCTTTTGGGCCATAGATTGAATCATAGCATCCCAGAAGTCTTCAGCTGTGGGATCATCATTTTGAGCTTCTCCAGCTAAACCTTCAAAGGTGTTGGAATCTATTGATCCCATGGATGAACTAGTCTTCATGGATTGCATATCATATTTTGAAATTTGAGATTGGAAAGTGTAGAAGAATTGGGTCTTCATATGATCTAAAGTTCTGACCATAATTTCTTCTTCTGTTTCATTGGGATACTTTCTTTGAAAAAAGTTTCCCAGGTTTCCCATAGACATTTGTTGGGAGTTTTGATCTTTAACATTACTATTTTTGTCTTCACTCATGGCTGATTTGATTAGAACAATTTTGTCCTGGATGTCTTCTAAACTCATTTTATTCCACCATTTGTAGAAAAAATTTCTTTCCAGAATTGGCACATTAAATTTGTCACTAGAAATAGTGATAGTCCATCTCCAAATCCAAGGAATTTGAAACTTAGTGAAGAAAAGAAATGGACATTGTCCGGTTATCAAATTTGATGAAATATTTAATACTAGTGGACTATTTTCGCACCAAGGAGTATATAATTCGTTTAACTCTTTTGGCAAAATTTCTAGCGTAGGACCAAATTTAATCCACCAAGCATAAAACCAATTTGGAATAGGTCTATTAATCACATCTGGATTAATTGAGAAAAACCAAGAATGTTTGTTCTTAGGATTTTGGTAATAAAAGGCTTGGGTGAAAGCCTGGACATAGTCCCAATAATTGAAATAAATATATTTTCCTTCGGCAATTCTTATTGCCTTTTCACCATTAGGGTTAAGACCTCATTCTCTAGGTGATAAGATCTTATTAATGTGGCATTTGCTGAAGTTTATGAAACTTTCAGGATTGTTGTTTTGATAATGATGAGTAAAAGTTGCTGATTCAGTAACTGCTAGTAATATTTCTAAATGTGGTCTTGATTTACCATGAAGGCCCGAATATCCTCTTGATTCGAGGTATCTTGTTTTGATAGCCCATCCATCATTTGGATTTATTTTTATATCCTCATCATCAATATACATAACTTTTTCTGTAACTGGATTCTCAAAATAATCAGTTACTTGTTCTTGAGGGGGGTCATTGACCGTAATTTCTTTGTAAGATATAATCTTTTTAGAAGAAGAAGAAGAAGAAGAAGGTATACCTTCTTTTTTTGAGGTAGGTAATTGCTGCATATTTCTACCTTTATAGATTGTAGTCCAATCCCCTATAAGGGGAATGTTTGATTCACTTTGGGGTAACATATTGTTACTCCCTCTTCCAAGGCCTCATCCATAACCGCGGCCTCTTCCTCCCCTAGATGTGGGTGTCATTCTTTCCCTGCAAAAATTCACGGGTGAGGTAATCAGCAAGTGAATTATTTTCACCTTTAATATGTTTAATATCAAATTCAAACATAGATAGTTGAGATTGCCAACTAGAAAATATTTGTTTTGCGACAAGATTTTTAACATCTTTTTCAATAATTGATTTGGCAGAGCTGCAATCAATTTGTAATAAAATTTTTTTATTAAGTAAATCATCTTGAAATTTTGAAACACATTTTATAATAGAAAGCATTTCTTTTTTGATGGTCGAATATTTCGACTGAGTAGGATTCCATTTACTAGAGGTAAACCTAACCAAAACTTCTTTGGATGTTTCAGGTATAACCTGTTTTAGAATTCCTCCATATCCTAAATCTGAAGCATCAGTTTCAACGATTTTAAAATACTTGGGATTAGCCAGAGATAAACAAGGCAAACATTTAACCTTGTTTTTAATTCTTCGGACTGCTTGAGAATGTTTATCAGTCCAAGGGCCAGGATTTTTTCTAAGCCTAGCATGTAATATACTAGTATCTTTAACAAGATTCTCATAGTAATCAGCAATATAATTAAGACTACCAAGAAATCTTTGTAATTGTTTCTTATCAGTAATGATATCAGGGAACTTAGAAGCAAATTCAATACTTCTTTGAATAGGAATAATAGTTCCTTGATCAATTTCATGTCCTAAAAATCTAATTTTAGTTTGAAATATTTTCATCTTAGGCGCGGGTATAACTAATCCATTATGCTTAATTAAACCTTTGAATATTTTCAAATGTTTCATATGTTGATCAATTGTTTTAGAAAAAACTAAAACATCATCAATGTAAACAATTATAAATTCTGTATAAGGAATAAAAATATCATTCATAATATTTTGAAATTCGGAAGGGGCGTTCTTTAACCCAAACGGGAGGACATTCCATTCGAAATGTCCAAAAGGCACAGTAAATGCCGTTTTATACTTATCATCTTCATTAATCTGAATTTGCCAATAGCCAGATTTCATATAGAATTTCGAAAAGATTAAAGCAGTGTTTAATCTATCTAATAAATCTTTTTTATTAGGAATAGGATATCTAATCCATTTCAACACCTTATTAAGGGGTTTATAATTGATAACAAGTCTAGGGACGCCGCGTTCTCTTTCAGCAGCATTATTAACATAAAAAGCAGTGCAACTCCAAGGAGATTTAGATTTTCTAATTAAACCTTTCTCTAAAAGAGAATTTATTTCTTCCTTACATAGGTTTAAATATTCATGATTCATTTGGGCTGGTCTAGCTTTAGTGGGAATCTGACTTTCATTAAAGTCATCTAGATAAGGTAAATAAATAACATGTTTCTTTCTATCCCAAAAAGCGTTTGGCAAATCATTGCAAACTTCATATTTAAACTGTTGATCAATTAATTTGATTTTTTCTTTTATCTCATCTTTATTAAGTTGTTCATTAATATTTAATAAACTAACTTCTTCTTTAAGAAAACCTAATTGTTTTTCTTTATTTAAGAGAATACTTTTAACCTCATTAAGCATTTTAATATGAGGATCAGTAATGAATTCAAAAGTGACCTTCTTACCATTAATTATGGTGGTGATGTCTTTAGTGTCAACATTTATTAAAGGCATAATGCTATTTAAAAAAGGAGTTCCAAGAATAACTTGTCATGTTTTTAACTAATATAAAATGGGTAGGTAAACAAATATCTTGATTGCAAACGTAGGTATTAGGTAATTTATAATTAACCATTAATTTGTCACCACTAGCCTGAGCAAGGGTTTGAGTGGTTTTGGTATAATATTTGGTAGGAACAATTCCTTCCTGAAGACAATTAAGGTCAGCGCCGCTATCAATAAGGGCGACTTCATTCTGTAATATAAATGTTCTGTTAATAACTAAAGTTATTCTAACAAACCATTTTTGAGAAATTACTCTGTCAATCAGAGTAAGAAATCTATCATTTGCAGAAAGACTGCTAGTAGAAGATATTTCTTCAACTTTAGGGGTACCCGTTTCAAGTAAGGAAACCCTTTGAGATAATTTTTGATTATCCTTCTTTATCTGAATAATTTCAGATTTCAAAAGATTAATTTCCCTATTTAAATCAGTAAGGGAAACATGAGTTTCACGGATATGGGACTGTTGAAATATGGATAGAACCTCACTTAATTGGTAAGGGGCTTCAATAATAACAGGAGATTCTTTTTTAGAGTTTTCTTGAATTAAAACTTCAAGCATTTTTCTTTTAAGATTATTATCAGAAATAGATTCAATAGCTTTTATAGCTTCATCTTGTTCTGCAGTAAGAACATTAAGACCGTTCATGTCAATAATAGACTTCCAATAATCTATTTGATTACATTGACAATTATTATTGTCAGAACTATCAGAGGAATAATCTGATGATGATTCATAGATCATGTCAATATCTTCATTAGAAGAATTGGTTTCCGAGTCAGATTTAAGTAAACAAACTTTCTCAAGTTGAGAGCGTAATTGCTCATCCTCGATTTCATTGAGAGATTTTTTGGTCCAACATTGGTTGGCATAGTGACCAGCTTTACCACATTTGTGGCAAGATACATCAAGCATTTTAGCTTTTATTTTGCCTTTATGATTAAAAGTCTTTTTCTTTTGGTCTACTTTTATTAAAGTGACCCTGTTTCTTATTTTTCTTATAAGAGTTTTTATAATTATCCTTATTTTTATGAGGTTTACTTCTGAAAATGTTTCCTTTTTTCTTTTTATTCTCATGAGATCTTCCAAGATCAAAGGCGAACTGGTCGCAGAATTCACCCATTTGGTGTTTTTCAGAAAGTTTCTGTTTTTTTAAGCTGATTTCTAAGCTTAATATCATTACATAAGGTTAATCCTTCATTAACACAAGTACTAATAATTTGACCATAAGTAAGATCAGGATAATTAATATTTATCCCATCATTTTTACTTCTTAAAGAATGTCTAACCTTTTCAGAGAAGAAATGAGGTAATCCATCAATAAATTTGGCTTTCCAGTGGATAGAGTTAGGATTTTTTAATTGATAAACTCTAGATAAAAAGGTATCTTTGTACCATCTAAAATGTGTAAGGGAGGGACATCTTAGATTCTGAAGTAGAGTTTGAATTTTTTTTCTCCAATAGGGATATTGGTTCCAACAAAATGTTGAAGGATAGAGAGACACAGTGTATAAACCGCATCTTCTTCTCCTGTAGTGGCAATACCACTTGTTCCGATTCCAGGAACTTCAGACTTAACTATTTTCTTATGGTTAAGAATATCTTTTTTCTGATTATTAGTGAGATAATGATCCCACCAGCCTCTTAATTGACCAACAAATCCAGTTGATATAAAGGAGGCAATATCTTTGTCAGAATTTCTGTGCTGTTTACAAATAGTAGAATACATAATCATTCTATGTATGGCATCAAGGATTTGTTTGTCATTTAATCCATCAATGTTCCATTCGTAAATGGCTTTTCCAGAATATGAATTTTGGAAGGGTTCAGGTTCCTCAAAAAGTAAATCTTGAGGAGAGGGGCGCTTATAATAGTATTTCTCCAAAGGTTTAGAGTTATAAATAGGGTTTATTTCATTAGTATTTTGATTACTAATGTCTAAGTCAGAAAACATATTTGCTAAATCATTAATGTCTTCTTCATTAGAGGAGTCTTGATTAGACATAACTGTTAAATGTAAATCTTTAAGCTTCCTCTCAAGAATACAAACAAACTCATCTCCGTTGGTTTCCATTTTAAATCCTTCTATAGGAATAAGAGGTTGAATTATAGGAACATATGAAATATTGGAGGTAGAAGCTTGTTCTTGAAATTTAGGCTTATTAATAAGGTCAATAATAACCTTTTGACGAGCTATTTGTTTGTCTAAAAGGTCTTTTACGGATAAGAGCTCTTTTTCTAGAGAAATAAATTGTTCTCCTAGACAAACAAGGTAGGCATTAGTATAATTATTAGATTTAATTATGGAATTTAACTCCTTAAGAGTAACCTGATTTTGTTCAACTCTTTGTAATTGAAGGGTAAGATAAGGTGTAGCCTCAGTATGAGGACCCAAGCTTATGGTTTTCTCTGGGGGAAAAGGAGATTCCATTTTTTCTCCTTTAATATTTTCCCACGGTTTTTGTAGAACTAAAAGTTCATCTTTTTTCATAAAAACTAATTCTTCTTTTTGTTTACTTATAAAGTAACTAATGAACCATTTGACAAAAGGAATGAAATCCTGGTTCATAGACATTTTAGTATAGTACTCATCCTTAAAGTTAGCTAACACTGGAGCAGGAAAAGTTTTAAAAAACCATTTTCTAAATTGAGCGTATCTTTCATGCTGAAACTCGTCATTGACAAAGTTTCTTAGATTACTACCTGGGGAATAATCTAACATTATAACGGGAAGTCCATATCTGAGGGAGTAGGTGATTCTACTCTAGGAGGATTTGGTTTTTGATATATACCATGGGGAATTTTGTTTTCACTAAGTCTTATACTCTCAACGACTTCTATTTCTTCTCTTAATTGAGAAGTTGAAGGTCTAGCTAATTGACTAGGAGCAGTGTAAAACTCATCTATAAAATTTACAGAATATCTTCCAGACATAGATCTAGGTATTCTAATTATTCTTTTAGAATTTAAGTTTATCTCCAAATCTCCTTCATTAGTCTGGATTATTTGATCAACATCCTTATTAAGGATGGGTTCAGGTTCTATGGCCTGAGGAAGATTCCAGGTTTCTGGAAAATTAATTTCATCCCATTTTAGCAACCTATTAGTTGCAACATTAGATGTTAATAAATTAGTTTGAACTAAAGTAGTTGTTCCAGGAAGCGATATTTGTTTAGCTTTAGGGTTTAAAGTGGTAAGAACTTTGTAATAAACCCTGTAACATATAGCCATAATTTCACTTCCAGGTTTAAAATTGTAACCATTGGTATGAATAGTTAATTGAAGAGCATCTAATAAATTTTTATCAGACATAGATAAGCTTATATTGGGAGAGACATCAAAATAAACTGGTCCATGACACAGGCTTGTCTCAATTAAAGCAGCTAAAGATTGTTTAAAATCTTTACATCTACCATCTCTAATATATCCCAGAATGCTAGTATTTAATCCTAGCAAAGTTAAAGGTTTAACATCCACTTGTATTAAACCAACATGTATATAATTATAATTTTTAAAAGGAAGTAAATCCTTTTTTGTTAAAAGTTTGATTGTCTGAGTACTTTCAGAAATTTGAATAGTCTGTTCTAAGCTTTTAACAGCAAAACGAGATAATATCTCTATTTTGCCAAATTTATAAATTTGGTTTGAAGGTACTGATGGAATTGTCCATTTGTTAAGTTTATCCAATTTTTTTGGATATTCTATAAGTTCTTCATGTTTAATCAAACCGTTTTGATGATTATCATCATCAGAATCCATAAATATGACAGGCTAAGGATGTTGTGGCTGATTAGCTATCTTAGGTAAAACTAAGTAGGTAAATATAACTCTTGATCTTAATACAAATATATCTAAGCAACAACTGATAAGTCATCTTTGCAAACAAAACGTTGTTTAACTATCAACCCTAAGGGATAGAAGGATCTCTCCTAAATCAAAGATGTCCAATGTTTTTTAGCAAAAATTTTCTTTTCAAATTCCTTTTGACACTCCCTTCTCCGGGAAAACAGGGAATATAAGAAAACACTAAAAAACCTCTTTAGTTTTAAAAAACCTCTTTAGTTTTAAAAAACCCTTATTACTTGTTGCCATGATATATATTTATTAATCTCAAGAGAAGAACCTACATACTTAGTTTCTTCTAAGTTATCTAACCTTCCACAACAAAAATTTTAGCCACTAAATGACATTTATTATTAGTTGGACAAAGAAATATACCTTAGTTTTGGAACCCCATATCTGGATATGAGGTTTTGCTTGATGAATCGAGTGACCAGTTGACTTATCACATTTGTGTAGGATGTTGCTTCCATCCATTTGGTGAAGTAATCAATGAAAACTAGCATGAACCAGTGTCTGTTAGATGCTTTCTATTCGATCATTCCTATCATATCAATTCCCACATCAAAAATGGCCAAGGAGAACTAATGGCATTCAGAGGAGTTGGTGGCACATGAATTTTGTCGGCGTAGATTTGGCATTTGTGACATGTCTTTGTATAATGGTAGAAATTGGCTTCTATTGACAACCAATAATAACCCGCTCGCAGGATTTTTCTAGCCATGGCATGTCAATTTGTATGTGTTCCAAAAGTACCTTCATGGATTTCTCTCATAAGTGTATCTGCTTCCTGTTTCTTCACACACCTGAGTAACACCATATCTAATTTTCTTTTGTATAACACATCACCATTTAGAAAGAACTTTGAAGCTAGATTCTACAGAGCGCACTTGTCAATAACATATGAATTTTCTAGATATTCTTGTTTCTCAAGATACCTCTTGATGTCATAGAACTAAGGCTTGTTATCTAGTCCTTTTTAATAGCAAGGTAATGTGTTGGTTCTTCAAAATGTATGATTGTAATGTGTAGTTTGTGATTTGGCCAAGTTACTTCGAACATGGTTGATAGAGTTTCCAAGGAGTCTTCCATCTGATTTTCTTCTCGTGGGATATGACTGAAGGTAATCTCAATGAATTCTGTAGCTAGCTTCAAAACATAATCCCGATATGGAATCAATCTGGGATTTTTAGTGTCCTATTATCCATTGACTTGGTATATGACCAGTGCTGAGTCTCTAAACACTTCAAGATGTTTGGTTCTTAGATAGATAGAAGCTTCTAGAACCAAGATACAAGCTTCATATTCGACGATATTGTTGGTGTAGTCAAAACATAACCTTGCAGTATAAGGCTTGTGAAAAATTTCCAAAGAAGTCACAACTGCACCAATGTTGTGCCCCGGTGCATTTGAAGCCCCGTCAAACATGGGTGTCCAACGTGCCCCTGGTTCAGGTCTTTCGTCGGACTCTGGTATTTCGTAGTCACCTATGTCCATGACATCTTCGTCTGGAAAGTTGAATTTCATTAGTTGATATCTGGTAATGGCTGACGAGCTAGATGGTCAGCTAGTATGCTACCCTTGATGGCCTTTTGAGTAACGTATTGAATGTTGTACTCTGATAGTAACATCTGCCATTGGGCAACCCTTCCTGTAAGAGCTGGTTTTTCAAACACATATTTTAAAGGATCCATTCTTGATATTAACCACGTAGCGTGAGTTAACATATATTGCCTCAATATTTTAGTAGCCTAAGCCAATGCACAACAAGTCTTATCGAGAAATGAGTACCTGGTTTCATAGTTGGTAAATTTCTTTCTGAGGTAGTAGATTGCATGCTCTTTTCTACTTGTTTCGTCATGTTGTCCCAATACACATCCCATTGATCCTTCAAGTACTGCCAGATACATGATGAGTGGTCTTTCAGAAACTGGTGGCATCAAGATTGGTGGCTCTTGTAAATATTGCTTTATTGTATCTAAGGTTGTTTGGCAATCATTATTCCATACCACTGCCTGATCTTTTCTAAGTAATTTGAATATAGGCTCGCATGTAGCAGTTATGTGTGTTATGAATCTTGAAATGTAATTTAATCGTCCTAAGAAACCACCGAACTCTTTTTCTATCCCCAGAGCTGGCATTTCTTGTATGGTTTTTACCTTGTCGGGGTCTACCTTAATACCATGCTAACTAACAACAAAACCCAACAACTTGCCTGACTTGACACCAAATTTACACTTGTTTGGATTCAACCTCAGTTTGAACTTCCGCAGACGCTCGAATAATTTCTGTAAGTGTATGATGTGATCCTCCTCTGTATGAGATTTGGCAATCATATCATCTACGTACACCTCAACTTATTTATGAATCATATCATCGAATAGCGTGACCATAGCCCGTTGATAAGTTACTCCGGTGTTCTTTAGGCCAAAAGGCATCACCTTATAACAGACAGTGCCCCAAGGTGTCATGAAAGTAGTCTTTTCCATGTCTTCGGGTGCCATTTTAATTTGATTATAGTTTGAGAAAACCATCCATGAACGAGAATACCAAAGCTTTAGCTGTATTATCCACCAAAATATCTATGTGAGGTAATGGGAAATCATCTTTGAGACTTGCTTTATTCAGATCCCGATAATCTATACACTATACTTTGCCATCCTTCTTGGGCACTGGCACAATGTTAGCTATCCAAGGTGGATAATCTACCACCGCTAAGAACCCTGCGTCAAATTTTTTAAGGACCTCTTCTCGAATCTTTCCTGACATGTCAGGACGAGTTCTTCTGAGCTTCTGTCTAACTGGAGAACAACCATCCTTGAGAGGTAATAGATGTACCACAATGCCTGTATCCAATCCTGGTATATCTCTGCAAGACCAGACAAATATATCCACATATTCATGTAGCCACTTGATTAGTCTTTCTTTGACGCTTTTCTCCAATGTTGCCCCTAACTTGATCTCTTTCACATTTTTCTTTATTCCAAGGTTAATAGTCTCAATTGATTCTTGGTATGGTTGTATATTGTCCACTTTCTGCTCTATCTACCTTGCCAATTCTTCAGAGAGTTGAAGATCTTCATCATCTTCCTCTTCCGCTTGGTTGATGGGTGCATCAAAATTATATTGGATAACAACAGTAACATTATCGGTGATTTTAGGCATGGATCTGCACATTTATCATGTTTTGGTGCAGTTTTAGTATGTGAATTTGGAAAATGCATATGAAGAAAAGAATTACCATTTTTAAATATAAGAGATAAATTCAAGAGAAAGAGAAGGATCTTCGGAATCTCCACAGTTGTCCAATTCTCGAGTTCTTCTCCTAGGGCGCATTCATGGATGAAGTTAGATGCCTTATATGTATTAATTTATCAGATACCATTGCCACTTATTCTCTGTGCTCTGTTCCTTTGTTGATGAAAGTCTCCTGGATAGGGGGAAACCGTGCCTTGCCTTTGAGAGTATTCTTCGATGATTCGTAGCCCAAACCAAAACAATTCTTCTTCTTAGGTATTTCCGAGAGTTTACCCCAACTTTTGAGGTACCACTTTCCACAGCTATTTGAAAATCTCTCCATGAAGTCACAATAGGTTTCTTGATTTTTCGACCGGTAGGGTTACCATTGAAGAAACCTCTAAGACTTGAAATGGTGTTGCTATACAGTCTTCATTAGCACTGATATACTAGTAGGATTCTATGTGACTTACAAAGATGTCCTCTTCACCATCGATTATAACCAATCTTCCTTCAACGAAGAACTTCAGTTTCTGATGTAAAGTTGAAGTGACTGCCCCTACTGCATGAATCCAAGGTCGTCCAAGTAAACATATATATGCTGGTTCTATGTCTATGACTTAAAAAGTGATATAAAACATATGTGGTCCAATCTTGACAGGAAGGTCCACTTCTCCAAATACTGAACTTTGAGAACCGTCAAAAGCTTTAACTATCGTAGAACTTGGTCTTATCACAACACCATCTAGTGTTAACTTCATCAAGCTAAATTTTGGTAACACATTGAGGGCATAATCAGTATCAGTGAGTACCTTGGATATACTTGTGGTACCTATCTGAATGGAAATGTGCAACGCCTTATTGTAAGCTCTACCTTGTGGAGGCAACTCACTGTCATTAAAACCTGTATATGATCCAAATGCCAGATTTGCTACAACGCTGTCAAATTGGTTCACAGTAAATTCTTCTGTGACATGAGAAAAACTTGGAACTTTTAATAGAGAGTCTCGATGCGCTTCTCAGTTGAGGAGAAACGAGAGTATTGAAATCTTGGTTGGGGTTTAGTGAAGCTGATCCACCACCCTATAATCACTTCTTTTGATTATTTTCAAGAATTCTCTAGCCTCTCGGTTGGTAAAATTCTTGCTCAGAGGTTCTTGTTCTTGCCTTGACTCCACCACGGCTTTTACTTTATCATTCCCTAAAGCATCAATCTTATCTTCAACTATAACATCGTTCTTATTTTTCACCATAACATTATTCTTCTTTTGTAATTCGGAGCCAAAGATTCTATCACTGCGAGTGATTCCCCCTGTTCCTGCTATATTTAATATGGCCGGTCCTTGACTTGTCGATGGCTCTCCTTCCTCCTGTTTAAAATTCACAATATCATATCTTTTGCAAATGTAAACAGAAGCAAGAAAGTATTCATCAATAAAAGTCTTCTCCTTATGTTCCTAAGTGTTGATACTTCCAACAGGTAATGAGTATAACCACTCTTCAACATCTTCAGACAGCGTGAATGGGAACATCCTTAATTTCTTTGCTTCTTAAGAGTGCCCCTCAATCTTCAAATTAGTACTCATGGTGAGGAATATCTGTAAATTCTTATTGGCATCTCCATTGATGTTTCCGGTGAAACATTTATTCTCGAGCTGGCGGATGGTTGAAGGATGCAATTGAAAATTTTCAACATTGACCGGTTGATTCATAATAGTCAACCGACCTGCTGGAGCATTTGCTCCTCCATAATCCCCAAGAAGTCTCTCTGGTGGTGGTGGGTCTTTAACCATTGTTTCTTTCTTTTCAGACTCTGAACCTGAATGATTTGATGAACCTTCTGATTCCTGTCTAACTAACCGAGCTTATCTGCACCTTGCATGGAAATTTCTTTCCATTTCTGCGTCAAAAGGAAATTCAGCTGAGGGTTTTCCTCGCATGCAAAGGTTAGGAAAAATCAAGAATAACAAAAATATAAAAATTACATAAAAGAAATTTTAGTTGCAGAGCAACAAAATTTTAATTGAACTCAAATTACACTCAATAACTCGACAGTCCCCGGAAACGGCGTCAAAAACTTGATGGGAAAAATAGCAAGTGTATTATTTTTGCTTTACAATAATAATGGGAAATTCCCTAAATGTTGATCTCAAGGACTGTATGTAATTATCGAGTTCAATTCACATTCAATTAAACAAAAACTTTAACTAAGGTTTTGGTTTAGGAATTGTCACTTAGCAGAAATAAAAATAAGAAGAATGTAAATTAGGGCTTTTTCACAGATATGAGGAGCATGCTAGGGTATGGTGTATAATTTTCCCTGTAACAATCTTGAATCCCGATCTCTTCAACAAGTTCATATCCTTCAATTATCATCCCTTTAGATTATCTTCCCCTAATTCCTTAGTGGGAAAACCTTTAACCATCCATCCAAAATCCTAAGTCCATAGAGATATCTGATGGAGTCAAGCCTTTATTTTATCAAGGGTTACATCCAGTAACTATAGGGTATCCCTAGTCCTAGGTGATATATACTATAGCCTAATTATACAAAAACGTTATCAACCATGGTTCAACTGGTTTTTAACCGTAAATCAATGCTAATTTGTTTGATCAGGAAGACATAACAACATTATACAATTAAATTGAATATAGAAGACTTTATTAAAGAACTTAGGAATTCGTAATCATTACACATTCAAATCAGGGACACCCCCTAGCATTGGGGGGTTTAGCTACTCATATTATTCAAAACAATCACAAGACAAAATATAGACATTACAAGGATTAGGATGAACTTTGATCTTCATTTGCTTCTGCGGATGAAAATCTCCCGCTCTCCTAAAACCTTGACTTCTCCAATCTTCAGTTGTGTAAAATATTCTTCGCTTCCAAAAAAAGTCCCTTTATTTCTTGTGAAAACTCATTTAAATAGTCTCCATTTATCTAGGTTGGTTAGAAGTACCCAACACGCCTTCACAACTTAACATATGGAAAAGTATGAAAAATCAGGAAATCAGTGTCATAGGCTGACACGGGTCATGTCACCTGACATGGGCACCTGTTTCATTCTCTGTCTATTGCACCAGCAACTCTCTCACCCAGACCTTCTGACACGGGTCGTGTCAGCTGACACGGGCACCCGTGTCAGCCTCTGCCTCTTCTCCCAAACCTGCCTGCTGAGCCTCTTCTTTTGACACGGCCCATGTCAGGCGACACGAGTGGCTGTGTCAGGTACCTTGTAACTTGGTTTTTGAGACTTCCTTCGAAACTCCGAATTCTTCACTTTTTGCACTGATTTTCCTGGTTTTATTCCTCTGAGCTTAAAAACAACAAAATACACAACCAATGCATAAAACATAGAAGAATAAACTAAAACACTTGACAAAATAAAGAAACTATAACTAAAATCAATTGTAAATAAAGGTTGAAAAACTATTGATCACTAGCTGTGGTCATTTTTATTATGTTATTATGCATCATGCATTTATAGCATAGTTTAGGACTTCGGTCCAGTGATGTTATTAGGACTCTGTTCTAGTGAAGATGATAGGACAATCATCTAGTGAAGGCTTCAATCCCATAGTGTGGATTGAATGAAAAATTATGAAGTACTCTGGTTCTAAGTGGGAATCAATCCTATGGTGGGGATCTTTGGAGATAACAATGACTGGATCATCAGTGAAGTTTCGGCACCACATACATGAGTCGATGATGTTGAATTTCATTATAAGTTACATTGCATCATGATGTGATTTAATGATGCTTATTGTTAAATGGTGTTATGATGATATGATGTTATGTGTTGATGATGTTGTGAAGGTGTGAGTATAACATGAGGTTCTGATGATGTGTGATTCCTTGCCTATGTGCATATATACTATATTTATTTCTTATGTCCTTTATAATGATTATGATTTACTCACTCTTTCTGCTTGAATGTTGCCTCCACGTTGGTAGTGCGTAGGTGAACAAGAGTAGTCGTCGAAGAATTAGAGGGTAGCTTCAGAGTGCGTCTATTTTCTTTTTGTAGAATAAACTAGGTCTTGCTCTGATATGTAACATCGAGGTTGGGATCGTATGAACCATGAATATTATGTCCTTTGTTTTGTTTCTAAGATGTTAGGTTACCTTTCATGGTACCGAGTTATTTTGAATTATGTTTATTAATCATGAAGTATGATAATATTTTATGAAGAACTTATAATAAGATGTTTTGAACTAATGATTCCACTACGAAGTTTTAAAGTATTGAATTGATGCTACTAAGGACATATTCATCTTAAATGATTTTGAAAGTCTGTGTTACGGGGCATGACACTTTATATGAAGATGTGATGCACTTTTGGTGAGTACTCTAATTAATTGTATAAATTATTTAAGAATATTCCTTGGGGTTTAGAAGGGTGTTACATTAGTGGTATCAGAGCAAGTCGGTATGTCTGGCCAGGTTATTGAGTCTGTAGTGTATGACAGAGGAATATTATTGAGATGATTTCTAACCATTGTGATTGTTATTGATGTGAAACAGAGAAATGGCTGGACGGAATGATGGCACGATTGTTGTTGCTTTGCAGGTTATGGCTCAGGGTGTGCAAAATCAGCCCAATGATGGATCCTGTGTTTTGGAGACGTTTCAGAGGAATCATCTTCCTATTTTCGAGGGATGGTTCGATCCTGATGGAGCACAAGTTTGGCTCAATGAGATTGAAAGGATCTTTCGAGTCATGGATTGCTTAGAGGCGCAAAAGGTGAGGTTTGGTACACATAAACTAGAAGAGGAAGCTGATGAATGGTGGGTTGGTACCCGTTAGAGACTGAAAGCATTGGGTGAAGCTATTATCTGGGCTTTGTTGAGTAGGGAGTTTATGAGGAAGTACTTTCCAAAGCTTGTGTGCGGGAAGAAAGAAATTGAGTTTTTGGAATTGAAACAAGGAAATTTGACTGTGATTGAGTATGCTTCGAAGTTTATGGAACTGACGAAGTATTATCCATATTACAGTGAAACGACTGTTAAATTCTCAAGGTGTATTAAGTTTGAGAATGGTTTGCGTTCGAAAATCAAACAGACGATTGGATATCAACAGATCTGTATGTTTTCGGAGTTGATGGACAACTATAGGATCTATGAAGAAGACGACAAAGCTCATTCAACTCACTACAAGAGCCTGGATGAGAAAAGGGGGAAGTAGTATCAAGACCGTAAGAAGCCTTATGATGCCCCGAATGATAAAGGGAAACATAAGGCTTATGATGGGAAGAAGACAAGTGGGAGAGGAGCTCCCACTTCTGCCAAGTGCTATAGGTGTGGTGAACAAGGTCAACTGTCTAATGAGTGTGAGAATAAGGTACTGCGGTGCTACAAGTGTGGTAAGATGGGTCATCATGCTATTGAATGCAAGAACTACGGTCCAACTTGGTTGAATTATGGAGAGCAGGGTCATATCAGTACCCAGTGTCAGAAACCAAGAAAGGATGCTACTGCTCAGACCAATGGTAGAGTTTTTGCACTGAGTGGATCATAGGAATATAAGAATGACAACTTGATTCGAGGTACTTGCTTTATTAACGATGTTGAATTGGTTACTCTTATTGATACTCATGCTACTCATTCATTTGTTTCGCTTGAATATGCTATTAAGTTGGAATTAAAATTGTGCGATATGAATGCTAGTGGTTCTGTTACTACTACTTACGTTTGTTTGAAATGTCCTTTGACTATTTATGGAAAAAGTTTTGTGATGGATTTGGTGTGTCTACCCTTACACCATATCGATGATATCCTTGGTATTAACTGGTTGAAGTTCAACTATGTTCATATCAATTGTTATAATAGGACTTTGAGGTTACCTAAGTTTGGTGATAATGTAGAATTGATGTTGTTGACCGCTAAGCAAGTGAATAAACTTTTAGAAGATGAAGCCTTGATGTTTGCGATGTTTGCATTATTGCAATTTGATGGTAAAGATGTGAATATGGAATTACCGGTTGTCTGTGAATTTCCAGAGGTGTTTCTAGATGACATCAGTAATTTACCTCTTGAACATGAAGTGGAGTTTTCTATAGATTTTATGCCAGGTACGAGTCCAGTATCGATGGCTCCTTACAGAATGTCAACTTAAGAGCTGAGCGAGTTGAAGAAAAATTTGGAAGAGATGCTCAAGAATAAGTTCACTCGACTGAGTGTTTCACCGTGGGGTGCTCCTGTGTTTCTAGTTAAGAAGAAAGATGGAAGTATGAGGTTGTGTGTAGATTATAGACAGTTGAATAAAGTGATGATTAAGAATAAGTATCCACTACCGAGGATCGATTATTTAATGGATCAGTTGGTGGGTGCTTGGGTTTTCAGCAAGATTGACTTGAAGTCGAGTTATCATCAGATTCGAGTTAAACAAGATGATATTCCGAAGATGACTTTCCGAACGAGGTATGATAATTATGAATACACTGTGATTCCGTTTGGTGTATCTAATGCGCCATGTGTTTTCATGGAGTATATGAATCATACTTTTCATTCATATTTGGATAAGTTTGTCGTGGTGTTCATTGATGATATTCTGATCTATTCTAAATCAGAAGAAGAGCATGCTGAGCATTTGCGAATGGTGTTACAAGTGTTAAAGGAAAATAAATTATATGAAAAGTTGTCAAAGTGTGAATTTTTGCTAAAGGAAGTTAGTTTTCTTGAGCATGTGATTTCTAGTGGAGGGATAGTTATAGATCCTTCTAAAGTTGATGCAGTGTTGCAATGGGAGACTCTGAAATCTACAATTGAGATTCAAACTTTTCTTGGTTTGGTAGGTTACTATCAAAGGTTCATTGAAGGATTTTCTAATTTAGCATTTCCGTTAACTCAGTTGACTCGAAAAGGTCAAGCTTACGTGTGAGATGTTGCATGCGAAGAAAGCTTTGTAGAATTAAAGAAGAGGTTGACGACCGCTCCAATATTAATTTTGCCTAATCCGAGTGAGTCTTTTTTAGTGTATTGAGACGTGTCTAAGATGGGTCTTGGTGGTTTAATGATGCAAAATGGGCAAGTTGTTGCTTATGCTTATAGGCAAATCAGAGTTCATGAAAGGAATTATCCTACGCACGACTTAGAGTTAGCAGCAGTGGTGTTTGTATTGAAGATTTGGAGACATTAGATTTTTGGTTCTAAGTTCAAAGTGTTTAGTGATCATAAGAGTCTGAAATACTTGTTCGACCAGAAGGAGTCTAATATGAGGCAGAGAAGATAGCTTGAGTTGTTGAAGGATTATGACTTTGATTTGAATTACCATCGTGGTAAAGCAAACGTAGTTACTGATGCATTGAGTAGGAAGTCACTGCATATGTCAATGCTTATGGTTTGAGAGTTAGAGATGATTGAACAATTCAGATATATGAGCTTGGTGTGTGAAGATACTCCTAATAGTGTAAGGTTAGGAATGTTGAAGCTAACTAGTGGTATTATGGAAGAAATCCATGAAGGTTAGAAGTTTGATTTGAGGTTAGTCGACCAATTGACTTTGATTAACCAAGGTAAAGGAGATAAGTTCAAAATTGATGAGAATAGTGTAATGAGGTTTGGCGATGGAGTGTGTGTTCCGGATGTTCTAGAGCTTAAGAAAAGTATTTTTGAGGAAGGACATAGAAGTGGGTTGAGTATTCTTCCCATTGCTACGAAGATGTATCAAGACTTGAAGAAGTTATTTTGGTGGCCTGATATGAAGAAGGAGATCGCTAAGTTTGTTTATGCTTTTTTGACTTGTCAGAAGTCAAATATTGAACATCATAAGCCTATGGGTCTTATGCAACCTTTGAGTATTCCAGAGTAGAAATGCGACAATGTTTCCATGGATTTTGTGTCAGGTTTACCGAAGACTGCTAAAGGAAATGATTTGATTTGGGTGATTGTGGATAGGTTGACTAAGTCAGCTTATTTCTTACTGATGAAGATTAATCATGCTATGGAGAAGCTAGCAGAGATGTATATTGATAAGATTGTAAAGCTACATGGAATACCTTAGAGTATCATGTCGGATAGAGATCCGAGGTTTACATTAAAAATTTTGACAGGTTTGTAGAATGCCTTTGGTACTAAGTTGAAGTTAAGATCCGTATATCATCCGCAAATAGAAGGTCAAACAAAGAGGACTATTCAATCTTTGGAGGATTTACAAAGGGCGTATGTGCTAGAACAAGGGGGATCTTGGGATAATCCCTTGCCATTGATTGAGTTTATTTATAATAATAGTTTCCATTCTAGTATTAGGATGGCACCGTATGAAGCGTTATACAGTAGGAGGTGTAGAACTCCATTGTGTTGGTATGAGTCGGACGAGAGTGATGTACTCGGACCCGAGGTTGTACAAGAGACGACTGAAAAGATAAAGATAATCCAAGATAAGATGAAGGCTTCTCAGAGTCGTCAGAAGAGTTACCATGATAAGAGGAGGAAAGATCTCGAATTTCAAAAAGATAATCATGTGTTTTTGAGAGTTACTCTGATAAACGGTGTTGGTAGAGCTTTGAAGTCGAGAAAACTTATGTCGTGTTTTGTTGGTCCATATCAGATATCAGAGAAGATAGGTGAGGTGGCTTATCGAATTACTTTTCCACCTCCACTCGCGAATCTACATGATATGTTTCATGTGTCTCAGTTGAGAAAGTATATTCCAGACCCGTCGCATGTGATTCAAATGGATGATGTACAGGTGAGAGATAACTTAACTGTTGAGCTATTACCATTGTGATTGGAAGGTTGGGAAGTGAAGCAATTACGAGTCAAGGATATCACCTTAGTGAAGGTATTGTAGGGTGGACCAGTTGGTGAGAGTTGAACTTGGAATGCGAGGATCAAATGAGAGAGTCTTATCTGGTCTTGT
This sequence comes from Vicia faba, assembly GCA_948472305.1. Taxonomy (NCBI): domain Eukaryota; kingdom Viridiplantae; phylum Streptophyta; class Magnoliopsida; order Fabales; family Fabaceae; genus Vicia; species Vicia faba. The sequence continues at coordinate 1,182,400,759 of OX451739.1, read as the reverse complement.
TTTCGTCAGGTAATTTTCGATGGCAAAAATTCTTTTAAGTGAGGGAGAGTTGTGACACCCAAAAATTCTAGATTAATTATTATTTTATTAATTTAGCATGAGTGTATGAGTATCTATAAAGTGTTTGATATATATGATATTTTGGTGCTTTGCGTTAGTCCCTTGTTGCACCCCAAAATTTACCCTCTTGATTTCAAAATATTTATGGCTTATGTTTCATCATATGCATATCATACATATTCATGCATTTGAAATGGGATCAAGGCAGTTCCAAAAGATATCGACTGCTTATCAGAGACGTTCGAAGCTTTATACAGATAATTCATGTAGTGAATGAATGATTTCTTACCATGCCTAATTCTCGTGTATTCTATCATGTCTTGAGTGGTAGAAGGAAGCCAGAGATTCTGTTTGATTCAGAACAATTCAAGTTGAAAGTCCGTTTTAGCATGATAGACTTCAGAACTTTATAACTCCAGGACAAAGTATTATTTTGAGCTGACCTTTGATCACTAGGTCAGTGTGGATATTATCTTCACTTTTTCGTGTTCAGGTGGGAGCCGATTATATGTAGAAGACGGTCAAATAATTTCGTTACGAAGTTTTTGGGTTACCGACCAATGATATTTCTGCCGTTCATAAATTTATAACTCCGATTTGATATACCATATCGAGGTGGTTCTTTCTATGTTAAATCCATCTCAATGTCCTCTCCAACTTTCATGTTCAGGCCAAAGGCTAATTCTCGAAGGAAGGTCTCCGAATACGCGAATCTGTCAGAGTTATACAGTGGAAAAATACAATAAAAAATGTGCTGAAAGTGCATTTTTGGTGCACTAAAAAATTTATAAATCGAAGCCCATGGCTTATTTTGATTCTGTTCTAGTGGCCAAAATTTCGTCTCGATGTCAGCTACATTTTCACCTCTCGCGGTCGGAGGTCAATTTTGCGCAGAAAGTCTCCAAAAATGTGGATTTATCAGGCATTTTCGCACATAAAAATTGTGACAAATGTTTATCTGCACCAACTTTAAAAAATCATAGGCAAAAAGAACAGCTCGCTAAGTTGAAAACCCGAAAGGGCGAATTAGGCAAAAAGGAGCGTTTCGCTAAATTGAAAACCCAAAAGGGCGGTCTAGGCAAAAAATTAGAGACATAAATAAAATAAAATTTCCCTCTAAGTTGAAAACCCACAAGGGAAGTTTAGGCAAAAGTTAGGGACTTTCTTGGCAAGTAACTACATCAGACAAGACTTGATCATTGAAGCAACAATCTTCTTGGATGCTCACCATACTTCAACGGAAGCTGCTGCTCGAAATTTCAAAGTTATTAGAGGGAATAATGGTCATTGTATCTCAATGTATCTTTTCCATTATATATTACCATTTTCCAAACTTTGTAATCATCCGTAGAGTCTCTCTATTCACAGACTACCATTCTATCAATAAAATTTGAGCTTTTACCCAATTATTTGTTATTCTTATTTTATTCAGCTTACAAAGACTCCATTTATTATTGATAACAATTTTCAAAGCAAAAAGATTAAATAACAAAATTATTTTTCGAAAAGAATTTACAAATTACTTTTACTTTAGATTTTGTGATTCAAGAGGAAAATAAAAGTGGTGATCCCAGGAATAGATGAACCCCAGTAATTTTGGGGAGTTTTGTTTCCCCCAGGAAGGTTTTCTCAGGTCATTTTCGCTGGTATGCGTATGATTTTTGTATATTGAAGACGATACCAATTGGTGTAAGGTGTAGTATTGGGTTTGTGATCCCATTGTCCCCAGTCAATTCTTGGTTCATTTTTTTTGATGTTGGGTTTTCATGGTCCGAAGTCTCTATCCCAGATTCCCCAGCGAAGTCCTCCCTCATATGATGAAAGGTCTTGTTTCCTTGGTGTACTGAGATGGAACTATTTTTAAAATGTCGCTCTTTCTGCAGTATGGACATTATTGTTGGTATTTATTTCCCAAGTAACTAGACCAGGGAAATATCTTTTATGAGAAGTGTTGAAATGATTATCAACTTTTGGGTTTTCACCCGCCCAGTGTTGGGTTTGATTTAAAATCCCCACGAGTTTGACCTTTTTCTATAATGTTAACTTCTTGATTCCCTAGGAAGGCTATCCCAGGGCATCTTTTATTGGAATAAGTTTGCATGATATGAAGACTCAATCCAAGATTCCTCAGTGAAGGCTTCGCTTATTTGATAGAAGTCTTTTCTCCATGTGCATGTCGAGTTGGACTCATTTGTAAAGTATTTCCCTTTCGAAAGTACTTGCATTTTGTTTGATTGTCTGATAATCAGGCGAGGGCAAGGTTTTATTTGAGAAGTATTGAGGCATTTGTCAATTTTTGGGTTTTCACCCGCCAAGTGCTGGATTTGATTTAAAATCCCCATAAAATTGATATCTTGCTATAATGTTTGACTTCTAAACTCCCCAAGTTGTTATCCCCATGAGGTTTCATACTTCTTCCCCAGAGAAGTTGGTGCAATACTTACTCTCAATATTGAAGAATGTATCTTGGTTTCCCCTCTTCGATATGGTGTTGGCCTCTCCAATGGAGTCAACACGAGGTCTCCAGTCGATATTTTGATGATGAGGCATTATCTCCCTTTAGTGAAGTCTGTATGATATTTCCCCAATGAAGTCAGCACGAAATCCTCAGTTGATGTTTTGATGATATAATTTTCATCTACCTTATTTGAAATTAGTATTGCAGTTCCCAGTAGAAGTACAAACTGTGAAACATTTGTTTTCCCCATTGAAGTCTATGTGTTATTCCACGGTGAAGCCTGGAGGAGGATGTTATATCCCTGTATCTGTACTAATTTATCGCTATGATTTGATTACTTATGGATTATGTTCCATCCCAATGAAATTAAGCCGTGAAATAAGAATCTGTCTCCTCAGCTGGTGCTTATTTTTCTTATGGAATTTTCATCTTGGATGTGATTTAGATGAGTATTGATTGTACTCGAGATGGTTTTTTCTGGTTATTCCCTATATTATATGTCTGTTTTGTCCGCATGTACATGAGATCACTCATACATTTATACATACATCATGCATAGTTGAATTTAGCAAATCATTGTGCATTTATATTCATTAATATTTTGTTGACATATTACCCTATTTTCAGAGTCGTGTTGTCCTCTCTCCAATAGAGTATCAACTTTAAGCATAAGGTGTATATTCTTTCAATTTCCCCACTGAGTTGTCCCACGTGGAAGATTTTTGCTTTATCTTTCTTGTACAACTCTTTTTCTGGATGATTTGGGTTTCCCTCTTGAGTTTATTTCTCAAAGGATGTATTTTGGTTGACTGATTCATTTAGATTTATTTCTGGTTTGAATCTTTGGATCCCAACAATATTATTACTTTGGATTTCTGCAAGCTTCGAGCCTTGGTTTGAGAATGTGCATTTATTTTGGCACGAGAAGACTTTTATCTCCTCAGCAGGAATATGTCGGCATTTCCCCAGGAAGCTGTATTTCATTCCCTAAGAAGTCATGATTCATTCCCCAGGAAGTCATATTTCTTTCCCCAGGAAGCCATATTGCTTTCCCCAGAAAGTCATTTTTTACAATCCTTCCCATAACAACAAGTAGTAGGTCTCTTTATTTGAACAACTTGTACTTCTCCGTAAAGGTCGACGTTACTTTTTTGCTATCTTCTTTATGAGTGGATAGTTTGCAGTTTGTTGTCAAATTTCTCTAATGGATGGCAAATATTTTCAATATGACAATGCCAGTTCATTAAGAAATCTTTGCAAGTGGTAGTCTCTTTATTTGAGACAACTTATATATCACCCTTTCCAGGCGGAGTGCCTCGGTTAAAGAAGAAGTTGATACCCGTTCTAGGTGAGACACCATGATTTTGGGGAAACTTGTTATCTTTTTTCTACCTTCAGTGAACGTTGGTAGTTCACCGTCAGTGAACGTCGGTGCTATATTTCTTTTCTCTCTACCTTCAGTGAAAGTTGGTAGTTCATCATCAGTGAACGTCGATGTTATTCTCTTACTACCTTTAATGAATGCTGGTAGTTCACCTTCAGTGATCGTGGGTGTTATCTTTTTGCTACCTTCAATGAACGTTGGTAGTTCACCGTCAGTTAACGTTGGTGCTATATTTCTTTTCTCTCTACCTTCAGTGAAAGTTGGTAGTCCATCGTCAGTGAACATCGATGTTATTCTCTTACTACCTTCATTGAACGTTGGTAGTTCACATTCAGTGAATGTGGGTGTTATATTTTTGCTACCTTCAGTAAGCGTTGGTAGTTCACCGTCAGTGAACGTTGGTGCTATATTTATTTTCTCTTTATCTTTAGTGAAAGTTGGTAGTTCATCGTTAGTGAACGTCGATGTTATTCTCTTACTACCTTCGGTGAATGTTGGTAGTTCACCTTCAGTGAACGTGGGTGTTATCTTTTTTCTACCTTTAGTGAATATTGGTAGTTCACCGTCAGTGGACGTCGGTGCTATATTTCTTTTCTCTCTACCTTCAGTGAAAGTTGGTATTTCATTGTCAGTGAACATCGATGTTATTCTCTTACTACCTTCAGTGAAAGTTGGTAGTTCACCTTCAGTGAACGTGGGTGTTATATTTTGTCTCTTGGAATATAATCTTGTAGGTCATGGCACAACCGTAGTCATCTCACCATCTCCTAGCACAGATGATCAAAACTAGGGTTTGGAGTTTAATCAGGAGATATCTGGATTTTTGGGCAATTCTTGATCCCATACTTCTCTGCATAGTCATGAGCATCTATCATTGGAAGTTTGATCATCAACTTTGGCTTTAAGGGGTTCAATTGATGAAAAGGGGTAACATGGTCATTTTGTCAGAAGACAATCAAAATCAGTTGTTGACCAAGTGGGCTTTTGGTCAACCATCAATTCAATATCCCTATTTTCATATCTCCATGTCAATAGTGCAAAAATATCAAGAGGAAGTGTGAATTGGAGATAACTTGTCAAGGAAGTTATTTGAAGTTTTGAAAATTTTCTAAGTATCCATAGGGCTGAATTTTGACTGGCTATAACTTTCTCAATTTTTATTGAAAATGTGCAAACTTTATATGCCTAGAAAGAGGATGAAAAATTCTCCAACTTTGTAGGAGTGGCTACAAGTCCAAAAAATGAAAGGAAAAAAAGTTATGAAGCTTGGAAGATTTTGACACTTAGTGAAATTTTGGTTAAAAATGCAAAAATTTGACTTCTTCATGTCCATTTTTGAATGACCATTTGGATTCAAATCAAAAAGTTGGCAACATGAAAGTTGTATATTGAAGTTTTCTCTTCATTTTTCATTCAAGAATCATCTCAAATGGTTAAGTGTAGAGAAAGATATGGTGATTAGGATTTTGAGTTGAAAACTAAATTTTTGCCCAGCACAAGGCAAGTCACGCGCTAGGCAGTCATTTCATCAAACATGTTGTGGGAACGCATTCATCAATACTTTTCTATGTGAAATATCCATTATTTTGAGAAATGTCCAACATCAAAGTTGAAGCCCTGAATGTGAGGAACAATTTTGCTTTAGAAAGTTTCTCCAAATTCTCCATAAATTTTGAGATATAATTGAAAGAAGAAGGCATCATGCAAGCTGAATTCTTGCCCAACACAAGGCCTCACGCGCGTGCAGAATGCCCAGTCGGGCCTGGCATTCCATCAAGCAGTTTGTAAGAATGCATTAATATCCAATCATCTCATTGATTCAAGCTTCATTTTGGAAAATTTTGAACATCAAAGTTGGAGTATGAAATGTCCTATGCATTTTTATTCAAACTTTGTGACATTTCATGCACCATAGAGGAAGATATAAGGAGGTAAAGGCATGATCATGAAATGGCAAGACTTTCATGGGAATGCATGGATTTTTTTTCGTGCTAGCCAAAGCTCCAGCCTACTAGCTCACATCCCAACTTTTCTCACTTATTCAAAACGCATGCTTTGCACCCTCAAGCCAACATAAAACGCGCAGTACCTCACACCTCACTCTCATTATCTCTCACTTCTCATTTTCCCCACTCTCTCATTCTTCCCTCTATAAAAGGTAATGTGATTCAAATATTGAGGGGGCGAAGTCAGTAGCAAGCGCTCACTCTCTTTCTCTCTTCCTCACAAAGTTAACAACACACTTCTCTTTCTCTCTCTCAAAACAAGCTTGAACTCCATTGTTGAAATTTTCTTCTCTTCTAAGATGCCTCCATTCTTGTTCCAGCTCTCATATCTATTTCATTTCTTCATAATTGGATCAAGAGAAGCAAGTGTCTCTGGGTTTCTTATCATTAGATCCAGCCAATAGTGAATTTATTTTTCACTTGAAGAGGTAAAATTCAGTTCCGGATTCCTTGTTTGATAGCTTAAATCAATGCTTGAAATCTTGTATACATGTTATTAGCTGGCCAGACAATAGGTCTGATGTATCTAATTGGTTTGATTCGAGCTCCATTGATGTTTTGAAGTTTTCTGCAAATCATGCTCAAGTTAGTTTTCAGTGACTTTGAGCTCCAATTTCTCTTTGATCCTACCTTGTTTTTGAAATCTAAAAGATGCGTGATGTTCTTAGAAGTTTGGTGATCATGTTTGCTTTTTGAATCATCTCCAATGGTTGAGAAATAAGAGAGAAATTAAAGCTGGAAGTTGCCTTGCTGAAAACTGTTTTTTCCATGCGTTTTGGGTTTTGGCATGTTGGTAGGGACGATGACGTGTCCCTGCCTGATTGAACATGGATGCATTCATCTTTTACAGCGCATTTTGGCAAAAAAGGGTGTAAAAGGCTTCATATTTTAATTTTTTTCTTTTGTTTTCTTAAATTTTATTTTAATATTTTCTTCATTTCAAAAATTATCAAAAAAATATTTTAAACTCCTTTTTCATTATATTTTCATATTTTGATTTTTATTTCATTTTTTAATCATTTTTCTTGATTAAATAAAATCATGTGAATAATTAGGGTTTTAATATTTCTTTTAAATCTTGAATTTTATTTTCTTATATCTATTAAATAAAAAATCCATAAAAAATATTTTTGGACTTCTCTCTGAGCTTATTACATGAAAATATTTTTTGTCCTATTTTATAAAAAATTTTGGATTACAAATTAAATTATTTAATTGAACATATTCATCTTTCCTTGTTTTTTTAATGAATTATTTAAATAAATTTCTATTTCTTTTTTCTTTTTGAGATAAAATCCAAGAAAAATATGCTTTCTGATCCTTAGAGTTTTCTAAACATTTAGGTTATTTTACATCAAATTTATTTGACCTTTGGATCTAATTGATTAATTTTTGAACTTATTTTCCTTTTTTTAGGGTTTTTGCTTGATCATGCACATTAATGGATTTAAATTTCTAATTTCTTATACCTATAAAATCAGAGATGAAATTTTTTGGAGCGGTCGGACATGTTGAGGCCATAAAAATCATTTTTCTGGAATTTTACAATATGATTTCATATTTTTCACAAATTATTTTCCAAAACCATCTAGTTTAAAGTTTATACTTGCTAGTTTCCAAGTTTTCATTTTGAAAGCCAATTTACACCTTAATCCAGGGACTCCAAATTTAATTTCTGACTTTTATAGGACTTTAGGAAGTTAGGGTTTTAATTTCATAAATTTTCAAGTCATTTTCATATTTTAAAACTATTTTTGACTTAAGATTGTATTTTTGGGTTTTACCTTTGATTAATGCTTGTAATTGAAAACTTTTGTACATGATTCTTGTTTGGTTCTTGAAATAGCATGTGGTACTGACTTGGAGCATATCTTGAGAGAAATTCTTAAACATCATTGGGTCTTGGGTGTTGATAGGTTGATAAACCAAATCCATTAAAATAGGACGAATGATATTGATGATATTTGAAACTCTAATCTCTTCCCTCTTCATCTTATTCCCCTTTCTTATTGTATTACATGTTATGGGATGATGATCTCTATATCATTTATCCAAACATGAAATACATAGATTACTATTGACTGATCTCAAAATAGGTGCGACTTCTACATAAGTCCATTTACGATTGCTTAACATATCGCTAAATTTTGTCCCGATTCAAATAAATGATCATTCGTGGCCCAAACCTATGTTTGCAAGCACAAGTATGTTAATTTGATCCCTTTGATCCAATAAAATTGAGATTTATTGTGTGAAGGCTTTGGTTCTATCAGTCCTCTAATGGATCTTCATAAATTTTGGTCAACGCGGATCTCTTAAACATCGTTGATCATTAAATATTACCTTGAGAATTCTTAAATGGATGATATACTTGACAAAAAGTAAATGCAACTTATTATTGAGAGGCTTTGGTTCTACCAATCCTCTAATGAGTTCCAAATGCAAGTTTCAAGATGGTCATCCAACTAACCACTAATTATTAACAATTGACTTTACTTTATGCTTTTATTTTTATACTTTTACTTTATGTACTATTTACTTTATCATTTACATTTCGTGCTATTTTCATATTTTCTCACTTGAGATTTTGTTTTCTTTTTGAAGATACTTAATAATCAACATAAACCATAAAAACTTTAATGATACTTGGACTATTTGGTTACTATCCTTGGCATTATGGAGTATTGTACTTATTGGACTTAGGATTAGAAACCTTGGCCTATGTTGGAGACCTTGTGACCTTAATTGATATTTTGTCTGGAGTTATTGAGGTTTACCTCAAGACATTGGGTTGTTTGTTTGTTTTGTATGCAGGTTATTATGATTACATACTTTGTTTGTAATCTGGAATTCACCCGTATACAGCCGTTACTCTGCCCAATTTTTTTATGAAGACTTAATACACTTAAAGTTTGGTTCTCAAGAGGTCTAGTATATTTGCTTGCTTGATTTCAATCCAAAGAACGAGAATTCTATCTTGACTCATAATGTCAAGTATTGGCTTCTTGTTGCTTAGATGGTTCTTCTCCTTAGCTCTTACCTTATGCTTTAGGATAGTCTCTTCTTCTCCTCCCATCTTCTTTAATTTCAAAAATCTTCTCCCTCCTTTTGAAAAATCTTCTTGTTTCTAAACTTGAACCACTTTCATAGTAAACTTGGACCTAGGTCCATGCATTTTCAAAACCTTTTCATAAATAAACTTCAATCAACTTAATAATACCTTGACATTTTTTGTGAGAAGACTAAAAGTCAATCAATCTCATTCCAAACTATTTTTCCACGTTGGCTTCTACTTTAAAACTTTTCTCAAAAGATTAGACTCTTGTCAATCCTTGTAGTGACGCAAACAACTATACTTCTACAATATGTAGTGAAGTGAGATATTTTATACTTGGGTGTTGAGTGAGGCATTGTTGATTTTAAAATCCAATCCATATCATTCACTTTGAGATGATGCAAATTCTCCTTTCTCATGATTGTGGGTAGTAAGTATGTTTTCCACACGGACAATGACGATGATGTCTTATCTCATAAATTAACCAACACACTTGTGTTTTAAATTTTTTAAAGGTGAACTATGAGTACCCTGATCCCCTATTGCACGGAAGGTGGTACGTAGGCACTAAAGGTTCACAACCGCGGAGGGTGCAAAAATCATAAAAAATATATTTCTTTTATCACCTCCACCATCTATTTTTTATATAACATTTTATAGCCAAAATATACTGATTTTTTCAAAGAGGTTCCTGCGGAGTACCGTAGTTTTTTAGGGTGCTAATACCTTCCCTTTGCATAACCAACCCCCTTACCTTGAATCTTTCCCCTCTTTTTGGGTTACTCGCTCTTTTCCCATTCCTTTGGAAACAATAAAGCGCAGTGGAAATTTTTATTTTGATCTGTATAAGTCTAGTCAATCCAATGGCTTAGTCTTAAACATTTCTACCGCTACATCTGTCATGGTCAGATATACCAAAAACGTATGATTAAAGCTTTTAACAAGAAGGTCAGACGCCAGGTATATCGGGCTGGTGATCTAATAATCAAGCGCATCATATTACCGCAAGGTGATCCCAGGGGAAAATGGATTCCCACATACGAAGGGCCATTTGTGATCAAGAGCATATTTTCTGGTGGAGCCATGATCTTAACCACTATTGACGTGACGACCTTCCACGCCCTGTAAACACGGACATAGTTAAAAGATACTACACATGAACAAAGACCCGCTAGGTTGACTGGCCTAAGCAAAAATAAGGGCATCCCAACGAACCAAAAGGGTTCGGGCAAAAATTAGGGATATACATATGAAAAAAAATCTGTACACCTGGCAAGTCGAAAACCTGAAAAGGCAGCTTGGGCAAAAAAGGGTATCCCGGTAGACTGAAAACCCAAAAGGGCGGTCCAGGAAAAAGTTAGGCATTTAAACCGTATAACCATGTCCCATTGGATCGCCTTACAACCAATCTTCAGTATTAACTATCAAGCTCACATGGTACTAATCAATCCAATCAGCTTTGGACAAGCAGCAAAGAGAGGAGACGCTCAAAGACATAAGGGCAATAGCGGAATGGGAACCCAACGAGATCGTTTCACATAGCTGTTCTTTTTACTTGTATAGTTTCCATTCTTACGACGACATTCTCTTACTAGGATGTCCGTCTCCTTGTACAAAAAGGCTTATTATAGGCACCAATTCTTCAAATTGATATAAAATTATCTCTTTGAAAGTGAAACCATTTTTTTTATTTTTCTGTTTTGTTTGCAAAAACGTCCAGTGATTATTTTTTGAACATATGCATTTGAATGTGATTACTTATTACAAATACACACATAAAAAAACAGAAAGACAATTACTAATGACTTTAAGAAACGGGACAATGTCTAAAGGCCATCCACAAAATCCCCGCGGATACTTTCTCCAGCAGGTACAGAGGTAGGGGAATCCTACTATAAAGTCACTGCCATATCTTCAGCGTACAGCCTAATGATGTCAAGTGTTCTTATATCCCCGACGGAGCAAGAATATCCAATTATTTCCCCGGCATCTTAAAGAATTCCCTAACCTGGTTCACAAGCGTTTCAGGATTCCTCAGCAGGATTTCAACAAAATCCCCAAGTAGTTTACGGAGTTTCCATTCCCCAACAGAGTTTATTTCTCTAATAACGGAAATTCGTCTTCCAGCATTTCAACTTCAACAAAATCTGAAGACTTACATTCTTCACCCCCAGCAACAATCATAGATTTATTTTCCCTAATTCAACAACACTACAATAGAACAGCTGATACGTTCATACATTGCATTCATGCATCATTCTACAAACATCATAGCATATACATCACAAATGTATATATCACAATCTCATTTATTTTAAGAGCATCATGCAATTCATACATCATGACATCGCATGAAACTGGTTTCACCTTTTCAGGTTAAATTAGAAGACAGACAAACACTATCAACTTACACAGCAGGTCAAAGATTAATTCCTGAAACCAGACGGGGAAAATATTTACACGACCAAGTGGTATGAACTCCCGGAGCAAGACGAGTTTACCAACAAATACAGTAGGCCACAAATTAATGCCCGAAACCAGACATGGAAACTATCTATGTGACCAACATTTACAAGTTCCAGATTAATACCTGTAACAAGCCAGGAAAACTATCTGTGAACGACTCATTGTAGATTAATACCTGAAATCGGACAGGAAAGCTATCTACATGAGCAAATTGAAGATTAATACCCAAAGCAAGACGGGAAAAATATCTTTCTCTCTCTTAGATCAGAGATTAATACCTGAAACCAGACAGGACAACTATCTCAATGACGAAAACAAGTTCCATATTAATACCTGAAACCAGACAGGATAACTATCTGTGGATAACCGATTGAGATTAATACCTGAAACCAGACAGGACAACTATCTACATGAACAAATGGAAGATTAATACCCGAAACAAGACATGAAAACTATATTTATTTATCTTAGGTTAGAGATTAATACCTGAAAGCAGACATGATAACTATCTCGACGACCGACAAAAGCAAGTTCCGAATTAATACATGAAACAAGACAAGACAACTATCTGTGAGCAGCCGATTGTAGATTAATACCTAAAACCAGACAGGGAAACTATCTACACGATCAAATTGAAGATTAATACTTGAAACTAGATGGGAAACTTATCTTTCCTTTTCCTAGTTCCAGATTAATACCTGAAATAAGACAGAATAACTATCTGTGGACGACCGATTGTAGATTAATACCTGAAACCAGACAGGACAATTATCTACATGAACAAATGGAAGATTAATACCTGAAACAAGACGGGAAAACTATCTTTATTTATCTTAGTTCAGAGATTAATACCTGAAACCAGACAGGACAACTATCTCGACGACCGACAAAAGTAAGCTCCAGATAAAAACTTGAAACAAGACAGGAGAACTATATATGAAACAACTGATTATGGATCAATTCCTGAAACAAGACGGGGCGAATATCTACACGAACTCATCCTGAAGCAATCTTAAACGAGTTTCTTCTCATGATCTCCATATGCAGTCTAACACAGACTCATCCTGAAGCAATCTTACACGAATTCCTTCTCAACTTTCCAGATGCAGTCCAACACGGACTCATCCTGAAGCGGCCCTACACATGCTTCTTCTCATATATCTCCAGATGCAGTCTAACACGGGCTTATTCTGAAGTAGCCCTACACCGAATCTTTCTAATACATTTCCAGATATTAATTAATTCCATTCTCCCCAGCAAGTTACTGTGAAGCCTGGATTTCAACCAGAAAACAACAAACTTTCATTTCTCTAGTCCAGAGATAACTCCTCAGTAGAGCCTTGGACAACTGAAGTTCCTAGACTCTATTCCTAATAGAGTTTTCCTCAAGCACGAGAACAACAAAAATCAACATTCCCCAGTGGAGTCCTCCTCAAACAGTAGGAACATGAATCCCCATAAAGAGACCTCTTATGAAGTCAGCATCTATCTTGGATGGCATCTTTAATCCCATCTCCGGTGACTATCCATCACACTCTCCAAATGGAATCTGTAAGCCCATTCCCGATATCATCAACCAACATTGCTACTTCATGTATATGCGAGTGCAAATATTTGGGCACTCTAGTGTTCAATCATCTTCTACCTTCATATTAAGAAAGGCAGACAAGCCAATCTAAATCCTCAGGTTTAAGAAGATTAAATAGGGGCAGCTGTTGTACCCCAAAATTTTCCCTCCCATTTTTTTTACTCAAGACATGCTCATTGAGTTCCTCAATTGCTCAAGGTTGACCAAAGAATTGATAAGACAAATTCTCCTCCTAAGCAATGAACCTCCAGCTAGGGTTTCACTGTCCACCAATATGTTTTGGTTGCAAAGGCTCCAAATGATTTCCATGGTCCTTAATATGTCTTTAAGAATGTCCATGCCAAATTTCATGCCTTACACTACAAATTTTCTCAGTCAATTGCTCAAGTGTTTGAAAATCAACTGTACTAGGTCAAAAGTCAACTAAACTTTGACCAGACATAACTTTCACATACTTCACCCATTTTCCCCCAACCAAAGCTCATTTTGAAGAGAACCCAGTTCCCTAAAACTTCTCTTTTATCCTCAAGTTCAAGAAATGTATCATTTGGAAGATACAAGATCATACATTACAACTTCCAATACAGAGGGAGGCTACCACAACTTCTTGAAAGAGGTTCAAATTGAAAACAAATGTTTAAGGCAAAAAAAACTGCAGGATGAGTCGACACATACCCATATGAGTCGACTCATTCTAGTGATAAAACAGGGTATGAGTCGATACATGGCCTTATGCATCGACTCATACTATTATCTAGCCCCCAAAACAGAAGGATGAAAGGTGCATGAGTCGGCACAAACAGGGTATGAGTCGACACAGCCTTATGTGTCGATACATACTGTTAACCAGGATCCAAAACAAGGGGCGTAAAGTGCATGAATCAACACCAAACGCGTATGTGTCGACACAAACAGGTGTATGAGTCGACACATCCCATTAATTATCGACTCATACTGAGCTAATTTTGTTTTATAGGAGCAAGAAGAGTTATGTGTCGATGCATAACAATATTGTGTCGACACATAACAGTTTAAAATGCATTTTCCTGTCTTTTTACACTGTCATTACAGTTTTAACATTACTGTCTAACTATTCAATATGGGCTTATGTTTGGATTTGTTTCAAGACCCAATTTTCGTGCAAGATACATTAGAAAAGACCAGGTTCATGCAAAGACCAAAATGGAAAAGAGAATCACCCAAAATGGCATGTTTTCTTCACAAATATGGAAAAAATTCAAATTTTGATCATGGCTTCAATTCATGAATTAAAGGCCAGATTCTTTCCTTGTTTCTTTCTTAACTCCACCTCCTCTATATAAGGACCATTTCTGCAAGCAAATGACACCGATACACTGCCTCAAAAAAAGCACAACAACATTCTCAAAATTCTCACAAGTTGTCAAACTTGAAACAACCGATCCAGCCTTCCTCAGTCCATTTCAGGCATTCCTTCTTCCCCCAGAAGGTCCCAAGAGTGTTTCCCAGGCCTTAAGCAGTTCTAACGCGCGTGAAAGATCCCTCACACAATCTCTCGGTTGGTAATTTGTTTTCGATCTCAAACTAGCTAAATATGCAGTTTTAAATTCATGTTAATCATACATTCATGTTATTGCTAATGTTTGTGATTGCTTTCACACGTTACATACAAGGTTAAGTGCAGGGATGAGATCGTGCCATTTCTAGGGCACGATCTATATTTTCTTTTGAATCTCAGGATTCATGATGTTGCCAGACGAAATAGCTTTCGGTTCAGATCCAGGGGATTTGAACTAGGATGATGCAGACACAGGCTGTCGAATCCAAGACTAGATTTAACCCAAGTCTGGATTTTTATTTTGCTTCCCTAATAAATTTCCCACAGATCCAATGTTCCCAGATCGAAGGAGTATATTATTCACCTTCGACCAGCTTCCTCATGGGATCGAAAGGCAGCTCTAGGCTCCTTTTCGTTCCAGGTTCTGCATCTTCATTTTTGCTAACTTTTATCTTGCGGATCCAGATCGAAAGGCAACTTCCTCCCCTAGATCAAAAAACAAACATCTCTTCTTGGATCGAAAAAATCATACCCTGGATCCAAAAACCACATTTCTCCCTGGATCGAAGGATAACCCTTTGTATTTTCAGTTTTTTTTTGTTTTGTTCATTTCTTTATTGACCTTATTATTTAAATCAACATAAAAATAAAAAAAGTCATAAAAAACATTAGGCTTAGTTTTTTCTATAAAATTAATTCTGTAAATTAACTAATTAATTATTTTAACCTTTTCTTTAATTTAAAACTAAATAGTCTTAGGATTTCAATTAAGTCATTTTCCAAAAATAAAAACAAACAAAAAAGATTTTTATATCTTAGGATTGTTTAGACGTTCTTTTTCATTTCGCGCGCGTTTATATTCATATTATTGTATCTGTCTACTGGATGTAATAGAATTAATTAGGACTTTATTTTCTGCTTTTTATTTCTCCCCAAATTTTTGGATATGTAATTAATCACCCTCCCCAAAGCCTTGTAATAGTTTAGGATTTATCTTTCTTCACTTTTAATTACTGCAAACTATTTACTGTTAGATGCATGAATAATAGGATTGTATGGCAAGAATAAAAACAAAATGCTAGCAAACTTAAATTTAAAGACAAATAACTGAAACAATCACACTTGCACATATACACCTCTAGGGTACTCCCACTTTGGTTTCCTTCGAAAAAATAGTCACAGCTCTCGAAACATAAGAGATTTTAGTGGCTACCCTCCGATTTAAAAAGATTATAAGTCCCTCGATGACCCTCTCGAAGTTGCCTTGATAAACATGACCTTAAAACCCTAGGGTAGTTACTAAGGTTTCTCGCCCATTGCCTTTGTGACTATAAAATGTCCCTTCGAATGTCCCTCAACCATCCAGCGACTAGGGCTACCTACTCACTAATAGTAGGATAACACTGTCTAAACGAAAGGACGAAAAGAATAAATTTTTCGAGTAAAAGTAGATAGCTATTAGATGCTTGCTCCAAAACAAATTTTCGCACTTGCACAAAACAACATTCAAAAAACATTTTCAAATGCTTTATCAACACTCTTGAGGACTGATACAAGAGTTATCATAAAGCCAACTGTCTCACTATGGAATTTCAAAAATACTTTTCAAAAACACACAAAAGCACAAGGTATTTTTTAAAATGAGCTAAGCATCTAAGAGCCCGTAGAAAACTACGGATGAAAAGGGTGCTAACACCTTCCCTTTCCATAATCTACCCCCTTTACTCAGAAAACTCTCGAAAGGTCTTTTTCTGTTCTTTTCACCCTTTCCTTTGTTGGATAAAAGAAAATTCAATGGCAACTCTTGCTTACGACAACATTTGCAAATACAAAATGCAAAACCAGTATAACAGTCGGTTTTGCCATCGTATCACACCGTTATGGGGAATGATGTTTTATTAAGATGTTTTATATGAAGATGTGACACCCTTTTGGTGAATACTCTGATTAATTATATAAATTAATTACGAATATTCCTTAGGGTTTAGAAGGGTGTTACACTACCACCATCTTTGAAAACCGGATTTGTATTTGTGGAAGCCATTTTGAATTTTTTAGGAACATGTTACATTTAACCTGCTCTAATGCTAATTGTAAGTATTTGAGTGCACCTAAGAGGGGAGGGGGGGGGGGGTGGGGGGGGGGGGGTGAATTAGGACTTAGAAAAATGATCTAATTTTAGAATATTTGTTCTTATTTTTCTGGTTTGGTGCAAGAGTTTATAGATGTGTTTCTTTCTTTTCTGGTTTATAATTTGTGATGAATGCGGTAAATACAGAAAAGTAAAGAACACAAAGATGTATTCTGGTTTCCCTTACAGTTCGAGAGTACTTCAGTCCCCTTTCAACATAAAAGATATTTCATTATTGTTATATCCCTAGACAAGAAAACCTAGCATTTCTATACTAGACTCTAACCAATAAAACCACCAAGTACAATCCTCTTGGATCAACCAAATTGAAATGAAAGCAATCCTTTCACTTTCAACCTCTTGCTTCCAACAATCCTGGATAAAAAGGAATACAAAACCAAGTAATCTTAATTCCAACAATCCTAGAAAATAAGATATGAAAATAACAAGAGTTTTTAAGAATATGAAATTGTAGAACAATTATCACTTTGAATGATGTATCAATTTAATTAATCTTCACTTCAAATAAGCAACTTATAATGATAGAATATAGTACTCAAGTGTTCGTAAATATGGTATGAATTTTTCTTGATTGATATGGAAATACATACAAAAAAGTCATTTGTGAAAGTTCAAGAAACACGGTGAAGTATTGAAAAAATATCATGAATAAATGTCATGTTAAAATGAAAAGGATTCATGAAGACTTGCATGAAAAGGTGTTAAAAAGTTGCTGTTTTTTTTTTCAATTTTGTACATGACTTGTTAAGTAGGTTTTGACGGATACCTGACTTAAAAAATTCTGAACATTTTTTTGAATTTCAAAAATAAAATACTGCTTCAGGAAAGTGAAAATTAGGGCGGATTTTAGTGTTGTTACAACAGGTAAACCTACCATAATTTACCAAAAACAGAATGTTTGAAAATTTGAAAAAAAATTAAAATTTGTCTAATTATTTGAACCAACCTTAAGCAACATATATTGATTTATTTAAGTAAATAAATTGTATTTGGAAGTGATTTAACATGGTTCAAACATGAAAAATAAAATTTTAAATGCATGAGAAAAAGTATTTTATTTTAAAGCTAGAAATAGTGAGATATTTTCAACCAAATGAACCATGCATGGAAGTGAATTTTGGAGATTATTTGAGCATAATTTTATCAATATATATTGCATACTTATACCTTAATAAATTAAGATCAATGCAAGTCTTCATAATGTTGCAATCTTGATCCATAGCAATATTGCTTCATGATGCTTTTTATCATCTTTTATATATGCACATAGTAGTTGTCTTCATCAAAACATAATGTTGAACAAGCTTGACTTCACAATCTCCCCCTTTTTGAGGATGACGACCATTGAAAGTTGAGATGCTTGAATCTTTTATAATGAATGATAAACTCTTATGTGAATGCTCATATCATTGATAACCCCCTTTTGATTAAAACTCTCCATTGAATCATTGAGAATATGCATATTTCTTTGGGTTACAATAGTTAGAGACAACCATACACATACACATATATATCTTCTCCCCACTTGTCATTAGCAAAAAGAGTGAGAAATTTTTTATAATACATAAAGAAATTATTGAAAGTAAAAACAATTTATACCAATGAGTTTCACCATAAAAGTGAATTCATAAACCATTTATCTTTTGAGAACAAGATGTTGAAGTCTTTGTCACAAAGTTGGATTTTACTTAGAATATTTTGCTTTAGTCTTTCAACATAAATTAAGTCTTCAATGGATGTGAAAGTTAGTACTCCAACTTTGCCAATGCCAAGAATTCTTTCTTTAAGGTATTCCCCATATGTGAAAGAACCCTTGGACTTTTAAGCTAGATTTGAAAGTTAGTTTATGTCTCCAATCACATGATTAGAGTCACCACTTATCAAAACAACATAGATTTAAAGTGGTCCTCAAACAAACCTACAAAAAAAATTAAGTTTGATTTGGTACCCAATATGCTTTGGGTCCAACATAGTTAGTTCCTTTCTTAATCCACACATAATGGCCACTTGCCACACTAACATTTCTAACATAGCAACATTAGTTGTATGGCCTCTTATACCATAATAAAAACATGTAGGAACAAAGTTACTTTTATATCTAGGAGTATAAGATTTCTTTTCAACAAATCTTTTTCTTTTAGGAGAATGATGAACAACCTTTTGTTGGTTCACTTTCTCTTTGGATAATTGATCACTAGCTTTAATAAAGAGAGTTTTGTTGGAACTTGGTTTATAAAATTTTGAGTAACCAAGCTAACTTTTATCATTAGAATACCTTTGTTGGCTAAGAACATTTTCTAATCAATCTTTTCCCTTTTCATACCTTTCAAGGACTCTTTTTCATTGAACAATTTGGAAAGAAAGTGAATCACAATTATTGCATACAAAATTCCGTTTTGTTCATTAATAATCTTTTGTTTTTCATCCTTGAAATGATTTTCCAATGTCTCAACTTTTTCTTCTAAAGATGAAATATGTTTCTTTTGAGATGAAATAGTTTTGTATAGAATTTTGCATTCATTTAAGAGTTCATCTATTTCACCTTGTGCATCATTATCATAAAGAGAAAATTCATTACAAACGTTATCAATTTCATCATCTGAATGATATGAAGCCATTAATGCAATATTAACATGTTGATTTCTTTCGGAATCAGAAGATGAACTTTTCAATGCTATATATGCTTTATTTGACTTTTTATCTTTATTTATCTTGAATTGTTTCTTCTTCTTTTAAAGTGTAGGACATTCACTTTTAACATGTCCCTTTTCTCCATATTCAAAGCATGTAATCTTCCTTGTTGGTGCTTCCCTTTTTCTTTCTTTTTGTAGAACCTTTTCAATCTTCTTGATAAGATCATCATATTCACTATTAGTGGATTCATCCTCTTCATTTCTATCATGATTTTTGATCCTTGTCTTTACAACAATGTCTTTTGAATCTTTTACCTGGATTTCATGCTTTTCATGTCTTGCATGTTCCGTCTCATATTCTTGAAGTTTCTAATCAAAGTGGAGAAAGTCATTTTGGATAGATTCTTCTTCTCAGATATTACATTCACTTTTGGTTACCATTCTCTGGATAAATACATAAGCACTTTAAGAATAAGTTCATCATTAGTTAAAGTCTTACCAAGTGCTTTCAAATGATTTATCAAATGCACAAATATTTTCTGCAAGGCGAGGATTGATTTTTGGCGCTGTATTCAGAATAACTTGTACTCTTGACTTAAGGTATTCAATTTAAATCTTTTAACTTCAGAGGTTCCTTCATGAATTTCTACCAATTTATCCCAAATTTCTTTTACCGTTGTGCATGTCGAAATACGAAAGAATTCATCCATACTAAGTGCACCTTGAAGAAGATTGATTTCTTTTTTGTCATAGAGAACTTTTTCTTATCATCGTCATCCCATGAACCTTTAGGTGTTGCTGTTCCAACACCATTAACAACACTTGTAGGAACAGAGAAGCCATTTTAGAAAGTATCCTATATTTCTTCACCTTGTGCTTCTAAGTGTGCCTTCATGCAAATTTTTAAAATATCAAAGTATTCACCACAAAACAATTGAGGCTTGTTATTGCTACCATCATCTTTGAAAACCGCATTTGTATTTGCGGAAGCCATTTTGGATATTTTAGGAACATGTTAGCTATAACCTGCTCTGATGTTAATTATAAGTATTTGATTGCACCAAAGAGGGGGGGATTAGGACTTTGAAAAATTATCTTATTTTAGAATATTTGTTCTAATTTTTCTGGTTTTGTGCAAGAGTTTGTAGATGTGTTTCTTTCTTTTCTGGTTTATGATTTGTGATAAAAGCAGTAAATGTGGAAAAGTAAAGAACACTAGGATATATCCTGATTCCCCTCACAGTCCGAGAGTACTCCAGTCTCCTTTCAAAATGAAAGAGATTTCATTATTGTTAGATCTCTAGACAAGACAACCTAGCATTCTATACAAGACTCTAACCAATAAAACCACCAAGAAAAATCCTCTTGGATCAACCAAGTTAAGATGAGAACAATCCTTTCACTTTCAACCTCTCGCGTGCAACAATCTTGGATAGCAAGGAATACTAAACCAAGTAATCTTAATTACAACGATCCTAGAAAATAAGATATGAAAATAATAAGAGTTTTTAAGAATATGAAATTGTAGAATAATTATCACTTTGAATGATGTATCAATTTAATTGATCTTCAATTCAAACAAGTAACTTATAATGATAAAATATAGTGCTCAAGTGTTTGTAAATATGGTATAAATTTTTCTGGATTGATATGGAAATACATACATAATTTTTTTGTGAAAGTTCAAGAAACAATGACATTTGATGGAAATTCGAATGAGTAAGAGTTTGTTAAATTGAAATGGAAGAGGTGAGTTTTGAATTTAAAAAATCAAGTATTTATAAGTGCATAACACCTCTATAAAATATGGTAAAGTTATGAAAAAATATCATGAACAAATGCCATTGTTAAAATGAAAAGGATTCATGAAGCTTGCATGAAAAGGTGTTAAAAAGTTGCTGTTTTATTTCAATTTCGTACAAGACTTATTAAGTTGGTTTTAACGGATAGCTGACTTAACAAATGCAGAACATTTTTTGAATTTCAAAAACAAAATACTGCTTCAGACCGGTGCAATTTAGGACGGTTTTTAGTTTTGTTACGACAGGTAAAACTGCCAAAATTTACCAAAAACAGAGTGCTTGAAAAATTAAAAATTTGTCTAAAATTATTTGAACCAATCTTATGCAACATCCATTGATTTTATTCAAGTAAATATATTATATTTGAAAGTGATTTAACAAGGTTCAAACATGAAAATTAAATTATTAAATGCATGAGAAAAATATTTTGTTTTAAATATAGAAATGGTGAGATATTATCAACCAAATGAACTATGCATGCAAGTAAATTTTAGGGTTTATTTTGAGCACTACTTTATCAATGTATATTGAATTATTATACCTCAATAAATTAAGATCAATTTAAATCTTCATAATATTACAATCTTGTTCCATAGCCATATTGCTTCATGATGTTTTTTCTCATCCTTTAATATATGCACATAGTAGTTGTCTTCATCAAAATATAATGTTGAAGAAGCTTGACTTCACAATCTCATCCTTTTTGATGATGACAAACATTGAAAATTGAGATGCTTGAATCTTTTAGAATGAATAAGAAACTCTTATGTGAATGCCCCTTATCTTTGATAACTCCATCTTAATCAAATCTCTCCCTTGGATCATAGAGAATTTGCATATTTCTTTGGGCTGCAATAGTTAGAGACAAGCATATACATACACATTTATATCTTCTCCCCCTTTGTCATCGGAAAAAAGGATGGGAAATTTTTTATAATACATCAATAAATTATTAAAAGTAAAAACAACTTATACCAATGAGTTTCACCTCAAGAGTGACTTCATAAACCATTTATCTTTTGAGAACATGATGTTGAAGTCTTTATCACAAAGTTGGGTTTTACTTAAAATATTTTTCTTTAGTCTTTCAACATAAAGTAAGTCTTTAATGGATATGAAAGTTAGTGCTTCAACTTTGCCAATGCCAAGAATTCTTTCTTTAAGGTATTCCTCATATGTTAAACAACCCTTGGACTTTTGAACTAGATTTGAAAGTTAATTTATGTCTCCAATCAAATGCTTAGAGCTACCACTTATCAAAACAACATAGTTTTAAAGTGGTCCTCAAACAAACCTACAAAACAAATTAAGTTTGATTTGGTACCCAATGTGTTTTGAGTCCATCGTAGTTAGTTCATTTCTTAATCTACACATAATGACCAATTGGAACACTAACATTTCTAACATAACAAGCATTAGGTGTATGTCCACTTATACCATAATAAAAACATATAGAAACAAAGTTACTTTTATATCTAGGAGTATAAGGTTTCTTTTTAACAAATATTTTCCTTTTAGGATAATGATGAATAATCTTTGGTTGGTTCACTTTCTCTTTGGATAATTGATAACTAGCTTTAACAAAGAGAGTTTTATTGGAACTTGGTATAGAAAATTTTGAGTAACCAAGACCACTTTTATCATTAGAATATACCTTTGTTGACTAAGATCATTTTCCAATCCAACTTGTCCCTTTTCATACCTTTCAAGGACTCTTTTTAATTGAACAATTTGGAAATAAAGTGATCACAATTATTGCATACAAAATTGTATTTTTGTTCATTAATAATATTTTGTTTTTCATCCTTGAAATTATTTTCCAATGTCTCAACTTTTTCTTCTAAATATGAAATATGTTTATTTTGAGATGAAATTGTTTTTTTATACAGAATTTTACATTTATTTAAGAGTTCATCTATTGTATCTTGTGCATCATAATCATAAAGATAAAATTCATTACTAACCTCATCAATTTCATCATCCGAATGATGTGAAGCTATTAATGCAAGATTAATATGTTGATTACTTTCGAAATTGGAAGATGAACTTTCTCATGCTATATATGCTTTCTTTGACTTCTTATCTTTATTTATCTTGAAATATTTATTCTTCTTTTCAAGTATAGGACATTCACTTTTAACATGCCCATTTTATCCATATTCAAAGCATGTAACCTTCCTTGTTGGTGCTTCTCTTTTTCTTTCTTTTCATAGAACCTTTTCAATCTTCTTGATAAGATCATCATCTTCACTACTAGTGAATTCATCCTCTTGATTTCTATCATGATTTTTTATCCTTGTATTTAAAGCAATGTCTTTTGAATCTTTACCTGGATTTCATGCTTTTCAAGTCTTGCAAGTTCTGTATCATATTCTTGAAGTTTTCCAAACAAAGTGACTGAAGTCATTGTGGATAGGTTCTTCTTCTCGGATATTACCATCACTTTTGTTTTTCATTCCCTGGATAAAGATCTAAGCACTTTAAGATTAATTTCATCATTAGTTAAAGTCTTACAGAGTGCTTTCAATTGATTTTTCAAATGCACAAATCTTTTCTGCAAGTCGAGGATTGATTCCCGGTGCTGCATTCGAATAACTCATACTCTTGACTCAAGGTATTCAATCTAGATCTTTTAACTTTAACAGTTCTTTCATGAGTTTCTACCAATGTATCCCAAATTTATTTTACCGTTGTGCATGCTGAAATACAAAAGAATTCATCCATACTAAATGCACCTTGAAGAAGATTGATTGTCTTTTTGTCATAGAGGATGTTTTTCTTATCATTGTCATCCCATGAACCTTTAGGCTTTCCTGTTCCAAGTCCATTAATAATAATTGTAGGAATAAAGAGGGGAATTTTGGACAGCATCCCATATTTCTTCTCCTTGTACTTCTAAGTGAACCTTCATGCCAATTTTCCAAAAATCAAAGTATTCACCATAAAACAATGGAGGCTTGTTATTGCTACCACCATCTTTAAAAACCAGATTTGTATTTACGGAAGCCATTTTGGATCTTTTAGGAACAATTATAAGTACAATTATTGTTGATGCCAATTGTAAGTATTTGATTGCGCCTAAGAGGGGGGAGGGGGGGGGGGGGGTGAATTAGGACTTTGAAAAATTATCCGGTTTTAGAATAGTTGTTCTTATTTTTTTGGTTTGGTGCAAGAGTTTATAGATGTGTTTATTTATTTTTGGAGATTATTTTGAGCATTATTTTATCAATAATTATTGCATCCTTATACCTCAATAAATTAAGATCAATGAAAGTCTTTATATTGTTGCAATCTTGATCCATAGTCATATTGCTTCATGATGCTTTTTCTCATCCTTTAATATATGAACATAGTAGTTGTCTTTATCAAAACATAATACTGAAGAATCTTGACTTCATATGGGGTTCTTTGATGATTTTGAGAAGATCCACCAGTGGAACTGGGGGGATATTTATTTTGTGTACTTGTATACGAAGCTGTCTGAAGGATGTAAGTGAAAAACGAAGCAGATGACCGACAACATCACACTCCTGACGGTAAAACTTCTTGGTATTTGTGGTGTTTTGTTAATTATTGTGATTTCGTTACTAAATAATAATTATTTTTATTTTAGGGCTGGATCCTAACGCACTTCCCCCATATCTCGGGTTGGTCACTAGCTAGGGATTATTGTAAGTGTTTGTTGGCAGTAATTTTGGTAAAACACTGACTTGATAATGTTTTGATAAATGTCTTGAAATTTGAAGCAAACTGGTTTTGAATGATGCCAAAGTAGATTTTTTGACATCTGCCTCCTAACCTGAACGTGACTTCATATTTGTTTCCAATATTCTATTTTATGTTTTTATGCGCGCCATTATTCAGGATTTGTGACTCATAGTTTGCGAAAAATATGGAGGAATATTTTTCTATTTGCATTATCCTTATGGATTAAATCTTGGCCTGTTTTCATGGAAATATTCAAGGGATTGGAATATTTGTTTTTCCAGCCCAAGCCCACTGCTGCGCCTTTATAAGGACTTGCATCCTTATTTGTTTGACTGCAAATTTTGAAGAAGAATATATTCTTTCTGTTTTAGAAGTCTAAGTCTTTTTAATTGTAATACACTCTAAGTATTGGTTTAATACTTGAGTTGTAATTAGAGTTGTTAATTGTGGATCATTCATAAGCTTTTAAGTATTAAATGATTGAAGTCTTTAAAACTTAATATTTCTAATGTCCTTCACTGTTAGTGATTGAAGGGATTTGAGGAGGGCCTCATACCTAAGTGTGCCTTAGGTAGAAGTATAGCACGAGTAGTGATTAAGTGATTAGATCGTAAACTGGTTGTTTATTGAGGGTCTATGAATTGATACTATTTAGTGGACTTGTCCCTGACTTGGTAGCCCCCAGAGTAGGTGTTGTTGTACACCGAACTGGGTTAACAATCCCTTGTGTTTTTACTTCTTTTAATATTGTTGCATTTTATGTTGTCCTCAGATATGTGTATTGTGACATCTCCTTCGACATCACATATCTGATACCAGAATTTCAATTGGTATCAGAGCAGGCATCCTGCTCTATATCTGGGTGAGATCTAGGGAAGACACTTTATGGTACTATGGACAGGGAAGAAGGATTTGTGAGCAGACCACCCATTCTGGATGGAAGCAATTATGACTATTGGAAACCACATATGGTGGCATTTCTAAAGTATCTGGACAATAGGTCTTGGAAATCTGTCTTAAAAGGATGGAAACACCCTGTCAAATTGGGAGAAAATGGAGAACATACTTCTGAGTTAAATCCAGAAGAAGATTGATCTAAAGAAGAGGATGAAATTGCTCTTGGAAATTCTAAATCCTTGAATGATATATTCAATGGAATTGATAAGAACATTTTTAGATTAGTGAACACATGTGAAGTAGCTAAGGATGTCTGGGGGATTATTCAACTACCCATGAAGGCACGTCCAAAGTGAAGATGTCAAGACTTCAGTTGCTCACCACCAGATTTGAAAATATGAGAATGAATGATGATGAAAGCATTAATGACTTCCATATGAACATCCTTGAGATTGCTAATGCTGCCAGTGCTTTAGGAGAAAAAAATTCCAAAAGACAAACTGGTGAGAAAGATGCTTAGGTCTCTTCCCAAGAGATTTGATATGAAAGTGACTGTCATAGAAGAAGCACAAGACATTGACAATATGAAAATAGATGAACTTGTTGGATCACTTCAGACATTTGAATTAAGCATCAATGAAAGATCTGAAAAGAAGAACAAAAGCATAGCTTTTGTAAATACTATACCCCCAAATTTTCCCTCTCTTTTTCAAGACATTCCTCACAAAGGATCTCCAATGCTCAAGGATTCTTAAGGAATTGATCAGACAAAATCATCTCCGAAGCACCAAGACTCCAAATTAGGGTTTTGACAGAGAGTTGCCAATCTTTGACTTTTGACCTAGTACATGACTTATTGGTTCGAAATATGATCTCAAGGATTCAAGTACATCATTTTAACCTAATCACATATTTCAATTCATCTCCCGAGATCAGCGGATTGATAGATGAAATTTGGTCAACTGGTGAAAAAAAGAGTCAATTGTACACTGAAAAGTCAAACTTTGACTTTAGACCAAATTTGAGTTTCAAAGATCACATTTCATCAAGATATTCAAAAATATGAAATTTGATCATCAAGAAATCAAGAAAGTCAAAAGTCATTTTGAAAAGTCAAACTTTGCAAGATTTAGAGATTTTCCTAAGTGTTTTTTATACATGTTAATTTCATGACATCTTTTCACCACAACTCAAGATAATTCAAGATGTTACAAGTTTTCAAGTAAAGAACAAAGCTGCATTTTTAAGTTAGAATTTGCAAAGTTACAAATCCTAAGCTTTGTCTTGTTTGAACTTTTCTCTTTGACTCAATCTTCAAACCTTTTCCACTATGCTGTCCACATATATGCCTTGTCTTTGTTACAAGCTGCATAAATCTGTCTACAAAACCAGACTTGTATCATGCTACAAATGTTACTGTCCAAAAAAACCCTAAAATCTGATATGATGCCAAGTCCAAGCCTGCTGCTACTAGCCCAAAACCATGTCAAAAACAGTCTACTGTCCTGTACAAAGCCAGCCTTGTACCAACCTGCCACTCCACTCCAAAACTGCTACAAAACAGTCCTGCTATGCTTCCCCTAACCCTGTCCAAACCTACACATATCAGTCCCATATTTGCATAAAATTGGCACTTAAGAGCTGCATCTAAAAAGTAATGAAACATCATGCCAAAATAGTTCAAAAAACTTATCTATTTCCCTCCCAAATTTCAGTCTATTTCATCTATAAATAAGTTGTTTCATAACACACATAAGGGGGAGTTTAGAGAAGAGATTTTGGAGGAAAAGAGAGGTTTTTGTTGAAAGCGAAAGAGAAAGAAATCTGAAAAATCTAACATAACTTTTGTAACCTCTGCTCATATTCAACTCTATCTTCATGCATAAAAACAAAACCTCAACCCATTGTTCCACCTTGCAAGCTTTCCCATAAACCAACTATCCAAACACTTCACATCATATAGAGATTGTTCAAACACAAGAATAGTTTCTTTAGTGGCATTATCATCACCTTCCAAACACAAACAAGAAATAGTATTGTGCAACTTGACTGGTTTGAAGTGATTCAGCAGCTTTCAATACAAAATAACGGTTGGAGAAACTTCCCGGAGGTTCACTAAAGCCATTCTGATCATCACAGCATTTTGAAAGGTGTTCAAACTAAAAACACAAATTTCAGTTTCAAAGCAAGTCTTCTTGACTTTGAGCTCTTCATTTCAAACATCATTAGTGATTCATTTTTTGAAGATAAATGTAGATATCATAGCCTTGAAGCAAACCATATGTTTGTTTTTCATGTTTATCAATTATATGTTGAGAATTGACTTGTACATGTAGCAAAACAATGTTAGAACTGAAAAAAATAAGTTATGAGTCGATGCATATTTCTATGTGTTGACACATATATGGTGTAAAACAAGTTATGGGTTGACACAAAACATGCATGAGTCGACTCATTTTAGTTACAGAACAAGGTATGAGTCGATACAGGGCTTTATGCATCGATGCATACTGTTATCCAGGCACAATACAAAGAGACAAAAGGTGTATGAGTCGACACAAAACACGAATGTGTCGACACATACCATTATGTATCGACTCATACTAAGTTGATTTTAATTTTCCATAAACAAGAAGTGTTATGTATCAATGCATAAATGCATGTGCCGATACATAACAGTTTAAAAATGGTTTTGCTTTCTTTTTACACTACCTTTATACTTTTTTTAAATATTTTTTCATTAATATTCATTTATTCAATATGGTTGTAATAATTAGGCTTGTATTTCATCTCCATTTGTAAATTGTACCCCCATCCCCCAAGTGATGTAATAGCGTAGGATTTTTTCCGCAATTTATTGCTTTAATATAATGGTTAGTAATTAGGGTGTGTATGACAAGATAATATCAACCGTTAGAAAACCATAATCTCAAAGACAAAAATTCATGCAATAAAATACACTTTTCACACACGCACCTCTAGGGTAACCTCGCTTGTTGCCTCGAAAAATACTCATATCCCTCGAATGTGGGACACTTTAGCAAAGACCCTCAATAAAAAAGATCGTAGTCCCTCGATGACCCTTCGACATTGCCTTTGGCAAAAAGATCTTAGTCCCTTATAACAATTGCTAATGCATCTCATAGGTTTCCTTCTATGACTATACGACGACCCGTGCCCGTCCCTTCACATCCAATGATAGAGCTTCTTATCAAACAATGGTAATATAGCAACATCTAAAGGAGGAGGAAAAGAACTAAGACCCTTTTAATTATGTAGAACGTTCATAGTTGCTTGCTCACGAAATTTTCAAAACAACATCTTTCAAAACACACCAACACTTTCAAAACGAAATATTTTCAAAAGTCAACACTTTCTATACATTCTTATGGAGACAAGAATCATTACAAAGTTCGCCTAAACGAAGTCACTTTTCAAAAATACTTTCAAAAACAATCACAAACACATTTCAAACAAAGAATTTTCAAAGTGAGCTAGCAACTAAGAGCCCGTAGATAACTACGGATGAAAAGGGTGCTAACACCTTCCCTTTTCATAATCTACCCCCCGAACTCAAGAAAATTCTCAAAAGGTCTTTCCTGTTCTTTTCACCCTATACTTTATTAGATAAAAGAAAATTCGATGTCGACTCTTGCTATCCGCAACAATTGCGATAAAACGTAAAACACCCAAGTCAGTTCTCCCACCGTATTACAGAACTGACGACTTTGCTGGGGAGACATACTTAAAAGTGGGGTTACCTTAGAGCTATATCACCTTTAAATTCTTCCATTTATTTGCTTTACATTTATGGGTCCTTGTTTGGGTTTTTATTGATCCTCCATCTGGATCGGGGAACATTATTAGTTAAGTAGCAATAAATCGTGGGGACTGTGCAAGGTATACCGACATGGTTGAAGCGATCTCTATGTTAGTGTGACACATTTGTTGGTACTGGTATCCCTTGAGTCTAATCAAGGAGAATACGGGGCCGCTGTGCGGTGTCATAAAGCACTAACTGACCATAAAACCTTTAAATGAACAACTTGGCCATTAGGAAGTAGTGAGGTAGCCGACTTTGGTGCAGTCCGAAGTTGGTTGAAACTCGATGCTACGCTCATTAAGATCAGACTTTTGGGATATTTCGGTCGCCAATAAAGAGGCTTACGTTGAAACAATTCCTGATGAAGAAAGATCAATGATATTGAGATTCCCTAGAATTCGATTACTTTCTAGGACAGGTTGAACCAACTAAACTTCAAGAGGGTACTTACCTATGAACCTCATGCAATCCTAAACCTAAGAACTTATTTGCTTTGTGTGTATATGGTTACTTGTACATAACATCATGACATCATACCATGACATTTTGCACTAACCATTTCAAGGATTTTTGGGATTTATCTTTGTGATGTTTTATAGGACATGACTTCCACTCGCAGGAATACCATCCAAGTCAACCTCGTAAGAGTGCCTCCTCAACTCAAAGAGTTAGCATCAAGGGTTCCTTAGTGTGATACGGTGGGAGAACTGACTTGGGATTTTGCGTTTGTTTTCGCACTTGTTCGGTTTAGCAAGAGTCGCCACCGACTTTTTATTTTATCCTAAGGAAAGGTCAAAAAGCACAGGAAATACCTTTGAGATGTTTTCGTGGGTTCGGGGGGTAGATTATGAAAAGGGAAGGTGCTAGCACCCTTTTCATCCATGGTTATCCATGGGCTCTTAGTTACTTGTTTTAGATCACTTGCCTTTGCTTTTCAATTGTTTGAAATGGTGCTTTGTGTGTGTGGTTTTGAAAATGATTTGAAAAAGATGCCTTGTCTAGGAAACCTTTGTAATGATTCTTGTTTGAATATATACAAAGGTGTGTGTCTTTTTGAAAAGATAATTCAATGTTTTAAAAGTTGTTTTTGAAACTGTTTTGAAGTTGTGTTGTGAAGTGTGTTTTGAAAAATGGCAAGGATGTTTTGCAAGACTTTTGATCAAGTAACTAAGAGTTGTCTACCCTATTTTTACTAAAAAATCTTTCTCATGTTTTTAACCCTTTTAACAGTGTTGTTTCACCATTGTGTTTGATGAACAACCTTGCGTTAGGATGTTTGGCGGGACAGGCGCGAGTCATCGTATACAATCATTGAAGGCAACTTGTGAGACGCTCTAGCAATTTTGTAAGGGACGAGATCATTTTATCGAAGGCAACATCGAGGGTCATCGAGGGACTACGATATTTGTTTATCGAAGGGACATTTGCTAGAGTGTCTCATACTCGAGGGACATGATTGCATTTCCGAGGCAACAAGCGAGGTTACCCTAGAGGTGCAAGTGTGAATGGTGTATTGATTTTCATGCATTTATCTTGTATTAGGTTATCTAGCAGTTGATTTTGAATCTTCGCATACAAACCCTAATTACTATACAGTATATGGAAAGCGATAAATTGCGGGAATTTAAAGTCTAAGTTATTACAAATAAGTATTCGGGGATGGGGGTACAAATGTTTACAAATGGGGATGAGTCTTATCAGAATAATGTCCCAAATATTATGGGTTACAACCAAATCGAACCGTCGCATTCTCAATGTAAAATATAACAAGGTATAAGAATCAAAGAGAATCAAAAGTATTGTGAGATGTATGTGGTTATTTACAAATGATCAAATGAAAATTCTAACCTAAAAAGATTATATATTATTTGTATTTTTATTAATTAGAAACTTATATAAAAGATTAATTTAAACGAAGTATTTGATTAAATATACAAATATTACGAAAAATATATCAAAACAAATTTATTATTAGTTCTCTTTATTATTAACAAAATAAAAAAACTTTTTAGAATAAAAAACACAAAAAAGAAAAGTATTATATATATATATATATATATATATATATATATATATATATATATATATTTAGAGAAAGTAAATTAATTAATCAAAGAAAAGAATATTATTTTGGAAATTAAAAAAAGTAGAGTGATGGGCCTAGGTATATGTTTTTGGATGGCCCAAAGTGATATAAAAAGAACAAAAAGATGCTGAAAGGAAAAATGGGGGGGGGGGGTGTAGGCGCTGGAAAGCAATTGGGCTTAAGGGTTTATGGGGCAAAAGCCCAAACGAAACGTACAACTCCTATTTTTTTTAGGGTTTGAACAAACTATTTTCAGAATCAGGGTTAACATTTTGTGAACGGCGCCGCTCCTTCTCTCGTTTTTGTCCTCTTCATCGTTCTCAAACACCAAGAGCAACTGATGTCCTCTCCCCTCGCCTTAGGCTGCCAGAGTATTTACCTCCATCTTCCTCTCTCCGCGACTATACAGGGCGGCGATTCGAAAGGGTATGCGTTTTTCTTTACAGTTTAAGTTCGTGCATGTTTAATTCTTGCATGTTTGATTGTTTGCAAAGCTTTGATCTTTGATATTTATGTATGAGGTGTAGGGAAAGAAGACAATACCTTTGGGGTTTTGTTTCTGGAGAGGCGACAGAGGGAGAGGAACACGAGATTGGTGAAGCTCTCAGGTGGCCGGAGGAGGGAGGAGTGTGATGACGCTTATCTGGTACTTCGTATCTTTTTGATTTCTTCTTTAAATTGTTTTGTGATGAGGTTGCTCTGAAAACACTTGCTTCTGAGTTCTCTCTTCTTCTTCTCCTTTGCTATGTTAGTGATGATCCAGTCTGAAACATTGTTTTTGATATGTTTCTCTTTGTTGGCTTGATGATTCTGATGATGAATTTTACTCTGAAGATTGTTGTTTGTTCTTTTCACTTCTGACTTCTTCCTCTTCTTTGGGCTTTGTTGATTCTGATGATGAATTTATTCTGAAGATTGTTCGTTTTGGTGTTTTTTTGATTGTTGATGATGAATGTTGTTTTTGAGATTGTATCATTCTCTTCTGAATCTTATCTTCTTTGAAGGTTGGATATCTGTCAGTGATGACTGTATTCTGAGATTCGCTTTTGATATGTTTTTCTTTGTTTTGGTTATTGACTACTGACTGTTGATGATGAGACTCATGTTCTGAGACTTCTTGGTTGTTTTGCTTTGAAGGAAAGCTTGCTTGAAGGTTTGTAGTTTAGGCCGGTTACTGAGTTTGGCTTGCTTGAAGGTTTGTAGTTTGGGCAGGTTACTGAGTTTTGCTTGCTTCTGAGTTTTTGCAAGTTTTTAAAACAGGCTTGTATCTTTGAAAAGGAGCAGGCTTGCTGCTGGCTTTGGAAAACAGGTTTTGAAGGTTTGTTGTGTTTGGTTGTGCTTGTGTTACAAGCAGTTTTGCAGGTTATGACAGGTTTGATTTTGGGCAGTTTTACAAGTTTGATAACTTGCAGTTATGCAGGTTGTCTTGCTTCTGGTTTTGCTTTTTGAGTTGCAGTTTTGTTTGATGCTTGTATTTACAAGCAGTTTTGCAGGTTTTGCAAGTTTGATAACTTGCAGTTGTACAAGCCACAGGTTTGGAGGCTGGTTTGTTGAGCAGATTTGGATCTTTTTGTTATGCAGGCCACAGGCTTTAGGCAGGCTTGGAGGCTTGTTGAGCTTGCTTTTGTTTTTGAGGCAGTTTTGCTTCTGGTTTTGCTTGTAGTTACAGTTTGTGGCCCTCCTTGAACTGTTAGACTGTTCTCTTCTCTTATATCTTTTAAGCCTGCCAAAACTGCAAACCTTTTTCTGATTCTCTCTTTCTCTCTCCATAAAAAGCATTTTTAATTGCTTAATGTACTTTTTTCTGAAAAGATTGTTGGCCAGAAAATGATGAGATATTTTGACAAGCTTGCTTGCTTGTATCTTGGTTTATCTCTGCATTGTACTTCCATATTTTCTGCATTGACAGTTTTGTGTACTTTGACAGCTTAGTTTACTTGGTTTGCTTTTGTGCAACTTGGTTTGCTTTTGATTGACTAGTGCAATTTGTTGTTCAGTTTGACATTGTGCAGCTTGTGCCTTCTTTGTGTGCAGCCTTGTGCCTTGTATCTTTGCATTTAATTGATTGTATGCTTTGCAAATTATTTTACTTTCCTCTTTGTGAACCAAGAAGAGAAATCTTCTTGTGATTTGCAAAGAGGAAAAGAAAAACATGATGAAAACAAAAACAATCTGATTCCGGCCAACAAGCTTTAATGATGATCTTTTATTTATCTGCTTAAAACTGCTTTTTAATTTAACTGTACTGATTTCTTTTTCTGTTTTTGTAGGTAAATACCAGTTGGATAATGGAAGAAGCAGTAGAAGATAGAAGACTTCAAGAGAACTTAGACTTTAGATTTATTTTCTTTTTATTGTAATAGATATTATTGTA
The DNA here is from genome assembly GCA_948472305.1 of Vicia faba. Classification (NCBI taxonomy): domain Eukaryota; kingdom Viridiplantae; phylum Streptophyta; class Magnoliopsida; order Fabales; family Fabaceae; genus Vicia; species Vicia faba. Next base: position 1,182,366,730 of record OX451739.1, on the reverse strand, counting down.
AACACTGTAAATAAATTTACAGTATTCGAATAACATTTGTAACAACATTTAAAATAAATAAAAAGTCTTTGTCAGATATTTCCTTATTTCTTTTGCACTGTCTATTTAATTATTTAAATCTCTTGAATTAAAATAACTGGAAATGCATCCCAATAATTTTAACTCAGATAAAATAAATAATCAACAAACTTTGCAGTCTCGCAACCTTGCATTAACCACAATACACCCATCATTCCAATTAATCATATGCTTTGTACAGTTAAACAAACAAAAATCCATACACCTTTCACTTCACTGATCAAACCAATGCTTCAAACTTTCAATCAAAACCCTCAGCTCCTAGCCCAGATGTTTAGGTTTCGAGAAACAAACAACAATCTTGAACAAGCGTAAAAACAATGTAACAGTCAATTGAAATACTGTGGATTCAAATTCTTCTGAGAAATACAAGTGAAAAACCTTAATTCCAGATTTACCGTCAAAGAAAAGTCTGCTTGATCAATTCCTGAGCCAAACTCAACCAAATCAATAGAAACCCTAATTCTGGATAGACTGATAAGAAAAATCTGTTTGACTGATTTAAAATTAATGGAAACCCTAATTTAGGATTGATTGATAAAGAAAAGTCTGTTTGACCGATTCTTGAGCCAATCTGAAAAAATCAGGGAAAATCTCGAAGTTGTGATTTCTTGTGAAAAAGGAAGGGCAAATTTTGGGGTACAACAGTTGCCCCTATTCAATCTTCTTGAACCTGAAGAGTTAGATTGGCAAGTTTGCCTTTCGCGACTCGAAGGTAAAAGATGATTGGACACTAGAGTGCCCACAAATTTGCACTCGTCAAAGCATAGTTGAGGGAATGGGCTTAAAGATGCCATTTGGAGATGTGACAGAATCTTGTCGGAGATGGGCTTAAAGATGCCATCTAGAGAATGTTTGTTAAACTGTGTGTCATAGGTGAGTGGGTGAGTATCAGAAAGGTGTCCATGTTTTGGAACATCTCTGAGCTAGGGGTCTGAATAAGCAATAGATTGACATCTATGTTGGGAAGCATCCGTAAACTGTTTTCAAAAGTTAAATCTGAACAAGCGATAGATTAACATCCGTGTTTGGAGAATCCGTAAACTATTTTCAGAAGTCTTGAGTCTGAACAAGCGATAGATTAACATCCGTGTTTGGAGAATCTGTAAACTGTTTTCAGAAGTTGAGTCTGAACAAGCGATAGATTAACATCCGTGTTTGGAGAATCCGTAAACTGTTTTCAGAAGTCTTGAGTCTGAACAAGCGATAGATTAACATCCGTGTTTGGAGAATCCGTAAACTGTTTTCAGAAGTTGAAGTTGAATAAGCAATAGATCAACATCTGTGTTTGGAAGCATCCGTAAAATGTTTTCAAAAGTTGAATCTGAACAAGCGATAGATTAACATCCGTGTTTAGAGAATCTGTAAACTGTTTTCAGAAGTTGAAGTTGAATAAGCAATAGATCAACATCCGTGTTTTGAAGCATCCGTAAACTGTTTTTAAAAGTTGAATCTGAACAAGCGATATATTAACATCCGTGTTTGGAGAATCCGTAAACTGTTTTCAGAAGTCTTGAAGTTGAATAAGCAATAGATTAGCATCCGTGTTTGGAAGCATCCGTAAACTGTTTTCAAAAGTTGAATCTGAACAGGCGATAGATTAACATCCGTGTTTGGAGAATCCATAAACTGTTTTCAAAAGTTGAAGTTGAATAAGCAATAGATTAACATCCGTGTTTGGAAGCATCCGTAAACTGTTTTCAAAAGTTGAATCTGAACAAGCGATAGATTAACATCCGTGTTTGGAGAATCCGTAAACTGTTTTCAGAAGTCTTGAATCTGTATGAGTAGCAAAATGACTTCCGTGTCTGGAGTGTATCTGAAACTGTAACTGGGATCTGAAGTTGAGATCTGTATGAGTAGCAGAATGACTTCCGTGTTTGGAGTGTATCTGAGACTGTAACTGTATTTGGAATTTTGAATAAATATCAGAATGACTGCCGTGTCTTGAGTGTATCTGTATTGTATCTGAATTTGTGGTTGATAGTTGAATCTGAATGAGAGATAGAATGGCCATCGTGTCTGGAGTGTATCTAGTCTGTATCGGATTACCGAAGTCTGAATAAGTAGTAGAATGACCGCCATGTCTGGGGTGTATCTGTACTGTATTTGGACTCGAAATTGTGAATGAGTAATAGAATGACCGCCGTGTCTGGGGTGTATCCATATTATATCTGAATAATTGTTAACGATAGCCTTTTGATCTTATCCTGAAAAGGGTAAAATGTTAGCTAAAACACAAAGTTATGTTGCATGATATGTATGATGCAATGAATTGTGTTTCATCAATGTTTATGATATATGTATGTAATGGATGTGCATGTAAGCTGAGTAGCTGTCTTGCTGAGGAAGATGAATCCTGGATAGTGAAATCTTTGACTGCTGCTGGGGAAAGTAAATCCTTGACTACTGCTGGGGATTGAAAATCCTTTGATCGTTGAAAATGAGAAGTCCTGTGACCACCGTTGGGGAATCAAGAGTTTGGGTTGTATTCTAATTTACTGGGGATTCCTGTTTTGAGGAGATCTTCACTGGGAAATATCTGAATACTTTGTGAGGTACTAAGAATGAGAGTCTTTGTTCTGCTTGGGGAATAAGAATTCTGTGGGGAATAGCCACACTGTTGAAAAGTAGCTATCTTGTTGGAGTGTAAAAACTCAGATTCTGGAAAAAGCTTATTCCTGTCTGGAAGAAGTTCAGGTTTAGGTCGTATGCCACTTTAAGAATGAGAATCTTCATTCTGTTGGGAATACCAGAAATTCAGATGTTATACCACTTTGAGAAATGAGAATCTTCATTCTGTCGGGAAAATCAGGAGGTTGGGTGTATGCCAATCTACTGGGGAAGCCAAAATGAGAATCTTCATTCAGGTCTTGGGTCATAAGATTGGGTGTATGCCAATCTCTTGGGGTTTTAAGGATGAGAATCTTCATTCTGTTAAGGGTCAGGAAATTGGGAGTATACCAATCTTCTGAGGTTTCAAGGAGGAGAATCTTCATTTTGTTAAGGGTCAGGAAGTTGGGAGTATACCAATCTTCTGAGGTTTCAAAGATAAGAATCTTCGTTCTGTTAAGGGTCAGGAAATTGGGAGTATACCAATTGTGATACGGTGGGAGAACTGACTTGAGGTTTTGCGTTTTGTATTCGCACTTGTTCGGTTTAGCAAGAGTCGCCACCGAATTTTTATTTTATCCTAAAGGAAAGGTTAAAAAGCACAGGAAAAACCTTTTGAGATGTTTCGTGGGTTCAGGGGGTAGATTATGAAAAGGGAAGGTATTAGCACCCTTTTCATCCATGGTTATCCATGGGCTCTTAGTTACTTGGTTTTAGATCACTTGCCTTGATTTTTGATTGCATGAAAATGGTGTGTGTATGTGTGTGTTTTGAAAATGTTTTTGAAATAGACGCCTTTGTTTCGGCAACCATTGTAATGACTCGTGTTTGAGTATATACAACAGTGTGTATCTTTTCGAAAAAATGTTTCAAAATGTTTTTGGAAGTTTGTTTTGAAAGTGTTTGTGAAGTGTGGTTTTGAAAAGGAGGCAAGTGTTTTTGCAAGTTGATTTCAAGTAACTAAGATTTTTGTCTACCCCTATTGTACTAAAAGGTTTTCTCTATGTTTTCAACCCTTTTTAACAATTTTGTTCCACCATTGAATTTGGTGGACAATCTTGCGTTTAGGATGTTAACGGGACGGACGCGGGTCATCGTATGGACCATGAATGCAATGGTGCCAAGTGTCTTTGGCAATTTGCTTGAAGGGACTATGATCATTTAGATAGGCAACTTTCGAAAGCGTCATCGAGGGACTTATGATCATTTGAATTGTTTTGCCAAAGAAACTCGACGTGCAAGCATGGCCCATTTTGGAAGGCAACATGTGGGATTACCCTAGGGGGTGCAAGTGTGATTGTGTATTGATTTCATGTATTTGTTTTTGTATTAGGTTATCTAGCGTTTGATTTTATGTACATGCAAACCCTAGGTCTAACCATGGTATATTTGAAAGCGATAAATTGCGGGAATTTAAAGTCTACGCTATTACAAAATAGTATCCATGAGTGGGGGTACAAATTTATAAATGGGGATGAGACTTAAATAATTACAACCAAATTGAATCGATCGCAATGTAAGGTATAATGTATAGCAATGTATAAGAATATCAAATGAATAATGTATCAATGTAAGTGTATTGTATTTGTATATGTCAGTGTAAGTGTAATTTATTTGTGTAAGTGTATGACTTATTTACAAGTTGAGATGTGAACTTAATGTATTATTCAAGTATTTATTTATTTAAGTTGTATTCTTGTATTTTTGTTCAATATGTACAAAATAAGAAAATTTAATTAAAAGAAAGGAAAATGTTTTAAGTAATCAATGTTTGTATTAAAGTTTATATTAAAGAAAAGTATTTCTTATATATTAATATATTTTAATTAGTAACTTTGTGTATAAAGAGATTTATATAAAAAAGAAAATTAAGGTGAAAATCTATTAATCTAATTAAACTTAAAGTTCATGTAAAGGAAAGTTTTATAATAAAAAAAGAATTAAGGTAAGTTTATTTACAAATAAGATTAGATGAGTTTAAATTATATAAAAAAAAAGGTTAGTTTAAATTGTAAAAAAGGATAAGTAAAAAAAAAAGGGTTAGTTTAAAAATTGAATGGGCTCTTTGAGTTATGCTGGCCCAACATGATTTGAAACAGAAGCCAGGGGGGGGGGGTACGTTTGGCAAAGGCAAATGGGCTTATGCTGAATGGGGCAAGGCCCATGTGTGCTTCTCACAATCGTTTTTTAGGGTTTGACATGTTTGTTCATTTTGGGAAAGCTTAGGGTTTGTTAACAACGCAGAGGCGCCGCTCTTCGTTTTTGCTCTTCGTCTTCTTCGCTTCGCTTCTGAGCACCTCCTTCGCCCATGGCCACCCACGCCATTGTCCATATCCTCTTCTCCCCATGAATTGCTCGGGCGACAGGTTTCAAGGTAGCAATTTTCGTCTCAATCTCGTTAGGGTTTTATGTTTTGCATGTTATAATTTCACATTCTAATGTTATGTTTATTATTGTTCGTTTCTGTTGAGGTATGAAAGGGAATGGAAGAAGATTATACTACCTCTTGGAGACGGAGGAGGAAAGGATTGGGAGGCGCTGTGGCGGCCAAGGCGGCGAGGAGATGGTGATGCTGTGAACTTGCTTTGATAACCACGGTACTCTGTATTCTTTGCCTTCTTGTTGCTTAATGATGTATGCTGAAAGCCTAGCTTAACTTCCTTTTTCTCTTCTTCTCTTATCCTCGCTTCTGCTTGTGTATACTTTGGATGATGTTGCCTTCGTTTTCTTGCCCTGTGATGAGAATGCTCTGAGGGTTTGGTTGATTCGGAAAAAAAATGCTTAGTGTTTGATGTGCTGAGATATCTTTGTATGTTGAGATATTTGTTATGCTTTCTTGCCCAGTGATGAAGATTTTCTGAGGGCTTGTGTGGGTTATGTATGTGTTTGGATATTTCAAAGTTAGTATGCTTGGCTTGACATATTCGACACAGGTTGAAAGGTTTGTGCTGTTTAGGTCTTGGCTTCAGTTTTCTTTTTTGACAGTTGGTATTGTTTGAGAACAGATTCTATGCTTGAGGGCCTTGAGGCTGTGGCTTTTAAGCTTGACAGGGTTGGTCTGCAGGTTTTTGAGTCTTGAAAGGCTTATGTAGGACCTGTTGTTGTTACATTTGAAACAGGTTTAAGCTTGAGGCCTTTTGGTGAGGTTTGGGTGTTGGTCATGGCAGGTTTGATGTTTATTGGTTATTTGACAGTTCAGACTTGTATGTTTAGAGCTTGTTGAATGCAGGGTCTTTTTTGACAAGTGAATGCTTGGGGTTTTTATGTTCTTTGGTTTAAGGCTATGGCTTTTGAAATGTTTTTTTTTTGCTTTTGGTGCTTTGGGCGCGAGGCTTTTGAATGCTTCAGGTTTGATATTTTTTTTCTGGTGTTTAGGCTTTGTGACTTCTATCCTATATTATGCAGCTTGTTGGCCTTTTGGTATATTCTTTCTTGGTCAAAATTGTGGACAGGTTTGCAAGGCTTGAGGTTTTCCCTCTTTGTGATAGCCTGCTACATATGTTCTGCCCCCTTTTGCTGTGCATTCTGATATGCTGTTTTTAGCCTTTAGCCTGCTGTAACATAATCTGCTTTCCTCTCTCTTTCTCTCTCCGGATTTAAAGAAGCATTTTTTATTGCTTATTTGTCCTTATGTTCTGAAAAAACAAATGGCTGGAAAATGATGAGATTGATGTTGCTTGCACTTGTATATTTCCTCTGCATACTTCCATGTTTCTTGCATACTTTATGTACTTTCTCTTGACAGCTTTTGGCTTAGTTGAGATTGCAATTCAGCTTGGACTTTGTAGTTCTAGTTCAGTTTGCCTTTGAACTTTGTACTTGCTCATGCTGTTTGAGACTTTTGAAATTATGCAGCTTTGACAAATTTGAATTTGTGCAATTAAATCTTTTGTGCATTTCATGTTTTATTGCCAACATTTCATCCCTCTTTGTGAACCGGGAGAAATCCCGTGATTTGCAGAGAGGGCCAAAACTGATTCCGGCCATTTGTTTTTAATGATGAATTTAATTTTTATCTGTCTGCTTTTGATTATTTATCTGCTTTTGACTTTTTCTTCTTTGCTTTGTAGATAAAAAATCAAATAGAGAGGAATAACAACAAATGGAGGATGAAGAATTGAAGACTTAGGAATTTAGAATAGTTTTTATTTAAACTTAAATTACTGTAACATTATTATTGTTAATATTTTGTAAACAATAACAATTATACAAATAATTTAAAGATAGATAAAAAGTCCTTTTATTGACATTCAATTTTAATTCTTCTTCAAATATTTATCTAATTGTTTATAATTCTTAAATTATAATAAAATGGAAATAAATTCCAATTATTCTAACTTAAAATAAATAATCAATTGATAAACACTGGTCTTATAATCAATAACAATCCCGACGTTTAAATTATCCAAAGCAAAGCACAGTTAATCAAACCAGACGACAGTTAATCAAACAAAACATCCACATGCCTCATTTCACTGATTAAATCCAAACAAATGCAAATTAACAACCAGCAGCCTCAGTTCTTATTTCAGAGTAATTTGAAAAGCATTGATAGAACTAACTCTTCCTGAGGAATCTGTGTACAAAAACCCTAGTTCCGGATCAAATGCCAAGGAAGCGTTCGCCTGATCAAAGCTGAGCCAAAATCAACCAAACCCTGAACAAACTGTGTGAACTGTTCCAGAGCCATGAAAATCAATGAAAACCCTAATTTTGTCTGATTGACGAGAAAAGTCTGTTTGACCGATTCTTGAGCCAGTCTGAAAAATCAGGAAAAGCTCGAAGCTGTGATTTCTTGAGGAAAAATACGAGGGAAAATTTTGGGGTACAACAGTTGCCCCTGTTCAATCTTCTTGAACCTGAAGAGTTAGATTGGCAAGTTTGCCTTTCGCGACTCGAAGGTAAAAGGAGATTGGACACTAGAGTGCCCGGAAATTTGTACTCGGTGATGTGATGGTAGAGGGAATGGGCTTACAGATGCCATTTGGTGATGGGCTTAAAGATGCCATCTGGTGACTGCTGGTAGGAGGATGGGCTTATAGATGCCATCTGGAAATGGGCTTAAAGATGCCATTTGGAAATGTCTGGAGGAGGATGGGCTTATAGATGCCATATGAAGGTGATTGTTGAATTGTATGTCACTGGTGAGTGGACGAGTATCAGAAAGGTATCCATGTTTTGGAACGTCTCTGAACTGGGGTCTGAACAAGCGATAGATTGACATCCATGTTTTGGAGAATCCGTAAACTGTTTTCAGGAGTTGGAGTTGAATAAGCAATAGAGCAGCATCCTTTGTTGGGAAGCGTTCGTAAACCGTTTTTTTCAAAAGTTGCATCTGAACAAGTGATAGATTAACATCCGGTGTTGGGAAGAATCCGTAAACTGTTTTCAGAAGTCTTAAAGTGGAGAAGGAACCGGTGTAGGGTTTCCTGATGATGAGTCCGTGTAAAACTGCATCTGGGTTGAATCTGGAATACGTATCAGAATGTCGCCGTGTTTGGGTCATATCTGAACTAATTCTGGATGAATCTGGAATAAGTATCAGAAGGTCGCCGTGTCTGGGTCACATCTGAACTATTTCTAGAAAGAATCTCAGAAGATGATGGTCTTTGTCTGTTGACTGTTCTTTCCTGAAAAGGTAAAGAGTTAGTTATTATGCAATGTCATGATGCGTGATGCAATGTATGTGACATTGATGTTTATGACATGAATGTGATGAATGCGCATGTAAGCTGATGAGCTGTCCTGCTGAGGATAGATGAATCCTGGATGGCTAAAGATAAAGGAATCTTGACTGCTGCCGGGGAAAATAATTCCTTGATTGCTGCTGGGTAGGGCAAGAATCTTTTGATCGTTGAAGATGAGAAGTCCTGGGACCACTGTTGGGGGATCAGGAGCTTGGATTGCATGTCAATCTACTGGGGATTCCTGTCTTGGGGAGATCTTCACTGGAGAATATTCAAATATTCTGTGAGGAACTGAGAATGGGTCTTCATTCTGCCGATGTTTAACTGTTATCTGGTCGATCTCCGGGCTTTCACAGAAGCTCGTATTGTCATCTGGTCGTAATCCAGGCTTCACAGAAATTTGTATCGCCAACTGGTCGTAATCCAGGCTTCACAATAACTTGGTAAGCTGCTATCCGGTCAAATCCGGGCTTTACGGCTTGTGTTGAAGATATACCACTATCTGGTCGATTCCAGGCTTCGTAGTATTTTTGACTGTTGTCTGGTTGTAATCCAGGCTTGGCGACTGTCTGACACTGTTATCCGGTCGCAGTCCGGTCTTCACAATGTGCTGTAGAGATCAAAATGTTATCCGGTCGAGTCCGGGCTTCATAACTTGAATTCAGGAGATCCCACTATCTGGTCGTGATCCAGGCTTTGCGGTAATTTGACACTGTTATTCGGTCGTAGTCCGGTCTTCACAATGACTTGTAGGGGATTAAACTATTATTCGGTCAAATCCGGGTTTCATAGCTTGCTCTGAGGGGATATCACTATCTGGTCGCAATCCAGACTTTGCGGTAGCTTGACACTGTTATCTGGTCGTAGTCCGGTCTTCACAATGTGTTGTAGCGATCAAGATACTATCTGGTCGGATCCGGGCTTTGTAACTTGAATTCAGGAGATCCCACTATCTGGTCGTAATCCAGGCTTTGAGGTAATCTGACACTGTTATCCGGTCGTAGTCCGGTCTTCACAATGACTGTAGCGATCAAGATACTATCCGGTCAAATCCGGGCTTCATAACTTGAATTTTGTGAGAATTTGATCTTCGACGACTGTAGCTTCCAACAGATGATGGAGGAGTTTGTGAACGACCGATCAATCTGAAATGTAACTTGTTCTGGAGAATAAATCCTGGACAAATGCTGGGGAAATAAACCCATAGTGGAAGAACTCTGGGGTTACTGAGGATGAGAAATCCCTGTTGTCTGCTAACTGCTTGGGGAACAAGATCTTCACTTGTCGAGAGATCTTAGGACCACTGCTGGGGATTGGAACTCCTTGGTGACTTGCGGGGTAAGAGAATTCTGATGATCTCTGCTGGGGAGTTCAGGACCTGGTAGACTTAAGCTGGAGAGGTAAGATTGAGAATCTTCAGTCCGGTGGGAAGTATCTCTGTGGGGAACTAAGTTCTGGAAGGCTCTCTGGCTGGGGAGATCAGTTTTGGAGAAAGCTCTTGTTCTGCTGGGGATCCTAGAGTTAAACTCTGTTTGGGGACTCCTTCTGAAAGGGTATCGAGATATCTATATGTACCTTCCACCTATCAGTAATCATCTTTTCCTGATTTGTGAGGAAATGACTATGTTCAAATGCATATGCCTACTTAACAAAACATTGGACGTTTCTCAAAGACAAAAATTTGTGTATTTGGAAAAGTATTTGTATTAAATTTCTATGAGCATCTTTGTACAAAGGAGACAGGCATCCTGGTAAGAGGATGTCGTCGTAAAAATGAAAATTTTATACAAAAGAAAGATGGCTATGTGAAATAACTCCATGGGGTTCCATTCTGCTATAGCCTTCACAACTCTGAATATTTGTTCATTCAATGCTTCGCCTGCCGATGACTGGATTGATCAGAAGCTTGGAGTTCGTCGATGAAGAGATTGTCCTTAAAGTGATCCGACGAGACATAGTCATACGCTTTAATTCCCTAACTTTTTCCTGAATCGCCCTTTCGGGTTTTCGATCCACCAGGAAACCCCTTTTTGCCCAAGCCGCCCTTTCGGGTTTTTGACTTGCCGGGTGTACAAATTTTTGCTTTATCCCTAATTTTTGTCTGAACGGCCCTTTCGGGTTTTCGGTTCACCGGGATGCCCATTTTTGCCCAAGTCGCCCTTTCGGGTTTTCGACTTGTCGGTTTATTTCACGCGTAGTATCTTTTGACTATGTCTGCATTCGCGGGGTGCGGCAAATCATCGCCATCCATGGTGGTCAGAATCATTGCACCACCAGAAAATATGTTCTTGATCACAAACGGTCCTTCGTAAGTAGGAGTCCATTTGCCCCTGGGATCACTTTGCGGCAAGATAATGCGCTTGATTACCAGATCCCCAACTCGATACTCCTGTCGTCTAACTTTCTTGTTAAATGCCTTTATCATCCGTTTTTGGTATGTCTGACCATGACAGATAGCATTAAGTCTTTTCTCGTCAATTAGGTTTAATTGATCAAGCCGAGTCTGGATCCAGTCATCTTCGTTCAAACCTGCATCCTTCATTATTCGGAGAGAGGGTATCTGGACTTCAATAGGCAAGACCGCCTCCATGCCATAGACCAAGGCAAAGGTAGTTGCCCCTGTTGACGTTCGTGCTGAGGTACGGTACCCATGAAGAGTAAACGGTAACATTTCATGCCAATCTTTGTAGGTCACTGTCATCTTTTGCACAATCTTTTTGATATTTTTATTAGCTGCTTCTACAACCCCGTTCATCTTCGGCCGGTAGGGAGAAGAGTTGTGGTGCTGTATCTTGAATTGCTCGCAGAGCTCAGTGATCATCTTGTTGTTAAGATTGGTACCACTATCCGTAATGATCCTCTCAGGTACACCGTAGCGGCAGATCAGGTTATGCCGAATGAACCGTGCCACGACATTCTTGGTTACCGTAGCATAAGAAGCCGCTTCAACCCATTTTGTGAAGTAATCAATTGCTACCAGGATAAAGCGGTGCCCGTTAGATGCTGTAGGTCTGATTTCGCAGATCATATCAATGCCCCACATTGCAAAAGGCCAAGGTGCTATCAAAATGTTCAGAGGAACCGGAGGAATGTGCACTTCATCAGCATAGATTTGGCATTTATGACAAGTCCGAGAATGCTGATAACAGTCGGCTTCCATTGTGGACCAGAAATATCCTGCCCGAAGGATTCTCTTTGCCATGGTATGTCCACTGGAATGTGTTCCAAAGGTACCTTCATGTAGCTCTGCCATGATCCTTTCTGCTTCAGTCTTATCTACACAACGCAGTAAGGTTGAATCATGGTTTCGCTTGTAGAGAATGCCATTGCTGAGGAAGAATTTTGCTGCAAACCTTCTCAGGAATTTCTTGTCATTAACAGACGTGCCTTCGGGATATTCTTGAGCTTCAAGATACCTCTTCACTTCATGATACCAGGGTTTCTCTGTTACCTCTTCGATCTCGAGATCGCATCAATGTGCAGGTTCATCCTTCTTCCAAATAATGATCCGGGGCGCCTCATTGTCCCATTTGACTTTGAACATAGAAGACATCGTAGCTAACGCGTATGCTAACTGATTCTCCTCTCTTGGGAAGTGTTCAAAGGTTATCTCTTCGAAATGGGGAATCAGTGTCAGCACATACTCCTTGTAAGGAATAAGATTTGGGTGTTTCGTATCCCACTCGCCTTTGATCTGATTGATCACGAGAGCGGAATCTCCGAAGACACTCAGAAACTTGATCCTTAAGTCAATTGCAGCTTGAAGACCCATGATACATGCTTCATACTCTGCCATATTGTTGGTGCAGTCGAAACATAGCCGGGAAGTGAGTGGAGTATGAGTGCCCTTAGGGGATATGATCACAGCGCCGATACCATTACCCAAAGCGTTCGAGGCTCCGTCAAAGTGCATAGACCATCGAGATCCTTCCTCAGGTCCTTCATCCAGTCCAGGTACTTCACAATCAGTCACTACCATGATATCCTCGTCTGGAAATTCAAAGTTCATTGGTTGGTAATCGTCCACTGCCTGGTGTGCCAAGTGGTCTGCCAATACACTTCCCTTGATTGCTTTTTGAGTCGTGTACTGGATGTCATATTCCGTCAAGATCATTTGCCATCTTGCTATTCTTCCGGACAAGGCGGGCTTTTCGAATATGTACTTGATTGGATCCATTTTTGAAATCAACAAAGTAGTGTGAGTCAACATATACTGTCTCAGCCGGCGAGCATCCCATACCAAAGCGTAACAAGTTTTCTCTAGCAGTGAGTATCGGGTCTCACAGTCGGTAAAATTTTTGCTAAGGTAATAAATAGCGTGCTCTTTTCGGCCAGACTTGTCATGCTGCTCCAGCACACACCCCATTGAGTTGTCAAGTACCGTCAAGTATAAGATTAGAGGTCTTCCTTCAACCGGTGGCATAAGAATGAGTGGTTCTTGGAGATACTCTTTGATTCTTTCGAAAGCGGCCTGACATTCGTCGTTCCAACGTACTACTTGATCTTTCTTCAGCAGCTTGAAGATTGGTTCGCAGGTAGCGGTTAGATGCGAGATGAATCGGGCAATGTAGTTCAACCGTCCTAGAAAGCCTCTGACTTCTTTCTCTGTCTTGGGAGCTGGCATCTCTTGTATGGCTTTCACTTTGGCAGGATCTACTTGAATACCTTTGTCGCTTACGATGAAGCCTAGCAATTTTCCAGATCTCACCCCAAAGGTGCACTTGTTTGGGTTCAACCTCAGCTTGTACAACTTCAGACGGTCGAACAACTTATGTAGGTGGTCAAGGTGTTCCTCCTCAGTTTGGGACCTCGCGATCATATCGTCGACGTATACTTCAATTTCATGATGGATCATATCATGAAATAAAGCAACCATGGCACGTTGGTAGGTTGCCCCAGCATTTTTCAACCCAAAAGGCATGACCTTGTAGCAAAAGGTGCCCCACTGAGTAACAAAAATGGTCTTCTCCATATCTTCAGGAGCCATCTTGATCTGATTATAACCGGAGAAACCGTCCATGAAAGAGAAAACTTTATACTGGGCAGTGTTATCAACCAGAACGTCGATGTGAGGCAGAGGGAAATCATCCTTAGGGCTCGCCCTATTCAAATCCCTGTAATCAACACACATTCGGACCTTACCATCTTTCTTCAGCACTAGAACCACGTTGGCAACCCACTGAGGGTAAGAAGTCACTGCTAGAAATCCGGCATCAAATTGTTTCATAACCTCGGCTTTTATTTTCTCGGACATTTCTGGACGCATCCGGCGGACCTTCTGTTTTACCAGAGGGCAATCTTCCTTGGTAGGCAGGTGATGAACTACTATATCGGTATCCAACCCAGGCATGTCTTCGTAAGACCAGGCGAAGATTTCAACGTATTCATTTAGCAGCTGTATCAGGCGCTCCTTGACACTCAGCTCCGGATTGGCGCCCACTCGTACTTCCTTCCGGTCTTCCTCGGTTCCTAAGTTGACTGTTTCTTACAACTCTTCGTGAGGCAAGATGGCCTTTTCTTCTTGCTGTAAAAGTCTGGCCAGCTCTTCCGGTACTTCACAACCTTCGCCATCTTCATACTCAGCTTGATTGACCAGATCTTCAGAGTTATTGAAGGGCGTAGCAGAATAGTCACCCGTAGAATCCAGAGTGGATGGGTACCTGCATTTGTGAGTGTGGGTGTGTGTAAGGGATAGCCATCCTTAAACAAACAAAATGCAAAAGAGGAAAGAAAACGAACACAACAGTTTATCAATGAAAAACGTCCAATGAATCATTAAACATGGCATATGGATATGAAAATAATCAAAACCCTTACAAATGGACCTAGATGCCCCGGGCAAGACATGAGGTGAAAAAGTAGTGTACGGATTGTTCAAAAGTAAATATTACAAACCAACAGGAAATGTTTGACAGATAATTACTGATTAATAAAAGTAATGGGGAAAAAATCCTTTGCCTCCCAGTTGCGTAGTCCTCCTTCGATGGTTAGGTAGATCCAATCTTCAATGTTGGCCTCTTCGTCTTCACCCTCCAAAGCGTTGATTCCATAAGGAGAAATCTTGACGGGCGTTCTTTCAATCTTTGAGCGGCGCATAGCTTTCTGCCCCGCAACAGTGAATCCTAAACCAAACTTATCTGTTTTGTGAGGAATATCGGGCAACTGACCCCATGTTGAGCTCTTCCCTTCCTTCAATGCAGCCTTTGCGTCTTTCAGAGATGCCATCCTGGCCACCTGCTTTGGTACCTCAGCTACCACTTTTGCTACTGCCACTTCAGGAGAGACTTCCTCGAAGTGCTGGAATGGTGTTTCAATGAATTCCCCTTCCACCTCTACATACCGAAAAGAGTTCAAGTGGCTGATCATATATTCCTCTTCACCGTGTACGGTTATGATTTTTCCTTTAACAGGGTACTTCAACATCTGATGCAAGGAGGAGGTGACAGCCCCCGCATGATGGATCCAAGGCCTACCTAGCAAGCAAGAGTATGATGGACGGATGTCCATCACATAGAAAGTAGATTTAAACACCTCGGTGTCCACCTTGATGGGAATATCAACTTCCCCATGGACCATTCTCTTTGAACCATCAAAAGCTCTGACAATAATATCACTTGGCTTCAACTCTAAACCTTCACAATCCAGCCGGTCCAAAGCTTTCTTAGGTAGCACATTTAGCAAAGAACCAGTGTCGACCAAGACATGTGCGAGAGTGGTCCCTCGGCACTCGACTGAAACGTGCAAAGCATCATTTTGATTTCTGCCTTTAGGAGTTAGGTCGGCATCAGAGAAACCTAAGCCATTGTTTGCGGTAAGGCTGGCCATGCAATTTTGGAATTGGTCTGCAGAGGTTTCCTGGGGCACATGGGCTGTCTTTAGGAATTTTATCAATGCTTTAGCGTGTGCCTCAGAGCAAAGCAGTAATGCCAACATGGAGATCTTCGAGGGGGTTTGCCCCAGTTGCTCTACGACGTCATAATCACTCTTTTTAATTATCTTCAGGATCTCCTCCATCTCTTTCTTAGAGGTCTCCGGGATGACCAAAGGTTGAGCCCTCGTCCTGAAGAGCTCATCTTGGATCCCTTTCCCCTTATCAGCTGAAGAAGGATGGACAACAACATGAGTAACAGTTTCTTCAATCAATGGAGTTTCGGCGGAAAGTTTTATTGGCGCAGGATTATCTCTAGCGGCAGCTGAGGGTCCAAAGATTGCCTTTGGGGGGGGCAATCTCTGGAGAAAATATTCTCCCACTTAGGGTGATCTTGCTTGTACCAGCAACGTTTCCAATGCTGGCATCCTCTTCATCAGAGCTTTCTTCGGTCACATCAACTTGTTTAACACCATGGTAGTAGATGTCTCCACCGTAATTCCATGGTATCGACTTGTCAGAACTGTAGGGGACAGGCCCAGGCATAGTTATTTTCAAGGGAACAATCCTTGAAGCTGATGTAATCTTAACAGGCTTTCTGACGGCCTTGGAAAGATTGGCGTGAATGGTGATAATTGAGACATCTTCAGTAGGGGTTGGAATAGCAGGAATCTTCTCAAACAGAATTTGTCGACTGTCCATCAGGCTTTGGATGCCTTTCTTCAGGGATGGGCAGTCAAATGGCAGAGAGTAACAACAGTAGCAGTCTTCTTTGCATCCCGGGAAAATCCCGGCTCTTAGCAGGTTTAACTTGATTGTTAACAGCGGAGTCATCAGGTCATTGACATTAGAAACATACAAATCTTCCTCAATAGCATGGACATTTCGACCATGTTTCGGCATCAGAGCAGATATCACGTTCGGCTTCTCCGGAGCATCGAACTCCACCTCTTTTGCATCTATCAAGTCTTGGATTTTATTTTTTAGCGCCCAACAATCATTTGTGTCATGTCCGACGCTATCAGAATGGTAGGCGCATTTAGCATTGGGATGATAGTACGGTGAAGCAGTATTCACAACCTTTGGTGCTTCCCTAATCTTGGTGAGATTCAATTTCAACAGATGTGAAAGAACTTGCGCAGGTGTCTTATTGATACGGGTAAACTGCCGTGGTGGCCGTTCTGCCCATTGCTGTTTAGGTCTGGACTGGTTATTGCGAGGCTGATCGTTTGATGGATTTTGGATCATTACGGCCCCCACAGTCGACCGGCGCTCACTTCTTCCTGCTCCTCTTTGAGAGTACACAACAGCCGTTTCCTTCTTCGCCGGAAATGATTTCTTAACAGTTGTAGATGCAGAGGCCTCCTTCTGAATCTTCCCATTCTTGATACCGACTTCTACCCGCTCGCCAGTCAGAATTAATTCAGTAAACCCTGCGGAAGAGCTACCAATCGGGTGGTTAAAGAATGGACCAGACAGGGTCCCCAGGAACATATCAACAAGTTCTCTATCAGAAAGAGGTGGCTGCACCCTTCCAGCCAAATCACGCCATTTTTGGGCATACTCCTTGAATCCCTCACCTGAGGCCATCCCCATACTCTGTAGCTGAGTACGGGTTGGTGGCAGGTCAGAGTTATACTGATATTGGCGATAAAAAGCATCCGCTAAATCCTCCCTACTACGAATCTCTGATCTTTCCAGCTTGTAAAACCAGTCTAGCTGAGTGCCAGATAGGCTATCTTGAAAGAAGTGTACCCAAAGGTTTCTGTCAGAAGTGTGAGGTTGGATTCTTCGGACGTACGACCTTAGGTGCATTTTTGGGTAAGACAGCCCATCATATCTTGCAAAAATTGGTACTTTGAACTTCGGGGGGATCACAATTCCAGCGATTAATCCCAAATCTTCGAAATCTAAACCGGGAACTCTCTGCAGCTCCATAGCCTCCAACCTGTCTTCCAAGTTTTTATACTTATCATCGGCGGGCGGGTATTGTTTCTCTGTGTAGTCTTCATCTTCCTCGGCCTCTTCTTCCTCAGCCTCGGACTCGGAAAGTGGTGCAGCCCCCTTTCCCTTGCTGGTTTCTTCTTCGGATGTAGAGGGAAATTCAAGAACCCTTCTGGCTTCGTTCTCAAATCTTCTTCCAAAGGTAACTGCCTCGGTTCTCTTCTTCTTCTTTTTCAACTTTTCCTTCCCCAGCAGCACTTTTAGATCTTCCTGACCCTTTGCCAAGGTCATCAAGAGATCCTGAAACTGTGAGTTCTGAGTCTGTAGATCTTTGACCGTCTTTTCGAGATCCATCTTACTAAAATAAACAGCAGAAAGATAAGGAAACCTGGTGTGGAGACCTGCTTATGCTCATGATGAATGATATGTTTATTTATGCAATGCATTCAAGGATTTTAGAAATTCACAATTGTTGCAAACAAAAAAAGAACACACGTCATGTTAATAAGAAGAAATTTTGTCAGTACATAAATGCCCCATGGGCCAAATATTACAAAAACTTCTCAAGGTAAAAAGACGTTGCACATCCTCTTTGGTGCGATGTAGGTGTTGAGGGTCTCTTCCTCATGGAGTCGGCGGGTAAGCTCCAAAACCTTATTCTCGCTGGCGTAGAAGCTGGCCTCAAAAGTATCCCTCTCTTCCCTGAGCTGGATCTAACTCTTCTGCATCTCCTCCCATGACGTTGGCATGTCGGGGTACAGGACGGTGTACGGAACCTCTCCTTCCTTGACGGGCTCTCTAATCACAGGGAGAACATGAGGGTAAGGCATCATTAGACTCTGGGCTCGGGTTCGGACCCACTTGAGATAAGGCTCAAGAGGAATGGAGTTCTTGTGCCCCAGCGTCTTGGTATCTACCTTGTTAGGCATCCTCCAGGCTCTGATGAATCTTTGGCGAAGTCCTTGCGCATCGTTGTCGAAGTCAAAAACTAGGTCGGGAATCAACATGTCGTGGGGGCCATCCCTCCGTGCATATCCAAATTGTCTCAAAGCTAGACAAGGGTTATAGGTAATGCCTCCTCTAATTCCAAGTAATGGAACATTAGGGAACTCTCCACAATGATCGGCGATGATGATATTCTCTCTGGACCGAGAGCACCAATGTACATCAGAGTGAGTGAGGGTCATCAACCGTTGTGACCACCTTAGGCCTTGGTCATTCTTCAAAACAGACTGTGGAAGGTGCGAAATAAACCACCTTGCAAGGAGAGGGGTACAGCACATGAGAACACCTCTCTTTCTCATTGTTCGTGTGTAAAATGAGTGGAGGATGTCCCCAAGCAAAGTAGGTATGGGATTCCGGGATAAGAAGATCTTGACGGCGTTGACATCTATAAGCTGGTCAGGATTTGGGAACAAGACCAACCCATAAATGAGGAGTGCCACAATTTCTTCAAAGGCTTGTAGGTCCAATGAATTCCAACACTCTTGTGCCTTTTCAAACAAGAATTTTGCCAAGAAACCTTTGACACCGCTTCTAGTTTCCCAATGCCCCTTGATGTCGGATGGTTGCAAGTGTAGTGCTCGAGCAACATCTCCAGGCTTTGGCTCCTTTTCCGTACCGTTGAAAGGTAGTTGATTAAGGATAGGAATTCTCAGGAGTTGAGAAAATTCCTCCAAAGTGGGCACCAATTGGTAATCGGGGAATGTGAAACAGTGGTGAAGGGGGTCGAAGAACTGGAACAAAACCTTCATCATGTCTTCTTCAATGCTGGTGTTGACTAGGCTGGGGAGTCTACCATGTCTTTCATTGAAGGGAGAGCTTTCGGGAATTCTGGAGGTGAGCTCCTTGAGTTGAGGAGGGATTCTCACAAGGTTGACTTGGATAGTTTTCCTGCGAGGAATTTCCATGACCTACAAAACAAGAACAAAGGTGAAGATCCAAACCCTTGAAATGGTTAGTGTATGTATATGATGCTTTATGATGTTCATGATGTATGCACAAACATATGTACAGGCAAATCACACAAAACCCTAGTTTCAGGCTTGCATGGATTTCATAGGTAAGTACCCTCTTGAGTGTAGTTGGCTTAAAAACCTGTCCTATAAATAGTAACCGGGTTCTAAGGAGCTCAATATCATTGGATTGTTTTCAATGTTCATTGTTTTGGTTTAGCCACTTGACTAGCGACCAAAATATTCCAAGAAAACAACCCTCAATGAGTGTAGTATCGAGTATCTACCAACTTCGGACTGCACCAAAGCCGGTCATCTCACTACCCCTAATAAAAGGCCAAGATGGTCAAGTAAGGTTCTAGGTCATTAGTGCTTAGTGACATCACTCAGCGGCCCCGTACTCTCCTTGATTGAACTTAAGGGTTACCGGTACTCACAAATATGTCGCACTAATATAGCTATTGCTTCAACCGTGTCGGTATACCCCACACAGTTTCCACAACGTATTGCTATCTATGAATGTTTCCCAAATCCGGGTGTAGGATTTCAAGCCCAAACAAGAGAACCACAAAGGTAAAGTAAACAAAGCAAACAATTACTCATGCAAGAGGGTGATCTAAAAACCCTAAGGTAACCCCACTTTTAATTCTCCCCAGCAGAGTCGCCAGTTCTGTGATACGGTGGGAGAACTGACTTGAGGTTTTGCGTTTTGTATTCGCACTTGTTCGGTTTAGCAAGAGTCGCCACCAAATTTTTATTTTATCCTAAAGGAAAGGTTAAATAACACAGGAAAAACCTTTTGAGATGTTTCGTGGGTTCGGGGGGTAGATTATGAAAAGGGAAGGTATTAGCACCCTTTTCATCCATGGTTATCCATGGGCTCTTAGTTACTTGGTTTTAGATCACTTGCCTTGATTTTTGATTGGTTGAAAATGGTGTGTGTATGTGTGTGTTTTGAAAATGTTTTTGAAATAGACGCCTTTGTTTCGGCAACCATTGTAATGACTCGTGTTTGAGTATATACAACGGTGTGTATCTTTTCGAAAAAATGTTTCAAAATGTTTTTGGAAGTTTGTTTTGAAAGTGTTTGTGAAGTGTGGTTTTGAAAAGGAGGCAAGTGTTTTTGCAAGTTGAATTCAAGTAACTAAGAGTTTTGTCTACCCCTATTGTACTCAAAGGTTTTCTCTATGTTTTCAACCCTTTTTAACAATTTTGTTCCACCATTGAATTTGGTGGACAATCTTGCGTTTAGGATGTTAACGGGACGGGCGCGGGTCATCGTATGGACCATGAATGCAATGGTGCCAAGTGTCTTTGGCAATTTTCTTGAAGGGACTATGATCATTTAGATAGGCAACTTTCGAAAGCGTCATCGAGGGACTTATGATCATTTGAATTGTTTTGCCAAAGAAACTCGACGTGCAAGCATGGCCCATTTTGGAAGGTAACATGTGGGATTACCCTAGGGGGTGCAAGTGTGATTGTGTATTGATTTCATGTATTTGTTTTTGTATTATGTTATCTAGCGTTTGATTTTATGTACATGCAAACCCTAGGTCTAACCATGGTATATTTGAAAGCGATAAATTGCGGGAATTTAAAGTCTACGCTATTACAAAATAGTATCCGGGAGTGGGGGTACAAATTTATAAATGGGGATGAGACTTAAATAATTACAACCAAATCGAATCAATCGCAATGTAAGGTATAATGTATAGCAATGTATAAGAATAGCAAATGAATAATGTATCAATGTAAGTGTATTGTATTTGTATATGTCAGTGTAAGTGTAATTTATTTGTGTAAGTGTATGACTTATTTACAAGTTGAGATGTGAACTTAATGTATTATTCAAGTATTTATTTATTTAAGTTGTATTCTTGTATTTTTGTTCAATATGTACAAAATAAGAAAATTTAATTAAAAGAAAGGAAAATGTTTTAAGTAATCAATGTTTGTATTAAAGTTTATATTAAAGAAAAGTATTTCTTATATATTAATATATTTTAATTAGTAACTTTGTGTATAAAGAGATTTATATATAAAAGAAAATTAAGGTGAAAATCTATTAATCTAATTAAACTTAAAGTTCATGTAAAGGAAAGTTTTATAATAAAAAAAGAATTAAGGTAAGTTTATTTACAAATAAGATTAGATGAGTTTAAATTATATAAAAAAAAAATAATATGTAAAAAAAAAGGTTAGTTTAAATTGTAAAAAAGGATAAGTAAAAAAAAAAGGGTTAGTTTAAAAATTGAATGGGCTCTTTGAGTTATGCTGGCCCAACATGATTTAAAACAGAAGCCAGGGGGGGGTACGTTTGGCAAAGGCAAATGGGCTTATGCTGAATGGGGCAAGGCCCATGTGTGCTTCTCACAATCGTTTTTTAGGGTTTGACATGTTTGTTCATTTTGGGAAAGCTTAGGGTTTGTTAACAACACAGAGGCGCCGCTCTTCGTTTTTGCTCTTCGTCTTCTTCGCTTCGCTTCTGAGCACCTCCTTCGCCCATGGCCACCCACGCCATTGTCCATATCCTCTTCTCCCCACGAATTGCTCGGGCGACAGGTTTCAAGGTAGCAATTTTCGTCTCAATCTCGTTAGGGTTTTATGTTTTGCATGTTATAATTTCGCATTCTAATGTTATGTTTATTATTGTTCGTTTCTGTTGAGGTATGAAAGGGAATGGAAGAAGATTATACTACCTCTTGGAGACGGAGGAGGAAAGGATTGGGAGGCGCTGTGGCGGCCAAGGCGGCGAGGAGATGGTGATGCTGTGAACTTGCTTTGATAACCACGGTACTCTGTATTCTTTGGCTTCTTGTTGCTTAATGATGTATGCTGAAAGCCTAGCTTAACTTCCTTTTTCTCTTCTTCTCTTATCCTCGCTTCTGCTTGTGTATGCTTTGGATGATGTTGCCTTCGTTTGCTTGCCCTGTGATGAGAATGCTCTGAGGGTTTGGTTGATTCGGAAAAAAAAATGCTTAGTGTTTGATGTGCTGAGATATCTTTGTATGTTGAGATATTTATTATGCTTTCTTGCCCAGCGATGAAGATTTTCTGAGGGCTTGTGTGGGTTCTGTATGTGTTTGGATATTTCAAAGTTAGTATGCTTGGCTTGACATATTCGACACAGGTTGAAAGGTTTGTGCTGTTTAGGTCTTGGCTTCAGTTTTCTTTTTTGACAGTTGGTATTGTTTGAGAACAAATTCTATGCTTGAGGGCCTTGAGGCTGTGGCTTTTAAGCTTGACAGGGTTGGTCTGCAGGTTTTTGAGTCTTGAAAGGCTTATGCAGGACCTGCTGTTGTTACATTTGAAACAAGTTTAAGCTTGAGGCCTTTTGGTGAGGTTTGGGTGTTGGTCATGGCAGGTTTGATGTTTATTGGTTATTTGACAGTTCAGACTTGTATGTTTAGAGCTTGTTGAATGCAGGGTCTTTTTTGACAAGTGAATGCTTGGGGTTTTTATGTTCTTTGGTTTAAGGCTATGGCTTTTGAAATGTTTTTTTTTTGCTTTTGGTGCTTTGGGCGCGAGGCTTTTGAATGCTTCAGGTTTGATATTTTTTTTCTGGTGTTTAGGCTTTGTGACTTCTATCCTATATTATGCAGCTTGTTGGCCTTTTGGTATATTCTTTCTTGGTCAAAATTATGGACAGGTTTGCAAGGCTTGAGGTTTTCCCTCTTTGTGATAGCCTGCTACATATGTTCTGCCCCCTTTTATTGTGCATTCTGATATGCTGTTTTTAGCCTTTAGCCTGCTGTAACATAATCTGCTTTCCTCTCTCTTTCTCTCTCCGGATTTAAAGAAGCATTTTTTTATTGCTTATTTGTCCTTATGTTCTGAAAAAACAAATGGCTGGAAAATGATGAGATTGATGTTGCTTGCACTTGTATATTTCCTCTGCATACTTCCATGTTTCTTGCATACTTTATGTACTTTCTCTTGACAGCTTTTGGCTTAGTTGAGATTGCAATTCAGCTTGGACTTTGTAGTTCTAGTTCAGTTTGCCTTTGAACTTTGTACTTGCTCATGCTGTTTGAGACTTTTGAAATTATGCAGCTTTGACAAATTTGAATTTGTGCAATTAAATCTTTTGTGCATTTCATGTTTTATTGCCAACATTTCATCCCTCTTTGTGAACCAGGAGAAATCCCGTGATTTGCAGAGAGGGCCAAAACTGATTCCGGCCATTTGTTTTTAATGATGAATTTAATTTTTATCTGTCTGCTTTTGATTATTTATCTGCTTCTGACTTTTTCTTCTTTTCTTTGCAGATAAAAAATCAAATAGAGAGGAATAGCAACAAATGGAGGATGAAGAATTGAAGACTTAGGAATTTAGAATAGTTTTTATTTAAATTTAAATTACTGTAACATTATTATTGTTAATATTTTGTAAACAATAACAATTATACAAATAATTTAAAGATAGATAAAAAGTCCTTTTATTGACATTCAATTTTAATTCTTCTTCAGATATTTATCTAATTGTTTATAATTCTTAAATTATAATAAAATGGAAATAAATTCCAATTATTCTAACTTAAAATAAATAATCAATTGATAAACACTGGTCTTATAATCAATAACAATCCCGACGTTCCAATTATCCAAAGCAAAGCACAGTTAATCAAACCAGACGACAGTTAATCAAACAAAACATCCACATGCCTCCTTTCACTGATTAAATCCAAACAAATGCAAATTAACAACTAGCAGCCTCAGTTCTTATTTCAGAGTAATTTGAAAAGCATTGATAGAACTAACTCTTCCTGAGGAATCTGTGTACAAAAACCCTAGTTCCGGATCAAATGCCAAGGAAGCGTTCGCCTGATCAAAGCTGAGCCAAAATCAACCAAACCCTGAACAAACTGTGTGAACTGTTCCAGAGTCATGAAAATCAATGAAAACCCTAATTTTGTCTGATTGACGAGAAAAGTCTGTTTGACCGATTCTTGAGCCAGTCTAAAAAATCAGGAAAAGCTCAAAGCTGTGATTTCTTGAGGAAAAATACGAGGGCAAATTTTGGGGTACAACACCAATCTTTTGAGGTTTCAAGGATGAGAGTCTTCATTCTGTTAAGTGTCAGGAGGTTGGGAGTATACCAATCTTCTGGGGAAGCCAAAATGAAAATCTTCATTCAGGTCTTGGGTCATAAGATTGGGTGTATGCCAATCTCTTGGGGTTTTAAGGATGAGAGTCTTCATTCTGTTAAGGGTCAGGAGGTTGGGAGTATACCAATCTTCTGAGGTTTCAAGGATGAGAGTCTTCATTCTGTTAAGGGTCGGGAGGTTGGGAGTATACCAATCTTCTGAGGTTTCAAGGATGAGAGTCTTCATTCTGTTAAGTGTCAGGAGGTTAGGAGTATACCAATCTTCTGAGGTTTCAAGGATGAGAGTCTTCATTCTGTTAAGGGTCAGGAGGTTGGGAGTATACCAATCTTCTGAGGTTTCAAGGATGAGAGTCTTCATTCTGTTAAGTGTCAGGAGGTTGGGAGTATACCAATCTTCTGAGGTTTCAAGGATGAGAATCTTCATTCTTGAGAGAAACAGATTTTTAGGAGCTTCAGTTGTCCGTTATTCTGTTGGTGGCTGTAACTTCCAACAGGTGATGAAGGAATTTTTGATGACGACCATAACTTCCAGCAGGTGATGAAGGAAATTTTTTGAACGACCGTTCATCTTGAAATGTAATTTGTTTTGGAGAATAAGTCCTTGACAAGTGTTGGGGAAATAAACCCATGACTGCTGGCCTGCTTAGAGAGGTGATAAACTTCTCGAGGACGCTTGAATTTCTTTTCAGAAAGATTTCAGAGAGGTTCATCACTGCCCCTAGTATCAGATGCTTGTGGCATTGTCAGGAAACTTGGACTGTACATAACCCTTTGTTGAGATTGACGTTCAAATGCCCCAAGTGATGGTGAGGGAGACTTGCCCCAGGTTATCCTACAATTGAGAGATTTCTTGAAATATTGACTGGACTGCCCCAGGTTTACTGAGCTTTGAAATATTTATTGAAATCTTGACTGGACTGCCCCAGGTTAACTGAACTTTGAAAGATCTGTTGAAATCCTGACTGGACTGCCCCAGGTTCACTGGACAATACTATATCAAATCCCCTTTTATTGATAGGAGATTTTTGTAACGGAAGTGTCATCCCACTTGAAGTGATTTTATTCGCCGAGAGAGTTTTTGTTCCTCCAAACATTTACTGTTGTGAATTCCTTTGTTGTCAAACAAATAAACATGTGCAAACAATGATATTCAAACAATGCAAAGTTTATGCTTGTCTCGAAGTTTTGAAAAATGCGTTTTTTAGCAGAAAACTTTTTATAAGACAAATTCAACACAAGATTTAGGGCAAAGCCTTACAGGAGTCAGGATACCTTTTTTAACAGTATGCTTTCAAACTAACCCATGCTTCAATTAGGACTTTCGAAGGGTTGTAACGTGGCTTGGTTCACGACTTAAGAAACAAAGGATAAAGGCTCAAAGTATATTGGTACCCACCCACTCTTCGTGATGTTCTTCAATCCTAAACTCAGTTAATTGTGCGTCGAACTCTATTCGAGTTTGGAACGACATTTTGGTGATGGTCCACACAAGTTGAATTTTATGGTAGGCAGTCATCATTTTTGCAACATTTTTCATGTTGTTAAGGATTTATAATGACCTTTTTCTTTTGATTCGTTATCCCTAATTTTTGCCTGACTGTTCCTGTTTTCGAGATTACAGTCAACGGGATGCCCCAACTTTCTTAAGCCTCCTTCGTAGGTTTTGGCTTAGTGGGCTTTTCTCTTTTGAAAGGTAATGACTGCCTATGAGATAAGGATTCATCATTGTCTTTTTGGTTCCCAAAGGAAATGTTTTTGATGTCATTCGTTGTATTACGAACTGAGAATTTGCAATTTCAATGCGCATCTTTTGAATTAACTGAAAGACTACCCTGCCCCAGGTTTAAATCAAAGGCTTCAATTTGTGTTTAAAACAAAAAACTTCCACTTCTTTGGCTCGAAGGGGTGGACTAGGGATTATCTTCCTTATAACTCCAGTGTTTAGGGTTTGAAAGAAACGCCTGTACATCGTCACTAAGGTCTGTTCTAAAGCATACTGTATGAGATTACGGTATTGTTTTGTCATCCTCCCTCTAAAGGCTTGTAGCTTTTTATCGAGAGTTAAATATCATAAAGAAAGTAAGAAAGCATAGTTTAAGAATAGTGAAAACTAATGGATGAATTCAAGACAAACATATGCAATGCATTAACGAAATAGAGTTTGACATCAACAGATAATTGTTTGAACAACAAAAGAAATTACAACTTGAAAATTAAAATGGAACAAAAGTCTCTCAGTTCGAGCTTTGTCATTTCAGGTGGAGAACCCTTAGCGGAAGATTTTCATCTCACCATCTGTCATGAATTCCAACACTCCTTCGTCAATCAAGTCTTGGATCTTTTTTTTCAAAGCCCAACAGTTGTCGGTGTCATGTCCAGGACTATGGGAGTGGTATACACAAAACGCGTCGGGGTGATATCTAGGAGTAGAGGTATTGGGCTTCCGAATAGGATCCCTTAAAGCAAGCAGATTGACCTCCAACAAGCGTCTCAGTATTAGAGATGATGGTATGTCAGTCTCAAAGAAATGTCTTCCAGACGTATTTTTCTTACGCTGATTACCCTGTTGACGCTGACGAGGTTGTTGCTGGGCTTGTGACCATGAAGCAAGTTAGGGAGCCTTTCCCTTGTCTTCTTGTCTCAAAGGAGGTTGAATGATGACTCGATCTTCAACCCTAGTTGTTTTCCCCATTTGGCAGTCTCGAAGCAGCTTGTTGACGAGAACCCTGAGCTCTTCTTGTCTTTGAGCCAAGTCTTGGATGAGAGCCATCTGGCCCACCAGTTGTCCCATCATCTGGATCTTCATTGTTGCCAGCTCAATCTGCAGCTCTTCCAACTGATCATTCCTGACACTGCCTGAATTCCCTAGGACCATGCCCCTTGTGAGAAGCTGAGCATTTTGATCCTGGATATCTTTGACAGTCCTCTCTAGAGCCATCTCTACTGAAATAAACAGTAGGAGAATAAGGAAACCTGAAAAGGAAAACCTGTTATGATACGATGCATGATATGTGGATGCATGTTTTCAAGGATCTCTCGGGGTAAACACAAGAAAATGTTTTGAACTTTGATCAATATCTTTGATTGTAGAACTTTGTATCGGTGGATGTCTTTCCACGAGAATCAAGCTCACCATGTCAAGTGGGTCATAGCCCCTGATTCAAGTTGTTGCACTTGATCTTTGACGATGTTGGTTTAGAGGAAAATGAAACCTCTTGCCCTTTGGTAGGCGTCTGATTCAATGTGACCCTGCATCAAAAGACCCTCGAGATCCTTGAAATGGTTATTGAAAATGCTATGGTATGATGTTATGATGTTATGTACATGTATGCAAAAGTAAGCAAGTGTATATACAGGTAATCATATTCACACAGAGCAAACAAGTCCTTAGGTTTAGGCTTGCATGGGGTTGGTAGGTAAGTACCCTCTTGAAGTTAGTTGGCTCAACCTGTCCTAAAATAGAAATCGGGTTCTAAGGAGCTCAATATCACTGGATTATTTTCTGTGTTCTGTGTTCCCTCTTGGTTTAAACAAATTTAAATCTTAAAAGTCCTTGAAATCATTTACATACACATTTCATACATCATAACATAAGCAGGTTTTCAGACACAGGGTTCCTCATCTTTCTACTATTTATTTCAGTAAGATGGATATCGAGCAGATCGTGAAAGACTTGTAGAATAAAATTCTCAATTTCAAGAAACTTCGCTCACCTTGGCCAAAGGACAACAAGAGCTGATGTCACTTATGGTGGCCAAAAATAAGACAAAGAAGAAAGCCGTAATCAACATGTTGAAGAGATTTAAGGGCCTCGTCCGACATGTTCAATTAGAAGAAAACTCCTTCGAGGAGGATGAGAATCAGAATGAAGATGCAAGAAGCACCCATGTTGGGGTTGCAAATAATCAAACTTCTGAGGATGAAGATTACTTTGATGAACAATATCCACCGGCTGAGGATAAGTACAAGCAACTGGGAGATAAGTTGAAAGCTGTGGAAATTCAAGCTGTACCTGGCTTGAATTTTGGTGATTTAGGTTTAGTACATGGGGTTGTTATCCCCCACAAATTCAAAATCCCAATCTTTGCTAAGTACGATGGAGTTTCATGCCCAAAACTTCACTTGAGGTCCTACATATGCAAAATACAATGGCATACCACTGACAAGAAGCTTTGGGTATACTTTATTCAAGAGAGTCTGTCTGGGACTCAATTAGAATGGTTTTACCAGTTGGAGGGTTCCAACATTCATACTTGGGAAGATCTGTCCACCACTTTCTACCGCCAATATCAATATAACGCTGATTTGGCGCCGACTAGGGTTCAATTACAAGGAATGACAATGGGTTCCAATGAAGGTTTTAAAGAATATGTGAAAAAATGGAGAGACCTTGATGGTAGAGTGCAACCACCACTGATGGATAGGGAGCTGGTGGATATGTTCATGGGAACATTAACTGGACCATTTTTAAACTTGCTAATTAGGAGCTCATCATCTGGTTTCCCTGAGTTAATCCTGACTGGTGAAAGGGTCGAGAGTGGTATCAAAAGTGGGAAAATTCCCATGGCATCTGCTTCTACATCAAACACTAAAAAAACCCTTTACTGGCAAGAAGGAAACTAATGCCGTATATGGGTCAAGAGGCTATATCAAGAAGGATTACCGCCAATCTGTCAATGCTATTTTGATCTCCAACACTCCATCCACTCAAAGACAACCACAACAAGCCAACCATTAAAGGCCTGGGGTTCTAAGAAGACAATTCACGAGGATTAACATGTCACTGTCCCAAGCCTTGCAACACTTGTTAAAGGCCAACTTGGTAACATTGCGTGATCCACCATCAAGTCCTAATGTTTCATCACCGAAATACAATCCTAACGCCAAATGCGCCTATCACTCCAATAACTCTGGGCATGATACTGATCAATGTTGGGCTCTAAAAAACAAGATTCAAGATCTTATCGACGACAAAACTATTGAGTTTGATCCACCTACAACTCTGAATGTTATAACTGCACCAATGCAAAATCATGGCAAAGGTGTCAATGCAATTGAAGATACTATTTTTGTTTCCTCCATTGAATATTTGACTACTCCACTGACCGTTGTTAAAGAGAACCTGGTGAGAGCTGGGATTTTCCTTGGCTGTTTGAAAGACTGTAATTGCTGCACCAGACAAGTTAATGGATGAAAATGACTGAAATAAGGTGTTCAACTCTTGATAAATAGTCATGAGATCCTGTTTGAAAGAACTCCATCCATCAAAAGTTTGACCGATAAAACTAAAGATGTTTCCATCATCACAATATCCAACAAACCTATTAGGATCTCCTCAAAAGGTCCTATTAGGATTTCCAACAAACCAATGATTTCTCCCTTGATAATTACTTCTCCTGGACCGATTCCTTACTCCTCCGACAAAGTAGTCCCTTGGAATTACGGTGCTGAAGTTTACTATCATGGAATTAAGCACGACTCCTGGATCAATGAAGACAAAGTTGACGATGTTACCAACATTGCTGGTTCTAGCAAGGTGACAAGAACGAGGAGGATTCTCTCTCCTAACATTTCACCTCCAACTACTACAACGACACCTGTCCGCATTACCATTGATAGGCCTAGTACTGACACTAGGGGTAAAGAGAAAGTAATTGAGCCTGCTGGGATAGAGGCACCTGCGAAAGACATTGTTGCTGAGGAACCTTCCACCCAAGAAATGGAGGAAATCTTGAAGATTATAAAAAAGAGTGATTTCAAGATAGTAGAGCAACTGGGGAAAACCCCCTCCAAAATCTCTATGATGTATTTGTTGCTTTGTTCTGATGCTCATGCCCAAACTTTAATCAACTTTTTGAAGAAAGCATATGTTCCTCAAGAGACCGCAACTGATCAATTTGAAAACTGTGTGTCGAGTCTGACTGCCGACAATGGATTAGCGTTCTCTGATACTGACTTGACAAAAATTGGAAGGAATCATAACAAGGCTTTACATGTCTCTATTGAATGCAAAGGAATTACCCTGGCCCATGTCCTGGTTGATACTGGTTCCTCTCTAAATGTTCTACCCAAAGGTGCCTTGGACCGGTTAGATTGCGACGGTTTGGTGTTAAAGCCAAGCGACATAGTTGCGAGGGCTTTTGATGGATCAAATAGGATGGTACTTGGAGAAGTTGATCTCTCAATTAAAGTTGGTTCACAAGTTTTTAATTCTACTTTCTACGTGATGGATATCTGTCCCGCTTGCTCTTGTTTACTTGGACGCCTTTAGATACATGGGGTAGGAGAAGTGACGTCCACCCTTCACCAAAAGTTGAAATATCCAGTCAAGGGAAAAATTGTTACTGTTTGTGGTGAAGAAGAATTCATGGTTAGCCACTTAAATTCGTTCAAATATGTGGAGATAGATGGTGATTTCATAGAAACGCCATGCCAAGCTTTCGAAGTGGTCCCTCCCATGGTTGCTGCCACAAAAATCTCTTCTGACACTCCAAAAGCTGATGAATTTGTGCCAAGGATGGTTTCACTTAAAGATGGCCGTGCTGTGATTGTAGATGAAAGCAGTACAAATTGGGGACAACTCCTTGACATTCCTTTCAAAGTAGACAAGTTTGGGTTGGGTTTCACCGCCAAATCTCAAAAGGAGGTCATATGTGCTCGCATAGGAAAACCACCTCTTCGCATTGGTAATCATGGAGTGAATTCTATTGAAGACTCTGAGGATGACTACGACTTTGATGGATGGATCTACCCAGCTGCTGGTGAAGGTCTTGACAACTAGCGTGCAAAGGATTTCATTCGCATCTCTTTCAACGAGGAGTAATTACCATTTACTGTTTTGTCAATTCAAGAACTTTTGTCTGTAATTTAATTCAAACAATTACTTTAAGACATGTGCCTTTCCCGGGGCACCATGGTCGATTTGTTAAGGGTTTCTTTATTTTCATATGCCATATGATCATTTAATTAAAAAAAATTGGACTTTTTGCATTCAAATTTTGTGCCCATTGTCTTTCTTTCATCTTATTTGCATTTTCAAAATAGCCATTATCTTACATGCACACACACACACTTGCAGATCCTCATCCACTCCGGATCTCATTACCAACGACTCTGCTATTTCCAGCTACGACTTTGCATATCCAATCTACCAAGCTGAAGACGAATGCGAAGAAGATTGTGAAATATCAGGGGAACTAGCCAGACTTCTGATGCAAGAAGATAAAGCCATTCAACCTCATGAGGAGCCAATTGAAGTAATCAACCTAGGTACTGAGACAGACAAGAGGGAAGTCAAGATCAACACTAACTTGGAAAATGGTATCAAAAGAAGATTGGTCCAGATGTTGCACGACTACGTTGAGGTGTTTGCTTGGTCATATGAAGATATGCTGGGGATTGATACTGACATTGTAGTTCATCGTCTACCGACAAATGAATATTATCCTCTAGTCAAGCATAAATTTTGTCGTATGCAGCCTGACATGTCTGAAAAGATAAAAGCTGAGGTAATGAAGCAATTCAATGCAGGCTTCCTGGCTGTGACATCATATCCTCAATGGGTGGAGAATATGGTCCTCGTACTAAAGAAGGATGGTGTTGTACCCCAACATTTTCCCTCTCTTTTATCAAGATATTTCACAAAGGACCTCTGTTGTACCCCAAAATTTGCCCTCTCATTTCATCAACATTTTCTCAATCACAAGACTCTTGGAACTCAAGACCAAGCTAGGGTTTGCTCTGCTCAAGACACCTCCTAACACTGTTGACCTAAATTAGGGTTTGAGTTTGCACAAGGATGTTTTGACCTACAATGCCCAAAGTGACTTTCATACTTCATGTTGAACTCACAAGTTTGTCCATACCAAGTTTCAAGCCTTGATTCAGATTTTTGCCCAGTCAATTAGACAGTTGACCTAGAAATCAGCTGTATTGGGGAAAAAGTTAACTGTGGCCAATTGACAGTCAAACCTCATGAAATTTGACCCACATCAACATTCTGAACTCATATGAACCATTTGATCAATTTTGGATCACAATTCCACAAGAAATTTGATCAGATCACCAAAAGGGCAAAATGGTCATTTTTAGGGTTTTGATTGTACAAAGACAATTTTTGACTGTTGGACCTAGCCAATGGCAAATAAAGTTCATACATGGGATCAAGGACTCAATGACATTGTCTTGACCCATTCAACAAGTTCAAAAGATCTCAAATGCATAGGATTGACAAATGAATTTTTCAGTCAACTGATCAAAATTTGACTGTACACTGAAAAGTCAAACTTTAACTTTTTGGTCAAAATCGAGTGCCAAGAGTCATTTTAACCAAGACATGTCAAATTATGAAACTTGTTCACCAAGAAACCCAAAAATGCAAAATTAGGGTTTAAAATGGAAATAATTTCATAACTTAGAAATTTTCTAAGTTATGAAATTTTCTTATTTTTTCCTAAATTTGTCCTATTTTTTCACCAAGATGAAAATGGATTCAAACAAAACTTACAACATGAAAGTTGTAGTACATCACAAAGTCTACAACTTTGATTCACAAAGTTTTCTCAAAAGAGGCTTGTATTTCAAGTTATGATTTTTTGAACAAGGGTACCTAAAACTTTTAACAGGGAAATTTTGCCTAATTTAGGCAGGATTTTGACCCATATTCTTGGCCATTTTTCACATAGTTCCACTTGGAGTTTCAAGTTGCATTTCAAAGATGGATTATAGTACATGTTCCAAGTTTCCAAATTGTCCAAGAACTCCTCAAACACCCTTGTGGTTAGAGAGAATCGAATGCTTGAAGTTGGCAAAAACTCACTTTGATCCATGGCCAATACATGTTCATACCAATTTGCAAATCTGATCTAGCTAGCTTGATTCACAATTACAGGCCTCAAAACCAGTTTGTACTCCATAATTTAATGCATATCCATTGAGCTAAGGTTTTGTCTTGGTCATTAGGGCATTGTACACTAGTTTAAGCCTTAAATGGAAAAAGTAACAATGCCATTTTTGCTTAAACTTCACTTTATGTCAAAACATGATCCTTGAGGCATGGGGCCAGATCTCTGAGGCAAGATTAAATCTATCAATTCCAGGAACCAAGAGAAAAATGTGCAGCATGATATAGGACTTGTACAGGCCTGCATTGAACAGATACACACTCTTGCTTCAAGAAGAAAAAAAGTTGCAAATCACAAGCCATCTTTCACATCTGTTAAAACCAACTTACACAAATATTGCAAACAAGTTGGATACCTCCTAACAAGCCAGAAACACGACCCCTTTGCCTCTCAAAATTCCTAGTGCACAAATTCCCCATTTTCTTGCAAAACAGAGTCAGTTCTGCAAACTTTAAGCCATAGTCAAATTTCATCGTGCATTTTGTCCAAAGATACTTCAAACACCTTCCAACCAACATACCTAAGCTATCCAGATCATCCATTGCTAGCTGTAACACCCTTAACACACATTGCCATTTTTGTTTCAAAGCTTTGCAGGTTGAGTTCTGTAGCACAATTCAGGCTACTTCAAAACAAGCCAAGCATTGGAAAAGCTTCAGTGGACCTCAGGCAAGCTCAACAGAACCTCACACACTCTTGGAAGTTGCTGTATTGGCCAACTCGAAGTCAACTGAAACAGGTATTTCATGAACTTCTATCTCTCTATTTAGGAATGGTTAGGCTTAGGTTTGTGAATGAAATATGTTGTACTCATAGCCCTGAAGCCATACATATGCTTAATTTTCATTTACATTAATCGTGCTAGGAGAATTTCACCCATGAACTTTCTGAAAAAACTAGGTTAGAAATTAGGGCCAGAGAAATTCTCTCTGGTCTTTAAGAGTTAGCTCAAGTTTTTTATATGGTTGGATTCGTTGTTTGATGCTCTACAAGTTTCATGTTATGAGTTTTGTCAAAAAATCAAAGAATCAGGAGATAGTAGGTGATGTACAGAACGCGCGTTTTTGTGAACCAAGGAAGAAGATGAAGTCTGATTGGGCTGGGCCTGGTCATTCTTACTTCTAACACCCCATTTTTCAGTTTACACCCCCCTGGCCCATTTATTTGTATATTTGTCATTTTGATATTTTTATTTTTATTCTGACTTTATTATTTTTTGTCCAAACATAAAAAATACCAAAAAAATTATTTTTATATTTTTTCATATTTATTTGATATTTATTTTCATTTTTACTAGTATAAGTATGTAATTAATCTATTTTTCTTTTTATTTAAAACTCAAAAATAATATAAAAAATATACTTATCTTCATTTATTATTTTTATTTACATTTGAAAACATTTTCTTAAATATACACATTTTTTGTAAATAATTAATTTTTTTTTATTTTTATATATATTTAATATGTTTAATATATTTATATATACTTATATACTTTATTTTGTTAAGTAATTAGAATAATAAAAAAAACACAAAATAATACATTTTCATTTTTATTAATATTTTACACTAAAAATATCTTTTTTACAATATACTTTTATTTTTTGTATAAATTAATATATTATTGTATATAATTAATAAATAATACTATTTATTTAAGAATTAGGGTTTTTGCACTAAATAACAAAATAATTAAAATTGACCTTTTTTTATTTATTTACATTTCATATTAAAAAATACTTTTTACATACATAAATTTTTTTTGCATAATACATTTTATTTAATATTTATTTGTTGTATTTTATTTAATTATTGTACATTTAAATATTGCCTTGTACATTCAATTTGGTTGTAAGAAGTTAGAATTTAATTTTTTGTCAAATACCCCCAATTCAAATTTGTACCCCCTCCCTATATCATGTTGTAATAGTGTAGGATTTAAATTCCCGCACCTTTAAATGCTTTCAATTATGCCATGTTTAGACCTAGGGTTTGTATGCAAATAAAATCAACAACTAGCTTGACCTAATTCAAGATAAACATGCATGAAAAAACAAACACAATGCACACTTGCACCCCCTAGGGTTTCAATCCACTTGTTGCCTTCAAAAATGGGCCATGGTTGCATGTCAAGTACTTTGGCAAAACAAAACAAAACAAAAGATCATAGTCCCTCGATGACGCCATCTGAGTTGCCTCAACCAAATGATCAAGTCCCTTAAGAAAAATTGCCAAAAATACTTGACATAATTGCTATCATGGTCTATACGATGACCCGCGCCTGTCCCGTTTAACATCCTAACACAAGGTTGTTCACCAAATACAATGGTAAAACAACACTGTTAAAAGGGTTAAAAACATAAGAAAAATCTTTGAGTAAAATAGGGTAGATAGCTCTTAGTTACTTGATCAAGCTTGCAAAAACATCCTTGCTATTTTTCAAAACACACCCCACAACACAATTTCAAAACCCTACTTTCAAAAATTGAAAACTTTTCAAAAGACAAAAACACCTTTGTATACATTCAAACAAGAATCATTACAAAGGTTGCCACAACAATGGCCTCTTTTCAAAACATCTTTCCAAATCACACACAAAGCACCATTTCAAACCATTGAAAAGCACCATTTCAAACAATTGAAAAGTAAAGCAAGTGATCTAAGCAAGTAACTAAGAGCCCATAGATAACCATGGATAGAAAGGGTGCTAATACCTTCTCTTTCTATAATCTACTCCCCAAACCCAAGAAAACATCTCAAAGGTATTTCCCGTGCTTTTTGACCTTTCCTTAGGATAAAATAAAAATTCGGTGGCGACTCTTGCTAAACCGAAACATTTACGAACACAAACGCAAAATCCCAAGTCAGTTCTCCCACCGTATCACAGAACTGGCGACTCTGTTGGGGAATACTTTAAAAGTGGAGTAACCTTAGGGCTTAGATCACCCTTTGCATGACTATTGTGTGCTTTGATTGCTTTACAATTGGTTCTCTTATTTGGGCTTGAAATCCTCCACCCGGATTTGGGAAACATTCATAGGTAAATAGCAATACGTTGTGGAAACTGTGCGGGGTATACCGACACGGTTAAAGCAATAGCTATATTAGTGCGACATATTTGTGAGTACCAGTAGCCTTTGAGTCAATCAAAGAGAATACGGGGCCGCTGAGTGATGTCATAAAGCACTAATAAACTTTTAGAATCTTACTTGACCATCTTGGCCTTTTATTAGGGGTAGTGAGATGACCGGCTTTGGTGCAGTCCGAAGTTGGTAGATACTCGCACTACACTCATTGAGGGTTATTTTCTTGGAATATTTTGGTCGCTAGTTAAGTGGCTAAACCAAAACAGTTAACATAGAAAACAATCCAATGATATTGAGCTCCTTAGAACCCGGTTACTATTTAAAGGACAAGTTTTAAGCCAACTAAACTCAAGAGGTGTTGTACCCCAAATTTTGACCTAAGATACCATCTCCCATCTGCATCATTGCATTGCAAGGGTTTTGACCTATTTTTATCATTTTTCAAAGCAGATTAAAATTCATAGCTTTTTCAAGTCGAGAGCTGTTTATTTTTGAACGCTAGGTTTATTAATTGATCAATGTTAAAACGATGTTTATTAATTATTTATTATCTTAAATTTAATAATTGGAATTTATTTTCAGTTATTATATAATTGAAAGATTTATAAATAATATAATAAATATTGGAAAGGAAGTTCATTAATTGATCAACAACGTTATTTAATTATTTATTATCCTAAGTTTAATAGTTGAAATTTATCTTTTCGGTTATTATAATTTAGAGAATTATAAATAATGAAATAGATTGAAGAAAAGCTTATTGATCAAAGGATGTTTATTTAACTGTTTATTATTCTGAATTTAAGTAATTGAAATTTATTTTCAATTATTATACAATTTAAAGAATTATAAAT
The DNA here is from genome assembly GCA_948472305.1 of Vicia faba. NCBI lineage: Eukaryota > Viridiplantae > Streptophyta > Magnoliopsida > Fabales > Fabaceae > Vicia > Vicia faba. The sequence goes on along the minus strand of OX451739.1, from coordinate 1,182,329,633 downwards.
GATAAAATAAATAATTAGAGAGAAGGAAGGAATTAATTGGCAAAATATTGGAATTTTATTCATTTTATTCTAATTGTACAATTATTGTGTAAATACTGTATTTATTTACAACTTATTTACAATAATAATTTTTTACAAAGTTAAAATGAAATAAAAACTATTCTAATTTTTCCTAAATTCTAAATCTTCTATCCAATGCTTCTCCGTTGGTTCATTTAATTGTACCTGCAAAGAATTAAAGAAAAGAAGTCAGAAATAAACAATTAAAAGCAGAAAATTATTTATTAGTGTTCATCATTAAAAGCAAACGGCTGGAATCAGTTTTTACCCTTTTTGCAAATCGCGGGATTTCTCCCGGTTCACAAAAAGGGATGGATTTTTATTTTCAAAAAATGAATGCACAATTTAAAACATGCACAAATTCATTTTATTTTCAAAACTGCATAATTAAAATCAATTGCATTTTAAAAAGCCGACTGCATATTTCAAATATGCATAATTTCTTTTGTCAAAAAACTGCATATTTCAAAAAAATATACACAACATACAAAAATCAAAAGCATATGCAAGCTTCCCACCAAAAGCCAACGTAACTATGCCACGCACTTAGGAAGAAGCCAAAATGCATAGGCTCTTCTACTGTTACATTGAAAGTCAAAGAGGATGTGCATTTTAAAACCAATTTTGCAAGCATAATATATTTCCATTTACATCATGTTCCAGCCTATGCAATTTCAGAACATACAGTACAGTACATCATTTTAATGCATCAAATGTACTAAGAGAGAGAAGAGAGGAAGAGTTTGGTTTTTACAGGTTTTGGTTTAGGCAGAAGTGGATACAAAACAAAACTACAGCAGTAACACAGTAAGAGGAAAGAAGCATGAAATAAGATATCAAACAAAACAGCTGTAACAGTAAGAGTGCAGAATTACCAAGGATATAGTAAAAGTATTCAAACCTGAGCCATAAAAAGATGCCAAGCAAAACTGTATAACATAACAAGAAAACCCCTTTCAAAAACAGGAGAGTTCAACTTGCCTAGGCGTTCAAAACTCAAAAAATACTACAACATAAACCATTCCTACTGCATAATACCAAAAAAACCAGTACCATACATAACCTTCATCAAAACCCTCCACCTACTGTCAAACATACGCCATAAACCAGTTTCCATCAACATACATAAAACCATCACAAATATCAAAACCATATATAAAATAACGTGGCCTAAACCAGCAAAACCTGTAATGGCCTAATAAACCAGTATAGCCTCAGTAAAACAAAACCTTATGGCCTAAGAATCATATAACCTGTTTTCAAGACAGCAAAGCCATAAACCAACCATACACGCCCAAAACCCAAACCCAAGCATACAGAAGCATAACTGAGAAGAAGAGGAAAAGCATCAATATCATCAAGCTAGTCAAAAATAATTTTTCAACAATATTCAAGGCAACGCAAAGGCATCAGTATATCATCATAGGCCATTAGAAAGCAACAGTAGCGAGAAGAAGAAAGAAACAGTCCATCATCAACATAGGCAAGCCAGTCAAAATAGTATTTCAACACTAGCATATTCAAAGCATCAAGGGCCTCAGTATCCTTCATAAGCCACTAAAAGGACAACAGAATCACAATGAAGAAGAAGATAGGAAAAGTTTTCGAAGGCATCAGAAGCATCCAATACAAGCATACAACGAAGACCTCAGAAATGATCATCCTAGGTTAATACAAAAGGGCAACAGAAGAAGAGAAGAAAGATAAATACAGAGTACCGACAACTGAAGCAAGCCCACAACGTCAACTTCCTTGTCCTGGCCTCCTACGCACTCAACCCTCCTCCTCCATCTCCAGGTAACGATCATCCTTCTTTTCTTTCAATACTTCAAATAATCATGTGGAAAATGAGTAAGAACCAAAATAGAATCAAAATCACAAACATGCAAATTGTAACAAAAACACCATGAATACGAAAACGAACTTACCGAATCTGTCGCCCCCTAATGTTTTGCTGGAGGGAAGAGGAAGTGAAGAGCACTGGTGGCCGTTGGGATAGAGGGAGACTCAGAGCTACAGAAGCAAAGCAAAAGGCGAAGAAAGATGAGAACGAAGAAGACGGTACAAGCGAGCGGCGCCGTTGTTGCAAAACCTAATCCCTAATTCAATTAACCAAACGCGTTTAACCCTAAAACAAGAATTATGAGATGCATATTGGACTTAGCCCCGCTTCCTGCCTAAAGCCCAGCGTCCTCCTTGTGCACCCCCCTGTTTTAGTTTTGATTAGGCCCTTTAGGAACCTTTAGCCCATACGCATTATTATTTACCCCCCCCCCCCCCCCTTGACTCTTGTTACTTTTGTTTCCATTTTGATTTCCTTGGCTTTTTAGAACTATTATAATTTAGTTTAATTATTAACTTAATCAAAATAGAGTTTGATTTAATTAAACATTTTAATAAGGTGACCAATTTTTCATTAAATTTTAGGTTTAATTTAATAATTTTAGTATCCTTTTTATTAGATTTAAATTAATAACCCTTTTAATTTTTCTTAACTTGGTTTAGAGTTATTTAATAATTCTTAAATAGTACCCTTTTATTAATATTAAATTTAGAAACATATAAAAAATTTAAACTTAAAAACATTTTATTTCTTTTAATTAATTCACTCGTTTTAGTTAATACTAATACAAAAATATAAAAAATAGAATTTAAGATTTAAAACATTTTATCTTTAGTTGACTCTTGCGTTATTAATATTAAACAAAAATATAAAAAAATACATATTTACACCATTTATTCTTTTATTTAAATTGTTGTATATCATTTATCTATCATAATTTTCCGTTTACTTGATTATTCCGTTTACGTCTAAATCCAAGGGAAAAAATGATTAAACTGGTCGACTTCATGTCCTCAAGTCCAATCACACGAACGTTTGCATTTCATTAAAACTTAAGACAATTTTCCCCCCAAAACTCAATCTTTTTTCCAAAACTCATACCTTCTAAGCAAAAACTTCGACATTAGGTCGTCGTATCTTCAAAAACCCGTCCGTACCCCTTTTCGGCCAAAACAATTTATTTCTTAATCAAACGGTCAATTTATATAAACAGATATTTCAAAAGGTTCCTATAGAATACTATAGATACATTGGGTGCTAATACCTTCCCATTGTATAACCAACCCCCGAACCATATATCTCTTTTCAAAAACGCCTTGTATTTTTATTACTTTTAAAAGTATTATTTACATTGCATATTTAGGGTTTTATTTCGCTCTTTTCCCTTTTCCCTTGGAAATAATAAAGCGCGGTGGCGACTCTTGCTTTTGTGAGACGAATTAATCAATAATTCGATCCGATTTACCCCGCTACATTTTTTATCGCTACAGAATTGGCGACTCTACTGGGGAAAGATTGACCTCTTGCTGGTCCATCCCTAAGTGGGTTAAGCCTATTTTGTCTTATCTGTTTATTATTATTTGATTTGTTTGATTATGTGTTTAAATTGGGGGTGTTTGGGTTTTTTTACAAAGGACGAATCCTATACCCGGATTAAGTAACACTTAAGGAATAGGACGGGCGGTACAGTCATGTTAACTTTGAGGGAGTAATCCCGAAGAAGGAGGCATGAGATCCCCCACTCAATGGAAGGCCCTCTTGAACTTAATATTTGTTTACCGAGTAATCGGGAAGACATTATTATTTTTGACCTAGGAGCCTGAGAAGTTGAGGACCGTAGAACCCTAACCCATCTTGGCCTTTTTAGGTGTAGCGCGGAGACTATAACGGAGTAATTCGGAAGTAGTTGTTACGCGATGCTACGCTCGGACGAGTTTCTCTTGAGAATATTGCTAATTATTGAGTAATCAAGACGTTGGTAATATCCGAAGGAGGAATGTAGACTCTGGGAACTTTTAGAACCTTGTCTTACAGGTGTGATTGAACCATTAGTACATACCTTGGGGTTGGCTTTACCCTTAACTCCATGCTGAACGTTGAACCTTTGAACCCCATGTTTGTGAACTTGTGTGTGACTATTGCATTGTCATTCATTCATGCACTCATCAACATCTTTGTAAAAAAACTTGTTTTTCAAGGAACTTCGGAATGATTTTTGCAGACATTTCAGGTTATTATGGAATTTGGAAGGAGAAACACTCGAAGCTTTAGTTTTAAGGAGCCCGAGATTGAAGAAATGAAGAGTTTGATTCTGAAGATCGAGAACCCGACGGATTTTCAGAAGAAGTATGGGTCCATTATACCTCTCATGAAGCGTAAGATGAAGGAAGGCATCCTTAGTACGTTGGTCCAATTCTACGATCCTTTGTACCGATGTTTCACCTTTCCGGATTACCAATTGATGCCCACCTTAGAAGAGTACTCCTACATACTTGGTTTGTCGATCACCGACTGTGTTCCTTTTTCTGGATTAGAAGAGGAGCCCAAATCTCACGAGATAGCGACCATCACCCACTTGAAGAAGTCAGAGATAGAGGAGAACATGACTACAAAAGGGGGAATCCGAGGTTTGTCTACGCAGTTTTTGTTGAAGAAAGCTCGTCAGTTCGCTGAGATGAAAGATACTATTGCCTTTGAAGACGTCTTTGCTTTACTCGCTTATGGTCTATTCTTGTTCCCTAACGTTGATAAGTTTGTGGATATCAACGCCATCAGAATCTTCTTGATTGGAAATCCGGTCCCTACGCTGCTCGGAGATACTTACTACTCCATTCATCTTCGAAACTCTTATCAAGGAGGGATGATTATTTGTTGTGCACCTTTGCTGTATCAGTGGTATGTTTCTCATCTACCTGGGTCTGATGTTTTCTGGGATCTCGAGAAGGAACCGCGATGGGCGCCAAAGATTATGGCTCTCACTCATTTCGACATTGATTGGTATAATCGAGTTTACTACAACGTGAAGATCATCGATAGCTGTGGTGCTTTTCGTAACGTGCCTCTTCTTGGTACGAGAGGTGGAATCAACTATAACCCTGTTCTCGCGCGCCGTCAGTTTGGATACCCGATGAGGGACATGCCGAACAACATCCATGTGAGTGGTTTATTTCTACAGGAAGGACAAGATCATCAGGAAGCTAAGAGGGAGATCGAAGGAGCTTGGCGCCACATCCACAGGAAAAGGAGAGATATGTTAGGACATAGAGGTGCCGTTTCTTTGGAGCCTTACCTAAAGTGGGTCCGTGCTAGGGCTTGTGTTCTCAAGATGCCCTATAAACTTGAGAAACCTTTATTCCCTACCGTTGCATCATCATCTGTTGTTATCCCTATCGCGAACATAGGAGAATACCAAGGAAATCTGGCTAGGATGAAGTCCGAGAGGGATGCTTGGAAAGAAAAGTATAATATGTCTGAATATGAGAATCGAGTCCTGACTCGACAGCTAAAGGAAAAGGAGGATTTACTCTTTATTCAAGACGGCTGGTTCATTGATCACGATGAGAAGCTTCGTCAAAAGGATGCTTTACTGAAGAAGTATGCTAGTGAAAGAAAGAGAAAGAAGGAAGGTTCGGTAAGCGTTGCTCTTGTTCCTAATCCGCAGAAGGAAATCATTGATCGACTGGTAGCTGAGAAGAAAGAGATGGAAGACTTTTATGAAGAGAAGATCAAGAAGCTCCGGTTACAGTTGGCATTTTGTCCTTCATCCGTTGATTCTGAGTGATCTTTAGCTTTTAGTTTTATTTTATTGATGTCATTTTGTAAAACTATGTAAAAGGGCTTCAGGCTCCGAAGTTGTAATTTATTGCTTTATTATGGACTTCATGCTTCAGAGTTGTAATTTATTGCTTTATTAAGGGCTTTAATGCTCCAAAGTGGTAATTTATTGCTTTATTATGGACTTCATGCTTCAGAGTTGTAATTTACTGCTTTTATTAAGGGCTTCATGCTTCGAAGTTGTAATTTATTGCTTTATTATGGGCTTCATGTTCCAAAGTTGTAAGTTACTGCTTTTATTTTTGGGTTGTTATCCCAAAGTGTAATTTATTATTTTGTTGTTTCAAAGTTGTAAGTTGTAATTTACCGCTTTTTGATTAATGGACTGAGTTTTTGTTGTTCCAAAGTCCTTTACCATTGATGTGTGCAAAATTGTTGAAGTTCCTTGAAAAACTATGAATCATCATTTGCATCGCACATCATGCATCATTCAACATTTCACTTCACACTTTTTTAGAGTCTTATCCTTGTTTCTTTTTCCACTCCAAAGGTTGTCAAGCTGTCTCACCGATATGACACTCGAGCCAATCGTCAGAGGAAAATGGAAGATTTGGAACAGGAAAATCATGAGCTTCGTGGGGAAGTTGCTACCCTTCGTATCGAGATGGAAAAGTTAACTGCGTTAGTGGAAAGTTTGGTGGCTGTTCAGAATCAACCATCGACTACAGCTGCTGAGATTCAGACTTCAACTCCAGTGGTTTCCGAGATCGTCACCGTTCCTACATCTGTGACTCAAATCAACTCTCCGCTTCAACATCAGATGCCGAAAGGTTTTCCGTGGGGAATGCCTTACAATTTTGTGCCAGAGGGGTATCAGCCTGCCGTACAACCTTTGTTTCAACCTGCTTTGTCTCTTCCTTAACCAGAGACAACTGCCATGCCGCCAGTAATCCCGTCTGTAACACCTTTTCCGCAACCGATTATGACAATTGTCGCTCCTGTGGTCCACTCCGTGCCATACTTGAATGAACCTATTTATCCTGCCGAGCCTGCTGAAAGTTTGGGTCTTTTTGATAGAATGGAAGAATTTCAGGATCAGTTCCAAGAAATGCAGAAGGAGCTCAGAGCGTTAAAGGGGAAGGATTTGTTTAGGAAGAACACGCATGACCTTTGTTTAGTTCCGAATGTCAAGATTCCAGCAAAATTCAAAGTGCCATACTTTGAAAGATATAAGGGTGATTCGTGTCCTAGAAGTCATTTAACTATGTACGTGAGAAAGATGTCTACGTATTCCGATGATCATGACTTATTGATTCATTATTTTCAAGACAGTTTGACGGGTGCTGCTCTAAAGTGGTATATGGGTTTAGACAGTATTCGGATCCGCAACTTCAACGATCTTAGCGAAGCTTTTGTCCACCAGTATAAGTACAACGTTGACATGGCACCGGACAGGGATCAACTCCGAGCGATGTCGCAAAGAGACAGAGAATCTTTTAAGGAGTACGCCCAGAGGTGGCGTGAAATTGCTGCTCAAATCTATCCACCTCTTGAGGAGAAAGAGATGACTAAGATATTTTTGAAGACTTTAGGTTCCTTTTACTATGAAAGAATGATAGCCAGCGCACCCAGTGACTTCACCGAAATGGTAAGCATGGGCATGCGGTTAGAGGAAGGGATTCGTGAAGGGAGTTTGGTTAAAGAAGGAAGTCCGTCTAGCGGTACTAAGAAGTTTGGAAGTGTTTTCCCGAAAAGAAAAGAGCAGGATGTCAGCGCATTGTTCCCAGGGAGATCAAGGAGAGGTTACTCTCACGTTGCGGCAGTCACCCCGACTGTCCGCCCAGCTTTGATGACCCCAGCTCATCAAACCCCACCAACTCAACAACGGTCATTTCAGCAGCAGCCTCGACAACAGGCTTATCCATTCAACAATCAGAACCGTTCACCCAGAAAACTGCAGTTCGACGCCATTCCTATGACTTATACTGAATTGTTCCCTGCTCTTATCAGAAAGAATCTCATAACGACAAAGCCTCCAACTGTCGCACCAAATAGTACTTCTCCGTGGTACAAGGCGGATCAGTTTTGTGAATATCATCAAGGGTCGCCGGGGCACAACCTTGAGAACTGTTTTGCTTTGAAGGCGGACGTGCAGAGATTGATTAAGAATGGTATCTTGTCTTTCAAGGATGTTAATCCAAATGTTAGAGATAATCCTTTGCCTCGACATGGGGCAGCATCAGTGAATATGGTGGAAGGTTATCCGGGGAAGTTTCGAGTTTTTCAAGTTTAACACATAAGAGAGTCGTTGATCAGGTTACATCAGAGTTTGAGAAGACTTGCCTTTGTTAGGCACCAGCATGATTATGATGTTTGTGAGTTTTGTTCAAGAGAGGTTGATTGTCCTATTGTGAAGGAGGATATTCAGAAGTTGTTAGATCAGAGAGTTATCACTATTACGTATGAAAGAGATCCGGAGGATGAAGTGAATGTTATCATACCACAATTCAATTTGCCTGAATCAGTGGAGATCGTTTACGACAGTCAGACTGCACCTGTGGATCCTTTGATTATTTACCCACCTGGTCCTGTGCCTTACAGCTCAGACCAAGCTGTACCGTATAAGTATAATACCACAATGATTGAGAATGGGGTAGAAGTCCCTATACCGACAAGACCGTCTTTTGTTAACATTGCTGATGTGAGTAGAGTTACGAGAAGTGGACGTGTCTTTGCAGCAGTACCTTTGAAGAGACCAGAAGTTCAAGTCAGGAGGCCCATACCGGCGGAAATTCCAGTGAGAAATGTTGAACCAAGGGTTGAGATAGGCCGATCCAGTGAACCTATCCCTCACCCTGATGATGATGAGATTCTGAAGCTTATCAAGATAAGTGAATATAAGATTGTGGACCAACTATTGCAAACTCCTTCCAAGATTTCTTTGCTTGCTTTACTGAGAGATTCTGGCGCCCATAGAGAAGCTTTGATGAAGGTCTTGGACCAGGCGTTCGTGGATCATGATGTGACGGTTGACCAATTTGATGGAATTGTGGGAAATATTACTTCGTGTAACAATCTTGGTTTCAGTGATGAAGAACTCCTGGAGGAGGGGAGAAACCATAATATGGCTTTGCATATCTCAGTAAGTTGTGGAAATGATACCTTATCAAGCGTGTTGGTAGATACAGGTTTGTCGTTTAATGTAATGCCCAAAACTACTTTATCTCGGCTCTCATATCCAGGTGCTCCCATGAGACCTAGTGGGGTAATTGTTAAAGCGTTTGATGGTTCTAGGAAGACAGTCATTGGTGAAGTGGATCTTCCTATAGTAATTGGCCCTCATACTTTTCAAATCACTTTCTAAGTAATGGATATTCGTGCTGCCTACAGTTGCTTATTGGGTCGTCCATGGATCCATGATGCAGGGGCAGTCACTTCCACGCTCCATCAGAGACTGAAGTTTGTGAGGCATGGGAAGCTAGTGATGATTGGGGGAGAGCAGGCTATGGTGGTAAGCCATTTATCATCATTCTCTTTTATTGATGCTGATGAGGATGTTGGAACCCAGTTCCAAGGTCTATCTGTTGCCAAGAGTGAAGTGAAGAAGCAAGGGGCATCCATTTCTTCTTTTGAGGATGCGCGACGAGTGGTGGAAAGTGGTTTGGCCGAAGGATGGGGCCAGGTGTTGACTTTGCCCGAGAACAAGTCTGGGGAAGGTCTTGGTTTTCGTCCTGTGTCTGCGAGAGTCAAGAAGGAGGTGGTTGTTCATCCGATTCAAGAGGTTTTCCGAAGTGCAGGTTTTATACATCCTGAGGTTGATGCTATCATAGAGGACGATTCCGAGGAAGATTTTCCCGATTTTGTGACGCCTGGATTGGCTTGCCAAAACTGGATAGCTGTTGATGTTCCTATTGTTATGCACATTTCCGAGTAATGTTTTGTTTTGTTTTTCTTTGAAAAAATTCGCTCTGCCCAAGGCGAAAAGTATTTTGTGTCGGGCTATGAAAAATAATTCCTTTTGCTCTGCCCAAGGCAAAAGAGAAATGTCTGGGCTCCTTGTTTCAAGTATTTCCCTTCAATGAATAAAAATGTTATTTTGTCCACTACTGTTTTATTTTTCATCTTTTTCTGGGAAATAGTAATGAAAATTAATTGGTAGCAATAGGAAATATAATAACCTTTTGTTTTATTTGCACAAATCGATTTCTAAAATAAAGCATAATCATATGTGCAGATTAATCCATGACTTAACCATCGAAAACAATGATCCTATGCCCTCTCCCAACTTTGAATTCCCTGTGTTCAGAGCCGAAGAAGAGGATGATGAAGAGATTCCCGTTGAAATTTCCCGTTTGCTTGAGCATGATGAGAAGGTCATTCAACCATTTGAAGAACCTGTAGAGTTGGTCAACTTGGGTGATGAAGAAGATAGAAAGGAAGTTAAAGTCAGAGCATTGCTTATCCCGGAAGTTAAAGAGAAAATGTTGGAGCTTATCAAAGAGCATGTTGATGTGTTTGCTTGGTCCTACCAAGATATGCGGGTTTGGACAACGATATTGTGGAGCATCGTTTACCGTTGAGACCTGAATGTCCGCCGATCAAGCAGAAGCTGAGAAGGACTCGTCCTGATATGGCAGACAAAATCAAAGAGGAGGTTCAGAAACAGATTAATGCAGGTTTCCTTGTTACATCGGTCTATCCTCAGTGGTTAGCCAATATAGTGCATGTTGCAAAGAAAGATGGCAAAGTTCGGATGTGTGTAGACTACAGAGATCTGAATAGAGCTAGCCCAAAGGATGACTTCCCATTACCTCACATTGACGTATTGGTCGACAATACTGCCAAGTTCAAAGTCTTTTCTTTCATGGACGGCTTCTCTGGTTACAATCAAATCAAGATGGCACCAGAAGATATGGAGAAGACAGCTTTCATTACACCTTGGGGAACTTTTTGCTATCGAGTTATGCCGTTTGGTTTGAGGAATGCTGGCGCAATATACCAAAGAGCCATGACTGCTTTGTTCCATGACATGATGCATAAGGAGATCGAAGTGTATGTGGATGACATGATTGCCAAATCACAGACTGAGGAAGATCACTTGGAACACTTGTTGAAGTTATTCCAGCGTTTGAGAAAGTGCAAACTCCGTCTGAATCCCAACAAGTGCACTTTTGGTGTTCGTTCTGGGAGACTTCTGGGTTTCATTGTCAGTCAGAAAGGTATTGAGGTAGATCCTGATAAAGTCAAAGCTATTCGGGAAATGCCCGCACCCAAGACGGAAAAACAAGTAAGAGGATTCCTTGGGAGACTGAACTACATTTCTAGGTTTATATCTCACATGACTGCTACCTGTGGGCCGATTTTCAAGCTTCTTAGAAAGAACCAAGGATGTGTGTGGACGGAAGATTGTCAGAAAGCTTTTGATAACATCAAAGAATATTTACTTGAACCTCCCATTTTGATTCCTCCGGTGGAAGGAAGACCTTTGATTATGTACCTGACTATATTGGAAGATTCCATGGGATGTGTGCTTGGTCAACAAGATGAGACTGGAAGAAAGGAACATGCCGTATATTATCTGAGTAAGAAATTCACAGACTATGAGTCTCGATACTCATTGCTTGAGAAAACCTGTTGTGCTTTAGCTTGGGCTGCTCACCGTCTACGCCAGTATATGATTAACCACACCACTTGGTTGATCTCCAAAATGGATCCGATCAAGTATATCTTTGAGAAGCCCGCCTTATCTGGAAGAATAGCCCGTTGGCAGATGTTGTTATCTGAATATGACATTGAGTATCACACTCAGAAAGCAATCAAAGGGAGTATTTTAGCCGATCATTTGGCTCACCAACCAATTGACGATTATCAATCCATCAAGTTTGATTTCCCAGATGAAGATGTTTGTACCTGAAAGCTAAAGATTGTGAAGAGCCGTTACCTAAAGAAGGACCTGATCCTGAATCCCGTTGGGGTTTAATATTTGACGGAGCTGTGAATTCCTATGGAAATGGAATTGGGGCAATCATCGTCACTCCCCGAGGTACTCATATCCCGTTCACGGCGAGATTGAAGTTTGACTGCACAAACAACATGGCTGAGTATGAGGCATGTATTATGGGTCTCGAAGAAGCAGTGGATCTAAGGATTAAGATTCTTGATATTTACGGAGATTCAACATTGGTGATTAATCAGATCAAAGGAGAATGGGAGACTCGTCATCCTGGTTTGATCCCTTACAGAGACTATGCTAGAAGATTGTTAACCTTCTTCAATAAGGTAGAATTACATCATATCCCTAGAGATGAGAACCAGATGGCTGATGCTTTAGCTACTTTGTCTTCAATGTTTCAAGTGAATGGTTAGAACGATGTGCCTACAATTCGGGTTATGCGCCTTGACAGACCTGCTCATGTGTTCTCAGTAGAAAAGGTCACCGACGACAAGCCGTGGTTCTATGACATTAAACGTGTTCTTCAAACTCAAGAGTACCCGCCTGGGGCATCCAATAAAGATAGGAAGATGTTGAGAAGATTAGCAAGCAGTTTCTTTCTCAATGAAGAAGTTTTGTGTAAGAGGAATTATGACATGGTCTTGCTCAGATGTGTAGACAGACGTGAAGCGGACATGCTGATGCAAGAAGTGCATGAAGGATCTTTTGGCACTCATGCCAACGGACATGCAATGGCTAGAAAGATGTTGAGAGCTGGTTACTATTGGATGACAATGGAATCTGATTGCTGCAAATATGTGAAGAAATGTCATAAATGCCAGATTTATGCGGACAAGATGCACGTGCCGCTGACCCTCCTCAATGTTATCTCTTCACCTTGGCCTTTCTCTATGTGGGGCATTGATATGATTGGAATGATTCAACCCAAAGCTTCAAATGGTCATCGTTTCATCTTGGTAGCGATCGATTATTTTACTAAATGGGTGGAAGCAGCATCTTATGCTAATGTAACTAGACAGGTGGTAGTCAGATTTATCAAGAATCAGATCATTTGTCGATACGGCATCCCGAGCAAGATTATCACTGATAATGGTTCGAATTTGAATAACAAGATGATGAGAGAGCTTTGTGAAGAGTTCAAGATCGAACATCATAATTCTTCTCCTTACAGACCGAAGATGAATGGGGCTGTTGAAGCTGCTAACAAGAACATCAAAAAGATTATCCAGAAGATGGTAGTAACTTATAAAGATTGGCATGAAATGCTTCTGTTTGCTCTGCACGGATACCGTACCTCAGTTCGAACTTCAACAGGCGCAACCCCATTTTCCCTAGTTTATGGTATGGAAGCTGTACTCCTCGTGGAGGTTGAGATTCCGTCTCTGAGAGTGTTGATGGAAGCTAAACTTTCTGAGGCCGAATGGTGTCAAAGTAGATATGATCAGTTGAATTTAATTGAAGAGAAGAGATTGACAGCATTGTGTCACGGTCAATTGTATCAGCAGAGAATGAAGAAGGCTTTTGATAAGAAGGTTCGACCATGTGAGTTCAGAGAAGGTGGCCTTGTGCTCAAGAAGATATTATCTTTCCAACCTGATTCAAGGGGCAAGTGGGCTCCGAATTATGAAGGACCATATGTCGTTAAGAAAGTTTTCTCTGGAGGTGCTTTGATTATCACCAATATGGACGGTGATGAGCTCCCGCGTCCCTTGAACGCCGATGCAGTCAAGAAGTATTTCGCTTAGGTTTGAGTTGACAGTTCGCTAAGTTGAAAACCCGAAGGGGCGGCTTAGGCAGGCTTTTGGTCAGACCAGTCTTGGCATTTGAGCACATTTTGGAATTCGAAGTTGTTAGGGAGAATAGCGAGCATTGTTTTTGTGTAACCTTTTTATTTCATGTACTATTTCCCAAACTTTTGTAAACCGTTGGAGTCGCATTGTTAGCGAACTACCATATTATTAATGAAATTTGAGCATTTACCTTTTGTGGGCAAAATTTTAATTTTTGTGGAAATACTTGAAACAAATTTACTTAAAGTATTCTTATTTTAAAAAATGTGTCGTGAATAACGAAGGGAATATTAACAGTTTGTTCCAAGGATGGTCAAGCCATGAAATGCAAAACAGTACGATATTTTATCCCTGCTTGTTGAACTTGTTTTCTTTCAAACCGTCATGAGGTGTTGGTTGTGTACGCTTTTGGTTCTAGTGGTGCTAAGTTTGGTGACTCCCCAGGTGTTCCAGTTAAGATTTGTTTCAGTTATCTTTATTTGAGCAGATTTCTGAAGTGTGGTACGTTTTGTATCATGACAGTGGTCTATTGGTATTGGAAGTTTGTATTTGAGTACTTTTCTCCTCAGAAGATTTGAGCTTTGTAGCGTGATACGCTCCGATGTTGCTTTGTGTTTCCAGTTCCAGTTATCTTCTGTCTTTTAAGATTGGCCGAGTATCTATCTTGTCGTGACATCTTATCGTCTTCAGGATATTCCATCTGTTTGTTTTGTCAGCATAACATTCATTTACCCATTTACACTTATATCATGCACGCATACTCACATTTTCCATTGACTTTTGGGTTGTACTTTGTTTATTCAAATAACGTACATGTTTCTTTCCAAGTAGAAGGTTAGCTTAGGCAGAAAATGTGCTTCCTTTCTAAATTCGCCAATTGAGCTAATCCTCATGGACGATTTTTGATTTATCTCACCTTGTCCATTTCTGGATAGGATGAATTCCCCAATCGAGTTGCTTTCTCATTGGGTGGAGTCTTGTTTGACTGTTGTCTCTTGCATAGGCTATCTCATTGATTTTCCCCAGTGAAATCGCGACCTAGACGGATGGTGCATTTATTTTGCACGTTTAAGTATGTGATCTCCTCGGGAAGGATTGATTCATGATTCTCTTTGACGAAGATTTTATTCTCTGCCAGTTGTCATCGCTTTTTTCCTTTTGAGTTATTTTCGGAAAACGACAAGCGGCAGCTCTTCATGAGCAACTTGTGCGTTATTTTCATTTTCGGAAAGCGGCAAGCGACAGTTTCTTTATTGGAGCAACTTGTACGTTATTATTGTTCTGGAAGACAGCAAGTGGCAGCCTCTTTATTTGAGCAGCTTGTATGTTATTGGTATTTTCTTTGGAAAACAGCAAGTGGCGGCTTCTTTATTTGGGCAGCTTGTGTGTTATTGACACCCCTGAACGATAGCAAGTGGCAGCCTCTTTATTTGAGCAGCTTGTATGTCATAGTTTTCTGGAAGACAACAAGTGGCAGCCTCTTTATTTGAGTAGCTTGTATGTCATAATATTTTTGGCAAGACAGCAAGTGGCAGTTTCTTTATTTGAACAACTTGCGTATCTACAATCTTATTCTTTCATCATTAATGAGTATATCTCCGGAAAATCTCGCAGAGAAGTTTGTCATGAATCATTACCTTCAGAAGTCGGTAATCCATCATCAGCAAGATTGATACTTTTCGTCTATCTTCGACCTTGAGTTGTGAACTCACTGTTTTGGGTCAATAATCTGTTTTATGGCCTATGCAAGATGCCTTCTTTGTTAGGGTCAAAGGTCATATTCCCTCAATTTTATTCGCTGTCAAGAGTTTGCCGTTTGAAGTCGATGACTCGTTTCCCCAGTAGTGTTCAAGACGCCAATCGGTACAACACCCTTTAAACTCATCTATGGTAAGTCATGTCACCTGCCAGTGGAAATTGAACACAAAGCTTACTGGGCAATTAATACTGTAAACCTAAGCTACACTGCGGAAGGTGACAAAAGGATCCTCGACATAAATGAACTGGAAGAGCTAAGATTAGACGCATATGAAAATGCGAGGATCTACAAAGAAAGGATGAAAAAGTGGCACGACAAATGAATCTCAAGGAAGGAGTTCAATGAAGGAGATGTAGTTCTCTTATTCAACTCTCGTCTCAAACTCTATCCCAGGAAACTCCGTTCACGATGGCCTGGACCTTTCGAAGTGACCAAAGTTTTCCCCAGCGGTGCCATCGAGATCAAAGGAAAGTCCACGAACCCGTACATAGTAAATGGCCAACGTTTGAAACATTATTATAGCGTTGAAAACAAGGACTACACCGCGAGCTTAACACTATTAGAGCTACCGCCCGAATTAGGAAGCTAATTCACGTCTAAAACATTGTCAAGCTAACGGAATTAAACAAGCGCTGTGTGGGAGGCAACCCACAAGTTTTTCATTTAATTTCTTTCAAATCTCTTTATATTTTTATTTTGCATTCTGATTTTTATTCCCAGATCTTTTTTTAATTTCTTTCAAATCTCTTTATGTTTTTATTTATTTGCATTCTTATTTTACAAATTTTAGTACCGACTCACAGGATATAACAAGATAAACTCATTTATGGATACTATCACCTTAGCCATGGAGGCCCAACAACGGCGGTATGAGATACTGGCTCAGCGCCAGATGAGCATGACTACTTATGTGCATGATCCCATGTTGACAGTTTTAGGCATCAGGGAGAGTGTATATTTTTTGTTCAACCAGATAGGATGGGAAGGATTCCTTGCCCATAAATACCCTACATATCGAAACCTCACCTTAGAGGACTAGGGCGTAGTAGGGGACAAATGTCCTTCAGATTATTTGGCTTCACCCACCATTTTACAGTTCGTCGTCTTGCTGAGCTGCTAGGATTCCCTAGTTCTATAGACGCCTACATGGAAACCCAGGCGGATGACTACCTTAATTTTGAACTTAACCACTTTTGAAGGGATATAGCTGGCCAATACCCTGAGGACCCTGACCACCTAGATGCGACTGAGATCCATAACCCTGCAATTAGGTATTTCCACCACATATTAGCTTTCACCCTTTTTGGAAAACCTATAAATAGACTCAGTTTCTAGGGATGAGTTATTCATTATTTACTGTGCTTTCCAGTCCAGACCCGTCATTGGTGCATCCTTTATAATCGCCAACATGTTTGCTATAGCTCAGTGTACCCATGGACCTATCTGTGTCGGCGGGCTAGTCACTATGATAGCCGAAGCCTTATCCCTGCGGTCATCTTTATCACGCCTTACGCTGTATGGCAGATACTATACCATGGATATCCCCTTCTGTTTTAACATATCTCTAATTGGTAACCTCGACCCACCTCACTTTCAGCTGCTGGTACGAAATGACCCTGTCTACTACTTCCACTTGCCTAGCCCTGAGAACACAAGTAACTATACTAAGAAAAATTGGCTTTATAACCTAGAAAAGACAGATGAACATGACCCTGAGAGAGCGGAGAGCGATCCATCAACAACTTCCGGTTACCATGACTATACTCCATTAGAATACCCTACACCTCCCCTTGTTACCGAAGCTGTCGACGTCCCTATGGTTGATCATGCACATGCTATCACGACACTGCAGTTAGATGTTACTACGCTCTGAGGAGATCTCATTACCGTTAAAGATAATATCAGCACACTTTGGTGTTACTTTTTTCATTTCATGGATGTCGTCACAGAGCAGTTCGATCATATTTATCAGCATCTGCACGCTACTGCTCCACC
The DNA here is from genome assembly GCA_948472305.1 of Vicia faba. Classification (NCBI taxonomy): domain Eukaryota; kingdom Viridiplantae; phylum Streptophyta; class Magnoliopsida; order Fabales; family Fabaceae; genus Vicia; species Vicia faba. The sequence goes on along the minus strand of OX451739.1, from coordinate 1,182,312,459 downwards.
TCCAGGAGGTCCTAGTGCTCGATAGTTTTGTTTCAGTGCCACCCCAGTGAGGACACTGTTTGTTCTCAGTATGGGGAGGGTTTCATTATTATTCTTAATACTCATTATTGTTTTATACTCATATCTTTCGAATACTTTGTTACTCTCGGTTCTAAAAATTTCAAATATCTCTTTATCTATTTATTTCATATTTATCTATTTACTTCAAATTTATTTATTCATTTTCATTTACCGTATTTATTTATTTTCATTTAGATTTCATACTTTGCATATTCGGTTATTTTTATCTTTAATTAAATTATTTCTTATTTATTTATTTCGACTATCATTCCTCCGATTCTACTATGTGCCACTAACTATTCACATAGATAAATATCCCTTGCAACACTACTCAAACTATTTGAATAAATTAATTAATCAATTCTTGCTTTACTGCACGCGGTCAAACAAAAGACATGCACACACCATTACACCTTGACGGACGTCAGGAAGCATGTGACAAGCGTCAGAGCTTGTCTCTTTGACCCTGACGAACGTTAGGGAACGCGTGACGAGCGTCAGAAGCCTGTCTCCCACGATTTCTCTTCCCGTGACCGTTGAATCATTGAAACTTGAACGAAATTTTGTTTTAAAACCCCCACTACCCCATTTACTCCATCCATCCTTAATTCCATAACCTCTCATATTCATAATTCTCCCATAAACCTCATTCAATTTCCTACTCAATAAAATCCATCTATTTAACCCTTCTCCCATCCCTTAGTTTTCATCACTACCACCCACCTTCCATCTCTTCATCACAAATACATTTTTATTCTTTATCAAGTTCAAAATCATGGCCGCCCGAAGAAATCCACCAAACCAAGCCGAACCCGACATGCGCCATCTCGTGCTCCGACAAGGAGAAATAGGTGAACTTCAAAAAGAAAGATACATAAAATTCCATCGTCGAGGTTTGACATCCACGAGGTTCATCGACAACAACTGCTTGAAAGAATTGGGGTTGCAAACCCATATGCAAGGCTTGCTGAACAAAGCCGGCCTGGGATTTATAAGCACGATGAACACACCAACCTACGAAGCTCTAACGCTGGAATTCTTAAGTTCCTACGCCTATCACACTCGCGATGATACCGACGCACACCTAACGGGAGCCTCTCAATTTCGGATGTTCAACCGAGAGTACACACTTAGCCATGAAAATTTGAGCGAAATATTTCATTTTCCCCGTGGAAATAATGTGCAATATCGCATTCCCCCAGAATTGGATTGGAATGGAAGTGCATACACACTATGGGAGAGAATAACCAGTGAACCAAATGTTATTCCCGAAGCATGTTACGCCTCTCACATCCATAACCCGAACATTCGCTTCTTACATCGCATTATGGCAAACACAATATTTGGAAGGGCAAACAACAATAAAGTCAACACTAAAGAGCTGTATGCTCTTCACTGTACCTTTTCATAAGACCTCCGTCTTAATACCGTTACTTTAATGATGGCCCATATTCAAAACCTTGTTACAAGAGATGGGACTACGCCTTTTTGAATCGGAGGCATTGTCACCACAATCGCAGTTCACCTGAACTGGGGGGAAAGGATTCAACTCCTACCTCCACTGCTAGCAGTTTATATGGATATTGATAACTGTAGAGTTGGCCGCCTGATCAAAGTGCGAGAAGCTGGAGGGTACTATCTAATGGTTAAGAATGCAAAAGTTCATAGCGTGATCATGCCAAATCATAATCGTACAAATTTGGGCAATCCGAATAATTGGCTTTACAACCTGAACGGCCCAGAACCCAGAGAAAATGAGCAAGGAAATCAAGGTGAGGCCAACAATGTTGCCGCTGATGAAATCGAAGAAGAATTAGAGCAGCAAGATCCCCAACCACAACACACCAACAATCCCGCCACCATTGATGCAATATATGCCGCAATAATGCAGCAAAACCAGCTGTCCACTCAACGCTACCAGAGCCTCGAGACGCGCCAAATTGAGATGATGAATCTCATGCAACAAATGCAGAGAGACTAAAATGACTACACTCGCAGGCATGATCAAAGTATACTGGAATTCACCGCAGGAATGACGGAAGATATGCGAGCCTTAACACTTCGTGTTGACAACTTACATAACGTTATTTCTCATAGGAATGGAGGCGAATCTTCCAGAAATGGTGAGCAAGCACGCCAAAGAGCGAGGACACGTGGTAGATTCCGAAGACAAGAGGAGGAAGAATGATTGTCTAGTTTCCATTTTCCCCTTTCCATCTTCTGTCAATACATTGAGGACAATGTATGATTCAAGTATGGGGGAGGAAGTATTTTCCTTTCCTAGTAATTTTTATTTTCTTTGTAATTTCCCTTCCGTTATCTCTAATTCAAAAAATTTTTTTTTATCAAGTTATCTATTGAAGCATTTTGTGTTGTTCTTTTAGACTCCCCTTTATTTTTGAGCCCTATAAATTTTTTTTAAAGCATAACCTTGACTCACTTGACAAATACATAGACTGCAAGATCTTTAATTGTCAGGAATTGTGGCAAGATTAAGCGAAATTTCTACCGTCTAGACATTCTACAACCCCAGAGTATGATATATCAGTTCAAGTACCTGTTATTCCAACACCCTGAGTGTTAGTCTTTGTAGTAACCATGAGTAGTTTATATTAGCAGTCAGCACCGTCTTAAACACAAACTACACAGGAAGTCGATGAATATAAGTGGATGATATAATATTTCAGCAAAATGTTGCAAGGAAACACACCAATTAAATTGGACGATCCTTACCCGATCGTCTAATCCAAAGGATGTAAACCTTACAAAGTAACATGAAAAAATCATTTGGTAGATGGTTCAGGAGCATCTGGTACCGAACTCGGTAGGGCAGATTACGGTCTGATCCCCGCATCCAACCATTGAATTGAAAAAGGTTGCCACATTACTGTGCCAGAAACCTCTAAGGTTTAAAAGGATCATAACCACTAACCGACTGTTCTGCTATGTGCGTGCAAAGATAAAGGGCTTAATGTGATTGCGCTAGAATGAAAAGGACAAAACAAGACAAATACTCGAGGTAGGCTATGATAGAAACTGTAACTAGTTTACATAAAATGGGACTATCTAGTCTCATTGCCGTAGTAATGGAGCATGAATCGAGCCATCGATTTTCTGACAAAAACACAACTCAGCCATATATTAGTTGATCCGAGTCATAACCATGCATCTGACCATGTTTAGAAAAACATCTTACTTAGCATTTGCTTGAGGATAAGAAAAGTTTAAGTATGGGGGAGTTTGATGACACACAAATATGTGATATTTCTGGCTTGATATACACAAAATATTTCTCATACTTTAGTTTAAATTAAATTATTTTATAGGTATTATGCAAGTATTTTTCTATTTTTGCAGATATACATTAAGCTGAACACTTTGGAAGAAATGAAGAAAAAAAGGTGCAAAGATAGAAAAAAGGGCCAAAGGAGAAGAAATCAGCTTAAGCCCATCATAAAGCATATGAGAACGTATGTGATCACGTGGCCCACCATGAAAAAGGCCTTGGCGATTGTCAAGGAGTGTTGCCGCTCATCACGCGAAGTGATGGACCAAGTGACCATCGCCACTTGGACTTGACGAACGTCACAAGCCCACTTTCTCCCTCTTGACCACGTATCCAACGGAAGGAAACCAATTCAAAAGCAAATCCAACGATCACCCTATTTATCTGATCCACTCAGTCAATGCATGAAGAACGTAACTAATTTAGTGGTCCTATTATTTCTCAAAGGAACACAAAGTGTTCCTACATTACCGAGAACGAACTTATCACACATGGGTTATAAATAGGACCTTGGACCATACGAAAAAGGAGTTCTTTTTTTCGGCAGTAACTTTGGAGAATTCATTTTTACTCTAAGCAAATATTCTTTAAGCATTATTCGTTTCCCAGCAATTTCTATATTTCCTCTAGCATTTATTTTTATTGTACGGTTACATATGTTCCCCGATCGAAGCAAAGCCTACAGTTTGTGCAGGAGTGCTTCTATATCCAGAATTATTACCGGGTTTATGTTTATGAATTTTTATTACTTTTAATTAATATAATCATGTTTATTTTTGTTTGTCTCTGGAATTGTTCTGTGATTTGGTCAGATATTATGTTAGGCTAGAATTCGTATACCGGTGTGTAAGGTCACCTAACCAAGGGATCGAGTGACTTAGTTGGGATTATTTTTACTACGAAACCTTCTTTTTGGTCTAAGTTACTATTTTTAATCATTGAATTGTTTTGTTATGAAAGTAAAGAACAGATAGAGGAAGAACAGATAGAGGTTAGGGTCAACAAAGCGGAAGCTTGAGATCTTTTAACTAGACAGTAGTAATTAGGCATTAGCTTAAAATACAGCGGAAGCACTTTAAAGTTAATTAAGATTTTTTATTTAGTTTTCAAAAGGTGTTTTTAACTCCTGCGGGATGGCGGAAGCGTACGTTAGGACTTAACTACATAGCCTAGATCAACAAAACGACAGTGTGAGACGAGGGTTTTTAAACTAAATAAGTTTTATTGAAAGCTGTTTTGAAAATATAAAGACACCCAACCGATCGCTAGTTCTTGAGGTTCAACTATTGCATACTGGTAGTTCCGCTCATTGATTATTAAAAATCCAACTTAATTTAGTATTTAGTTTTCCCTACAACCCAATCAAACATTCAATAGCTTTAGATTTGCGAAGTAACAATAGAAGACGGTAGATCTATTCATCAGTCTCGGTGGTTCAATATCTTTTAAAACTACACGATAAGACTGTGCACTTGCAGTCCGAATCATTGGATACCTAAGTATAATACCAATCACTGACCATGACAAACAGCAGCCAGTCGATTTTCATCAATCAAGTTCAACTGATCCAATCTTATCTGGATTCATTCGTCTTCGCCCAAGCCTGCTTCATTCATAATCCTTAGTGAAGGAATCTGAACCTCCACTGGTAGGACAACTTCCATGCTATAGACCAAAGAAAAAGGAGTTTCCCCAGTTGATGTTCGAGCTGAAGTACGGTAGCCCTAAAGAGCAAACGGTAACATCTCATGCTAGTATTTATAGGTTACTACCATCTTCTGCACAATATTCTTAATGTTTTTGTTGGGTGCTTCCACTGTGCCATTCATTTTAGGTCTATAAGGAGAAGAATTGTGATGCTTGATTTTGAACTAAGTGAAAAGTTATGTAATCATAACATTGTTGAGATTGGTCCCATTGTCGGTGATGATCCTTTCAGGGATACCATAGCGGCAGATAAGGTTATGTTTGATGAATCTGGCTACAACGTTCTTTGTGACTGAGGAAAATGAGGCAGCTTCGACCTATTTGGTGAAATAATCGATAGCGACAAGAATGAAGCGATGTCCATTAGAAGAAGTAGGTTTAATCTCTCCGATCATGTCAATTCCCCACATTGCAAATGACCACAGAGCAGTCATGATGTTTAGAGGAATAGGAGGAACATGGACCTTCTCAGCATATATTTGGCACTTGTGGCAAGTCCTTGAGTGATGGTGGCAATCAGTTTCCATTGTTGACCAATAGTAACCAGCTCTCAGGATTTTCTTGGCCATAGTATGTCCACTAGAGTGAGTCCCAAAGAGACCATCATGCATGTCTTCCATTATTTTCTCTTCCTCTTTCTTGTCCACACATCGGAATAGAGTAGAATCATGGTTGCATTTGTACAGGGTTCCATTTCTTAGGAAGAATTTGGTTGAGAATCTTCATAAGAATTTTTTGTCGTTGATGGAAGCTCCTTTGGGATATTCTTGTACTTTAAGGTATCTCTTCACCCCATGGTACCACGGCTTCTCAGCGTCAGCGTCAAGCTCATAGCAGTGCACAGGTTCGTCAAATCTCTTAACTGTAATCATAGGAGCTTCATTGTCCCATTTGACTTTGAACATAGAAGACATCACGGCCAAAGCATCGGCTAACTGGTTTTCTTCTCGTGGAAAGTGTTCAAAGGTGATATCTTCGAAGTAAGGAATCAAAGATACCACAAGCTCCTTGTAAGGAATAATATTAGGATGCCTAGTGTACCAATCTCCCTTTACTTGGCTAATCACTAGAGTGGAATCTCCGAACACATTCAAACGCTTGATCCTTAAATCAATGGTAGCCTTCAGACCTAAGATGCATGCCTCATATTCAGCCATGTTATTTGTACAATCGAAGCATAGTCTAGCAGTGAAAGGGGTGTTGCAACCCTTAGGAGAAACTATGATAACACCAATTCTGTTACCCAAAGCGTTGGAAGCCCATCAAAAACCATAGTCCACCGGGATCCTTGTTCAGGTCCGTCATACGGTCCAGGTTTTGCACAGTCGGTCACTAACATGATATTCTCATCCAAGAAGTAAAAGTTCATAGACTGATAAATATCAACAGCTTGATGGGCCAAATGATCTGCCAATTCATTTTCTTTGATGGCCTTTTGTGTTGTATATTGAATATCGTACTCAGTCAAGATCATCTGCCATCTAGCTATCCGTCCAAAAGACTAGGTTTCTCGAAGATGTACTTAATGGGGTCCATCTTAGAAATCAATAGAGTGGTATGAGTCAACATATACTACCTTAGCCGGCGAGCAGCCCATGCCAGAGCACAACAAGTTTTCTCGAGTAGTGAATATCTGGTTTCACAGTTGGTAAACTTTTTGCTTAGGTAGTATATTGCATGCTCTTTTCGGCCAGAATCGTCATGTTGGCCCAACACACACCCCATAGAATTCTCTAGCACATTCAAGTACATGATCAAGGGTCTTCCCTCAACTGGAGGCATGAGGATAAAAGGTTCTTGCAGATATTCCTTGATCTTGTTGAAGGCAGCTTGGCATTCACCATTCCATCTGACTACCTGATCTTTCTTCAAGAGTTTGAAGATTGGCTTACAAGTAGCAGTTAAGTGAGATATGAAGCAGGCGATGTAGTTAAGACGACCCGAGAATCCTCTAACCTCCTTTTCAGAATGGGGAATTGGCATTTCTTAAATGGATTTTACCTTTGAAGGATCAACCTCGATGCCTTTACCACCACCAACAAAACCTTGAAGTTTTCTAGATCTTACTCCGAATGTGCACTTATTAGGGTTCAACCTCAACTTGTACTTTTTCAGCCTCTCGAATAACTTGTATAAGTGATTGAGATGCTCTTCTTCAGTTTGTGATCTTGAAATCATATCATCCACATATACCTCTATTTCATGATGGATCATATCATGAAACAAAGCCACCATATCCCTTTGATATGTTTCCCCTCCATTCTTTAATCTAAATGACATGACCTTGTAACAAAAGGTGCCCCATTGCGTAATAAAGGTGGTCTTCTCCATGTATTTGGGAGCCATCTTAATTTGATTATAGCCGGAGAAACCATCCATGAAAGAGAAGACTTTATGATGAGCGGTGTTATCGACCAAGACGTCAATATGAGGTAGAGGGAAGTCATCCTTGGGGCTTGCCCTATTCAGATCCCTATAATCTACACACATACAAACCTTTCCGTCTTTCTTTGGCACCGGAACCACGTTTGCAACCCATTGAGGATAAGATGTCACAGCTAGGAATCCTGCATCAAATTGTTTCATCACTTCAGCTTTTATCTTTTATGACATGTCAGGCCGCATGCGACAAACTTTTTGCTTGACAGGAGGACAATCTTCCTTTGTTGGCAGACGATGAACTACAATGTCGGTATCAAACTCTGGCATATCTTGATACGACCAAGCAAACACTTCCACATAGTCATGTAACATCTGAACCAATCCGCTTTTGACATTGCTTCCTAGGTTGGCGTTGATCTTGACCTCTTTCTTGTTTGTTTCGATACCTAGGTTGATGACTTCAACTAACTCTTCATGCGGTTGAATAACTTTTTCCTCTTGCATTAGAAGTTTGGCTAGTCCTCCCGGTATTTCAAAATCTTCCTCGCCTTTGTCTCCGGCTTGGTTAATTGGATGTTCGAAATCATAGTTGGCAATAGTAGAGTCATTGGCAATGAGATCCTGAGTGGACAAGGATTTGCAAGAGTGTGTGTGTGTGTGTGTGCATGTAAGGTACATGGCTATTTTGAAAAAATGCATTGAAGAAAAATAAAGAAAATGAGCATAAACATTTGAATGCAAAAGTCAAATGGTTTATATTGAATGATCATATGATAAAATGAACATAAATAAAACCCTTAACAAATGGACCACAGTGCCCCGGGCCAGGCATATGGTTTAAAAGTCATTGTTTAATATTACAGATAAAGGCTCTTGAATTGATAGAAAGCAATAAACAAGTAATTACTCCTCAATGAAGGAGACATGAACGAAGTCCTTTGCGTGCCAATTGTTGAGCTCTGTCATAGTAGGGTATATCCACTCTTCGAAGGCACATTCATCATCAGAATTCTCCACAAAATTTACTTCATGATTTCAAATACGAAGAGGGGGCTTTCCCACACGAGTGCGCCTCACTTCTTTCTGAGCCTTGATAGTGAAACCCAACCCACATTTATTTGCTTTGAACGGGATCTTGGGGAGTTGCCCCCACGTATCACAGCTTCCATCTTCGACTGCGGCACGAGCATCCTTAAATGAAACCATCCTTGGCACGGCCTTATAAACTTTGGGCATGTCATAGGAGATTTTGGCAGTAGCAACCATAGGCGGAACAACTTCAAAATCTTGGCACTGGGTTTCTATAAATTCATCATCCATCTCCACATATTTGAAAGAATTGAGATGGCTTACCATGAATTCCTCCTCACCACAAACAGTGACGATCCTCCCCTTGACTGGGTATTTTAGCTTTTGGTGAAGGGTAGACGTTACTACCCCTACTCCATGAATCCAAGGGAGACCCAGCAAACAGGAGTAAGCGGGACGGATGTCCATGATGTAGAAAGTGGAGTTGAAAATCTGTGAGCCCACTTTGATCGGGAGATCCACCTCTCCATGAACCATCCTTTTGGACCCATCGAAATCCCTCACAATAATGTCACTCGGCTTCAAAATTAGTCCTTCACAGTCTAAACGGTCCAAAGCGCCATTAGGTAGCACATTTAAAGAAGAGCCAGTGTTAAACATAACATGTGCTAGGGTAGTCCCCTTACGTTCAACAGAAACATGTAAAGCTTTATTATGCTTCCTTCCAAGTGGTGTCAGATCAACATCAGAGAATCCCAATCCGCTGTTGGCCGTCAAGCTCGCCACACAATTTTCGAACTGGTCAGTTGTGGTTTCATGAGGTTCATGAGCTTTCTTTAAGAATTTGATCAATGCTCGGGCATGAGAATCAGAACAAAGTAGCAAAGATAACATGGAGATCTTGGAAGGAGTTTTCCCCAGCTGTTCCACTATCTTGAAATCACTCTTCTTTATAATTTTCAATATTTCATCCATTTCTTGAGCGGAAGGTTCCTCAGCAATGTCTTTTGCGGGAGCCTCTGTCTCAACGGGCTCAACTACTTTCTCCTTACCTCTAATACCAACACTAGGCTTAGCAGGAGTGATGCATATAGGTGTTGTAGCAGTTAGAGGTGAAATGTTAGGTGAAAAGATTCTCCCAGTTCTGGTCACCTTACTAGAGCCAGTAATATTCCCAACGTTATCAACCTTGCTTTCTTCAATCCAAGCGTCTTGCTTTATTCCATGGTAAAACACTTTGGAACCGTAGTTCCACGGTACGACTTTGTTGGAAGAGTATGGAATTGGCCCAGGGGAAGTAATTATCAGAGGTGCAATAGTCGGTTCATTTGAAATCCTGATAGGACCCTTTGAGGAGATCCTAAGAGGCTTGTTCGAAATTGTTGATAGAGAGGTCTTCAATCTTATTGGTCAAACTTTTGGTGGACGAAGTTCTCTCGAATAGGATCTCATGACTATCCATTAGGCATTGAACACCTTCCTTCATCCATTCACATCCATTAACTTGTTTGGGGCAGCAATCACAGTTATTCAAATAACCAGGGAAAACCCCAGCTCTCAGCAAATTCTTTTTGACAATGGTTAATGGAGTAGTTAAGTCTTCGACGGAGGAAACAAAAACATCGTCTTCAATCGCATTGACACCTTTGTCATGGTTTGGAATTGGTGCCGTTATCACATTGGGAATTGTAGGCGGATCAAATTCGATTGTCTTGTTATCTATTAGGTCTTGAATTTTGCTCTTCAATGCCCAACATTGATCGGTCTCATGCCTGGGGCTATTTGAATGATATGCACACTTGGTATTCGAATTGTATTTAGGTGAGGAAGTGTTCGGATTGGATGGAGGATCACGCAGTGTCATCAAGTTGGCCTTCAACATGTGTTGTAAGGCTTGGGATAACGTCATGCCTATCCTTGTGAATTGTCTCAGTGGAGCCTTAAATCGCTGATGATTGGAAGATTGTCTTTGAACAAGAGTCGAGTTCGAAATCTAAACAACATTAACGAATAGACGGTTATCCTTCTTGGTACGGGCCTATTCCCCACACACATCATTCGTTTCTTTCTTCCCAATGAAGGGTTTCTTTATGGGGTTTGAGGTGGAAGCAGACGCCATAGGGATTTTCCCGCTCTTGATACCACTTTCGACCCTTTCACCGGTTAGGATCAGCTCGGTGAAACCGGACGAAGAACACCCAACCAATAAGTTAAAAAATGGACCATATAACGTACCCATAAACATGTCAATATGTTCCCTATCAGTTAACAGTGGTTGAACCCTACTAGCAAGATCCCTCCACTTTTGGGCGTACTCTTTGAACCCCTCGTTCTTACCCATCGTCATGTCTTGCAATTGAATTATAGTCGGAGCCAGGTCGGCATTGTATTGGTATTGGTGATAGAAAGCAGTGGCCAAGTCTTCCCAGGTATGGATACGAGAACCCTTTAATTGGTAAAACCATTCTAGTTTAGTCACAGCCAAGCTTTCTTGAAATAAGTGGACCCAGAGTTTCTTGTCGGTGGTATGCAGTTGTATTTTGCGCATGTAAGACTTCAAATGAAGCTTTGGGCAGGAAACCCCGTCATATTTGACGAATACTGGTATCTTGAATTTATGGGGAATGACTACCCCAGATGGTAAACCTAAACCAGGGATGGCTTGAATCTCAACGGACTTCAGTCTATCCTCTAGCAGTTTGTACTTATCATTGACAGAAGGATACTGTTCATCAAAAAAGTCTTCATCATCGGACACTCGATCATTGACACATCCACCCTGGGTAATCCTCGCTTCTCCAACTTGATTTTCGTCTTCCTCATACGAATATTCAACTATTGGCATCTCGTGGATCGGCTCTCTGAACCATTTACCCATGTTGACTAGGTCTTTCCTTTTTGGTTTCTTTTTTGATGCCAGCAACGTCATCAACTCTTGTTGCCCCTTGGCTAAGGTCAGCAGAGTCTCTTGAAACTGGGAATTTTGTGCTTGTAGGTCTTTCACTATTTTCTCGATATCCATCTTACTGAAATAAACATCAGAAAGATAAGGAAACATGTTGTGGAAAACCTGTTTATGTTATGATGCATAAAGAATGTGCATACAAATAATTTCAAGGATTTATAAAATTTAAATTTGTCTAGACAAAGGATGAACAAACGTCAAATTGCATTAATTAGTTCAAAACGGTTACAACGCGCCTCTTGGGCTTACAAAATAAATTTCTAAGACAAAAAGGTTGAACGTATCCTCTTTGGTGCAATGTAGGCGTTCAAGCTTTGTTCTTCATGAAGTTGCCTTGTAAGCTCTAAAACCCTTTTCTCGCTTGCATAGAATTGAGCTTCGAAGGTGTCTTGCTCTTCCTTTAGATGAAACCAACCCTTTTGCAAGTCTTCAAGAGAAGTAGGCATGTTGGGATAAAGGACAGTATACGGGACATCCCCTTCAGCAACAAGCTCCACAATAACAGGTAGGATGGAGGGGTAAGGCATCATGAGCTTCTGAGCACGAGCTCGTACCCACCTAAGGTAAGGTTCAAGGGGAATAGAATTCTTGCGTCCCAGCGTCTCGCTATCTACTTTGTTTACCATCATCCAAGCTCATACAAACCTCTGACGGTAGCCTTAATAGTCGCTCTCGTAGTCGAACACCATTCCTTGGATGAGCATATCATGAGGACTATCTCTTTGGGCATACCCAAACTATCGTCAAGCTAAGCAAGGGTTGTAAGTGATACCTTCCCTAATGCCAAGCAGAGGGACATTAGGGGATTCCCGACAACAGTCAATGATAGAAGTATCTTTCAAGGATCGAGAACACCAATGAATGTCAGAGTGGGTGAGGGACATCCTCCTTTGAGACCATGTCAATACTTGATTATTCTTCAATATTGATTGAGGTAGGTGCAAAGTAAACCACTTGGCGAGTAGGGGAATGCAACATAAGAGAGTACCTCTTTTCTTCATAGTGCGAGTATGGAAACAATGTAAGATGTCTCCAAGCAAAGTTGGTATAGGATTATGAGAGAGGAAGACTTTGATGGCATTCACATCTATGAATTGGTTTGAGTTGGGAAATAGAACCAAACCATAGATGAGAAGGGCCAGGATATCTTCAAAGGATTGAAAATCCATATCTTCCCATAATGAACGAGCCTTCTCCAATAAGAACTTGGCTAGGAACCCTTTAACTCTGCTTCTTGTCTCCCAATTTGCTATAATGTCAGCTCTCTTCAGATGCAGGGCTTCGGCAATGACATCAGATTTTGGAATCCCTTCTAAGCCAGCGAACGATGCTCGATCAAGCATGGGCACTCCTAATAGTAGAGATAATTCTTCTAGTGTAGGCACCAACTAATAATCAGGAAATGTGAAGCAATGATGTATGGGATCAAAGAATTGGAAGATCACACACATCATTTCTTATTAGAAATTGGAGGTAGCCAAACTGAGGAGTCGACCATATTTCTTGGTGAAAGGAGAATCTTCAGGCACCCTTGATTTGGACGGTATTCCTTTGGATGGGATTCACGGCCTACAAAACAAAACAAAGATAAATTCCTAAATCCTTGAAATGGTTAGTGAGAATGCTTATGATGTTATGATGTTTATTATGTTATGTACAAGTAAGCAAGTTGTTATGTACACACAAATTAGACAAGTCCTTAGGTTTAGGCTTGCATGGAGTTGGTAGGTAAGTACCCTCTTGAAGTTTAGTTGGCTCAACCTGTCCTAGAAAATAACCGGGTTCTAGGGGATCTCAATATCACTGGCCTTTCTTTTAGGCATTGTCTCAGCATAATCAATCTTTTCTTGCGGCCGAGATATCCCAAAAGTCCAATCTCAATGAGTGTAGTATCGAGTATCAACCAATTTTCAGCTTTTCACCGAAACAAGCTATCTCACTACTTCCTAATGGCCATGTTGTTCAATTAAGGTTCTAAGGTCAGTTAGTGCTTCATGACGCCACTCAACGGCTTTGTATTCTCCTTGATTCAACACAAGGGATACCGGTACTAACAAACGCGTCACACTAATGTAGCCATTGCTTCAACCATATCGGTCTACGCCGTACAGTTTCCATAATCTATTGTTACTTACCTAAAAATGTGTCCTAGATCTGGGTAGAGGATCAAAACAAGCCCAAACAAGGAACCATAATGTAAAGCAAACAAGTCAAACAAAGAAAAGCAAGTAAAGGTGGTATATCCCTAAGGTAACCCCACTTTTAATCTTCCCCAGCAGAGTCTCCAGTTTTGTAATACGATGGGAGAACTGACTTGGGATGTTTTGCGTTTGATCTCAATTGTTGCGGATAGCAAGAGTCGCCACTGACTTTTCTTTTATCCAATAAAGGAAAGGGTGAAAAGAACAGGAAAGACCTTTGAGATTATTTTCTTGTGTTCGGGGGGTAGATTATGAAAAGGGAAGGTGTTAGCACCCTTTTCATCCATAGTTATTTATGGGCTCTTAGTTGCTTACTAGATCATTGCTTTTTGTTTGAAAGTGTGCTTTGTGGTGGGTTTTGAAAGTATTTTTGAAATGCGCCTTCATTTATGCTAACTTTGTAATGATTCTCATTCCAATAAGAATGTATACAAAGTGTCGGACTTTTGAAAATGTTTCATATAAAGTGTTGGTGCATTTTTTAAAGGTGTTTAGGTTCGAAGATGAGCAAGCAACTAGGAACGTTTCTACCTACTCAAATGTATTTATTCTTTTCCTCCTCCTTTAAATGTTGTTCTCTTACCATTGATTGGTAAGAAACTTTATCTTTTGGATGTAAAGGGACGGGCATGGTTCATTTTATAGTCACGGTAGAAATGTTGTGAGATATCTTAGCATTTCTCTTGAGGGACTAAGATCATTTGAAAGGAAACATTCGAAGCGTCATCGAGGGACTATAATCTTATATTTTTGATCATTTTTGCTAAGACGTCTCACATGCATAACATGACCATTTTTCATAAGGCAACAAGTGGAGTTAACCCTAGAGGTGCAAGTGTGCATAGTATGTTTGATTCACATGCATTTAGTCTTTGATTAGGGGTTGTCTACTTGTTGTTTTTATCTTCCCATACAAATCCTACTTTACTAGCATTTATATGAAAGCGATAAATTGCGGAAAGTAAATTTCCTACGCTATTACAATCACTTGGGGAATGGGGTGTACAAATTTACAAATGGGGATTGCAATAAATTAAACTCCTAATCATCTATTACAACCAATATTGAAATAATATACAAGAATTGAAATGTAAAATAGATTTGCTTTGTTTTTGTTAAGAAAAAAAATAAATTTGCTTAAGGAAATGTTTTTAGTCTTTTTGTTTTAAAAGAAGCAAAGCAAAGTATATAAATATAAAGTAGTTTTTTTGGTGTTTTTGATTAATGAAAATAAAAGTGATGATAAAAAATAATAAGAGAAAAGAGTGAGAGTCAGCGTGTTGCTGAAAGAATTGAAATAAGAGAGAGCAGAAGTTCTGACTCTGGCATGCTGCAAATCAGAAAGAAAATGTTAGCAGAAATGGGGAAGGCCTGAAGTTTTGGATTCGGACGCACTAAAGTTCTGGGGTTGTTGGGAACAAATGAAAGCCTAGAAGTTCTGATTGCTGAGAGAGCCTAGAAGTTCTGGTTGTCGAGAGAGTCTAGAAGTTATGATGCAGCTGGAAACCTAGAAGTTCTAGTGTTACTAGCAAGCTAGAAGTTCTGATAAAGTGTCAGTGAGGTGTCAATGTTGTTGGATGGAAATACCTAGAAGTTCTGGTCCAGGAGTACTAGTTTGACAAACAAATAGGAGGGGTTTATCTATAAGTTCTGGTCCAGGAATATTGTTTGACAAATAAATGAGGTAAAAATGTCAAGAAATAAACATAAAAAGATGCTTCTGGGGCTAGAACCCAGGACCCTTAACACTAATGTCTTATGCGCGCGCTCTCTACCACTGGGGTGGCTATACATCCGGTATTAGAAGCAAAAGCATAAACATATATTGCAAAATAAGTTCTGATGATGAACTTCAATCTTCTTCTTCGCGCCAACCAGAGTATCTGCAACTTAGTTATTTCTCAACAAAAAAATGGAAAATGCAAACATAGAAGTTATGGCAAATTTCATCATGTTTTCAGAAATATAAAGCACCAAAACTGTAAACCAGAAGCAAGCATGAATTTTGCTAATCGTAATTCTGAACCCTAATTTCCTCAAGAAGTTCTGATATGAAATTCTCTTTACTTAGGCCATATAAATGAAATATGTAAATATGTACAGAATCAGAGCCATGATATCTACATTGTATCTTTGAAAATGCAAGCCTAACAATGCCTAAGTAATAAGATAAAAATCAGAAAAAACTTACCTTGCAGCTGGAAATTGTTCTGTGAATTAGATCCTGGTTCAGATTGCTGTGATGTTCTGATCAGCTTCCTCAAGTTCTCAGAAAGCTAAAGCAACTCTTAACTTGAGCTATGAATGGTTGGAAAGTTCTGGAGCAGTCAAGGTGAAAAGTTCTGGTTTGTTGAAATAGAGAGTGGCGAGGACTGTTTTACAGTTTAAAAACTGAAGTTGGGAAAGCTTCTATGTGTATATCAGAAACTGTATGAATGATTTGGCCAAGAAACGCACAAGAAAAATTAGAGTTTGGATGCAAAAACCAAAAGCTAAGAGGTTTTGTATTTGGACTGCGGTTTCAGGTTCTTGGGAATTTTCAACAAGGTTTCAGGGCTTTTTCTCTCTATCTCCCCTTTTTTTCAGTTTACAAATGAAGTTTAATTTATAGGCAAAGGATTTAGAAGCTTGGAGAAATTAGGAGTACAACCATCATGTGTTATGGATCGCTGACTTGTTTTTTAAGCAAGTTTAAACAAGCATGGTTTCAAGGCAAAGTAGAGTGGTTAGCAGCTTTAACCTTGCCTAATATGGGTTTGTAGGCATGATTTATGGAGAAGTACACTCAGAAACAAAAGTAAAGTATGGGCCCAAAATAAACTTTGTACAAAATTTTACTTTCCAAAGACAGTAGTGGTACTTTCATGCCACACGTGGGGAAGATCTTTTGGATAAAGGCTTAAACATTGGGATAAAGACTCAAAAGTTGGTGTGAGCATTAAATAGTGATGAGATTTAACAAGCAAGAAAATCTGCAACCTGAGATTATGCAGCCTAGCTTGAAACTGGATCAGAAGTTCAGCATGAACGTAACTTGGATTAAGAACAAATGTCCAACTTCTGATCTTTGAATCTCTCTGCTCCAGCATGATCTGAAGGAGTCCTCAGACTTTTCAGAAATCTTGTAACATGCTTTGTAAACTTCTTTGAATCACTTTTTCAAACTCTGATTTTACCTTCGTGAAAACTGGCCCATAAATTCTAACCAAATTCTGACTTGGAAAGGTTCAGAATTTACTAAGTGTTTTAGTTTCATGAACGTGTCTTCAAGGATTTATAACTTGAAATCCCAACATTTCTAGGAGAAGTTCTGTTCTGTAATGTTTTAGATCTCATTGAGATCTACAACTCTTGTGTCAGAAGTTCTTCCTAAATCAATTCGCATCATGACGAAAATCTGGCCAGAAGTTCTGAACTTATCATATTTTCTTAACACTTAGAAAAATTTCTAAATGTTTAGAACTTTGACTTTTCAAAAGAAATTTTGAATTTTGATTTTCTTGATGAAACAACTTCATATTATAATATGTCTTGATGAAATATTATTCTTGAAACTTGATTTTGATCTAAGATTCGAAGTTTGACTTTTCAGTGTGCATTTTGACCATTTTGCCCTTGTGCCAATTCCAAACATAAATTGATGTATCAGTGCTGCAAACTTGGTTCATGGAAGATCTTGTGAGAAATTTCTTGAGAAATGAGAGGGAAAATTTTGGGGTACAACAATGTGTAACAAAGAAAATGGCTGGAAGGAACTGAAGCTACGTGAAAAATACGTTCGCAAAGAAGTTTCCTAAAACAAACAGAGTCGCCACCTAATATTATTTATCCCGAAAATAGGGAGAGGAAAATATAGAGAAAATCTCAAGGAATGGGAAAAGAACATGGTCTCGTGACCAAGAGAAAGGGTACATAAGTTAATTACATAAGGGGAAGGTATTAGCACCCCTCACGTTTGTGATACTCCATATAATCCACTCTTGTTATTCTAATCAATGGATGTGTATATAAAACTTACTTGCTAAAAGGATTCATGTATAAATTCATTGGGAAAAGAAAAGATATTTATTAGTGTGTTTGCCTGAAATTTGTAACCCCATGCCTACGTATCCCCAGAAGAAATCAGAACATCATAGTTCTTCTTAAAAATATTGGTTTAATATGTGTTTTTTAAGAACGATGTTAAGTTTGCATTCTAGAATTTAGAGCTTGTCTATTTGCCATACAATGGAGTTAACATGTCCTTTTTGAAAAGGTTTAAGAGAAAAGCCAAGTGGAAAAATGATTTGGTTTGTGTTTTTGTTAGGAGAGAGATAATAAATGGATCCTCATCCAATGAGACACCCATCACCTTCACACCTTTAATTTTGAAAGGGTTTTGAACATTTGTTAAGTGTTTTTGTATTTTGATTTAGAAAATGTTTTAGTTTTAAAGAATGCAATGCAAAAGAAAAGAAATTCTAAAGGGAGACTTGATATCTTAATGTTGTCATGCAAATTAGACATAAGGTTGATATTGAAGGTAATCTAATATAATGTTATCATGCCATGATGGACTTGGAGTTTGGATTGAATGGGAAATTTTTATCCTAATGTTGTCATGCTTGGATTAAAGTCTTAATGCAAAAAATCATGGTATAAACATCACAAGAAGCATGTCATCAAGCAATAATTAATACATGGTATATTAGGATTATTTAACTTGAATTTAGTCAACAAATGCAACAAAGAAACCAAGTAAAAGTATTGAACAAAAAAAAAAGAGTCTTGGTTTTCAACTACAAAAATGATCAAAATAAATAATATTTTTGGAGTTTTTTTTTCATGGATTGACAAAATATAGACAAAAATGAAGATGTGTGCAAAAAATAAAGCCAAATGGAGTTGATTTGAACATTGGAAATGAATAGAAATAGTTTGGATAAAAATGTGATAAAAAGAAAACAAATTCAAAAATGGCTTCAGGAAATTGATTTCCCAAAATGGGTAATCGATTTCCCCTCTTGAAAACTGCATAAACAGAGGCGTTGGAAGGAAAACATTAGTTGTGGAAATAGATTACCCCATAATGAGAAACCGATTTCCTGTGCAATTTTTTTAGTTTTACAGTTTTCAAAACAACACATTCCTTCAAACTCAAACTTTTAAAAATGTCATCTCTCTCATTTCTCAATCAAATTCAAAAGTTTAACGATCAAAGTTGCTTAGAATTTTACAAGAATTTCAAATATATAAAAATCATGAATTGATATGGACTGTAGCTCACGAATTTTTGATAAAATCCTAAAAAAGCTAAAAACTTCATAATGAAATTAAGATTTAAACAACAACAACCAATGCCTATTTTCACAGGGCTTCGGATCACACCATCATATGAATATTAATGTATAAAAAATGAATGCAAATGATAGCCTAAACTATGAGTTCAAAGTTCAAGATTTTTAGCAAACAGAGTGAGCCCGTAGCCCCTTTAAATGATATTCCAACAACAAATGAATGACCCTACTAGCTTCCTTGGACCTCCCTGGAACTAATGATGTGCTTACTTTGCTCTGAATTGTACCCAAACTATCTACCCAAGTCAGTGTGTAAACTCAAAAACTGAGAAATGGAGATGTTGATTGGGTGGTTATAGAAGAAATCTTAAGGTTACAATAGCTCTATATGATGTATGGAGAGTGTTTGGATGGTTTGTTTGCAAAGATCTTTCAAAGATTGGGAATTTGGTGTTTGAGGTTGAAGGATGCAACAATGGTGGTTTTTGTATGCAAACTTGGTGTGTCTTAGCAATGAGGCTTTAGGCTCTATTTATAATGGATGAAATAAACTTAGGGAGAAGCTTTGGACCATTACAAATAATGGAGAGCTTGATTTAGTTCAAATTCAAACAAAAGTGTTAAAGAATGCGTTGTAACTTATGTGTAAAGGAACAAAAATGACATGGCTTCTTGGATACTCTTTGGTGGAGTGTTTTAGATGATTTAGGTGTAGTGTGTTTAGATAAAATTCAGATTTACAAGGCTCAAGATCACAAAGCAATATTTTGGAGATTTTGGTTTAAAAAAAATATTTTATGCTTTTGGTCCATTTTTGGTGTGGAACTTGGGCAATGCTTGGACTCCTTGAATAATGTAGTATTACAGTGTTCAACACATCAACATTTTTTAGGTTTATAGGTCTCAATGAAAGATCTTGTGGATTATGTAGCTTAGGATTTGAGATTGCACATGTACTTGTCATAAAATGGACTTCCAATTTAGTCTTGGATGCCAACTTCATGTCTTTGATTCTCCTAGATCATGCATCATATATTCATGCTCTTGGACATTTCGGAAATATTGAAACATCCTCTACAACTTTCATGTTGACCAATTTTCTTGAATCAAATGGTATCATGGAGAGAAATGACCATAAAGTTAGCTACTTGACAAAGTCAGGATGCTGAAAAATTTTCTCTAAGTGTTGGAGACATGACTTTATGAGCTCATATCTCTTTATCCATGCATTTTTTAGGATATCATCCCCTATGACAAAGTAGTAGTATGAAATATTATCTTTAATCTGATCATTGGAGCAAGAAAAATGGTTGTTTTATGAAGAAGTTACAAGCTTGCAAAGTAGTGAATTTGAACATGACAATTTAGGGACTTAGTGAAATTTTCACTACCACAATTTTGCATCTTTGATTATTTCTCTTAATGTTCTTGATTAAACTTGATAAAAAATGACTTCACCACTCACATTTTCCTAATACTTGGCTTGAGAAGTACATAGTTGACCAAAAATTCTGAAAGTCAAAGTTTGACTTTGCAGTTGACTTTTTATCAGATGAATCTAAATCCTCTATAATCAATGCAATCTTGTGATCATGATGAGATATTTGACACCTTGAGATATATTTGAGGACCATGAGATGATGTTGATGATCCTTTGAATAGGATACCTTTGAAGCTCAATCCATAGAACCCTAATTCCTGATTTTTCATAAATGAATGCCAAAACCTTAGTTCACTTGAAATCAACTGATAAACCAATGATGAAACCGTAATACTTGAGGATATCTTGATGAAGATGATGATCCTTGTGCTTTGATATGATGATCGTGATGATGATCCAAACCTTTGAGAGATGAGTATTTCCTTCTTAAAACCCTGATTACAAAGAGATTGTGATCCCATGCTTTTAGAAATCAATGATATAAATGATTGTGATTCTAATGCAAGTGAATATGAAGAATAAGTCAAATGTGATTGAGATCCATAAGGAAAATTTTAGAGTGAAACAACTGCCCCTATTTAATCATCTTAAACCTGAAGGTGAGATTGACTCGTGTATTTCAAACATTCGAGGTGTGAGGAGACTAAATACCAAAAGAACCAAAAAATTTGCACTCCAGAGTTGAACAGTGATGTATGATAATATCCAAGTAAATTGAATTTCAATGATAGGACCTAGCGGAGAAATGAGGATAACATATATCAAATTCCAACTAATATGAACTTATAGAGCCAAAAGGGTATCCTAGACGCCAACTAATGGACTTACAAAACGGGCAGATATCAAACGCCATCTAGTACAGACTTATAAAGCAAAAGGAGATCCTAGACGCCAACTAATGGATTTAAAAAATGGACGGGTATCAAACGACATATGGTACAGACTTACAGAGAAAAAGGAGATCCTAGACGCCAACTAATGGACTTATAAAACTGACGGGTATCAAATGCTATCTGGTACTGACTTACAGAGAAAAAGGAGATCCTAGACGCCAACTAATGGACTTACAAAACAGACATGTATCAAACGACATCTGGTACAGACTTACAAAGCCAAAGAACCAACTTAATGTGGTTTTTACCAATTGAGGTTGGGTTTTGAATGTTTTTGCCAACTGAAGTTGGGCTTCATGAGGTTAGGTATTTGTAAAAGTAGAAGAACTATATTGATCCCACATGCCAAATGTAGGGTATAATTCTTAAGAGTGGCAATTATATGAACTGCAAAACACCAAGTATGGGATATTCAAGTAATTAAGTGGTAAGAAAGGTTATACACTGAATTTTACACGACTCTTTAGGGAAATACTTAACTGGGGATAAAAGTCACGACAAACTCTACTAGGGAAAGAATCAGTATGAAAATGTTGGGGAATAAAAAACAATCTCTCCATCGTGCTCCCGGGTGAAAAATGAAAATACTCGAGGTAGATGTTTCTGGATTTTGATCTGCGGGGGAGAATAATCTAACTTATGCTTCCAATGCATGTTTGATTTTTTTCCATGATGTAATGATCCTATTTACCAGATGTGCTACATATTTTGAGGATGAAATGATACAATGATTATTATATGCAATTTTTTTTGTGATAGGTGACCTTGTAGAGGAAGTACATGCTCATACGTTCTCTGTGGGGGAACAAACCAATTGTACTGCCAACTCCGAGGGAAATAACATGTCACCATTTTATGCATGAATGACGGTCCTTATGAATGCTCTAATCACCTCTTTCACCTCAGGTAAGGTATGGATGGCTATATTCCATCACTTAAGTAATTTCCTATGTTTCAAACATATTTTTATGAACCTCAAAGTTTAAATGAAATAGTCCTCAAGAAAATATTAGACATTTAGCATTCAAAGCAGTAAAAGAAAAAACACAATTTGTTTTGGATGAAAGGTAATTTTATTGAAATTAGCTTATAAATAGGTGTTTACACGAGGAAGCAATCTCTTAAAAGAGGTAATTGCATAAACAAAAGTAAAAAACTTAAATTGGCAATGGTAAAATTCGTATTTCCACGGAGTTTCGACCCTACTATTACTAATATGTCTTCAAAGTTCTCATTACATTTATTTCTGAGAAGAATGATTGGATCAATTCTTAACCCTTGGGGTTGCCGACTGTTTTCTGTAGAGAAAAGTCACAGATTACTCAGATCATAATCATTTTCTTACAAATCCCTAACTTTTGCCTAGACTACCCTTTTGGGGTTTTCAGTCTATCGGGATACCCTTTTTCCCCTAAGTAGCCTTTTCAAGTTTTTAACTTAGCAGGGGTACTTCTTTTTATTTTTATCCCTAATTTTTTCTCGGATCTTTCTTTTTGTGATCCGTCGGGATGTCCATTTTTAATTAAGTTGTCGACTTAGCGGGTCTATTTATGCGAAGTATTGTTTAACTGCGTATACATTCATTGTGATTGAGAAATATTCTCCATCCATAGTTGTAAAAAACAAAGATCCTCCTGAGAAAACCTTTTTTACAACGTATGGACCTTCATAATTTGGAGCCTATTTGCCGCTAGTATCTGTGTTATTGGGAGGCAGGATCTTCTTTAACACGAGGTCTCCAACTTGGAAATTCCGAGGGCGGACCTTTTTATCGAAAGCTTTCTTCATCCTCCTTTGAAATAACTGTCTGTGGAAAATGGCTTCCAGTCGTTTCTCATCGATGAGGTTCAATCGATCGAACCTTGTTCGAACCAATTCAGTTTCTTCAAGCTTGACATATCATAACCCTTGGAGAAGGTATCTCTACTTTAACTGGTAGGACTGCTTCCATCCTATAAATAAGCGAGACAAGGGTTGCCCCCATCGAGGTACACACTGTAGTACAATATCCATGTAAAGTGAAAGGCAACATCTTATTCCAATCCTTGTATGTTACCACCATGTTCTGCACAATTTTCTTAATATTCCTGTTTATAGCTTCAACCGTGCAATTCATCTTCAGTTAGTAAGGAGAAGAGTTATGATGCTGGATTTTGAAGTTTTGGCACAATTCTTTCATCATCTTGCTGTTGAGATTGGATCTATTACCAGTAATGATCCTTTCAAGATTCCATAGTGGAAAATGATCAGATTCTTGATTAAACAAGCAACCACTTGTCGGGTGACGTTGGCATATGAAGCGGACTCTAACCATTTGGTGAAGCAGTCGATAGCAACTAGAATGAACTATTAGAAGCAGTTGGTTAGATACAACCAATCATATCAATGCCCCACATAGCAAAGGGCCAAGGAGAAGTCATGATGTCTAGGGTACTAGCGGTACATTCATTTTGTCTGCGTAGATTTGACATTTATGACAGGCTCTAGCATGATGAAAGAAATCAGTATACATGGTAGACCAAAAATACCCCGCCATTAAGATTTTATTCGACATAGTGTGCCCAATATAATGTGTTCCAAAAAACCCTCATGTATTTCCTTCATGATCTTATATGCTTCGTGTTGATCCACACATATAAGTAGAACATAATCATAGTTTCTTTTATATATCACACCACCACTGAGAAGTAGTTTGGATGATAATTTTTGCATAGTCTTATATCAATCGTGGATGCCCCCTCAGGATATTCTTCTATCTCGAGGTACCTCTTGATGTCATAGTATCAAGGTTTGTCATCATTTATTATCTCAATTTAACAACAGTACGGTGGCTCATCCAGTCTCTCAATTCTAATGTTAGGCGCTTCATTGGCCTATTTTATTTTGAACATGGAAGACAAAGTGGCCAAGGCATTGGCCAGTTGATTTTCCTCCCTTGGGATATGGTTGAAAGTGATCTATTCAAAATAAGGAATCAACTTCATAAACATGTCTTTCTAAGGAATCAAATTGGGGTGACGAGTTTCCCAATTTCCCTTAGTCTGGTAGATTACCAAGGACGAGTCTCCACACACATCCATGGTCTTTATTCTCAACTTCATGGATGGTTCCGAACCAAAAATAGAGGCTTCATATTCTCCGACATTATAGGTAGCATTAAAATAAATCTCGGTGGTAAAGGGAATATGAAAACCCGTAGGGGAGGTAATAACAACTCTAATACCATGCCCCAAGGAATTTGAGGCACCATCAAACACGAGCTTCCATCACGCTCCTGGTTTGGGTCCTTCTTCTAATTCTGGAACCTCCTTAACAAACATGATGTCTTTGTCTGGGAAGTCAAACTTCATGGGTTAATAATCATTCACTCGTTGGTGGGCGAGATAATCTGATAACACACTACCCTTGATGGCCTTTTGGGTAACATATTGGATGTCATATTTTGTTAAAACCATTTTCCAACGAGAAACTCTCCATGTTAAAGTTGGATTTTCAAATATGTACTTAACCGGGTCCGTCTTGGATATCAAGAGCTTTGTATGTGTTAACATGTAATGCCTCAGACGCTTGGCAGCTCATGCGAGTGCACAACACGTCTTCTCAAGCACTGAATATCTTGACTCGTAATCATTGAACTTTTTACTCAGGTAATAGATTGTATGCTCTTTTCTCCATGTCTCTTCATCTTGGCGGAGTACACAGCCCATGGAATTCTCAAGCACTATTAATCACGTAATCGAAGGTCTCACTGACACTGGTGGTATAAGAATTATAGGCTCTTGCAAATATTCTTTGATCTTGTCGAAGGCTTGTTAACAATTATCATTCCATTCCACGACTTGATCCTTCCTCAACAGTTTGAATATTGGCTCACAAGTAGTTGTTAAGTGAGAGATAAACCTGGATATGTAGTTTTACCTTCCCAAGAATCCATGAACTTATTTCTCTTTTCTTGGCTCGAGCATATCTTGTACGACTTTCACCTTGGCAGGATCAACCTCAATACCACATTGACTTACTATAAAACCCAAAAACTTTTCAGACCGTACCCCAAAAGTGCACTTCTTTGGGTTCAGACTTAACCAAAACTTTCTCAACCTTTCAAACAACTTCTGAAGGTGTACCAAGTGCTCTTCCTCGGTATGTGATTTTGAGATCATGTCGTCAACATAAACTTCAATCTCTTTGTGGACTATGTCATGGAATAGAGTCACCACGACACGCTGATATGTGGCGCCAACATTTTTTAGACCAAATGGCATCACCTTGTAACAAACAATGCCCCAAGGGGTGATGAAAGTATTCTTCTCCATGTCTTCTGGGGCCATTTTTATTTGGTTGTACCCAAAGAAATCGTCCATGAAGGAAAACACCATTGAATGAGCAGTATTGTTGACCAAAACATCAATGTGAGGAAGCAAAAAATCATCTTTAGGACTTGCTCTGTTCAAATCTATGTAGTCAACACACATTCATACCTTCACGTCCTTCTTATGTACAAGTACAATTTTTGTGACCCATACGGGATACTTGATTGCTTTCAAGAAACCTGCAACAAACTGTTTCTGAACTTCTTCTTTTATATTCATGGACATGTATGGATGCGTTCTTCGGAGCTTCCGCTTGATAGGTGGACAATCTTCTTTGAGAGGTAACTGATGCACAACGATATTTGTATTGAGTCCAAACATATATTTGTATGACCAAGCAAATATGTCAACATATTCTTGCAGTAGAACAATTAAACCCTTCTTTACAGACTCTTCCAAGGTAGCCCCTATCCCGACTTCATTCTTTACTTCTTCAGTTCCCAAGTTGATAACTATAAGTGTTTGTTGGCAGCAATTTTGGTAAAACATTGCTTTGGCATTGTTTTGCTTAATGTCTTGACATTTGAAGTAAGTCATATCAATTGATTTTGAATGATGTCAAAGCAGATGTATTAACATCTTCCTGCTAATCTGAACGTGTTTTCAGATTTTCTGTTTCCTGTTTTTAAGCGCGCCTTATTCAGGTTTTGTGGTTTATAACTTGCGAAAAATATGGAGGAATATTTTTCGATTTGTCTCATCTTTATGGAGTATATATTGGCCTACTTTAATGGATATATTCAAGGGACTCAATATATTGCAGTATTTGTTTTTCATCCCAGGCCCATAAAGAAGTTGCTGTGCCTTTATAAAGACTTGCATCATTATTTGTAGAATGTCAACAATTGAAGAAAAATATACTGTGTGTTTTATAAGTCTAAATATTTTAATTGTAATACACTCTAGTATTATTTCAATAATTGAGTTGTAATTTGAGTTGTAATTTATGGATAATTCATAAGCTTTTAAGTATTGAATGATTAAGGTTTTTCAAACTTGATAGTTTTGTTGTTTTTCATTGTTAGTGATTGAAGGGATTTGAGGAGGGCCTCATACCTAGGTGTGTATTATGTAGAAGTATATCATGGGTAGTGATTAAGTGATTAGATTGTAAACTGGATGTTTACTGAGGGTCTATGAATTAATACTATTTGGTGGACTTGTCCCTGGCTTGGTAGCCCTCAGAGTAGGTGTTATTATACACCGGACTGGGTTAACAATCCCTTGTGTTTTTTTAATGCTTTTAATATTGTTGCATTTTATATTTTTCTCAGATATTTGTGTCGTGACATCTCCTTCAACAACACATATCTGATACTAGAATTTCAATTGGTATCAGAGCAGACATCCTGCTCTGTATCTGGGTGAGATCTAGGGAAGATACTTTCTGGTACTATGGACAAGGAAGGAGGATTTGTGAACAAACCACCCATTATGGATGGAAGCAATTATGACTATTGTAAACCACGTATGGTGGCCTTTCTAAAATCTTTAGACAACAGGGCTTGGAAAGCTGTCTTAAAAGGATGGAAACACCCTGTCAAATTGGGAGAAGATGGAGAACCTACTTCCATGTTAAGGCGAGAAGAATATTGGTCTACATAAGAGGATGAAATTTCACTTGGAAATTCTAAATACTTGAATGCTATATTCAATGGAATTGACAAGAACATTTTCATATTATTAAAAAAATGTGAAGTAGCTAAGGATACCTGGGGATTCTTCAATCTACCCATGAAGGCACATCCAAAGTTAATATATCAAGACTTCAATTTCTCAACACCAGATTTGAAAATCTGAGAATGAAGGATGATTAAAGTATTAATGACTTCCATATGAACATTATTGAGATTGTTAATGCATCCAGTTCTTTAGGAGAAACAATAGCAAAAAGAAGAAACAATGGGTTCCCAAGACTACTGTTGCTAGTCTCATAGCTCATACCTCTCTCAGAGTCTCAACCAAAGATGACTGGTACTTTGACACTGGTTGTTCTAGACACATGACAGGTGTTAAGAATCTGTTGGTAGATATCAAATCTCACTCCACCAGTCATGTGACTTTTTGTGATGGAGCCAAAGGGGAAATCAAAGGAGTTAGAAACTGGAATGTTCAGGAGTCCCAAAACTTGATAATGTGTTACTTGTTAAAGGGTTAACAACTAACTTAATAAGTATAAGTCAATTGTGTGATCAAGGGTTCAAAGTAAACTTCACCAAGATAAAATGTCTTGTTTGCAATGAGAATAAAAAAGTTATTATGAAAGGAATCAGATCTAAAGACAACTGTTATTTATGGGTTCCCCAAGAGTTGAACTTCTCCTCAACATGTGCTTTAGCCAAAGAAAATGAAGTTAAACCGTGGCATCAAAAATCGGGAAACTTGCATCTGAAAGGAATAATGAGAATCATATCTACAGAATCTGTGAAAGGGATTCCTAAGCTCAAGATAGAATAAGGGAGAGTATGTGGTGAATGCCAAATTTGAAAGCAAACTAAGGTGTCACATTAGAAGATCTAACATCTCACCACATCAAAAGTTTTGGAACATCTTCACATGGACTTGATGGGAACTATGCAGGTTGAAAGTCTTGGTGGAAAGAAGTATGCATATATTGTTGTAGATGACTTCTCTAGGTACACATGGATAAGTTTTATCAGAGAAAAATCAGAAACTTTTGAAGTCTTTAAAGATCTCTATCAAAAACTTAAAATAGAAAAGGATAGTCATGTCATCATAATCATAAGTGATCATGGAAAGGAATTTGAGAACAATAAATTTGCTGATTTTTATTCTTCTGAAGGAATCAGTCACGAATTTTCCTCTCCCATTACTCCTCAGCAAAATAGGAGATCTAAATAAAGGAGTTACTACTAGATCAAGAGAAGAGATGTCAAACTCTTGCTTTGTTTCAAAAATCGAGCCTAAGAATTTCAAAGAAGCCTTAACTGATGAGTTATGGATTAATGCTATACAAGAAGAGCTATAACAATTTAGAAGAAATGAAGTTTGGGATCTAGTTCCAAGACCTGAAGGGACAAATGTGATTGGCACTAAATGAGTGTACAAGAATAAATCCAATGAAAAAGTGGTGGTTACTAGAAATAAGTCAAGATTAGTTGCACAAGGATACACTCAAATTGAAGGAGTTGATTTTGATGAAACCTTTTCCCATGTGGCCAGACTTGAATCAATCAGACTACTCTTAAGAGTTGCTTGCATTTAAGATTTAAGTTGTTTCAAATGGATGTAAAAAGTGCCTTATTAAATGGCTATATGAATGAGGAAGTTTATGTGGAACAAACTAAGGGATTTGTTGATCCAAGCTTTCCTAACCATGTGTACAAATTGAAGAAAGCTCTGTATGGATTAAAGCAGGCTCCAAGAGCTTGGTATGAGAGATTGATAGAATTTCTTGGTGAGAATGGATATAGGAAAGGCAACAAAGACAAAACTCTTTTTATCAAGGAATAAGAAGGGAAGATCATGATTGCATAAATTTAAGTTGATGGTATTTTATTTGGTGGGATGTCAAATGAGATGGTTCAATATTTTGTCAAGCAAATGCAGTCAAAATTTGAGATGAGCCTTGTTGGTGAATTAACCTACTTTCTTGGTCTGCAAGTTAAACAAACGGAAGATTCCATATTCTTATCTCAAAGCAAATATGTGAAGAATATAGTAAAGAAATTTGGGATGGAAAATGCCAGTGACAAGAGAACATCTTCTCCCACACATCTGAAGTTGTCTAAAGATGAAAAACGAGTAAGTGTGGATCAAAGTCTTTACAGAAGTATGATATGCAGTCTTCTATATCTCACAACTAGCAGGCCTGACATTTCCTTTTTGTAGGGGTGTGTGCTAGATATCAAGCTGATCCTAAAGTTAGCCATGCCAACCATGTGAAGAGAATTCTTAAATATGTGAATGGGACAAGTGACTATGGTATGCTATATTCTCATGGATCTAGCTCTGCTTTAATTGGTTATTGTGATCCTGATTGGGCCGGAAGTGCCGATAATAGAAAAAGTACATCAGGAGGATGTTTCTTTATGGGAAATAATCTCATATCTTGGTTAAGCAAGAAGCAAAATTGTGTGTCTCTGTCCACTGCTGAGGCTGAGTATATTGTCGCAGGAAGAAGTTGTTCTCAGTTGGTTTGGAAGAAACAAATGCTGAAAAAATATAATGTCAAACAGGATGTCATGACATTATTTTATAACAATCTAAGTGCCATAATTAAATCAAAAAATCCTATTCAACACAGCAGGACCAAACACATTGATATCCATCATCACTTCACAAGAGAGCTTGTTGAAGAAAAGATGGTTGCCTTAGAACATGTAGCTACTGAAGACTTTGGATGCAAACTAGTTTGAGAACTTAAGAGGAAAACTAGGGATCTGCATGTATGAGGGTTTGTAGCAATTAAGAGCGTTTGGGAATACCATTAAAGTGATATTATATAATTTATTATGTTTCCAACAAATCAAATATCTTAAGCAATCATTTCAAGATTATCTCAAATACTCTCCCATACTCTACGATGTTACCTCATTCTATTTTCACAACCTCTTCGTTCTCCTTTGCAGAAAAAGAACCCTTGTTATTTCCCATCTCACTGTTCAAAAATATTCAAAGATGTCACAACATCATGCTTCGTCTCCCTCAAAGTTCTCTTCTGATGAAGCCAAGGCTTCAAAGTAAAAGTCTATCAACCATCCCGAGGATCTCTCCCTTTATAAAGTCCTGGTCGTCACTCCTCTGACAATTATTCCACCTCTTGAGAAGAAGGTCAAGAAACCCAGATCGTCCCATGCAAAGAAATCCAAAGAAGAGTTTGACACTTCTAAAGGTAATGCTCATAATACTACTGATGATAGGTCAGAAGAAGAGACTGTTAATGTTGATAGGAGTATTAGAAGGCTGGTAGATAGGGTGTTAAATGAGGGTTTTGTTGTGCCTAGGGTTTCTACTCCTCTTTCCTGAATGCCTGCTCAGGCTGACAAAGGTACTGATCCTCAAAATATTGCTGAATCATCTAGCTTAAAGAAAGACGTTGCTGAAAGTGAACTTGGAAATTTTGCTACATTTGTTCTAGAAGAAGTGGAAGTTGATGTTGAACAAGATGTTAAGACATCATCTGCTGAGAAGGACTCTTATGCTAAGGAATATGTTGCTGGCTCCAAAACTGCAAAGAATCCAAATGATGAGAATGTGGTGAATGTTGATGAGCTATCTGACAATGAACTTATTTCCAATGTGGTGCCTGGAATTACTAAAAGGCTCAAATCTAGAAAAGTGAAGGTTGTGGATGTCACACCCCCTTCCAAGAGTATCAAGAAGAAGACTATTTATGGTCCCCCAAAGCCCTGGAGTAAAGTGGTTCCTCCCTCCAACAAAATAAAAGTTAGACCTGATAACTCCTCAGATGATGTCCAGGACATCTCTCCTGTGAAGAAGTACGCAAGCAAGAAGCTTTCTGTCAAGGTGTATGATGCTCCTCTTGACAACATTTCCTTCCATTCTGTTGGCAATGCTGAAAAATGGAAATATGTCTTCCAAATATGGATTGCTCTTGAAAGAGAGTTGGAGAAGATGCACCGGAGTGCAAAGATATTATGGAGATGGTTTCTTTTGTTGGCTTGATGAAGACTGTCACCAGGTTTGCAAAATATTATGAGACTCTTGTTAAGGAAATTATTGTTAATATTCCTAAAGATTGTGCTGATCACATAAGTAAGGAATATAGGAAGGTGTTTGTTAGAGGTAGATGTGTTGAATTTCCCCTATTGTCATCAATAGATATTTGGACAGCTATGGAGATGATTATTATGAGTTAGAATTGATTGATAATCAGGTGTGCAAAGCCATCACTGCAAACCAAGTGAGTGATTGGCCCATGAAGAATAAGCTCTTTGTTAGTAAGTTAAGTATGAAATATGCTATCTTGCATATTGGAGCTGCTAACTGGGTCCCTACCAATCATACCTCAACCATTATAATTGGTTTAGGAAAATTTATCTATGTTGTTGGAAATAAGAAATTGTTTGATTATGGTGCTTACATTTTTGAACAGACTATACAGAATGCAGGAACCTGTTCTATCAAGATGCCTATTGCCTTTCCATCTCTCATTTGTGGAATTATTCTAAATCAACATCATGGAATCATGTGTGGCACTGATGCAGTTTGCAAAAGGGAGTCTTCCATGTCCCTTCACTTCAAGTTGTTTTCAGGCAAACATGTCCCATACATTGTTTTGACATCTGGATCCTCTGAAAACAAGACCTCAAGCAAGGATGATATGATTATTGAGTTAATGGAAGCCTGCAAAGAACTTGATGAGGTAATCAGAGTTAGCTCAACAAGAAAGCTAAAATTTGAAAAGCTAATCAAAGAGCTGCAGAAGGATAACAGTCTTGATGATAGTGTGGGTACTGAAGAAGGAGATTCTGATAATGAAGCAAGTTCTGAAGCTGCCAAGTCTACTGGTCCTGAAGACAGTTAGACTTTGTGCTGGTGCTTTTTTTTTCTCTTTCATGTTTTTATCCCTATGTTCTTTTTGGCACTTATATTAGCTTGACACTTGGATTTTCTGGTATGTACTTCTTTTTCTCCTACTCTCTTGAATGCATGTTTATTTGGAATTTATGTCTAAAAAGGGGGAGAGAAACTAACTGACTTACTGGTAAGTTTGAGGGGGAGCTTCATGTCTCAGAAGGTGTCCCAACATCTTCCACTGCTAACTGCTAACTGAGTTTTTTTTGCTGCTGCTCTGATAATGTGTTCATATAATGTTTTAGCCAAAATTTGCCAAAGGGGGAGTTTGTAAGTGTTTGTTGGCAAAATTTTTTGTAAAACACTGCTTTGGTATTGTTTTGCTTAATGTCTTGACATTTGAAGTAAATCATCTCAACTGATTTTGAATGATGTCAAAGAAGATGTCTTAACATCTGCCTGCTGATCTGAGCGTGTTTTCAGATTTCCTATTTCCTGTTTTTAAGTGCGCGTTATTCAGGTTTTGTTGTTTATACCTTGCGAAATATATGGAGGAATATTTTTCGATATGTCTCATCTTTATGGAGTATATCTTGGCCTACTTTCATGGAGATATTCAAGGGAATCAATATATTACAATATTTGTTTTTCATTCCAAGCCCATAAAGAAGCTGTTGTGCCTTTATAAGGACTTGCATCATTATTCGTAGAACGATAACAATTGAAGAAAAATCTACTCTGTGTATTTTATAAGTCTGAATCTTTTAATTTTAATACACTCTAGTATTGTTTCAATACTTGAGTAGTAGTTTGAGTTGTAATTTGTGGATCATTCATAAGCTTTTAATTATTGAATGATTGAGGTTTTTCAAACTTGATAATTTTGTTGTTTTTCACTGTTAGTGATTGAAGGGATTTTAGGAGGGCCTCATACCTAGGTGTGTCTTAGGTAGAAGTATAGCATGGGTAGTGATTAAGTGATTAGATTGTAAACTGGTTGTTTATTAAGGGTCTATAAATTGATACTATTTAGTGGACTTGTCCCTGTCTTGGTAGCCCCCAGAGTAGGTGCTATTGTACACCAAACTGGGTTAACAATCCCTTATGTTTTTTACTTATTTTAATATTGTTGCATTTTATATTATCCTCAGATATTTGTATCGTGAAATCTACTTCAACTTCACATATCTGATACCAGAATTTCAATAACTTCCATAGATTCCTCGCGTGGTTGAATAACCCTTTCTTCCTGCCTTCGTAGTCTAGCCAACTCTTCAGGAAGTTCATAACCTTCTTCATAATCTTCATCAACTTGGTAGATCAGATTATTGAAGTCATATCTATCCATAACAACATCGTTATGAGTGGAAACATGGAGGATCTATATGAATGGTGATTTATGTTTTTAGAATGCGAGCAATTTGAAAGAAGAAAAAACAAAAGAAAAACATTACCATTTTTAATGAAAAGAGTAAAATAAGGACATGGAGCACAATTTTGAATGAAAACATCCTTTATTTAATGATAAAATGCAAACATAGAGGAGCCCTACAAAATTTCACTATGCCTTGGGCAGAGCACATGAATTGTTTTTAAAATAAAATAAAATTACTCATGATGAAAAGTAACACGAATGACGCTTTCAGTAGTCCAATTATGGAGTTCTTGTTCATGAACACAAGAGTGAATGCAGTTGTCCATATCATTGTCATTGTCGACCTTGTCGTCCACTACATGCACTTAATCTTCATTGATGATGTCGGCGATTGTGAATTTTATGAGAGATGGAGAACCACAACCTCTTGAACCAAAACCTCCTCAACCTCTAGTAGCTAAATTTACTTGTTCCTTCTGCTAAGGGTGGTAGCCTAAACCAAACTTATCAAACTTTGCAGGAAAATATAGGACTCGACCCCATCCTCCAGGGTGCCCCGATTCCACTACAGCTCTAGCTTCTTTCAACAATACCATATAAACTTCTGGCCTTTTACCCTCTACATGAGGGATTTTCTCAGCGAGAATAATCTCAAAGGCATGATATGGAGTTTCTTGGACTTCACCTTCAACCTCAACATAACAGAATGACGCCATATCACTAACTAGGATATCTTCCTCTCCATAAACAATTATAACTTTACCACTTGCAATATACTTCAGTTTTTGATGAAGGGTTGGAGTCAAGGCACCCGCCTCATGGATCCAGGGGCACCCTAATAAACAACTATATGATGGGTTAAATGTCCATAACAAAGAAAGTCACATTAAACACCCGAGGGCCAATTTTGACAGGCAACACAACTTCTCCTAACACATATATTTTAGATCTATCAAAAGCACGAAAAATCACATCACTAGGTGTTAACACTGCTCCTTCAACATTAAGTTTATTCAAAACAACCTTTGGTATGACATTCAAAGAGGATCTGGTATCCATCAGTATACGAGCGACAGTTGTATCAGCATACTCTACAGAAATATGTAATGCCTTGTTATGATTTCTTCCTTCGGGAGGTAAGTTGTGGTCTATAAATCTAAAACCATTCCTTGCAGACACGCAACCAATAACCCCTTCAAGTTGATTCATAGAAATTTCCTCAAGCACATAAGCGGTGCTCAATAATTTCAACAATGTGTTGCAGTGGGCATCAAAACAAAGTAGCAATGACAAGATAGATATCTTAGATGGTGTTTGGTTAAGCTTATCAACTATCTTGAAGTCACTCTTCTTTATAATATTTATTAATTCCTCCATCTCCTTTAATTCTGGAGAAGAAGATGACTTTGGATTAGGAATATGCACCTAATTGTCTGTATTCACTTGTTTTTATTTGTCATTGTTAGTCTTACTGAGAGGAGTAAAGACTCTACCTCTGCGAGTGATTCTTCCAGTCCTCACAATATTGTCCACCATGGGTTCTTACTTTAATCCTTGATAGTACACATCCCCTCCATAGTTCCATGGTATAGATTTAACATTTTCAAAAGGAATAGGTGCATGCATAGTAATCATCAAAGGAGGTTTCTTTGCTGCCACCAGTATCAGAACAACATCATAAGGTATTGAAATTACTTCAATATTGTTGTCGGGTGATTTTCCTCTTTTATCAGCAAAAATGGCCATTTCCCCTTCTTTAAACAAACCCAAGTTCTTCAATATCTAGAGGTACATCATTACAGCAATGCACCCATGTGGCTTTCCTTCACATTTTGGGGAACTGTCATGACTAAAATCAATCAACCCCAGTTCAACATATTTGACATAAATTTCTGAAGGAGTTACCGTGTTGATATCTAATACAAAATTCTCATTCAGATAACGTTCGATCATATTCACGCCATCATCATTCCTATTTCTGAATATTTGTATAAAACCTTAGTCTAGTAAGCGCCAGAGGTCTCTTTTCATGACGTAGCACCCACGAGAGTCTCTACAACAAATTCGAGAAGAACCATAGTTATGTCGTTCAAAACCACCCATTCTACAGAAAGTGGCATGCATTTGAACCCATATGGTATGACTATAACACTGCTATCAACAACATCATCAACATAAGGTCATTTAAACTGAATGAAATTAGGAACAATTATATTCTAAATACCCAATTTCAACTCATCACGCCCTTTGGGATAGTCACCACACTGCTGGCAATTTAAGGCACACCCAGGGAAAGTGTTGTGCTCAAGTAGCTTCTTCTTGGTGAAGGACAGAGAAATCCTCAACTGGTTCACATCTTTTACTAGGTTGAAACCTTCATATTTCTCAATAGCGCTTACTGACATACCTTTGTGAGACGACATCGAGTTCTGAATCACATTCGGCCGGTTGTTAAGAGTAAACTCAATCGCCTTTGAATCGATCAAATATTGAACTTTATATTTCAAAGCCTTGCAATTCTCAGTGTTGTGTACTGGTGCACCAAAGTGGAAATAACATCTTGCATTTGCATCATAATTGGGTGGTAACTTGTAGGAGGATTCAAAGTACGAAGTTCAACCAGCTGTAACTCGAACAAACATTGTAACAATTGTGTGTAAGACATTGTTATTGGGTCAAATTTCTTTTCAGGATACTTGGATCTTTGATGATACTTTCTAGGAGCATAGTTTTGTTGTGGTTACTGAGGAGAAATGTTTTGCGGGGGATTTGAAGGAATTAATGCAGCGGCTTGCTGATATGGTGCCCGATGCGCCTGGCCTTTTCCCTTAGATGAATACACAACATTAGTTTCTCCTTATTTTTTCTTAGAATACCCTCTAAAAGGCCTCTTTACTCCATTTGAAGAAATTGCAATCATAATTTGGATCTTTCCCAACTTTATACCGACTTCAACTCGTTCTCCTGCCATAACCAACTCTGAAAATATAGTAGAGGTACTTCCAATCATCATTGAATAATAAGAACCCTACAGTGTTTCCATGGACATATCCACTAGCTCTCTTTCCATTAACATATGTTGTATTCTAGCAGCCAACTCTCTCCATCTTTGGGCATATTCATTGAAAGATGCATTACCCCCTTGAGAAAGATTCTGAAATTGAGTGCGATTATGAGCCATGTCAGTGTTGTACTAGTAGTGTTTGATAAATGCGTCAGCCAAATATTTCCATCTACGAATGTGGGTTCGTTACAGTTGTATATACCACTCCAAGGATGCCCCAAACATGTTATCTTGGAAAAGTGCATCAACGTCCTTTCATCTTCAAAGCAAGTAGACATCTTTCTGTAAAATACGTGAATATGGGTCTTGGGTCAGGTTGTCCCTTTGTATTTTTTGAAATCTCGAGCTTTAAACTTCATAGGAATTCTGATACCAGGAACCAAACCCAAACCAATCATGTCAGGCCCATGAATACTATGATCCTCCATGGCTTTCAATCTTTCTTCTAGGAGTTGAAACTTCCTCTCAATTTCAGCAAGTAAAGCAACGTCTTGTAATGAGAACATATCTTCTTGAT
Organism: Vicia faba; assembly: GCA_948472305.1. NCBI lineage: Eukaryota > Viridiplantae > Streptophyta > Magnoliopsida > Fabales > Fabaceae > Vicia > Vicia faba. Next base: position 1,182,275,392 of record OX451739.1, on the reverse strand, counting down.
CATCTACCAGATGTGGAGCAGGGATCCCAATAGCCCTCCTAACATGTGATGCTTGTATTTCTTCAGGAGTGGGTTGACGAGGTTGACGAGTATAAACATTTGATATAAACCGCCATGAGGGACAAAAGTAAAGCCAACAGGAGGTATGAAACCAGTCACAGGTGGAAGTTCAAATCCAGTGCCAGGAGGTGGCACAATATCAGTTCCAGGAGGAGGCAAAAAACCAGTAGGAGGTGGTATTCCACCATTAGGAGGTATTTCAAAACCATCAAGAGGCAACATTCCACCGTTGGGAGGTGGAAGTCCACTAGAAGTTTGGGTAAGGATCTCCGCAGTAACAGGCCTCTGGACAAATGCCCTCAATTTTTCTTAACCTCAAGCTATAGTCCTCATGAATTTCATAAATTGATCCATTTGTTCCCTTACTGTGGTTCTCATATCATTCATGTCATCTCAGAGCTCTTCCATTGCGATCCTTGGACCTTTACTTTGTGTGTTGTAGTTGTGGGAAGTCAAATTGTCAAACTAGAGAAGAAAGCAATATTAGAAAAAGGTTCTACCTATTATGAATGCATGAAATGCATGAATGTTCAAATGCATGAATTGTTGAAATTATTTTATTTATTTGTTTATTTCCAGGGATTTTTGCAGTTATTGCGTTAAGAGTGACCAAAACATGAATAGACAACAAAATAAACTGCTCATTTCTTTTTTGAATAACAAAACAATAAGTTCAAAATGAAAAGTACAAACAAAACATAAGAGAAACTTAAGATCCCTTTCAAAAAGATTGAAGGTGATCACTACAACATGAAAAGAAACTAAGATGCATCTCCAAACTCTACATTATCAAGTCTATCCCATCCTAGGTACTCCTTGCTCCACTACAGAGCTTCTTCAAAAAGTCCCTTTGTTACTTCATGCTTTTGCCTTTCAAGAAACTCTTGAATAAGCACCTCTCTTTGATTGAGGGCACCCTCTAAATGATCAAATTCTTCTTGTAGTTGTAGCTTGTCAATATCTTCTTGTGGGACTCCATACCTGGGCCTTTTGACTTCAGCTTGAATTTTGAGTTCCTTCATTATTGCTAAAGCTTCCTTCAACTGACGTTGGATCCTATAAGTTGATGATCCACCTTCATCTTCTGAGCACGTTCCCTCTCAAGCACTACACCCCTTACTTTGAGCTTCTCTTTTAGATCCTCTATCTGAATTTCATATTGATTTTCCATATTTTTCTTCGATTTTGCAAGAATATCCCATTGCATCTTCAATATGGTATTCTCCATGAGCACATTGTTTAGTTCCTCTTTATTGTTGTTAATGGTGAACTAAGAAGCCCTTAGGTCTTCACCAATCCTCAACCTTTTTCTAGTCTCCTTCCTAATCGACCCGTTCTTTTCTACAAGTAACTTATCCTTCATTTCGACTTGATAAGCTAGATTGTCCTTTGTGATGACAGTTCTGGTGACATGTGTCTTCAATTCTTTGTTTTTTGTACTCATCTCTTGGTTAAGGGTTTGGATCTCCATAGAAGCAAAGATGGGTTGAGGAGGAGGTTGTGAATACGTATGAGCCTCAAAGGGAAACAAAGAAATTTCAACTCTTCTCTTCACCTATTCAGTGTAAGGTACTTTTTCTATCCAATCCTTTCTTCCCAACCATGCTCTTCCCTTGCAATGGATCTTCATCCAAGTTGCACTTACCCTTACTAATATCTTAGGATCCCCTCATTTGTTATAGAACATAGTTTCTTCCATATCTTTCTTTTCTAGTGGGTGGTCTAGAGCATGACCTAGTTAACGCTGAGACATCACAGAATTGCAATTGATTCCTCCTTTAGTACTATCAAAATCAGCAAAGAATACGAGACTCACCACCACTACTTTTTGTCCTAAGGACAGGAAAAGAACGGGAAAACCCTAATTTGATTTATCGATTATTTAATTCGTGAGTTGATTAGATAAAGGGAAGGTGTTAGGCACCCTTTACCTACCTTGTACTCAAGGGGAACCATTTTAGGTTTAGGACTTATGGCGAATTTTCTACTTAAGTTATGTTATTACTATGTATATATGAAAAGATTTAATTTTTTTAGTTAAGGGACTCGCCTTGGTATTAACCGCGTGCCTATGTATCCTCTTGCAAAGAAATCAGAGTCCATTTCGTAGTTCGAAGGTTTGGTTAGTGTTTTTATAGGATTATAGCGGTAGAAATGTTGAGGCTAAGCCATTGGATTTACTTGAGTCGCACAAATAAAAATAAAAATCGCCACCGCGCTTTATTGTTTCCATAGGAATGGGAAAAGAGCAAATAACCCAAAAAGAGGGGGAGAAAATCTAAGTTCGGGGGTTGGTTATGCAAAGGGAAGGTATTAGCACCCTAAACATCTACGATACTCCACAGGAACATCTTTGTAAATTTGTGTATTTTGGCCATAAGAGTTGTATATATAAAAATAGATGGTGGATGTGAGTAAAGAAATATTTTTTTATAATTTTTACACCATCCGCAATTGGGAACATTTAGTGCCTACGTACCACCTTTCGTGCAATAGGGGATCAGGGTACTCGTAGTTCACCTTTAAAATTTTAAAACACAATTGTGTTTGTTAATTTTAAGAAACGAGACATCATCGTCATATCCAAGTGGAAAACATACTTACTACCCATGATTATGAGAAAAGAGAGTTGGTGTCATCTCAAAGTGGAGGATATAACTTAGATTTTAAAATCAACAAAGCTTCACTCAACACCCAAGTGGAAAATATCTCACTTCACTACATATCGTAGAAGTATAGTAGCTTACATCACTACAAAGATTGACAAGAGTCTAATCTTTTTGAGAAACTTTTTAAGGTAAAAAGTCAAAATGGAAAAAATGGTTTGAATGAGATTGATTGACTTTTAGTCTTCTCACAAAAATGTTAAGGTATTATTAAGTTATTTAAAGTTTGATTAAGAAAATGTTTTGAAAATGCATGGACCTAAGTCCAAGTTTATTGTGAAAGCGGTTGAAGTTTTAAAATAAGAATAGTTTTGAAAAAGGAGGGAGAATATTTTTGAAATTAAAGAAGATGGGAGGAGATGAAGAGACTGTCCTAGAGCATATGGTACAATATAGGGAAAAGAACCGTCTAAACAACAAGAAGCCAACATTTGACACAATGAATCAGTGTAGAATTCCCATCCTTTGGATTCAAACCAAACAAGAAAAGATAGTAAACCTTTTCAAAAAACTAAGTTTCAAATGCATTAAGTCTTCACAAAAAATTGGGCAGAGTAACAGCTGTATGCAGATGAGTTCCAAATCACAGACAAAGCACGTAATCAGAATAACCTGCACAAAAAGAAAACAAACAACCCAATGTCTCGGGGTAAACCTCAAGAGCTCCAGACAAAATAATAGTAGAAGTCACAAGGTCTCAAGTTAGTCAAGGTCTCTAATCCTAAGTCCTAAGTCCAAGAAGTCTATAACTCAAAAATGCCAAGGATAGTAACCAAATAGTCCAAGTAACCTTAAAGCTTTTTATTGTTTAAGTTGGTTATTAGGTATCTTCAAAAAGAAAATGAAAAGCTCAAGTGAAAAAAAAATACATAAAGATAAATGCTCAACTGAGCAAATAAGAAAATAACATGAAATTCAAATGCTAAGATAAATGGTGCTTAAATTAAAAGCATAAAGTAAAAGCATAGAAATAAAATTCAATTGTTAATGAGTTAGAAATTAGAGGTTAGTTGAATGACCATCTTGAATCTTGCATTTTAAAACTCATTAGAAGATTGATAAAATCAAAGCCTCTCAACAACAAGTTTCATTTGCTTTTTGTTAAGTATATCATTCATTTCAAATCTCAAGGCAACAACAAATGATTAACGATGTTTAAATGATTCACTTAGTCCAAAATTTATGAAGATTCATTAGAGGATTGATAAGACCAAAGCCTCCTAACAATGAACCTCAAGTTTATTGGATCAAAGGTTTCAAATTTAACATGCTTGGGCTTACAAACATAGGTTTAGGCCACGAATGATCATTTCTCGAATCGAGACAAAATTTAGCACTATGTTAAGCAATCGTAAGTGGACTTATATAGAAGTCGCACCTATTTTGAGGCCGATCAATAGCAATCTATGTGCCATATGTTTGGAGTGATGATATGCAAATCATCCTATAACAACATGTAGTACAAAGGAGAAGGGGATAAGATGAAGAGAGAGGGGATATATTTAAATCAAAAGATTTAATCAAACTATCATTAAAACCATCCATCCATTTTAGTGGAGATAAACTCAACACTCAAGATTCAATGATGTTAATAAAATTCATGATCAATAATAACATAGTCAGAATATAAAAAAAATTGCATTTAATGGACAATAAAAAGAAGAAAAATGATTTTTTTAAATTGTTTTTTTAATGGAAATAAAAGACAAAATATCAAACTATATTCAAAGTGTCAAAGAAAAATTATAAGAGACCATAAAAAAGTCAGAAATGATCTCAAATATTTATATAAAATTTTTGGTAATTTTTTAAAACAGAAAAATATTTTTAAACTAATTAAAATCACTCAAATAAGTGAAAAAAAGATCAAAAATAGTAGAAGTCAAAATAAAATTCTAGAAAAATTTCAGAAAAGTCAAAAATAGAGAAAGTGACCTTGATAAAAAATTTTAGAATTTAAAAATGCCAAGAAGCATATTTAAAATAATTAAAATAAGGAAAACACAACAAAAATTATGAAAAATATCAAACAATAAACTAAAAATATGAAAAAAATATTCACAAAACCAGAAATAATTCAAAGTATTTTTGTATATATTTTTCATAATTTTTGGATAAAAAATAAAAGAGTTATGAATTTTTAAAGATAAAAGAAATTTAAAAATAATTTTATAAAATAAAAACAAATCAGAAAAAACCACGCACATTCGATCTCTCTTACTTATACACGATGGCAGATCCAAGGGATCTGAGGTGAGGGAGTATCATAGACCCAAGCTAAGGCACGCACAAACAACACAAGAAAGTCCAACCAATCAAAATACTACAATTGACTGGGCGTCATTGGTTGAAGAACGACACGTAGGTCATCTTCAACCTCCAGCCTCCTGCAAGTAGGGCAAATTCAAGATCCCTGAATCTGTAAATTTACGCGTTCCTAGTGGTACCATTAGATGCGTCTACTTGAGACGATCACAACCATATGCTCGCGAAAAATTTATATAAAGCACAACGTAGTCGATTTGGAAAAAAGCAGAGATGTTTAAAAATGTTAAAATCAAAAATCAAATGCATTGTTTCACCAAAATTGAGTTAACAACAAGCATCTGTGAACATCATAGACCATTCCAGTAATTTGAGTTAGAAGATTTGGTGCCTTAAACTACCTGAACGAAGTCAGATGAACTTGCTCTATAAGTGGACTTGACTAGCACGATTCAGGGCACCTCGAGACTTGATTCTTCTTCTGTTAGCTTCAATGAAGTTCAAGGATGAAGGATCAATGAAGAAATTGGATTAAGAAGTGGTGAAAAGAGGAATTCAAAATCTCAGAAAGGTGAGTTATGGAGGGAGTTTGACAAAGTGATTTTGGCTGTTCAAGCATGAGAAAATGAGAGGAGTGAGGTCCTTTATTTATAGGGAAGCGAATGGTGTAAAGAATTCAGAGGAAATTTAAAGTTTTGAAGGAAATTGGACCAAGCTCAAAAGTGAAAAAAGTGTGACCCATGTGCATCAAAACTCAATCAATTTATACATTTTGATCCTTAATTCAACTTTGGAAACTTTGTTAAACATGTTTAAATAAAAAATGTGTGCTAAATTGGTGATTAGAAGCCACATTATGAATTTCAAATTCTGACTTTGAAGAAAACTTCAGTTTCAAGGTACCATCTTTGAATCCATTGTGTTTATAGCTCAAGGAATCTTAGGGCATGATTCTTGAAGCATTTGAAATATAAAGTCACAAACTTTATAATGTGCAAAGAGTGAGATCAATTGGATGCTTGAGCTAAAAGTTGTGATGAGTCAAAGTTGAGAAAAAGATGCTGACTTTTTGTACTTAGAAAAATTCTAAGTTTTTCTTCAAAAGTGACCTATAATGTTTTGAGTTCAAACAAGGCATTCCTCCAAAATTGAGCTTTGATCATTGATGTTAGCTTGAAGTAGACTTCCCAAATAGCATTGTGAAACTTGAATCACTCCAAAATACCAAGTATTGAAAAATTTATGGCCTTGTAAAATTGGTAAAAATTCATGACGTGACCTATAATCTTTTGAGTTCTTAGGGTATCTTCCACTCATTTTCAAGATTTACACATAAAAGAAGAGTTAAATTTCACATCCTTAAGATCATTGTTGAAAATTAATGGGCTCAAGGAGATACAAATTGAACAAGTTATGATCTTTTGAAGTTACATAAGGAAATTTGATGGCCTATCTAGAAGACTTGTAATTTTTCTTCATCATTAGGCATCTTCCACACCAAATTTTCTTAAAACTCTTGAAGTGATTAGTTAGTAACCCTTTAAACAGAAGCATGTATTTGGTTGTGCACTTGTGGTCAAGGAATCAAGGTCTTGTCTAGTTAGGTCAAACTTCTTCAATCAACCCTTGCATCTTTTGACTTTCTTTGACAAATTGAGGCATGATGAATCATAGTAGACCTTGTCATAATATTAATTTAAAGCATATTCAATGATGAAGCTTGAATCTCAATGAAGCTTTGTTGAAGAAGGCATGGAAATAAACTCACGAACCTATAAATCAACCTGGTGAAGTGTGTTGTTCCCTCACCTATAGTATCATCAATTAGAGAAAACATTCATTGCATTTGTTAGTTAAAAGTTAATTAATACAAGACAAATATGATCACAATATCCAAATCAAGGTGCTTGGTGATTACTCATGATCAAACATAAAGATAGGGAGAAGAGCCAAACCTAGTTTGATCTTGTTGTGATTGAATTGATACAAGATGTTAGAGGAATCTTAGGGGGGGAAATTGGGGTACAACAGCTGCCCTTATTTAAGTGTCTTATATCTGAAGATACGAAGGTTAAAATCTTCGTGTCGAAGTGATTGAAGATACTTAAATATAAAAAAGCCTTATTTTTGGCCCTAAGATGCCATGCAATGCTTATGATTGTGCATGCAAACAAACAGATCCAAAGGTGACACAGGACACCACTGGGGAAACAGAAAATAAAAGTTCAAAAGGAAATTAGACCAGGAAAATAAATCACTGGTGAATAGAAGACTCGACTCTATTGGGGTAAAACCCGAGGAGGAAATAAAGTAGCATCAATTTAAATATTAAGGGGAGAAATTAAAGGATAACAGTGATCGACAGATAGCCGCGAAATATCCACTCGCTGAGAAGATAGCAAAAAAGGTAACGTCGACCTACAAGGGGGAAAAGAAATGGTAGGATAATATCAGCAAACACCAATATTAGGGTAGGTCACAAATGGCCAGTATCAGTACTTATGACTGGAAACATACAAATTTCTTTAGGGAAAAGTGAGTCTCAACGAAGAACTATCTCCCATAATGACGAGACTACCATCCATCGGAGTAATAAAATCTCAACAACAAACTATCTCCCATAATGACGAGACTACCATCCATCATAGTAACAAAATCTCAACAACAAACTATCTCCCATAATGACAAGAGTACCATCCATTAGAGTAACAAATCTCAACAATGAACTATCTCCCATAATGATGAGACTACCATCCATTGGAGTAACAAATCTCAATAACGAACTATCTCCCATAATGAAGATACTACCATCCATTGGAGTAACAAATCTCAACAATGAACTATCTCCCATAATGATGAGACTACCATCCATTGGAGTAACAAATCTCAATAACGAACTATCTCCCATAATGACAAGACTGCCATCCATTGGAGTAACAAAATAAATCTTCTCTGGGAATTAACAGACTTACTGGGGAAGTTTCAATATATTCATACTGAGGAGATAAAATATTCCTGTGAAAAATAAATGCACACCCTCAATCCAGAGTTCGGAGCCTACGGAAATCATAATAATAATGTTGTCGGGGACCACAGATTCAAACCAGAAATAAACCAGAGTGAAACAGTCAACCAAGATAGCATCTGATGAGGAACAAACTCAAAAAGGAAACATGGAGCTAACCAGACAATGAGTTGAATAGGAAGGCTTGAAGCAAAATTCTTCCACGGGGAAAACTTAGTGGGGAAATTGAAAAGATATACACTTTATGCTTAAGGTTGACACTCTATTGGAGAGAGGGTAACATAACTCTGCAAAATAGGGTAATATGGAAAAAATATATTAATGAATGTAGATGAGCAGTGAATTTTGAATTTAGCTATACATGATGTATGTATGAATGTATGAATGTTATCATGTATATGCTGATAATACACACACACAACATTGGGAATAAACAGAAAAAACCAGCTTGTGTAAAGTCAACACTCGGCTAAATCACATCCAGGAGGAAAATTTCACAAGAAAGTAAGCACCAAATGAGGAAACAAATTCCTATTTCATGGCTTAACTTCACTGGGAAGAAACAATCCAAAAATAATAAATTTTGAACTGTGAGTCAAGACAGGTACAAGGATATAACATCCTCCTTCAGACTTCATCGGGGGACGTCACACAAACTTCAATGGGGAAAACAATGCTTCAACGTCTAGAATTCCACTGGGGATTACAATACTGACTTCATTAGGGCAGATGAAAACCATTCCATTGAGATATCAGCTGGGGATCCTGTGCTAACTTTATTGGGGAGTAAAATACCACACCGTCGAGAGGAGCCCAAAATAAATTCTTCAATACCAAGAGTGATGATTACATGAAATTCTCTGGGGAGAAATCATGAAACCACACGGGGATAATAACTTTCAGAGAAAAACATTATCTTAACTTTACTTGGGGATTTAATAAGTCAAATAATACAACAATAAATCAAAATTATGAAGACTTTAAATCAAACCCAACGCTTGGCGGGAGAAAACCCAAAAAGTTGACACTTATTTCAAAACTTCTTAAAAAAGATACTGCCCTTGTCTAGTTGCCAAACAACAACAATAATGCCATCACTGCGGGAGGAAATGTTTTGTAAATGATTCCACGTCATCACATAAAGGGGGAAGGAACTTCCGTCATATGAGTGAATACCTCACTCGGGGAATCTGGGATAGAGGTTTCAAACCATGCATCCCTGAAACCAAAATTAACAAACGGGAGGAAAAACTGAACCAAGACCCGACTGGGGAAAATGGGATCACAAATCCAATACCGCACCATACATCAATTGGTATCATCTCCGACTATTTTAGAAACAACAAGAAGATCATACACATATCAGCAAAAGTGACCTGAAAGAACTTTCCTGGGGAATACCTATTTCGGAGTTCGTCCATCCTCAGAATCACTATTTTTGTTTTTTATTGAATCACAAAATCTAAAGTAAAAGGTACTTTGTAAATTCTTTTCAAAAACAGTTTTATTATTAAATCTCTTTATTTTGAAAATTACCATCAATAATAAATGAAGTCTTTGTAAGCAGAATAAAATAAGAATTGCAAAGAATTGGATAAAAGCTCAAACTTTATTAATAGAATGGTAGTTTGCGAATGGCGAGACCCATAGATGATTACAAAGTTTAGAAAATGGTAATACATTGGAAAAGATACATTGAAACATAATGACCACTATTCTCCCTAACAACTTTGAATTCCTGAGCAGCGACTTCTGTTGAAGTATGGTGATAGTCCAAGAAGTTTGTTGCTTCAATGATCAAGTCTTGTCTGACACAATTACTTGCCTAGAAATCCCTAACTTTTTCCTAGGTTTCCCTTGCGGGTTTTCAACCTAGCGGGATAATTTATTCTTTTTGTGTCTCATATTTTTTCCTAGACCGCCCTTTCGAGTTTTCAGCCTACCAAGACGCTCTTTTTTGCCTAAGCCGACCTTTCGGGTTTTCGACTTAGCGAGTTTTTCTTTCATTTCTTTAGGCGAAGTATTTATTGACTCCATCAGCATTCATAGGACGTGGGAACTCCTCGCCATCCATAGTTTCAAGAATCAATGCACCGCCAGAGAAGGCTTTATTAACAACATACGGGCCTTCAAAATTGGGAGTCCACTTGCCCCTAAAATCAGCGTTAAAAGACATGATCTTCCTGAGCACGAGGTCACCTTCTCTGAATTCACGAGGCTTGACCTTCTTGTAAAAAGCTTTCTTCATTCTCTTCTGGTATAACTGGCCATGACACAAGGTTGTCATTCTATTTCTTTTATCAAATTCAATTGGTCATACCTGTTCTGGACCCATTCAGCCTCTGACAATTTAGTTTCCATTATCACATGTAAAGAGGGAATCTCAACCTCAACAGGGAGCACTGCTTCCATATCATACACAAGAGAGAATGTGGTTTCCCCTGTTGAAGTGCGTACGGATGTACGATATTGATACAAAGCAAAAGGGAGCATCTCATGCCAATCTTTATAGGTAACAACCATTTTCTAGATGATCTTCTTAATGTTTCTATTAGCAGCTTCAACAGCCCCATTTATCTTTGGCATGTAAGGAGATGAATTGCGACGGATAATCTTGAATTCTTTGTAAAGTGCTATCATCATCTTGTTATTCAGGTTCAAGCCATTGTTAGTGATAATCCTTCTTGGCACACCATACTGACATATAAGATTTTTCTTGATAAAGCGTACTACCACCTGCTTAGTGACATTAGCACATGAAGTTGCTTCCACCCATTTGGTGAAGTAGTCAATTTCCACCAAGATAAAATGGTGTCCGTTCGATGCCTTGGGTTTAATCATTCCAATCATGTCAATACCCCACATAGAGAAAGGCCACGGGGAAGAAATAACATTCAGAAGCGTCGGAGGCACATGAATGTTGTTAGCATAAATATGGCACTTATGGCACTTCTTTGCAAATTTGTAACAATCAGATTCCATTGTCAGCCAATAGTAACCCACCCTAAGCATCTTCTTTGCCATCGAATATTCATTGGCATGAGTGCCAAAGGAGCCTTCATGAATTTCATGCATCAACATGTCTGCTTCGTGTCTATCCACGGATCTGAGCAAGACCATGTCATAATTTATTTTGTATAACACATCTTCATTGAGGAAAAAGCTGTCAACCAACCTTCTCAATGTCTTTCTATCTTTGTTTGATGCACCACTCGGGTATTCCTGAGTCTGGAGAAAATGCTTGATATCATAATACCAAGGTTTTTCATCTGACATTTCCTCTGCTACAAACACATGAGTCGGCCTATCTAGACGTCACACTGTGATACAAGGCACATCATTCCAAGTATTTACTTGATACATGGAAGCCAAAGTGGCTAAAGCATCCGCCATCTCATTTTCATCTCTGGGAATATGATGGAATTCAACTTTATTAAAGAAGGGTAATAATTTTCTAGCATAGTCTTTGTAGGCAATCAAGCTAGGGTGGCGAGTATCCCATTCTCCTTTAATCTGATTTATTACCAAAGTCGAATCACATACATATCTATAATTTTGATTCTGAGATTTATAGCCTCTTCGAGACCCATGATACAAGCTTCATACTCTGCCATATTATTGGTACAATCAAATTCCAATCTTGCCGTAAAAGGGATATACAATCCATGAGTGATAATCACAACACCAATTCCTTTCCCATAAGCATTCACAGCTACATCAAATACCACACCCCAATGTGATTCAGGATCAGGACCTTCCCCAGGAAAAAGTTCATCACAATCTTTTATTTTCAAAAACATCACATCCTCGTCACTGAAATCATATTTAACATGCTGATAATTGTCAACCGGTTGGTGAGCAAGATAATCTGCCAACACACTGCTTTTTATAGCCTTCTGAGTATGGTATTCATATCATATTCAGACAACAGCATCTGCCAACAGGAAATTATTCCAGTAAGAATAGGATTTTCAAAAATATACTTAATCGGATCCATTTTGGAAATCAACCAAGTAGTATGATTCAACATATATTGCTGTAATCGCTTTTCCACCCAGGCCAGAGCACAACATGTTTTTTCCAGCATAGAATACCGTGACTCACAGTCAATGAACTTCTTGCTGTGATGATAAATGGCATATTCTCTTCTCCCTGTTTCATCTTATTATCCCAAAATACAACCCATAGAATTATGTAACACTGTCAGATACATAATCAATGGTCTTCCTTCAACAGGAGGGAGCAAGATAGGAGGTTCAAGAAGATACTCTTTAATGCTTTTAAATTCCGTTTGGAAATCATTTGTCCATACACAACCTTGATCTTTCTTTAACAACTTAAAGATCGGTTCACACGTAGCAGTCATATGGGAGATAAATCTGAAAATGTAATTCAAACGCCCAAGGAAGCCTCTAAGTTGCTTTTCAGTTCTTGGAGCTGGCATTTCTTAAATTGCCTTAACTTTATAATGATCAACTTTAATTCCTTTTTGGTTGATAATGAAACCTAACAACTTTCTTGATCGGACACCAAAGGTGCATTTGTTTGGATTCAAGCGGAGGAGATACTTCCTCAAATGCTGAAACAATTTCAACAAATCCTCTATATGTCCTTCTTTAGTATAGGATTTAGCAATCATATCATCAACATATACCTCAATTTCTTTGTGCATCATATCATGGAATATGGTTGTCATAGCCCTCTGGTACGTTGCACCAACGTTCTTCAACTCGAAGGGCATCACTCTGTAATAGAATGTTCCCCAGGGTGTGATAAACATTGTTTTTTCCATGTTCTCAGGAGCCATTCTGATTTGATTATATCAGGAAAATCCGTCCATGAACGATAATACTTTGAATTTTGTTGTACTATCAACTAACATATTAATATGTGGCAATGGAAAGTCATCTTTTGGACTAGCTTTGTTTAAATCTCTATAATCAGCGCACATGTGAACTTTTCCGTCTTTCTTTGGTACTGGGACAATATTGGAAATCCACTGAGGGTACACTGATGTCACAAGAAAACCGGCATTAATCTGCTTTAAAACTTTTTCTTTAATCTTTACTGCCATATCAGGGTGAGTTCTTCGCAACTTCTACTTGATTGGTGGGCATTCTGGCTTTAGCGGAAAATGATGTTCCACAATATCAATATCTAATCCCGGAATGTCTTGGTAAGACCAAGAAAATATATCCACATACTCTTTCAACAATTCATCCAACCTACTCTTCACGTCGGCATGAAGCAATGCTCTAATCTTGACTTCTTTCGGATCTTCCTCTGAACCCAAATTGATTGTCTTTAATGGCTCTTTATAAAGCTGAATAGTAATTTCCTTACGCTCAAGTAACCATGAAACCTTCATGGATTTCATCATATTCTTCCTCTTCGTCCATATACACAGGATATTCAAAGTTAGGAGAGGGTGCAGGGTCAACGTACTCAACGGGGTTTTAATTAATCTGCATATATGATTTATGATTGCTTTTAGAAACTGACACATACAACAAGTGATTATGCAGATTACAATTATTATTTATTTCAAAAGGATTTTTCTGATTACCATTTTCCAAGAAAAAAGCAGAAAATAAAGACATAATTTGGGAATCAAAGACAACTTTTATTAATGATTTTAACGATCAAAGAAACAGATATGCCCATACAAGATCAATACTTCCACCTTGGGTAGAGTGAAAGATTTTTGAAAAGATTAACAAAAACCAAATTACTTTGAAATATGAATGCAAGAGGGAACATCAATAGTGACCCAGTTTTGGACTCTGACTCCATGCGTCACGTAGTTCGCCATTTCATGCTCTGCTTTGCCTTCCAGAATAGCATTGATCCTAGGAACAATTGGATGAAGATAACCTCCACTGTGAAAGATGTCTTGATATTTTGACAAAGCATACTTTGGATTTATAACCTCACCTTTACTATTCTTCATAGAGAATCCCAAGCTAGATCTATTTTTATTCACAGACGGATCAACAATCTGCCACCATACTTTACTAGGGCCATTATGCACTACCTGTTGAGCTTCCTTAAACAAAGCTATATAATTCTCATTTTTACTTACATTATCAATGCATAACGCTTGGAACTGAGTTCCAACAGCAGCTTCATTCGCTTCCAAATCACGGGAAGAGGATAAATGAGATATTAACGAAGCTTGTTCTCCATTTATGATTACCATGTTTCCTTCACGAAAAAACTTCAGCTTCTGGTGCAAATTTGAAGTGATGGCTCATGCCTCGTAGATCCACGGTCGTCCCAGTAAACGAATGTAAGAGGGAACAATATCCATAACCTGGAAAGTAATATGAAATAAGTGCGGGCCTATGTGAATAGGTAAATCTACTTCTCCGATGATAGACTTCCTTGATCCATCAAAAGCTTTCACAATTATGCCACTCGGGCACATGGGAGTTCCTTGGTACTTCAAATTCAGGTATGACATTCAAAGCGGACCCATTGTCAATCAGTACATTGGACAATGAATCGTTCTTATAATTCATGGAGATATGGAGAGCCCAATTATGATTTCTTCCTTCGTCGGGAGATTCATCGTCACAAAAGCTCAGGTTATTTTAGGATGTAATATTCCTGAGAACACTACTGAATTGGTCCAAATGCATATCACTTTCCATAAAAGCTTGATCCAATACTCTCATCAAATATTCCCTATGGGTAGAAGATTTCATTAGCAAGGCTAGAATATATATCTTTGATAAAGTCTGCAACAATTGACCTATGATCTTGTAGTCGCTCATCTTGATAATATTCAATATATCATCTGCATCTTTTCCAAAGTAGTACCACTAGACTCTTCCCCTTCTTTATTGAGTTTAGTACTTTCAACAACCCTTTTATCAGCATTAACATTCCCTCGAATGACAAGTGTAAAAACACCGCCACTGCAAGTTACTCTGTTAGGTTCAACAATAATCTTGACATTAGACAAAGGTTGGATGGGAATTTCTACACCATCCTCTAGGATTGTAGTGTTGTATTTATATGGCACGGCTTTGTCTGATTCATAAGGAACAGAACCCGGTAAGAAAATCACCACTGGAGAAACAACTGGCTTGCTATGGTACTCGATCTCTATAGGGGCGGGAACACCAAAACAAGGCACAATAACATTCACCCCTTCTTTAGAATACTTAGACATCATAGAATCATTTCTGGAGAACAGGTATTCATCCGAGGAAAAGAATTCATCTGCAGAAGCATACTTATCATCTGACACAGTCTCAGCCAAGCAATCTTCAATCACGTTAATCCAATGGTAATCATCTCTATTGCCTGAGACTTTGATAATACCATTGTCCAATAACAACTGAACACCCTTTCTCACTATGGAACAACCACGAGAGTCTCTGCAGCAGATCCAGCCATACCCATAATAGTGTTCTTGTTGACCATCCATGTGACAGAAGGTAGCGTGTAACTACACTAAATCATCACTCATATACTTCACGTTAAAAATCTGGAATTCTCCAGGACATCCAAAAACCATATTCACATCTTCTTCGTACTCTGCCCTAGGCCTGATTATATGAATGAGGCCCTCGTCCATCATTTCTTGAAGATCAACTTTTATCTTATCACATCCTTGGATATGTGTACTACAAATACTACAACCAGCATGGTCGAGCGCATAGTAACTGAACTCGCAGAGGTCAGCATACATCTTCATTAAATCCCCTCTAACGAGGTTGATATCAAAAATCTGGAGTTCCCCTAGACAACCAGCAATGATGTTTACAACATTTGTTCCTTCATGCTTTGGAAAAGGATTATCTTTCACGTTAGGGCCAACATCTTTAAAGGATAAGAGGCCAGATCTCACCATCTTTTATACTTCAGATTTCAAAGGATAAAATTTCTCAATATTGTGCCCTAGTGCTCCCTCATGAAAAGCACACTTCTGGTCTGCCTTACAATACCAGGGTAAAGGTGATGGTATAGCAGAGGGCGGCCTGGTCTGAACCAACTTCTTCTAAATCAAATTTGGGAATAACTCTATATAGCTCATTAGAATAGAGTTAAAAGCCTCTCTCTTCTGACTTTGCCCTTGATTCCCCTGAGGAGATGGTCTCTGATAGGCAACAGTGGTGGGAGCTGCATTAACGACTGGAGTCACAAAAGCAACATGTTGCTGGTACCGATGATGTCTTCTAAGTGGCATGATCTTCATTTCCCCAATAACAGCATTCGTTTCACTTTATTTCTTTTGAGAGAACCCATATGATGACTTCTTTGTCCCTTCATATTTTGTCAAGTGCCCTTCTCTAACAACTTCTTCCAAACAAACACCCATGCTTACCATTTCGGTAAAATCACTCGGCACACTGGCGACCATCCTTTCATAATAAAATGATCCAAGGGTTTCCAGGAAGACCTTTGTCATTTCTTGTTCTCCCATAGGTGGCACCACGTGGGCAGCTATCTCGGGCCAACATTATCCATATTCTTTGAATGACTTCTTGTCTCTCTGATCCATTGCCCTTAACTAGTCATGGTCAGGTGCCATGAACATATTGTACTTATATTGCTTGATAATGGCCACACCTAGATCATTGAGGGTACTAATACTACTATTGTCCAGACTCATATACCATTTTAGAGAGGCACCAGTCAAACTATCTTAGAAGAAATGAATGAGTAACCGCTGATCATCAGTATGGGTAGACATTTTCCTGATATACATCACGAGGTGGTCACGAGGACAAGAGTTGCCCTTGTACCTCTCAAATTTCGGCACTTTAAACTTTGTTGGCACCTTTACATAAGGATCTAGGCAGAGGTCACTAACGTGTTGTCCAAATAATTCTTTTCCTCGAAGGGCCTTCATTTCCTTCTACATCTTATTGAATTGGTCTTGAAATTTCCCCAACCGGTCATTGAAACCCATACTTTCACTTGGTGGAGTAACAGGGCGATAAACTTCATCATTAACAAATGGCATAACATTCACCGAAGGAGGTGCAATATAGTGGATCTCATTTATAGCCATAGGAGTAACATGCATCACAAGAGGTGCGAGAGTAGCAGCAACTTGAACAACTGGAGCAACTTGAGCATCAAAATTATAACTTTCTGGCATGAAATTTTCAGGCATCCCCCATGGGTAACCCTGAGGCATACAATTATGTGCAGTAGTAATTGGGGTAACAAAAACGGGAATTGATGGACCTTTAGAAGCAATTGTTGTTCGTTATGACTGAGCAGAAGGAGGAGCAAGTGATGGCTGATTTTGAGCAGCCACCAATGATTCCATTAAAGCAGACATATTATCCATACCGTCCTTCAAAGCAGTAACTTCTTCGTGCAGCTCGCGATTCTCTTGTTCAAGATTCTCCATTTTCTTCCTGGAATTAGCCCTAGTATTGTACCAGTGAGATAGCTTGCTGAACAAAGTCAAATGAACTCAGTAAGACACTTGGGTATGAACAAAAATGCAAGAAATATGTACAAGATGATGCATGACATGTGTTGTACCCCAAAATTTTCCCTCTCATTTTACTCAACAAATTTCAAGTGAGGTCCTCAATTTGCTCAAGGTTGCCCAAGAGTTGACCAGACAAATTCTCTCCTAAGACAGTATACCCCAAATTAAGGTTTCTATTTTTATCAAGATGGGTGGACCACAAAGGTCTCATATGCTCTCCATGTTCTTAATATGTTCTCGATACCCTACATGTCAAGTTTCATGCCTTGCATAACAAGTTTGCTCAGTCAACTGCTCAGATGCTTGAGAAATCGACTGTATTAGGTCAAAAGTCAATTGTGGCCCGCATACAGTCAAACCTCGAGATTTTAGGTCAACATCAACATTTTGAAGTGAATTACATCATTTTATCAAGGTTTGATCATGATTCCTCAAGGAATGCTCCAAATTCATCAAAACCCAAAAGTTGCTAAATTAGGGTTTCTTAGTAAAAGTCAACCCAACTTTGACCAAGCATAACTTATTCATACTTTATCAAAAAATTTCCATCCAAGGCTCATTTTGAAGAGGATGCAATTCCATACAATTTATCTTCATCCCACAAGTTCAAAATATGCACCCACAAAAAGATATGAATTTCTACATTATGGGTCATTTTGAAAAGTCAACAAAAACACCTTTTGGGTCAAAGCTTCATACATGAACATGGAAGATCCAATTGAGATGAAACCAAAATGGTTGCTTAGGGGACATCCTAAGCTTTCTAAAAAGTCCAAGAACACCTCTATAGGATCAAAATTGAGAGAGTTGTGCATTGTCAAAGTTGACAATTTTTGGAAAATTGTCAAAAGTCAACATTGATCAAATTTGCATTTTTTCCAAAGGGGCCCATGTTTTCTTCCTTGAAACATGTTTCTTATAGGACCCACGACCCATGAGATTTTCCACCTATTATCTTATTACTTTTATCATTTATTTTGATTTTTTATTCATTTAAATCAAAATAAATCAAATTAAATGGTAAAATAATGAAAATAAATCAAATCTTGGGATTTTTGTGCACATTTGGAGTCCATGTACAACAAGGTTGAGCAGTCGTGAAAATACCAAACCAAATTCCAAAAAAGTGGCAAAAAATGCTGGATCGTTTTTGCATTTAGAGATCAACTCAGACCATTCCAACGCTGCTAATCACTTCCTGGCCATCTCCTGAAGCCAACAATATCACTTGCAGCCTTTAAAACGTCAAGAGCCATTGCCTATACACATCACGGTTTGCAAACTTTCTCAAATTCGATTATTACAATTTACGCATCATTAACACATTTAATTGATATATTTGTGATCATCATCATGTTTGCAAGCTGACCACATAGTTTAATTGTATTTTTGGGACCCTTACACGCATCTGTCATGGTTAGGGTGTCTACATGAATTTTAGGGTCTTTGTGTACAGGAAAAATTGGGCCATGAATCAAGTACCATGATGCTCGTGAGGCCAAGACGAGTTGATTGGTACCATCACAATGGATTTATCATGCTTGTACTGAATATTTGAATGACACAGGTTTTTAGCAACAGACAACGTCTGTAGGTATAGGTTGTTTATCTAAAACGACGGACTGGAGGTAGAAGAAGGTGATTTGTCATCACCCCATTGGTCCGTTTGAATTCAGTGCACACATTTTTTGTTCCAGGGTCATTGCATTTGTTTTATATATTATATATTCTTGTTACTATAATAACAACTAACAACAACAACTCATTTGACAGGGTAGCATTGGTACAAGGCGTGAGGACCTGGGTTCAATCCCAGGTCCCGGCATTTTATTTATTTCCTTTTCTTGCAACAGATCTAGTACTCCACTCCCTCACATGCCTTCCATGCAACCTCAACGCCCATCCACTAGATGCACTGTTGGCCAGATCTAACGCTTCTCCCCTGAAGGTCCATGGTGCTCCTCAAGTCAACGCTGGCACAGGATCCAACATGGTTGAATGGGCTTGGAGCTTAATGGGATGGGAAATTCAGATTCCCACCCCCCTAGAATTGCTAACAACACAGGCCCATTTGGTTACTTTTATTATTTTCTTTAATTTCTTTTCTTTAATTATTTTCTTTTTTTTAATCAATACAAAAATTATTTTTATTAAATTAACAAATCAAAAATCACAAAAAGATCTCTTTTTCTTAATAAATATTTTTTTGAGTTAATTAGTTTAATTAATTTAGGGCAATTTAATTTTCTTTTTATAATGAAAAAAAAAATTAGAATTAGGGTTTTAGATTATACATAACTTAATTAATTTTCTTAAAAAAAATACATCAAAAATCATTTTTTCTCATAAATATTTATTCCTTTAATTAATTAGGTTAATTAGAAATTTAGTTTAATTTAATTTCTTTCATAATTTAAAAACAATTGGAAATTAGGTTTAATTAATTTGCAATTAAATATTTTCTCAAATAAAAATCCAAAAAAAATCTTTTTCTCTCAAATTAAGGTTTTAGATTATTTCAATTTTCCTCGCATTTAATTTACCGTGCGCTTGTTAATTATTTGCCCGTTATTTTATAACTGTTTAGGGTTTGGTTATGTAATTAATCCCCCTCCCCGAAGCCTTGTAATAGCTAGGTTTATTTTTCGCACTTTAAATTCCCACAATCTTTAACTGTCTAGATGTATGGATAATAGGATTGTATGGCAAGAATGTCTGGAAAATTAAAACGGTAGATCACCTAATGTGCAAAGATTAAATAACTGAAACAAATCATATGCACATATTCACTCCTAGGGTTTACCTCACTTCGGTTGCCTTCGGTAAACAATCATTAAGCATAGGAGATTTTAGTGGTTTCCCTCCAGTCTAAAGAGATCAAAATGTCCCATTCAAATGTTTCTTCGGAAATGTTGCCTCGGAAAGATCTTAAGACTCAAGGGTTATTACTAAAGTTTTCTAACTATTGCTTTGGTGATTGTACTTGTCCCTTTCAAATGTCCCTTACAACTCCAACGATGGTGCTACCTACTCCTTCATAGTAGGATAGCATTGTCTAAAGGAAATAGAAAGAACAATCTTTTTTCGAGTAGGTAGAATCTTAAGTACTTGCTCAATAAAAACTTTTCACACAAACACCTTTTGAAAAAAACTTTTCAAAACAACTCCATCACATCCTTGAGGAATGATACAAGGGTTATCACAAAGTAAAATATTTTCAAGAAAAACACACACAAGCAATTTGAAAAATGAGCAAGTACCTAAGATCCCGTAGATAACTACGGATAGAAAGGATGCTAACACCTTCCCTTTCTATAATCTACCCCCCGTACTCATAATATCACGAAAAAAGGTTTTTTTTGTTCTTTTTCCTTTTCCATGATTGGATGAAATAAAAGTCGGTGGCGACTCTTGCTTACCGTGACATTTTGCGAACAAAAATCGCAAAACGCAAACTAGAATTAAACAGTCGGTTCTGCCACCGTATCACAACATGCAATGCACATGATTTATTTTATTATTATTAATATTTCAAGGGACTCAAAGAATTATAAACAGTTTGAAAATATTAAAGTACTAAGACATTTTGAAATACTGAAAATCTCATTGTAATAACTTTAAAATGGATTACAACTTTTTAGTACAAGTTTCAACAATCCCAAGTACAAGAAAAGATAAATCTAAAATACTAAGAAGGCAAAGCTTATGAGGATTCCTCCACACACTGACGATTTCCCGTGAGTCTTGCAATCTGAGCCTTCAACTACTAATTCTCTTTTGCATACCTGTAAGCAACCCCTTTCCATTCACCAGAGTTGGGAAGTGAATGACTAAGTCCTGATTGAGCTTTAGAGGAAAATAAATCCTCTTGCTTCTCCATCATCCCTACAGCATGACTTTCAAGAATCTCAATTAGGCCATCCTTCTTCTTCTTCAAGTCTGCTCGATAGAACATCTCTAAAGTCTGACACTTGTTCTTCCAAGCCTCTTTCTCCTGCTGCATCCTGACTAGGGAAAGTTGAAGCTCTTCCACATCATCAAAAAGGAGAGGAGTGGTCTTCACAAGCATATCAGGTAAAGGTTCCTTACGGGAATATGGCATCTTCAACTGAATTGCCCTTGCCTGTACCCACCGGAGGTAAGGCTCCAAATAAATAACTCCTCTAGTTCCCAAGTCCTTTCTACTCTTCCTGAAAATGTGGCGCCAAGCCTTTGAAATTTTCTCCTTAGCTTTATTATGATCCTCTCCCTCTTTGAGAAAGAATCCACTCAGATGAATACTATTTGGCTTATCTCTCATCGGATATCCAAGCCATCATCGTGCAAGAACGAGATTGTAGTTAATTCCTCCCTTTGTACAAAGAAAAGGTACATTGGGGAAACTATCACAACTATCGACAGTCTCCACATCATGGTAAGCTTGATGATACCAAACAATATCTGAATGAGTGAGGGCCATGATCTTTGGAGCCCAATGAGGTTCCTTCTTGATATCCCAGAAAGCATCAGATTGAGGTAAGTGAGAAATAAACCACTGATACAACAAAGGTGTGCAACAAATGATCATCCCTCCATGATAAGAATACCGAATATGAAGGGAGTAATAAGCATCTCCTAATAATGTGGGGACTGGATTCCCTATCAAAAAGATCCCGATGGCATTGATATCCATATATTTATCGACATTAGGAAATAAGAACAAACCATATGCAAGTAGAGAAAAGATGCCCTCAAAAGCAATTATACTCTTCATCTTGGCAAAGTAGCGAGCTTTCTCTAATAAAAAATGAGCGGGTAATCCTCTAATTCCTCCTTTGGTAGTCATGTGGGCCTCAATCTCAGACTTCCCCAAATGAACCATAGCAGCTATCTCATGGGACTTGGGCTCTCCCTCCAAACCGGTGAAAGGAACACGATCGATGACAGGTAAATCTAGAAGGTAAGAATACTCCTCCAATATAGGCATCAACTAATAATGAGGTAAAGTAAAACATTGATACATAGGATTATAGAACTGGACCAAAGTCGTGAGAATACCCTCCTTCATCCTGAGCTTCATAAGAGACACGATAGATCCATACTTCTTCCTAAAATCTGTAGAACTCTTAATCTCGGGAATTAGACTCACCAATTCATCTATCTTAGGATTCTCGAAACTGTACTTCCAAGTCTTTCTTTTTCCAGAATCCATGGTCAAAAGTACCTGAGATATTCGCAAAAAATCAAATTTAAGCCCCTTAAAACACATGTTTTAAAGTATGCTCATGGGTGCATGAATGCATGATGCAACAATCACACACAAGATCACAAACATGGACTTCATAGGTTTGATGTCACTAGCATGAGGTTAAAGGTACTACCCACAAGGTATGGTCTAATAGTTTATCACCTGCCGGACAAAGTTCTAAGAGGTTCCTAGAGTCTACATCCTTCCTTAGGATATTACCAACGTCCCGATTGACTCGGTAATTAGTAATATTCTCAGGAATAACTCATCTGAGTGTATTATCGCGTGACAACCATTTCCGGATTAATCCGTTATAGCTTCCGCATAACACCCAAAAGGCCAAGATGGATTAAAGGTTCTACAGTCCTCAGTTTCAGCAGGATCCCAGGTCGAAAGCAGCACGCCTTTCCGATTACTTGGTAAACGACACTACAGTCAAAGGAGCCTCCACTGAGTGGGGGATCTCATGCCTCCTTTTTTGGTATTACTCCCTCAAAGTTATCATGACTATACTGCCCGTCCTATCTTAAGTTATCCCAAGTCCGGGTATAAGACTTATGAGAAATCACCAAGCACCCTGAAAACCAGGAAAATCCAGAAAAACATATATACAACACATAATATAAAATAGATAATAGCACATACATAGATAAAAAAAGATAAACTCAACCCACTTAGGGATGGACCAACATATGGTAGATCTTTCCTCGGTGAAGTCGCCATTTTTTCTGTAGCGGTAGAAATATTGAGGCTAAGCCATTGAATTGAATTGACTTGCACAGATTAAAGTAAAAATCTCCACCGTGCTTTATTGTTTCCAGAGGAATGGGAAAAGAGAAAATAACCCAAAAAGAGGGGGAGAGAATCTAAGTTAGGGGGTTGTTTATGCAAAGGGAAGGTATTAGCACCCTAAACATCTTCGATACTCCGCAGGAACCTCTTTGTAAATATGTGTATTTTGGCTATAAGAGTTGTATATGAAAAAATAGATGATGAAGGTGAGAAAAGAAATACTTTTTTTACAATTTTTGCACCCGCCGCAGTTGTGAACCTGTAGTGCCTCCGTACCACCTTCCTTGCAATAGGGGATCAGGGTACTTGTAGTTAACCTTTAAAATTTTAAAACACAAATGTGTTGGTTAATTTTAAGAGATGAGACATCATCGTCATATCCGAGTGGAAAATATACTTACTACCCATGATTATGAGAAAGGAGAGTTTGTGTCATCTCAAAGTGGAGGATATAGCTTGGATTTTAAAATCAACAAAGCTTCACTCAACACCCAAGTGGAAAATATCCCACTTCACTATATATCATAGAAGTATAGTAACTTGCATCACTACAAATATTGATAAGAGTCTAATCTTTTTGAGAAATTTTTTAAGGTAAATAGCAAAAATGGCAAAAATGGTTTGAATGAGATTGTTGATTTTTAGTATTCTCACAAAAATGTCAAGGTATTATTAAGTTGTTTAATGTTTGATTAAGAAAATGTTTTGAAAATGCATGGACCTAAGTCCATGTTTATTGTGAAAGCGGTTTAAGTTTTAAAACAATAATAGTTTTGAAAATGGAGGGAGAAGTTTTTTGAAATTAAAGACGATGGGAGGAGATGAAGGGACTATCCTAGAGCATAAGGTAAAAGCTAGGGAAAAGAACCGTCTAACCAACAAGAAGCCAACATTTGACACAATGAGTCAATGTAGAATTCGCATCCTTTGGATTGAAACCAAACAAGCAAAGAAAATAAACCACTTAAGAAAACCAAGCTTCATATGCATTAAGTCTTCACAAAAAATTGGGCAGAGTAACAGCTATATGTAGATGAATTCCCAATCAAAGACAAAACACATAATCAGAATAACCTGCACACAAAGAAAATAAACAACCCAATGTCTCGGGGTAAACCCCAAGTGTGATACGGTGGGAGAACTGACTTGGTGTTTTGCGTTTTATCGCAATTGTTGCGGATAGCAAGAGTCTCCACCGACTTTTCTTTTATCCAATAAAGGAAAGGGTGGAAAGAACAAGGAAGACCTTTTGAGAATTTTATTGAGTTCGGGGGGTAGGTTATGAAAAGGGAAGGTGTTAGCACCCTTTCCATCCGTAGTTATCTACGGGCTCCTAATTGCTTGATCACTTTAAAATGCTTTGTGTTTGTGTAAGTTTGAAAAAAAAATTGAAAATGCCTTTGTTTGGCAAACTTTGCAATGATTCTCATATCGTTGAGAATGTATATAAAGTGTTGGTTTTGAAAATATTTATTGAAAGAAAATGTTTAGAAAGATGTTTGAAAATGCCAATGTAAGGCCATTTTGTAATGATTCTCGTGTCGTTGAGAATGTATACAAAGTGTTTGTTTGAAAAGTGTTTTGAAAGTGTGAGGTGTAAAGATTGTTTTAGTTTGTGAGCAAGCAATTACGAGAAATCTACCTACTAAAAAATTCTTTGTTCTTTTCGTCCTCCTGTAGATATTTCTATTTTACCATTGGTTGGTAAAGATCCATATCATTGGATGTGAGGGACAGGCGTAGGTCGTTGTACAGTAATAGAAGGCAACTTTTAAGTCGTTTTAGCAATTTTCATAAGAGACTAAGATCATTTACCGAAGGAAACTTTGAAGGGTCATCGAGGGACTATGATCTTTTAATATAGGGTCTTTTGCTAAACCATCCCACGTTCGAGGGACATGACTATTTTTATTTGAGGCAACAAGTGTGGGCTACCCTAGAGGTGCAAGTGCGCAAGGTGTTTTATTTTCAAGTATTTTATCTTTGAGTTAGGGTTTTTCTAAGTTTGATTTTAAATCTTGTCATGCAAATTGTTTTACCCCAAAAATTTCCCTCTCTTTTCTTGATATATTTCTCATAAGATCTCCAATGGCTCAAGTTTGCACAAGTGTTGGCTAGGTCAAACCACCTCCTAAACACTGTTGCCTCAAATTAGGGTTTTGATTTTCAGAAGGACAATTGGATTTCTATCACCTCAAATGACCTTGATGGATCATTATAGACCTCCAAGAATACTCATGTCAAGTCTCAAGTCCTAGATCACAATTTTGCTCATTCAATTGCTCAAATGACTGAAAATCAACTGTATTGGGTAAAAAGTCAACTGTGGTCAACCTACAGTCAAACTTCAATATTTTTGACCAATATCAACATTTTGAAGTCATATTCATCAATTTATTAAGTTTGGATCACAATTCCTTAAGAATAGTGTGCAAATCATCAAAAGGTCAAAATGGTCAAAATTAGGGTTTTTGAATAGAATGACTGATTTTTGACTTTTGAGATAATTCATGACTTATTGGTTTGAAACATGATATCAAGGATTTAAGAACATCATTTTTACCTAATTGCATGACTCAATTCATCTCTCAAGATCAAACAATTGATAGGTGAAATTTGGTCAACTGATGAAAAGTCAATTAATACACCAAAAGTCAAACTTTGACTTTTTTTAAATCAAAATTGAGTTTCAAAAGTCAAGATTCATCAAGAAGTTCAAAAATATGAAGCTTGATCATAAAGAAATCTAGAAAGTCAAAAGTCAATTTAAAAAGTCAAACTTTTCAAGACTTAGAAATTTTTTCTAAGTGTTTTTTGTACATGATAATTTCACTACTTCATGCCAATTTTTCACCAAGATCCAAGATGATTCAAAGAAAACTTTCAACATGAAAGTTGTAAATATTTATGAAATCTACAACTTTGTGTTTGAGGGCTCATGTCCAAAAAATGCTTAGATTTTGAGTTATCGGCCCATGAAGTCATGCACTCTTTCTTAAACACTTAGTGAAATTTTGACCTAGTTTAGACAAATTTTTGTTCCATTTTCTTGGATATTTTTCACATAGCTCCAATTTTATTTAGAAAAAGTTGAAAACATGAAAGTTGTAGAGGATGTTTCAAGATTTTATAAATGTCCAAGAACTTGAAGAGATCATTTTTTAGCTAAGAGAATCGAAGAGAAGAACTTGGGCATCCATTCTTGAATTACAAGTCATTTTTGTGATGAACACTTGAACAAAACCCTAGCCTATGCTGCATAACTCCACTTTGTAGGCTTCTAACTTATGTTTCACTCCATAATTAATTTATTACACAACTGTTAGAACCATTGTCCAAGCATTTGAACCATTATCCAAGTTGCATTTCCATTTATGGCACAAAGGCACCATTACCATTCTTGAAAAGTTGCTTTAATCACAAAGTCAACTTGTCTCGAGCATTGCACTTGTTCTTTCTGCACAAGCATCATCTACAAACTCAAAACAAATATGTTTAAAGTTTCTAGCCACCCTACAAGCCATGTACCTTGCACTGAAACCATGTTTGTCAAGATTACTTCAAAAACAAGCCAAAGATCCATAACATGTGATCTTGTGTTTTTGATCCCTCCAAGCTTCCAAAACATTGCCTATAAATTGAACCTTCATTCAAAATCCTGAGACACGATTTTGCTAGCCTGAAAATTCCCTTAAACTTCCTCAAACAAAGAATCACCAAAAACACCTCAAAACTTGTCATTTCTGGTTTTGAAATCCAAGCTTCAAATTCCCTCGTGCGTTTTTTATTCTAACCCTTCAAACATCATCTATACACTATATAGAAGTGATTCAAACACCTGAATCACTTTTGTAATTCCATCTTCACCATTCTCCATTTTCTAAAACAGCTCTTTGCAACTTGACTTTTCTAGAACATTCCAGGCACTCTCAGCTCAAGCTAAGCATTACATCAGCTTCCTAGAGGTTCAAGAAAGCTAACTAGATCATTGCAACACCTTGAAGGTTTCTTAAACTCAAAACACGATCTCCATCTGCAAGGTGAGTTTTCTGAAATTCTAACTCTTCATACAAGCATCATTTGCCTTCCATTTTAAAAGATAAAATGTAGACATCATAGCCCTTAAACTAACCATGTCCTTAGAATTCATTTATGTTTCCTGAGTAGTGAGAATTTTGAGCCTGAACTTTCTGAAAATTTTTGGTTAAATCTGATACCATTTAAAATTTGTGCTCATCTTTGATCCATTCTTTAGTTATTTACATATTTGAAATCATGGTGAAATTTCTAATAAGTTTGGTGTTTATAATTTTTGAAATGGTTGAGAGTTGAGAAAGTTACAAAGTTATGGTTGGTGCGAGGAAGAAGAAGAAGTTGACTTCATGAACTTAGTTTATTTTAAGTTTATTTTAATATGTTTTATAACCGGATGAAACAACTAGTGGCAGGAAGCGCGCGCGTAAGGCATTTGTATAGAAGGTCCTTGGTTCGAGCCCCAGCGAGACCTTTTGCATTTTTCACATTTTTTTTTCTTGTTCTTTGTTTTCTGTTTGACACGCGCGCTTGGGCCTCCTTCTGTTGGGCCTTTTCATTTTATTTCCTCTTACCCCCCTGAATGCTAACAACATGCAACCCATTTTATTTCCTAATTTATTTTCTAACCCCTGACCTTTTTTATATTTTCATTTTATTTTCTTTTCTTTCTTTTATTATTTTTATTTTTATTATTATTTTTTAAAAAAATACAAAAATATATTCTTGTTAAATACTAAGACTAAAATTATTATTAATTTATTTCTATTTTTATTTCATTTCTTTTAAACAAAAACTCAAAAGAATATGTTCTTTCTTAATTTAATTTAAATGAATTTAGACTTAGGTTTTGTTTTAATTTGCTCTTTTAATTTAAATTAACTTATAAATTAGGAATCTAATTAATTAACCCCTTTCTTTTATCAACTTTAAAACCCTTTCATACAAAAAACCATAAAAAACAATTTTCTTTTCTTTTACATTTCCTTTATATTCTTGTACATTTTATGTTGCATTATTCAATTTGATTGTAATAGTAACTAAGTTTTAATTGCTTTCATCCCCATTTGTAGTTTGTATCCCCATCCCCTAAAATGATGTAATAGCATAGAACTTTCAATTTCCGCAATTTATCGCTTTCCATATTATTGCTAGTAATTAGAGACTGTATGGAAAGACATAAAATCAATAAATAGACAACCCTAATTCAAAACAAATGCATTGAAAGTAATAAACTTTGCACACTTGCACCTCTAGGGTTAACCCACGCTTGTTGCCTTAGAATAAACAGGCATGTCCCTCGAATGTGGGATACTTTAGCAAAGACCCTCAAATACAAGATCGTAGTCCCTCGATTACTCTTTGATATTGCCTTCGGTAAATGATCTTAGACCCTACAACAAAATTGCTAAGGTAACCTACAAATTTTCCTTCTATGACGGTACAATGTCCCACGCTTGTCCCTTCAAATCTAATGATATGGTTTCTTACTAACTAATGGTAAGATAACACTATCTAAAGGAGGAGGAAAAGAACAAAGACTTTCATTTGAGTAGGTATAACTTTCGTAGTTGCTTGCTTGCAAACATTTCAAAATCTCTTTCAAATACACCAACACTTTCATGAAATAATTTCAAAAGTCAATACTTTGTATACGTTCTCACTGAAACGAGAAACGTTACAAAGTTCACCTAAACAAAGGCACTTTTCAAAAATACTTTCAAACAAACACAAACACATTTCATAAAGCATTTTCAAAGTGAGCTAGCAACTAAGAGCCCGTAGATAACTACGAATGAAAAGGGTGCTAACACCTTCCCTTTTCATCACCTACCCCCTGAACTCAAGAAAATTCTCAAAAAGGTCTTTCATGTTCTTTTCACCCTTTCCTTTATTGGATAAAATAAAAGTCGGTGGCGACTCTTTCTATCTACAACAATTGCGATAAAACACAAAATACCTGAGTCATTTCTATCACCGTATTACAGAAATGGAGACTCTACTGGGGACTAAACTTAAAAGTGGGGTTACCTTATAGACTATTTCACATTTAAATGATGTCATTGTTTGACTTGCTTGCTTTACTCTTAAAAGGGTTGTTTGGGTTTTGGATATATCATCTACCCGGATCTGGGGGTATTATTAGGTAAGTAGCAATATATTATGGAGATTGTATGGCGTAAACCGATATGGTTAAAACAATAGCTACGTTAGTGTGACACATTTTTTGGTACCTGTATCCCTTGTGGCAAATCAAGGAGAATATGGGGCCGTTGTGTGGTGTCATGGAGCACTAACTGACCATAGAACCTTTAGTTGAACAACTTGGGCATTAGGAAGTGGTGAGATAGTCGGCTTTGGTGCAGTCCGAAGTTGGTTGACACTCGATTCTACGCTCATTGAGATCGTACTTTCGGGATATTTAGGTTGCCAAAACAGAGGCTTGTGCTAAAACAATGCTCGATGAAGAAACATCAATGATATTGAGATTCCATAGAACCCGATTACTTTCTAGGATAGGTCAAACCAACTAAACTTCAAGAGGGTACTTACCTATGAACTCCTTGCAATCCTAAACCTAAGGACTTGTTTGTTTTGATTATATATGTTTATTTGTACATAACATCATGACATCATACCATAACATTTGCACTAACCATTTCAAGGACCTAGAGATTTATCTTTATTATGTTTTGTAGGATATGGCTTCCACTCACAGAAATACCATCCGAATCAACCTTGTGAGAGTGCCTTCTCAACTCAAAGAGTTAGCATCAAGGGTCCCTGAAAATTCTCCGTTCACCAAGAAGTATGGTCGACTCCTCAACTTGGTTACCTCAAACTTTAAATAAGACATGGTACATGTGCTTTTTCAATTCTTTGATCCTAAACATCACTGTTTCACATTTCCTGATTACAAATTGGTGTCTACCATGTAAGAGTTCTCTCAACTATTGGGAGTACCTATTCTTGATCAAATACCCTTCACTGGTATTGAGAAAGATCCAAGACCCAAGACCTGAGGAGATTGCTCTGGCCTTACATTTGCAACGGTCTAACATCGTGGCTAATTGGGAAACAAGAAGTGGTGTTAAGGGTTTTCTGGACAAGTTTCAGTTTGAGAAGGCTCAATTGTTTTGGGATGCTCTGGATTTGCAAGCTTTTGAAGAAGTTTTGGCTCTTCTAATTTATGGGATGGTATTGTTCCCTAACCCAGACCAACTTATAGATGTGAATGTGGTCAAAATCTTCCTATCTCGTAACCTAGTTCCTACCTTACTCGGAGACATTTTGCATTCTCTTCACGCCTGCACCATAAAGAGAAGAGGGATTCTTATGCGTTGCACTTCTTTGTTGTCTAGGTGGTTTATTTCAAACCTTCCTCGATCAGTTTTGAAAAATGAATAAGGCATGAGATGGTCTCAAAGGTTAATGTCACTCTCGCATTCAGATATTCATTGGTGTTCTCAATCTTTGAAGGATGTTACCATTATTGATCATTGTAGGGAATTCTCTAATGTCGCACTCCTTGGAATTAGGGAAGGTATCACTTATAATCCTTGCTTGGCTCTACGCTAGTTTGGGTATGCTCGGAGGATGGTCCTCATGATGCACTTATCCAAGGTATTGTATTTGACTATGAGAACGATGTCCAAGGTTATCGTCAAAGATTTATACGAGCCCGGGGCATGGTAAATAAGGTTGATAGAAAAACTTTGGGGCATAAGAACTCCATTCCTTTGGAACCTTATCTAAAGTGGGCGCGAGCTCGCGCTCAAAACCTCATGATGTCGTATGTGGCCATTTTACCAATGATTGTGGAGCCTATTACCGAGGGGGTGTTCCTTACACCTTTCGTCATCCTGACATGCCCACTACTCTCGAGGAATTATAAATATCATGGGTTCAACTCAAAGGAGAATGAGACACCTTTGAACACTAATTCTACACAAGCGAAAAGAAAGTGTTAGAGCTCACAAGGTGACTTCACGAAGAGCGAAACTTGAATTCCTACCTCAGTCCAAAGAGGAAGCATCCATGGGAGACCTGAGTTTTATTTTATAAGTTCATGTTGTTATCTTTATTTCAATGTAAGCTCAAGAGGAAACATGTAACCATTGAACTTATAAATACAATTAATGTTTTCTTTCCTCTTTGTTTAAGCAAATTTAAATCTTAAAGGTCCTTGAAAACATTGCATACGCATAACATGCATCATATCATAAGCCGGTTTTTCGACACAGGTTTCCTCATCTTTCTACTGTTTATTTCAGTATAAGATGGATCTCGAGAGAACTGTCAAGGACTTGCAGACACAAAAATCTCAGTTTCAAGAGACTCTACTCAACTTAGCAAAGGGTCAGCAAGAAATCATGGAACTTATTGTCACGAAGAAGAAGACCAAAAAGAAAGTTGTAATCAACACGGGGAAGAGGTTCAAGGGCCCTGTCCGACAGGTTCAAGTGGAAGAAGAATCCTCCGAGGAGCATGAGAATCAAGATGAAGATGCTAGGAGCACCCGTGCTGGGGGGTGGAAACAATCAAATCTTTGAAGACGAGGATTATTTTGACGAGTAATATCCACCGGCCAACGACAAATATAAGTAACTAGAAGACATATTGAAGGCTGTAGAAATCCAAGTTGTGCCTGGCTTAGACTTTGGGGACTTGGGTTTGGTTCCTAGGGTATTCATTCCCCACAAATTCAAGATACCTGTTTTTGCCAAGTAGCGATGGTGTTTCATGCCCGAAACTCCACCTAAGATCTTACGTCCGTAAAATTCAGCCGTATACCGCTGATAAGAAACTGTGGGTGCACTTTTTTCAAGAAAGGCTATCTGGGACGCAACTGGAGTGGTTTTACCAATTGGAAGGGACTAACATCCATACTTGGGAGGATTTGGCCACTGCCTTTTACCGCCAATATCAATATAGCGCTGATCTTGCACCAACTAGGGTGCAATTGCAAGGAATGACCATGGGTTCCAACAAGGGCTTCAAAGAATACGCTAAAAAATGGAGACACCTGGATGGAAGGGTGCAGCCACCTATAAATGAAAGAGAGTTGGTAGACATGTTTATAGGGACATTGAATGAACCATTTTTTAACTTGTTGATTGGAAGTTCATCATCCATATTTACTGAATTGATCTTAACCAGTGAAAGGGTTGAAAGCGGGATTAAAAGCGGAAAGATACCGAAGGCCTCCACCTATGATGTTAAGAAAAAACCATTTGCTGGAAAAAAAGAGACTAATGTAGTATATGGATCAAGGAGCCATACTAATAAGGATCATCATCATTCAGTAGGGGCAGTATTAATTTCCAATCCTACACCTACTCAACAACAATAAGGGAATAGGCGTAGAACGAAGTTTCAAGAAAGGCAGTATACTAAAATAAATATGTCAATGTCTCAAGCATTGCAAGATTTACTAAAAGAGGAGTTGGTTACATTGAGGGATCCTCCCCAAAACCCTGATACCTCCTCTCCCAAATACAATCCCAATGCAATATGCGCTCACCCCTCAAAAAGTCTAGGACATGATACCAATGATTGTTGGTATCTAAAGAACAAAATCCAAGCCCTAATTGATAACAAGACGATTGAATTCGACCCTCCTCTGAATCCCAATATGATCACCGCACCCATGCCAAATCATGGTAAGGTTGTTAATGTTATTGAAGATGCCTTTTTTGTTTCCTCCATCAAAGATTTGACCACTCCTTTGAAGTCTATTAAAAATAATTTTTTAAAAGCTGGGGTATTCCCTGGCTGCCTTGAAGACTGTTTCTATTGTGTTGTACAAACTAATGGTTGTGAATGGCTTAAGAAAGGTGTCTAACACCTGATGGATAGCCATGAGATTCTATTTGAAAAAGCTCCATTTGTGAAAAGTTTGGCCCAAAATGTATCTCAAGAAGACATGTCCATCATTACTATCTCAAACAAACCTATTAGGATCACCTCCAAAGGTCCTATTAGGATACCCGTTGAACCAAGAATAGATCCATTAATTATCACCACATGTCAGTCCCCTACACTTCTGATAAGGTTGTGCCCTAGAATTATGGGGTGGAAATGTATTACCATGGTGTTGTACCCCAAAATTTGCCCTCCCATATTCTTCAAGGTTTATCAAGAATCATCTCCAAATGGTTCAAGTTTCCTCAAGGATTGCACAGTTCAAATGCCTCCTAAGCCAGTCAAAATTAGGGTTTTTGTTCTTACAAGGAATTTGAGGTTTTCAATGGCTCAACCAAGTCCCACAGGCCTATATACATTGTCAAGCATCTACATGTCAAGTCTCAAGACTCACAGAGGCAAATTGCACAGTCAAAAGCCCTATTTGGTTCACAGTCAAATGCAGGGGTAAAATGGTCATTTTGCAGTCAAAAGTCAGAATTTTTGGTCAACATCTTATTTTGAGCTCACAAACATCATTTGATCAAGTCTTGATCATGATTCCACAAGAATGGCTCAAAAATCATCAAAGATGCAAAAGTTTCTATTTTTGGACAATAGAAAAGTCAACTGTATCTTGACCAAGGCATAACTTTTTCATGGTTCATCGGAAAAATCCCATCCAATTCTCATTTTGAAGGTGATGACATTTCCTACAACTCATCTTCACATTCGAAGTCCAAGAAATGCTCTCACAAAAAGTTATCAATTTCTACATTATAGGTCAATTTCAAAAGTCAACAAAAATGCACTTTAAGTCAAAGACCATAACTTGAGATTGGTAAATCCAAATGACATGGGACAAAAGGCATTGGTTAGAAGACTTCAAGACCTTTCCAAAATGTCCAAGAACATGTTCATATGATCAACATTGAGCAAGATATGCATTGGAGAAGTTGGGAAATTTTTGTGATTTTGCAAAAGTCAACTTTGCTCAAAACACATCATTTTTGCTAATGGGCCTCAAATTCCTTCTTGAAACTTTATCCAAGGCTTATGCACGACCCATTGAGATTAAATTGAATTATTTTCTTATTTTTTATTAATTAATTGAATTTTTAGTCAATGTTAATTCATTTAATTCATTTAATTGTAGGAAAATATCAAGATATGTTTTTGCAATCTTTTCATGAAGCAAATATGACCTACAAGAGCTGGCAAATTCGTGTGCACATCAAGGGGACAAAAATATCTCAATTTAGCAAGTTTTCTCAATCAAAAAGATTGAAAAATATTTGATTTTCAATCAAATATTGAAACATCAATTTCATGGATCTCCTTGCAAGATTGTAACCTAAATCCATTCTACTATATATGCACAAGCTAAACCTAATGCATTACACGTGAGAATTGCTGCAGAAAGCCATAACTATATTTAAAAAAATCAAGAAAAAGCCAAAACTGTTTTCCAGGTTCCAGGCCCTTTCAAAGCAATTTGAGGATTCTAATACATTGATAGCACTCCTAGGAACGTGTAGGAATCAAAACCACACGTTAAAGCTCAAAGAATCCAAGGATAACAGTTTTACGGTTTGGAGTTTTTTTCATAATCGCATACTTTGATTCATGCATCATTAACATGTTTTGTTGATTGTTTTGTGATCATAGGGACTGTACAAAGCTTTTGGCATAGGTTAATTGCATTGAAACGCCCTGAAACAGAAATTGCCATTGATGAATTCTAGGGTTTCCAAGCTTCCAGATTAGGGATTTTCAGTATAGGAAAAATCAAGCCTCATGATGCCCATGGTTGAGACCGTCAAAATCAGACGAATTCAAATCATATATCGCGCCATATTTATATAGCCTAGGATTCTATTCGCTATTATTGGTCGTTCTGCTTTTTGGGGGTTAAAAACCCCCGCTATCTGTTTTGTTTTTTTGCAGGTGAACGAAGAAGATGATGTGTTGTTGATGTATCATTGGTCAATTCAAAAAGATGGC
The DNA here is from genome assembly GCA_948472305.1 of Vicia faba. Classification (NCBI taxonomy): domain Eukaryota; kingdom Viridiplantae; phylum Streptophyta; class Magnoliopsida; order Fabales; family Fabaceae; genus Vicia; species Vicia faba. The sequence continues at coordinate 1,182,239,957 of OX451739.1, read as the reverse complement.
GCGCGTTTTATGTTTTACAGCTTAGCGTTTTGTTTTCCAATATAACATTCTCTCTCTATCTTAATGACAAATGCAGGCATGTGGTGTAGTGGAAGATGAGGTGGCTGTTAACCATTGGGACCTGGGTTCGATTCCCAGGTCCCCCAAAATTTCTATATTGTTTTTCATAACATAATCATGTGCAGGCTTCACAAAGACGTTCCACCATGCGCATCAAACAATCAGGCGCCATGTGGCCACCATCACCAATCCAATGGTCAGGAGATGGATGACCATGGTGTTCACAAGTCAACCATGCGCTGGACAATCAGGAAAGTCAGAAAGGCTTGAGAAACGAATGGGCTTCAATTGCCACACAAACCTCCATATTGGGCCCATCACCCCCCTGGTTTACTATTTCTTTTTGTTTTCTTTTTCCTTTTAATTTCTTTTATTAATTACCATTATTATTATTTAACTAACAAATAATTATTTTTATAATTAATTTAGAAAAAAATATTTTTTATATTATTATTATTATTTATTAATTTCAATTATTATTTTGTAAATAAATTCTATAATTAACTTAGTTTAATTAGGTTAAATTTGACTTTTTTCTCAATAACTTAAAATAAATTAGAATTAGGGTTTTTCTTTTGACAATTTTAATTCCTTTTATTTTATTTTCATTAAAACATAAAAAACATAAAAAATACTTTTTCTTTTAAATAATTAATTAATTAGTGAATTAGGTTTAATATTTAATTAATTGCAAAAAAGGACCAAATTCTATTCTTTTCTCAAAAAGGGTCAAAACCCTAAGGACGTCCCAATTCAATTTCTTTTCGCATTTTATTATTTTGATCATATTTATGTATCTGCTCCGAGAATGTAATAGATAATTAGGACCTCTTTTATCGCTTTCCTTTAATTTTCCGCATTTATTTTCAAGGGTTATGTTTTTGGCGATGTAAATACCCAACGCCTTGTAATAGCGTAGATTTACTTTCGGCAATTTATTTTCCGCATAATTATTAACTGTTAACTATGCATGCAAGACTTGCCTGAAAAATAAAACCAACTCGTAGCTCACCATAATACTTATGCAAAGATAATATAAACTGAACTTGACACACACGCACATGTCACTCCTAGGGTACGCCTCACTTGGTTGCCTCGAGGTGGTCATTAAGTATAGGGTGTTTTAGAGGTCACCCTCCTGTCTAAAGATCCAGTTGCCTCGAAACGGTTGCCTCGGAAAAAGGATCTAGGACATTAGGGTTACCGCTAAGGCGTCCTACTATTGCTTTGGTGACCACACATGTCCCTATAATTGAATTGACCCGAATAACTCCAACGACGATGCTACCTACTTCTCAATAGTGGGATAGTATTGTCTAAAGGACTCTTACACGGCTCAATTCCTTAGAGTAGGTAGATTTCTCCTGGGTACTTGCTCTTTTCAAACAAAAACAACTTTTCGCACCTACACTTTCAAAAAGTTTTCAAACAAATACTTCATACACTCTTGAGGACTGATACAAGAGTTACCTAGAAGTTTTCAAACTAAACTTTTTCAAAACCCACAAATACAAGAAAAGCAAACTCTTTTGAAAACGTAGTGAGCAAGTACCTAAGAGCCCGTGGATAACCACAGATAGAAAGGGTGCTAACACCTTCCCTTTCTATAAATCTACCTCCCGAACCGAGAAACAACTCGAAAAGGAATTTTGCTGTGCTTTTGTCCTTTCCTTGTTGGAGAAAATAAAAGACGGTGGCGACTCTTACTTACCGCGACATTTCACGAACCAGCATTTCAAAAACAGTCAGTTATATTTCCACCGATCACACATGGTATCAAACATGATTCCTGGATTGCTGAAGATGAAACTGCTAATGTTACAAACATTACTGGATCAAGCAAAGTTACTAGGATGGGGATGATCTTATCTCCATAGATTTCACCTCCGACAACCACTACTACACCCATTCATATTACTGATGTTAAAGTTGTTGCTGATACTCGAGGAAAGGAAAAAATGACTGAGCCTGCCCTGACGAAGGCGCCTGCAAAAGATACTACCATCAAGGACCCATCAACCCAATAGATGGAGGAGATTTTAAAGATTATCAGAAAAAGTGATTACAAGATAGTGGAACAGTTGGGGCAAACACCCTCGAAGATTTCCATGTTGTCTTTGTTACTATGCTCTGAGGCACATGCTCAAGCATTGATAAATTTCTTGAAAAATGCACATGTCCCTCAAGAAACTACGGTTGACCAATTTAAAAATTGTGTAGCTAGTTTCACTGCTGACAATGGTTTGAGATTTTTGGATGCAGATTTGACCCCAGACGAGAAAAGTCACAACAAAGCTCTGCATGTGTCCATCGAGTGTAAAGTAACCACTTTAACCGTTGTGTTTGTGGATATTGGGTCCTCTCTGAATGTCTTACCCATGGGTGCTCTAGATAGGTTGGACTGTGAAGGTTTACTGCTGAAACCCAGTGACATCATGGTGAGAGCTTTTGATGGATCAAAGATAATGGTCCATGGAGAGGTTGAACTCCCTATAAAAGTTAGGTCTCAAGTATTCAACTCAACATTCTATGTGATGGGTATCCGTCCTACTTATTCTTGCCTGATTGGACGTCCATGGATACATGGGGCAGGTGCGGTGACCTCCACACTACATTAAAAGTTGAAATACCCGGTCAAAGGGAAAGTTGTCACTATATGTAGAGAGGAGGAGTTCATGATCAATCACTTGAACTCATTTAAATATGTTGAAATAGATGGAGAGTTCATTGAAACTCCCTGTCAAGCCTTTGAAGTGGTTCCCCCCATGATTGTTGTTGCCAAAGCCACTTCTGACACTCCCAAAGCTTCTAAAGATACACCAAGGATGGCTTCTCTCAAATATGCACGTGCTGTTGTTGAAGACGGAGGTTGCACCATTTGGGGACAACTCCCGGATATCCCATACAAGTCAGACAAATTTGGGTTGGGCTTCACTTCCAAAGCTCAAAAGGAGGTGTGACATGCTCGTGCAGGGAAACCACCTCTTTGCATTAGTAACCATGAGGTTAATGCTCTTGAAGACTCTGATGTTGATTGTGACTTTGACAACTGGATCTACCCGACTACTGGTGGAGGACTCAACAACTGGCAGACCAATGACTTCATTTCAATCTCCTACAGCCAGGAGTAATTTCCATTTCATGTTTTTATTACTTTAAGAACTTTGTCTATAATTTCCATTAAAACAATGACTTTAAGCCATGTGCCTTGCCCGAGATACAGTGGTCCATTTGTTAAGGGTTTGTCATTTTCATATGCCATATGCTAATTTTAATGAAAAACATTGGACTTTTGCATTCAAATTTTGCGCTCTTTTCCTTTCTTTACTTTATTGCATTTTTAAAATAGCCATGTGACCTTACATGCATAGACATACATTTGTAGACCCACATCCACTCTGGATCTTATTGACAACAATTCTGCTATTACCATCTATGACTTTGAAAATCCAATCTATCGAGCCGAAGATGAAGGTGAAGAAGATTGTGAAATACCTGAGGAACTCTCCAGACTTCTAATACAAGAGGAAAAGGCCATTCAACCACACGAGGAACCAGTTGAAGTGATAAACATGGGTACTGAGGCAGACAAGAAAGAAGTCAAGATCGGCGCCAACTTGGAAGACTCTGTCAAGAGAAGATTGGTCCATATGTTGCACGACTATGTTGAAGTGTTCACTTGGTCATATGAAGATATGTCGGGGCTTGATACGGATATTGTAGTTCATCGTTTGCCAATAAAGGAAGGTTTTCCTCCTATGAAGAAAAAGGTTTGTTTCATGCGGCCAAATATGTCTGAGAAGATTAAAGTTAAGGTAATAAAACAGTTTAATGCAGGTTTCCTAGAAGTGACGTCATATCCCCAATGGGTTGCGAATGTGGTCCCAATGTCAATGAAAGATGGAAAAGTCCGTATGTGCGTAGACCACATGGATTTGAATAGGGAAAGCCCCAAGGATGATTTCCCACTACCGCATATCGATGTCTTGGTTGACAACACTGCTCAACACAAAGTGTTCTCCTTCATGGATGGATTCTCCGGTTACAACCAAATCAAAATGGCACTCGAGGACATGGAGAAAACCACCTGTCACGCAATGGGGCACCTTTTTCTATAAGGTCATGCCTTTCGGTTTGAAGAATGCAGGCGCAACCTATCAACGGGATATGATAGCTTTATTTCATGATATGATTCATCATGAGATATAAGTCTATGTTAATGATATGATTGAAAGATTGAAAATTGAGAAATAACACCTTGATCATCTTCACAAGTTATTTGAAAGGTTGAAGAAATACAAGCTGAGGATGAATCCCAACAAATGCACCTTTGGGGTGAGGTCTGGAAAACTCCCAGGGTTTGTCATCAGCGGCAAAGGTATTGAGGTTGATCCTGCGAAAGGTAAAGCCATCCAAGAAATGCCAGCGCCCTGTACTGAGAAGGAGGTCAGAGTTTTCTTAGGTCGACTCAACTATATTGCCCGATTCATATCTCACTTGACTGTTACTTGTGAGCCAATATTCAAACTGTTGAAGAAAGATCAAGTAGCCAGATGGAATGACGACTGCCAAGAAGCTTTGGACAAGATCAAGGAGTATTTACAAGAACCTCCAATCCTGATTCCCCCAGTTGAAGGAAAACCTCTGATGATGTACTTGACTGCATTAGAGAATTTATAGGGGTGTGTGCTGGGCCAACATGACGAGTCTGGTCGAAAAGAGCATTCAATATACTACCTTAGAAAAAATTTTACCGACTGTGAAACAAGATATTCATTGCTAGAGAAAACTTGTTGCGCTTTGGCATGGCCTGCTCGTCGGCTAAGACAGTATATGTTGACTCACACCATTTTATTGATTTCTAAGATGGATCCCATAAAGTATATCTTCGAGAAGCCAGCTCTCTCCAGACTAATAACTAGATGGCAAATGATTTTGACTAAATATGATATCCAGTACACTACACAAAAGGAAATAAAAGGAAGTGTGATGGTGGATCATTTGGCGTATCAACCTGTTGATGACTACAAGTCCATGAACTTTGAATTCCTGGACGAGAATATCATGCTGATAACCGATTGTGAAAAGCATGGACCATATGAAGGACCTGAACAAGGATTCTGATGGACTATGGTTTTTGATGGAGCATCCAATGCTTTGGGTAATAGAATCGGTGTTGTGATCATTTCTCCCAAAGGTTTCTATACACCTTTCACTACTAGACTTTGCTTCGACTGTACGAATAACATGGCCGAGTATGAAGCATGCATCTTGGGTCTTAAGGTTGCTATTGGCCTAAGAATCAAATACTTAAGCGTATACAGAGATTCGACCCTGGTAATCAGTCAAGTTAAAGGAGAATGGGATACTAAACATCCAAATTTGATTCCCTACAAAGAGCTTGTGCTAACCTTGATCCCATACTTCAAAGAGGTCACCTTTGAACATAACCTGAGGGAAGAAAATCAGTTGGAAGATGCCTTAACAACAATATCCTCTATGTTCAATGTCACTCGGGACAAAGAGGCTCCTAGAATTATAATCAAAAGATTTGATGAACCAGCGCACTTTTATGAGATTGACGTTGATGAGGAGAAGCCTTGGTATCATGAAGTAAGAAGGTATCTTGAAGCACAAGAATATCCTGTAGGAGCTTCCATCAACGACAAGAAATTCCTACGGAGATTCTCAGCCAAGTTTTTTCCTAAGCAATGGGATCCTGTACAAGCGCAACCATGATTCTGCTTTGCTCTGTTGTATGGACAAGAAGGAAGCAGAGAAGATCATGGAGAACATGCAAGAGGGTATCTTTGGGACTCACTCTAGTGGACACACTATGTCCAAAATGATTCCGAGGGCTGGTTACTATTGGTCGACAATGGAAACTGCTTGTCACCACCACTCGAGGACTTGCCATAAGTTTCAGATCTATGCTGACAAGGTCCATGTGCCTCTGATACCTTTAAACGTCATGGCTGCTCCGTGGGAATTTGCAATGTAGGGCATTGACACGATTGGAGAAATCAAGCCCACTGCCTCCAATGGACATCATTTCATCCTCGTCGCTATTGACTACTTCACCAAATGGGTCAAAGCTGCTTCATTTGCCTCAGTTGCCAAGAATTTTGTAGCCTGATTTATCAAGCATAACCTCATCTTCCGGTACGGTATCCCTGAAAGGATCATCAACGACAATGGAACCAACCTCAACAATGCCATGATTATTGAACTCTGCACACAGTTCAAAATCAAGCATCACAACTCTTCTCCATACAGACCTAAGATGAATGGTACAATGGAAGCTGCTAATAAGAACATAAAGAAGATTGTGCAAAAGATGGTGGTGACCTACAAAGACTGACATGAGATGTTACCATTTTTTCTTCATGGAATCCGTACCTCGACACGAACATCAACTAGGGCAACCCCGTTCTCTTTAGTCTATGGCATAAAAGTTGTCCTATCTATCGAAGTTCAGATTCCTTCTCTAAGAATTATGAAAGAAGCAGACTTAGGTGAAGATGAATGGATCCAAGCTAGATTAGATCAGTTGAATTTGATTGATGAAAAAAGACTGGTTGTTTTCTGCCATGGTCAAATGTATCAAAAGCGTATGATCAAGGCATTCAACGAGAAGATCAAACCTCGGGTCTATCAGGTTAACGAATTGGTAATAAAGCACATCATTTTACAACAATGTGATCCCAGGGAAAAATGGACTCCCACTTACGAAGGGCCATTTGTTGTCAAGAAAGTATTCTTTGGCGGTGCTGTGATGCTAACCACTATGGACGGCGAAGATTTCTCGCATCTTGTGAACACAGACATAGTCAAAAAATACTATGCATAAAGAATGACCCTCTAGGTTGACATACCTATGAAAAAATAAGGGCATCCCAGCCAACCAAAAAGGTTCGGGCAAAAATTAGGGATATATACAAAAGATTGTACACCCGGAAAGTCGAAAACCTGAAAGGGAAGCTTGGGAAAAAAAGGGTATCCTGGTGGACTGAAAACCCAAAAGGGCGGTCCAGGAAAAAGTTAAGGATTAAAGCCTACGACTATGTCCCATTGAATCACTACAGCCAGCTGTATTACCAAGGTCAAAAGTTCAAAAGGTACAAGATCAAATTCAATCAACTTCTTTCAACGACAAGGGATGATGTTCGAAGACATAGGGGAAATAGCAAAGTTGGAACCCAATGAAATCACTTCCACTTGGCTATACAATTTTTGTTTTCACTTTGTATTCTTTTCATTTTTTCGAAAACTTCCTCTTACTAGTATTTCTGTCTCCCTGTACAAAAACTCATGTTTTTAGGAAAATTATCAATATAAATATACTTTGAAGTGAAAACTGTTGTTTTTTTTTTGTTTTGAGTGCAAAAACGTCCAATGAATAAAATTTAATGAACATATGCATATGAACATGATTAATTGTAAACAAATGTACACACAAGAATAGTAATAAGCATTTACTTAAGGATTTGGGATATCCCCATAGAGTTACTTCAATAAGATTATCCCCACATCCAGAGTTCCAATCGGCATATTCCCTAGAAATTATCTTCCCTAGCCGAGTTTTCCAAAACTAGAAAAGAAACTTTGTAAAAGTGCTTCCCCAGAAGAATTCACTTCCCCGGTAAGGTCACCAGAATGCCTTCCTCAATAGGGTTTATTTCCCCAACGGACCGCAGTCTCCCCAGCCTAAGTCTATTCCTCATACTACTACAAATCAACTGACAAAACCCCTCTTCTCCAATAGAATTGATATTATCCCCAGTAAGTTGTTGTGAAGCCTGTAATCCGAACAAATAACAGTTAACTTCATCCTCCCAGACAAATCGGAAGTTTAATAATCTCTTTTATCCCTAGTCAGGGTATATAAGATTCAAATTCTCTAGTAGAGTAATAGTCAACTAAGATTCCTGAATTCTACTCCCTAAGCAGAAACCAACATTCCTTGCAGAATTTCCTCAAACAGCAAAAAGGAATTCCCAGCAAAAGCACTCTAAACAAGGTTGAAGATACACATACTCTTCGTCTCAAGAAGTAGTCTCGTAACTCCCCAGCAGTAGTCAGGGATTTATTTTCCTAGACAAGGATACATTTCAATAACATTCATGCATCATGACATACGCATACAAAACATATAGCATAATCTCATTTATTTTGAGAACATCATTAAGCAATGCATACATCATGGCATTTCTTACAACTAACTCTTTACCTTTTCAGGAAAAGATCAGTCCACAGATGAACATCATCAACTATCTGTAAACTTCTCTAAGAAAAAATCAAGCTTGGATTCTTTTTTGTACTTATTGAAGTAGTAGTCGTCAGAGATTCCTTCATTACTTGTTGAAGTAGTAGTCGTCAGAGATTCCTTCATTACCTGTTGAAGTATTAGTCGTCAGAGATTCCTTCATTACCTGCTGAAGTAGTAGTCATCAAAGATTCCTTCATTACATATTAAAGTAGTAGTCGTCAGAGATTCCTTCATTACCTATTGAAGTAGTAATCGTCAGAGATTCCTTCATTACCTGTTGAATTAGTAGTCGTCAGAGATTCCTTCATTACCTGTTGAAGTAGTAGTCTTCAAAGATTCCTTCATTACCTGTTGAAGTAGTAGTCGTCAGAGATTCCTTCATTACCTGTTGAAGTAGTAGTCGTCAGAGATTCCTTCATTACATGTTGAAGTAGTAGTCGTCAGAGATTCCTTCATTACATGTTGAAGTAGTAGTCGTTAGATTCCTTCATTACCTACTGAAGTAGTAGTCGTTAGATTCCTTCATTACCTACTGAAGTAGTAGTCGCCACAAGATTCCTTCCAGTATACGTTAAAATAATAGCCACAGCCAAGCTTTATACTTACCAACAGTCACTTTGGATGGCACCTATAAGCTCATCTTCGATAAATCTTTATCACATCTCCAAATGACATCTATAAGCCTCATTCCTAACATAATCAACCAACATCATTATTTTTTGCGAATACAAATTTCTAGGCACTCTAGTGTTCAATCATCTTCCACCTTAAAGTTACGAATGGCGGACCCACCAATCTAACTCTTCAGGTTTAAAAAGACTTAACACGGGGAGCTGTTGTACCCCAAAAATTTTCCACTCTTTTCTCAAGACATTTCTAACAAGATCTCCAATGGCTCAAGTTTGCACAAGTGTTGACTACGTCAAACCACCTCCTAAACACTGATGCCTCAAATAAGGGTTTTGATTTTCACAAGGACAATTGGACATCTAATGCCTCAAATGACCTGCATGGATCATTATAGACCTCCAAGAATACTCATGTCAAGTCTCAAGTCCTATATCACAATTTTGCTCAGTCAATTGATCAAATGACTGAAAATCAATTATATTGGGTAAAAAGTCAATTGTAGTCAACCTACAGTCAAAATTCAATATTTTTGACCAATATCAACATTTTGAAGTCATATTCATCAATTGATCAAGTTTGGATCATAATTCCTCAAGAAAAGTGTGTAAATCATCAAAAGGGCAAAATAGTTAAAATTATGGGTTTTGATTGGAATGACTGATTTTTGACTTTTGAGCTAATACATGACTTACTGGTTTGAAACATGATCTCAAGGAATCAAGAACATCATTTTTACCTAATTTCATGACTCAATTCATCTCTCAAGATCAAACAATTGATAGGTGAAATTTGGTCAACTGATGAAAAGTCAATTGATAGACCAAAAGTCAAACTTTGACTTTTTGATCAAAGTTGAGTTTCAAAAGTCAAGATTCATCAAGACATTCAAAAATATGAAGCTTGATCATCAAGAAATCAAGATAGTCAAAAGTTAATTTAAAAATTCAAACTTTTCAAGACTTAGAAATTTTTTCTAAGTGTTTTTTGTACATGATAATTTCACTACTTCATGCCAATTTTTCACCAAGACCCGAGATGATTCAAAGAAAACTTTCAACATAAAAGTTGTAGATCTTGATGAAATATAAAACTTTGTATGAAAGGGCTCATGTCCGAAAAATTCTTAGATTTTGAGTTATAGGCCCATGAAGTCATACACTTTTTCTTAAACACTTAGTGAAATTTTGACCTAGTTTAGACAGATTTTTGTCCTAACTTCTTGGCCATTTTTCACATAGCTCCAATTTGATTTAACAAAAGTGGAAAACATGAAAGTTGTAGAGGATGTTTCAAGCTTTTAAAAATGTCCAAGAACTTGAAGAGATCATTTTTTATCTAGGAGAATCGAAGAGAAGAAGTTGGGCATCCATTCTTGAATTACGAGTCATTTTTGTGATGAACACTTGATCAAAACCCTATCCTATGCTGCATAAATCCACTTTGGAGGCTTCTAAGTTATGTTTCACTCCATAATTAATTGATTACTCAACTGTTAGAACCATTGTCCAAGCATTTGAACTATTATCCAAGTTGCATTTCCATTTATGGAACAAAGGCACCATTGCCATTCTTGAAAAGTTGCTTTATTCACAAAGTAAACTTGTCTTGAGCATTGCACTTGTTCTTTCTACACAAGAATCCTCTACAAACTCAGAATAAACATGTTTAAAGTTTCTAGCCACTCTACAAGCCATGTACCTTACATTGAAACCATGTTTGTCAAGATTACTTCAAAAACAAGCCAAAGATCCATAACATGTGATCTTGTGTTTCTGATCCCTCCAAGCTTCCAAACCTTTGCCTATAAATTGAACCTTCATTAACAAGCCTAAGACATGATTTTGCTAGCCTGAAAACTCCCTCAAACTTCCTCAAACATAGAATCACCAAAAACACCTCAAAACTTATCCTTTCTGGTTTTGAAATCCAAGCTTCAAATTCCCTCGTGCGTTTTTTCATTCTAACCATTTAAACATCATCTATTCACTATATAGAAGTGATTCAAACACCTAAGTAACTTCTGCAATTCCATCTTCACCATCCTCCATTTTCAAAAACAGCTCTTTGCAACTTGACTTCTCCAGAACATTCCAAGCACTCTCAGCTCAAGCTAAGCATTACATTAGCTTCCTAGAGGTTCAAGGAAGCTAACCATATGATTACAACACCTTGAAGGTTGCTCAAAATCAAAACATGATCTCCATCTGCAAGGTGAGTTTTCTGAAATGCTAACTCTTCATACAAGCATCATTTGACTTCCATTTTAAAAGATAACATGTAGACATCATAGCCCTGAAACTAACCATGTCCTTAAAATTCATTTATGTTGCCTGAGTAGTGAGAATTTTGAGCCTGAACTTTCAGAAAAAATTAGGTTAAATTTGGTACCATTTAAAATCCGTGCTCATCTTTTATCCATAGCTTAAGTTATTTACATATTTGAAATCATGGTGAAATTTATAATAAGTTTGATGTTTATAATTTCTGAAATGGTTAAGAGTTGAGAAAGTTATAGAGTTATGGTTGGTGCGAGGAAGAAGATGAAGTTGACATCATGAACTTAGTTTATTTTAAGTTTATTGCAATATGTTTTATAACAGGATGGAACAGCCACCCTAGTGGTAGGAAGCGCGTGTGTAAGACATTTGTATAAAAGGTCCTGGGTTCGAGCCTCACCGAGACCTTTTACATTTTTCACATTTTTTTTCTTGTTCTTTGTTTTCTGTTTGACACGCGTGTAGTTGTTTAGTTATTGGCATGCATTTTTGGTAAAACCAGGTGTGTGAATGTCATGACTAATGTCATAACATTCTGATTTATTAGGTACTGGTTTATTAGGTACCTTTGCAGAAAAATAGTGGCATACAGGTACTGCTGTTTATGAGTGTGTATCTGAGCATTTTGCAAAATGATCACATTTACCAAAATCAGTAAACATGAATTCAGATGTCATAACAAATGCTAAGACATCCTGTTCTGATCTAACAGTTATACAGTTTGGTTAATTCTGAGATTTTTCAGGAAAATGACTCAGTCTTTCCAGAACAGAATCTCTCGTGGACTTTGGGTTAACCTAGCTCAACCCTAACCTGGTTGATAAAGTCTTGTGACCAAGTCTTAAGGTCAAACGGAATTAACCCTAGCTTTTTGTGGAAACCCTAACTGAAGAAGCAGCTGCTATATATTCAACAGGGCTGCTGTTTGGAATTTATCCTTTTTGATAGAAGATCATTTAGGAGCTGTATAGTTTTAACTATTGTAATCCAAGCAAGTATCATTGTGATAAGTGACTTGGAATAGGTTCTAATTGTAAGGGTTTGTATCACTCAAAGCTTTGAAGCAAGAGTGTTTTGTGTCTCTTGACTAAAGTTTGGAAGCAAAGTCAAGTTAGGTTTATGTATCACTCAAAGCTGTGAAGCAAGAGTGTTTGTGTTGCTTGATTAAAAAGCTGTGAAGCATAATCAAGTGTATGTTTTGAAGAGTGTCTTCATCAATTCATTAGTCAATTGTTTTAAGTATCACTGCTGTGATTGAGGGGGAGTGAGTAGGAACTCAGGTTTAAGTTGTACTTAGATTGAAGTTGCATTGGGTAGGTCTTAAGTGAAGGAGATAAACTGGTTGGTTTATTCCTGAATTAATATCTCTTATAGTGGATTTCCTCCCTGGCTTGGTAGCCCCCAGAGTAGGTGTTGTTGCACACTGAACTGGGTAAACAATTGACTGTGTTCTTTACTGTTTTTGTATTTACTGTCTTATAGAAAGTCAGATACGGTGTCATAACATTGAACGTGACATTGAGTATCTGCAGCCAGAATTTCAATTGGCATCAGAGCAGGCACCCTGCCTGTATTACTGGGTGAGATTTAGGGATATCACTTTCTGGCACTATGGACAAAGAAGGAGTTTTTGGAAACAGACCACCCATTCTGGATGGATCAAATTATGACTACTGGAAACCTCGTATGATTGCCTTCTTAAAATCACTGGACAAAAAGGCCTGGAGAGCTGCTGACAAAGGTTGGAACCATCCCACCATAACTGAGAAAGATGGGACAATCAGTCTGAAGCCTGAGGAAGAATGGAGTAAAGAAGAAGATGAGTTAGCCCTGGGTAATTCCAAAGCTTTAAATGCCCTGTTCAATGGAATTGATAGAAATATATTCAAACTAGTACATCAATATGAACTGGCCAAGGAAGTTTGGGACACTCTCAAAACTACCCATGAGGGCACCTCCAAAGTAAAAATGTCAAGGCTTCAGATGCTGACTACCAAGTTTGAGAATCTAAAAATGATGGAAGATGAAACCATTCATGAGTTTCACATGAACATCTTGGAAATTTCCAACACCTCAGGAGCATTGGGAGAAAAGATGTCAGAAGAAAAACTGGTGAGAAAGATTCTCAGATCCTTGCCTAAAAGATTTGCAATGAAGGTAACTGCTATAGAGGAAGCCCAGGATATCAGCAAGTTGAAAGTGGATGAACTCATTCGGTCTCTTCAGACTTTTGAGATGGGGATCACTAAAAATGTTGACAAAAAGAACAAGAGCATAGCACTTGTATCCAACACTGAAGTTGAAAACAAGGAGGATGAAGAAGAAAATATTTCAGAAGCTATAGCCATGCTTGGAAGACAATTCAACAAACTCATCAAAAGAATAGATCCAAAGTCAAGGTCTAATGTTCATAACATTCCCTCTGACATTGACAGTTCCAGCAGAAGACCAAGGTCAGAAGAGAAGGGAAATCAAGGCAGAGGAATTCAATGCCATGGTTGTGAAGGATATGGGCATATTCGAGCTGAATGCCCTACCTTTCTTAAGAAACAAAAGAAAGGAATGACTGTTACCTGGTCTGACTGTGATTCAGAAAGTAATTCTGAAGAAGAATCTGCCAAACTAGTTACTGCTCTAACTGGTGTTTGCACCTCTGAAAGTGACACCAGTGATGAGGAAGTGACATTTGAAGAACTGGCTGATACTTACAAGAAATTGTGTATCATAAGTGTTGAAGTCTGTGTGCAGAATGAGAAACAAACAAAACTCATCATAAAGCTGGAGGCTGAAAAAAGGGCAGATCTTGAAACTATAAGTCATCTAGAAGGGGAAGTTCAAATGTTGAACTCAAAACTGAACCAGATGACCAAATCTGTCAAGATGCTGACAAATGGAACAGACAAATTGGAAGAAATCCTTCAGGTTGGACAAACTGTGGGAAACAAGTCTGTTCTAGGATTTGTGGCAGCAAAGAAATCTGGTACAGACAAGAAGATCAGGTCTAATAAACAAATGTCAAAGCAGATGTCTCAACATAACTCTCAACATCAAGAACAGAGACATATGAAGAAAAGGTACCAAAGATGGAGATGTCATCATTGTGGGAGGTATGGCCACATAAAGCCTTTCTGCTTCAGATTGCATGGATACCCTAATCAGAACTCAGGTGTCAAACCTAAGTCTAAAAAGGTACCACATACTCCTAAATGGAAGAAAAAGGCTACTGCCCTGATAGCCCACACTTCCCTGAGGGTCTCTGCAAAGGAAGATTGGTACTTTGACAGTGGGTGTTCTAGGCACATGACTGGAATCAAGAACCTCCTCAATAATATTAAACCTCACACCACTAGTTTTGTGACCTTTGGAGATGGTGCTAAAGGTGAAATCAAAGGAGTTGGTAATTTGGACTGCCCTGGAGTTCCAAACCTGAATGAAGTACTACTGGTAAGAGGCCTGACTGCTAATCTCATTAGTATCAGTCAATTGTGTGATCTAGGATTCAAGGTCAATTTCTCAAAATCTGAATGTCTTGTAATTAATGAAAAACAAGAAGTTGTAATGAAAGGAGTCAGATCTAAAGACAACTGTTACTTGTGGGAGCCTAAGAACACTAATTTCTCCACTGTGTGTTCCATTGCCAAAGAAGAAAAAGAGGTGAAACTGTGGCACCAGAAACTTGGCCATCTTCATCTAAGAGGAATGCAAAGGATTATCTCCATGGAGGCAGTCAGAGGGATTCCAAGACTGCAAATTGATGAAGGGAGAGTTTATGGTGAATGGCTGATTGGTAAGCAGACTAGGATGTCACGTCCAATGTCAAGACATCTGACCATCTCTAAGGTTCTAGAACTTCTTCATATGAATCTGATGGGACCAATGCTAGTGGAAAGACCTGGTGGAAAGGGATATGCCTATGCTATTATGGATGACTATTCCAGATTCTCCTAGACTATCTTCTTTAGGGAAAAATCTGAGGTGTTTGAAGTTTTTAAAGAACTGTGCAAAAGAACTCAAAGAGAAAAAGAAGGCTGTATTGTCAGAATCAGAAGTGATCATGACAAGGAATTTGGAAACAGCAAGTTTGATAAGTTCTGTTTCTCAGAAGGAATTAGTCATGAATTCTCTTCTCCTATAAATCCTCAACAAAATGGAGTTGACAAAAAGAAAAATAGGATCATACAGGAATCTGCCAGAGCTATGATTCATGTCAAAAGAATTCCTTTTCAACTTTGTGCTGAAATAGTTGCAGCTGGTAGTAGCTGTTCTCAAGTTATCTGGACAAAACAGATGCTCACTAAGTATAATGTCTCACAAGATGTTGTGACATTGTACTGTGACAATCTGAGTACAATCAATATTTCCAAGAACCCTATTCAGCGTAGCAGGACCAAGCACATTGGCCTTAAAAATTACTTTATCAGAGACCTTGTAGAGGAGAAGACAATTAAGCTACAGCTGGCTGACAATTTTACCAAGGCTCTTGATGCAAATCAACTTGAAAACTTGAGGGGCAAGATGGATATTTGCCAACATGAGAAATTATAGCAATTAATTTTGCTCAAAACAAGGTTGAAGGAGTTATTTTTGTTAAGTCTATTTTAAGTGGGTTAATCATATATTTCCCAAATTCTTTCAAAATTACTAAGAAGTTGAATAGACACACATTTGCCTCCTTCCACTCTCGACTTTGCAACATCTCTTTTTCTCTCATTCAAAGTTTTCTCCCTAGTTTCTACTGGTTTTCCAAGTCAATCAAAATGTCTCAAACTTCATCCTCATCCAAGACAACCGTTTCAACTTCATCATCTAATCAAGATTCTCGAGCAATCACCTCATGCATGGATACTGAAGTCCTGGAGATTACTCCTCTCAGAGAAATAGAAACTAACCCTTCGAAGGTCAAAAAGCTGAGAACAAGGCATGCAGGAAGGTCTTAGGCGATGTCTTCCGGTAATCCCTCTCAACCTTCATCTTATGTACCTAATAGGGAAGGATCAGCTCATGTACACCAAGCAATAGCTAGGCTTGTTACAAGAATCCTGAGTGAGAACCACTCTGTACCGGGGATTCCTGTTCCATTAAATCAAGAATCAGCAAGCCCAAATGTTGAAGCAAATCCAGATGTCTCTGAGAATGTTGAGACACCAGATGACAACATTCAAAAACCATCTGAAAACCTGGATGACATTCAGAACCCTTCAGAGAAGAATGTTGAACCACCTGTTATTGACGTGGATGAGGAATACTCAGAAAATGACCTGATTGCAAATATCAACCCTAGCATAGCTAGGAGAATGATGAACAGGAAGGGCAATCAAGATGCTGCAAAAGGTCTGAACAAAGAGAAACCTGCTGATAAGAAAACCACGTTTGAAAGGAAGACTGGTACTGTGAAGACTGGAATGTCCAAAGGGAAGGTGAAAGCTCAAGTGCATACTGGGAGTCTCTCAAAACCTGCTAGACAACCAATTACAAAGAAGAGAAAAGAACCTGAGTCTTCTGATTCTGATGAGGAATCAGAGTTTGAAATTAATGCTGAAGAGATTCCTATCAGAAGGAAACTCCCTTCCAGCAAAATGTCTAGAGTTCCTGAAGTCCCAACAGACAACATCTCTTTTCACCACCCTGACAATGCCAACAGATGGAAGTATGTTTGCTTAAAGAGAATAGCTTTAGAAAGAGAACTAAACAATGGTGCCATGGATTTCAAGGAAATCATGGACCTGATCAAAGCTGCTGGACGAATGAAGACTGTGGTAAAATTTACCAAGTGCTTTGAAAATCTGGTCAAGGAATTTATAGTGAACTTGTCTGATGAATGTGCTGATGGAAGGTCAGCTGACTTTGAATGTGTTTATGTTAGAGGAAGAAGGGTTAATTTCTCTCCATCAGAAATTAACAAATTTCTTGGAAGATCAAATGAGGATTGCCCTGAACTGGAAGTCACTGACAATGAAGTATGCCAAACCATCACAGCAAGACAAGTCAAGTGCTGGCCCTTGAAAGGCAAGCTGAATGCCAGCAAACTAAGCATGAAATTTGCCATCCTGCACAAGATTGGTGCAGCCAACTGGGTCCCTACCAACCACAAATCAACTATCTCCACAGGATTGGGGAGATTCATTTATGCTGTGGGAACCAAGACTGAATTTGACTATGGCAGGTATATTTTTGAACAAACTTTAAAACATGCTGGTAGCTTTGCTGTCAAAGGCCCTATTGCCTTTCCCTCCCTCCTTTGTGGAATTATCCTTGCACAGTACCCTGATATCCTGGTGGCAAGAGATACTGCTTGCAAAAGAGCTCCTGCTCTTGGGTTACACTACAAGCTGTTTCAGGGATCTCATGTTCCTGATATTGTCATAACATCAGCTGAGACATCATCTGTAAAAACTCAGTCCAAAACATCTGATGTTATAGCTATATTGAAAGAGACCTGCAAAGAGCTGGAGACTAGGAAAAAGACTCTAGAAAACCTAATTCCCAGGTTAGAAAAGGAGGAAGCTGAAGGAAACAGAAGGGAAGAGGGTGTTGCTGAAGATCAACTCAATACTGAAGAAAGTAGCTCCTCTGAAGGGGACAGTGCTTAAAGGTTGGTGGAGTTGATGCTGGTTCCTGGTGGAGTTTGCAAGTGTGTTCAGATTTTAGTTGTTGTTTTTATTACTTTTCTGGATGACTGTATAAACATTTAAGTACATGTAATCTTTGGCCCATTTGTGGCTAAAGAGGGGGAGATATTTTGTGGTTAATTACTTGATAAACACTATATTTTTCTGCAGTCACATTTATTCTGCTGCTATCTATTCTCTGATTGCTTAGGGGCTTTAGCCAAAAATCTGCCAAAGGGGGAGTTTGTAGTTGTTTAGTTATTGGCATGCATTTTTGGTAAAACCAGGTGTGTGAATGTCATGACTAATGTCATAACATTCTGATTTATTAGGTACTGGTTTATTAGGTACCTTTGCAGAAAAATAGTGGCATACAGGTACTGCTGTTTATGAGTGTGTATCTGAGCATTTTGCAAAATGATCACATTTACCAAAATCAGTAAATAGGAATTCAGATGTCATAACAAATGTTAAGACATCCTGTTCTGATCTAACAGTTATGCAGTTTGGTTAATTCTGAGATTTTTCAGGAAAATGACTCAGTCTTTCCAGAACAGAATCTCTCGTGGACTTTGGGTTAACCTAGCTCAACCCTAACCTGGTTGATAAAGTCTTGTGACCAAGTCTTAAGGTCAAACGGAATTAACCCTAGCTTTTTGTGGAAACCCTAACTGAAGAAGCAGCTGCTATATATTCAACAGGGCTGCTGTTTGGAATTTATCCTTTTTGATAGAAGATCATTTAGGAGCTGTATAGTTTTAACTATTGTAATCCAAGCAAGTATCATTGTGATAAGTGACTTGGAATAGGTTCTAATTGTAAGGGTTTGTATCACTCAAAGCTTTGAAGCAAGAGTGTTTTGTGTCTCTTGACTAAAGCTTTGAAGCAAAGTCAAGTTAGGTTTATGTATCACTCAAAGCTGTGAAGCAAGAGTGTTTGTGTTGCTTGATTAAAAAGCTGTGAAGCATAATCAAGTGTATGTTTTGAAGAGTGTCTTTATCAATTCATTATTCAATTGTTTTAAGTATCACTACTGTGATTGAGGGGGAGTGAGTAGGAACTCAGGTTTAAGTTGTACTTAGATTGAAGTTGCATTGGGTAGGTCTTAAGTGAAGGAGATAAACTGGTTGGTTTATTCCTGAATTAATATCTCTTATAGTGGATTTCCTCCCTAGCTTGGTAGCCCCCAGGGTAGGTGTTGTTGCACACTGAACTGGGTAAACAATTGACTGTGTTCTTTACTGTTTTTGTATTTACTGTCTTATAGAAAGTCAGATACGGTGTCATAACATTGAACGTGACATTGAGTATCTGCAGCCAGAATTCCAACGCGCACTTGGGCCTCCTTCTGTTGGGCCTTTTCATTTTGTTTCCTCTCACCCCCCTGAGTGCTAACAACACATAGCCCATTTTATTTTGTTTTTGTTTTTATTTTCTGACTTACACAAAAATCAGTTTGGGCCTAAACGAAACAAAAATTGTTTTTCTTATTAACCTACTAATTTCTTTTATAACCCATGACCTTTTCTATATTTTCATTTTTTTATATTTCTTTTATTATTTTTATTTTTATTATTATTTTATTAAAAAATACAAAAATATATTCTTGTTAAATACTTAGACTAAAATTATTATTAGTTTATTTCTATTTTTATTTCATTTCTTTTAAATAAAAACTCAAAAGAATATGTTCTTTCTTAATTTAATTTAAATGAGTTTAGAATTAGGTTTTGTTTTAATTTTATCTTTTAATTTAAATTAAATTATAATTTAGGAATCTAATTGATTAACCCCTTTCTTTTATCAACTTTAAAACCTTTTCATTCAAAAAATCATAAAAAACAATTTTCTTTTCTTTTACATTTCCTTTATATTCTTGTACATTTTATGTTGCATTATTCAATTTGATTGTAATAGTAACTAAGTTTTAATTGCATTCATCCCCATTTGTAATTTGTATCTCCATCCCCTAAAATGATGTAATAGCGTAGAACTTTTAATTTTTGCAATTTATTGCTTTTTATATTATTGCTAGTAATTAGAGATTGTATAGAAAGACATAAAATCAACAAATAGACAATCCTAATTGAAAACAATACACTTTGCATACTTGCACCTCTAGGGTTAACCCACACTTCTTGCCTTAGTATAAACAGTCATGTCCCTCCAACGTGGGATACTTTAGCAAAGACCCTCAAATACAAGATCGTAGTCCCTCGATGACTCTTCGACATTATCTTCGGTAAACGATCTTAGACCCTACAAAAAAATTGTTAAGGTATCCTACAAAGTTGCCTTCTATGATTGTACGATGACCCACACTTGTCCCTTCAAATCCAATGATATAGTTTCTTACTAACTAATGGTAAGATAACACTATCTAAAGGAGGAGGAAAAGAACAAAGACTTTCTCTTGAGTAGGTAGAATGTCCGTAGTTGCTTGCTCGCAAACATTTCAAAATCTCTTTCGAATACACCAACACTTTCATGAAATAATTTCAAAAGTCAATATTTTGTATACGTTCTCGCCGAAACGAGAAACATTACAAAGTTCTCCTAAACAAAGACATTTTTCAAAAATACTTTCAAACAAACACAAAAACATTTCACAAAGCATTTTCAAAGTGAGCTAACAACTAAGAGCCCGTAGATAACTACAAATGAAAAGGGTGTTGATCAGTGCATTTTGATGCACATTCCTCTATATTTATACTTATGCATTTCTATGCTTTAGTTTTGTTATTTTTCCTTTTTATTGTATTTTTATAATTTATTTTATTTTTGCACTTATTTATTTTTCGCACTTTATTTTCAGCTTTAGAAGCTTTCGCGAATAAATTCATAACTTGAGCTTCAGGAGTCGAAATGAGGCGTGCTACTAGTCGTTAGAAAGCTAAGAGAAAGAGCTACGATTTTCATTCAGAAGTAGAGAGCTGAATCGGACTGTAGCATGGCCATAAATTTCGTTGAAGTTGCAACTTTAGAAATATTTCTTGTTTTGGGTCATTTGTAATGAGCTTGGGTTATATTTTTGACCCAGTTGGGTTATAACCGGAAATTCATGTTTCAATATATCCCAAAACAATCGTGTACTGTGAGGTATTCACTTTTGACGAGAAAAAATATTGTTTACGAGAAAACTATGGCTTTGTACGAATCATCTATGGAGAACTAAATTCCAAGAATCAATCGGCTGTATTCGAATTCCACTTTGAGGTTTTTATAAATCTCAATTTATTTTGTTTCCTTTGAATCTTTCTTATAATTTCAATTATTTGTTTAATTTGGTTGTTGTTATAGGAAAAAATTCATAGATTCGATTGTTGATTGATGATCCTGAATCAAATTCGTGATTAGTGTAGCTTTTGCGTTATCGCATTCGATCATGTTGCGTTTGCTTAATTCGCAATAGTTATTATCCGTTTGCTTTACTCGGAATTTAAGGACAGACATCGTTCAATTTCTATTGCGCTTGTCACTAGCTTTTGTGATCGAATAGGAACGGACCCGTTAGGGAATTGGGATTTTATAGGGATCAATGATAAGTCGGAAGTCGATACAGTAGATTGGTTCATTTTAGCTTATTTCGAGAATCACTTATTTTAAGCGCTTATTTTGCATTTTCGTTTTTGAACCCAACCCCCCCCCCCCAATTCGATTTACCTTCAGTTAATAAAATCAAGATTCCTTGTGAGAATGATATTCGAGTTACAGTTGTCGCTACATTACCATTTCGCAAAAACAGTCGTTTTGATCCGTGCGCGACAGCGGATCAGGTGCTAACACCTTCTCTTTTTATAACCTACCTCCCGAACTCAAGAAAATTCTCAAAAAGGTCTTTCCTATTATTTTGACCCTTTTCTTTATTGGATAAAAGAAAAGTCGGTGGCGACTCTTGCTATCCACAACAATTGTGATAAAATGCAAAACACCCAAGTCAGTTCTCCCACCGTATTACACAAACCTAATTACTAGCAATAATAAGGAAAGAAATAAATTGCGAAAAGAGTCGCCACCGACTTTTATTTCATCCAACAAAAGAAAAGAAAAAACCTTTTTCGAGAATGTTTGAGTACGGGGGGTAGATTATAGAAAGGGAAGGTGTTAGCACCCTTTCTATCTATGATTTTCCATGGGCTCTTAGGTACTTGCTCCTTTTGAAATTTCTTGTGTGTGTTTTGAAAAGTTTTTGTTTAACTTCGTGGTAGCCATTGTATCTGTCCTCAAGAGTGTGACGAAGTTGTTTTTGAAAACTGTTTCGAAAGTGTTTGTGTGAAAGAGTCTTTGTTGTTTTGAGCAAGTACCTATGAGTTTTAACCTACTCGAAAAAGTCTGTTCATTTTCTTATTCCTTTAGACAATGTTATCCTACTATTAAGGAGTAGGTAGCTCCATCGTTGGAGTTTAAGGGACATTCGAAGGGACAAGTACGGTCACAAAAGCAATGGTTAGGAAACCTTAGTAGTTACCATAAATTTCTAAAGATCTTTCCGAGCCAACATTCGAATGAGTCATTTTGATCTTTCGTGACTAGAGGGTAACCACTAAAACTCCCTATACTTCACGACCGTTTACCGAAGGAAACAGAAGTGGGAAAAACCCTAGGAGTGAGCATATGCAAGTGGTTATTTTTCAGTTTATTTATCTTTGCACAAGTAGGCTTTTCTACCATTTTAATTTCATTTGTCTTTTGCATACAATTCTATCAACAATAATCTAGAAGTTAATAATAGCGGAAGTAAAGTGCGAGAATAAAACCTAGCTATTACAAGGCTTTGGGGAGGGGGTTACATAGCCAAAATAGGGGAAAATAATAAGTAAGAACAAATAATAAAACCTAACTAAAAAGCTATTACAACCCTTGGCAGTTACAATAATTGGAAAAATAAATAAATAAAACGCGCGTGAGGAGGAACACGAGAATTAAATATCCTAATGAATCTAATTAATTGAAGGAGATATTTTTGTATTTTTTTATTGAGAAAAATAGTTAAAATTTGCAAGTTAAACCTAATTTTCTAATTAATTTTATTTAACAAAATAATCAATGTTGAAATAATTAAAATAATTAATTTTCAAAAATTAATTTTAATTATAAAAACCCTAATTCTATTTTTTGTGATTTTTTTATTTAAAAAAAAAGATTTTTTTTTGTAAAAATAATTAAAACCAAAGAAATTAAAAAAAGGAAATAAATTGGGCCTGATGTTGCTGAGTAATCTGGGGGGTGCAGCGCTTGAAATTTCCAGGCCCATTTTTGTTGGCCCAAGGACTGCGTATGGATTTAGTGTAGCTGGCCTCTGGGGGTTCACCATGGTCTGTATGTGCTGAATGTTAGATCTGGCTGGAGATAGATCCAATTGATGGATCTGAGGATGCATGATGGTCTTTTGAAGGTGAGGCGCATGGGATCTGGGACAGAGAAATTGGAAAATATGGAAACATGAGATTCTGGGATCGAACCCATAACCTTTTGGTTCACCGCCTACGCCTTTTCCATCTGTGCTGGGATGGTTAGTTGTAAATATAACAAACAAAATAACACATAATAAAAAAAATGCATTATGCCCAGAAAACGCGCCAACATTCAAACTGGCCAGTGGGGCGTTGCCATATCATTGTCTTCTTCCTCAGACTGTCGTTTTAGATAAGAACTTTTACCTATGGACCCAGTCTATCACTATAGCACCTGCATTTTCAAAAAATCAAGAATACGCAATATAAATTCACGGTGAGACCAAGGCTCAATTGGGTTTGATTCCCTGAACATGATGGTGTCCTTATTTTGGTCCAATTTGGCCTATATCAAAAGATCCCAAATTGAAGCTCTAAACCCTAAAGATGGCATCGTGTGATTCCTGCATCCATAGTCAAATTAAAGCATTCAGAAACATTGCAAATGTGATATTAAACATGAATATAAGATTAAAACATACTTATGATGGGTAAACCATTGAAATCGAAACTGAGCATAAGAGGCAAACCATGATGGATGTTGAACGCGATTCTTGATGCTTCAAAGCTTGGCAAGGGATGGAATCTCTTCAATGAACATCCAGGAACGTGATTTGATCCTTGGAATGGCTTGAATCGACCTGTAGAGATAAATTCAAGTCTCTCTTTTCTTTGAAAATTTTGAAATTTGTTTGACTCCTTGAGGCAGACTACGTGTCTGTGTTCTTCTGTTAGGGTTCACAATACCTCTGTATATGTATGTGAATCAAATATATGAATGTTCTTTCATTATACTTCAAACCTTTCCAAATTTGAAGATTTCCTCCCTTTCCAAGCTTGCACGAATTTTCTTGGTATTATACATCATATTTGGATTGTAATTCAATTCAAAATCAAATCAAAACAAATCTTCATTATTTTTATATCATTTCCTTGATTTAATTTGATTTTTAAATAATTAAAATCAAAATAAATTAAATAAATTAAATAAATAAATCCAATAATGCATGGAAAGATATTTGGGTCGTGGACCATGCTAGGAGTGTGTTTCAAGCATAACAAGTTGGGCCCATTTGAAGAAAAATGCATTTTGGGCATGGTTGACTTTGTGAAAATTTTCAAAAATGGCCAACTTTGACAAAGCACATCTCTCTCAATTTTGACCCTAAGAGGGTGTTCCTGATAAAGTATGAGAAAGTTATGACTGGTCAAAGTTTGGTTGACTTTTCCTATAGAAATCCTAATTTAGAAACTTTTTAGTTTTGATGAATTTGGGGCATTCCTTGAGGAATCATGATCAACCCTTGATCAAATGATGGATGTTACTTCAAAATGTTGATGTTGACCAAAAATATTGAAGTTTGACTGCATGAGGGTCACAGTTGACTTTTGACCTAGTATAGTTGATTTTTAGGCATATGAGCAGTTGACTAAGCAAACTTCTTGTGAAAGGCATGAAACTTGACATGGATGATCTTGAGAACATATTAAGACCATGGAAAATATTTGAGGCCTTTGGATCTCACCCATCTTGATGAAAATGGAAACACTAATTGGAGATTCATTGCTTTAGGAGAGAGTTTGTCTGGTCAACCCTTAGTCAAACTTGAGCAGTTGAGGACCACTAGAGGCATGCCTTTGAGTGAAATGAGAGGGGAAATTTTGGAGTACAACAACTGCCCCTGTTCAATCTTCTTAAACCTAAGGATGTAGATTGGTTGGTTTGCCTTTCGTGATCTAAAGGTGGAAGATGATTGAACACTAGAGTGCCCATAAATTTGCACTCACATGAAGTAATATTGATTGGTAATATCGGGAATGGGCTTAAAATGCCATTTGGAAGTCGACAAAGAATCATTGGAGATGGGCTTAAATATGCCATCCAGAAAAGATATTGGTTGCATGAGAGATTCCTTTGCAAGACTTCTTGTACCTGCCATTGAGGAAGACTTCGCCGGGGAATGTTGATTTATGTCCTCGAAAATAGAGTATAGGAGCTTCGGTTTTCCATTTCTCTACTGGGGAATTAACTCTTGATTGATGAGACAAAAGTGAGCTACATATCTGGTCAGGGTCCAGGCTGCATAATGACTTACTAGGGAGATGTGAAATCATCCGTGTCTGGTCGGGTCCAGGTCTTACAGTGTTGTAAACTGTTGTCTGGAGATAAGAGAGAAGGAACCTGGATAATAGGGTTGCTTCGAAATGAAAGCCTGGATAGTAGGGCTATGAGAAGGAACCTAGGTCGTAGGGTTACTTCGAGATGAAAGCTTGGATAATAGGGCTTATGAGAAGAAACCTGGGTCGTAGGGTTACTTCGAGATGAAAGCCTAGATAGTAGGGCTTATGAGAAGGAACCTGGGTCGTAGGGTTACTTCAAGATGAAAGCCTTGATAGTAGGGATTATGGGAAGGAACCTGGGTCATAAGGTTACTTCGAAATGAAAGCCTGGATAGTAGGGCTTATGAGAAGGAACCTGGGTCGTAGGGTTACTTCGAGATGAAAGCCTAGATAGTAGGGCTTATGGGAAGGAACCTGGGTCGTAGGGTGGCTTCGAAATGAAAGCCTGGATAGTAGGGCTTATGGGAAGGAACCGGGGTCGTAGGGTTACTTCGAGATGAAAGCCTGGATAGTAGGGCTATGAGAAGGAACCTGGGTTGTAGAGTTACTTCGAGATGAAAGCCTGGATAGTAGGGCTTATGGGAAGGAACCTGGGTCGTAGGGTTACTTCGAGATGAAAGCCTGGATAGTAGGGCTTATGGGAAGGAACCTGGATAGTAGGGATACTTCGAGATGAAATCCTGGATAGTAGGGCTTATGGGAAGGAACCCAGATAGTAGGGTTACTTTGAGATGAAATCCTGGATAGTAGGTTTACTTCGATATGAAAGCCTGGATAGTAGGGCTTATGGGAAGGAACCTGGATATTAGGGTTACTTCGAGATGAAAGCCTGGATAGTAGGGCTTGTGGGAAGGAACCTGGATAGTAGGGTTACTTAGAGAGGGGTTTGGGTAAAACTGCATTTGAACCGGGAAGGAACCTCAGTAAGGTTGCTTCGTTTAATCACGTGGGTTGGTTGACCCGTTTGGTTTCCGAAACTGATTTTCCATTAGTTATCTGCAGATGTGACACGTATAAATGTTGGGATTGTTGATGATAATTGTCTTTCCTAAAAATATAACATGGTTAATTATATGCGATGCATGAAATGCATGGTGGGATGATGTTCTCAAAATAAATGAGATTATGCTGTATGCAATATGTATGCACATGTCATGATGTATGAACACGAGATGCTATTGTGACATATCCGAGTCTGGGAAAATAAATCCCTGATTGCTGTTGGAGAGTATTGGAAATAGCGTTCCTGATTGTTGTAGAAAACCGTGGTTCTTCTACTTCCGCTGGGGACGGTGAACGGAGAGGACTATGCTGGAGATTTGCTCCTTGTTCATGGATATTCTGTCGGGGAGAGACTCTACTTGAGAATAACTCTGCGGGGAAATGACTTTGTTGGAGGATGGACTTCCATAGCTGAAGGGATAAGCTCTGTCGGGGATTGAGCTTCTGTATCCAGAGAAATAAACTCAGTTTGCGATTATGAAATTCGGTTGGGGAATATAAATGTCAGTTTTCTAAAGGAACTCGGCTGGGGAGAGTACCTCCTGTTTTGGAGAAGCCGATGACAAAACTTTAATTGCCTCTACTTTGTGGGGAGTATAGACGTCACGGGGTCGTATGTACTGATGACGGTGTTTCAAAGTTGTCTCTGCCCCGGTACCTACTGGACAGAGTAACTGTCGGGTTTGACATTTTTTAGTTTTTGCCCCTGTTTCTTAAGTTACGAGCAATTGTCTTGCCGTTTCTTATGCGAATATTTGTGAATAGAAATTATATTAAAATTCATATGTCAAGAATAAATCATTGGACATTTTTGCAAAACAAAACAGAAAAAGAAAAACAAATGGTTTTGTAAAAATGACTTGTATTAATTTTTCGAAGTTGGCCTATAATAGACGTTTTTGTATAAGGAAGATGACGCTCTAGTAAGAGAACGCCGTCGTAAAAATGGAAGCTACACAATATTGTGTACAACAAAAAGAAAATAGCTATGTGCAATAATCCCATTTAAGTTTCAATTCAGCTATTGTCGCTATGTCTTCGAGCGTCTCATCACTTTGTTGCTTGTCCAAAGCTGATTAGATTGATCGGTGTTGTTCGAGCTTGATAGTTGATACTGAGGTCTGATTGCAAGGTGACCCAATGGGACATAGTGATAAGCTTTAAATCCCTAACTTTTTCTTGGACCGCCCTTTCGGATTTTCAGTCCACCGGGATACCCTTTTTTCCCAAGCCGCCTTATCAGGTTTTCGACTTGCCGGGTGTACAAATTTTTTCCTTTTCATCCTGTATTTGCCCGAACCCTTTTGGTTCGCAGGGAAGCCCTTATTTTTGCCTAGCCAGTCAACCTAACGTGTCTTTAATCATGCGTAGTATCTTTTAACTATGTCTGCATTGAAAGAGTGAGGAAGGTCGTCACCATCCATGGTGGTTAGAATCATGGCTCCACCCGAGAAAATGTCTTTGATCACAAATGGCCCTTCGTATGTGGGAGTCCATTTTCCCCTGGGATCACCTTACGGAAATATGATTCGCTTGATCACTAGATCCCCGACTTGATATTCTTGGCGTCTGACTTTTTTGTTGAAAGCCTTGATCATCCGTTTTAGATACATTTGACCATGACAGACAGCAGTAAGTCTCTTCTCATCGATCAGATTCAGTTGATCAAGTCGAGTCTGGATCCAGTCGTCTTTGTTCAAACCAACATCCTTCATAATCCTTAGAGAAGGGATCTGGACCTCAATAGGTAGGACTTTCTCCATTCCATATACCAAAGAATAGGGTGTTTCCCCTTTTGACGTCCGTGCTGAGGTGCGGTACCCATGAAGAGCAAATGGTAACATCTCATTCCAGTATTTGTATGTCACTGTCATCTTTTGTATGATCTTCTTGATGTTTTTGTTAGCAGCTTCAACAACGCCGTTCATCTTCGGTCGATAGGGGGAAGAATTATGATGTTGTATCTTGAATTGCTTACAAAGCTCGGTGATCATCGTGTTATTGAGATTCGTAACATTGTCAGTGATGATTCTTTCAGGCACACTGTACCAACAGATCAGGTTATGCTTGATAAACCGCTCCCCAACATTCTTGGTAAGGGTAGCAAAAGAGGCAGCTTCAACCCACTTCATGAAGTAATCAATGGCCACCAGGATGAAGCGATGCCCATTGGAACCGGTAGGTCTAATCTCTCCGATCATGTCAATTCCCCACATTGAAAAGGGCCAAGGATCCGTCAAGACATTCAAAGGAACCGGAGGCACATGCACCTTATTAGCATAGATTTGGTACTTATGGCAAGTTCGGGAGTGCTGATAACAATCTGCTTCCATAGTGGACCAATAGTATCCTGCCCGTAGGATCTTCTTAGCCATGGTACATCCACTGGAATGAGTGCCTAAGGTACCTTCGTGTAGATTTGTCATAATCCTTTCTGCTTCGCTCTTGTCTACACACCTCAGTAAGGTAGAGTCATGGTTGCGCTTGTAGAGGATTCCATTACTAAGGAAGAATTTCACGGCGAACCTTCTCAGAAACTTCTTATCATTGACGGATTCCCCCTCGGGATACTCTTGGGCCTCGAGATACCTTTTTACTTCGTGAAACCAGAGTTTATCTGCTACCTCTTCAATATCAATCTCATAGTAGTGTGCTAGTTCATCCAACCTCTCAATGGTGATTCGGGGAGCTTCGTTGTCCCACCTGACCTTGAACATAGAAGACATGGTAGCTAGCGCGTCCGCTAACTGATTCTCCTCTCGTGGGAAATGTTCAAAGGTTACCTCCTAAAAGTACGGGAGCAACGTCAGTACGTGCTCTTTGTACGGGATGAGGTTCGGATGCTTCGTATCCCACTCTCCTTTGATCTGACTTATCACTAAAGCTGAATCCCCGAAAACGTTCAAGAACTTGATCCTTAGGTTGATAGCAGCCTTGAGACCCATGATACAGGCTTCATACTCCGCCATGTTGTTAGTGCAGTTGATACTGATCTATTTGTTACCTCTGTTGATGAAGTTTCCACTCTTCTCATGACTATCAAGAAGAATTTGTTTCTAGCCGGTTTATTTCTAGGTTGTGGTTAAGGTTTCCACATGTGTTCATCTCTGCCCTCTGGTTGTTTTTTGCTGAAAGCAGGTGTTCAATGCCTGATGGGTAACAGAGAAATTTTGTTTGAAAAGACTCTGATTCCGACTGTTCCAGATGAAGATGTTGCTATCATAACCATTTCCGCAAATCCTTCCAAGGTCTCCTCTAAAAGACTTGTTAGGATTACACCTGCTCCAAGAATTGCTCCATTGATAATCACTTTTCCTGGCCTTGTACCGTACTCCTCGGACAAAGTTGTTCCTTGGAACTATGGTGCTGACGTCTACTACCATGGCGTCAAACAAGATTTTAAGATTGAAGAGGCTGATCCTGATATCAGTAATATTGTCGGGACCAACAAAGTTACCCAAAGTGGAAGGGTTTTCTCTCCCGAGATCTCCCTGAAGATTGTTGTTAAGCCTGTTGTTATTCCATATGTTGTTCCTATCAGTACTGCTGTTACTACTCCTATCCTTACTCCAGTTGTTACCCCTGCCGATGATTCATCTGGGATTCGGGGCAAAGAAGCTATAGGTGAGCCTTCCCGGACGAAGGCACCTTGAAAGGTTGTTTTGGAATCCTCTAAGAAAGAAATAGAGGAAATTTTAAAAATAATCAAGAAGAGCAACTATAATGTGGTCGAGCAGTTGGGGAAGACCCCTTCGAAGATTTCAATGTTGTCTCTGATGTTATGTTCTGAAGCCCATGCAAAGTCTTTGATTGCATTCCTCAAGATTGTGCATGTGCCGCAAGAAACCTCCGTCGACCAATTCAAGGACTGTGTGGCCAGTTTGACTGCTGACAATGGGTTGGGTTTTTCAGATGCTGATTTGATGCCAAAGGGGAGAAAGCATAATGATGCTCTGCATGTCTCAATCGAATGCAGGGGCACTACTATGGCTCATGTGCTAGTGGACGTTGGATTGTTACTGAATGTTCTGCCTAAGAAGGCTCTTGATCGGCTAGATTGTTAAGGCTTGACCTTAAAGCCCAGTAACATTGTGGTGAGGGTTTTGACGGGTCAAAAAGAATGGTGCATGGGGAGGTGGACATCCCTGTAAAAGTGGGTTCCCATACCTTTGAATCCACCTTCTATGTAATGGATATCAGGCCATCATACTCTTGTTTGTTGGCTCGCCCTTGGATCCATGAAGTTGGGGCCGTTACTTCTACGCTGCACCAAATGCTGAAGTATCCAGTGAAGGGGAAGATTGTCACTGTACATGGTGAAGAGGAGTATATGGTAAGCCACTTGAATTCTTTCAGGTATGTGGAGATGGACGGGGAATTCATAGAGACTCCTTGTTAAAACTTTGAAGAGGTTCCCCAGATTATGGCATCAACCGAGGCCATCACTAGTGCGCCGAATATCATCAAATATCCTATGAAGATGGCTTCTCTTAAGGACGCCAGAGCGTTAGTTGAGGAAGGTGGGTGTACCATTTGGGGACAACTCCCTGATTTTCCTTATAAAACTGACAAATTTGGTTTGGGCTTTACCTTAGGAGCTCAAAGAGCTGTTCGACGCGCTCGGCCTAGAGGACCTCCCCTACGCATTAGCAATCGTGGGGTTAACGCTATTGAAGACAGTGATGAGAATTCTGATATTGACAGTTGGATCTACCCTACTACCAACGGTGGACCTAGTAACTGGACGGCCAAAGATTTTGTGCCAATTTCTTTTGTTCAGCAGTAACTGTCTTACTTATTTTTCGAATTTGTAATAAAAAATTTAAACTCTATGACCTTGTGTCTTACCCGAGGCACAATGGTTTTGTTTGTGAGAGTTATTATATGTCATTTTCATATGTCATCAATAAAACATTGGATGTTTCTTGCATATAAATTTTATGCTCTTTGTTTTTCTTTTCTGCTTTTCAATACAGCTAGGCTCTTACGCATACTCACATATCAAACTGCATATCCATATCCACTTTGGATCCCATTGATAATAGTTCTGCTATTTTCAGTTATAACTTCGAAAATCCGATCAACCAAGCCGAGGACGGAGGTGAAGAAGATTTTGAGGTTCCTGGAGAACTTGCTAGACTGTTACAGCAGGAAGAGAGGGCTATACAGCCTCATGAAGAGCCAATGGAGACGATAAACTTGGGCATGGAGGTAGAAAGAAAAGAAGTCAAGATCGGCGCAAATCTGGAGACTAATGTCAAACAGCGGCTGATACAGATGTTGCGCGACTATGTCGGGATCTTCGCCTGGTCATACGAAGACATGCCGAGTTTAGACACTGATATTGTGGTACATCGTCTGCCGACTAAAGAAGATTGTCCTCTGGTTAAATAGAAGGTCCGCCGTATGCGCCCTGAAATGTCAGAGAAGATTAAAGCAGAAGTCATGAAACAGTTAAACATTGGGTTCCTAATTGTCACCTCCTATCTGCAGTGGGTTGCTAACGTCGTTATGGTACCTAAGAAGGATGTAAGGTACATATGAGTGTGGACTACAGAGACCTGAACAGGGCAATCCCTAAGCTACAGCACAAAATCTTCTCCTTCATGGATGGTTTCTCTGGCTACAACCAGATCAAGATGGCACCTGAAGACATGGAGAAGACAACCTTCGTCATACAGTAGGGCACCTTTTGTTACAAGGTGATTCCTTTTAGGTTGAAGAATGGTGGGGCAACCTATCAGCGAGCCATGATCGCCTTATTTAATGACATGATTCACCATGAGATAGAGGTATACGTGGATTACATGATAGCCAGGTCTAAAACCGAGGAAGAACACCTGGATCGTCTACAAAATCTATTTGACAGGTTGAAGAGGTTGAATCCGAACAAGTGCACCTTCGGGGTAAGGTCTAGTAAGCTTCTGGAGTTCATCATCAGTGACAAAGGTATTCAGGTAGACCCTACAAAAGTAAAGGCCATACAAGAGATGTCGGCTCCCCGTATTGATAGAGGTTTTTTGGGACGCCAGAACTATATCGCCAGGTTCATTTCACATCTGACTGCTACTTGTGATCCGATCTTCAAACTCCTGAAGAAAGATCAAGTGGTAAAGTGGAATGATGAATGCCAGATCGCTTTCGAAAGAATCAAGGAATACCTTCAAGAACCACTAATTTTGATGCCTCCGGTTGAAGGAAGACCTTTGATATTGTACTTAACATTGCTAGACAATTCAATGGGGTGTGTGCTGGGGAAGCATGATGAGTCTGGTCGAAAAGAGCATACAATATACTACCTTAGCAAAAAGTTTACCGACTGTGAAATAACATACTCACTGCTCGAGAAAACTTGTTGTGCTTTGGCATGGGTTGCTCACCGACTAAGACAATATATGTTGACCCATACTACTTTGTTGATATCTAAGATGAATCCAATCAAGTACATCTTTGAGAAGCCCGCCCTCTCCGGAAGAATAGCAAGATGGCAGATGATCCTAACCGAATATGATAACCAATATAAAACCCAGAAAGAAATTAAAGGAAGTGTAGTAGCTGATAATTTGGCACATCAGACCGTGGATGATTACGACTCCATGAATTTTAAGTTCTCGGACAAGAATATTATGCTAGTGACTGACTATGAAGAACCCGGACGGATGAAGGACCTGAAGAAGGATCCCGATGGACTATGGTTTTTGATGGAGCTTCGAGCGCACTCAGTAATGGCATTGGTGCTGTAATCATATCTCCTGAGGGCTGCCATACCACTTTCACTGCCCGACTATGCTTCAACTGCACTAACAACATGATGGAGTATGAAGCTTGTCTCATGGGTATCAAGGCTTCTATCGACCTAAGGATCAAGTTCTTGAACATTTTTGGTGATTCAGTTAGCGGATGCGATAGCTACCATGTCTTCTATGTTCAAGGTCAGGGGGGACAACAAAGCTCCCTGAATCACCATTGAGAGGTTGGATGAACCAGCACACTACTTTGAGATTGATACTGAAGAGGTAGAAAATAAACCCTGGTTTCACGAAGTAAAAAGGTATCTCGAGGCTCAAGAGTATCCCAAGGGGGAATCCGTCAACGATAAGAAGTTTCTGAGAAGGTTCGTCGCGAAATTCTTCCTCAGTAATGGAATCCTCTATAATCACATCCATGACTCTACCTTACTATGGTGTGTAGACAAGAGCGAAGCGGAGAGGATTATGACAGATCTACACGAAGGTACCTTCGGAACTCATTCCATTGGATATACCATGGCTAAGAAGATCCTACGGGCCAGATACTATTGGTCCACTATGGAAGCAGATTGTTATCAACACTCCCGAACTTGCCATAAGTGCCAAATCTATGCTGATAAGGTGCATGTGCCTCCGGTTCCTTTGAATTTCTTGAAGGCTCCTTGGCCATTTGCAATGTGGGGCATTAACACGATCTGAGATATTAGACCCACCACTTCTAATGGGCATCGCTTCATCTTGGTGGCCATTGATTACTTCATGAAGTGGGTTGAAGCTGCCTCTTTTGCTACCGTTACCAAGAATGTTATGGTGCAGTTTATCAAGCATAACCTGATTTGTCGGTACGGTGTGCCCGAAATAATCATCACTGACAATGGTATGAATCTCAATAACACGATGATCACCGAGCTCTGTAAGCAATTCAAGATACAACATCATAATTCTTCCCCCTACCGAATGAAGATGAATGGCGTTGTTTAAGCTGCTAACAAAAACATCAAGAAGATCATACAGAAGATAACAGTGACATACAAAGACTGGCATGAGATGTTACCATTTGCTCTTCATGGGTACCGCACCTCAGCACGGACGTCAACAAGGGCAACACCCTATTCTTTGGTATAAGGCATGGAGGCAGTCCTACCTATTGAGGTCCAGATCCCTTCTCTAAGGATTATGAAGGATACGGGTTTGAAAGAAGACGACTGGATCCATAATCGACTTGATCAACAGAATCTGATCGATGAGAAGAGACTTACTGCTGTCTGTCATGGTCAAATGTATTAAAAATGGATGATCAAGGCTTTCAACAAAAAAGTCAGATGCCAAGAATATCAAGTCGAGGATCTAGTGATCAAGCGCATCATACTGCAGCAAGGTGATCCCAGGGGCAAATGGACTTCCACATACGAAGGGCCATTTGTGATCAAAAACTTTTTCTCGGGTGGAGCCATTATTCTGACCACCATGGACGGTGACGACCTTCCTCACCCTGTCAATGCAGACATAGTGAAAATATACTACACATGATTAAAGACCCGCTAGGTTGACTGTCCTAGGCAAATATAAGGGCTTCCCGGCGAACCAAAAGGGTTCGGGAAAATACAGGATGAAAACGAAAAAAATTATACACCCGGTAAGTCGAAAACCTGAAAAGGCGGCTTAGGCAAAAAAGGGTATCCCGGTGGATTGAAAACCAGAAAGGGCGGTCCAGGAAAAATTTATGGATTTAAAGCGTATCACTATGCCCCATTGGGTCACCTTGCGATTATACCTCAGTATCAACTATCAAGCTCGAACAACACCGATCAATCTAATCAGCTTCGGACAAGCAGCAAAGTGATGGGACGCTCGAAGACATAGCGGCAATAGCATAATTGAAACTTAAATGGGATTATTGCACATAGTTGTTTTCTTTTCGTTGTACAGAATATTGTATAGCTTCTATTTTTACGGCACCGTTCTCTTACTATAGCGCCAGTTTCCTTGTACAAAATTGTATGTTATAGGCCAACTTCAAAAAATTAATACAAGTCATTTTTACAAAACCATTTGTTTTTCTTTTTCTGTTTTGTTTTGCAAAAACGTCCAATGATTTATTCTTGACATATGAATTTGAATATAATTTCTATTCACAAATATTCACATAAGAAACGGAAAGATAATTGCTCGTAACTTAAGAAACATGGGCAAAAACTAAAAAAATGTCAAACCTGACAGTTACTCTGTCCAGCAGGTACCGAGGCAGAGACAACTTTGAAACACAGTCATCAGTATATACAACGTCGTGACGTCTATACTAACCACAAAGTAGAGGCAATGAAAGTTTTGTCATCGGCTTCCCCAAAACAGGAGGTACTCTCCCCAGCCGAGTTCCTTCAGAAAACTGACATTTATATTCCCCAGCCGAATTTCATAATCACAAGCGGGTTATAAAGTTCTCTCCCTAACAGAGTTTATTTCTCTGAATACAAAAGCTCAATCCCAGAAAGAACTTATCCCTTCAACTATAGAAGTCCATCCTCCAACAAAGTCATTTCCCCGCAGAGTTATTCTCAAGTAGAGTCTGTCCCCGGCAGAATATTCGTGAATAGGGAGCAAATCTGCAGCATAGTCATCTTCGTTCACCGTCCCCAGCGGAAGTAGAAGAACCACGGTTTTCTACAACAATCAGGAACGCTATCTCCAATACTTTCTAACAGCAATCAGGGATTTATTTTCCCAGACTCGGATATGTCACAATAGCATCTTGTGTTCATACATCATGACATGCGCATACATATTGCATACAACATAATCTCATTTTTTTAGAACATCATCCCACCATGCATTTCATGCATCGCATATAATTAACCCTGTTATCTTTTCAGGAAAGACAATTATCATCAACAATCCTAGCAGTTATACGTGTCACCTCTGCAGACAACTAATGGAAAATCAGTTCCCGAAACCAAACGGGTCAACCAACCCACATGATTAAACGAAGAAACCTTACCCAGGTTCCTTCCCGGTTCAGATGCAGTTTTACCAAACTCCTCTCGAAGTAACCCTACTATCCAGGTTCCTTCCCACAAGCCCTACTATCCAGGCTTTCATCTCGAAGTAACGCTACTATCCAAGTTCCTTCCCATAAGCCCAACTATCCAGGCTTTCATCTTAAAGCAACCCTACTATCCAGGTTCCTTACCATAAGCCTTACTATCCAGGCTTTCATCTCGAAGTAACCCTACTGTCCAGGTTCCTTCCCATAAGCCCTACTATCCAGGCTTTCATCTCGAAGTAACCCTACTATCCAGGTTCCTTCCCATAAGCCCTACTATCCAGGATTTCATCTCGAAGTATCCCTACTATCCAGGTTCCTTCCCATAAGCCTTACTATCCAGGCTTTCATCTCGAAGTAACCCTACGACCCAGGTTCCTTCCCATAAGCCCTATTATCCAGGCTTTCATCTCGAAGTAACTCTACGACCCAGGTTCCTTCTCATAGCCCTACTATTCAGGCTTTCATCTCGAAGTAACCCTACGACACAGGTTCCTTCCCATAAGCCCTATTATCCAGGCTTTAATTTTGAAGCCACCCTACGACCCAGGTTCCTTCCCATAAGCCCTACTATCCAAGCTTTCATCTCGAAGTAACCCTACGACCCAGGTTCCTTCTCATAAGCCCTACTATCCAAGCTTTCCTTTCGAAGTAACCCTATGACCCAGGTTCCTTCCCATAATCCCTACTATCCAGGCTTTCATCTTGAAGTAACCCTACGACCCAGGTTCCTTCTCATAAGCCCTACTATCCAGGCTTTCATCTTGAAGTAACCCTACGACCCAGGTTCCTTCTCATAAGCCCTATTATCCAGGCTTTCATCTCGAAGTAACCCTACGACCCAGGTTCCTTCTCATAGCCCTACTATCCAGGCTCTCATTTTGAAGCAACCCTATTATCCAGATTCATTCTCTCTTATCTCCAGACAACAGTTTACTACACTGTAAGACCTGGACCTGACCAGACACGAATTATTTCACATCTCCCCAGTAAGTCATTGTGCAGCCTGGACCCTGACCAGATATACAGCTCACTTTTGTCTCATCAATCAAGAGTCAATTCCCCAGTAGAGTAATGGACAACCGAAGCTCATATACTCTATTTCCCAGGACATAAATCAACATTCCCCGGCGAAGTCTTCCTCAACGGCAGGTACAAGAATTTTTGCAAAGGAATCTCTTATGCAACCAATATCTTTTCTGGATGGCATATTTAAGCCCATCTCAAATAATTCTCTGTCGACTTCCAAATGGCATTTGTAAGCCCATTCCCGATATTACCAATCAGTATTACTTCATGCGAGTGCAAATTTCTGGGCACTCTAGTGTTCAATCATCTTCCACCTTTAGATCACGAAAGGCAAACCAGCCGATCTACATCCTCAGGTTTAAGAAGATTGAACAGGGGCAGCTGTTGTACTCCAAAATTTTCTCTCTCATTTCACTCAAAGGCATGCCTCTAGTGGTCCTCAACTTCTCAAGTTTGACTAAGGGTTGACCAGACAAACTCTCTCTTAAAGCAATAAATCTCCAATTAGGGTTTCCATTTTCATCAAGATGGGTGAGCTCCAAAGTACTAAAATCTTTTCCATGGTCTTAATATGTTCTCAAGACCATCCATGTCAAGTTTCATGCCTTGCACAAGAAGTTTTCTCAGTCAACTGCTCATATGCCTAAAAATCAACTGTACTAGGTCAAAAGTCAACTGTGACCCTCATGCAGTCAAACTTTAATATTTTTGGTCGACATCAACATTTTGAAGTAATATCCATCATTTTATCAAGGTTTGATCATGATTCCTCAAGGAATGCCCCAAATTCATCAAAACTAAAAAGTTTCTAAATTAGGGTTTCTATAGGAAAAGTCAACCAAACTTTGACCAGGCATAACTTTCTCATACTTTATCAGGAACACCCTCTTAGGGTCAAAATTGAGAGAGATATGAATTGTCAAAGTTGGCCATTTTTGGAAATTGGCACAAAGTCAACCATGCCCAAAATGCATTTTTCTTCAAATGGGCCCAACTTGTTATGCTTGAAATACACTCCTAGCCTGGTCCACGACCCAAATATATTTCTATGCACTATTGGCTTTATTTATTTAATTTATTTTGATTTTAATCATTTAAAAATAAATCAAATCAAGTAAATGATATAAAAATAATGAATATTTGTTTTGATTTGATTTTGAATTGAATTACAATCCAAATATGCTGTATAATACCAAGAAAATTCGTGCAAGCTTGGAAAGGGAGGAAATCTTCAAATTTGGAAAGATTTGAAGCATAATGAAATCATATTCATATCTTTGATTCTTGCCAAAAACAATACCCTAATTTGATTCACATACATATACAGAGGTATTGTGAACCCTAACAGAAGAACACAGACGCGGAGCCTGCCTCAAGGAGTCAAACAAATTTCAAAATTTTCAAAGAAAATTGAGACTTGAATTTATCTCTACAGGCCGATTCAAGCCATTCCAAGGATCAAATCACGTTCCTGGACATTCATTGAAGCTATTTCATCCCTTGCCAAGCTCTGAAGCATCAAGAATTACGTTCAACATCCATCACGGTTTGCCTCTTATGCTCAATTTCAATTTCAATTATTTACCCATCATAAGTATGTTTTAATCATATATTCATGTTTAATATCACATTTGCAATGTTTCTGGATGCTTTAATTTGAGTATGGATGCAGGAATCACACGATGCCATTTTTAGGGTTTGGAGCTTCAATTTGGGATCTTTTGATATAGGCCAAATTGGACCAAAATAAGGACATTGTTGTACCCAAAAATTTTCCCTCTCATTTTATCAAGATTTCCCCTCACAAGACTCTCTGGACTCAAGACTAAATTAGGGTTTTGCTCTGCTTAAGACATCTCCTTGCACTGATGACCTAAATTAGGGTTTGAGTTTGCATAGGTATTTTTGGATTTTCAATGCTCAAAGTGACTTTCATAATTCATGTTGGACTTATAAGATTGTCCATGCCAAGTTTCAAGCCTTGAATCAAATTTTTACCCAGTCAATTGGACAGTTGACCTAGAAATCAACTGTATTGGGAAAAAGTCAACTGTGGCCAATTTACAGTCAAACCTCATAGTTTTTGACCCACATCAACATTATAGACTCATATGAACCATTTGATCAAGTTTGGACCATAACTCCTCAAGAAATTTGATCAGATCATCAAAAGGGCAAAATGGTTATTTTTAGGGTTTTGACTGCACAAGGGCAATTTATGATTTTTTAACCTAGCAAAATGGCAAATTGGGTTCAAGCATGGACACAAGGACTCAATGGAATCATCTTGACCTATTCAAAAGGTTCAAAGAATCCCAAATGCATTGGATTGACAGATGAATTTTTCAGTCAACTGATCAAAATTTGACTGTACACTGAAAAGTCAAACTTTGACTTTTTGGTCAAAATCAAGTGCCAAGGGTCATTTTTCATCAACAGGTGTCAAAACATGAAACTTGTTCGTCAAGAAACCCAATTTTGCAAATTAGGGTTTAAGTTTGAAAATTTTCATAACTTAGAATTTTTCTAAGTTATGAAATTTTCTTAATTTTTCCCAACTTTGCCCAACATTTTCACCATGATGTAATTTGATTCAAACAAAACTTCCAACATGAAAGTTGTAGTCCTCCACAAAGTCTACAACTTTTATTCACAAAGTTTTCTCAAAAGAAGCTTGGATCTCAAGTTATAATTTTTGGAACAAGGGTCCATGAAACTTTTAACTTAGGGAAATTTTGCCCTAGTTTAGGCAGGACTTTGACCCATCTTCATGGCCATTTTTCACATAGTTACACTTGGAATCTCAAATTACATTTCAAATATGGATTGTAGAGCATGTTTCAAGCTTTCCAAAAAGTCAAAGAAATTCCCAAAATCATTTGTGGTTATGGAGAATCGAAGGCTTGAAGTTAGCAAAAACTCACTTTTCATCCATGGCATGTTCATAGTGATACAAGTTGCAAACTCTAATCAGCTTTATTTGTACTTGATTACAGGTCTCAAAACCCTTTCATACTCAATAATTAAATGCAAATCCATTGGTCTAAGGCTTTGTTTTGGTCATTAGAGGAATGCACACAAGATTAATCCTTAAATAGAAAAAGCAACATTACCATTTTTGCTTAAATCTTGCTTTATGTCAAAACTGCATCCTTGAGCATTGAGCCATATCTTGTGCAGCAAATCAAATCCACTAACTTGAGGGGCCAAGAGCATGAGGTGCAGGCTGATAGATAGCCTGTACAGGCTTGTCTTGCATCATGTTTTGCTTTTGGCTTCATATACAAGAAACATGTCAAAATTCACACAACTTACACATCTGAGAAAACCAACCTTTGCAAGCATTTGAAACAATTTTCTCACATCCCTTTGAGCCAGAAACACGAGCCTTTGAGCCCTCAAACCTCCCATAGCACAAAATCAACATCACTTGGAAAAACAGGGCACTCCCTGCAGTTTGATTTCCATAGCACAAATCCCTCGTGCGTTTTGCCTCAAACTGGTTCAAACACCTTCCACATAACCTATCCAAGCTATCTCAACCCTTAAACACTGACTGTAACTCCATTTACAAGGTTTTCCATTTTTAATTTCAGCTTGTGCAGGTTGAGTTCTACAGACTTGTTCAAGCACATTCAAGGCAAGCTAGGCATTGGGGAAGGTCAGGGGAAGTTCAAGCAAGCTCCCAAACATCTCATGCCTCACTGAAAAGCTCCACATTTCCATACACGAAGTCAACTGAAACAGGTTTTTGTCAACTTCCTATCTCTCTATTTAGGAATAATTAGGCTTAGGTTTGTGAATAAAAAATGTAGTATTCATAGCCATGAAGCTGTACATATGCTCAGTTTTCATTTTAGTTAAGCATGCTAAGAGAATTTGGTCCATGAACTTCCTGAAAAAATTAGGTTAGGATTTAGGACCAGAGAAATTCTCTCTGGTCTTTGAGAGTTAGGACGAGTTTCTTATATGGTTGAATTCGTCTTGAAAAATGCTACAACTTTGATGTTATGTGTTTTTGCATTAGAGCACGTATGCAGGATCTGGCATTGTGTACAGGGCGCGCGCGTTTGTGAGCAAAGGTTGAAGACGAAGTCAATGGGCTGGGCTTGCTTTGGCTTTTTGTTTTTGACACCCCCCTTTTGCTGAATGCACCCCCTAGCCCAATTTCTTTACACTTTTATATTTTTGTATTTATTTTCATTTTCTGATTTTATTTTATATTTTCTAAACATAAAAATACCCAAAAATATTTTCATAAATTTTCACATTTATTTTTATTATTTTATTTTATTTTTAGACATGAAAATAATTATTAAGTAGAATATACTTTTATTTTATTTAATCAAAACTTTTAAACATTATAGAAATATTATATATTTTTGTTTTTTATCATTTATACCTATAAAAATAATATTTTTTCTCATATACTATTATTTATCTAAATATTTGTGTATATTTATATTTTATTTTTGTATATAAAATAATTAATATAATATATATTATCTTAAAACAAAAAAAAACTAGGGTTCTCACCCTTATTAAAAAATAATAATACTTTTTTTTAATATATTTTTTACACTTGAATATATTTTTATTTTTATTGTACATAAATAACACAGTTAATATATTTACTTTCTTAAAAAGAAAATTAGGATTTTACCCTTAATAAAAAAATATAATCTTTTATTTCTTTTTATATACACTAAATATTTTTTTACATACATAAAAAATAAACAAAACATTATTTTGCATATTCATATTATTTTGGCATATTTATTTAATTGATCATTTAAATATTTGTCCATTTATTTATAATGTATCATTTATTCAATTTGGATGTAATAGTAAAATTAGGGTTTTAATTTCTTGCCAAATAATCCCCATTCAAAAATTGTATCCCCATCCCCATAATTATATTGTAATAGTGGTAGATTTACTTTTACGCATTTATGCTTCCAATTATGCCATGATTAGAGATTAGGGTTTGTATGCAAAAAATCCAAAATCAAACAAATAGTTTGACCAATACAAAGACAAAAATGCATGAAAATGACAACACAATGCACACTTACACCCCTAGGGTTTCATCCACTTGTTTCCTTGAGAATTGGCCATGTTATGCATGTTGAGTACTTTGGCAAAACAAAAACAAAACAAAAGATCATAGTCCCTCGATGACGCTATCTTGGTTGCCTATACAAAATGATCTAGCCCCTTAAAAATTTGCCAAAGATACTTAGCACAATTGCTATCATGGTCAATACGATAACCCGCGCATGTCCCGTTTAACATCCTAATACAAGGTTGTTTACCAAATGCAATGGTAAAACAACACTGTCAAAAGGCTTAAAAATGTGTATGAGAGATCTTTGAGTAAAATAGGGTAGATAACTCTTAGTTACTTGATCAAAACTTGCAAAACATCCTTGCTATTTTCAAACACACTTCACAACACAATTTCAAAACATTTCCCAAATCAAACTTTCAAAACATTGAAACATCTTTTCAAAAGACAAAAACACCTTTGTATACATTCAAACAAGAATCATTATAAAGGTTGCCACAACAATGGCCTCTTTTCAAAACATCTTTCAAGACCACACACAAAGCACCATTTGAAACAATTGAAAAGCAAAAGCAAGTGATCTAAACAAGTAACTAAGAGCCCATGGATAACCATGGATGAAAAGGGTGCTTGCACCTTCCCTTTTCATAATCTACTCCCCAAACCCAAGAAAACATCTCAAAGGTCTTTCCTTTGCTTTTTGACCTTTCCTTTGGATAAAATAAAAAGTCGGTGGCGACTCTTGCTAAACCGAAACATTTGCGAACACAAACGCAAAATTCCAAGTCAGTTTTCCCACCGTATCACAGAATTGGAGACTCTGCTGGGGAATATTTGAAAAGTGGAGTAACCTTAGGGTTTAGATCACCTTTTACATGCTTATCTTGTTTGCTTTGATTGCTTTACATTTGGTTCTCTTGTTTTGGTTTGAATCCTCCACCCGGATTTGGGAAACATTCATAGGTAAATAGCAATACGTTGTAGAAACTGTGTGGGGTATACCGATATGGTTGAAGCAATAACTATATTAGTGTGACATATTTGTGGGAACCGGTAGCCTTTGAGTTAATCAAAGAGAATACGGGGTCGCTGAGTGATGTCATGAAGCACTAATGGACTTTTAGAACCTTTACTTGACCAACTTGGCCTTTTTTAGGGGTAGTGAGATGACCGGCTTTGGTGCAGTCCGAAGTTGGTAGATACTCGATACTGCACTCATTGAGGGTTATTTTCTTGGAATATTTCGGTCGCCAATTAAGTGGCTAAACTGAAACAATGAACACAAAAAATAATCAAGTGATATTGAGCTCCTTAGAACCCGGTTACTATTTATAGGACAGGTTGAGCCAACTAAACTTCAAGAGGGTACTTACCTATGAAACCCCATGAAAGCCTAAAACTAGGAACTTGTGTGACTTGTCTGTACATATATACTTGTGTATAACATCATAACATCATAAAGCATCATATGCATCCACTAACCATTTCAAGGGTTTGGATCTTCATCTTTGTCCTTGTTTTGTAGGTCATGGAATCT
Organism: Vicia faba; assembly: GCA_948472305.1. NCBI lineage: Eukaryota > Viridiplantae > Streptophyta > Magnoliopsida > Fabales > Fabaceae > Vicia > Vicia faba. Next base: position 1,182,196,115 of record OX451739.1, on the reverse strand, counting down.
CTTCGCAGAAAAACTATTCAGGTCAACCTTGTGAGAATTCCTCCTCAACTCAAGGAGCTTACTTCCAAGATTCCAGAGAATTCTCCCTTCAGTGAAAGACATGGTAGACTTCTCAACTTGGTCAACTCCAACATTGAAGAAGACATGGTGAAAGTTCTCTTCCAGTTCTTTGACCCCCTAAACCATTGCTTTACATTTCCTGATTACCAACTAGTACCTACTTTGGAGGAATTTTCTCAACTCCTGAGGATTCCTATTCTCCATCAACTACCCTACAACGGTACGGAAAGAGAACCAAAGTCTGAAGATGTTGCTCAAGCCCTAAATTTGCAACCATCTGATATCAAAGGTCATTGGGAAACTAGAAGTGGTGTCAAGGGTTTCTTGGTAAAGTTTCTATTTGAGAAGGCACAAGACTGCTGGAATTCTCTAGATCTGCAAGCTTTTGAGGAGATTGTAGCACTTCTTATCTATGGGTTGGTCTTGTTCCCAAACCTTGATCAGCTTATAGATGTGAATGCTGTCAAGATTTTCATATCTCAGAAATCTGTGCCTACATTGCTTGGGGACATCCTGTTGGTGATTTTAGTATCACCAATGTATTTTAGTAGTAATGTGATTTACTAAAGGCCGATGCAATTATGCGTTAAGCTTGGAAACGAGTTAGGGAAATGCGGAGTGCACGCTCGTCGAGCCAATGTATAATTGAATATGAATAATTGAAACGGGGTTCCAAGGGGCGAAGCCCCTAGCGGGGTACGGGGCAGCGCCCCGTTGGGGTTCCAAGGGGCGAAGCCCCTGGCGGGGTGCGGGGCAGCGCCCCGTTCGAAAATTTTGAATCCTTTTCTCCAACCGACATATCCGCTTTTCCGAGCAGGTGTGGCTTTTCGGTTTCAGTTATTGATCTCCTATATAAGGAGTCATTTGGCCTCGGTTTCAAAGACGAAAAACCGAGACTTTCTCTCTACATTTGTAATCAGTTTCTTTTGCCAGAAACAGATTATTCTTCGAGAATTATCCCCACAAAGATTTCGTGAACCCAGGCAAGAATAGGGTCGAAATACTTTGTTCGGAAAGTGTACGAACACGATTCTTCGAAGTTATCCAGGATTATCATACCCAAATATCTAACACATCCTACACTCATTTTACACACGAACAATGAGGAAAAGAGGTGTTCTCATGTGCAGTACTCCTCTTCTATCAAGGTGGTTTATTTCTCACCTTCCCCAGTCAGTCTTGAAGAATGAACAAGGCTTGAGGTGGTCACAACGATTGATGGCTCTCACACATTCTGATGTTCATCGGTGTTCTCAGTCCAGAGAAAATGTCATCATCATTGATCGTTATGGGGAATTCCCTAATGTCCCATTGCTTGGCATTAGGGGAGGCATTACCTACAACCCATGTTTAGCTCTAAGACAATTTGGGTATGCCCGAAGGGATGGCCCACATGACATGCTGATTCTAGACCTGGTTTTTGACTTCGACAATGACGCTCAAGGACTTCGACAAAGGTTTATCTGAGCATGGAGGATGCCCAACAAGGTGGACTGTAAGACACTGGGGCACAAGAATTCCATCCCCCTTGAGCCTTACCTCAAGTGGGTACAAACCCGCGCCCAGAGTCTTATGATGCCCTACCCCTACATTCTGCCTATGATCAAAGAGCCTGTTATGGAAGGAGAGGTTCCATACACCCTCCTACATCCTGACATGCCAACATCATTGGAAGAATTGCAAAAGAGTTGGATACAGCTCAAGGAAGAATGAAATACTTTTGAAGCCAGCTTCTACGCCAATGAGAAAAAGGTTTTAGAGCTTACCCATCGACTCCACGAAGATCAGAATCTCAACACTTACATCGCACCAAAGAAGATGTGCAATGTCTTTTTACATTAAGAACTTTGTAATATTTTGCCCATGAGGCATTTATGTACTAACAAATTTCTTCTTATTAATATGACGTGTGTTCTTTTTGTTTGCAACAACTTTGAATTTCTGAATCCTTGAATGCATTATATGAATAACATACCATTCATCATATGCATAAGCAGGTCTCCACACCAGGTTTCCTTATCTTTCTGCTGTTTATTTCAGCAAGATGGATATAGAGCAGACGATCAAAGATCTACAAGCACAGAATTCGCAGTTCCAACAACTCCTCGTGACCTTGGCAAAGGGTCAAGAGGACCTTAAAGCACTGTTAGAGAAGGAAAAGGAGAAAGAAAAGGAGAAAAGAAGAGTAAAAGAGTTGGTGTGGCTACTTTGGGTAGAAGATTTGAAGGTCAAGCTAGAAGAGTCCTTGATTTCCCCTCATCATCTGAAGAAGGGGCAGGAAAGGGAGCTGCAGTGCAACCTGAGTCTGTGGAAGAGGATAAAGAAGCGGATGAAGTTTACTCTGAGCTGGAGTACCCTCCTGCGGATGATAAGTATAAGAATCTGGAAGACCGGCTGGCAGCCATGGAGGTACAAAGAGTACCTGGGCTGGATTTCGAAGAACTAGGGTTGGTTGTTGGGATTGTCATTCCCTCTAAATTCAAAGTGCCTACATTTGCTAAATACGATGGTTTGTCTTGCCCGAAGATGTATCTGCGGTCTTACGTCAGAAAGATCCAACCTCACTCTTCTGATAAGGATCTATGGGTTCACTTTTTTCAAGATAGTTTGTCGGGTACACAATTGGACTGGTTCTACCAACTTGAAAGATCTGATGTACATAACTGGGAGGATTTGGCTACTGCCTTCTACCGACAATATCAATATAACGCATATTTAGCCCCTACTCATACTCAACTACAAAGTATGGGTGTTGTACCCCAAAATTTGCCCTCTCATGTTTTCCAAAGTCTTCCCCCTGCATGGTTGACCAGAAACCCTTGCCTAAGGAAAAAGAAAATTTTTGAGTGGTGCTTTAAGTACCTTTCGATTGGCATTCTGAAAGACCCTTCGATTGGTATTCTGAAGGAGCCTTTCGATTGGCATGGAAAATACTTCGATTGGCATTATGGACAAGCACTTCGATTGGCATTGTGTCAAGGCCTTCGATTGGAATTCTGAAAGACCTTTTCGTTTGGCACCCTGGGCCAAGCCTCTCAATTGGCATGCCAAGGTGTGATCGGTGGATCTGGAACTGACTGTTTAACGCTGGTTCGCGAAATGTCGCGGAAGCAAGAGTCACCACTGTCTTTTATTTTCTCCAAACATGGACAGGACAAAAGCACAGCAAAATTCCTTATGAGATTATCTCTCGGTTCGGGAGGTAGATTTATAGAAAGGGAAGGTGTTAGCACCCTTTCTATCCATGGTTATCCATGGGATCTTAGATACTTGCTCATTGTGTTTTCAAAATGCTTGCTTTTCAATTGTGAGTGGGTTTGAAAAAAGTTTCGTTTAAAGATTTCTGAATAACTCTTGTATCTGTCCTCAAGAGTGTTTGAAAAATTGTTTTGAAAGCTTTTTGAAAGTGTCGGTGTGAAAAGAGTTTTGATTTTTTTTGAATTAGAGCAAGTATCTATGAGTTATCTACCTACCCTAAGGAATTAGGCTGTGTAAATGTCCTTAAGGTAGTGTCATCCCACCATTGAGAGGTAGGTAGCACCACCGTTGGAGGTGTTCGGGTCAATTCGAGTTTAGGGGACAGTGTGGTCACCAGAGCAACAGTAGGACACCTTAGAAGCTACCCTTATGTCATTGATCCTTTTTAATTCAGAGGCAACCATTTCGAGGCAACTGGATCATGTCATGGACATAAGGACTTACTAAAACGTCCTATACTCGACGACCACGTTTCGAGGGCAAGGCAACAGCGAGGCGTACCCTAAGAGTGGTGTGTGAATTTGTGTGTTATTTTCAGTTATGTTTTATCTTGTACATGTATCATGGTGATCTACGCTTGTTTTTAATTTAGGCCATTCATTCTTTCATGCAAAGTTTAGCAGTTTAAAAGTGCGGAAATTAAAGTGCGGAAAGATAAATCCTACGCTATTACAAGGCGCAGGTCTATACATCGCCAAATTAACAAAGACCCGTTTTGAATAAAAAATGCGGAAAGTAAATAAATTCCTAATTACTATTACATCTGAGAAACAGTTACATAATGATCGAAAGAAATAATGCGTGAAAAGAATTAAAATTAGGACGTCCGAGGGTTTTGACCCTTTGCATGAAATTAAATTAAATTAAAGTCCAATTAATTATTTAATTAAAGAAAAGAAAGTGTTTTAGTGTTTTTTTGTATTTATGAAAAATAAAGAACAAGAATTAAAAGGAAACCCTAAATATAGATTATTTTAATTATTAATGAAAATATTAAAGTTAACCTAATTTACTAGTTAATTAATTTATTTACATGTTTATTTACAAAATTAATGATAATTAATAATAATGATAAATAATGATGATTAATAATTTATTTAAGAAAAAGATGAAAATGTCAAAAAAACCTAATTCTAGATACTTTTTACTTATTAAGAAAAAGATTAAAGTTTAAAAACCTAAATTAAACTAAGTTAATTGTTAGAGTTTATTTACAAAAAAATAGGTTAGTGATGAAATTAATAATAATTAAATATATTTGTATTTTTTGATTTTTCTGTTTTTATTATAGAAAATTATTTTATGGTGAAAAAAACAATTAAAACAATTAAAAAAGAATTAGAAAAGAAAAGAAAATTAAAAAGGATGCAAACCAATGGGGGGTTTCAGGCCCAAGGGGAGGTTTTTTTGAACGGTCTGCATTCTTTGGCCATTGGATTGGGTTTCATGGCCATTTGTGTTCTGGCTGTTGGCCATTTGTGTTCTGGCCTCAATGTTCCTTAATCTTCTCAGGATGTCTGTCTCGCCATGTATTGGTGTCATGCATAAGTTGTTCTTTTGGCCATTTGGCTTTTGGCTTTTGGCTTTTGGCCATTTGGCTTTTGGCTTTTGGCCATTTGGCTTTTGGCCTCAACGTTCCTTAATGAACCTGCATGGGATCCTGTCTAAATCTGCAGTGTTGAATCTCATGAACACATTAAATAAAATCATAAAATGCAAATAAAGCCAATATATGAAAAAATTTAATGTTTAGGCATAATATGGCATGTATAAATGATTATACCCTTTTGATCATGGAGATCAAATCAATCTTACCCTCACTGGAAAATTAGTGAAATGAATGCTTTTATGCCTTTTGGATCATGGAGATCAAGCCAGCCTTACCCTTACTGAAGAAGTAGTGAGGTGTTGGTTTGTAACTGTGATGGCTTGTTTGTAGTGAGAGAGGGATTTGTAATAAGGATTCTTGAAAGAATTTGATATTTTGACAGTGTTGTGGCCAGGTTTTTTCTCTCTTTTTTTCCTCCCTGGTTTGTGTGAAAAGAATGTGATTATATAATGGAAATTAGGATAAAGAAAATGGGCTTTGAATGTGCAATTGGGCCTCCAATATTCACTTGAGTTCGTCACTTTCCAGGCTAAATCGCAGGGACTTAAGTGCAATTTTTGAAGTTGAAATGTGAAAACAAAATGTAGCTAACATCGATAACTAACTCATGTCCGAAAATCGGCTCAATCGGATAAACGGTGAATTAGTTATGAATTTTTGAAGTTTCAGCTCAGACAAACTTATTTTGGGCTCCAGTGTCGACTCTGACACGTTCTTCAATAAAAAACTGGTATTGATCGGAGCATAATCCGGTCTCGACTTTTGAAGCAAAGTTGTAGATCTATGAGTCAGTGACCTTGTGTAAAAATATGAGCCCAATCCGATAAAAATTGACCGAGTTATGAATTTTCGAAGTTTCGGCCCAGATGAAATAATATTCAGCATTTAGGATTTTCAGCGTGTCACGCATTCTGAGCAAAAAACGAAGGCCTTTTGAATACCGTTTGAACTCAATACCTTCTGTGAAAATGTAGCCAACTCAATTTGTAAAATTTTGGCGCCAGAACCAGCTCGATACGATGAAAATCGACCAAGTTATGATTTTCTGAACATGACGCAAATAAACTTCTGTCACAAATTTTCTGTATGAAAATACTTGATAAATCCACATTTTTGAAGACCTTCTGATCGAAATTGGCTTCCAGCCATGAGAGATGAAAACGTAGATAATGTCAAGACGGAATTTTGGCCACCGGAACGGGTTCAAAACGAGCCACGATCTTCAAGTTATGAATTTTTTAGCGCGTAAAAACTGCACTTTCAGCACACTTTTTCACCATATTTCTTCGAGAAAACTCACACATCCGGATACCTTCTTTAAAGAATTGACTCTTGAGCCGAACCTGAATTTGAGAATACGTTATCAGAGATATCTTGGTGAAAGAATAACTGAATATGACGCGCCGGGTTGGACTTGTGAATTTTTCTTGAAATATTTTGAGAAATATGGGAGGGCAAATTTTGGGGTACAACAGTTGCCCCTGTTCAATCTTCTTAAACCTGAGGATGTAGATTGGCTTGCGTGCCTTTCGTGATCCAAAGGTGGAAGATGATTGAACACTAGAGTGCCCATAAATTTGCACTCGCATAGTAGAGTATCAGCAACGTGATGGCGGGAATGGGCTTACAGATGCCATTTGGAGAGATGACGGATAGGAGGATGGGCTTATAGATGCCATTTGGAGTTGTGACAGAGCCTTGTCGGGAATGGGCTTATAGATGCCATTTGGATACTGTTGGTATGTGGATGGGCTTACAGATGCCATCTAGGTGTTGATCGCGTAAGAGATTCCTTAGCGAGAACTTGCGTACCTGAGAAAGAAAGATAATTACCTGGCCTGTTACAGGAGTTGATCTTCAAACTCTTTATGTAGATGTGCCCTGGCTGGATACAGGAATCGACTCTTTAAACTCTTCAGACGTGCCCTGGCAAGATACAGGAATCGAGTCCGGAGAATATAGTCATCAACAGATACACCCTGGGAAGATACAGGAATCGGATCTTCGAACTCTTCAGACGTGCCCTGGCAAGATATAGGAATCGAGTCTGGTAATGTTAGTCGTCAACAGATACACCCTGGCGAGATACAGGAATCGGATCTTCGAACTCTTCAGACTTGCCCTGGCAAGATACAGGAATCGAGTCTGGTAATGTTAGTCGTCAACAGATACACCCTGGCAAGATACAGGAATCGGATCCTCAAACTCTTCAGACGTGCCCTGGCAAGATACAGGAATCGAGTCTGGGATTCGGAAAGGTTGGTGAGTTGTCTCTACTGACAGGTTATTTCTATGGACGGGTGGTCTTTAACGACGAGTCTCTATAATGACGGGTGTCTATAACAAAGAGTGTCTATAACGACGAGTGTCTATACGACGAGTGTCTATAACGACGAGTGTCTATGACGACGAGTGTCTATAACGACGAGTGTCTATGACGACGAGTGTCTATGACAACGAGTGTCTATGACGACGAGTGTCTATGACGACGAGTGTCTATGACGACGAGTGTCTATAACGACGAGTGTCTATAACGACGAGTGTCTATGACGACGAGTGTCTATAACGACGAGTGTCTATGACGACGAGTGTCTATGACGACGAGTGTCTATGACGACGAGTGTCTATAACGACGAGTGTCTATAACGACGAGTGTCTATAACGACGGGTGTCTATAACGACGAGTGTCTATAACGACGAGTGTCTATAACGACGAGTGTCTATAACGACGAGTGTCTATAACGACGAGTGTCTATAACGACGAGTGTCTATAACGACGAGTGTCTATAACGACGGGTGTCTATAACGACGGGTGTCTATAACGACGGGTGTCTATAACGACGGGTGTCTATAACGACGAGTGTCTATAACGACGAGTGTCTATAACGACGAGTGTCTATGACGACGAGTGTCTATGACGACGGGTGTCTATAACGACGGGTGTCTATAACGACGGGTGTCTATAACGACGGGTGTCTATAACGATAAGTGTCTATGACGACGGGTGTCTATAACGACGTGTGTTTATAACGACAGGTGTCTATGACGACGGGTGTCTATAACGACGGGTGTCTATAACGACGGGTGTCTATAACGACGAGTGTCTATAACGACGAATGTCTATAACGACGAGTGTCTATAACGACGAGTGTCTATGATGATGAGTGTCTATGACGACGGGTGTCTATAACGACGGGTGTCTATAACGACGGGTGTCTATAACGACAAGTGTCTATGACGACGGGTGTCTATAACGACGGGTGTCTATAACGACGGGTGTCTATGACGACGGGTGTCTATAACGACGGATGTATATAACGACGGGTGTCTATGACGACGGGTGTCTATAACAACGGGTGTCTATGACGAAGGGTGTCTATAACGACGGGTGTCTATGACGACGGGTGTCTATGACGACGGGTGTTTATAACGACGAGTTTGCATCAGAAAAATCTCTGATTTAAATGGATTTGTCTTCTTTGACTGGATTTGAGAATTTGACTGCATCTTTCCTGAAAGATAAAGGTCAGTCATATGTAGTGGATGATATGGATCAAGCAATGATGTTCTCAACATAAATGAGATTGTATGACATGATGCGTATATGCATGTATCATGATGTATGACGATGTAATGTTTTTGAATGTATCTTCGTCTGGGAAAATAAATCCTTGACGAATGCCGGGAAGTTTGTTGAATCCTGGGCTGACGTTGAAGAGTAGAGTTCTTCGTTTCCACTGGGGAGGATGATTACAAGAATAAACCGGTAGGAGAAGATGACTCCGTTGGGGAATGAACTTGTTGAAGATATTACTCTGCGGGGAATTACTCTGTGGGAAGAGATACTTCACTGAGATTTGATGATAACTCCGCTGGGGATTTCGTTGTTGTGCTCTGTTGGAAATGAAGGTATCTTGGTCGCATTCTTCAGCTGAACTTACCTTGGCACTTCGGTGGACAGGGCAACCGGATCATTTAGACAACTCATTATTGCCCCAGTTTCTGTTGGAGAAGAAGGTACCTGTGAAGGTGTTTGATGACTGCCAATTGACAAATCTTCTTCTGGTAGGCAAGTGACGAGATGACAGGACATAGTCGTACGCTTTGATCCCTAACTTTTGCCTGGACCGCCCTTTCGGGTTTTCAGTCCACCGGGATACCCATTTTTGCCCAAGCCGCCTTTTCAGGTTTTCGACTTGCCGGGTATACAGATTTTTTTCATTTCATCCCTCATTTTTGCCCGAACCCTTTTGGTTCGCCGGGAAGCCCTTATTTTTGCCTAGGTGTGTCAACCTAGCGGGTCTTTGATTACGCGTAGTATTTTTTCCGACTATGTCCATGCTCTCAGGATGTAGGGAGGTGCCCATATTATTGTGTTGCCATGTTACCAGAAGATGTCTGATCGTGCAAGATTTGTTGCTGAAATTCCTGTCCAATGCCCCAAGTGTCTCAGATGGAGAGTTGCCCCTAGCTGCTTGGCATCGTTGAGAGATTCTCTGGATCTTGACTTAACTGCCCCAGCTGGTAGACCATGATCATGCCGTGCCCCTTGATTGGAGATGCTCTTATTCATTAGACTTTCGTCATGCGAATTTCTCTACTGTTCAAACAACTAGTCATATGCAAGCAATGTTATATTAGAAATGCAAAGCTTATGTCTGTCTTGAAGTTTTTTTAAAATGCATTTTTTAGTAAAACAAGTGAATTTTGTAAACTGCGATGTCAACTCGTTATTTTACCGCAAGCCTTAAGGAGTCAGGATACCTTTTGTAACAGTATGCTTTCGAACTAACCCATGCTTCAGCTAGGACTCTTTAAGGGTTATAACGTGGCCTGGTTCACGGTTTAAGAAACAAAGGATAAAGGCTCAAATTATTTGTACCCACCCGTTCTTCGTGATGTTCTTCAAACCTAAGCTCAGTTGATCGTGCGTTAGACCTTGTTTGAGTCTTTGTTCTGATGTTCCAATGATGGTTAAGATATTGATGATTTATTCTGAATAGGTAGTCATTTTTTGTTTTTGTTGAGGGTTTGTATGACCTCTTTCTTTTTGATTTCGCTATCCCTAAATTTTGCCTGAACTGTTTCTTTTGTGATTACAGTCAGCGGGATGCCCCAGTTTTGTAAGTCTCCTTCATAGGTTTTGACTTATTGGGTTTTTATTTTTGAGATATAATGACTGCCTATCCTTATGATTATTCGGAATCATCACTGTCTTCTTTTTTTTTTGTAAGGACCTCTTTGGTGCCATTTGTTATGCACTTGGATCAACTGAGAGAACTACCCTGCCCCAGGTTATGATAAAGGGTTTTAATTTTCGAAAAGAAAAACTCTTACTTCTTTGGCTCAGAGGGATTGTCGAGGGATTATCTTCCTTATTACTCCAGTGTTTAGGGATTGAAACAATGCATGTACCTCATCAGCGGGGTCTGTTCAAAAGCATACTGTAAGGATCATGGTATCGTTTTCGTCATCCTCCCTCAAGAGGCTTAGAATTTCTTAATCAAGAGTTGATCATCAAAAAATATGAAATCATTTTGAATATAGCGAATGCGAATATATTGTTTCAAAACAGACATATGCGATGCATTAATGAAATAACAATGTTTAACATGAATAAATGTTTGAACAGTCAAAAGAAAGTTACAACTTGAAAATTCTAATAACCAAAAGTCTTCTCATCTCAGGGCTTGTTACTTCAAATGGTGAATCCGGTAGGGATGGTAGAAACATTCAGCCTGACCCACTTGGGTGAAATCCACTGCTCCTTCATTAATCAGATCCTGGACTTTGTTCTTCAGAGCCCAGCAATCAGCAGTGTCATGTCCAGGACTATCAGAGTGGTATGCACATCTTCTGTCGGGATGATAGTTAGGAGCAGAGATGTTGGGGTTCCGGGGAGGAGCCCTTAGTGTAATCAGATTCAACCTCAACAGGTGTTGCAAGGCTTGAAACAGCGGCATGTTAAGCTGGATGAATTGCCTCTTGGACCTGCTTGGCTTACTCTGATCCACCTGTTGCTCTGGGCGAGGTTGATGTTGGGCTTGTGAAGTGGTAGCAACTTGGAGGGGTCTGTTCTTCACCATACCAGACTCTTGTCCTCTTGGAAGCTGATCAAAGACCTGGTCCCTGACTTGGACTGGTTGCTTCATATTGGATCTGTCTTGGTGGAGTTGACTGATCATGGTCCTCAACTCTTCTTGCTCCCGAGCTAAACCTTGGATGAGAGCCCTTTGCCCCAGCATCTGGGTTTTCATTGTATCTACCTCAGTTTGTAGACGTTTCAGTCGTTCGTCCTTGTCATCATCAGGACTTTTCTTGGCCAGATTCCCCATGAGGAGTGTCCTTAACTCTTCCTGCCCCTTGGATAGGCTTAGAAAGATCTCCCTCAACTGAGTTTCTTGAGCATGAAGACCCTGGTTATCTTGTTGGGAAGCCATTGCTGAAATAAACAACGAAAAAGGGTAAGCGACTTGCAACAAGGGTACCTGTTATGCAATGATATGTATGATATGCATGCAATGTTTTCAAGGACCTCGCGGGGTAAACAAGAAATTTGTTAGAGTTTGCATTTTGTAGCTTGATGGAAGGCACTGCATATTGTTGAGAGTCCTTCTTCCAGGGTCAAGGCTCACCATATCGAGTGGGTCATAGCCCCTGACAACTTTGGCTAGAGGAAAATAAATCCCCTTTGCCCCTTGCTATACAGTTTTGATTCATCATGACCTGCATCACAGACCCTTGAGATCCTTGAAATGGATTAGTACTTATGTAGGATGTATGCAATGGTATGATGGTATGATGTCATGTTATGTGTGGGGTGATATAAGTAACCCTGTTATAAGTCCAGATTAAGGACTGTAAACAAAACCTGCAAGAAACTCAAGTGTCAGATAACAAGCATGCAAGTAGTCAAGTACGAAAGCACACAAGTCACACCACAACCCTTAGAGTTTAGGCCAGCATGGGGTCTGGGTATTACCCTCTTTCAGTTTGTTGGTTAAGACCTGTCCTATCAGAAGTAACCGGGTTCTAGAGGATCCCAATATCACTGACTACCCTCAATCGGTCATAACTCCAGCATCGCAATCTTTTCTTGCGGCCAGAACCATCACGAGAGTTTAGCCTCAATGGGCGTAGCATACTGTTACTGTTCTATTGGCCAAGTTGGGTCATTTAAGGTTCTAAGGTCGGTTGGTGCTTAATGACTCATCGGAAGACCCATATTCTCCTCGTTGCAACACAAGGGATATCGGTACAGACCAAGGTGCCACACCAACATAGCCACTGCTTCACCCATGTCGGTCTACGCCGGACAGGTCCCTCACAGCTTATGCTACCTAACAGGGTATCCCCAGATCTGGGTTAGGATCTACGTAACTCCGATGCAACCCACAATAATAAAGCAAACAAGCACAACAATTGAAAACACAAGTGATCTTAGTCCTAAGGTACACCTCACTCTAAGTGTGTCCCCAGCAGAGTCGCCAGTTCTGTGATCGGTGGATCTGGAACTGACTGTTTTAAAGCTGGTTCGCGAAATGTCGCGGAAGCAAGAGTTACCACCGTCTTTTATTTTCTCCAAACATGGACAGGACAAAAGCACAGCAAAATTCCTTATGAGATTATCTCTCGGTTCGGGAGGTAGATTTATAGAAAGGGAAGGTGTTAGCACCCTTTCTATCCATGGTTATCCATGGGCTCTTAGATACTTGCTCATTGTGTTTTCAAAATGCTTGCTTTTCGATTGTGAGTGGGTTTGAAAAAAGTTTCGTTTAAAGATTTCTGAATAACTCTTGTATCTGTCCTCAAGAGTGTTTGAAAAATTGTTTTGAAAGCTTTTTGAAAGTGTCGGTGTGAAAAGAGTTTTGATTTGTTTTGAATTAGAGCAAGTATCTATGAGTCATCTACCTACCCTAAGGAATTAGGCTGTGTAAATGTCCTTAAGGTAGTGCCATCCCACCATTGAGAGGTAGGTAGCACCACCGTTGGAGGTGTTCGGGTCAATTCGAGTTTAGGGGACAGTGTGGTCACCAGAGCAACAGTAGGACACCTTAGAAGCTACCCTTATGCCATTGATCCTTTTTAATTCCGAGGCAACCATTTCGAGGCAACTGGATCATGTCATGGACATAAGGACTTACTAAAACGTCCTATACTCGACGACCACGTTTCGAGGGCAAGGCAACAGTGAGGCGTACCCTAAGAGTGGTGTGTGAATTTGTGTGTTATTTTCAGTTATGTTTTATCTTGTACATGTATCATGGTGATCTACGCTTGTTTTTAATTTAGGCCACTCATTCTTTCATGCAAAGTTTAGCAGTTTAAAAGTGCGGAAATTAAAGTGCGGAAAGATAAATCCTACGCTATTACAAGGCGCGGGTCTATACATCGCCAAATTAACAAAGACCCGTTTTTAATAAAAAATGCGGAAAGTAAATAAATTCCTAATTACTATTACATCTGAGAAACAGTTACATAATGATCGAAAGAAATAATGCGTGAAAAGAATTAAAATTAGGACGTCCGAGGGTTTTGACCCTTTGCATGAAATTAAATTAAATTAAAGTCCAATTAATTATTTAATTAAAGAAAAGAAAGTGTTTTAGTGTTTTTTTGTATTTATGAAAAATAAAGAACAAGAATTAAAAGGAAACCCTAAATCTAGATTATTTTAATTATTAATGAAAATATTAAAGTTAACCTAATTTACTAGTTAATTAATTTATTTACATGTTTATTTACAAAATTAATGATAATTAATAATAATGATAAATAATGATGATTAATAATTTATTTAAGAAAAAGATGAAAATGTAAAAAAAAACCTAATTCTAGATACTTTTTACTTATTAAGAAAAAGATTAAAATTTAAAAACCTAAATTAAACTAAGTTAATTGTTAGAGTTTATTTACAAAAAAATAGGTTAGTGATGAAATTAATAATAATTAAATATATTTGTATTTTTTGATTTTTCTGTTTTTATTATAGAAAATTATTTTATGGTGAAAAAAACAATTAAAACAATTAGAAAAGAATTAGAAAAGAAAAGAAAAGAAAATTAAAAAGGATGCAAACCAAAGGGGATTTCAGGCCCAAGGGGAAGTTTTTTTGAAGGGGAAGTTTTTTTGAACGGTCTGCATTCTTTGACCATTGGATTGGGTTTCATGGCCATTTGTGTTCTGGCTGTTGGCCATTTATGTTCTGGCCTCAACGTTCCTTAATCTTCTCAGGATGTCTGTCTCGCCATGTATTTGTGTCATGCATAAGTTGTTCTTTTGCCCATTTGGCTTTTGGCTTTTGGCTTTTGGCCATTTAGCTTTTGACTTTTGGCCATTTGGCTTTTGGCCTCAACATTCCTTAATGAACCTGCATGGGTTCCTGTCTAAATTTGCAGTGTTGAATCTCATGAACACATTAAATAAAATCATAAAATGCAAATAAAGCCAATATATGAATAAATTTAATGTTTAGGCATAATATGGCATGTATGAATGATTATACCCTTTTGATCATGGAGATCAAATCAATCTTACCCTCACTGGAAAATTAGTGACATGAATGCTTTTATGCCTTTTGGATCATGGAGATCAAGTCAGCCTTACCCTTACTGAAGAAGTAGTGAGGTGTTGGTTTGTAACTGTGATGGCTTGTTTGTAGTGAGAGAGAGATTTGTAATAAGGATTTCAAGGTTTTAGGGTTCTTGAAAGAATTTGATATTCTGACAGTGTTGTGGCCAGGTTTTTTCTCTCTTTTTTTCCTCCCTGGTTTGTGTGAAAAGAATGTGATTATATAATGGAAATTAGGGTAAAGAAAATGGGCTTTGAATGTGCAATTGGGCCTCCAATGTTCACTTGAGTTCGTCACTTTCCAGGCTAAATCGCAGGGACTTAAGTGCAATTTTTGAAGTTGAAATGTGAAGTCAAAATGTAGCTGACATCGATAACTAACTCCTGTCCGAAAATCGGCTCAATCGGATAAACGGTGAATTAGTTACGAATTTTTGAAGTTTCAGCTCAGACAAACTTATTTTGGGCTCCAGTGTCGACTCTGACACGTTCTTCAATAAAAAACTGGTATTGATCGGAGCATAATCCGGTCTCGACTTTTGAAGCAAAGTTGTAGATTTATGAGTCAGTAACCTTGTGTAAAAATATGAGCCCAATCCGATAAAAATTGACCGAGTTATGAATTTTCGAAGTTTCGGCCCAGATGAAATAATATTCAGCATTCAGGATTTTCAGCGTGTCACGCACTCTGAGCAAAAAACGAAGGCCTTTTGAATACCGTTTAAACTCAATACCTTCTGCGAAAATGTAGCCAACTCAATTTGTAAAATTTTGGCGCCAGAACCAGCTCGATACGATGAAAATCGACCAAGTTATGATTTTCTGAACATGACGCAAATAAACTTCTGTCACAAATTTTCTGTATGAAAATACTTGATAAATCCACATTTTTGAAGACCTTCTGATCGAAATTGGCTTCCAGCCATGAGAGATGAAAATGTAGATAACGTCAAGACGGAATTTTGGCCACTGGAACGGGTTCAAAACGAGCCACGATCTTCAAGTTATGAAATTTTTAGCGCGTAAAAACTGCACTTTCAGCACACTTTTTCACCATATTTCTTCGAGAAAACTCACACATTCGGATACCTTCTTTAAAGAATTGACTCTTGAGCCGAACCTGAATTTGAGAATATGTTATCAGAGATATCTTGGCGAAAGAATACCTGAATATGACGCGCCGGGTTGGACTTGTGAATTTTTCTTGAAATATTTTGAGAAATATGGGAGGGCAAATTTTGGGGTACAACACAAGGGATCCTTCGATTTAGCATTGTGTCAAGGCAACTTCGACAGGCATGTTAACCATAGTATGAACAACACCTTTCGATTGGCTTGTTAACAAAGCCTTTCGATTGGAATTTTAACAAGTACCCTTTGATTGGTATATGGACAAATACTCTTCAATTGGCATTTCAAAAGGTCCTTGGACTGGAACTTCAGAGTGTCCTTCGACTGGAACTTCAGAGTTTCCCTTAATAAGAACATCAGAATGAAATGACCTTCGAATGGCATTTCAGTGCAGAGTTTCTCTTAATCTAAGATGCTCTGATGAAGGAAGTTCTGAACACTTCGAATCAGAACTTAGACTCATCACAAGGCTAAGGGCTGGTCGAAGTTGTCTAATAGGGAATGTTCTAAATAGATTCGAATTGGACTTTGAAGCTGGCAAAGAAGGCAGATTCGAAGGAATGAAGTAGGTTGGCATGACTAAGCAAAAACACATATCCTAACCTGTCCAGGTTCACCCAAAGTTCACAATGGCATGTGTCCCTTGCAAATATAGAAATAATTAAATGTTGATTGTGGACTCAATTATTTGAATTAAAGGCCAGATTCTTGCCTTGTTTGCTCCCAACCCTACAAGAGCTGATTCGACCAGGGTGATCCTCTTCGAATCAAGCAATCGAAGCAGAGGGAGGCTCAATCGAAAGGGCTATGCAATTGAAGCTGGAATAGATTCGAATGGGATTTTGAAGCTATCAAAGAGAGCAAATTCGAAGGGAAATGGATCTAAAGGGGCAGGTCAGCTTTTGATTTCCATCATATTGGAGGCCCAAACAACTCATGACAGGCTGGCAGTAACGCATGAAAATAGATTGGCACGTGATTGAATCAAATATAGCAAGTCTTTATGAAGAAATCAAATCAAATCTCTTCATCATAATGGACCAAGATTTGATACACAAATGTTGACCTAAATTCCTTTGTCTATATAAACCTCATGCTCACAAACAAAAAGGAGGAAGAAAAAACGCACAAAAGCTCTGTGGAAACGGCCAGAACAGTTTTGCAAAAAAAACCTTGAAAAAGTGGTGATCAAATTTTGGTTTAGAGGTGAATTCAGACCAAAAGCAAAACGCAACTCTCTTCCTTGCCATCCAGTGGAGCTATACCCATCAAAAGGAAGCCTTTTCATTGCCCATAACGCATTGTAAGTCTCCATGAACATTACTCTGCACATAGAATCGTAACTCATTTTTTCTGCATCCTTGTGCCAAATCTCTTGCATATTCATACCGACCATTAAATTTCTAAGCAAATTGCATTATTTAATTTGATTTTTGTGGCCTCTAACCCCCTATCCAGAACCTAGGGTTCTTGTGTATGTTTTTAGGCGTTTCGTGTGCAGGTTAAATTAAGGCCAATAATGGCCATGGATGAGTTCAGGGGAGTGAGACGAGTACATTGGTACTCTTGGATTCCATTTTTGTGACCTAGGGAGGATTTTGGAAAGATCTTAGGAACCTTCCTGCGGATAAAAATTAGCAGGTAATCGAACCAGAGTTTCGGCGAAGAAGATGATACCGTGTCCTAATGTGATTGGCTCATGTGAATATTAGCGCGTTTTTCAGGGAATAATTGCTAGTTTGTTTTATAATGTCTAATTGATATCCCACTAACAGGTTAACATCATGGCTCAGTTGGTAGCACATCGGTCGAATTGTCCAATGGGACCTGGGTTCGAATCCCAGGTCCCCCAAAACTTTAATATATTTTGTTTTCAGGTAATCCCACGCAGCGTGCAAAGATGTGGTCCACTATATGCCTCAGGTACCCATGCGCCAAGTGGTTCCAGATCCAGATCCAGTGGTCCAGGATAAGGTTCACCATGAACCTTGATCAACAAACGCCCAGGCAATCTGAAAGTCAACACAGGCTGGAGTACGTTTGAGCCTGGGAATTACCATTCAAACACCAAGTTTAAGCCCAAACCCCCCTTTTTGGTTTATTCTTTCTCTTTTCTATATTTCTTTTGTTTAATTTGCGTTGTTTTTACTTTTTAACCAATTAACAAATTAACCCTTTTTTTTATATAAAAACCAGAAATCACAAAAAATAATATTTATTAATTTCACTATTTTATTTTTGTAAATAAACCATTAACCAATTAATTTAGTTTTTAATTAGGTTTAATCTTAACATTTTTTGCAATAAATAAAAATTGATTTAGAATTAGGTTCTTTTTTATGTTTTTGCCATTCTTATTTTATTTCCTTAATTAAAATAAAACCCAAAAAAATATTTTCTTTTTTTAATTGATTAATCATTAGTTAGACTTAATTCTTAAATCCAAAATAACAAAAAAATATGTTTTATTTGAAAAAAGGGTCAAAACCCTAAAGGACAATCTGATTCAATTTTCGCGCACATATTATTTTTGATCCATATATCGTAATTGCTCCGAGGATGTAATAGTTTTAACTTAGGACTTTTTATTTACTGCTTTTATTTACTTTTTCGCATTTAATTTTAAGGGTTTGTTTTTGGCGATGTAAATACCCGACGCCTTGTAATAGCTTAGTTTTATTTTCCGCAATTTATTTTCCGCAACCATTAACTGTTAGATGTTTGAATAATAGGCTATGCATGACAAGATTAACCTTTAATTTAAAATCAACCGTAGCTCACCATAACATGTACAAAGATAATATAACTGAAAAACAATACACTCGCACATGCCACTCTTAGGGTACGCCTCACTTGGTTGCCTCGAACGTGGTCATTGAGTATAGGATATTTTAGAGGCCGCTCTCTTGTCCAAAGATCATAAGTTACCTCGAAACGGTTGCCTCGGAAAAATGATCTAAGACATTAGAGTTACTGCTAAGGCGTCCTAACATTGCTTTAGTGACCACACGTCCCTTAACCGAATTGACCCGAAAAGCTCCAACGACGGTGCTACCTACTCCTCAATAGTGGGATAGCATTGTCTAAAGGACATTTGTACAATTTAATTCCTTTTTGAGTAGGTAGATGTTCTTAAGTACATGCTCCTTTTAAAACAAAACAAAACTTTTCGCACTTACACTCCTTTCAAACAAAAAACTCTTTTCAAACCCAAAATCACAAAGAAAAGCAAACTTTTGAAAACACAATGAGCAAGTACCTAAGAGCCCGTGGATAACCACGGATAGAAAGCGTGCTAACACCTTCCCTTTCTATAATCTACCTCCCGAACCCGAGAAACATCTCAAAAAGGAATTTTTCTGTGCTTTTGTCCTTTCCTTGTTGGATAAAATAAAAGACGGTGGCGACTCTTGCTTACCGCTACATTTTTCAAAAACAAACGCAAACGCGAACCAGCATTCCAAAACAGTCAGTTCTCATTCCCACCGATCACAGAACTGGCGACTCTGCTGGGGATTTCTTATAAGTGAGGTGTACCTTAGGATTAGATCACTTGTGTTTTCAATTGTATGCTTTGTATGCTTTTAATTTTGTGGGCTTGTATCGGAGTTCTATAGATCCTAACCCGGATTTGGGAAACATTCATAGATAGTAATACGTTGTGGAAACTGTGCGGGGTATACCGACACGGTTGAAGCAATAGCTATATTAGTGCGACATATTTGTGAGTACCGGTAGCCTTTGAGTCAATCAAAGAGAATACGGGGCCGCTGAGTGATGGCACTAAGCACTAATGAACTAGAACCTTACTTGACCATCTTGGCCTTTTTTAGGGGTAGTGAGATGACCGACTTTGGTGCAGTCCGAAGTTGGTAGATACTCGATACTAAACTCATTGAGGATTGTTTTCTTGGAATATTTTGGTCGATAGTTAAGTGGCTAAACCAAAACGATGAACATAGAAAACAATCCAATGATATTGAGCTCCTTAGAACTCGGTTACTATTTATAGGACAGGTTTTGAACCAACTGAAACTTAAAGAGGGTAATACCTAAACTCCATGCCAGCCTAAACTTAAGGCTATATGTGTGACTTGTGTGCCTTCAAACTTGAACTACTTGCACATTCTTGTTATCTGACAACATGAGTTCCTTGCAGGTTTTGTTTACAGTCCTTATCCGATAATTTAGATTTATTGCAGGGTTTACTTACATCACTTCACACTTTTGCTTAAACGCATATGATACACATCATAACACCATGCCTTAACATTTCCTTAACCATTTCAAGGATCTCAAGGGCTTGTGATGCAGGTTATGGTAAATCAAATGTCCAGCAAGGGGCAAAGGGGATTTATTTTCCTCTAGCCAAGGTTGTTTAGAAATCAAAACACGATAACTTGAGTCAGGGGCTATGACCCACTCGATATGGTGATCTTGACTCTTGAAGAAGGACTCTCAGCAACATGAAGTTCCTTCAATCAAGCTACCAGATTCAGATTCTAACAGTTTCTTGTTTACCCCGCGAGATCCTTGAAAACATTGCATACATATATCATACATATCATTGCATAATAGGTCTCCCATTACAGGTCTCTTATCTTCTTCGTTGTTTATTTCAGCAATCATCATGCCTACTGAACCTTCAACCGAGCAAGCTATCAAGGCCCTCCAGGCCCAGAATGCCCAATTTCAAGAGTTGTTCATGAATCTAGCTAAGGGTCAGCAGGACCTGAAGACTTTGATTCCGAAGGAGAAAAAGAAGAAGAAAAAGAGGACCATCCTGTTCAATACTGGACGCAGGTTTGGAAACGGGCTGCAGAATGAAGTTGATCTGACCACCTCATCTGGAGGGAAAGATAGTCCACAAGAAAGGAGGGCCCCTAGCCCTATGGTCTCCGACCACGAGACGGACTATGATGAAGAACAATATCCTCCTACTGAGGATAAGTACAAACAGCTGGAAGATCGTTTGAGCGCTATGGAGATACAGAAGATGCCCGGTCTGGACTTCGGAGATCTAGGTCTATCCTCTGGGGTGGTGATTCCCCATAAATTAAAGGCACCTGCCTTTGCCAAGTATGATGGAGCTTCCTGTCCAAAGTTGTACCTCCGGTCATATCTAAGAAAGATCCATCCTTACACTGCTGATAAGAACTTGTGGATCCATTTCTTTCAAGACATTCTGTCAGGGACTCAGCTTGAGTGGTTCTATCAGTTGGATGGAGCCAGTATCCACAGCTGGGAGGATTTGGCTACTGCGTTCTATAGGCAATATCAGTATAACTCCGACCTCGCTCTTACGCGTACCCAACTCCAGGGTATGTCAATAGTGACGGGTGAAGGATTTAAAGAGTATGCTCAAAAATGGAGAGACCTTGTCGGAAGGGTGCAACCACCTTTAGCTGATCGTGAACTTGTTGATATGTTTTTAGGGACCCTGTCTGGTACATTCTTTAACCACTTGATCGGAAGCTCTTCAGCCGGGTTCACCGAGCTAATACTGACCGGCGAAAGGGTCGAAGCTGGCATCAAAAGTGGGAAGATTCAAGAAGCTACACCTTCTGATGCTCAGAAAAAGCCCTACAATGGGAAGAAAGAGTCCAATGATGTGTATGGTCAAATGGGTCGTCATGACCAATACGTAGGAGAAATCTTGATCTCTAATCCTACACCTGCTCAACAAAGATAGGGGCATCAGCGTAAGGAGGTCATACCTAAAAGACAATTCACTAAGATCAACATGTCACTGGCTCAAGCGCTACAACACATGTTGAAGGCAGATCTGGTTACATTAAAGGCTCCTCTCCGGAACCCAAATACTTCCGCTCCTACCTATCATCCTAATGAAAGGTGTGCATACCACTCTGACAGTCCGGGACATGACACAAACAACTGTTGGGCTCTGAAGAACAAGGTCCAAGACATGATTGATGCCAAGGAGATCAAGTTTGACCCTCCGGAGACTCCAAACATAATCACTGCTCCTATGACGAATCATTAAAAGCTTTTGTTCATTTGAATTTTCAAGTTGTAATCTCTTTGTTATTCAAACAATTATCTCTTAATGCCAAACTTTGTTTCATTAATGCATTGCACATGTTTGTCTTGATTTGGTCCAATCATTTTCATTACATTTAAACTATGCTTTTTACTCACTTTATGACATTCAACTCTTGCTAAAAGTTACAAGCCTTTAGAGGGAGGATGATGAAACAATGCCATAATCTCATACAGTATGCTTTTGGACAGACCTTGCTGACGATGTACATGCGTTTCTTTCAAATCCTAAACACTGGAGTTATAAGGAAGATAATCCCTAGTCAACCCCTTCGAGCCAAAGAAGTAGGAGTTTTCTGTTTTAAACACAAATTGAAACCCTTAATTTAAACCTGGGGCAGGGTAGTCTCTCAGTTAATTCAAAAAAGATGCGCATTGAGGTCGCAAAACTCTCAGTTCATAATACAACGAACGATATCAAAAGCATTCCTCTGGAATCAAAAGACAGTGGTGGTTCCTTATCTCATAGGCAGTCAATCTCTCAAAAGAGAAAAGCCCACTGAGCCAAAACCTATAAAGGAGGCTCAAGAAATTTGGGGCATCCCGCTGACTGTAGTCTCGAAAACAGGAACAGTCAGGCAAAAATTA
Organism: Vicia faba; assembly: GCA_948472305.1. Taxonomy (NCBI): domain Eukaryota; kingdom Viridiplantae; phylum Streptophyta; class Magnoliopsida; order Fabales; family Fabaceae; genus Vicia; species Vicia faba. The sequence continues at coordinate 1,182,173,839 of OX451739.1, read as the reverse complement.
GGGATAACAAATCAAAAGAACGAGGTCGCTACAAATCCTCAACAACATGAAAAATGTTGCAAAAATGATGACTGCCTTCAAAAATCCAACTTGTGTGAACCATCACCAAAACGTCGTTCCAAATTCGAATAGAGTTCGACGCACAATTAACTGAGTTTAGGATTGAAGAACATCACGAAGAGCGGGTGGGTACAAATATACTTTGAGCCTTTATCCTTTGTTTCTTAAACCGTGAACCAAGCCACGTTACAACCCCTCAAAAGTCCTAATTGAAGCATGGGTTAGTTCAAAAGCATACTGTTACAAAAGGTATCCTGACTTCTGTAAGGCTTTTCCCTAAATCTTGTGTTGAATTTGTCTTATAAAAAGTTTCCTGCTAAAAAAATGCATTTTTCAAAACTTCGAGACAAGCATAAACTTTGCATTATTTGAATATCACTGTTTGCATTTGGCTATTTGTTTGACAGCGGAGAAATTCACACAACGAATATCCGATGAACGAAAGCTCTCTCAGTGAACAAAATCAATTCAAGAAGGATGAAACTTCCATTGACGAATCTCCTATCAACAGGGGGACTCGACATGTCACTATCCGGCACACCTGGGGCAGTCCAGTCAAGATTTCAAGAAATCTCTGAAGAAGTGCAGAGTAACCAGGGGCAAGTCTCCATCTCCGTCACTTGGGGCATTGAACATCAATCTCAGTGAAGGGTTACGTACAATTAAACATTTTCTGGAAATGTCACAAACACTTGCTACTAGGGGAAATGACAAATCTCCCCAAAATCCTTCTCATAGGATGACATCCCAGCAAGGGTTTAATCTCTGAAAACCTTCTCCCGCAAAAAACAGGGGCAAATAAGAATTGTCCGAACTGTACAAGTTGCTCTGTTCACCAGGTACCAAGGTATATATTCAGCTGAAGAATATGGCTAAGATACTTTCACTCCCCGCAGAGTAAGACAGTAATGATAGCTCTCTCAGCTGAGACTTGCAACTATGAACGAATCAGCAATACTCTCCCCAAGCAGAGTTGGTCTACCATCAGCCCTAAAAAGGTTAGGTATCCCCAGAAGGTCTTAATATTCCCCAGCGGAGTATAAGGATATTCCCTAGCAAGCATAAGAGTATCCCTGGCAGTCTTAATATCCCTCAATTGAATATAAGAATGTTCCCCGGCAGAATGCAAGATACCCCCAGTGGAGCCATTTCCCCAACGCAGTCTAAAAAAGTTTCCCCAATGGAGTTGAATCATCTTCCCCAGTAGATTCTGGAAGCTTATCCCCTGCGAAGCACAAATAAGTCTCCCCAGCCAAATTCAGAGGTTATCCTCACAAGAGTCTAACCGGGTTATCCTCAGCAAGTTGCAACTGAAAGATCATCCCCAGCGAAGTTCTTTCTATCCCCAGTGGAGTTCATCATCAAAATCCCCAACAGAGCTTATCAACAGAATCCCCAGCGGAGTTTATCATTAAAATCTCAGCAAAGTATCTCTTCCCCACAGAGTAATTCCCCGCAGAGTAATCTCTTCACCAGTTTATTCCCCAACAGAGTCATCCTCTCCTGCAGGTTTATTCTTGCAATCATCTTCGTTCATCATCCCCAATGGAAACGAAGAATTCAACCCTACTCTCCAGCAGCCGTTCGGGATTTATTTTCCCCAACTAAAACATCACATTTCCATACATCATGATACATGCATATACGCATCATACCATACAATCTCATTTATGTTGAGAACATCATTGCTTGATCCATATCATGCATTGCATATGACTGACCTTTACCTTTCAGGAAAGATGCAGTTAAATTCCCAATTATGTCAATGGAGACAAAATCAGTTAAATCGATTCCTAAAGATTTTTCTGAGGCGAAGCCAGTCAATGGAGACAAAATCAGTTAAATCGATTCCTAAAGATTTTTCTGAGGCGAAGCCAATCAATGGAGACAAAATCAGTTAAATCGATTCCTAAAGATTTTTCTGAGGCGAAGCCAGTCAATGGAGACAAAATCAGTTAAATCGATTCCTAAAGATTTTTCTGAGGCGAAGCCAGTCAATGGAGACAAAATCAGTTAAATTGATTCCTAAAGATTTTTCTGAGGCGAAGCCAGTCAATGGAGACAAAATTAGTTAAATCGATTCCTAAAGATTTTTCTGAGGCGAAACCTGTCAATAGAGACAAGTTGTCAATGGAGACAACCTGTCAATGGAGACACCCCATCAATAGAGACAACCTGTTAATGGAGACAACCCGTCAATAGAGACAACCTGTCAATGGAGACAACCCGTCAATGGAGACAACCTGTCAATAGAGACAACCCGTCAATGGAGACAACTCGTCAATAGAGATAACCTGTCAATGGAGACAACCCGTCAATGGAGACACCCCGTCAATAGAGACAACCTGTCAATGGAGATAACCCGTCAATATAGACAACCCGTTAATGGAGACAACCTGTCAATGGAGACAACCCGTCAATGGAGACAACCTGTCAATAGAGACAACCTGTCAATGGAGACAACCCGTCAATGGAGATAACCTGTCAATAGAGACAACCTGTCAATGGAGACAACCTGTCAATAGAGACAACCCGTCAATAGAGACAACCTGTCAATGGATACAACCTGTCAATGGAGACAACCTGTCAATGGTGACAACCTGTCAATAGAGACAACCTGTCAATGGAGACAACCTGTCAATAGAGACAACCCGTCAATAGAGACAACTTGTCAATGGAGACAACCTGTCAATGGAGACAACCTGTCAATGGAGATAACCTGTCAATAGAGACAACCTGTCAATAGAGACAACCTGTCAATAGAGACAACCTGTCAATAGAGACAACCTGTCAATAGAGACAACCTATCAATGGAGACAACTCGTCAAAGGAGACACCCCGTCAGAAGAGACAACCCGTCAACGAAGACCGAACCACCTACCAACAATCTCCAAATGGCATCTGTAAGCCCATTCTCGACATCACAATGCTGATACTACACCATGCGAGTGCAAATTTCTGGGCACTCTAGTGTTCAATCATCTTCCACCTTCGGATCACGAAAGGCACGCAATCCAATCTACATCCTCAGGTTTAAGAAAATTGAACAGGGGCAATTGTTGTACCCCAAAATTTGCCCTCTCATGTTTTCCAAAGTCTTCCCCCTGCATGGTTGACCAGAAACCCTTGCCTAAGGAAAAAGAAAATTTTTGAGTGGTGCTTTAAGTACCTTTCGATTGGCATTCTGAAAGACCCTTCGATTGGTATTCTGAAGGAACCTTTCGATTGGCATGGAAAATACTTCGATTGGCATTATGGACAAGCACTTCGATTGGGATTGTGTCAAGGCCTTCGATTGGAATTCTGAAAGACCTTTTCGTTTGGCACCCTGGGCCAAGCCTCTCAATTGGCATGCCAAGGGATCCTTCGATTTAGCATTGTGTCAAGGCAGCTTCAACAGGCATGTTAACCATGTCCTTCGATTAGCATGAACAACACCTTTCGATTGGCCTGTTAACAAAGCCTTTCGATTGGAATTTTAACAAGTACCCTTTGATTGGTATATGGACAAATACTCTTCAATTGGCATTTCAAAAGGTCCTTGGACTGGAACTTCAGAGTGTCCTTCGACTGGAACTTCAGAGTTTCCCTTAATAATAACATCAGAACGAAATGACCTTCGAATGGCATTTCAGTGCAGAGTTTCTGTTAATCTAAGATGCTCTGATGAAGGAAGTTCTGAACACTTCGAATCAGAACTTAAACTCATCACAAGGCCAAGGGCTGGTCGAAGTTGTCTAATAGGGAATGTTCTAAATAGATTCGAATTGGACTTTGAAGCTGGCAAAGAAGGCATATTCGAAGGAATGAAGTAGGATGGCATGACTAAGCAAAAACACATATCCTAACCTGTCCAGGTTCACCCAAAGTTCACAATGGCATGTGTCCCTTGCAAATATAGAAATAATTAAATGTTGATTGTGGACTCAATTATTTGAATTAAAGGCCAGATTCTTGCCTTGTTTACTCCCAACCCTACAAGAGCTGATTCGACCAGGGTGATCCTCTTCGAATCAAGCAATCGAAGCAGAGGGAGGCTCAATCGAAAGGGCTATGCAATTGAAGCTGGAATAGATTCGAATGGGATTTTGAAGCTATCAAAGAGAGCAAATTCGAAGGGAAATGGATCTAAAGGGGCAGGTCAGCTTTTGATTTCCATCATATTGGAGGCCCAAACAACTCATGACAGGCTGGCAGTAACGCATGAAAATAGATTGGCACGTGATTGAATCAAATATAGCAAGTCTTTATGAAGAAATCAAATCAAATCTCTTCATCATAATGGACCAAGATTTGATACACAAATTTTGACCTAAATTTCTTTGTCTATATAAACCTCATGCTCACAAACAAAAAGGTGGAAGAAAAAATGCACAAAAGCTCTGTGGAAACGGCCAGAACAGTTTTGCAAAAAAAACCTTGAAAAAGTGGTGATCAAATTTTGGTTTAGAGGTGAATTCAGACCAAAAGCAAAACGCATCTCTCTTCCTTGCCATCCATTGGAGCTATACCCATCAAAAGGAAGCCTTTTAATTGCCCATAACGCATTGTAAGTCTCCATGAACATTGCTCTGCACATAGAATCGTAACTCATTTTTTTTGCATCCTTGTGCCAAATCTCTTGCATATTCATACCGACCATAAATTTCTAAGCAAACTGCATTATTTAATTTGATTTTTGTGGCCTCTAACCCCCTATCCAGAACCTAGGGTTCTTGTGTATGTTTTTAGGCGTTTCGTGTGCAGGTTAAATTAAGTTCAATAATGGCCATGGATGAGTTCAGGGGAGTGAGACGAGTACATTGGTACTCTTGGATTCCATTTTTGTGACCTAGGGAGGATTTTGGAAAGATCTTAGGAACCTTCCTGCGGATAAAAATCCGCAGGTAATCGAACCAGAGTTTCGGCGAAGAAGATGATACCGTGTCCTAATGTGATTGGCTCATGTGAATATTAGCGCGTTTTTCAGGGAATAATTGCTAGTTTGTTTTATAATGTCTAATTGATATCCCACTAACAGGTTAACATCATGGCTCAGTTGGTAGCGCATCGGTCGAATTGTCCAATGGGACCTGGGTTCGAATCCCAGGTCCCCTAAAACTTTAATATATTTTGTTTTCAGGTAATCCCACGCAGCGTGCAAAGACATGGTCCACCATATGCCTTAGGTACCCATGCGCCAGGTGGTTCCAGATCCAGATCCAGTGGTCCAGGATGAGGTTCACCATGAACCTTGATCAACAAACGCCCAGGCAATCTGAAAGTCAACACAGGCTGGAGTAAGTTTGAGCCTGGGAATTACCATTCAAACACCGAGTTTAAGCCCAAACCCCCCTTTTTGGTTTATTCTTTCTCTTTTCTATATTTCTTTTGTTTAATTTGCGTTGTTTTTACTTTTTAACCAATTAACAAATTAACCCTTTTTTTATATAAAAACCAGAAATCACAAAAAATAATATTTATTAATTTCACTATTATATTTTTGTAAATAAACCATTAACCAATTAATTTAGTTTTTAATTAGGTTTAATCTTAACATTTTTTGCAATAAATAAAAATTGATTTAGAATTAGGTTCTTTTTTATGTTTTTGCCATTCTTATTTTATTTCCTTAATTAAAATAAAACCCAAAAAAATATTTTCTTTTTTTAATTGATTAATCATTAGTTAGACTTAATTCTTAATTCCAAAATAACAAAAAAATATGTTTTATTAGAAAAAAGGGTCAAAACCCTAAAGGACAATCCGATTCAATTTTCGCGCGCATATTATTTTTGATCCATATATTGTAATTGCTCCGAGGATGTAATAGTTTTAACTTAGGACTTTTTATTTACCGCTTTTATTTACTTTTTCGCATTTAATTTTAAGGGTTTGTTTTTGGCGATGTAAATACCTGACGCCTTGTAATAGCTTAGTTTTATTTTCCGCAATTTATTTTCCGCAACCATTAACTGTTAGATGTTTGAATAATAGGCTATGCATGACAAGATTAACCTTTAATTTAAAATCAATCGTAGCTCACTATAACATGTACAAAGATAATATAACTGAAAAACAATACACTCGCACATGCCACTCTTAGGGTACGCCTCACTTGGTTGCCTCGAACGTGGTCATTGAGTATAGGATGTTTTAGAGGTTGCTCTCTTGTCCAAAGATCATAAGTTGCCTCGAAACGGTTGCCTCGGAAAAATGATCTAAGACATTAGAGTTACCGCTAAGGCGTCCTAACATTGCTTTAGTGACCACACGTCCCTTAATCGAATTGACCCGAAAAGCTCCAACGACGGTGCTACCTACTCCTCAATAGTGGGATAGCATTGTCTAAAGGACATTTGCACAGTTTAATTCCTTTTTGAGTAGGTAGATGTTCTTAAGTACTTGCTCCTTTTAAAACAAAACAAAACTTTTCACACTTACACTCCTTTCAAACAAAAAACTCTTTTCAAACCCACAATCACAAAGAAAAGCAAACTTTTGAAAACACAATGAGCAAGTACCTAAGAGCCTGTGGATAACCACGGATAGAAAGGGTGCTAACACCTTCCCTTTCTATAATCTACCTTCTGAACCCGAGAAACATCTCAAAAAGGAATTTTTCTGTGCTTTTGTCCTTTCCTTGTTGGATAAAATAAAAGACGGTGTCGACTCTTGCTTACCGCGACATTTTGCAAAAACAAACGCAAACGCGAACCAGCATTCCAAAACAGTCAGTTCTCATTCCCACCGATCACAATGGGTATGGTTTCTAATGAAGGCTTTATGGAGTATGCCCAGAAGTGGCGGGATTTGGCTGGAAGGGTGCAGCAACCATTGTCTGAAAGGAACTTGTTGATATGTTTTTGGGGACCCTGTCAGGTCCATTCCTTAATCATTTGATCGAGAGCTCATCTGCAGGATTCACCGAGCTAATTCTGACAAGTGAAAGGGTCGAAGCTGGCATTAAGAGCGGTAAAATTCAGAAGGATGCATTTGCTTCCACTGCTATCAAGAAGACTTTCCCAGCCAAGAAATAAGTTTATGCTGTTTACACCCAGAGAAATCAAGGAAGAATGGAGCGCCGACCAGCGGTGGGGGCTGTGATGATCCAGAACCCCTCAGCCGATCAACCTCGAAGCAGTCAACCCAGAGCTAACCAAACCAGGGTGGAAAGGCCACAACGGCAATTCACTCGGATCAATATGACACTTGCTCAGGTTCTCCCTCATCTGTTGAAGTTAAACCTTATCAGCTTGAAAGAAGCACCAAAGAATCCGAATACCTCTTCCCCCTATTATCATTCAAATGCAAAATGTGCATATCATTCGGACAGCGTGGGGCATGACACTAATAATTGTTGGGCTCTTAAAAACAAGATCGAAGATTTAATAGATGCCAAGGAGGTGGAGTTTGATGCCCCCGAAAAACCTAATGTGATATCCGCTCCTATGCCAAAACACGGTCACAATGTCCATGCTATTGTAGAAGATCTTCATGTTACTTTAGTTGATGACTTAATGACTCTGTTGCCAATGATCAAGATGAATCTATTGAAAGTCAGGATCTTTCTGGACTGTGAAAAAGATTGTTACCTTTGTTCAACCTTGCAATCCGACTGTCCGCTATTGAAGTCAGGCATCTAACGCCTGATGGATACTCAAGAAATCCTCTTTCAGAAAACTCATGTTACTCCTTTTACTCCTGTTACTCCTGTTACTCCTGTCAATGATGTTGCTATAATCACCATTTCCGACAATCTTTCCAAGGTCCCTAAAAGATCTGTTAAGATTACACCCGATCCAAAGTTTGTACCTCTGAAGATTACAATGCCGAGCCTATCCCATACGAGTCCAACAAGACAATACCGTGGAATTATGGAGGAGAGATCTTCTACCACGGTGTTAAGCAGATCGAATCAGTTGAAGAAAGTTCCAATGAAGAAACTCCTGACATAGGAAACATTGCGGGGACAAGTAAGATCACTCGTAGCGAAATAATCTTCTCTCCGGAGATTGCTCCTCCAAGGGCAATCTTCGGACCCTCAAGTGCTCCTGTGCCAGTCAAGATATATGTGTGAAGTCCAGTGATTGAAGAAATTATTACTCCCGAAGTTGTACCCTCTACTGTTACTACTGATAAAGGTAAGGGGATCCAAGAAGCGCCCGTCAGGACGAGGGCTCAGGCTTTGGTTATCCCCGAGACAACCCAAAAGGAGATGGAGCAGATTTTAAAGATAATTAAGAAAAGTGATTATGACGTCGTAGAGCAGGTGGGACAAACCCCTTCAAAAATCTCTATGTTGGCTCTATTTCTCTTCTCTGAGGCTCATGCCAAAGCCTTGATCAAATTCCTAAAGACGACGCATGTGCCTCAAGAAACTTCTGCGGATCAGTTTCAAGAGTGTGTATCCAGCCTTACAGCCGACAATGGTCTTGGCTTCTCTGATGCCGATCTGACGTCTAAGGGAAGAAAGCATAATGATGTGCTGCATGTCTCGGTAGAGTGCAGAGGAACTACACTTGCTCACGTTCTAGTTGATACTGGTTCATCTTTAAATGTCCTACCAAAGAAAGCATTGGACAGATTGGACTGTGAAGGTTTGACCCTAAAGCCCAATAATATCGTTGTTAGAGCCTTTGACGGTTCTAAGCGGATGGTTCACGGAGAAGTGGACATCCCAATTAAAGTGGGTACGAAAGTTTTCAACTCTACTTTTTATGTGATGGACATCCGTCCTTCATATTCATGCTTGTTGGGAAGGCCATGGATCCACAACGCTGGGGCAGTCACTTCTTCTCTATACCAGATGCTCAAATACCTTGTCCAGGGTAAAATCATAACGGTTCATGGTGAGGAGGAGTACATGATAAGCCACCTTAACTCTTTCCGCTACGTGGAGTTAGATGGTGAATTCATAGAAACACCTTTCCAACACTTTGAAGAGGTTTCTCCTGAAGTTGCGGTAGCTAAGACAATTATTGTTGTGCCCATCATTACCAAACCTGTGTCCTGGATGTCATCCCTTAAAGATATGGAGGTTGTGATCAAGGAAGGAGGAAGTACAATATGGGGTCAACTGCCAGATTTTCCTTACAAGACAGATAAGTTCGGTTTGGGTTTCACTGCTGCTAGTCAGAAGGCTGTATGTCGCTCCCGGGCTGGAGGACCACCATTGAAAATCACTCATCATGGAGTTCATGCTTTACAGGATGATGAAGAAGAAAGCAATTTTGAAGACTGGATCTTTCCAACCATTGAAGGAGGACTGAACAACTGGGAGGCGAAAGACTTCGTTCCCATTACTTTCATCAATCAGTAATTTATCTTTTGAACATTTCATGTTTGTCTGTAATAACTTTAAAACAATTCGTACACTTTTTTCCTTATGCCTTACCCGGGGCATATAGGTCCATTTGTAAGGGTTTTGATTCTTCATTTTCATATGCCATTTTCAATGAATCATGGACGTTTTCATCTATAAACTTTTATGTTCATTTTCTTTCTTTTTACATTTTATTTTGTTTAAAGGTGGCTATCCCTTACACACACCCACACTCATAAAATACAGGTACCCATCCACTCCGGATTCCATGGGTAACAATTCTGCTATGGCCTTCAGTGACTCTGAAGATCTGGTCAATCAAGTCGAGTACGAAGGTGATGAAGACTGTGAAGTGCCTGGAGAGTTAGCTAGACTGCTACAATAGGAAGAAAGGGCTATTCTACCTCACGAAGAGTTGTTAGAGACTATCAACTTGGGGACAGAGGAAGACAGAAAAGAGGTTAAAGTGGGTGCCAACGTAGACCCAAATGTCAAAGAGTGCTTAGTTCAGCTGCTGAATGAATATGTTGAGATCTTCGCCTGGTCCTATGAAGACATGTCGGGACTCGATACAGATATTGTGGTTCACCGCCTCCATACAAGAGAAGACTGTCCACCAATCAAACATAAAGTTCGCCGAATGAGGCCCGATATGTCTGAAAAGATTAAAGCTGGAGTGATGAAGCAGTTCAATGCTGGCTTTCTTGCTGTTACTTCATATCCACAATGGGTTGCTAACATTGTGCATGTGCCTAAGAAGGACGGCAAGGTCAGAATGTGCGTGGATTACAGAGATTTAAACAGGGCTAGCCCTAAAGATGACTTTCCACTACCGCACATTGACATCTTGGTTGACAACACAGCTCAACACAAGGTATTTTCTTTCATGGATGGATTTTCAGGGTGCAACCAGATCAAAATGGCCCCCGAAGACATGGAGAAGACTACTTTTGTTACGCAGTGGGGTACCTTATGCTATAAAGTGATGCCATTCATACTAAAGAATGTCGGGGCAACCTATCAGCGCGCCATGGTAGCTTTGTTTCATGACATGATACATCATGATATTGAAGTCTACGTAGACGACATGATAGCCCGTTCACAAATAGAAGAAGAGCACATCGACCATCTGCAAAAGCTGTTTGTTAGGTTAAAGGAATAAAAGCTCAGATTGAACCCTAGCAAGTGCACTTTCGGAGTCAGGTCCGGTAAACTTTTGGGATTCATCGTCAGTAACAAAGGCATCGAGGTTGATCCTGCCAAAGTCAAAGCTATACAAGAAATGCCCGCCCCTCGCACTGAGAAGGAGGTCAGAGGTTTCTTGGGACGCCTAAACTACATTGCAAGGTTCATCTCTCACCTAACATCTACCTGTGAACCAATCTTTAAGCTGTTAAAGAAAGATCAGGTGGTTGAATGGAATGATGACTGTCAAGTTGCTTTCGATAAGATCAAGGAGTATTTGCTGGAACCTCCTATCTTAATGTCACCCGTCGAAGGAAGACCTTTAATCATGTATCTGACTGTTTTGGATAATTCAATGGGGTGCGTATTGGGCCAACATGACGAGTCTGGCCGAAAAGAGAAGGTCATTTATTACCTTAGCAAAAAGTTTACCGACTGTGAGACTCTCTACTCACTGCTCGAGAAAACTTGATGCACTTTGGTATGGGCTGCTCGCCGGCTAAGGCAGTATATGTTGACACATACCACTCTGTTGATTTCTAAAAAGGATCCGATCAAGTACATCTTCGAGAAGCCTGCTTTATCCATAAGAATCGCTAAATGGCAGATGATCCTCACCGAATATGATATACAGTACACGACCCAAAAATCTATAAAGGGGAGTGTGCTAGCCGATCATCTGGATCATCAAGCTGTCGAAGATTACCAATCCATGAGGTTCGACTTTCCCGACGAGGATATCATGACTTTGAGCAACATTGAAGAAAACAGACAGTATGACAGACCTGAACAAGGATCCCGATGGACTCTGTACTTTGATGGTGCCTCCAACGCACTTGGGAACGGTATCGGCGTAGTACTTATCTCTCCAGAAGGTTGCCATACACCTTTCACTGCTAGACTCTGCTTCCGCTGCACCAACAACATGGCCGAGTATGAAGCTTGTATCTTTGGTCTCAAGGCTGCTATTGACTTGGGAATCAAATCTTTGATTGTATTTGGGGACTCAGCTTTGGTTATCAGTCAAATCAAAGGAGAGTGGGATACTAAACACCCTAACCTCATCCCTTACAAAGAACATGTCCTGACATTGTTACCACACTTCGAGCAGATTACCTTCGAGCACTTCCCGCGAGAAGAGAATCAGTTGGCAGATGCGCTAGCTACAATGTCCTCCATGTTTAAACTTAACTGGGATAATGAGGCACCTCAAATCACTATTGAACGAATGGACGAACCTGCACATTGTCACGAGATTAATACCGAAGAAGTGGTGGACCGACCTTGGTTTCATGACGTCAAAAGGTATCTCGAAGCACAAGAATACCCTGAAGGAGCTTCAGTCAACGATAAAAAGTTCTTAAGGAGATTCGCCGCCAAGTTCTTTCTGAGCAATGGTATTCTATACAAGCGCAATCTTGATTGTGTCCTACTCCATTGTATGGATAAAGTCGAAGCTGAGCAGATCATGGCTGAACTACATAATGGCACCTTTGGCACCCACTCAAGCGGTCATACGATGGCTAAGAAGATTCTACGGGAAGGCTACTACTGGTCTACCATGGAAGCTGATTGTCATTAACATTCTCGTACTTGTCACAAATGCCAAATCTATGCTGACAAGGTACGTATTCCTCTAGTTAATCTCAATGTCTTAACAACTCCTTGGTCGTTCACGATGTCGGGAATCGACATGATTGGAGAGATCAAGCCTATGGCATCCAATGGACACCGTTTCATCCTGGTGGCCATTGATTACTTTACCAAGTGGGTCGAAGCAGCTTCCTTCGCCTCCGTTACAAAGAATGTGGTTGCCCGCTTCATCAAGCAGAATCTCATATGCCGGTACGGTATCCTTGACAGGAACATCACTGACAACGGTACAAATTTGAACAATACTATGATCATCGCTCTGTGCGAGCAGTTCAAGATTCAACATCACAATTCATCTCCCTATCGGCCTAAGATGAACGGTGTTGTCGAAGCTGCAAACAAAAATATCAAGAAAATCATTCAAAAGATGACAGTCACCTACAAGGACTGGCATGAGATGTTACCGTTTGCTTTACACGGGTACCGTACCACGGCACGCACTTAAACTGGGGCAACACCCTTTTCTTTGGTATACAGCATGGAAGCTGTTTTACCCATCGAGGTTCAGATTCCCTCCTTGAGAATCATGAAAGATGTTGGTTTGAGTGAAGACGATTGGATTCAAACCCGACTTGATCAACTTAACTTGATTGACGAAAAATGACTTACTGCTGTTGGTCATGGTCAGGCATATCAAAAACGTATGATCAAGGCTTTCAACAAGAAAGTCAAGAGACAAGTATATCAAGTCGGGGACCTTGTAGTCAAGCGGATCATCTTACCGCAAAGTGATCCCAGGGGAAAATGGACTCCTACTTACGAAGGACCATTTGTGATCAAAAACATCTTTTCTGGTGGGGCAATGATTCTGACCACCATGGACGGAGACGACCTGCCGCACCCTGCGAATGCAGACATAGTCAAAAGATACTACGCATAAACGACCCGACAAGTTGAAAACCCGAAAGGGCGGCTTGGGCAAAAATGGGCATCCCGGTGAATCGAAAACCCGAAAGGGCGGTTCAGGAAAAAATTAGGGATAAATAAAAAAAATGTACACCCGGCAAGTTGAAAACCCGAAAGGGCGACTTGGGAAAAAATGGGTTTCCCGGTGGATTGAAAACCCGAAAGGGTGATCCAGGAAAAAGTTAGGGAATTAAAGCGTATGACTACGTCTCGTCGGATCACTTTAAGGACAATCTCTTCACGGACAAGCTCCAAGCTTCTGATCAATCCAATCATCTGTGGACGAAGAAACGAATGGACAAGATACTCAGAGTTACGAAGGCTATAGCAGAATGGGAATCCCATGGAATTGTTACACATAGCCATCTTTCTTTGTATAAATTTTTTCTCATTTTTATGACAACATTCTCTTACTAGGATGTCTGTCTCCTTTGTACAAAATACTTATATAAAGTTAATACAAAGATACTTCAAAGTGCAGAAATTTATTTGCCTATTCTTTCTTTTTTACACTTGTGTTTTATTTGAAAACGTCCAATGATTTATTAAATGAGCATATGCATTTGAATACAATCACTGCCTACAAATAAAACGAAATGAGAAAGGATAATTATTGATAGGTTGAAAGTATAGGAAAACGTCTTTAGGCTATTCCAGAAGAAACCCCCTGCAGTATGTCATTCAGATCCTCAACAGAGCTAAAACCTTGAAATACTTATCCCCAGCGGAGTTGAGTTTCAAAATCCCCATCAGAGCTAAGTTTCTAAACTCCCGATCCCCAGCGGAGCCAGAAAACTTTGAACTACAAATCCCCATTGAAGTTGAAACTTTCTTCCCCATCGGAATCCAAAACTTAAACTTTTAAACCCCAGTGGAAGACCATCCAGTTTCCTCCAATTCCCCAGCAAGTTATCTTAAAGCTTGGAAATCAACCAGATAACAGTTAACTTTTGTTTTATCCCCAACCAAGGATAATCCCTCAGAAGATTGGCATACTCCCAAGCTCCTGATACCCTTAACAGAATGAAGATTCTCATTCTTAAAACCCCAAAAGATTGGCATACACCCAACCTCCTGACCCAAACGCCTGAATGAAGATTCTCATTCTCGCTTCCTCAATAGATTGGCATACAACCCAAGCTCTTGAAAACTCTTCAAACAAAATAAACATTCTCCCAACATATTTATTTCCCAGCAGATCAAAGATTCTCGGTCTCATTTCTCCAGCAGAAGCCTCCAAGGGTTCGACTCCCCAGTAGAGATCGTCAGAGTTTTCCTTATTTCCCAGGAAAGTCATGAAGGATTCTCACATCCCCGTAGAAGTTGTCAAAACTCTTGTTAATCCCCACAAGTCACCATGGATTTTCAATCCCCAACAGTAGTCCAAAGGATGTCTCATTCTCAACAATCAAAGATTTTGAATCTCCAGCAGCAGTCATGGATTTATTTTCCCCAACAGCAGTTAAAGATTGTATTATCTCCAGCTATCAAGGATTTGTTTTCCTCAGCAAGACAGCTAATCAGCTTACATGCACATCCATTACATCCATATATCATAAACATTGATAAAACACATTTTTATTGCATCATACATATCATGCAACATAACTTTGTGTTTTAGCTAACATTTTACCCTTTTCAGGATAAGATTAAAAGCTACCTCTAACGAATATTCAAAGATTTCAAATACAGTATGGATACACCCCAGACACGGCGGTCATTCTACTACTCATACATACTTCAGCAATCAGATACAGACTAGATACGCTCTAGACACGGAAGCCATTCTATTTCTCATTCAGATTCAACTATCAACTTCAGGTTCAGATACACTCCAGACACGGAAGTCATTATGCCGCTTGTCCAGATCCCAGTTACAGTACGGATACACTCCAGAAACGGAAGTCATTCTGCTACTCATACAAGATCTCAACTTCAGATATAGTCCAGATACGCTCCAGACATGGTTGCCATTTTGTCACTTATTCAGAATTTATCCTCAGCCCAGGGATGCTCCATACACTGATGTTTTTCTATCGCCCATTCAGAATTCAGATGCAATACAGATACACTCCAGACACGGCAGTCATTCTGATATTCATTCAAGAATCAAATACAGTTACAACTCGGGTACGCTCCAGACACGGACGACATTCCTTTGCTCATACGAATCCAATCTCCAGATACAACTCAGATACATTCCAGACACGGATACCATTCTGATGTTCATTCTCCTGACATTCAACAAACACTTTGGATGGCATCTCTAAGCCCATCTCCATCAAGATTCTATCATCTCCAAATTGCATCTTTAAGCCCATTCCCTCAACTTACATTTTGACGAGTGCAAATTTACGGGCACTCTAGTGTCCAATCATCTTTTACCTTTGAGTCACGAAAGGCAAACTCGCCAATATAACTCTTCAGGTTCAAAAAGATTGAACAGAGGCAACTGTTGTACCCCAAAATTTTCCCTCTCATTTTATCAAGATTTCCCCTCACAAGACTCTTTGGACTCAAGACCAAATTAGGGTTTTGCTCTACTCAAGACATCTCCTTGCACTGATGACCTAAATTAGGGTTTGAGTTTGCACAGGTATTTTTGGATTTTCAATGCTCAAAGTGACTTTCATACTTCATGTTGGACTTATAAGATTGTCCATGCCAAGTTTCAAGCCTTGAATCAAATTTTTACCCAGTCAATTGGACAGTTGACCTAGAAATCAGTTGTATTGGGAAAAAGTCAATTGTGGCCAATTTACAGTCAAACCTCATAATTTTTTACCCACATCAACATTATAGACTCATATGAACCATTTTATCAAGTTTGGACCACAACTCCTCAAGAAATTTGATCAGATCATCAAAAGGGCAAAATGGTCATTTTTAGGGTTTTGACTGCACAAGGGCAATTTCTGATTTTTTAACCTAGCCAAATGGAAAATTGGGTTCAAGCATGGACTCAAGGACTCAATGGCATCATCTTTACCTATTCAAAAGGTTCAAAGAATCCCAAATGCATTGGATTGACAGATGAATTTTTCAGTCAACTGATCAAAATTTGACTGTACACTGAAAAGTCAAACTTTGACTTTTTGGTCAAAATCAAGTGCCAAGGGTCATTTTTCATCAAGTGGTGTCAAAACATGAAACTTGTTCATCAAGAAACCCAATTTTGCAAATTAGGGTTTAAGTTTGAAAATTTTCATAACTTAGAATTTTCTAAGTTATGAAATTTTCTTAATTTTTCCCAACTTTGCCCAACATTTTCACCATGATGAATTTGGATTCAAACAAAACTTCCAACATGAACATTGTAGTCCTCCACAAAGTCTACAACTTTTATTCACAAAGTTTTCTCAAAAGAAGCTTGGATCTAAAGTTATGATTTTTGGAACAAGGGTCCATGAAACTTTTAACTTAGTGAAATTTTGCCCTAGTTTAGGCAGGATTTTGACCCATCTTCATGGCCATTTTTCACATAGTTCAACTTGGAATCTAAAATTACGTTTCAAAGATGGATTGTAGAGAATGTTGCAAGATTTCCAAAAAGTCCAAGAACTCCCTAAAATCATTTGTGGTTAGGGAGAATCGAAGGCTTGAAGTTGGCAAAAACTCACTTTTCATCCATGGCATGTTCATAGTGATACAAGTTGCAAACTCTAATCAGCTTGCTTTGTACTTGATTACAGGTCTCAAAACCCTTTCATAATAAATAATTAAATGCAAATACATTGGTGTAAGGCTTTGTTTTGGTCATTAGAGGATTGCACACAAGATTAATCCTTAAATAGAAAAAGCAACATTACCATTTTTGCTTAAATCTTGCTTTATGTCAAAACTGCATCCTTGAGCATTGAGCCATATCTTGTGCAGAAAATCAAATCCACCAACTTGATGGGCCAAGAGCATGAGGTGAAGGCTGATAGATAGCCTGTATAGGCTTGTCTTGCATCATGTTTTGCTTTTGGCTTCATATACAAGAAACATGTCAAAATTCACACAACTTACACATCTGAGAAAACCAACCTTTGCAAGCATTTGAAACAAGTTTCTCACATCCCTCTGAGCCAGAAACACGAGCCTTTGATCCCTCAAACCTCCCATAGCACAAAATCATCTTCATTTGGAAAAACAGGGCACTCCCTGCAGTTTGATTTCCATAGCACAAATCCCTCGTGCGTTTTGCCTTAAACTGGTTCAAACACCTTCCACATAACCTATCCAAGCTATCCCAACCCTTAAACACTGACTGTAACTCCATTTAAAAGGTTTGCCATTTTTAATTTCAGCTTGTGTAGGTTGAGTTCTACAGACTTGTTCAAGCACATTCAAGGCAAGCTAGGCATTGGGGAAGGTCAGGGGAAGTTCAAGCAAGCTCCCAAACATCTCAGGCCTCACTGAAAAGCTCCACATTGCCATACACGAAGTCAACTGAAACAGGTTTTTGTCAACTTCCTATCTCTCTATTTAGGAATAATTAGGCTTAGGTTTGTGAATAAAAAATGTAGTATTCATATCCATGAAGCTGTACATATGCTCAGTTTTCATTAGTTAAGCATGCTAAGAGAATTTGGTCCATGAACTTCCTGAAAAAATTAGGTTAGGATTTAGGGCCAGAGAAATTCTCTCTGGTCTTTGAGAGTTAGGACGAGTTTCTTATATGGTTGAATTCGTCTTGAAAAATGCTACAACTTTGATGTTATGTGTTTTTGCATTAGAGCACGTATGCATGATCTGGCATTGTGTACAGGGCGCGCGCGTTTGTGAGCAAAGGTTGAAGACGAAGTCAGTGGGCGGGGCTTGCTTTGGCTTTTTTGTTTTTGACACCCCCTTTTTGCTGAATGCACCCCCCTGGCCCAATTTCTTTACACTTTTATATTTTTGTATTTATTTTTATTTTCTGATTTTATTTTATATTTTCTAAACATAAAAATACCCAAAAATATTTTCATAAATTTTCACATTTATTTTTATTATTTTATTATTTTTTTTAGACATGAAAATAATTATTAAATAGAATATACTTTTATTTTATTTAATCAAAACTTTTAAACATTATAGAAATATTATATATTTTTATTTTTTATCATTTATACCTATAAAAATAATATTTTTTCTCATATACTATTATTTATCTAAATATTTGTGTATATTTATATTTTATTTTTGTATATAAAATAATTAATATAATATATATTATCTTAAAACAAAAAAAAAAAACTAGGGTTCCCACCCTTATTAAAAAATAATAATACTTTTTTTTTAATATATTTTTTACACTTGAATATATTTTTATTTTTATTGTACATAAATAATACAGTTAATATATTTACTTTCTTAAAAAGAAAATTAGGGTTTTACCCTTAATAAAAAAATATAATCTTTTATTTCTTTTTATATACACTAAATATTTTTTTACATACGTAAAAAATAAACAAAACATTATTTTGCATATTCATATTATTTTGGCATATTTATTTAATTAATCATTTAAATATTTGTCCATTTATTTATAATGTATCATTTATTCAATTTGGATGTAATAGTAAAATTAGTGTTTTAATTTCTTGCCAAATAATCCCCATTCAAAAATTGTATCCCCCTCCCCATAATTATGTTGTAATAGTGGTAGATTTACTTTTACGCATTTATGCTTCCAATTATGCCATGATTAGAGATTAGGGTTTGTATGCAAAAAATCCAAAACCAAACAAATAGCTTGACCAATACAAAGACAAAAATGCATGAAAATGACAACACAATGCACACTTACACCCCTAGGGTTTCATCCACTTGTTGCCTTGAGAATGGGCCATGTTATGCATGTTGAGTACTTTGGCAAAACAAAAACAAAACAAAAGATCATAGTCCCTCGATGACGCTATCTTGGTTGCCTATACAAAATGATCTAGCCCCTTAAAAACTTGCCAAAGATACTTATCACAATTGCTATCATGGTCAATACGATGACTCGCGCCTGTCCCGTTTAACATCCTAATACAAGGTTGTTTACCAAATGCAATGGTAAAACAACACTGTCAAAAGGGTTAAAAATGTGTAGGAGAGATCTTTGAGTAAAATAGGGTAGATAACTCTTAGTTACTTGATCAAAGCTTGCAAAACATCCTTGCTATTTTCAAACACACTTCACAACATAATTTCAAAACATTTCCCAAATCAAACTTTCAAAACATTGAAACATCTTTTCAAAAGATAAAAACACCTTTGTATACATTCAAACAAGAATCATTACAAAGGTTGCCACAACAATGGCCTCTTTTCAAAACATCTTTCAAAACCACACACAAAGCACCATTTCAAACAATTGAAAAGCAAAAGCAAGTGATCTATACAATTAACTAAGAGCTCATGGATAACCATGGATGAAAAGGGTGCTTGCACCTTCCCTTTTCATAATCTACTCCCCGAACCCAAGAAAATATCTCAAAGGTATTTCCTGTGCTTTTTGACCTTTCCTTTGGATAAAATAAAAAGTCGGTGGCGACTCTTGCTAAACCGAAACATTTGCGAACACAAACGCAAAATCCCAAGTCAGTTCTCCCACCGTATCACAGACACCATCGTGTTCGGGCATCAAATCCAATTGAGCCTTGGCCTCACCATGAATTTATATTACGTATTCTTGATTTTTTGAAAATGCAGGGGCTATAGTGACAAACTGGGTCCGTAGGTAAAAGTTCTTATCTAAAACGACAGTCTGAGGAAGAAGACAATGATGTGGCAACGTCCCACTGGCTAGTTTGAATGTTGGCGCGTTTTCTGGGCATAATGCTTTTTTTTATTATGTGTTATTTTGTTTGTTATATTTACAACTAACCATCCCAGCACAGATGGCAAAGGCGTAGGCGGTGAACCAAAAGGTTCTAGGTTCGATCCCAGAATCTCATGTTTTCATATTTTCCAATTTCTCTGTCCCAGATCCCATGCGCCTCACCTTCAAAGGACCATCATGCATCCTCAGATCCATCCATTGGATCTATATCCAGCCAGATCTAACACTCAGCACATGCAGACCATGGTGAACCCCCAGAGGCCAGCTACACTGAATCCACACACAGTCCTTAGGCCAACAAAAATGGGCCTGGAAATTTCAAGCGCTGCACCCCCCAGATTACTCAGCAACATCAGGCCCAATTTATTTCCTTTTTTTAATTTCTTTGGTTTTAATTATTTTTAATTATTGTTACAAAAAACAAAAATCATTTTTTTTAAATAAAAAAATCACAAAAAATAGAATTAGGGTTTTTATAATTAAAATTAATTTTTGAAAATTAATTATTTTAATTATTTCAACATTGATAATTTTGTTAAATAAAATTAATTAGAAAATTAGGTTTAACTTGCAAGTTTCAACTATTTTTCTCAATAAAAAATACAAAAATATCTCCTTCAATTAATTAGATTTATTAGGATATTTAATTCTCGTGTTCCTCCTCGCGCTCGTTTTATTTATTTATTTTTTCCAATCATTGTAAATGCCAAGGGTTGTAATAGCTTTTTAATTAGGTTTTATTATTTATTCTTACTTATTATTTTCCCCTATTTTGGCTATGTAACCCCCTTCCCAAAGCCTTGTAATAGCTAGGTTTTTATTCTCGCACTTTACTTTCCGCTATTATTAAATGCTAAATGGTTGACAACAGGATTGTATGCAAAAGACAAATGAAATTAAAAAGTTAGAAAACCCTAATTATGCAAAGATAAATAAACTGAAAAATAACCACTTGCACATGCTCACTCCTAGGGTTTTCCCCATTTCAGTTGCCTTCGGTAAACGGTCGTGAAGTATAGGGAGTTTTAGTGGTTTCCCTCTAGTCCCAAAAGATCAAAATGACCCATTCGAATGTTGCCTCGGAAAGATCTTTAGGACTCTAGGATAATTACTAAAGTTTCCTAACCATTGCTTTTGTGACCGTACTTTTCCCTTCGAATGTCACTTAAACTCCAACGATGGAGCTACCTACTCCTTAATAGTAGGATAGCGCTATCTAAAGGAATAAGAAAATGAACAGACTTTTAGAGTAGGTAGAAACTCCTAGGTATTTGCTCAAAACAACAAAAACTCTTTCACACGAAGACTTTCAAAAGGTTTTCAAAAACAACTTCGTCACACTCTTGAGGACAAATACAAGGGTTACCACGAAGTTAAACAAAAACTTTTCAAAACACACATAAGCAATTTCAAAATGAGCAAGTACCTAAGAGCCCATGGAAAACCATGGATAGAAAGGGTGCTAACACCTTCCATTTCTATAATCTATCCCCCGTACTCAGAAACATTCTTGAAAAAGGTTTTTTCTATTCTTTTTCCTTTTACTTTATTGGATGAAATAAAAGTCAGTGACGACTCTTGCTTACCGCGACATTTGCGAACAAAAAATGCAAACCAATATAACAGTTGGTTCTGCCACCGTATCACAGAAATGGCAACTCTGTGATATATAAATATCATCATTTAAATTATATTTTACTCAAAAAACTCATGAATATACTATTATCTTGTATTATTTGCATTAAATATTTTAATCATGCATTAATCAAGATATTTTTGCAGTTAATACGATTAAAAAACATGCCACAAACAACAAATTATCTTTTCGCAATTAACTAATCTAATCAATTGTTTTTGCAAAAGGGTTTCAAACAGATTTTGATTTACTGCGCATTTAGTCAAAATCTCCGCAATCACTATTCCGGGCCAAAATGTGAGGTGATTCAAAATACGTATGTGACCCCTAAAAAACACCAACCCCATATGAACTACAAATTGGGACTCTGATTCTTCATAAGAGGATATGTAGGCATACGATCTAAAATCGTGGTGAGTCTTGCTCATTAAAACTTAAAATCCAGATTACCCTAAACCTAGAGTCTAATATCCTTGTGAACAAAGTGGATGAAAGGTGCCTAACACCTTCCTTTCTTCTAATTGAGTCTGAAACCTAGAATCTCTGTCTGCGAATTAGGGTTTTCTGTTAGGTTCCCCTCCCTAGGATAAAAACTAATAGTGGCGACTCTTGATTAAAAAACCATTTGCTACACATATATTTTATGAAGGGAGAATCTTCAGGAACCCTTGATGCTAACTCTTTGAGTTAAGGAGGAACTTTTACGAAGCTGACTCAGATGGTATTTCTACGAGCGGAAGCCATACCCTACAAAACAGAACAAAGATAAATTCCTAGATCCTTGAAATGGTTAGTGAGAATGATATGGCATGATGTCATGATGTTTATGATGTCATGAATAATTAATCACAAACAAAGCATGCAGTGACCTTAGGTTTAGGCTTGCATGGGGTTTATAGGTAAGTACCCTCTTGAAGTTTAGTTGGTTCAACCTGTCCTAAAAGAAGTAATCGGGTTCTAAAGAATCTCAATATCATTGATCTTTCTTCATCAGGCATTATTTCAGCACAATTAATTTTTCTTTGTAGCCAAAATATCCTGAAAGTCTGATCTCAATGAGTGTAGTATCGAGTATCAACCAATCTTCAGTTTTGCATCAAAGTAGGATATCTCACTACTTTCTAATGACGAAGTTTTTCAACTAAGGTTATACGGTCAATTAGTGCTTCATGACACCACTTAGCGGCCCTGTATTCTCCTTGATTCAACTCAAAGGACATTGGTACCCACAAATGTGTCGCACTAACATAGCCATCGCTTAAACCATATCGGTCTACGCCGTACAATTTCCACGATCTATTGCTACTTACCTAATATTCCCCCGATCTGGGTATAAGATCTCTACAAGTAATAAACCCAAGCATAACCCACAAATGTAAAGCAAACAAATCAAGAAGTTAATCAATAAAGGTGATATAGCTCTTAAGGTAACCCCACAAAGATTTATTCTCCAGCAGAGTCACCAGTTTTATGATACGGTGGGAGAACTGACTTGGTGTTTTGCGTTTTATCGCAATTGTTGAAAATAGCAAGAGTCGCCACCGAATTTTCTTATATCCAATAAAGGAAAGGGTGAAAAGAACAGGAAAGTACTTTTGAGAATTTTCTTGAGTTCGGGGGGTAGGTTATGAAAAGGGAATGTGTTAGCACCCTTTCCATCTGTAGTTATCTACGGGCTCTTAATTGATTGATCACTTTAAAATGCTTTGTGTTTGTGTAAGTTTGAAAGATATTTTGAGAACGCCTTTGTTTGGAAAACTTTGTAATGATTATCGTATCGTTGAGAATGAATATAAAGTGTTGGTTTTGAAAATATTTATTGAAAGAAAATGTTTAGAAAGATGTTTGAAAATACCAATGTAAGGCCATTTTGTAATGATTCTCGTATCATTGAGAATGTATACAAAGTGTTTATTTGAAAGTGTGAGGTGTAAAGATTGTTTTAGTTTGTGAGCAAGCAATTACGAGCAATCTACCTACTCAAAAAGTCTTTATTCTTTTCCTCCTCCTTTAGATAGTGTTATTTTACCATTGGTTGGTAAGGAGCCATGTCATTGGATGTGAGGGACAGTCGTGGGTCGTCGTACATTTATAAAAGGAAACTTGTAATACGTTTTAGAAATTGTCGTAAGGCACTAAGATCATTTACCGAAGGCAACTTTGAAGGGTCATCGAGGGACTATGATCTTTTAATCGAGGGTCATTTGCTAAAACATCTCACGTTCAAGGGACATGACTATTTTTATCTGAGGCAACAAGTGTGGGCTACCCTATAGGTGCAAGTGAGAAATGTGTTTTGTTTTCAAGTATTTCATCTTTGAATTAGGGTTTTTCTAAGTTTGATCTTAAATATTGTCATGCAAACCGTAATTACTAGCAATAATAAGGAAAGCCATGAATTGCGAAATTCAAATGTCTTACGCTATTACAATGCTTTGGGAATGGGGGTACAATTTTGTGAATAAGGGGGGAGGGGGGGGGGGGGGGGGGGGGGGGGGGGAAATAAAGCCCTAATTACTATTACAAATCATTGAATATGAATTACAACAATAATTATGCATAAAATGTAGAGATGGAGAAGAAATTGCTTTTAGGGTTTTTTGATGAAAAAGTTTAGGGATTAACCTAGTTGAATTAATTAATTTAATTACAAGAAATGTTAATTGATTATTAACAAAACCTGAATTTAAGTTCATTAAAATAAAAACCTAAGTCTAATTTAACTTTGTTTATAAAATGATTTTTGTTAACGTTAATAAAGAAAATGTTCTATAATGTAAAAGAAATGATAAAAATTTAATTTAACAAAATAAAATAAAATGCCTAAATTAAAATATTTTTAATTTAATGAAGAAAATATATTTTTGGTGGTTTTTGATTTAGGTAAAATAAATATATAAATGAAAATAAATAAAACATAAAAGAAATGAAAATAATTGGGCTGGGGGTTGAAAAATGAAAATGGGGTCAAATGCAGCAAAAAGAGTTAGGCCCAAGATGTTTTTGTTTGTAATTAGAAAATGATAAAATAAAAATGTATATGGATCTGCGTAGTTTTTAGCAAAAGATGGGGTATATGGAAGCAAAAATAAAAAGGAAAGAGGCCCATGATCTGGGAGGCCCAGCGCTTCATTTGATTCAGTGTTGCTGATTTCTTGAGGTGCACCATGGACTGCACATGTGGTGCGTGGGATGAAATCATATGACGATCATGTGGTGTGGATGAAAGGTACATGATATGAGCTCCCAACCTGCTTGCATTGAATCAGAAATGACAAATTATGAAATAAACAAAAGGGTGCCGCTGGGGCTCGAACCCAGGCCCCTATAGACAAGTGACTTAGCACACGCTTCTTTACCACTGGGGTGGATATACATCTGATGTTTAATACACTAACCAATAAATATATTACAAACTCAGTCCTGATTATAACTTCATCTTCTTCCTCACGCCAGAATTTTCATCAACATTTTTGAAATCTGTAACTTCCTCATTTCTCAACCAAATTGGAAAATGTAAATATGAAAGTTGCTTGAAATTTAACCACGATTTAAACCATGTAAATAACTTAAGCTAAAAATAAAAGATGAGCATGAATTTTATCTGGTACCAAATTAAACCTAATTTTTCTAGAAAGTTCAAACTCAAAATTCGCATCACTCAGGCAACATAAATGAAATCTAAGGGCATGGTTAGCTTCAGGGCTATGATGTCTACATTTTTTAGAGAGAGTTCAAAGTTGAGAAAACTTACCTCAAAACTGGAAATCGTGTTTTGAGTTTGAGCACTCCTGGAGGTGTTGTGATGATCTGAATAGCTTCATTGGACTCCTAGAAGCTAATGCAAAGCTTACTTTGTGCTGAGAGTGCTTGAATCTTATTGTAGAAGTCAATGTGCAGGTGACTGTTTTTAGAAATGGAGGATGGTGATGGAGGTGTTACAGTTGTGTAACAGGGTCTTGGATCACTTCTAAATGATATATGTAATCTTTGTGATTGATTTTGGGTGAGAACGCATGAGTGAAATGTGAGTTTGGGATTCAAGGTCAGAAATGCCACAAAAATGGAGTTTGAGAGCAATTATGAGTTTGAGGGCTTTTCAGGGTGTCTCAAGGCTTGTGAATTCGTGTCCTAGCTTGCAAAATGGTGTCGCTATTTAAAGGGAAAGGTTGGAGAAGCTCAAGTTGATCAGAATTCAAAATCACATGTTAAGTTCAACACGTGATTTTCATGAAAAATCAAGTTTCAATGCTATGTAACTTTGATTATAGAGTGGTTAAACACTTTAATAACATTTCTTCTAACCTTGTATATGGAGTGCAATTAGAGGGAACAAGTGAGAGGCTCGAGAATTGACTTTGTGCATAAAGCTTGCTTTTCAAGAATGGAAATGTTAACTTTCTTCCCAAAATGACAAATTGACATGGACAATGCTTAAACCACTTGGATCATAGCTCAAAATTTTATGTAATCCATTAACTATGGATAGATACATAAGTTAGAATGCCTGCAAAGCAAGATTATGCAACATAACATTGAGATTGGATTATGTTTTCATCAAGAAAATGGCTTGTAATTCAAGAATGGATGCCCAACTTCTTCTCTTCGATTCTCTTAACTCAAGAATGATCTCTTCAAGTTATTTGACATTTTGGGAAGCTTGAAACAATGACTATAACCTTCATGTTTACCACTTTGACTAAATCATCCTGGAACTAGGTGAAAATTGGTCAAGAAGTTAGGTCAAAAATCTTCCTAAACTAGCCAATATTTTCATTAAGTGTTTTATGAAAATTTTCATGACTTCATGGACTTATATCTTCAAATCTAAGCATTTTTTGGATATCAACACTCTAATACAAAGTTGTAGAGTTCATCAAGATCTAAAAATTTCATGTTGAAAGGTTTCCTTGAATCATCTTGCATCTTGGTGAAAAATTATCATGAAGTAATGAATTTATCAAGTATAAAAACACTTAGAAATTTTCTAAGTCTTAGAAATCTTGACTTTTTAATTGACTTTTTGACTTTCTTGATTCTTGATGATCAATTTTGATATTTTTTAATGTCTTTATAAATCTTAATTTTTGAAATTCAATGTTGATAAAAAAAGTCAAAGCTTGACTTTTTGTGTATTAGTTGACTTTTCATCAGTTGATCAAATTTCAACTATCAATCCAATGATCTTGAGAAATGATTTGAGCCATGAAATTAGGTTTTGAGTCCTTGAGATTATGCCTCAAGCCATTAGGTCATGTACTAGGTCAAAAGTCAATGATCAGTCATTCTCAGTAAAAACCCTAATTTTGATAATTTTGCCCCTTTGGTGATTTGAGTGCTTTTCTTGAGGAATTGTGATCAAAACTTGATTAATTGATGGTTATGACTTCAAAATGTTGATGTTGGCCAAAAAGCATGAAGTTTGACTATCTATTGACCACAGTTAACCTTTTATCCAATATAGTTGATTTTCAGTCATCTGAGTAATTAATTGAGCAAATTTGTGATGCAAGACTTGAAACTTGGTATGAACAATCTTGGAGACCTATAATGAACCATAAAAGTTATTTTGGGCATCAAAAGTCCAATTTTACTTGAGAAAACCAAAACCCTAATTTGGAGGCTCAGTGCTTAGGAGGTCAGCTTGTCTGATCAAGCCCTTGAGAACTCTTTGAGCATTTGAGATCTTTGGTGAGAAATGCCTTGAGAAAAGAGAGGGTAAATTTTGGGGTAGAACACCATAGATAGTAACCAAATAGTCCAAGTAACCTTAAATATTTTTATTGTTTAAGTTGGTTATTAGGTATCTTAAAAAAGAAAATGAAAAGCTTAAGTGGGTAAAATAAAAAGACATAAAGATAAATGCTCAAGCGAGCAAAGAAGAAAATAGCATGAAATCTAAACGCTAAGATAAATGGTGCTTAAATTAAAAGCATAAAGTAAAATTATAGAAATAAAAGTCAATTGTTAATGAGTTAGAAATTAGAGGTTAGTTGAATGACCATCTTGAATCTTGCATTTGAAAACTCATTAGAAGATTGATAAAATCAAAGCCTCTCAACAACAAGTATCATTTGCTTTTTGTCAAGTATATCATTCATTTCAAATCTCAAGGCAACAACAAATAATCAATGATGTTTAAATGATTCACTTAGTCCAAAATTTGTGAAGATTCATTAGAGGATTGATAATACCAAAGCCTCCTAACAATGAACCTCAAGTTTATTGGATCAAAGGTTTCAAATTAAACATACTTGGTCTTGCAAACATAGGTTTGGGCCACGAATGATCATTTCTTGAATCGGGATAAAATTTAGCACTATGTTAAGCAATCGTGAGTGGACTTATGTAGAAGTCGCACCTATTTTGAGGTCGGTCAATAGCAATCTATGTGCCATATGTTTAGAGTGATGATATGTAAATCATCCTCTAACAACATGTAGCACAAAGGAGAAGGGGATAAGATCAAGAGGGAAAGGATATATTTGAATCAAAAAATTTAATAAAATTATCATTAAAATTATTCATCCATTTTAGTGGAGTTAAACTCAACACTCAAGATCCAATGATACTAATGAAGTTCATGATCAACAATCACATAGTCAGAATATAAAAAAAATTGCATTTAATGGACAACATAAAAAGCATAAAAATGATTTTTTTAAATTGTTTTTTTATTGGAAATAAAAGGCAAAATATCAAACTATATTCAAAGTGTCAAAGAAAAATTATAAGAGACCATAGAAAAGTTAGAAATGGTCTCAAATATCTTTATAAAAGTTTTGGTAATTTTTTAAAACAGAAAAGTATTTTTAAACTAATTAAAATCACTCAAATAAGTGAAAAAATATCAAAAATAGTAGAAGTCAAAATAAAATTCTAGAAAAATTTCAGAAAAGTCAGAAATAGAGAAAATGACCTTGATAAAAAAATTTAGAATTTAAAAAATGCAAAGAAGTATTTTTAAAATAATTAAAATAAGAAAAAAAAACGAAAAATATGAAAAATATCAAACATTAAAATCAAAATATGAAAAAATATTCACAAAATCAGAAATAATTCAAAGTATTTTTGTATATTTTTTTCATAATTTTTGGATAAAAAATAAAAGAGTTATGAATTTTTAAAGATAAAAGAAATTTAAAAATAATTTTGTAAAATAAAAACAAATCAGAAAAAATCACGCCCGTTGGATCTCTCTCACTTATACATGCTGGCAGATCTAATGGATCTGAGGTGAGGGAATATAATATACCCAAGCTAAGGCGCCCACATACAACACAAGAAAGTCCAACCAATAAAAATAAAACAATTGGCTGAGTGTCATTGGTTGAAGAACGACACGTAGGTCGTCTTCAACCTTCAGCCTCCTGCAAGTAGGGAAAATCCAAGATCCTTGAATATGTAAATTTACGCGTTCTTAGTGGTACCATTAGATGCGTCTACTTGAGACGATCACAACCATATGCTCGCGAAAAAATTATATAAAGCGTAACATAGTTGATTTGGAAATAACCAGAGATGTTTAAAAATGTTAAAATCGAAAATCATAAGCATCAAATGCATTGTTTCACTAAAATTGAGTTAAGAGCAAGCATCAGTGAACATCATAGACCATTCCAGTAATTTGAGTTAGAGGATTTGGTGCCTTAAACTACCTGAATGAAGTCAAATGAACTTGCTCTATAAATGAACTTGGCTAGCACGATTCAAGGAACCTCAAGACTTGATTCTTCTTGTGTTAGCTTCAATGAAGTTCAAGGATGAAGGATCAATGAAGAAATTGGATTGAAAAATGGTAAAAAGAGGAATTCGAAAGCTCGGAAAAGTGAGTTATGGAGGGAGTTTGACAGAGTGATTTTGGCTGTTCAAGCTTGAGAAAATGAGAGGAGTGGGGTCCACTATTTATAGGGAAGCGAATGGTGCAAATAATTTATAGGAAATTTGAAGTTTGGAGGGAAATTGGATCAAGCTCGAAAGTGAAAAAAGTGTGACCCCATGTGCATCAAAAATCAATCAATTCCTGCATTTGAATCATTAATTCAACTTTGGGAACTTTGTTAAACATGTTTAAATAAAAAACATGTGCTAAATTGGTGATTAGAAGCCACATTATGAATTTCAAATTCTGACTTTGGAGAAAACTTCAGTTTCAATGTACCATCTTTGAATCCATGGTGTTCATAGCTCAAGGAATCTTAGGGCATGATTATTGAAGCATTTGAAAGATAAGGTCACAAAATTTATAACGTGCAAAGAGTGAAATCAACTGGATGCTTGAGCTAAAAGTTGTGATGAGTAAAAGTTGAGAAAAAGATGTTGACTTTTTGTACTTATAAAATTTTTATGTTTTTCTTCAAAAGTGGCCTATAATGTTTTGAGTTCAAACAAGGAATTCCTCCAAAATTGAGCTTTGATCATTGATGCTATCTTGAAGTAGACTTCTCAAAGAGTATTCTAAAACTTGAATCACTCCAAAATACTAAGTATTGAAAAAGTTATGGCCTTGTAAATTTGGTAAAAGTTCATGAGGTGACCTATAATCTTTTGAGTTCTTAGGGTATCTTCCACTTATTTTCAAGCTTTGCACATAAAAGAAGAGTTGAATTTCACATCCTTAAGATCATTTTGGAAAAATAATGGGCTCAAGGAGATAAAAATTGAACAAGTTATGATCTTTTAAATTTACATAAGGAAATTTGAAAGCCTATCTAGAAGACTTGTAATCTTTCTTCATCATTAGGCATCTTCCGCACCAAATGTTCTTGAAAATCTTGAAGTTATTAGTTGATAAAAATTTAAAGTGAAGAATGTCTTTGGAATTACTTAAAAATCTCAAAAGATGAGCAAGATATAGCCCTTAGAAGTTCAAAACCCCTAGCTCTTCAAGCACCAAAATGACTTGGAAACCCTTTTCAATTTTGAAAAAATTTCTTGAATAATAACCTTTTCCATGTGAATAAAAGTTGTTGTGGATGATAATAAGAACTCATATAAATAATAACCACTTCCAAATATTAAGGATTAAGAGAGTTATGCACTTGTGGTCAAGGAATCAAGGTCTTGTCTAGTTAGGTCAAACTTCTTCAATCAACCCTTGCATCTTTTGACTTTCTTTGACAAATTGAGGCATGATGAATCATATTAGACCTTGTCATGATATTACTTTAAATCATATTCAATGGTGAAGCTTGAATATCAATGAAGATTTGTTGAAGAAGGCATGAAAATAAACTCATGAACCTATAAATTAACCTGATGAAGTGTGTTGTGGCCTCGCCTATAATATCATTAATTAGAGAAAACATTCATTGCATTTTTAGTTAAAAGTTAATTAATATAAGACAAATATGACCACAATATCCAAATCAAGGTGTTTGGTGATTCCTCATGAGCAAACCTAAAGATAGGGAGAAGAGTCAAACCCTAGTGTGATCTTGTTGTGATTGAGTTGGTATGAGATGATAGAGGAATCATAGGGGGGAAAATTGGGGTATAACAAGGATTGCATTAAGTTTCTTCCGAATAATTTGAACCTACCCGAGTTTGAAATTTGAGTGATGGTAGGCAAAGTATTCCTTGTGAAAGTAACAAAGCAATCCTTTATTGAAAAAGTCTTGAGGTTTATTATGTTAGTAAATTTTATTTTTTTAAATTGGTTAAATATTTCAAATTTGATTCGAGTTTGATGGATTGAAGAAGAGTTAATCTTCTATGGAATTAAATCGCGCTAGGCGAAGAAATTGATTTAATTTTTTGTGAGTTTTAGATGTTTTAATTGAATCATCAATTGGTATGATTTTAAGCTAACTTATTGATTACTCGAGAACGTGGTGGATGTTAAATCCACATGTCCTATTATTTGCGAAATGTTGAATTAATTTGATAAAAAAAAGTGCTTGGATTTATGTATAAAACTTATTTGTTTTATTATAATATTCTTAATTTTGGTATTTTTATATTATCACTAAATCAAATGAATTAGCAAATTAATTATCCCTAATTAACATTAACCTAATTAAAATACTAATAATAAAAAAATAAGGTGGTGTTAATTGTAACATAGTGTACATACTTAAAGGTCAACCTTAAAAAAATAATGGAATTATCCTAAAACTAAATATACTGTACTATTAATAAGAAACAAACTGACATTGACTGACCAATAAGAAACATGTAACTTGAAAAGGAATTATTTTTGGTATTTATAATTTTCGCCCTCCTTTTTAGTAAAAAGTGCATAAAATCAAGTAAATAATTTTTTTTAAATGTAACAATTAAAAATACAAAAATAATATTTAAATAATAAAAAATGATTTTTTTTGTGATTTTTGAATATAATTTGAAATGGAAATAAAATTAGTAACTGTTTTACCCCAAAATTTGCCCTCTCATTTATCAAGACTTTTCTCACAAGATCTCTTTGACTCAAGATTGGATTAGGGTTTGGTCAGTTTAAGACATCTCATCTTACACTGATCACCCAAAATTAGGGTTTGAGTTTGTCCAAGGATTTTTGGGCTATCAATACTTCATATTACTTTCAAACATCATTATGGACCCCTAAGACTACTCATGACAAGTTTTAAGCTTTGAACCACATATTTGATCAGTCAATTGGGCAGTTGACCTAAAAATCAGTTGTATTGGGGAAAAAAGTCAACCATGGCCAATTTACAGTCAAACTTCATAATTTTTTATCCACATCAACATTTTAGACTCGTATGTATCATTTGATCAAGTTTGGACAATAATTCCTCAAGAAATTTGATCAAATCATCAAAAGGGCAAAATGGTCAAAATTAGGGTTTTGACTGAGAAAGGGCAATTTCTGATTTTTGACCTAACAAATGACCAATTGGTTTGAAGCATGATTTCAAGGGTTCATTTATACCATCTTGACCTAATTACATGGTTCAAAACATTGCAAATCCATTGGATAGACAGATGGAATTTGCAGTCAATTGTATACTGAAAAGTCAAACTTTGACTTTTTGGTCAAAATAAAGTGCCAAGGATCACAATTCATCAAAACATGTCAAAATGTGAAACTTGTTCATCAAGAAACCAAATATTGAAGATTTGATTTTGAAATTTGAAATTTTTCTTAACTTAGAATTTTTTCAAAGTATAGAAAATTTCTTATTTTTTCTCAACTTTAAGCCTTTTTTTCACCATGATACAAGATGATCCAAAGAAAGTTCCCAACATGAAAGTTGTAGATCTCCATGAAATCTACAACTTTTATTCACACATTTTTCCCTAAAGATGCTTGGATCTCAAGATATAATTTTGTGAATACATGCCCATGAACTAAAATAACTTAGTGAAATTTTGTCCTAATTTAGGCAGGATTTGGACCCAACTTCATGGCAATTTTTCACCTAGTTCCAAGAGGAATATTGAAATGCATTTCAAAGATGAGTTATAGAGCATATTGCAAGATTTCCAAAATGTCCAAGAACTTCTTGAGATAATTTTTTTAGTAGGGAGAATCGAAGAGATGAAATTGGCAATTCCTCACTTTGATTTCAAGCCATTTCATGAAGAACAAAATTCAAATCTGAATCTATGCTGCCTAATTCTTGCTTTACAGGTCTCAAACTTGTTTCTCACTTCATAATTTAATGCTTACCCAGCTGACAAAGCCTTAATCCGAGCCCAAGGGTCTTTGTCCAAGCTTTAATTCCATAAATGGCACAAAGTTGCCATTGCCATTTTGGAAAAGCTTAACTTTTGCAACTTTTCAATTCTTGAGCATTGGACATGTCTTCTCTACACACACAAGTCCTATAAACCAAATACAAGTTGTCTAGGATTGGTACCAACTCCAAGCAGGCCAGTATAAGCATGAGAAGACTTATCTCTTCACTTTGCTTCAAAAGCAAGAAAGTGTGCAAAAAGTCTACAACTCAAAGATATGTTGTGAAACTGACTTAAGACTTTCTCCATACTAATACACAAACATATTACAGCTTAGAACACGATTTCTAAAGTCCTAAAACACTCCAAAACTCCCTCTCACCA
This sequence comes from Vicia faba, assembly GCA_948472305.1. Taxonomy (NCBI): domain Eukaryota; kingdom Viridiplantae; phylum Streptophyta; class Magnoliopsida; order Fabales; family Fabaceae; genus Vicia; species Vicia faba. The sequence continues at coordinate 1,182,140,272 of OX451739.1, read as the reverse complement.
AAAACCTGTCAAAAACTTGCAATTTGAGCATAAGCATAGCAATCCACAAATTGGCTCGTGCGTTTCAAGTTTTAATCATTCAAACACTTTATCTACCTCATATCTAAGTGATCCAGATCATCATCCTTGCATTGTAACTCCTCCTTCTTAATCTGCCATTTTTATTTTCCAAGCTTGCAGGTTGACTTGGATAGAGAGTTCCAGGCATTTCCAAAGCAAGGCAAGGATTGAAACACACTCAGGGAGGTTCAAGCAAGCTCAAGCAATCTTCAAGCCTTCATAAATCTCACTCAAACTCCATTCACAATCTCAGCTGAAAGAGGTAAGAACTCCAACTTTTATCTCTTCATATAGGCATCCATTGGCCACGATTTATGAAAGAAAAATGTAGATATTATTGTGCTAAAGCCAACCATGTGCACATAATTCATTTATATTCATTATGTATAGAGAATTTTAGAGTTCAAATTTCTACAAAATTTAGGTTTAAAATTAGGGCTTTTAAAATTCGTTTTGATATTTGATTGTTAGCTTACATGATTTACATGGTTGAAATCGTGGGAATGAGTACCACCATTTTCATGTTGGAAGTTTTCATTTTCATGGAGAAATGAGAAAGATACAGGAGTTCTAGCCAGCTTGAGGAAGAAGATGAAGTACAGAGCAGGGAAGGGTTTCATGTTATGTATTTTTGTTTTCACATAAACTAACGGGTGTACAGCCAACCCAGTGGCAAGGTAGCACGCTGGAAATGCATGGGTCGTGGGTTCAAACCTTAGCACTACCTTTTGTATTTTTTCTCATTTTTCAGCTTCATTTTTGGCAGCATGGGCTTGGCTCTTTGGGCCTCTTGTTTTTTTTCTAACAGCTACCTCTTATCCTCCTTACAGCACCCCTGGCCCAATCTTTATTATTTATTTGTTTTACTTTATTTTTTTGTTTTATTAAATATTTTCTTTAATACATAAAATCATGAAAAATATAAAACTTGATAAATATTGCATTTTGTTTATTTTATTTTATTTTGACATAAAAAATATTTTTATTAAACTATATATATTAATTAGTTTTCTTAAATAAATTTGTAAATATAAATAAAATAGACTTAGGTTAATTTTTTATTTCCTTTTCATTTCATACTTGTAAATATTTATTTTGACATATAAAAACTAAATATTTTCATAAAATATTATTTATTATTTTTAATACAAAAATACACAAAAAATAATACCTAAAGAACTTTATTTTCTTTTAAATTAGAAATTAGGGTTAACTTTTGTTTTCAAGTATTAATTTCTTTTTCTCAAGTTATTAGGTTTAGCTCAAAATTTCTCTTCACATAAAAAACAAAACAAAATCTTTTTCTTGCATACACACACATTGCATATTTAAATTATATTGTAAATTGTTTATTTAAATAAGTGTACAAATTCGATTTGGTTGTAATAGCTTAATTAGATTTACATTATTGCAAATCCCCATTCTTAATTTGTATTCCCCCTTCCTATAAAATGTTGTAATAGCGTAGCAATCTTTAAATTACACAATTTACGGCTTTTACATACCATGCTAGTAATTAGGGTTTGAATGGCAAGATAAAAACAATCAAATAGAAAACCCTAATCCAAGACAAAATCAAGCATGAAAATAACACACTTCTACACAAGCACCCTTAGGGTTACTCCACTTGGTTGCCTTATACAAAAATGACCATATTACGCATGCGAAGTATCTTGGCAAAACAAACAAATATAAGATCATAGTCCCTCGATGACGCTATTCTAAGTTGCCTTATAAAATGATCTTGGTCCCTCAAAAAATGCTAAGATACTTTGCAACATTGCTAATCATGGTTATACGTTGACCCACGCCCGTCCCGTTTACATCCAAAGATAGGGTTGCTTACCAAATCAATGGTAAGACAACACTATCAAAGGAAAAGAAAATGAACAAGAAAGACATTTGATTAGGTAGATTACTTCTAGTTACTTTCTCTATCTTCAAACAACTATCCTTGCTATTTTCAAAACAAACACACACATTTCCAAATATCTTACAAACATTTGAAAACATTTTCAAAAAGACAAACATCTTTGTATACATTCTTACGAACGAGAATCATTACAAAGATTTCCTAAACAATGGCCTCTTTTACAAAATACTTTCAAAAACCACACAAAGCATAATTTCAAAACAAAAGCAAGTGATCTAGCAAGTAACTAAGAGCCTATGGAAAACCATAGATGAAAAGGGTGCTAATACTTTCCCTTTTCATAATCTACCCCCCGAACTCAAGAAACAATCTCAAAGGTCTTTCCTGTGCTTTTTCACCTTTCCTTTTTGGATAAAAGAAAATTCGGTGGCGACTCTTGTTAACCGCAACATTTGTGATAAAACGCAAAACCCTCAAGTCAGTTTTCCCATCGTATCACAGTAACAAACAAAAGAAAAAAAATATAAAAAAGTGTAACATGTGAGATTTGAACCTATGACCTTATGCTTGCAAGTTTTATCTCCTTACTAATTGTGTTGTATTATTTATTCAAAATAAAAATCCACTTGAAATTATTTGAAGGGTATGGGATATTTGTTATTTAAAAGCACAAATAATTTTTAGTAAACTATTACATACTTTTAAGTAAGCAAAATAAATTAATGTTAAAATGTTAGTATAAATAAACCACAAATTTTGTAAAACCCAATTTTTAAAATAATTTTGACAGTAGAAATAAGGGCGGGAAAATTTGGAGTATGACACTTGCCCCTATTTAATTACTCTTCGATTGAAGCGTGCGAGTATACGAAGTTTTTCCACATTCTGATAGGAGGGTTATTAAATAATGGAAGACCCTAAATTTTGACCAAAAGTTTTTATAAGATAATTTGTACAATATACCAAAAAAATAAAAACAAAAAGGATGACGAAGTTAACTCATCAATGCCTAAAGCGTGGATTCACAAATCTATTTTTGCCAAGGGACTAATTAATAGACATGAATTTGGGCGTTATCGCAGATTCCACATTCTTACCACAACCTAGGGGGTAAGTAACGTGGGTGCCAACTCCATTTATGTCAAGGGACTAAATCAATGTAGTTGAAAAGGATCTGAGAACAAACTTATTAAAGCTTTGGGACTAATATAGTAAGCTGAAACGCAGATTTGTAACATTTATCACAACCTAGTGTTGTACCATAAATTTCGCCCCTAACTTTTTCAATCGCACTTTCATATCATATTTTGTCATTTGGTCACAATCATTAACAAATAGCTTTATTCATCACATTTGCATCCTATCTTTAAGTTTACTCTTGCGTTGTTGACTAACTTCTAATCGAAATACAAAAAAATATTTGTCTTTGTCTTTGTATATTTGTGTTTTGTAGGTACCGAGTCAAAGCATCTGACAAATAAGGTTTTCCGGTATTATTTTCCTAAAATCTTTATTTGCAAAGAAATAATTTTAAAAAAATCATTTTTTCTCTGTACAATCAATTGCACTTAGAATGCAATCGATTGCACATAGTGCATTTTGCGTAATATTTGAAAAAAATACAATGATACAATTGATTGAGCCCATAGTGCAATCGATTGCACAATGTGAAGTTTTGGAAAAAAAATTAGCAATTTCAAGCTTGTCAATTTTGGCTCCAATTTTTCATTTTTTGAAAGATATATCATTAATTCAAATTTTGGCTCCAATTTTTTATTTTTTGAAAGATATATCATTAATTCAAATTTTGGCTCCAATTTTTCATTTTTTTAAATATATATCATTAACTCAAATTTTGGCTTCAAGAATTAATTACTAAACCACCACTAATCCCAAGTCTTAACTCTATAAATATAGCCCTCATTTCATTCAAATCTCAAGTTTTTTATAACCAAACTCATTTTGCTAAAAAATCTCTCAATTCTCTCCATCTACCAAATTCACTCAAAGCTCCATTTTCAAAAAAAAGTTAGTAAGCTTTGCATTGAAGGTTACTAATCTTTGAGCTAAACCTTCATCCAAACACTTTTTCTTCATCAATTCTCTATATTCAAGCTTGGGAAATTAGTTCTTGGGGTTGAATTGAAGCAAATTCTTGAAGTTGTTTTGGTAATTCTTTAGATTTACCTTTAGTAAGTTGGATTTTTCATCTTTCACAATGTGATCTCTTGTTGATCTTTGGGTTTAATTCATTGAGCATTGTTTTGTGATTCCATTGGTGCTATTTTCTCATAATTTGATGAAATTTTTGTGCTCAATTGAATCCATGATCATAAGGTATTTGATGGAAAGTTTGAACAAGAATTTGGCCTTTTGAAATGCTGATTTTTTGATTTTAACAGGCTGCAATCGATTGCTGTAACAGCGCAATCGACTGTCAAAATAAAATTTCACGTTTTTTTGAGAAAAAACAATGATGTAATCGATTGCATCAGTAGTGCAATCGATTGTAACAGAACAAAAATGCATTTTCTGCCTTGTTTTGGGGTTGTTTTGATCCATCTCTCTTGTTCTACTCACTCCTTTTGATTGTTGATTTGGATTGCAATTTTAAATGTCCAATTTCTCTTTAAATTCAATGAACTTTTGGTGTAGATGAAGTTGGATAAATGTTCATTAATTCAAATTTACCGAAGAGTGAATTATTCAATTCATTTTTTGTGCTTTGGATTAATGATATGTTTAGCAATTTAATCCATCTAGATGAGTGGTTGAATTTAAATATGAAAGAAATTTGAGGTAGTGATCCAAATTAGCTTATCATTCCCCTCCCTCTTCATCTTATCCCTTTATTTTTTATTTGTGCTACATGTTATGGGATGATGATCTCTATATCATTTATCCAAACATGAAGTACATAGATTGTGATTGACCGGCCTTAAAATAGGTACGACTTCTACATAAGTCCACTTACGATTACTTGACATAGCGCTAAATTTTGTCCTGATTCGAGAAAATGATCATATGTGGCCCAAGCATATGTTTGCAAGCCCAAGTATGTTAATTTTAACCCTTTGATCCAATAACCTTGAGATTCATTGTTAAAAGGCTTTGGTTCTACCAATCCTCCAATGGATCTTCATCAATTTTGGTCAACGCATATCACTTAAATATCATTGATCATTAAATGTTGCCTTGAAGATTATTAAATGGATGATATACTTGACAAAAAGCAAATGCAACTTGTTGTTGAGAGGCTTTGGTTTTACGAATCCTCTAATGAGTTCCAAATACAAGTTTCAAGATGGTCATCCAACTAACCATTAACTTCTAACAATTGAATTTATTTTATGCTCGTCACTTTATGCACCATTTAGTTTAACATTTATATTTCATGCTATTTTCATCTTTGCTCACTTGAGCATTTACTTTTATGCCATTTTTATTTTGCTCACGTGAGCTTTTCTTTTCCTTTTGAAGATACTTAATAATCAACATGAATCATAAAAAATATTAATGATACTTGGACTACTTGGTTACTATCCTTGGCATTATGGAGTATTGGACTTCTTGGACTTAGGAATAGAAACCTTGATCTTATGTTGGAGACCTTGTGACCTTAATTGATATTTTGTCTAGAGTTCTTGGGGTTTACCCCAATACATTGGGTTGTTTGTTTATTTTGTGTGCAGGTTATTGTGATTACATACTTTGTCTGTAATTTGGAATTCATCTGTATACAGCTATTACTCTGCCCAATTTTTGTGAAGACTTAATACATTTGAATTTTGGTCTTCTCAAGAGGTCTAGTATCTTTGCTTGCTTGGTTTCAATCTAAAGAATGGGAATTCTATCTTGACTCATAATGTCAAGTATTGGCTTCTTGTTGGTTAGATGGTTCTTCTCCCTAGCTTTTACCTTATGCTTTAGGATAATCCATTCTTCTCCTCCCATCTTCTTTAATTTCAAAAATCTTATCCCTCCTTTTGAAAACTCTTCTTGTTTATAAACTCAAACTGCTTTCATAATAAGCTTCAACTTTGTTGAGTTCCTTTTCTTTTAAAACTTCTTTTCTTTAAACAAACTTCAATATTTAATCATACTTTGACATCTTTCAAAATTAACAAAAACAATTCAACTCATTCAAGTTCTTTTGTGGGCTCGAGCACTTTTTACCTTTAAACCTTTTTTCAAGATGAGACATGATTCATTGATAGTCGATCAACATTCTCATATCCCCATGGTTATAAAGGTGTCAAGTTTTCCACTTGAGTACTAGAGGCGTTCTCAAACCCTCACTCTTGCTGACGTTGAGTCCATCTTTCCCACACCTTGTAGGCGTTAGTCGAGATTTCTCTCCTAACAATGATGACTTGTCTCTTTGTTTAAAATCAATCAATAGACAAGTCTTTTCTAGCCGAACTACGATGCTCTGAATTTCCCATTGCACGAGGGAGTATGTAGGCACTAAGTCTTACAACTCAAGGTGAGCAACAAAAATAATAAAAAATATTTCATTTTCTTTTGTTTACAAATACTCATTTATTATTTTCCCTTTAGCAAGTAAACCTTTACATAACACTCCTTTTAAAAGAAACCAAACAAAGTGGATCCTGCGGAGTACCTTAGATGCTTAGGGTGCTAAAACCTTCCCTTTGCATAACCTACCCCCATACCTCGATCATCGATCTTTTACTTCACTATGGGTTTTGTTCGCTTTTTTCCCATTTCCCTTTGGAAACAATAAAGTGCGGTGGTGACTTCATTGTGTTGAGATAAGTAAATTGATTGCTTTAGTCTCAAATCTTTACCACTACATTTCTTTTCATATCATCATTGTCGCAATATCTTGTTCATTTCTGCTCGTCTTCAACGACAGCGATTGCGTGCGACACCTAGGGGATAAATCACGCGGTATCAATCTTATTTATGCCAAGGGACTAAATCAATAAGATCAAAAAATTTGGAAAATAATCTATCATTGCTCGGGAGCCTATAGTTATATCTGATTTGCATATCTACCACTACCTAGGGGATAGATAATGTGGGTATTAACTCTATTTATGCCAAGGGGCTAAACTAATAGAGTCAAAAAAAGGGTTTAAAAACAAACTAGCTAAAGCTTCGGGACTAACATAGTGAGTTGCATTGTAGACCTGCACATTTATCACAACCTAGGGGATAAATAATTTGGGTTTGATATTTGATATTTGAAATGGAATATTGAAATTCGGTAGTTGAAAATTGAAATTTGATAAGTGAGACTTGATAATTGAAACTTGAGTAACTAGGCTATCGATATGAATCATAGATATACTGCCTAGTGTAAATTTGATTGTGATACCTCTAATGATTGTGTTTGTTTCTTAATTGAGGTAGCTATTTGTAATAATATGAAACATGGATAGTGCTAAGCTTGGATTTTGAATGTTGATTTGTGCAGGTGACTTAGCTGGATAATAGGCCTGCGATTTTTCGGAGTATTCCTGAGCCTTTGTGATTTGAGTGCATGATTGATATGTTTATGCTTGATGTATGTGTTAATTCATGGTATGATTTTATAATGTATGCTTGATGATAATGTTATGAGTGGAGTGATATGATTAATGAATGATGATGGCGTATGCAATGATTGATCAATGCAATGCACATGTTATTTAAACTTGAATTGTTGAACTTAAGGTAGGCTACCAGATGGGAACTGGTTTTGAAATGATTTGCCAGACGGGAGCTGGGTTTTGGAATAATTTGTGAAACAAGCACCAATAAGGTTACTAGACTTTGAAATAATTTTCAAGACGGGAACTTGGCTTTGAAATTATTTGTGAAACAAACATCAGTAAGGTTATTGGAATAGTATCATCTTGGTGGTTAGAACATAGACATCAGTACGATTGCTAGTATTGGTAGGGTTACCAGAAGGTGAATAACTTGATGATAGGCATCAGTAGGTTTACTAGAAGACGACAATAAGGTGATTGAACAATCAGTAAGGTTACTGACATCAATAAGGTTACCGAGAAACATCAATCAGGTGATTGGAAAATGAATAATCAGTAAGGTTATTGGAATCAACAAGGTTACTAGAAAACATCAATCGGGTGATTGGAAAATGAAAAATCAGTAAGGTTACTGGCATCTGTAAGGTTACCGGAAAACATCAATCAGGTGATTGGAAAATGAACAATCAGTAAGGTTATTGGCATCGGTAAGGTTACCGGGAAACATCAATCAGGTGATTGAAAAATGAAAAATTAGTAAGTTTACTGACATCGATAAGGTTACCAGGAGACGTCAATCAAGTGATTGGATTAGGGATTTATGTTATGATTTATGATTTTTATTATTTTGACGTGCATTTTGATTGATGCATTAAATGTAATGATTGATCAGTGCATGTAATGAGTGACTTTGATATGTATCAATGAATGCTGGATTTTGAAATGCCAATGAATGATTGTCCTTTTGATATGTAGGTGTTGGGTGCCAAGTGAGGTTGGGCTTTAATGAATGTTAGATTCATGATACGAAAATATGAATGAGGTGATATGCATGGCGTGATACTAGAGCGAAGTGACATGTTTAATGCATGCTGATGATATATGGAATGACTTGAGTTTCCAACTGTAATATGGTGGGAGAACTGACTTGGTTGTTTTGCGTTTTATTGTAATTATTACGGATAGCAAGAGTCACCACCGACTTTTCTTTTATCCAATAAGGAAAGGGTGAAAAGAACATGAAAGATCTTTGAGATATTTTCTTGAGTTCGGGGGGTAGGTTATGAAAAGGGAAGGTGTTAGCACCCTTTTCATCTGTATTTATCTACGGGCTCTTAGTTTCTTTCTAGATCACTTTTGAAAATTTATTTGTTTGAAATATGTTGGTGATGGATTTTGAAAGTATTTTTGAAAATCGTCTTCGTTTAGGAAAACTTTGTAATGATTCTTGTCTCTATAAGAATGCATACAAAGTGTTGGACTTTTTGATGATATTTCATGTTTTATGAAAGTGTTTAGTGTGTTTGAAAAGATGCTTGTTTTTAAAATGGATTATGAGCAAGCAACTAAGAACATTCTACCTACTCAAAAGTCTTTTGTTCATTTCTCTCTTCCTTTGATATTGCTATCTCACCATTGATTGGTAAGTAGCCCTATCTTTGGATGTAAAGGGACGAGTGTGGGTCATTGTAAAGTCATAGATAGCAATGTTGTGAGATATCTTAGCATTTCTCTTGAGTGACTAAAATCATTTATAAGGCAACATCCGTAGCATCATCGAGGATCTATGATCTTGTATTTTTTATTATTTTTGCTAAGACGTCTCACATGCATATTATGACCATTTTTAAGGCAACAAAGTGGAGTAAACCCTAGAGGTTCAAAGTGTGCAAGTGTATTGTATTTCATGCTTGAGTTTACCTTGGATTGGGGTTTTCGAAGTATTGATTTTATCTTTCCCTACAAACCCTAATTACTTAGCATTTATATGAAAGCGATAAATTATGGAAAATAAATATTCTATGTTATTACATCATTTGGGGATGGGGTATACATATTTACAGATGGAGATTTCAAGGAATTAAAATCTAATTATCTATTACAACCATATTGAATTTGAATAAAATGTACAAGAATTGAAATCAATAATATACAAGAATGTAAATAAATAATGTATAAAGTAATGAATGAAAAAGAAATTAATTATTTGGTTTTGCTAAGAAAAGGTTTTTGTTTTAACCTAATAAACTAAAAAAGAAAATGATGTAATAAAAGAAAAATAAATTAACTTAAATTAGAAAAAAAATATTTTTTTAGTGTTTTTACGAAAAGATTTTTAATATTAACTAAAATAGCATAAAATTAAATTAAGTTAAGAGAAACCCTAAATTATAAGTTGGTTTTAATTAAAAAGAAAATAAATAAACCTAGGTCTAATTATTAAATAAATTAAGAAAAATAGAAAATAAACAAAGTTTGTAAGAAAGGTATGTTTGGTCTTAAGAATAAAATAAATATATAGTGTAAATAAGTAAACTATTTTTAGGCCTTTTTCATTAATGAAATAAATATTATGATACTATTAATAATAAATAAAATAAAGAAATGAAAATAAAAATGAAATAAATAAAATAAGTCAGGGGGTGAAGTTTGAATTTGGAGTGTTTTTGTGAGTAAAACAGTTTTTGGAACTAGGTCTGGCCCATTAGGATTTTGTTTGAAAAGAGCACAGAAAAAATAAAATAAAAACATTGGGCCATGGTGTAATGATGTAATCAGGGGGTCAACATGTAGAAAAAAGAGAGGCCCAATGCCTCAAAGACCCAGCGCGCCTGTATGAAGCAAAAGGAAAGAAAAGGGTGAAAAAAATATGAAAAATGGCAGCGTTAGGGCTCGAACCCACACCCCTCACATAATATGCGCGCTGCCTTACCACTAGGGTGGCTATACATCTAGTACTATAAACAAAAGCATAAATACATATTACAAATCAATTCCATGGCCTGAACTTCATCTTCAACTCCACGCCCAGCCAAACCAACTACAACTTACTCATTTCTCAACCAAAATGGAAAATGTAAACATGAAAGTTATGGCAAATTTAATCATGATTCTAGAAGTGTAAATCATTAAAACTATGAATTAAAGACAAGCATGAATTTTGAATGGTACTAAATTTAACCTAATTTTTTCAGAAAGTTCGGGTCCAAAATTCTCTCTACTCAGGCCATACAAATGAAATATATGGATATGTACAGTTTCAGGGCAATAATATCTATATTTTGTCTTTGAAAATGCAAGCCTAACAATGCCTAAATAATGAGATGAAAAGTCAGAAAACTCACCTTACAGCTGGAAATCGTGTTTTGAGTTAGATCTTGATTCAAGTTACTGTGATGATCAGGTTAGCTTCCTCAAGTTCCCAGGAAGCTAACGCATCCTTAGCTTGAAATATGGACGGCTGGAATGTCCTGGAGAAGTCAAGGTGCAAGCTTTAGTTTTTGAAAATAGAGGATGATGAAGATGGAGTTACAGAAGTGTAGCAGGGTGTGGGATTGTTTATGGATGATGTTTAGAAGCTTTTGGAAGCAAAATGCCAAGAAACGCACAAGTGGATTGGGAGATTGGATTCAGAAATCAGAAATGGAAAGTTTTTGTGCTTGTATTGGAATTTCTGGTTTGAGGGAGTTTGAGGGCTTGTAAAATCGTGTTTTATCTTGCAAATGATGTCTTAATATATAGAGGAAAGGTTTGGAAGCTTGGAGAAGTCAGATGTACAAGATCACATGTTTGTGGATTTTAACTTATTTTTAAAGTTATCTTGACAAACAGCTTTCCAAGGCATGGTACAAGGATATCTTAGAGTGGTTGCAAACTTTAAACATGTTCCTATGACTTTGTAGAGGAAGCTTGTGCGGAAGGAACAAGTTAGAGGCTCAATACAAATTGACTTTGTGATTAAAGTCACTTTTCAAGAATGGCAATGTTGCTTTCTTCCAAAAATGGATGAATCTTTTGGACAATAGCTCTAGTGCTTGGATTATGGCTCTAGAAATTGTGTAAATCCTTAATTATGGAGTGGAAAACAATTTTTAGGCCTGCAAAGCAAAGATTATGCAGCCTAGCATGGATTTGGTTCATGTTCATCTTAAAAATCTGCCTTTTAAAACAAGAATGGAACCCTAACTTCATCTCTTTGATTCTCCTTAATAAAAAATGATCTCAAGGAGTTATTTGACTTTTTAGAAAGCTTGTAACATGCTCTACAATCCATATTTGAATCACTTTTTCAATATCCAATTGAAACTATGTGAAACTTGGCCAAGAAGTTAGGTCAAAATCTTGAATTAAGATGCTCAAAATTTCACTAAGTGTTTTAGTTTCATGGACATGTCTTCATAAATTCATAACTTGAATTCCAAGAATTTTTAGAACTTGTCATGTCCTACAAAGTTTTTGGTCTCATTGATATCTACAACTTCCATGTTGAAATTTTTCCTTGAATCATCTTGCATCATGGTGAAAATTTTGCACAAAGTCATGAAAAAACGTTAACTTTCCAACACTTCGAAAAATTTCTAAGTCTTAGAATTTTGACTTTTCAAAGATAATTTGAATTTTTGATTTCTTGATGGACAATCTTAATATTTTGACATGTCTTGATGAAATATGATTTTTGAAACTTGATTTTGATCAAAATGTCAAAGTTTGACTTTTCAGTGTATTAGTTGAGTGAATTTCAACTATCAATCAATTGATCTTTGGGAAATGTTTTAAGCCATGCCATTAGGTAAAAATGATGAATTTGAATCCTTGATATCATGTCTCAAACCAACAAGTCATGTGTTAGGTCAAAAGTCAAAAATTGAACCTTCTCAGTCAAAACCCTAATTTTAACCATTTTCCCTTTTGATGGTCTGATCAAATTTCTTGAGGAATTGTGATCCAAACTTGATAAATTGCCATATATGAGTTTAAAATGTTAATATGGATAAAAATTATGAATTTTGACTGTAAATTAACCACAATTGAGTTTTTCCCCAATACAGTTGAATTTAGGTCAACTAATCAATTGATTGGGCAAAAATGTGATCCAAAGCTTGAAACTTAACATGAGCAATCTTGGGAGTCCAAAATGATCTGTGAAAGTCATATGAAGCATTAGAATTCCAGTTGTCCTTATACAAACTCAGACCCTAATTTTGAGTCATCAGTGTTTGAAAAGGTGTCTTGAGCTGATCAAACCTTTTGTTGTCTTGAATCAATGGAGATATTGTGAGATAATTCTTGCAAAATTGAGAGGGAAAATTTTGGGGTACAACAGCTACCCCTGTTTAATCTTATTAAACCTGAAGAGTTAGATTGACGAGTCTTCTATTCGTGACTTGAAGGTGAAAGATGATTGAACACTAGAGTGCCCAGAAATTTGCAATCGATGATGTATTGATCCGGGAATGGGCTTATGGATGCCATTTGGAGAGATGATTAGTAGAAACTGGGAGAAATGTCAGCATAAATGTTTAGTTGATTTGTGCTGAAAACTAGGTGTCTTGTTTGTCTTTGATTGGAAGAATCAATTCTGATCCAGAAGAGGTCTTTGGATTAATGACTTTTTTCTGCAAGGAACAAAAGGAGTTAGACGTATGCGAATGTATGCGCAGTGTAATGATGTTTCTCAAAATAAATGAGATTTATATTGTGTGTATCTGTTATGTATGTTATATGATGTATGAACGTGACATGTTGTCGAAGCGTATCCTTGACAGATGTTGGGGAGCTTTGAGAAGTTAAATCTCGGACTTCTGTTGGGGATGAAGAGTATGTGTATCTTCAAATTTTGTTAACAGTCTTTCTGCTGGGGATTCCTGCTTTGTTGTGAAGAAATTCCGCTAAGGAATATTGAATTTTCTTCAGAAGAGTCTGTGGAGAGTGTTGATTTCTGGTTGGGAACCAGAATTTAGGAGTTTTAGTTGCCCATTGCTCTGGTGGGGAATTATCTCTTGAATGTTAGTTGTTATCTGGTCGGATTCCAGGATTCACAATAACTTACTGGGAATAAAGAAGTTAATTGTTATCTGGTCGGATTCCAGGCTTTGTAGCAACTCGCTGGGATAGTGGCAAACTCTACTAGGGAAAAGGAGTTTTATTAATGATCCATGAGAATTACACTATTATCTGGTCGGGTCCAGGTTTCAGCAACTCGAACTGTTAACTGGTCGGGTCCAATTTTTGCAGTAGATGGAGAAGTTAAGTTACTATCTAGTTTGGTCCAGGCTCTAGCCACTTGAATTGAGGTTTACTGTTATCTGGTCGGGTCCAGTCTTCAGCAATTTAAACTTGAGATCAATTGTTATCTGGTCGGGTCCAAGTTTTAGTAACTCGAACTATTAACTGGTCGGGTTCAGGCTCTGCAGTTGGAGGAGTTAAACTAATATTTGGTCGAGTCCAGGCTTTAGCAAATAAGTTTGAGATTCACTATTATCTAGTTGGGTCCAAGTTTCAGAAATTGGATTTGTTATCTGGTTGGGTCCATGCTTTAGAATTTTAAATGGATAACTGGTATCTGGTCGGGTCCATGCTTGAACAGTTGACTGGTCAGGTCCAGGCTTAAGCAATTTGAGAAGTTAAACTAATATTTGGTCGGGTCTAGGCTTTAGTAACTTAGAATTGAGATTTACTGTTATCTGGTCGGGTCCAATTTTCACAGTAAGTTGAGAGTAGGATGAAGTTGAACTAGTATCTGGTCGGGTCCAGGTTTTGTAGTAACTTGCTTGAAAGGATGAAGTTGATTGTTATTTGGTTGGGTTCGAGGCTTTACAACAATTTTCGGAGATAGCAATGACTCTGTTGATGACTTCATGGGTTGCGATCCCTTGATTTGTAATAGTCTGAGAGGCAAACTCTAGTTGGGGAATCTGTAGTTTGTTGGGGAAATAAACCCTGTTAAAGAGGATACTTGATAAACTGCTGGGGATGATATTTTTTAGGAAGAATTCCATGAGGCTTCCTTTTAAGACCAACTCAACTGGGGAGAGGATTTTCCTGAGATTGAAACTCTGGTTGTGGATTTTATGAATCCAAATTTGTGGGGATAATGTTAATGAAATAAATCTCTGGGGATATCTCAAATGAATTTAAAAAGATGCTTGTAACTATTTTTAAGCATACATTTGCTAAAAGTTTAATCATGTTCATATGCATATGTTCATTCAATTTTAGTCATTGGACACTTTTGCACTTAAAACAGAAAAGACAGAAAGTTTGCACTTCAAAGCATATTTGTATTGATGTTTTTCCCATGAATAGGTGTTTTTGTACAAAGAGACCGAGATCCTAGTAAGAGGAAATTCTCCAAAGAATGGAAAGAATACAAAGTGAAAACAAAATAATAGTCATGTGAAAGTGATCTCATTGGGTTCCAAACCCCACTATTGCCCCTATGTCTTTGAATAACATCCCTTGTCGTTGAATAAAAGTTGATTGGATTGATCTTGGACCATTTGAACTTGGACCTCGGTAATAAAGCTGGTTGTAAATATCCCACGGGACATAGTCATACGCTTTAATCCTTAACTTTTTCCTGGGCCGCCCTTTCGGGTTTTCAACCCACCAGGATACCCATTTTTGCCCAAGTCTCCCTTTCGGGTTTTCAACTTGTCGGGTGTACAATCTTTTGCGTATATCCCTAATTTTTTCCCGAACCTTTTTGGTTCGTCAGGATGCCCTTATTTTTTCCTAGGTGTGTCAACCTAGCGGGTCATTTTATGCGTAGTATTTTTTAACTATGTCCGCGTTTACGGGATATAGGAATTATTTGTCGTCCATAGTAGTCAGCATCATGGCACCACTAGAGAAAACTTTCTTTACAACAAATGGTCCTTCGTAAGTGGGAGTCCATTTTCCCCTGGAGTCGCCTTATGGAAGAATGATGCGCTTTATCACCAAGTCGCCAGTCTGATATACTCGAGGCTTGATCTTTTTGTTGAAAGCCTTGATCATACATTTTGGTACATCTGACCATAACAAACAGCAGCCAGTCGCTTCTCTTAAATCAAGTTCAACTGATCCAACCTAGTTTGAATCCATTCGCCTTCACCTAAATCTTCTTCCTTCATTATCCTTAGCGAGGGAATCTAAACTTCTACAGGCAATATGACTTCCATGCCATAGACCAAGGAGAAATGAGTTTCCCCCGTTAACGTACGAGCTGAAGTATGGTAGCCATGGAGAGAAAATGGTAACATCTCATGCTAGTATTTGTAGGTTACCACCATCTTTTGCACAATCTTCTTGATATTTTTATTGGTAGCTTCCACTTTGCCATTCATATTGGGTCTGTACGGAGAATAATTGTGATGCTTGATTCTGAACTGAGTACAAAGTTCTGTAATCATAGCATTATTGAGATTAGTTCCATTTTTGGTGATAATCCTTTTGGGGATACCGTAACGGTAGATGAGATTATGCTTGATAAACCCGGCGACAACGTTCTTTGTGACAAAGGCAAATGAGGCAGCTCCGACCCACTTGGTAAAGTAATCAATGGAAACAAGGATGAAACAGTGTCCATTTGAGGCAGTAGGTTTGATCTCTCCAATCATATCAATTCCCCATATTGCGAACAGCCACATATAAATCATGATATTTAGAGGAATAGGAGGTAGATGAACCTTATCAGCATAGATTTGACACTTGTGATAAGTCCTTGAGTGATGATGACAATCAGTTTCCATTGTGGACCAATAGTAACCAGCCCTCGGGATTTTCTTGGCCATAGTGTGTCCACTAAAGTGGGTCCTGAAGAGGCCATCATGCATGTCTTCCATAATTTTCTTTGCCTCCTTCTTATCCATACATCGGAGTAGAGTAGAATCAGGGTTGCACTTGTATAGGATTTTGTTGCTTAGAAAGAATTTGGCTGAAAATCTTTGTAAGAATTTCTTATCATTGACGGAAGCTCCTTCAGGATATTCTTGTGCCTCAAGATATCTCCCCACCTCATGGTACCATGGTTTCTCTTCGTCAGTGTTAAGCTCATAGCAGTGTGCAGGTTCGTCAAATATTTTGATTATTATCATAGGAGCTTAATTGTCCCATTTGACTTTGAACATGGAAGACATTGTTGCCAAGGTATCGGCTAACTGATTTTCCTCCCTAGGGAAATTTTCAAAGGTGATCTCTTCGAAGCATGGAATCAGAGTTAACACAAGCTCCTTGTAAGGAATCATGTTAGAATGCTTAGTGTCCCATTCCCCTTTGACTTGATTGATCACTAGAGCAGAGTCTCCGAATACATCCAAATGTTTGATCCTTAGGTCAATAGCAACCTCCAAACCTAAGATGCACGCCTCGTACTCAGCCATGTTATTCGTACAATCGAAGCTCGATCTAACAGTGAAAGGAGTGTGACAACCTTCAGGAGAAATTATCACAGCTCCAATTCCATTACCCAGAGCGTTGGAAGCTCCATTAAAAACCATAGTCCATCAGGATCCTTGTTCAGGTCTGTCATACAGTCCAGGTTTTGCACAGTCAGTCACTAAGGCATTTTGCACCATGTTACAACTTGCAAATCTGTCCTAAGCATGCTTTTACTTGGTTTACAGGTTCTAATCCTTGCTACACTCATAAATTAAATGCAAATACATTGGTTAAAGGCTTTGTTCTGAGCTTTAGAACATTACACAAAGAGTTAATCCAAAAATGGCAAAAAGGCAACATTGCTACTTTGATAAAGCATGCTTTATGTCATTTTGTTTATCTTGAGCCATGAACCGAATTTCTTGCTGCAAAAAAAGTCCACAAACCTGAGGCAAAATACACCAACTATGTGCAGCTAAAGAGCAGGCCTGTACAGGCCTTGGCATTGTCAACTTCAACTTTTGCTTCAAAAACAAGAAACCTTGCAAAAGGTCCACATCTCTTGTATATGTTAAAACCAAGTCTTGTGCACATTTCAAATAACCTCAGCATCTTGTACCAAGCCAGAAAACATGAATTTCCAAGCTTTCAAACACCCAAAACACAAAAACACCAAGTTCTTGTCAAAACAGGGCAAGCCCTGCAGAACCACTTCCAAAACCAATTCCACTCGTGCTTTTGTCCCAAACCACTTCAGACACATTGCATACATCCCATCCAAGCTACCCAAGTCCCTGTCCATCGGGAAGTCAAAATTCATAGATTGATAATCATCAACAGCTTGATGGGCCAAATGATTTGCCAATACACTTCCTTTGATGGCCTTTTACGTTGTATATTGAATATCGTATTCATTCAGAATCACTTGCCATCTAGTTATCCGTCCGAAGAGAGCAGGCTTCTCGAAGATGTACTTGATAGGATCCATTTTAGAAGTCAACAAAGTGGTGTGAGTCAACATATATTTTCTTAGCTGACGAGAAGCCCATGCCAGCATGCAGCAAGTTTTCTCGAGCAGTGAATATCTGGTTTCACAGTCGGTAAATATTTTGCTCAGGTAGTATATTCATACTCTTTTCGGCCAGACTCGTCATGTTGGCTCAACACACACCCCATAGAATTCTCTAGTATAGTCAAATACATGATCAAGGGTCTTCCTTCAATTGGAGGCATGAGGATAGGAGGTTCTTGCAAATATTCTTTGATCTTGTCAAAGGCAGCTTGATAGTCGCCGTTCCATCTGACTACTTGATCTTTCTTCAAGAGTTTGAATATTGGTTCACAAGTAGCAGTTAAATGAGATATGAAGCGGGCAATGTAATTAAGATGACCCAAGAATCCTCTGACTTCCTTCTCAGAGCGGGGAACTGGCATTTCTTGAATGGCTTTTACCTTTGCAGGATTAACTTCGATGCCTTTACCACTAACGACAAAACCTAGAAGCTTTCCAGACCTTACTCCGAATGTGCACTTGTTAGGGTTCAACCTCAACTTGTACTTCTTCACCCTCTCAAATAACTTGTGTAGGTGATCGAGATGCTCTTCTTCAGTTTGCGACCTTGAAATCATATCATCCACATAGACTTCTATTTCATGATGAATCATATCATGAAATAAAGCTACCATAGCTCTTTGATATGTTGCCTCTACATTCTTTAATCCTAACGGCATGACTTTATAGCAAAAGGTTCCCCCATTGCGTAACAAAAGTGGTATTCTCTATATCTTCGGGAGCCATCTTGATTTGGTTGTAGCCAAAAAATACATCCATGAAGGAGAAGACTTTATGTTGAGCGGTGTTGTCAACCAAGACGTCAATATGAGGTAGAGGGAAATCATCTTTGGGGCTCGCCCTATTCAGATCCCTATAATCTACACACATATGAACTTTTCCATCTTTCTTTGGCACAGGAACCATGTCCGCAACCCATTGAGGATAAGATGTGGCATCCAGAAAACCTGCATCAAATTGCTTCATTACCTCAGCCTTTATCTTTTCAGACATGTCTGGCCGCATACGACGTACTTTTTTCTTAACAGGAGGACAATCTTCCTTCGTTGGCAGACGATGAGCCACAATGTAGATATCCAACCCTGGCATATCCTCATACGACCAAGCAAACACTTCAGCGTAATCATGTAACATCTGAACCAATATACTCTTGATACCATCTTCTAGGTTGGCGCCGATCTTGACTTTTTTCTTATATGTCTCGGTACCTAAGTTGATAACCTCGACTGGCTCTTCATGAGGTTGAATAACTTTCTCTTCTTGCATTAGAAGTCTGGCTAATTATCCTGGTATTTCACAATCTTCCTCGCCTTCGTCTCTGGCTTGGTTAATTGGATGTTTGAAGTCATAACTGGAAATAGTAGAGTTGTTGGCAATGAGATCCAGAGTGGATGAAGATCTGCAAGTGTGTATTTGTGCATGTAAGATACATGGCTATTGAAAAATTTAATAAAGGAAAAGAAAGACAATGGACACAAAAATTCGAATGCAAAAGGTCCAATGGTTTATATTAAATGATCACATGATAAATGAACATGAGCAAAACCCTTAAAAAATGGACCATAGTGCCCCGGGCAAGGCACATGGCTTAAAAATCATTGTTTGGAATTTAGGATTGCATACAAAAGTTCTTGAATTCACAGAAAATAGTAAATAGTAATTACTCCTCAATGAAGGAGATGGGAGTGAAATCCTTTTCATTCCATTTGTTGAGCTTTCCTTCGACAGTAGGGGTAGATCCAATCTTAAAAAGTATTTTCATCATAAGAGTTTTCCACAACATTCACTTCATGATTCCCGATGTAGAGAGGTGACTTTCCCACGCGAGCGCGCATGACTTCTTTCTGAGCTTTGATGGTGAAACCCAATCCTAATTTGTCTGCTTTAAATGGAATGTCGGGAAGTTATCCCCAGATAGTACAATTTCCATCTTCGACCACGGCACGGGCGTCCTTAAGTGAAACCATTCTTGGTATAACTTCATCAGCTTTTGATATGTTAGAGGAGATTTTGGTGGCGGCAACCATAGGAGGAAAATTTTTGAAAGCCTGGCATGAAGTCTCTATGAATTCACCATCCATTTCCACATACTTGAAGGAATTGAGATGGGTCACCATAAATTCTTCTTCGCCGCAAACAGTAACGATCTTCCCTTTGACTGGATACTTTAATTTTTGATGAAGAGTGGATGTTACTGCCCCTGCCCCATGGATCCAAGGGCGTCCAAGCAAACAAGAATAGGCGGGACGTATGTCCATTATATAAAACGTAGAGTTGAAGATCTGTGAGCCAACTTTAATTGGGAGATCCATCTCTCCATGAACCATTCTCTTAGACCCATCGAAATCCCTTACGACAATATCACTTGGCTTTAATACCAGTCCTTCACAATCTAGCCGGTCCAAAGCACCTTTGGTTAGCACATTTAAAGATGAGCCAATATCAATTAGGACATGGGCCAGGGTGGTCCCATTGCATTCAATAGAGACATGCAAGGCTTTGTTGTGGTTCCTTCCCATAGGAGTCAAATCAACATCGGAGGACCCTAATCCATTGTCAGCCGTTAAACTTGCTACACAGTTCTCGAACTAGTCAGCGGTGGTTTCTTGGGGCACATGGGCTTTCTTCAAGAACTTGATTAGAGCCTGTGAATGAACATCCGAACAGAGTAACAATGACAACATGGAAATTTTTGAGGGGGTTTTCCCCAGCTGCTCAACTATTTTGAAGTCACTCTTCTTTATGATTTTCAGGATTTCTTCATTTCTCGAGCGGAGGGTTCTTCAATGTCAGTATCTTTGGTAGGTGCCTATATCCAAGAAGGCTCACCTTCTTTCTCTTTGCTTTTGGTGCTGGCACTAGACTTATCATGGGTTATGCGGATGGGAGTTGTGGTAGTAATGGGTGGTGAAATATCAGGGGAAAAGATCCTCCATGTTCTTGTTACTTTACTGGAACCTGCAATGTTAGTAACTTCAACTTTGTTTTTGTTGATCCAAGAATCTTGTTTTATCCCATTATAATAAACCTCGGCACCGTAGTTCCATGGAACCGCATTGTCATAGGAGTAAGGAATTGGCCCAGGGGCAGTGATTATTAAAGGAGCAATGGTTGGTTCATTTGAAATTCTAATAGGACCCTTTTAGGGGATCCTAAGAGGCTTGTTGGAAATGGTTATTATGGATAGGTCTTTAGCTTTGTTGGTTAAACTTTTAATGGTAGGAATCTTCTCAAATAGAATCTTGCGGATATTTATCAGGCGTTTCACACCTTCCTTCAGCCGCTTACACCCATTTACTTGTTGATCACAACAAACACAATCTTTAGAACAGTCAGGGAACACCCCGGCTCTCAGCAAATTATCATTTACAATATTTAATGGAATTGTTAAATCTTCAAAGGAGGAAACAAAAGTAGTATCATCAATTGCATTAACACCTTTGCCATGATTCGGCATTGGTGTGGTTATCACATATGGAGTAAAAGGTGGATCAAATTCAATTGTTTTATTATCTATCAGATCTTGAATCTTATTCTTCAGAGCCCAGCATTGATCAGTTTCATGCCCGGGGTTGTTGGAATGATACGCACATTTGGCATTTGGATTATACTTAGGTGGTGAAATGTTTGGATTAGATGGTGGAGCGCGTACTGTCACTAAGTTGGCCTTCAACCGATGTTGTAAGGCTTGGGACAGTGACATTCTTATCCTCGTGAACTGTCTTCGAGGAACTTCGAATCGTTGATTATTGGATAATTGCCTTTGAGCATATGGAGGGTTTGAGATTAACACAGCATTAACAGAGGGTCAGTGATCCTTCTTGGTATGGGCCCTTACCCCATACGCATCATTTGTTTCCTTCTTCCCAATGAAAGGCTTCTTTAAAGCGTTGGATGCGGAAGCAGATACCATGGGAATTTTTCCGCTCTTAATGCCACTTTCGATTCTTTCACCAGTTAGGATCAACTCAGTGAAACCAGATGAAGAACTGTCAATCAATAGATTGAAAAATGGGCCAATTAACGTACCCATGAACATGTCAACTAGTTCTCTGTCAGTTAGCGATGGTTGGACCCTACCAGCAAGATCCCTCCATTTTTGCACGTACTCCTTAAACCCATCATTAGTACCCATTGTCATACCTTGAAGTTGGACTCTAATTGGTTCCAGATCAGCATTGTATTGATACTGATGATAAAAATCAGTGGCTAGATCTTTCCATGTGTGGATGCGGGAACCCTCCAATTGATAGAACCATTCTAGTTGAGTCCTAGCAAGACTCTCTTGGAAGAAATAAACCCATAGCTTTTTGTCGGTAGTGTGTGGCTGTATCTTGCGCACGTAAGACCTTAGATGAAGTTTCAGGCAGGAAACTCCGTCATACTTGGCGAAGACCGGTATTTTGAACTTATGGGGAATTACGACCCCAGGTATTAAGCCTAACTCACCAAAATCCAAACCAGGCACGGCTTGAATTTCAACAGCCTTTAGTTTATCCTCTAACTACTTGTATTTATCCTCAGTCGGAGGATAATGCTCATCAAAGTAATCTTCGTCTTCGGAAGCTTGATTATTGGCACCCCCGACATGGGTTCTCCTTGCCTCTTCGTCTTGATTTTCGTACTCCTCAGACGACTCTTCAACTATCTGTACCTGATGAATCGGACCTTTGAATCTCTTACCCATGTTTATAAAGGCCTTCTTTTTGGTTTTCTTCTTGGCTACTAGCATAGTCATCAACTCTTGTTTCCCCTTAGCTAGGGTTAGCAAGGTCTCTTGGAACTGGGAATTATGCGCTTGCAAGTCCTTTACTGTTTGTTCGATATCCATCTTACTGAAATAAACAGTAGAAAGATAAGGAAACTTGTTGTGGAAAACCTGTTTATGTTAGGATGTATGAAAATGCGTATGCAAATGATTTCAAGGACTTAGAAGATTTAAATTTGTTTAGGCAAAAGGAACAAATGTCAATTGCATTAATAAGTTCAAATTGATTACAAACATGCCTCTTGGGCTTACAATTGAGGAAATAAACACAAAATAAATTCCTAAGACAAAAAGGTCGAGCACATCCTCTTTGGCGCAATGTAGGTGTTCAAACTTTGCTCTTCATGGAGTTGTATCGTAAGCTCCAAAACATTCTTTTCACTTGCGTAGAACTGGGTTTCTAAGGTGTCTCACTCTTATTTTAACTGAATCCAATCTCTTTGCAAATCTTCAAGAGAAGTATGCATGTTAGGATAAAGGACAGTATACAGAACATCTCCTTCGGCAACAGGCTCCATGATGATAGGTAGGATGGATTCATAAGGCATCATGAGGTTTTGGGCGCGAGTTCGCACCAACTTGAGATAAGGCTCCAAAGTAATGGCTTCTTATACCCCAACGTCTTGCTATCAACTTTGTTAACCATGCCCCAACCTCGCAAGAATCTCTGATAATAACCTTGGACATCGCTCTCATTGTCAAATGCAATTCCTTGGACAAGTGCATCATGAGGGGCATCCCTCCTAGCATACCCAAACTATCGTAAAGCCAAACAAGGATTGTAGGTGATACCTCCCCTAATTCTAAGTAGAGGGACATAGTAAGGTTCTCCATAAATCGAGCACACTAATAAATATCAGAATGTGTAAGTGACAATAATCTTTGAGACCATGTCAAGCTCTGCTCACTCTTCAACTTTAATCAAGGTAGATGTGAAATAAACCATCTAGAGAGTAATGGAATGCAACACAAAAGATTTTCTCTCCTCTTCATGGTGCTAGTGTGGAAACAATATAGAATGTCTCCAAGCAAAGTAGATTTGGGATTACGAGAGAGAAAAACCTTGGTGGCATTCACATCAATGAGTTAGTCCATATTTAGAAATAGAACCAAACCATAGATTAGAAGGGCCAAGACATCCTCAAAAGCTTGAAATCCGAATCTTCCCAGAACAAACGAGCCTTCTCCAACAGAAACTTGGCTAAGAAACCTTTAACTCCACTTCTTATCTCCAAATTCTCCATAATGTCATATCTCTTCAAATGTAAAGCTTTGGAAACAACTTCAGGTTTTGGAGTCTCTTCTAAACCGGTGAATGGTATTTGATCAAGCACAATCACTCCTAATAATTGAGAGAATTCTTATAATGTAGGCACTAATTGGTAGTCAGGGAAGGTGAAGCAATGATGCATATGATCAAAGAATTGGAAAAGCACACACATCATTTCTTCTTGGAAGTTTGAGGTGGCCAAGTTGAGAAGTCAACCATATTTATTGGTGAAGGGAGAATCTCCAGGTACTCTTGATGCTAACTCTTGAAGATGAGGATTCATTTTCACGGAGTTGACTCGGATGGTATTCCTACGAGTAGAAGTCATGACCTATAAAACAAAACAAAGATAAATTCCTAAATCCTTGAAAAGGTTAGTGAGAAATGCTTTATGATGTTATGATGTTTATGATGACATAAATAATAATCACAAACAAAGCACACAAAAACCTTAGGTTTAGGCTTGCATGGGTTTCATAGGTAAGTACCCTCTTGAAGTTTAGTTGGTTCAACCTGTCCTAGAAAGTAATCAGGTTCTAGGGAATCTCAATATCACTGATCTTTCTTTATTGGGCATTGTTTTAGCACAATCAATCTTTTCTTGCAGCCAACATAGCCCAAAAGTCCGATCTCAATTAGCATAGTATTTAGTATCAACCAATTTTCAGCTTTCCATCGAAATTGGCTATCTCACTACTTCCTAATGACCAAGTTGTTCAATTAAAGGTTCTAAGGTTCGTTAGTGCTTCATGACATCACTCAGTGGCCCCGTATTCTCCTTAATTCGCCATAAGGGATACCGGTATCCACAAATATGTCACACTAACATACATATTGTCTCAACCATATCGGTCTACGCCGTACAGTCTCTATAATCTTTGCTATTTACCTAAAGGTGTTCCCAGATCCGGGTAGAGGATCAATACAAACCCAAACAAGGCCCCATAAAATGTAAAGCAAACAAATCAAACAATGAAAGCAAGTAAATATGATCTAGCTCTAAGGTAACCCCACTTTTCACTAGTTCCCAGCAGAGTCTCCAGTTCTGTAATACAGTGGGAGAAATGACTTGGTTGTTTTGCGTTTTATTGCAATTGTTGTGGATAGCAAGAGTCACCATCGACTTTTCTTTTATTTAATACGGAAAGAGTGGAAAGAACAGGAAAGACCTTTGAGATATTTTCTTGAGTTCGTGGGGTAGGTTATGAAAAGGGAAGGTGTTAGCACCATTTTCATCCATAGTTATCTATGGGATCTTAGTTGCTTGCTAGATCACTTTTGAAAATTGCTTTGTTTGAAATGTGTTGGTGATGGGTTTTGAAATTATTTTTGAAAAGCGCCTTCGTTTAGGCAAACTTTGTAATGATTCTCGTCTCTATAAGAATGCATACAAAGTGTTGGACTTTTTGATAATATTTCATGTTTTTTGAAAGTGTTTAGTGTGTTTGAAAAGATGTTTGTTTTGAAGATGGATTGTGAGAAAGCAACTAAGAACTTTCTACCTACTCAAAAGTCTTTTGTCCATTTCTCTCTTCCTTTGATATTGTTATCTCACCATTGATTGGTAAGTAGCCCTATCTTTGGATGTAAAAGGACGAGCGTGAGTCATCGTAAAGTCATAGATAACAATGTTGTGAGATATCTTAGCATTTCTCTTGAGGGACTAAGATCATTTGTAAGACAACATTCGTAGCGTCATCGAGGGACTATGATCTTGTATTTTTTATTGTTTTTGCTAAAACGTCTCACATGTATATTATGACCATTTTTAAGGCAACAAAGTGGAGTAAATCCTAGAAGTTCAAAGTATGCAAGTGTATTGTATTTCATGCTTGAGTTTACCTTGGATTGGGGTTTTCGAAGTATTGATTTTATTTTTCCATACAAACCCTAATTACTTAGCATTTATATGAAAGCGATAAATTACGGAAAATAAATGTTCTACGTTATTACATCATTTGGGGATGGTGTATACATATTTACAAATGGGGATTGCAAGAAATTAAAATCTAATTATCTATTACAACTATATTGAATTAGAATAAAATGTACAAGAATTGAAATCAATAATATACAGGAATGTAAATAAATAATGTATAAACTAATGAATGAAAAAGAAATGAATTGTTTGGTTTTTTTAAGAAAAGGTTTTTGTTTTAACCTAATAAACTAAAAAAGAAAATGATTTAATAAAAGAAAAATAAATTAACTTAAATTAGAAAAGAAAATATTTTTTAGTGTTTTTACGAAAAGATTTTTAATATTAACTAAAATAGCATAAAATTAAATTAAGTTAAGAGAAACCCTAAATTCTAAGTTGGTTTGAATTTAAAAGAAAATAAATAAACCTAGGTCTAGTTATTAAATTAATTAAGAAAAATAGAAAATAAACAAAGTTTGTAAGAAAAGTATGTTTGGTCTTAAAAATAAAATAAATATATAATATAAATAAGTAAACTATTTTTAGACCTTTTTCATTAATGAAATAAATATTATGATACTATTAATAATAAATAAAATAAAGAAATGAAAATAAAAATGAAATAAATAAAATAAGTCAGGGGTTGAAGTTTCAATTTTGAGTGTTTTTGTGAGTAAAACAGTTTTTGGTACTAGGCCTGGCCCATTAGGGTTTTGTTTGAAAAAAGCACAGTGTCGTACCCCAAATTTGTCCTACCCCCGATAATTTTATCTTCAAAGATTAGAATAATAAAGAAGCATTTAACGAAGGGTGGTACAACAATGTCTGATGGCTCATTCTTAATATTTAAGTCAATCAGAGGTGTATTTTTAATTCAGGAAAGCGGGGCTTTCTAAATCAGAAAGACTCGTGTGTCCGTGAATCTATTCACGAGACATGTTGGCCATTGTCCCGTGCGATTCGTAAATAGAAATTAATGGAGTAACTTTGAAATCCTAAATTGTTAAATGGTCGTCGGTAAAAGGGAGGTTGAAATTAAATTTGCCTGTATTATTGCTACCGTCAAACTTATTTTCGAATTTGGGTGTTACAGATATAAAATCCTTTTGATTTAATTATACTAACATTCTGAGTTTTTAATATAAAATTTTGCTTTCAAGTCTTATTTGTAAATATAATAATTATTTGTATTATTTGTAAAAAATAGAAAATAATTGTTCGCTTTCATATACTTTCAATTAGCATTTTACTTTTGAATAAGTAACATAGCACAGTTGGTAATGGAGAAATATTGATATTTTTGTTGTTACTAACTTTATTTTCATTTTCTAAAACCACAAAATCATATTTTTTATTATTAAATTATTATTTTCGTATTTACTTATTTATTATATTTTGAAAATATTATTTTTTATTAAAATATTAATTTTATTTAAAAAATAGTCAAAATATCTTATAAATAAATAAAATCAATTTTGCTCCATATCAAATTTTGCATCTGGACACAAATATGTCCAGATTCGTAATTTTGCTGGCCAAGATGAGAATTTGGGCTTTGGGTGTTGGATACTTCCTTCTTTTGGATTTTAACCTAATTTTCTTTCACTTATAAATAACCCTCAAAACTTACCAACGAGGGGGACAGTCACAATTTTGCAATTGAACGATACACACAATTCATTCAAAAACATCCACAAATCTACGAATTTACATGCACTTTTTACAATTTCTTTTTCTATTAGTGTTTTATTTTCTCCAAGGATTTATATATGAGGCCTCCTATTGATTTTTTAATTGTTTATCTTTTTTAGTTTATTTTGAACACCACATGATATTTATCTGATGGTAACTTATTTTTCTAAATTATATTTTTATTAATTTTGAAGACCAACAATTCTATTCACGTTAACACAACCGAGGCCTTTCCATTCACTTATTCACTACCATTCTTAATGTCTCACTTTCACTAACAAATACTTCCACTAAAAAAAACCTTTTTATGTCAATAGTCAAAATCTCAAGTCCACTTTTGTACATATTTTCTAACCTATCCATATACTGCAGATATTACATTGACACTAAAAATTCATTCTGACTCACATTTTTTCTCAGTAAAATAAACTAATCCACAAACCTTCAATATAACCTTTTCACTAGCCTCAACTGATTATAGTCACATAATTTACAAAAATCCATTTGCAATTCTTGTACTTTCCATTCACGAAATTTTTCATTCATGTACTAGCTACACACACCTCAGAAACGCGTTTTGTATCCCCCTGCGTCTTGTACACTACACAACCAGACTCAATGTTAATCTTTCACTCCATAGCTTCACATCATCACGTCATATATAGAACCTGCACATAACCGTAAACAAAATTTGTCCAACATAAAAACTCAGTCATATCGATTTTTCCCAGAGACAAACAAACTAATGCAACAACTGGAATCTGAAACAAACATGAAAGAAAAAGAACCAGCAGCGATAACTCTGCTTATGTCCTCGCGGTCCTGTTCCGATTTCATTTTTCACAAGAACGATAAACAACAAAGCAAACGCGATTTGGACATAATTTCTCTCTTTCGTTTTGTGTATAGAAAATGGAAAGGAGAAGAAATGGGTGCAGAATCACTCACGTAACGCATCCTCCGTCTGTTCTTCGATGTACCGGAATCACCGGCGTCATTACGACCCAACCACAAATCGCGTGCAAGCTCTCCAGCCGTCGTCACCTTCTCACTCCCTCTCGGATCCGATCTAGCAACTCCTATCACAACCGCCAACGATCACCGCAGCCGTCTTCAGACTCACCCGCCCACTCTCCGACGGCGTCCATAAGGTATACGTCTTCAAGTAATTAAATTGGTCGACATATCGTCTATCAGTTTATAATGCAAAATTCAACAATTAATACTCACGCAATTCTAAATATTTCATCTGCAAGCGACACGTGACCAATATCTGGTTATGTGGTGACGAAGAGTATATCAGACTTCCTCTGCATCCTTCATGACGAGCAACACGTGGTCATTATATGGCCCCGTAATGAGAACATGTGGGGAAGAGACTATATCAGACTCCCCCGCTCCACGTATTAATTTAATTAAATACCAAAACAGCTAATCAATTACAAACTATTTTTTCTACTAACATAACCAAAACTCAAGATTATTTTCGAAAAAAGATTAAGGAGAATTAATTCAAATTAACTGCGAACTGCATCTACAATCACTCACCTTTCAAAATCCAGACAAGGTTCAAGGATAAATTCGAAAACAATTCTACACGATCCTGTAAAAAACACCAACCCCATACGAACTACGAATCGAGACTCTGATTCCTCATAAGAGGATACGTAGGCACGCGATCTAAAATCGTGGCGAGTCTTGCTAATTAAAATTTAAAACCCTCTTTACCCCAAACCTAAATCTAGAGCTTAATATCCTCGTGAACAACGTGGATGAAAGGTGCCTAACACCTTCCTTTCGTCTAATTGAGTCTGAAACCTAGAATCTCTATCCGCGAATTAGGGTTTTCTGTTAGGTTCCCTTCCCTAAGATAAAAACTAATAGTGGCGACTCTTGATTTAAAAACCAGTTGCTACACACAGGAAAAAAAACATTAGGTCAGGGTGTTGTGATGTAATCAGGGAGTCAAAATGTAGCAAAAAGAGAGGCACAATGCTTCAAAGGCCCGGCGCGCCTATATGAAGCAAAAGGAAAGAAAAGAGTGAAAAAAATATGAAAAATGGCAGTGTTGGGGCTCGAACCCACGCCTCTCACATAATATGCGCGCTGCCTTACCACTAGGGTGGCTATACATCCGGTACTATAAAAAAAGAATAAATATATATTACAAATCAAGTCCATGGTCTGAACTTCATCTTCAACCTCACGCCCAGCCAAACCAACTGCAACTTACTCATTTCTCAACCAAAATTGAAAATGTAAACATGAAAGTTAGGTCAAATTTCATCACGATTCTAGAAGTGTAAAGCATTAAAACTATGAATCAAAGACAAACATGAATTTTGAATGGTACCAAATTTAACCTAATTTTTTCAGAAAGTTTAGGTCTAAAATTCTCTCTACTCAGGCCATTTAAATGAAATTTATGGATATGTACAATTTCAGGGTAATGATATCTACATTTTGTCTTTGAAAATGCAAGCCTAACAATGCCTAAATAATGAGATGAAAAGTCAGAAAACTCACCTTGCGGGTGGAAATCGTGTTTTTAGTTAGAGCTTGATTCAAGTTGTTGTGATGATCAGGTTAGCTTCCTCAAGTTCCCAGGAAGCTAATGCAACCCTTAGCTTGAACTATGGATGGATGGAATGTCCTGGAGAAGTCAAGGTACAAGCTTCAGTTTTTGAAAATGGAGGATGATGAAGATGGAGTTACAGAAGTGTAGCAGGGTGTGGGATTGTTTATGGATGATGTTTAGAAGCTTTTGGAAGCAAAAGGCCAAGAAACGCACGAGTGGATTAGGAGATTGGATTCAGAAATCTGAAATGGCAAGTTTTTGTGCTTGTATTGCAATTTTTGGTTTTGGGGAGTTTTAGGGAGTTTGAGAGCTTGTAAAATTGTGTGTTAGCTTGCAAATGATGTCTTAATTTTTAGAGGAAAGGTTTGGAAGCTTGGAGAATTCAGATGTACAAGATCACATGTTTGTGGATTTTGACTTGTTTTTGAAGTTATCTTGACAAACACCTTTTCAAGGCATGGTACAAGGCTATCTTAGAGTGGTTGTAAACTTTAAACATGTTCCTCTGACTTTGTAGAGGAAGCTTGTGCAGAAGGAATAATTTAGAGGCTCAATACAAATTGACTTTGTGATTAAAGTCACTTTTCAAGAATGACAATGTTGCTTTCTTCCAAAAACGGATGAGTCTTTTGGACAATAGCTTTAATGCTTGGATTATGGCTTTAGAAATTGTGTAAATCATTAATTATGGAGTTAGAAACAAGTTGAGGCCTGAAAAGCAAAGATTATGCAGCCTAGCATGGATTTGGTTCATGTTCATCTTAAAAATTTGCCTTGTAAAACAAGAATGGAACCCTAACTTCATCTCTTCGATTATCCTTGCTCAAAGATGATCTCAAGGAGATCTTAGACTTTTTATAAATATTGTAACATGCTCTACAATCCATATTTGAATCACTTTTGAAATCTCCAATTGAAACTATGTGAAACTTGGCCAAGAAGTTAGGTCAAAATCCTGACTTAAGATGCTCAAAATTTCACTAAGTGTTTTAGTTTCATGGACATGTCTTCATAAATTGATAACTTGAAATCCAAGAATTTTTAGAACTTGTCATGTCCTACAAAGTTTTATATATTATTGAGATCTACAACTTTTGTGTTGAAAGTTTTCCTTGAATCATCTTGCTTCATGGTGAAAACTTGGCACAAAGTCATGAAAAAAGGTTAACTTTCCAACACTTAGAAATATTTCTAAGTCTTAGAATTTTGACTTTTCAAAGATAATTTTGACTTTTGATTTCTTGATGAGAAAACTTCATATTTTTACATGTCTTGATGAAATATGATTTTTGAAATTTGATTTTGATCAAAAAAAAGTCAAAGTTTGACTTTTCAGTGTATCAATTGACTTTTCATCAATTGACTGAATTTCAACTATCAATAAATTGATTTTGGGGATTGTTTTAAGCCATGCCATTAGGTCGAAAATGATGCATTTGAATCCTTGATATGATGTCTCAAACCAACAAGTCATGTGTTAGGTCAAAAGTCAAAAATTGAACCTTCTCAATCAAAACCCTAATTTTGACCATTTTGCCATTTTGATGATCTGATCAAATTTCTTGAGGAATTATGATCCAAACTTGATAAATTGACATATATGATTTCAAAATGTTGATATGGATAAAAAATTATGAAGTTTGACTGTAAATTGACCATAGTTGACTTTTTCCCCAATATAGTTGATTTTAGGTCAACTGATCAATTGACTGAGCAAAAATGTGATCCAAAGCTTGAAACTTGACATGAGCAATCTTGGGAATCCAAAATGATCTATGAAAGTCATATTAAGCATTAAAAGTCCAATTGTCCTTATACAAACTCAAAACCTAATTTTAAGTCATCAGTGTTTGAAGAGGTGTCTTGAGCTGATCAAACCTTGTGCAGGCTTGAATCAATGGAGATCTTGTGAGAGAATTCTTGAGAAGTTGAGAGGGAAAATTTTGGGGTACAACACCAATAAATTCCATTATGGTGGGTCGTGGATGGGTTGCTTATGTAACCAGGCTGCTTGTAACGCGATGGTAGAGTGTTATGCTAGCATGATTTCCTTATACTCATTTAAAACTCTAAGATTGTTGATCTAGGAAAGGGGTCCACTAGGGATTGTGAAAGTATAAATAGAGCTTTCCCCTTTGAGACCTATCTTTCCCCAACATTTGAATTTTGAAAGGTATGCCTAAATCTTCAGGGTCTAGAGGAAGTATCCTTAGAAGAAACTTGGATATCACCATGAGGTGATATGAACTTGAGATGTACTATCCTAACATTTGAGTCTCAAAGGATCCGGTCTTGATTATTAAGGTCTAGGGGAGAGTTCTGAGAATGATCTTGGATACCACTATGTCGTGATATGGCCTTGATATGGACTGCCCCATAATTTGGATCTTCGAAAGGTACGCCACTGGCTGAATAAGATATTTGAACAAACCTTATAATGATTTCCCCTAGTCATTAGGATCTTCATGTGATATGCCCCTATAATCATTATAATTTTCCCTTGATTAGAAGGCTCATGTTAGATTCTTTTCCCCTAGTTAGGAGCTTCTTGAAATGGATCGCCTTTGATCGGACCATTGTTGAAAATTTCCTTGATGCTAAGTAATGATTCACATGTAAAATAATATCTTTTGAAAAGTAATTTTAACGTGATGCACATGCAAGTTTTGAAATTCAATTTTTTTATGGAATAGAATTGGATGATTAGAGATGGATATGTGAAAGGTAATATGGTTAGCAATAAATTAACAAACATTCAGAGTCAATTTAACATAAATTTTGTTGAGTATGCTTTCATAATGAACCTAGCTTCAATTATGACTTTTGAAGGTTGTAACGTGGCCTGGTTCATGGTTTAAGAAACAAAGGAATATAAGGCTCAAATTTTATTTAATCCACCCCATTCTCCTTAATGTTATCCATTCCTAAATTCAATTAACTCAACAAATGCATTCCATCTGAAAGAGAATTTTCATAGTCGCGATGATGATGAGAAGCATTGTTGCGATTCAAGCACTTGGTGAGAAGCACTGATAATTCTTGAGGTGACAGTCACAAGCTTATTTTCCATTTTCTTTGCTTCCAATCCCTTATTTTTGTATGGACCAATTCTTTTGAATTTTTTGGTCCATCGGGATGTCCTAACTTTTTCTTAAGTCAATTTTTTTTGGATTTTTCCTTTTTGACTTAGCGGGTTTTTTTTGAAATTTTTTTGTAAAAATAAATCTTGAGATTTTTCTTTTGGTTTATATTGTTTGTGACTTCCATGTTGACCTTTGTGAGTTCCATCTTCATCGTTTCCTTGATCCTGGATGATGTATTCGAGGAAGAAGATTTTGAGAGCTTTATCTCCATTGCTTCCTCGATCTTGAATGATGAATACAAGGAAGAGGGTGTGCTTGAACCTCTTGCTTGGATAGACTGATTCTCTTGAGGTTATAATGCATCATTGAATTAATTGAAATCTACCCCGCACCTGTTTAAGATTAAGAGTTTTTAGAAAATAGAAAGAACTCCAACTTCTGGCTCGAGGAGTTTACCACAGATTAACTCCTTATTTATCCAGTTTTTAGGGAAGTGAAACAATACCTTACATCCTCAGCTAAGTCTTACTATTAAAAAGCACATGTCATCAAAATTCAATTTTTTTATTTACATCATTCTCCCTCAAGTTTGTTAAAAAGTGAAAAGCAAAATGGAAAAAAAAAAGTGAAAATGGAAACAATTGATATTTATGGATATAAAAAGTGATGGTGACTAAATAGTGAATATGAATGTATTGATTTTAAAAATATGCATGTTCATTTTATTTGAATCATTGATATAT
The DNA here is from genome assembly GCA_948472305.1 of Vicia faba. Lineage (NCBI taxonomy): Eukaryota > Viridiplantae > Streptophyta > Magnoliopsida > Fabales > Fabaceae > Vicia > Vicia faba. Next base: position 1,182,106,351 of record OX451739.1, on the reverse strand, counting down.
AACTTAGTGACAAATAAATCACAACTAGAAATGATAAAGGCCTAAAGATCCTAGGGAGGAGCTTCGTTGTTGATACACTTGACTTTAAGAGATGCTTCTTGAACTTGTCAAAGTATGGGGTGATCTTTGTTGGGCATGCATATTCTGTCGACAAGGATGCTTCTGTTAATATGGGGGAATCACCCATGATTGAGGCATCTGAGACTAAAGGAAAATTGCGACCAAAAGCGCAGCGGAATTTAAAATTTTCCTTTAGCGATCCTTACGAATGAACATGGTCAGTGATAGAAATATTTACCTCTTGTGGCGATTCAGACCTTTGATGTTGTGATCACGAGCGTTGGTGAAGAACAACGCCTCTACTCAGTCCACACGAACAGATCGCTTCCGGTCACAGTGCTAGCTGATCACGAACGGAAACTTTGAGTGAGAGAGAGAATCAAAAATGAAAATGCATCAAGTGTAATTGCTTCATCACAAGGGATCTATTTATAGAATCACTCGTGTGGGCTACAAGCTAAAAGCCCAATTAAGCTTATGGACATCATACCTTATGATGTACCATATATCACTTATCCACGTGGTACCTTACCACTTTCTGTATTACACTTAAGTGCTCTGTATCTTACGGTGTTCCTTATTTATTCTATCTCTCATCAACCTGTCCTTATGTGTGTGACCCTGTAGGTTTTCGCGACGTTGGCAATTATATTAAATCACACATTTAATATAATAAACAGTGAGCGGTATCTAGCAACATATCACTGTTACCCAAGTCACGAAAATGTTATGTGATCTGACCAAACCTTTTCCGTGATAATATTTGTGTTGTACAATTACCCTTTTGCCCTCATGTCTATATTGAACACAAGGCATACACTGTGTCACCCTTGTCCAGTTCAATATTGGGCCCTTAGACATTTATCCTGTTATGCAGGATGAGCAAATTCCATCTAGGTCACTCATGTCCCTTGGCATGCTTTGTGAAGTACCCACCAATCGTCTTTATAGTCATCCAGTTACGGTTGACGTTTGATCAGCAATAAAGTACTTGACTCTACATCTAGGGTCCATAGTGGTTTCAGGTCGAAGGGTGGTATACACCATTATCATCATGAGAATAACTTATGACACTTTGCATAACATTCTATGTAGTATTCTCATAGCGGGTCAATCCAGTATAAATATTACTCCTAATATTCATACCTATGTCAAGACTTGATAACTCCTTATCTATGATCCATGAGATGTGATCATCAATCTATCTTCATAATAATCTTAATGCTTTAATGTTATCCCACTTCACATTAAAGCTTGACTACGGATACTTTAAGAATAGTGTCTTATGTTTAATGGGATCTCATGATTAAGTCACACTTAACATTTCATTAAACCAATAAACCATTCTAGGGACTTTATTATTTTGGAATGCAAACATAATAAAGAAATGCCTTTTATTATTAATAAATAATTCGATACAAGTACCAAAAGTATTGGCCTCTAGGGCTTACACCAACAATCTCCCACTAGCACTAGAGCCAATCAGGCATACCCCTAATACCCATAGATCTAGTATGTCCATCATGCTTCAGCTGTGCAAGAGGCTTTGTTAATGGGTCAGCAATATTGTCAAGTGTAGGTACTCTGCATATTTTCACATCTCCCCGATCGATTATCTCTCAAATGAGATGATAACGCCTAAGTATGTGTTTGGATCATTGGTGAGATCTAGGCTCCTTAGCTTGTGCGATAGCACCATTGTTATCACAATAGAGATCAATGGGATCCACAATGCTATGGACTATGCCAAGTTCACTAATGAACTTCTTGATCCAAACATCTTCCTTTGCTGCAGTTGAGGCAGCAATATACTCAGCCTCGGTTGTAGAATCAGCAACTGTATCTTGCTTTGAACTTTTCCAGCTCACAGCGCCACCATTTAAACAAAACACATAACCAGATTGCGATCTAAAGTCATCCTTATCTGTCTGGAAGCTAGAATCGGTGTATCCAATTACAGCAAGCTCTTCCTGACCTCCATATATCAATAATGAATCCTTAGTCCTTCTCAAGTACTTAAGGATATTCTTGACAGCTACCCAATGAGCATCACCGGGATTAGACTGGTACCTACTCGTTGCACTTAAAGAATACGAGACATCTGGTCGAGTACATAGCATGGCATACATGATAGATCCTATTGCAGATGCATATGGAATCTTATCCATGCGATCCCTTTCTTCCTTACTTGAAGGGGATTGTGTTTTTGACAGACACATGCCATGTTGCATAGGTATGAATCCTTTCTTGGAATCATGCATATTAAAGCGTCTCAACACTTTTTCTATGTATGTACTCTGACTTAGGCCAAGCAGTTTTTGTGACCTATCTCTATAGATCCTGATTCCTAATATATAGGCTGCTTCACCTAGGTCCTTCATTGAAAAGCATTTCCCTAACCAAGTCTTCACTTGTTGCAAGGTAGGGACATCGTTTCCAATGAGTAATATGTCATCTACATATAATACCAGGAATACGATCATGCTCCCACTAACCTTCTTGTAGACACAAGGCTCATCTTCATTCTTGATGAATCCATATTGTTTTACTGTTTCATCAAAACAAAGATTCCAGCTTCTGGAAGCTTGCTTCAATCCATAAATTGATCGCTGTAACTTACATATCTTTTGGGATTCTTCTGGTATGTCAAATCCTTCAGGTTATGTCATGTACACATCCTCAAGAAGATTCCCATTAAGGAAAGCAGTTTTGACATCCATCTGCCATATTTCATAATCATGATATGCAGCGATAGCAAGTAAAATCCGAACAGATTTAAGCATTGCAAATGGTGAAAAGGTTTCATCATAGTCAACCCCATGAATTTGTTTATAGCCTTTTGCAACCAGTCTTGCCTTATAGGTATGTACCTTACCATCCATGCCAGTCTTCTTTTTGAAGACCCACTTGCATCCTATAGGGTTAACTCCTATAGGAGGCTCTACCAAGGTCCAAACATGGTTTGTGTACATGGAATCCATTTCAGATTTCATGGCTTCTAGCCACTTCTCGGACTCAGGACCAGTTATGGCCTCTTGGTAGGTCACAGGCTCATCTTGATCCATGAGTAATACATCACCCTGATCACTTATGAGATATCCATATCTCTCAGGTTGTTGACGTATCCTGCTTGACCTACGCTGGTCTTGTTCTACTTGAGCAGGTTGCTCTTCCACAACTACTTGTGTTTCCTGCTCTAATTCCTCCATAGGTGTATTAATGCTTTGTGGTTCTTAAATTTCTTCAAGCTCTATTTTCCTCCCACTGATTCTTTTGGAAATAAAATCTTTTTCCAGAAAAACTCCAGTTCGAGCGACAAACACTTTGCCCTCAGAAGGATTGTAGAAGTAATACCCTCTTGTTTCTTTAGGATATCCCACAAATAAGCATTTGTCAGATTTGGGCTCAAGCTTAGTTGAAATTTGTCGTTTCACATAAACTTCGCAACCCCAAATCTTCATGTAAGACATATGTGGTTTCTTACCACTCCATATCTCATATGGTGTCTTCTCAACCTTTTTGGATGGAACCCGGTTAAGTGTGTAAGCTGCAGTCAATAGTGCATGTCCCCAAAAGGAGTTCGGAAGATCGGCGTGACTCATCATGGATCGGACCATGTCTAACAAGGTTCGATTTCTTCTCTCAGAAACACCATTCCATTGTGGTGTTCCGGGAGGAGTAAGTTGGGATAAAATCCCACATTTCTTTAGATGGTCATCAAACTCTAGGCTTAAATATTCACCTCCTCGATCTGATCGAAGAACTTTAATATTCTTACCTAGTTGATTTTGTACTTCATTTTTGAATTCCTTGAATTTTTCAAAGGTTTCAGATTTGTGTTTCATTAAATACACATAACCATATCTACTGAAATCATCAGTAAATGTGATGAAGTATTGAAAACCTCCTCTGGCTGGTATGTTCAGTGGTCCACATACATCAGTATGTATGAGGGCCAAAAGATCATTGGCCCTTTCACCTTTTCCTGTGAATGGGGACTTTGTCATCTTTCCAATTAAACAAGATCTGCATGTCTCATATGATTCATAATCAAAAGAGTCCAAGAGTCCATCTTTATGGAGTTTGGAAATGCGTTTCTCATTTATGTGGCCTAAGCGACAGTGCCAAAGGTAGCTTGGATTTAACTCATTAGGTTTAATCCGTTTAGTATTAATGTTATAAATTGGCATTTCAAGATCAAGGACATATAGTCCATTGTTCATTTGTGCAGAAGCATAGAATATATCATTCAAATAAATAGAGCAACAATTGTTCTTTATTATAAATGAAAAACCAAACTTGTCCAAACAAGAAACGGAAATAATATTCCTACTAATTGCAGGTACATAATAACAGTTCTCTAACTGAATTATTAAACCACTAGGTAAAGTCAAAACATAAGTTCCTACGGCTAAAGCAGCAACCTTTGCTCCATTTCCAACTCGTAGGTCAACTTCACCTTTTGCCAAATCTCTACTCCTTTTTAGCCCCTGCACATTAGTACAAATGTGAGAACCGCATCCAGTATCTAATACCCATGATGCAGAAGTAGATAAATTAATTTCAATAACAAAAATACCTGAATTTGAAGTCCCTGCTCCATTTTTCATATTTTCCAGGTACTTTGGGCAGTTTCTCTTCCAATGTCTGGTCTTACCACAATGGAAGCAAGTGCCCTCCTTTGCTATGCCTCCACTAGGCTTCAAAGCAGTAACAGTAGGTTTAAGCTTGGCAACTTCCTTGCCTTTCCCTTTACCAACCTGCTTGGTAGGCCTCTTGTTCAGCTTCTTTCCATTACTGACCATCAGAATGGACTTCCCTTTTGTCTTCATATTCTGCTCAGCAGTTTTCAACATGCTTAGCAATTCTGGAAGACTCTTATCCATGTCATTCATGTTGAAATTCATGACAAACTGATTAAAGCTATCTGGCAACGATTGCAAGATAAAATCAGTTGCAAGTTCCTTTCCAAGCGGAAACCCTAACCTTTCAAGGTTCTCCACATACCCAATCATTTTGAGTACATGGGGACCTACAGGGTTTCCCTCAGATAACTTGCTGTTAAAAAGGGCCTTTGAAACCTGAAACCTCTCATTTCTTGCCTGCTCTTGATAGAGCATTTTCAGATGTCCGATCATATCGAACGCTGACATGTTCTCGTGTTGCTTTTGCAACTCCGAGTTCATAGTAGCTAGCATGAGACAAGCGGCTTCGTTAGCATCATCAAAATGATTCTTATAAGCTTCTCTTTCTGCCTTAGGTGCCGAACTAGGCGGTTCCTCTTCAGTAACAGATGTCTCCAAGACATACAGCTTCTTATCCTGCTTGAGGACAATCCTCAGATTTCGGTGCCAATCCAGGAAATTTGTCCCAGACAATTTTTCCTTATCTAGGATTGATCGCAAAATATGGTTGTTTGTTGTCATGGTAATCTACAAAAAAAATGAAAATATAAGCATTAAAACAACATATTTAATTAGGCCTTTAATCAAATATGCTCCCACTATTTTACTCAAACCAAATGACCCTCATCATTTGATTCGGAAAATCCCGTTGGAAGACTTTCTAGTGGGTCGAGATCCACATTTCACTTCGTTCTAAGTCAGTGTTAGGCTGATTACACAAAACTAGGTTATTTAGGTAGGAACTCCTTCCAATTGTATCTCATACAACTCTCGAATATTTTCAGTTGGGTGAATAACTCCTTATTCTAATTCATCATATGAATCATTCCCAACTCTTGCTTCTAAACATGTATAATCTTATTATAATGTGTTTAGTTAAGTTTGACCCATTGTTTTAGCAGTTGGATATTACAATTATCCCATCGCACCTTACTAATATAGAACATGCACCTCGCGTAGGCGAAACCTACATTGTTCGATACTAGTCTTGATGAGTGCTAAAACTTGGAAAGCATGAACTTAATATTTAACTTGAGGGATTTTGTTATTAGTTTGATCTCACCGGCTTAACATGAAATTCGTCTCTCTCATGCATCAACATACAAACACATGCATCAATATACATAAAAGGATACAGTTATGGCCCCTAGCGCAATTGTTCTCCCAAGCCAATGAGAGAACCTAAGCTAACCTAATAACGATCTAAACTTCTCCAAGCAAGATCTCCAAGGTTATCCTCCTTTGATATTGTATTCTTCTCTTTCTTCATAACATTACATTACATAAAAGAAACTCGTTTTACATACGAGGGAGTGAGATGAGAAAAGAAGTTACATCAAGAATTTTAGAGAGAGGCACGACACGCAGGCCGTATTTTACAATCCCAAAACAAAATAAAGGAAAAACCTAAGGCCATAACTGATCACCACAAGACAATAATAATAAACACACTTTTATTATTAGTTTAAATTTTGTTAATTAAAAAAAAAGGCAAATTAAATTTCGACAATTGATCACACTACACAGAGTTCCGGTCATTTTCGCACAACTCTTGTGCATTCACAACCCTAATTGCATAACTCTGCAACAACACAACCCTTGTGCCGTCATGAACCCTAATGCAACAGTTTCATACTGTCAAACACATCTCGATTGATGATTCAGTATGATTAATCACATGCCATTGCTTCACCATACTAATGTCGGATTCCGAAGCATATGAACAGTGATCGGTCAAAGGAATAACAATCATCAAGTGTTTGAATGAACGAAACAGAAACAATATATCCCATATACCATCGTTGCATCAGATTTACTTATATCATATATAAAAGTGATCGATCTTATTTGTGTAACCTATGGACGATCGATGTATCGCTGCTTCACCATACTAATGTCGGATTCCGAAGCATAGTCAACATCAATCATCCAAATCGTACACAACTGATGCCAAATTTAATTAATCGTTTATTATTCAATTCATTCTAGTTTTAATCGAATCAAAATAGAAAATATAGAATATAAACAACTATCAGATCCATGGTTTCGTAAGTGGCTCTGATACCACTGAAGGAAAATTGCGACCAAAAGCGCAGCGGAATTTGAAATTTTCCTTTAGCGATCCTTACGAATGAGCATGGTCAGTGATAGAAATATTTACCTCTTGTGGCGATTCAGACCTTTGATGTTGTGATCACTAGTGTTGATGAAGAACAACGCCTCTACTCAGTCCACACGAACAGATCGCTTCCGGTCATAGTGCTAGCTGATCACGAACGGAAACTTTGAGTGAGAGAGAGAATCAAAAACGAAAATGCATCAAGTGTAATTGTTTCATCACAAGGGATCTATTTATAGAATCACTCGTGTGGGCTACAAGCTAAAAGCCCAATTAAGGCTATAAGCTAAAAGCCCAATTAAGCTTATGGACATCATACCTTATGATGTACCATATATCACTTATCCATGTGGTACCTTACCACTTTCCGTATTACACTTAAGTGCACCGTATCTTACGGTGTTCCTTATTTATTCTATCTCTCATCAACCTATCCTTATGTGTGTGACCCTGTAGGTTTTCGCGACATTGGCAATTATATTAAATCACACATTTAATATAATAAACAATGAGCGGTATCTAACAACACATCACTGTTACCCAAGTCACGAAAATGTCATGTGATCTGACCAAACCTTTTCCGTGATAATATTTGTGTTGTACAATTACCCTTTTGCCCTCATGTCTATATTGAACACAAGGCATACACTGTGTCACCCTTGTCCAGTTCAATATTGGGCCCTTAGACATTTATCCTGTTATGCAGGATGAGCAAATTCCATCTAGGTCACTCATGTCCCTTGGCATGATTTGTGAAGTACCCATTAACTGTCTTTATAGTCATCCTGTTACGATTGACGTTTGATCAGCAATAAAGTACTTGACTCTACATCTAGGGTCCATAGTGGTTTCAGGTCGAAGGGTGGTATACACCATTATCATCATGAGAATAACTTATGACACTTTGCATAACATTCTATGTAGTATCTCATAGCGGGTCAATCCAGTATAAATATTACTCCTAATATTCATACATATGTCAAGACTTGATAACTCCTTATCTATGATCCATGAGATGTGATCATCAATCTATCTTCATAATAATCTTAATGCTTTAATGTTATCCCACTTCACATTAAAGCTTGACTACAGATACTTTAAGAATAGTGTCTTATGTTTAATGGGATCTCATGATTAAGTCACACTTAACATTTCATTAAACCAATAAACAATTCTAGGGACTTTATTATTTTGGAAAGCAAACATAATAAAGAAATTCCTTTTATTATTAATAAATAATTCGATACAAGTACCAAAAGTATTGACCTCTAGGGCTTACACCAACATCTGAGACATTGTGTAGGCCTGTAGTTGTCATGATGAAGGGGTTCCTTTTCTCTCTAATAGGACTTTTAGCTCTTGAGTTTATCCATAGCTTCTTTTTTTACTTCATTTGCGAGTATCGGAAAACATGCTAGGTGATAATATATGGACAAGGGTGAAAGTGGAAATGGATATGAGGTTTATGATATGAAAATGTATGTACATGTATGCGAATGAAAAATGTATAAGTATGAAAAAATATTTTTTTTGGATATGCTAAAATTTTCTTATGGAAATGCACTGCAATGCAAACTTAAGGTAAAGATAGACCTAGAAAAAAATTCTAATAGGTTTAAAAATGACAGACAAAGAGGGGACCCCTACATGCTAGGGATCGCAACATACAACAGGAAACCCCTACAAGCTAGGGATTATGACATACAGAAGGAAACCCATGCAGGCTAGGAATTATGGCATACAAATGGAAGCCCTACGAGATTAATAAAAGAATATCCTTACGAGTTTAAAGGATAGTAATGGGCAGAAGGTAACCCTTACGGGTGTAGGATTATAAAAGAATGTCCCTCTCGGGAAGGTTCCCTATGAAGGACAAGATGTTAATAAAACAACCTACAGGAGGGCTCCTATGAAAGTTCTAAGTCTTTTCTACCCATCCCCCACACAAGGGTGGCTTCTAAGGGTATCATGGGTAACACATAAGGACAAAGGCATAAGGGACTCCATTAATTAGAGCCTCTGTGTAGACCAAGACTTTCATCTTGGAGGTCATACAAGGTCTCACCATGATATTTTGTTTTTTGTGTTATACATAGAGTCATAGATCAAATCCAAAGTCCTATCTCTAAGAGAGGCTAACCCTCTAAAGATATTTCTCGGAATTTGACCCACTCTAGGCGAAGATGTCACAAAAACTCACATAGATGTTAAACCCCCTTGGCCAATTGACAATCCTTCATCCAAGGTTCATTATTATTTTGCAATAAGATCCCACCAACAATATATGACAATATGATAACAGAAGAAGTAATAAATAACATGGTAAATAAACTCAAAATAAATAAGGAAATAACATAAAGTAAATAAAACCCCAAAAATTCTAGACCTAAAGGTAGGGTAAACTCTAACTTAAGGATTGTGTCCCCAGCAGAGTCACCAACTATCGTAACTAGCAAAAAATACGGGAGTCATTTTTGTCCTATGGACGGGAAAGGAACGAAAAAACCTAATTTGTTTCAGAGATTACTGGATTCGCGAGTTGATTAGATAAAGGGAAAGTGTTAGGCACCATTTGTAACACCCCAATTCTACCCCAAGCAATTATCAGAAAATCAGAGTATAAAAATTTCCAATATAATCAGGATGTCACATATTCAACAAAACACATAAATTTGTCATGCTTTTAGAATAGATATATAACACTTAAAGAAGCGGAATGAACACAACTCATGAATAAAGTCTTCATAACATAAACCAAACTTTGATTAATCACGAAGCAGATTCATAATAATTCTCTAAATAAGATATAGCATCTTGTGAATCATGAAACAACATCAATACGATAACTCCTCAAATAACAACATAAGTTTCAATAAATAAACAAAAAAAATAAGACAAGTGTTCATTTCCCCCCGAGTGCTACGTATCAGAGCAAATGACACCGAACTTGAACTAACAATGTTATCGGCTACTCATCTTGGTTACCTGCACGTTACCAACAAAGGGCAACATTCAAATAGAAGGGGTGAGATATCAAACTACATAAATAGGGTTATGATAAACAATATATTAAGTAAAGAATATATGATTCACCACTTCACACTACAACAACATAAAGAAACACAATTCACCACATAAATTCAACTTATAACATCGCCAGGCATAAATAACACTTCAAATAAGCAAGAAATCCACGACTCCAAATATGACTCAATTGTGCAAATTCATGTGGTACCATTGGAACAGAACTCCCAACTTAGAAAATTCCAGTTTACTGAGGCATAAGACAAAGCCTTCAACTTAGAACATGCCAATCCAGGCCAACATAGGTGAGCATTCGCTCCAACTTAGAACATGCCAATCCAGGCCAACTTTAATGCTATGCTATGATATGTGAAGATATAAACAACCATAACTCGACAACGCAACAACAAAAACAACATAACAACGTTTGACATAACAACAAATCACACCGTTCAATATTGGCCAATGGCCTACAACATAACATATCAAAGAAATCAATAACTTTTCATGAAACAACATGTTCATTATATATTCACTAGGATTCACACCATAAGGCTACCCACAAAAATAATTCATAATCACATTATCATTAGTGAATTCCACATATACACAATGATATCTCGCAACAACAACACATTCATCGATCAACACAAAATAACACAACATTGGTCATAAGACCTAAAATCAACAATGTCCATAAACCAGACGGAACGACTTAACCATCTGTACCGACAATTCAGTGTAATCGACAATTTCAACAAAAAGACATATCCACAATTACCTACTAATTAAACTTAGTTACCCGGTCAAATTTCGTTAAATTCCGGACAACTAATTATACCGCCTAATTCGGCTACTGATCAAAGGTTTTTACACAGGAATTTTAGTAGTTACTTGGTCATTGCTTCGTTTAACTAATTAATGTTTTATTCCTTATCACCATATTATGTGCTTAGGTTTGAAGAAGAATCAAACAGGACGAATCAAGTCAGAAAAGTGCATAAGTCTAATTTTCAGAAAATTTGCTACAACAGCTGACACAAGTGGCCGCGTTGCCTGACACGGCCGTGTCAGGAGAAGGAAAGGGGAAGGCGTGGAGTGCAGGGGCTGACACGGGTGCCCGTGTCAACTGACACGACCCGTTTCAGGAGACCTGGAGCTTAAAAACCAGTTTTGCCTCCCTTTACACATGTGTCTTCTTCTTGTTCATTCCTTGTTTCAATTTACCCATTTATCCTAGCTTAGCATTAACCCAATACAGTTCAAATACAAGAAATAACAACACAAATCAAATCAATCATTAATTTTAATAGCAACATAACTAATTTTTAGCACAACATAGTAGGGAAACCAATACCCTAAATCCCAATTAAAATTCATCATACTCCCATTTATTTAGCAAGAACCTGACCCTTACCTTGGATTGAGTGCAACTCTAAGAAACTTCAATGGAATTTCTAGGGATTTGACACTAGTAGCAACTTCCTTTTGTTCTTCTTCTCCTCTCAAAACCCTATTCCTCTTTCTCTTCTTTTCCTTTCTTTTCCTGATAACACTAACTCTCTTTCTCCTCTAGTTCTATTTCTATTATAATATTATTTCTCTTAATAAATCTAAATGGGCCTAAGCGACATACCCCCTTATTACTTCACAACACCACAAAGTAAGCTCAATCTCATATTTTAGCTTAATAATAAAATAATACTTCAATTTAATTCAACCAAATTAAATCTGAGTATTTATCATGCCACTAAATAAAATAATTTCGACTTCGACGATAAAAATCCGAATTAATATGAAATATTCAAAAATATTTAATTAAATATCTGGGCGTTACAACTCTCCCCCACTTAGAATATTTTCGTCCTCTAAAATAAAAGTTTACCTGGTTCAAATAACTCGGGATATGAGTCTCACATCTTGCTCTCCAACTCCCAGGTCATACTTTCTCCAACAGCTCCTAACCAGACAAATTTCACCAATGCAATCTCCTTTCCTCTTAGAATCTTCATCTCGTGATCCGCGACTTGCACATGCATCATCTCCACCGTGATATTATCCCGTACTTACACATCGTCCATCTGAATCACATGAGACGGACTAGGAATATACTTCCGAAGTTGCAATACATGAAACACATCGTGCAAATTAGCAAGATTTGGCGATAACGCCACTCAGTAAGCAACTTTTCCAACTTCATCTGATATCTGATATGGACCAATAAAACAAGGAGTGAGCTTCTTATACTTCAGAGCTCGCCCAACACCAGTCACATGTGTGACTCTCAAAAACACATGATCACCAGCTTGGAATTCCAAATCCTTCCTTCTCTTGTCATGGTAACTTTTATGTCTACTTTGAGAAACCTTCATCTTCTCTCGGATAAGCTTCACTTTCTCAGTAGACTCTCGAAAAATCCCAGGTCCAAGTACCACACTTTCACCCAATTCATGCCAACACAACAGAGTCATACACCTCCGACCATACAACGCCTCAAAAGGTGTCATTCCAATACTCGAATGGTAATTGTTATTGTAAGTGAACTCAATCAACGAAAGATAAGTATCCCACGAACCTCCATGCTCTCAGCAAATCCTCCAATGACTGAATCGTCCTCTCAGTCTGACCATCCATCTGAGGATGATACGCCGTACTCAACCTCAACTTAGATCCCAACGCTTCTTGCAAACTTTTCCAAAAATCAGAAGTAAACCTCGGATCTCTATCTGACACAATACATAAAGAAACACCATGCAACTTCACAATTACTCTGGTGTAAATCTCTGCCAACTTTGAAATGGATATGTGATGTTAATAAGTATGAAGTGTGCCGACTTTGTAAGCCTATCAACAATCACCCATATCGAATCATGTCCTCTCAAGGTACTAGGTAATCCCGTTACAAAGCCCATCAAAATGCTATCCCATTTCCATTCTGGAATCTCTAATGGTTGCATCAACCCTGCAGGCTTCTAATGCTCAATCTTCGACTTCTGACAAATCAAACAAACATACATAAACTGTGAAACATCACGCTTCAACCAGGCCACCAAAACAAGCCCTTCAAATCTTGATACATTTTAGTAGCTCTTGGATGAATACTCAAACTGCTTTTATGACTTTCCTCAAGAATCACTTTCTTAATCTCTTCATCATCAGGAATGCAAATACGATCTCGGAATCACAACACACCTTGCGCATCTATCTTGAAATCATCATTATCAGATTGATTGATTCCCATCATCATATCCATCAACTTTACATCTAGCTTTTGAGCCTTACTGATACTGTTGAGAAAGTCATTATTAATCTTTAACATTCTCAACATAACGCTCTGCGGTGTCACTTCACAAACCAAACTCAAATCTCGGAATTGCTCAATCAACTCTAACTCTTTAACCATCATTGCCGACATGTGCAAAGTCTTTCGGCTTAAAGCATCGGCCACAAAATTAGCTTTTCTTGGATGATAATTCAAATCGAAATCATAATCCTTCAATAATTCTAACCATCTTCGCCGCCTCATATTCAACTCTTTCTGATCAAAAAGATACTTCAAACTCTTATGGTCACTAAACACCTCGAATCTAGAACCATAAAGATAATGCCTCCAGATTTTCAACACAAAGACAACTGTAGCCAATTCTAAATCATGCGTAGGATAATTCTTTTCATGAGTCCTCAATTGCCTCGACGCATAAGTAACCACCACCTTACTATTCTGCATGAGTACACCACCTAACCCCATCAGACAACCATCACAATACACAACAAAAGGTTCTCCCAGATTAGGCAAAGTCAAAACCGGAGCCGACGTCAACCTCTTCTTCAACTCGGTAAAACTTTCTTCACATCGACTATCCCACACAAAGGCTTTACCCTTACAAGTCAACTTGGTCAACGGAAGTGCCAACTTAGAAAAACCTTCGATAAACCGTCTATAGTAACCGGCTAATCCCAAAAAACTTCTAATCTCGGTAACTGACTTCGAAGTTTCCCATTGCAATACAACATCAACTTTAGAAGGATCCACAACAATGCCACTACCAGAAATGACATGACTAAGGAAACTAACCTCATGCAACCAGAATTCACACTTGGACAACTTCGCATACAACTTCTTCTCTTTCAAAACTTGCAATACAACTCTTAGGTGCTCTTCATGTTCTTCTGATTTAGAGTAAATCAGAATGTCACTAATGAATACCACCACAAATCGATCCAAATAAGTATGAAAGATACGATTCATGTACTCCATGAAAACTCCTGGCGCATTAGTAACACCGAAAGGCATCACTGAATACTCGTAGTGTCCATACCGAGTTCTGAATGCGGTCTTCCGAATATCATCTTCTTTCACTCTAATTTGGTGATATCCTGACCTCAAATCAATCTTTCGAATGATTTGAACCTACCTAAGTTTTAAAGTTGAGCGGTGGTAGGCGAAGTTTTGTATTCATTATGAAAGTAACGAAGCAATCCTTTATTGAAAAAGTCTTGAGTTTTATTATGTTAGTAAAAATAAATATTTTTAAATCGGTTAGCTATTTTAAATTTGATTCGAGTTTGATGGATTGAAGAAGAGTTGATTTTCATTGGAATTAAATCGCACTAGGCGAAGAAATTGATTTAATTTATTTGTGAATTTTAGATGTTTTAATTGAATAATCAATTGATACAATGTTAAGCCGACTTATTAATTACTCGGAGATGTGGTGGATATTAAATCCACATATCCTATTATTTACTAAATGTTGAATTAATTTGATAAAAAAAGCGATTGGATATATGTATAAAGTTTATTTGTTTTATTATTATATTCTTAATTTTAGTATTTTTACATTATCACTAAACCAAAAATGAATTAGCAAATTAATTAGCCCTAATTAAAATACTAATAATCAATTGAAAAAAAAAAACTCCAAAACCTGTAACAACTAGAACAACCACTTCTCTCCCCAGTTTAATTATAGTGTTGAAATTTGTGCTTGTATGAGGTGGGCATTTGAACTTGTGATTAGCCAGTCAAAAGTCATATTTTTTTCTTGCAGCAACTTTAATCTCACTCACCATTGTTCTCTTTTCTTCACAAACTAAATACACAATCACCTCTTTCTCTGTCACTTCTGCACATTTCTCGGCACACAAAATCAAAGAGAAACATCAATCAAATAAAATCACAAAAGAAATAAGGTATACCGCGTGAGTTCTGGGGTGGTTGGAAACAGGTTGTTCGCCGGAGTTGTGAGTGTGTCTTCGGCGTCGGTTGTGGCAGCTGGGTGGTACGACTTGGAGCGTGCGTCGTGAATGGATGGATCGGCAGGTTGTGCTGGGGGAAGCTGGATGTCGACTGTTGTGAGCTCGGATCTGTAGACTTCTCCTCTGATTTATTTTTGTGCTATTATTTCCTTCTCCACTTTCTGGCTTTTCTAAGTTGTGATTCATATTCAATTATTGATGAAGCTTGAAGTGTCACCATTATCGGATTTCTGGATTAGAAAATATGTACAAAATATGCAATAATTGTGTGTTAGTGTTGTGTTTGAAGTGGAATTAGGGTTGATGATAATTTATGAAGAGTAATGGATTTGAGGTAAAAAAAGAGGTTTTTGGATGAAGGTTTAAGAGAATTGGAAGCTACATGTTTTGTTGAAGTGAAAAGTTCGAGTTTGGTCGATTTACATGTATGATTCTGTTTGAAGTTTAGTTTGAAATTGTTGATAAATTGCAGGAAGTTAAATGTTAATCTACAGGTTTGGATTTGAGAGTTTTTTTGAGTTCAAAAATTGTACAGGTTCGACGCGTTGAAAATTAATGTGATAAAAGGTGAGTGGTTTTGTTAGAAAACATGGAAATAATTAGATAAACAAAAAGTAATAAAAATTAGCAATAAAAATTAGTAAAAATGCAGATAAAAAAAAATGATGGTAACAAATGGTTTGGTTAAAAAAGGGTTTTGACTTGGAGATTTGTGATAAAAAAATGTGTGTAACATTTAACGTGGAAAAACGTGAATAAGAGGATAAAATTGTTAGTGTAAAAATATAAATTAAAAAAAACCATTAAACAATATCATTATATGGTTTAAGGGTGGCCTCGTACGGAGATTATTAGCTAAAATAAATATTGAGGTTTTGAAAAAACGTGTAAAAGTGAAAGTTGAAATTGTAAAGTTGCGGATAGTAGTTGTTATACCTCAATTTTTGTCTCTAAGATTCTTATATCATTTCATGTTATCACAATGCATCAAGATCGCACATTAGGGATTTGGTTATCGCTTCTAATGTTTCTTATCTTTAAGTTTGTCCCTGAGGGATCACTGAATACCCTGATTTTGTATCTTGTATATAAGTGTTTTATATTTTACTGACCTCTAACCAAAATCCAAAAATACGTGTTGTTTATTTTATTTCTTTTAGAAGACGGGGTTTCAGATCAAGGAATTCAGGTGATGGTTCTCCAATTAGGGTTGGATTTTGTTCAGGCCAATGGTTGGTTCTTAAAAGCCTATGTTTCAGAGTGGTGATCTATAATCTTAAGTCACGTTATCCTCAAGCTTCATTCATCATGGTTAAGGCGAGTTTGGTGGCTTAATTCTCAAGACTCTTCGAGATAGGTTCGTGTGTTTATTTATATGCCTTCTTCAACGATTAATCTCAAGTTTTGACAAATGCGAGTATGATTTGATCAAGACTTTGTCATCTCAAGTTCATATGTGATCAAGAATGCTTTGGGTTGTGGAAAAAGATAAAATCTACAGGTGGATTCAAAGTTGGTTGACTAAAAGTCAACGTTTACAAGTTTGAGTTCAAATGATCATAACTTCTTCATTATTCAGTATTTTTGAGTGATTCTTCGAGCATATGAATCTCCTTAACATCATCTCCATTTTCTCTTTTCAAGTCGAGAGCTAATTATGCATAGAAGACCATCAAATATTTGAGTACATTAGAGGTCGTTTTGTGACTTTGACCTATTTTCAAGTGACTTTCGTCCAACTTTCGAGGATCATAACTCTTTCAATTTTCATCATTTTGGGACGATTCTTCCTGCATGATACTCTTCAAGATGTTATCTACAAGTTTGTTTCAAAGAGCAAAAGCGAATTGTGCTTAGAAGGTCGTGGAATTTATTGAAACACTATAGATCATTTTTTGACTTATAATGTTCTTAACCTCTAAATTTCAATTCATGTTACCAATTTCCTAATGCCATAAATTTTTCCTCAAAGTCTTATTTATGTGTGGAAATTATTAATCGTGCATTAAGATTCATATGATTTTCGATCAACAATTCAAGATTTGAACTATTTGGTGATTAGTTCATAAGGCAAGAGTTCAAATATTACATGATGCACATGGGGGCATTCACTTAAAATTTGAAGAAGCATTACAATTTGAAAATAAGGATCGAAGAATTTTGTAGAAGGCTTAAGCGTCATGCAAAGAGTCAAAACATTTAAAGGACAAACATGTGTTTTCGTTTGAAATCATCTTAAGGTTCAAAGTTCACAAGATTGGGTGTTACTTGGTCAAGTTCAACTTTATTCAAGATTTCAAAGGAAATTTTCTACACAATTTCATTCAAGGCTCATTCAACTCAAAGCAACAAGAGCCATTTTTATCCAATTCATTTTTCAAATATTTCAAGAACAAGTTTTTCTTTGACTTAAACTTCAAGATTACATCACTGCCTTTTGGACAAGAGATCAAATGCTAAGTATACAAGATATTTCAAGTTTCATTACAAGCACAATTCATGACACTCAAAGTTAGAATTACAAGATCAAATCACAATGTTACAAGAAATCCCCTATTCCTATAGCTTAATAGATGCAAAGTTTTCCTAAAACTACAAGAGAATTTCTTCAAATTTCAAAGTCTCCTCGTGCGTTTGAACTTGACTCCACGATAAATCCATGCCTTACACAAGCATGGTTGCGATTCACTTTTTGTCTTCTTCAAGCCTTCATCATCCATGCTTTCTTATCTTTCATGCTCAATACCACATTGCACATGAAACAAAGAAAAGAAAATCATGATTAGTGATCATCAAGAAACACAAACACTTGGACGTAAACAAAAATTTCTGAAGAAAGAGTTTTGCAATTTCATCATTAGGGTTATGAAGGGAATCAAAATTGAGGGTTATTAAGTCATGAATCATAAAGCCCAACAACCAAAGCCTCATAAACAATTTTGTTTCACATAATCAGAGTTTCAATAATTCAATCATGGGCCTAATTCTGTCTACTGCAAATCACAAACGAATTTGGTTCACAATAGAGTTTGAAAAAGAAATTTTCTACATAAATATGAGTTCAGAAACAGTATCAAAGCATCTAGTAGAAAGAAACAAAGTCATGAATCACAGCTCCAGCCCAATAGCAAAATCAACAAAAAGGCCTCATTATTTTTTCTCACACAATAATCAGAATTTTGGGTTTAATCATAGGCCCACAACTCCTATTGCAAATCACAAAAAAACATTTGTTTTTGGTTCACAAAAGGAGGTACAAAGAGTAAATAAGTACAAACTGCAGCAACACAGAATAGTACAAAAATATCACAGCTCAAACCAAAGCAGTACATCAGAAAATTTTGACAAAATAAGAAATAGAAACAAGTCTGAAGGATATCAGAAAGTACAAACATATCAGAAAAATAGCAACAAAATCACGGATTCAAGCCCACACGAATCAACAAAGGCCTATTATCAGAAAGTCAGGGGCTGTGAACTAAAGGTTCAAACCAACACAGCAAAATCGTAATTCCCTATGAGTATAAAACCATTAAATTGCATTCAAAAAAGGGAGGATTGTTCACATAAAAAATCAAAAATAGAAGTTATTGAACAAGCAAAACCCTCATTATCCTCATCCTTCTTTCAAACGACCCTTCAGAGATGATAATAAAAAAACACAAAGAGAACCATTACTCACAAAAACCGCATCAAACAATCAAAAACCCTAAAACAACCATCATCATTTTCCACAAACGCAAACCCTTCAGAAATTTTCATTTCAGAAATTGAAAATTTTGTTACAGAGAAAGAGAAGACAAAAAGTTCGCAAGTTTAAAGGAAGAGATAATAGCGATCTCACCGGAAAGAGGCCGAAAATCACAAATCTGAGCGCTAGGGTTTCTATACCCCCTTCAAGATCTACGCGGAATCATCCATTTCCTGCAAAATCCAACCACGGATTAGTGACGAGAAGAAGGAGACGAAGTGATCGCTACAAAAAAAGTGGAGATCAGAGCAACGCCGTCATTGGCCACCGTCGTTGCCCGCGGGTGATTTCCGGTGAGTGCCCCAGCAAGGTTCATCCTAGAGAGAATGATAGAACAAGAAATGAAATATGTATTTTAATCTTTTTTTTGTGTTTTAATTGTGATTAACATTGTTTTATTATTAATTAAATTTTGTTTAACAGTACTAATCCGGAGGTGGCAAGTGTCACCGCCCTTGTGGCTGTTGGTGAACTCTGCGCAGGTACCCCACCATAACAACCATGGTCTCCCTAATCATCACCATCATATCCTCTCTCATCATCATCCAATGCTCCATAAGTGTGTTCCATGGTAGACCCTTAGGAGCTGCAACTAACAGATCTAGCTGCTGTACCCCAATTTTTGCCCCTAAGATCCCTTCATCATACCATATTGTTTCAATCACCACAAAATCACATTAGGGTTGTTGGTTCTTCTCCCTATCTTTAGCTTTGCTCTTTGAGGAGTTACCAAGCACCTTGACTTGTTTTCTTTTGTGATCATAGATATTTTGCTTTGATTTTTCTATCTAATTAACAAAATGCAATGTTGGTTTGTCTTACTTGATTAATAATGTAGGTTAAGGCAAAGAGGTTTAGCAAGTTGCTTCATGGGTTCATGAGTTTATTTCCATGCCCTAGTCAAAAGCTTGAGGGATTCAAACCTCACCATTGAAGTTGTTTTGAAGTTGGTATGGAAGTAGTTTTAGTGGCCATGGGTCCTCATCATCATCCTCAACAATTTCTATTCACAAAGGAAGAATATTGGCACAAAAAGTTTGATCAAACTTGACAAAGTTCCACCAAGCTTTCTCTTGATCTAGAGGCTAGGGTTTTGGGCTTCAAAGGGGAATATCTTGCTCATCTTTTGGTATTTTTGAGTGATTCCAAAAACATTCTTCTCTTCAAAGAGTTACCAACAAATCACTTCAAAAGTTCCAAGGAGTTTTCATGTGGAAGAAACTTGGTGAAGAGGAAAGATTACAAGTCATCCAGATGAATACCCAATTTTTCATATGTGACTTCAAATGGTCATAACTTGGTCAATTTTAATCACCTAGAGCCCATTATTTTTTCATTATTATCTTAAGGATGTGTACTTCATGCCTTCTTTTATGTGAAAAGTAATAAAATGGATGGAAGTTACCTTAATAATGCAAAAGATTATAGGTCATTTCATGATTTTTGGCCAACTTCAACAAGTCATAACTTGCTCAATTTTTGGAGATTTTGAGTAGTTCAAATTGAAAAATGTCATTCAAGAGATCTACTTCATTCCATATTTTTTGTTCAAGATCAAATTCTAAGTGGAAGGCCATGTTTGGATGCAAGAGATTATAGGTCATTTTTAAAGAAGAATTTGAAATATTTCTAAGTATGGAAAGTCAACTTTTTTTCTTCAACTTTAACTCCATGTAAATTTTAGCTAAAGCCTCCATTTGATTCCATTCTTTTTCCATTATAAAGCTTGTTACCTCATCTTTCTAAAGCATCAAGAATTTTGCCCTAAGACCCCCTGAGGTGGAAATGCCATTGGATTGAACTTGGTAACTTGGAACTGAAGTTTCTGCATAAGACAGAATTTGAAATCCATGTTTTGGCCTTTAAACATCAAATTAGCACGCGTTTGTGATCTAAATATGTTTAACCAAGTTGCCAAAGTGGATTAGAGCCTTGAAACGCAAGAATTAGATGAGTTTTGATGCAAATCAGATCACACTTTGCTCGTGCATCAGGTTCACACGATTTCCCTCCAATTTGCATCATTCCACACGCTTGAGCATCCCATTTGATTCCCTATAAATAAAGAGTCATCCCCTATTCAATTTCCCAAGCTTAGATAGCCAGAATCACCCTACCAAACTTGCTTCACAACTCAGAATTCAGCTACTTCGAATCCTATTCTCAAGCCTTTTCAATCCATTTTTTCCCTCAATTCACCTTCCTCGATCTTCCCTGAAGCTAACCATATAATCACATTCAAGAATCGTGCCCTATATTGCTCCATAGAAGTCCAGTTTCAGAGCTCTACAACTCAACTTCAATAGGTAGATTCCTTCATTAATTCTTCAAAACTTTGGTATCATTGTGTTGCTCTCATTGCCCTGGTTCTAGTCGCAACACTTACTTTTATCTGGAAGCACATTTTGACCATGAATTTTCAAATCTCTTTTCAAAACTTTCTTTCCAAATTGCTTGAGTTACAGTTTATATAAATTTGGCGCGAGGGTGTGGTTGTCTTCATCTTGAAGAGACGAAGCGAATGGCATAGGTCCGAGCTTCTGATTTTACAGTTTGAGAGACCTGCAATTCATGAGGGCTGGAGGTTGAAGATGACTAACATGTCATCTTCTAACCAATGAAAGCATGCCATTTGTGTTTTTCAAA
The DNA here is from genome assembly GCA_948472305.1 of Vicia faba. Lineage (NCBI taxonomy): Eukaryota > Viridiplantae > Streptophyta > Magnoliopsida > Fabales > Fabaceae > Vicia > Vicia faba. The sequence continues at coordinate 1,182,084,588 of OX451739.1, read as the reverse complement.
AATCTAATTTATTAATGATTTTGTACATTATTCACTAAAGACCATGATATGCACAGTGCGCCAGATCCTTTGGATTTGATTACTAACGCATTTTGACTCTTATTCAATGGTCCACATCTTTTTCTTTTATTTTCTTTTTCTGATTTTTATATTTTAATTGTTTTAAATTTCAAAAAATCGTAGAAAATTCATTTTTAGTCTAAAAAATCCAAAAAAAATATGAAAAATATTTTTGATTATTCTCTTTCTGATTTTTATTTTTTCACAATTTAATTTTGTGTTTTTGGTATTTTTTATGAATTTTACACTCTTTTGATTTATTAAAAATGTTTAAAAATACTTTTACACATTTTTTAATTCTGAAAAAATTATAGAATGATCCAATGATATTGTGACAAATATTGGTGACTTTATTTTATTTTTGTTTCTGACTTTACTATTTTTTACTATTTTTGTTTATTTTACCCATTTATTTTAATTTTTAAAAATAGTTTCTGACTTTTAAAAATTCCCAAAAAATTTGTATAATTACTTGACCTATTTTCTGATTTTTCTATGGTCTTATCTTTCATTTCTTGATTAATTTGAATATAATTAACATTTTCTTTATTATTTTCCCATTTTTAAACCTTTTAAAAAAACCTTTAATGTATATATTAAATATATTATTATTTTGTGAATATTTTCTGGCTGTCTTGAGTTAATTTTTTTATCATGAACTTTATTAACACCATTGGATCCATGGTGTTGAGTTTAACTCCACAAAAGATGGATGAATGATTTTAATAATAGTTTGATGAAATATTAATTCAAATGTGGTTTTTCTTTTTACCCTAATTCCTCTTCATCTTATCCCCCTTTCCATTGCACTAAATGTTGTTGGAGCATGATCTCTATATCATGTCTCAAAACAAATGGTGCATAGATTGCTATTGACCGGCCTCAAAATAGGTGCGATTTCTATATAAGTCCACTTATGATTGCTTAACATAGCGCTAAATTTTGTCCCGATTCAAATAAATGATCATTCGTGGCCCAAACCTATGATTGCAAGCCCAAGTATGTTAATTTGATCTCTTTGATCCAATAACCTTGAGATTCATTGTGTGGAGGCTTTGGTTCTACCAATCCTCTAATGGATCTACAACACCTTTGCTCAACGCGGATCACTTAAACATCGTTGATCATTAAATGATACTTGTGAGAATTCCAAATGGATGATATACTTGACAAAAAGCAAATGCAACTTGTTGTATGGAGGCTTTGGTTCTACCAATCCTCTAATGAGTTCCAAATGCAAGTTTCAAGATGGTCATCCAACTAACCACTAATTATTGACTTGTTTTATCTTATTCTTTTATTCTTTTTTATGCTTTATGTACTATTTATTTTTAGCATTTTCATTTCATGCCATTTTCATCTTTGATCACTTGAGCATTTATATTCTTGTCATTTTTACTTTGCTCACTTGAGCTTTTCTTTTATTTTCTTAAGATACTTAATAACCAACTTAAACCCTAAAAAACTCTTAATGGTACTTGGACTATTTGGTTACTATCCTTGGTGTTGTACCCCAAAATTTGCCCTCCCATATTCTTCAAAGATTTGGCAAGATCAAGCTTCAAAATCTCTCAAGGGTTGCACAGTCCAATTGCCTCCTAGCACAGTCAAAATTAGGGTTTTGGTTCTGGCAAAGAAATTGAGGGTTCCAAGGGTCCAAACAAGTCCCACATGCCTATATACATTGTCAAGCATCCATATATCAAGTTTCAAGACTCACAGCATCAAGTTGCACAGTCAAAAATCCTAATTGCTTCACAGTCAATTGCAGGGGCAAAATGGTCATTTGACAGTCAAAAGTCAAAACATTTGGTCAACATCTTATTTTGAAGCCACAATCATCATTTGATCAATTCTTGATCATGATTCCACAAGCATGGCTCAAAAAGTCTCAAGATGCAAATGTTTCTATTTTTGGACAGTTGAAAAGTCAACTGCAAATTGACCAAGGCATAACTTCTTCATGGTTCATCAGAAAAATCCCATCCAAATCTCATTTTGAAGAGAATGACATTTCCTACAACTCATCTTCACACTCCAAGTCCAAGAAATGCTCTCATAAAAAGTTATCAATTTCAACATTATAGGTCATTTTCAAAGGTCAACAAAAAGGCACTTTAAGTCAAAGACCATAACTTGAGATTGGTAAATCAAAATGACATGGGACCAAAGGCATTGGTTAGAGGACTTCAAGACCTTTCCAAAATGTCCAAGAACATGTTCATAGCTTCAAAATTGAGCAAGATATGCATTGGAGAAGTTGGGAAATTTTTGGGAATTTTCAAAAGTCAACTTTGTCTAAAACACTTCAAATTTGCTAATGGGCCTCAAATTCTTCCTTGAATCATTACCCAAAGCCTATGCACGACCCATTGAGTTTAAAAGGATTTATTTTCTTATTTTTAATTAATTAATTGAATTTTTATTCTTATTAATTCATTTAATTAGTTTTAATTGTAGAAAAATATCAAATAATGATTTTTCAAATCTTTTTATGCAGCAAATATACTCCAAATATGCTAAAGATTTCGTGTATCATCCAAGGGGACAAGATCTTCCATAATTGGCAAAGTTTCATTGAAAAAAAGATTGAAATTTCATGATTGAAAATCAAATATTCAAATCATAAATTCATGGATCCATGGGCTTGTTTTTGACCTAATTTGCTTCACATACTTATGCAAGAGTGAACCCTATTGAGAGGGACACGAAAAAGCTGCTGAAAGCTCATACTCACTTTGCAAAATTTTCATAAAAACTCAAAAACTGTTTTCTGATTTACAGTCCAATTCAGAGAAGATTGTTGATTCCAAACCCTTGCTGGGAGTTCCCTGAACGTGTTGCAACCACTTTCCAGCTCTCATACTCAAAGAAACGGTAAAGCAAAGTCAGGATTTGATCAAATATTTTCTTAATCGAAACCTAATTTATATGCATCATTAACATGTTTTGCTTGTAGATTTGTATTACTGACACCTTCCTGAAGCGTTTGGTATAGTTTAATTGTGCTAAAACTGCTTGAAACGAAATTCACCATGGATGAAACCTAGGGTTTCAGAAGCTTCAAAATAGGGCTTTCTTGTAGAGAAAAAATTAGACCTTTAGACCCATACAGCTGAATTCAGAAGCTCAAGACGAAGCAAATGGAAACCTCGCGCTCAATTTATATTACCTGTGGGCGTAATCGCTATTTTCCACACTTTCAATTTGTGGGGGTTTAAAACCCCCGCTACTTGTTTTATATTTACAGGAAAAAGATGAAGAAGAAGCATGCGTGGCAAGGTGTGACAGGAGCATTCAAATATTGGCGCGTTTTTTCTTTGTTTCAGCATAACTGACTTTTTTCATATATTATAATTCTTTGTTATTTTATTTACAAACGCGCTAAGTGGCTCAGTTGGTGGAGGAGGAGTATTGCAAGCATGGGGACCTGGGTTCGATTCCCAGGTCCCCCCACATAATTCATGATTTTTGTTATAATGCTTTCCTATGCAGCGCTCACTCAAGGGCTCACCATACACACTCACGCTTAGGCCTGCCAAGTGGACATGAGATCAATCTGAAGGCCACGGAAGGAGGTCTATCATACACCTGGGTCAACCAACGTGCACTCAATCCTGGAAAGTCAAACGAGCTCTATGCTTCAATGGGCCAAAATTACTTCAGCAAACCTCCATTTGGGCCTGAAACCCCCTTGGTTTGCAACTTGATTTTTTTTCTTTCTTTTAATTTCTTTCATTTATTTATTTTTATAATTATTACTAAGTCATTAAAATTAATCTTTTCATAATAAAATCAGAAAATCAAAAATACAAAAATATGTTTAATTATTTATTAATTTACCCATTAATTTACTTTTGTAAATAAATGTTAATAATTAATTTAGTTAATTTAGGTTTTAATTCAATCTTTTTCTTTAATAAATAAAATTTTATAGAATTAGGTTTTGACTTATCCTTTTTATTTGACCATCATTATTTATTATTACTATTATTTTGTAAATAAACATGTAAATTAAATAATTTAGTTAATTAGCCTAATTTTGACCTTTTCTTTAATAATTTAAAATAATTTAGAACTAGGGTTTTCTTTAATTCCTTTTTTTCTTATTTTCATATTAAATACGAAAACATAAAAAACACTTTTCTTTAATTAAATAATAATTAGACTTTAATTTAATTTCTCAAAAGGGTCAACACCCTCGGACGTTTCAATTTTAATTTCTATTTTCGCGCATTATTTTCTTTTGAATATTATGTAACTGCTCAAGGATGTAATAGTAATTAGGTTTACCGCATTTATTTACTTTCCGCATCTTTTATCAAAAACGGGTCTTTGTACTTTGGCGATGTATAGACCCGCGCCTTGTAATAGCGTAGCTTTTATCTTTCCGCTTTTAATTTTCCGCACTCCTAAATTCTAAATTGCATGAAAGAATGAATGTTAATTAAAAACCAGCGTAGCTCACAATGCCATGATCAAAGATAACTGTTAAACTGAAAACAACACACAAATACACACACCACTTCTAGGGTACGCCTCACTTGTTGCCTTCGAAACGTGGTCGTCAAGTATATGACGTTTTAGCGGTCCTTATGTCCATGATCCAGTTGCCTCGAAACAGTTGCCTCGAAATAGTTGCCTCGAAACAGTTGCCTCGAAACGGTTTCCTCGGATTAAAAAAAGGATCAAGGACATAAGGGTAGCTTCTAAGGTGTCCTACTGTTGCTTCGGTGACCACACTGTCCCTACACTCGAATTGACCCGAACACCTCCAACGGTGGTGCTACCTACCTCTCAATGGTGGGACGGCACTACCTTAAGGACTTTTACACAGCCTAATTCCTTAGGGTAGGTAGATGACTCATGGGTACTTGCTCTCTAAAAAACAAAACAAAAATCTTTTCACACTGACACTTTCAAAAAGCTTTCAAAACAATTTTTCAAACACTCTTGAGGACAGATACAAGAGTTATTCAGAAATCTTTAAACGAAACTTTTTCGAACCCACTCACATTTTGAAAAGCAAACACTTTGAAAACATAAAGAGCAAGTATCTAAGAGCCCATGGATAACCATGGATAGAAAGGGTGCTAACACCTTCCCTTTCTATAAATCTACCTCCCGAACCGAGAGACAATCTCATAAGGAATTTTGTTGTGCTTTTGTCCTGTCCATGTTGGAGAAAATAAAATACGGTGGGGACTCTTGCTTCCGCGACATTTCGCGAACCAGCGTTAAACAGTCAGTTCTAAATCCACCGATCACAGAACTGGAGACTCTGCTGGGGAAACTTTAAAGTGAGGTGTACCTTAGGATAGATCATACTTATGTTTTCAATTGCCTGATTTGTGTGCTTTAATATTATTGGGCCTGTCTTGGGAGTTCTATAGATCCTAACCCGGATCTGGGGGATACCTTCTTAGAAAGTATCAACAAGACTGTGAGGGAACTGCGTGGGGTATACCGACACGGTTGAAGCAGTCTGCTACGTTGATGTGGCACTTTGGTGAGTACCGGTAACCCTTGAGTCAAGTCAAGGAGAGTACGGGGCCGCCGCGTGGTGTCGTGAAGCATCAACTGACCTTAGGAACCTTAATTGAACCATCTTGGCCTCTTTAGGGTAGTGAGATAACTGACTTTGGTGCAGTCCGAGGTTGGTTGATACTCGATACTACACTCAGTTGAGGGTTGTTTTCTTGGAATATTTCGGTCGCCAGTTCAGTGGCTAAATCGAAACGATGAACACAGAAAACAATCCAATGATATTGAGATCCTTAGAACCCGGTTACTTCTGATAGGACAGGTTTTGAGCCCACCAACTTCAAGAGGGTAGTACCCCAGACCCCATGCTGGCCTAAACTCTAAGGGTTGTGGTGTGACTTGTGTGCCTTACCATGTTTTCTTTTTGTGAATACTTGTGGTGTGTTTTTATCATAGCATCATAACATCATACAGCATCATATGCATCCACTAACCACTTCAGGGGTTCGAATATTCATCTTTGTTCTTGTTTTGTAGGACATGGAAACTATCCGTAGAAAGACAATTCAGATCAGCCTCGTAAGGGTCCCTCTTCAGCTTAAGGAACTTATATCCAGGATTCCCGAGAGCTCTTCTTTCAGTGAGAAACATGGAAGACTCATCAGTTTGGTCAACACCAACATTGAGGAAGATATGATGAAGGTCCTCTTCCAGTTCTTTGACCCTCTGCATCACTGTTTTACTTTCCTGGATTATCAACTGGTGCCTACATTGGAAGAGTTCTCCCGGCTTCTGAAGATCCCTATCCTTAGTCAACTACCCTACAACGGTACGGAAAAGGAACCCAAACTTGAAGAGATTGCTAAAGCATTACGCCTACAACCATCTGACATCAAGGGACATTGGGAAGTTAGAAGTGGTATCAAAGGGTTCCTGGCCAGGTTTCTGTTTGAGAAGGCCCAAGAATGTTGGAATTCCCTTGACCTACAAGCCTTTGAAGAAGTTGTGGCTCTCCTTGTCTATGGGTTGGTGTTGTTCCCGAATCCCGATCAGCTTATAGATATCAATGCTGTCAAGATCTTCATGTCCAGGAATCCTATACCTACGTTGCTCGGGGACATCCTTCACTCATGTTACACTCAAACCATGAGGAAAAGAGGTGTTCTTATGTGCTGCACTCCTCTCCTGGGAAGGTGGTTTATTTCGCACCTTCCGCAATCAGTTTTGAAGAATGAGCGGGGTTTGAGATGGTCACAAAGGTTGATGACTCTTACACATGCTGATATACATTGGTGTTCTCGGTCCAGAGAAGATGTCACTATCATTGATCGTTGCGGGGAGTTTCTTAATGTTCCTTTACTTGGAATCAGAGGAGATATTACTTACAACCCGTGTCTGGCTTGGAGACAGTTTGGTTATGCTCGGAGGGACGGCCCTCATGACATGTTAATTCCTGACATAGTTTTTGACTTCGACAACGATGCACAAGGACTTCGCCAGAGATTTATCAGAGCTTGGCGGATGCCCAACAAGGTAGACAGCAAGACACTGGGGCACAGGAACTCCATCTCGTTGGAGCCTTATCTCAAGTGGGTACGAGCCCGCTCCCAGAAGCTGGTGATGCCATATCCTCATGTTCTCCCTGTGATCAAAGAGCCAGTGTTGGAAGGAGACGTCTCGTACACCATTCAACATCCTGACATGCCTACATCCTGGGAAGAAATGCAGAAGAGCTGGATCCAGCTTAAGGAAGAACAGAATTCTCTTGAAGCCAGTCTACATGCTAGTGAGAAGAAGGTCTTGGAGCTCACCCGTCTACTGCACGAGGAAAAGACTCTCAACACCTACATAGCTCCAAAGAGGATGCGCAGTGTCTTTTGGGATTAATTTACTTTGTAATGTTTGCCCACGAGGCCTTGATGTACTGAACAATTATTTCTTAATGATAACGTGTGTTCCTTTTTGTCTACAACAAATTTGAACTTTCGAACCCTTGAATGCATTGCATAAATAGCATATCATGCATCATGTGCATAGCAGGTACTCTTTTTTTTTTACAGGTGGTTTAATCTTCTTCGCTGTTTATTTCAGCTCGCCATCATGAATCCTGAATCATCTACTGAGCAATCCATCAAGGCCCTCCAAGCTCAAAACGCCCAGTTCCAAGAGCTGATCATGAGTTTAGCCCAAGGGCAAGAAGAATTGAAGGCTCTACTGGTCAAGAAGAAGAAGAAGAGAACTGTACTATTCAACACTGGCCGGAGGTTTGGCAATACACTGCAGAATGAGGTTGATCAAGCTGGTTCTTCTGTAGGGAAAGGCAGTCCCCAAGGGGGAAGGGTTCCTAGTCCGGTGGTCTCTGACAACGAGACTGATTTCAATGAGGAGCAGTATCCTCCAGCTGAAGACAAGTACAAGCAGTTAGAGGATCGTCTGAATGCCATGGAAATTCAACAAGTGACTGGGTTGGATTTTGGAGACTTGGGTCTATCTTCTGGTGTGGTGATCCCACACAAGTTCAAAGCACCATCTTTCGCAAAGTATGACGGGGCGTCCTGCCCTAAGCTACATCTCTGATCTTATGTGCGGAAGATCCAGCCATACACTGTGGACAAGAACTTATGGATCCATTTCTTCCAGGAGAGTCTTTCAGGGACTCATCTCGAATGGTTCTATCAGCTGGATGGAACCAAGGTTCGTAACTGGGAGGAATTGGCTACTGCTTTTTACAAGCAGTATCAGTATAATGCCGACCTCGCTCCTACACGTACCCAACTCCAGGGTATGTCGCTAGGATTGGGAGAAGGTTTTAAAGAGTATGCGCAGAAGTGGAGGGACTTGGCTGGCAGGGTGCAGCCTCCGTTAACTGACTGTGAACTTGTAGACATGTTCTTGGGGACCCTATCCGGGCCATTCTTCAATCATCTCATTGGCAATTCATCTGCAGGGTTTACAGATCTCATTCTGACTGGGGAAAGGATAGAGGCTGGTTTGAAATCAGGGAAAATACATAAAGGTGCGTCCTCAAGTTCTGAGAAAAATCCTTTCAAGAAGGAAGCCAGTGCTGTGTATGGGCCTAGAAGGCAAAACAAACCAGAACGCCGCCAAGCTGTCAACGTGGTGGTAATTGCAAAGCCTGCTGCCGCTCCTCGGCAACCTAACCAACCAAGGGGTGAGAGGCCCAGAAGAGAATATACTCGGCTTAGCATGACCTTGTCGCAGATCTTGCCGCAACTGCTATTGACCAACTTGGTAACCATCAGAGAAGCTCCGAAGGTGGTAAACACAACCTCTCCGAAGTACAATCCCAATGCCCGCTGTGCTTATCACTCTGATAGCCCGGGGCATTCTACTGATGATTGTTGGGCCCTAAGAAATAAGGTTCAGGACCTTATTGATGTGAAGGAAATACAGTTTGAGGCGCCCGAGAGGCCCAACGTTGTGACTGCTCCTATGCCCCAGCATGGAGTAAATGCCATTGAGGAAGACTTGTATGCAGTTTCTGTGGATGATGTTGCTACTCCTTTGTTGACTGTCAAGAGGAACTTGTTGCTGGCCGGTTTATTTCCGGGTTATAGCAAGGGTTGCCTTCTGTGTGTTGTTTCCCCTGCTGGTTGTCCGTTGCTGAAATCAGGCGTCCAAAACCTGATGGATAGTAAAGAAATCTTGTTCAAGAAGACCGCTGTTCCTAGTGTTCCTACTGAAGAAGTATCCGTTGTCACCATCTTCAACAATCCTACCAAGGCTCCCCCGAGGAAGCCAGTCAAAATCATGTCTGTTGCACCCATTATTATTACTGTTCCGGGGCCCCTCCCCTATAAATCTGACAAGGCTGTCCCATGGCACTATGGGGCAGATGTGTATGTGCTCGGAGTGAAGCAGGAGTTCAACACTAGTACCGATATCAGTAACATCACCGGTTCCGCTAAAGTTACTCGCAGTGGCAGGCTCTTCTCGCCTGACATTGCGCCACCAGTTATCCGAAGACCTCTTATCATAACGCCTACAAATGCGCCTGTTTCTCCTTCTGATCAAGTTTCTACCCCTGCTGCCGAGTCGTTTGACACTCGGGGTAAAGGAATTGCTGATGTGCCTGCCCGGATGGAGGCACCGAAGACTGTTAATGTTGAAGCCTCCTAGCAAGAGATGGAGGAAATCCTCAAGATTATTAAGAAGAGTGACTTCAACATCGTTGAACAGCTGGGGCATACCCCCTCTAAGATCTCCATGCTATCATTGTTGTTGTGCTCAGAGGCCCATGCCAAGGCCCTGATTTCATTTATGAAGACGGCTCATGTGCCACAAGAGACATCTGCGGACCAATTTACTGACTGTGTGGCCAATTTAACCGCTGACAATGGTTTGGGTTTCTCGGATGCTGATCTTACCGCTAAGGGAAAGAACCACAATGATGCCTTGCATGTCTCCATTGAATGCAGGGGCACTACTCTTGCACACGTATTGGTAGACATCGGTTCGTCGCTGAATGTATTGCCCAAGAAGGCCTTAGACAGGTTGGATTATGAAGGCCTGAAGTTGAAGCCTAGTAACATCGTGGTCCGAGCCTTTGACGGGTCGAAGAGGATGGTACATGGTGAAGTGGATATTCCGATTCGTGTTGGTTCTCAAGTCTTCGATTCAACGTTCTATGTGATGGACATTCGTCCATCCTATTCTTGTTTGCTGGGTCGACCTTGGATCCATAAGGCTGGGGCTGTGACCTCCACTCTACACCAGAAGCTCAAATACCCTGTCAGAGGGAAGATTGTTACTGTGCAGGGGGAGGAAGAATACATGGTTAGTCATCTGAACTCGTTCCGGTATATAGAGATGGACGGGGAGTTCATTGAAACCCCCTTTCAACATTTTGAAGAGGTGCCTCCAACAATGGCGTCAGCTGAGACAGTAATTGAAGAAGACTTTCCTTTGAAGATGGCTTCCTTGAAGGACGCTCGGGCTGTAATTGAGAAAGGTGAATGTGCTAACTGGGGCAGGCTCCCTGACTTTACTCCTAAAACTGACAAGTTTGGGCTGGGTTTTACTGCAGAGGCTCAGAGGGCTGTATGCAAAGCAAGGATCGGAAGACCTCCCGTGTTCATCACCAACCCGGGAGTGAATGCCATTGAAGGCGACGCGGAGGAATCTGAGTTTGATAGCTGGATCTACCCAACGAACGACGGTTGACTGAACAATTGGACCGCAAAAGACCACATACCCGTTACTTTTGTTACGCAGTAATGAATTCCTTTGTTTTCTTATTTGTAATGAACAATAAATTGAAACTTTACGGTCCGGTGTCTTACCCGGGGCACCGTTGGCTTCATTTGTGAGGGCTTATTACTTGTCATTTCCATATATCATGAATAAAGACATTGGACGTTTTTCGCATTTCAAATCTTGTGCTCCCTTTCTTTCTTTCTTTATATATTGCAAAACAACTATATTTACACACACTCACTTATACAGGTTTCAATCCACTCTGGATCCCACTGGTAACGACTCTGCTACTGCCAGTTATGACTTCGAAAATCCGATCAACTTAGCCGAAGATGAAGGTGAAGATGATTGCGAAGTGCCTGGCGAGCTTGCAAGACTGTTACTCCAGGAAGAGAGGGCCATTCAGCCACATGAAGAGCCAGTGGAAACGGTAAATCTGGGTACTGAGACAGATAGAAAGGAAGTTAAGATTGGTGCCAATCTGGAGCTCAACGTGAAACAACGGTTGGTTCAGATGTTGCATGATTATGTGGAAATATTTGCCCGGTCTTACGAAGACATGCCTGGGTTGGATACCGACATTGTGGTCCATCATTTGCCTACCAAGGAAGAATGCCCTCCGGTTAAACAGAAAGTCCGCCGTATGCGTCCAGAGATGTCCGAGAAGATCAAAGCTGAGGTTATGAAGCAATTTGATGCCAAGTTTCTAGCAGTGACTTCTTACCCTCAGTGGGTTGCCAATGTGGTTCCGGTACCGAAGAAAGATGGTAAGGTCAGAATGTGTGTTGATTATAGGGATTTGAATAGGGCCATCCCCAAGGATGATTTCCCTCTGCCTCACATCGACGTTATGGTTGACAATACTGCTCAGCACAAGGTGTTCTCCTTCATGGATGGCTTTTCAGGATATAATCAGATCAAGATGGCTCCTGAAGATATGGAAAAGACTACCTTTGTTACTCAGTGGGGCACCTTCTGCTACAAGGTCATGCCTTTCGGGTTGAAAAATGCTGGGGTAACCTACCAACGTGCCATGGTTGCTTTGTTTCATGACATGATCCATCATGAAATCGAAGTATATGTCGACGATATGATTGCAAGGTCCCAAACTAAGGAGGAACACCTTGATCATCTACAGAAGCTGTTTGACCGGTTGAAGTTATACAAGCTGAGGTTGAACCCGAACAAGTGCACCTTTGGGGTAAGATCTGGAAAGTTGCTAGGCTTCATCGTGAGCGACAAAGATATTCAAGTGGACCCTGCCAAGGTTAAAGCCATACAAGAGTAGCCAGTTCCCAAGACAGAGAAAGAAGTCAGAGGCTTTCTAGGACGTCTGAATTACATTTCCCGATTCATCTCGCATCTAACCGCTACCTGTGAACCAATCTTCAAGCTGCTGAAGAAAGATCAGGTAGTACGTTGGAACGATGAATGTCAGGCCGCTTTTGACAGAATCAAAGAGTATCTCCAAGAACCACCCATTCTTATGCCACCGGTTGAAGGGAGACCTCTAATATTATATTTGACAGTACTTGACAGCTCAACGGGGTGTGTGCTGGGGCAGCATGACGAGTCTGGCCGAAAAGAGCACGCCATTTATTACCTTAGCAAAAAGTTTACCGATTGTGAGACCCGATACTCACTGCTCGAGAAAACTTGCTGCACTTTGGTATGGGCTGCTCGCTGGCTGAGACAGTATATGCTGACTCACACTACTCTGTTGATTTCAAAGATGGATCCAATAAAGTACATATTCGAAAAGCCTGCTCTGTCTGGAAGAATAGCAAGATGGCAGATGATCTTGACAGAATACGACATCCAGTACACGACTCAGAAAGCAATCAAAGGAAGTGTATTGGCAGACCACTTGGCACACCAGGCAGTAGATGACTACCAGTCAATGAACTTTGAGTTTCCCGACGAGAACATCATGGTAGTGACTGATTGTGAAGTACCTGGACCGGATCAAGGACCTGAGGAAGGATCCCGATGGTCTATGCACTTTGACGGAGCCTCCAACGCTTTGGGTAACAGTATCGGCGCTGTGATCATATCCCCTCAAGGCACTCATACTCCACTTACTGCCCGGCTATGTTTCAACTGCACCAACAACATGGCGGAGTATGAGGCATGCATCATGGGTCTTCAAGCTGCAATTGACTTAAGGATTAAGTTTCTGAGTGTCTTCGGAGATTTCGCTCTCGTGATCAATCAGATCAAATGCGAGTGGGATACGAAACACCCAAACCTTATTCCTTACAAAGAATGTGTGTTGACATTGATCCCCCATTTCACGGAGATAACTTTTGAACATTTCCCAAGAGAGGAGAATCAGCTGGCGGACGCTTTGGCTACGATGTCTTCTATGTTCAAAGTCAAATGGGACAATGAGGCTCCCCGGATCATTATCTGGAAACTGGACGAACCGGCATATTGTTGTGATCTTGAGGCTGAGATAGTAACTGAAAAACCTTGGTATCATGAAGTGAATAGGTACTTGGAAGCTCAAGAATACCCTGAAGGTGCATCTGTCAACGACAAAAAGTTTCTGAGAAGGTTCGCAGCGAAGTTCTTCCTCAGCAATGGCATTCTATACAAGCGAAACCATGATTCGACCTTACTGCGTTGTGTGGATAAAGCTGAAGCAGAAAGGATCATGGCAGAGCTGCATGAAGGTACCTTCTGAACACATTCCAGTGGACACACCATGGCAAAGAAAATCCTTCGGGTTGGATATTTCTGGTCCACAATGAAAGCTGATTGTTACCAACATTCTCGGACATGTCACAAATGCCAGATTTATGCAGATAAGGTGCACGTTCCTCCAGTTCCTCTGAATGTCTTGACTGCACCTTGGCCTTTTGCAATGTGGGGCATTGATATGATCGGTGAGATTAAACCTACGACATCCAACGGGCATCGCTTCATCCTGGTGGCGATCGATTACTTTACGAAGTGGGTTGAAGCAGCTTCCTACGCTACAGTAACCAAGAATGTCGTGGCACGGTTCATTCGACACAACCTGATCTGTCGATACGGCGTTCCGGAAAGGATCATTACGGACAATGGTACCAATCTTAACAATAAGATGATCACTGAGCTCTGCGAGCAATTCAAGATACAGCACCACAACTCTTCTCCCTACCGGCCGAAGATGAATGGGGCTGTAGAAACAGCTAATAAGAATATCAAAAAGATTGTGCAGAAGATGATAGTGACCTATAAAGATTGGCACGAGATGTTACCGTTTGCTCTTCATGGGTACCGTACCTCAGCAAGAACGTCAACAGGGGCAACTCCCTTTTCCTTGGTCTATGGCATGGAGGCAGTCTTGCCGATTGAAGTCCAGATACCCTCTCTCCGGATAATGAAGGATGCAGACTTGAGTGAAGATGACTGGATCTAGACTCGACTTGATCAATTAAACCTAATTGACGAAAAGAGACTCACTGCTATTTGTCATGGTCAAACATATCAAAAACGGATGATCAGGGCATTTAACAAGAAAGTCAGACCACAAGAGTATCAAGTTGGGGATCTGGTAATCAAACGCATCATTCTTCCTCAAGGTGATCCCAGGGGCAAATGGACCCCTACGTACGAAGGGCCATTTATGGTTAAACATGTGTTCTCAGGAGGAGCCATGATCCTAACCACCATAGATGGTGACGACCTTCCTCACCCCGCCAATGCAGACATAGTAAAAAGATACTACGCATGATAAAAGACCCGCTAGGTTGACATACCTAGGCAAAAATAAGGGCTTCCCGGCGAACCAAAAGGGTTCGGGCAAAAATAAGGGATGAAATGAAAAAAATCTGTACACCCGGCAAGTCGAAAACCTGAAAAGGCGGCTTGGGCAAAAATGGGTATCCCGGTGGACTGAAAACCCAAAAGGGCAGTCCAGGCAAAAGTTAGGGATTAAAGCGTAATACTATGTCTCATTGGATCACCTTGCATCCAGGATCCGGTATCAATATCAAGTTCAGACGGCATCGATCGACCAACTTCATTTTCAACTAAGCAGCCAAGTGATGAGACGCTCGAAGATATAAAGGCGATAGCAGAGTTGGAACCCAGTGGGATTATCCCTTTCACATAGCTGTTTTGTTTTCCTTTTTCACAAAATTGTATAAACTCTGTTGTTCGGCGGCGTTCTCTTACTAGGACGTCAGCCTCTTGTACATAAACGCCTATTTACAGGCAAATTCAAAAATCAATACAAATTCACTTTTCAGACCGATTGCCAATTGTTTTTCCTTTTTCTGTTTTGTTTTGCGAAGAACGTCCAATGTTCATTTGTGATATATGCATTTGACACTAATTGCTAACTCATAAATATTTGCATGCGAAACAAAGGATTAATTACAAGTAACATCAGAAACAGGGGCAATAATGAGTTGTCTAAAGCGATCTAATTGCTCTATCCACCAAGGTACCAAGGTAAGTTCGGCCGGAGAATGTAACCAGGATACCGTCACTCCCCGTCGAGTAAGACAAGAATCAACAATTCTCCCAAGCAGTTGGTCTCCCATCAGCCCTAAAAAGGCACAATATCCCCTAGCAAGTCAGCAATACTCTCCCCGAGCAGAGTTATCCTCAATCAATCTCAAGGAAGTTGGGTATCCTCCAGAAGATCTCAACATTCCCCAGCGGTATACAAACATTCCTAACAAGCATCCCCGACAGTCTTAATATAAGATTGTTCCCCGGCGGAATACCGGACACCCAGTGGAGCCAGTCCCCAGTCCAGTTCAAAAGATTCCCCAGGAGAGTTCAATCAATCTCCCCAGTAGATTCAGGAAGCTTATCCCCAGTAGATTCTGGAAGCTTATCCCCTGCAGAGCACGAACGCTCCCCCCGGCTTTATTCAAAGGTTATTTCCCCACCAGGATATAACTAGGTTATCCTCAGCCAATTGCCACGGAAAGATCGTCCTCGGCGAAGTCTTCCTATCCCCAGCGGAGTTCATCAAAACTTCCAACAGAGCTCAACAATGGTATCCCCAGCAGAATTATCATCAACATCTCAGCAATATGCCTCTCTCCCCACAGAGTTCATTCCCCGCAGAGTAATCTCTCCAGCAAAGTTTATTCCCCAACGGAGTCATCTTCTCCTACCGGTATTCTTGCAACCATCATCCCCAGCGGAAACAAAGAACGCTGCTCTTCAACATCAGCCCAGGAGTTAACTTCCTGGCACCCGTCAAGGATTTCTTTTCCTAGATGAAAACACATTCATGAGCATCACATCTTCATACATCATAGCATGCACATACGCATCATGAACATACAATCTCATTTATCTTGAGAACATCACGCATTTCATACATCATGACATCGCATACAACTAACATTTTGTCTTTTCAGGACAAAGGTTAATACAAAGATAATTACTATCAGCTGTCGCAACTAAAGATCCGATTCCTGTATCTTGCCAGGGTGTATCTGTTGACGACTAATTCCAGACTCGATTCCTGTATCCTGCCAGGGCATGTCTGAAGAGTTTGAAGATCTGATTCCTGTATCTTGCCAGGGTGTATCTGTTGACGACTATATTCTAGACTCGATTCCTGTATCCTTCCAGGGCACGTCTGAAGAGTTTGAAGATCCGATTCCTGTATCTTGCCAGGGTGTATCTGTTGACGACTAATTCCAGACTCGATTCCTGTATCCTGCCAGGGCACGTCTGAAGAGTTTGAAGATCCGATTCCTGTATCTTGCTAGGGTGTATCTGTTGACGACTAGATCCAGACTCGATTCCTGTATCTTGCCAGGGCACGTCTGTAGAGTTTGAAGATCTGATTCCTGTATCTTGCCAGGGTGTATCTGTTGACGACTAATTCCAGACTCGATTCCTGTATCATGCTAGGGCACGTCTGAATAGTTTAAAGATCTGATTCCTGTATCTTTCTAGGGTGTATCTGTTGACGACTAATTCCAGACTCGATTCTTGTATCTTGCCAGGGCACATCTGAAGAGTTTGAAGATCCGATTCCTGTATCTTGCCAGGGTGTATCTGTTAACGACTAATTCCAAACTCGATTCCTGTATCTTGCCAGGGCACGTCTGAAGAGTTCGAAGATCCGATTCCTGTATCTCGCCAGGGTGTATCTGTTGACGACTGATTCCAGACTCGATTCCTGTATCTTGCCAGGGCACGTCTGAAGAGTTCGAAGATCCGATTCCTGTATCTCGCCAGGGTGTATCTGTTGACAACTGATTCCAGACTCGATTCCTGTATCTTGCCAGGGCACGTCTGAAGAGTTCGAAGATCCGATTCCTGTATCTTGCCAGGGTGTATCTGTTGACGACTATAATTCCAGACTCGATACCTGTATTCTGCCAGGGCACGTCTAAAGAGTTTGAAGACCAACTCCTGTAACAGGTCAGGTAATTATCTTTCTTTCTCAGGTACGTAAGTTCTCGCTAAGGAATCTCTTACGCGATCGACACCCGATGACATCTATAAGCCCATCTCCATAACTACCATTACAGTTCCAAATGGCATTTATAAGCCCATTCCCGACAAAGTTCTGTCACATTTCCAGATGGAATCTATGAGCCCATCCCCCTATCCATCAGTCTCCAAATGGCATCTGTAAGCCCATTTCCGCCATCACACCGTTAACATTCTACTATGTGAGTGCAAATTTCTGGGCACTCTAGTGTTCAATCATCTTCCACCTTCGGATTACGAAAGGCACGCCAGCCAATCTACATCCTCAGGTCTAAGAAGATTGAACAGGGGCAACTGTTGTACCCCAAAATTTGCCCTCCCATATTCTTCAAAGATTTGGCAAGATCAAGCTTCAAAATCTCTCAAGGGTTGCACAGTCCAATTGCCTCCTAACATAGTCAAAATTAGGGTTTTGGTTCTGGCAAAGAAATTGAGGGTTCCAAGGGTCCAAACAAGTCCCACATGCCTATATACATTTTCAAGCATCCATATGTCAAGTTTCAAGACTCACATCATCAAGTTGCACAGTCAAAAACCCTAATTGCTTCACAGTCAATTGCAAGGGCAAAATGGTCATTTTACAGTCAAAAGTCAAAAAAATTTGTCAACATCTTATTTTGAAGCCACAATCATCATTTGATCAATTCTTGATCATGATTCCACAAGCATGGCTCAAAAAGTCTCAAGATGCAAAAGTTTCTATTTTTGGACAGTTGAAAAGTCAACTGCAAATTGACCAAGGCATAACTTCTTCATGGTTCATCATAAAAATCCCATCCAAAGCTCATTTTTAAGAGAATGACATTTCCTACAACTCATCTTCACACTCCAAGTCCAAGAAATGCTCTCACAAAAAGTTATCAATTTCAACATTATAGGTCATTTTCAAAAGTCAACAAAAAGGCACTTTAAGTCAAAGACCATAACTTGAGATTGGTAAATCAAAATGACATGGGACAAAAGGCATTGGTTAGAGGACTTCAATACCTTTCCAAAATGTCCAAGAACATGTTCATAACTTCAAAATTGAGCAAGATATGCATTGGAGAAATTGGGAAATTTTTGGGAATTTTCAAAAGTCAACTTTGCCTAAAACACTTCAAATTTGCTAATGGGCCTCAAATTCTTCCTTGAATCATTACCCAAAGCCTATGCACGACCCATTGAGCTTAAAAGGATTTATTTTCTTATTTTTAATTAATTAATTGAATTTTTATTCTTATTAATTCATTTAATTAGTTTTAATTGTAGAAAAATATCAAATAATGCTTTTTCAAATCTTTTTATGCAGCAAATATACTCCAAATATGCTAAAGATTCCGTGCATCATCCAAGGGGACAAGATCTTCCATAATTGGCAAAGTTTCATTGAAAAAAGATTGAAATTTCATGATTGAAAATCAAATATTCAAATCATAAATTCATGGATCCATGGGCTTGTTTTTGACCTAATTTGCTTCACATACTTATGCAAGAGTGAACCCTATTGAGAGGGACACGAAAAAGCTGCTGAAAGCTCATACTCACTTTGCAAAATTTTCATAAAAACTCAAAAACTGTTTTCTGATTTACAGTCCAATTCAGAGAAGATTGTTGATTCCAAACCCTTGCTGGGAGTTCCCTGAACGTGTTGCAACCACTTTCCAGCTCTCATACTCAAAGAAACGGTAAAGCAAAGTCAGGATTTGATCAAATATTTTCTTAATCGAAACCTAATTTATATGCATCATTAACATGTTTTTCTTGTGGATTTGTATTACTGACACCTTCCTGAAGCGTTTGGTATAGTTTAATTGTGCTAAAACTGCTTGAAGCGAAATTCACCATGGATGAAACCTAGGGTTTCAGAAGCTTCAAAATAGGGCTTTCTTGTAGAGAAAAAATTAGACCTTTAGACCTATACAGCTGAATTCAGAAGCTCAAGACAAAGCAAATGGAAACCTCGCGCTCAATTTATATTACCTGTGGGCGTAATCGCTATTTTCCACACTTTCAATTTGTGGGGGTTTAAAACCCCCGCTACTTGTTTTATATTTACAGGAAAAAGATGAAGAAGAAGCATGTGTGGCAAGGTGTGACAGGAGCATTCAAATATTAGCGCATTTTTTCTTTGTTTCAGCATAACTGACTTTTTTCATATATTATAATTCTTTGTTATTTTATTTACAAACGCGCTAAGTGGCTCAGTTGGTGGAGGAGGAGTATTGCAAGCATGGGGACCTGGGTTCGATTCCCAGGTCCCCCTACATAATTCATGATTTTTGTTATAATGCTTTCCTATGCAGCGCTCACTCAAGGGCTCACCATACACACTCACGCTTAGGCCTGCCAAGTGGACATGAGATCAATCTGAAGGCCACAGAAGGAGGTCTATCATACACCTGGGTCAACCAACGTGCACTCAATCCTGGAAAGTCAAACGAGCTCTATACTTCAATGGGCCAAAATTACTTCAGCAAACCTCCATTTGGGCCTGAAACCCCCTTGGTTTGCAACTTGATTTTTTTTCTTTCTTTTAATTTCTTTCATTTATTTATTTTTATAATTATTATTAAGTCATTAAAATTAATCTTTTCATAATAAAATCAGAAAATCAAAAATACAAAAATATGTTTAATTATTTATTAATTTACCCATTAATTTACCTTTGTAAATAAATGTTAATAATTAATTTAGTTAATTTAGGTTTTAATTCAATCTTTTTCTTTAATAAATAAAATTCTATAGAATTAGGTTTTGACTTATCCTTTTTATTTGACCATCATTATTTATTATTACTATTATTTTGTAAATAAACATGTAAATTAAATAATTTAGTTAATTAGCCTAATTTTGACCTTTTCTTTAATAATTTAAAATAATTTAGAACTAGGGTTTTCTTTAATTCCTTTTTTTCTTATTTTCATATTAAATACGAAAACATAAAAAACACTTTTCTTTAATTAAATAATAATTAGACTTTAATTTAATTTCTCAAAAGGGTCAACACCCTCGGACGTTTCAATTTTAATTTCTATTTTCGCGCATTATTTTCTTTTGAATATTATGTAACTGCTCAAGGATGTAATAGTAATTAGGTTTACCGCATTTATTTACTTTCCGCATCTTTTATCAAAAACGGGTCTTTGTACTTTGGCGATGTATAGACCCGCGCCTTGTAATAGCGTAGCTTTTATCTTTCCGCTTTTAATTTTCCGCACTCCTAAATTCTAAATTGCATGAAAGAATGAATGTTAATTAAAAACAAGCGTAGCTCACAATGCCATGATCAAAGATAACTGTTAAACTGAAAACAACACACAAATACACACACCACTTCTAGGGTACGCCTCACTTGTTGCCTTCGAAACGTGGTCGTCAAGTATAGGACGTTTTAGCGGTCCTTATGTCCATGATCCAGTCGCCTCGAAACAGTTGCCTCGAAATAGTTGCCTCGAAACAGTTGCCTCGAAACAGTTGCCTCGGATTAAAAAAAGGATCAAGGACATAAGGGTAGCTTCTAAGGTGTCCTACTGTTGCTTCGGTGACCACACTGTCCCTACACTCGAATTGACCCGAACACCTCCAACGGTGGTGCTACCTACCTCTCAATGGTGGGATGGCACTACCTTAAGGACTTTTACACAGCCTAATTCCTTAGGGTAGGTAGATGACTCATGGATACTTGCTCTCTAAAAAACAAAACAAAAATCTTTTCACACTGACACTTTCAAAAAGCTTTCAAAACAATTTTTCAAACACTCTTGAGGACAGTTACAAGAGTTATTCAGAAATATTTAAACGAAACTTTTTCGAACCCACTCACATTTTGAAAAGCAAACACTTTGAAAACATAAAGAGCAAGTATCTAAGAGCCCATGGATAACCATGGATAGAAAGGGTGCTAACACCTTCCCTTTCTATAAATCTACCTCCCGAACCGAGAGACAATCTCATAAGGAATTTTGCTGTGCTTTTGTCCTGTCCATGCTGGAGAAAATTAAAGACGGTGGCGACTCTTGCTTCCGCGACATTTCGCGAACCAGCGTTAAACAGTCAGTTCTAAATCCACTGATCACACTTGGCATTATGGAGCATGGGACTATTTCTTGGACTTAGGATTAGAAACCTTGGCCTATCTTGGAGACCTTGTGATCTTATCTGATTATTTTGTCTGGAGTTCTTGAGGTTTACCTCAAGACATTGGGTTGCTTGTTTGTTTTTGTGTGCAGGTTTTTGTGATTGCATCCTTTGTTTATAATCTGGAATTCACCCGTATACAGCCGTTACTCTGCCCAATTTTTGTGAAGACTTAATACACTTGAAGTCTGGTTCTCTCAAGAGGTCTAGTATCTTTGCTTGCTTGGTTCCAATCCAAAGAATGGGAATTCTATCTTGACTAATAATGTCAAGTTTTGGCTTCTTGTTGGTTAGATGGTCATTATCCTTAGCTTTTACCTTATGCTTTAGGATAACCTTTTCTTCTCCTCCCATTTTCTTTAATTTCAAAAATCTTCTCCCTTCTTTTGAAAACCCTTCTTGTTTTGAAACTTAAACACTTTCATAATAAAATTGGACTTAGGTCCATGCATTTTCAAAACATTTTCATAAATAAACTTCAATCAATTTAATAATACATTGACATTTTTTGTAAGAATACTAAAAGTCAATTAATCTCATTTTAAACCATTTTGCCACTTTGGCTTTTATCTTTAAACTTTTCTCAAAAGATTAGACTCTTGTCAATCCTTGTAGTGATGCAAACAACTATACTTCTATAATATATAGTGAAGAGAGATATTTTCCACTTGGGTGTTGAGTGAGGCATTATTGATTTTAAAATCCAAGCCATATCCTCCACTTTGAGATGATGAAAATTCTCCTTTCTCATGATTGTGGGTAGTAAGTATGTTTTCCACACGAACAATGACGATGAAGTCTTATCTCTTAAAATTAACCAACACACGTATGTTTCAAATTTTTAAAAGAGGAACTACGTGTACCCTGATCCCCTATTTCATGAAAGGTGGTATGTAGGCACTAAAGGTTCGCAACCGCGGCGGGTGCAAAAATCATAAAAAATATGTTTCTTGTCTCACCTCCACCATCCATCTTATATACAACACATTTTTATTGCCAAAATATACAGATTTTACAAAGAGGTTCCTGCGGAGTACCATAGATGTTTAGGGTGCTAATAACTTCCCTTTGCATAACTAACCTGTTGTACCCCAAAATTTGTCCTCCCATATTTCTCAAAACATTTCAAGAAAAATTCACAAGTCCAACCCGGCGCGTCATATTCAGGTGTTCTTTCACCAAGATATCTCTGATAACGTATTCTCAAATTCAAGTTCGGCTCAAGAGTCAATTCTTTAAAGAAGATATACGAATGTGTGAGTTTTCTTGAAGAAATATGGTGAAAAAGTGTGCTGAAAGTGCAGTTTTTACGCGCTAAAAAATTCATAACTTAAAGATCTTGGCTCGTTTTGAATCCGTTCCGGTGGCCAAAATTACGTCTTGACATTATCTACGTTTTCATCTCTCGCAGCTGGAAGCCAATTTCGATCAGAAGGTCTTCAAAAATGTGGATTTATCAAGTATTTTCGTACAGAAAATTTGTGACAGAAGTTTATTTGCGTCATGTTCAGAAAATCATAACTTGGTCGATTTTCATCGTATCGAGCTGGTTCTGGCGCCAAAATTTCACAAATTGAGTTGGCTACATTTTCACATAAGGTATTGAGTTCAAACGTTATTCAAAATGCCTTCGTTTTTTGCTCAGAGTGCATGACACGCCAAAAATCCTGAATGCTGAATATTATTTCATCTGGGCCGAAACTTCGAAAATTCATAACTCGGTCAATTTTTATCGGATTTGGCTCATATTTTTACACAAGGTCACTGACTCAGAGATCTACAACTTTTCTTCAAAAGTCGAGACCAAATTATCCACCGATTAATACCAGTTTTTTATTGAAGAACGTGTCAGAGTCGACACTGGAGCCCAAAATAAGTTTGTCTGAGCTGAAACTTCAGAAATTCATAACTAATTCACTGTTTATCCGATTGAGCCGATTTTCGGACAGGAGTTAGTTCTTGATATCGGCTACATTTTGTTTTCACATTTCAACTTCAAAAATTGCACTTAATTCCCTGCGATTTAGCCTGAAAAGTGACGAACTCAAGTGAACATTGGAGGCCCAATTGCATATTCAAAGCCCATTTTCTTTACCCTAATTTCCATTATATAATCACATTCTTTTCACACAAACCAAAAATGAGAGGAGAGAAAAAAAACATTGCCACAACACTGTCAGAATATCAAATTCTTTCAAGAACCCTAAAATCTTGAAATCCTTATTACAAATCCCTCTCTCACTACAAACAAGCCATCCTAGTTACAAACCAATATCTCACTACAAACAAGCCATCTCAGTTACAAACCAACACCTCACTACTTCTTCAGTAAGGGTAAGGCTGGCTTGATCTCCATGATCAAAAGGGCATAAAAGCATTCATGTCACTAATTTTCCAGTAAGGGATCCCATGCAGGTTCATTAAGGAACATTGAGGTCAGAACACAAATGGCCAAAAGCCAAATGGCCAAAACAGAACAGCTTACACATGACACCAATACATGGCGAGGCAGACATCTTGAGAATGTTAAGGAACGTTGAGGCCAGAACACAAATGGCCAAAAGTCAAAACATAAATGGCCAAAACAAAACAGTTTACACATGACGCCAATAGCTGTTTCACCCCTCCAATCAGGCTCGTATACTCCTAAACTCTCTCTCTATTTGTATTATGTTCCTTTAATTAATTAATCGTTATTATTTTTATTAATCACTAACCAATTAACATTTTTTCCTAATAAAATCAAAAACACAAAAAATATTTTATTTATTAAAATTTACTTTATCACTTTTATTTTTGTAAATAAATTAATTTAATCAATTTAGCTTTAATTAGATTTAACTTTTAATATTTTTTGCAATATTTAAAATCAATTTAGAATATTAGGTTTTTATTAACATTAATTCAATTTATTTTATTTCTTTAAAAAACTCAAAAACTCAAAAATATTTTCATTATTTAATTTAATTTAATTGTTCATTTAATTTAATTCCATTTAATTCAAAAATAACCAAAAAAATCACTTTCTCTCAAAAAAGGGGTCAAAACCCCAAAAACTCGCATCTGATTTAATTTCCCGCACGCGATCCATTTTTCCATATTATTGTACTTGCTTCCGGAATGTAATAACTTTAATTAGGACTTTATTTATTTATTGCTTTATTTTACTTTCCGCAATTTAAATTAAAGGGTTTGTTTTTGGCGATGTAAATACCCGACGCCTTGTAATAGCATAGATTCAATTTTCCGCAATTTACTTTCCGCAATCATTAACTGTTAATATGCATGAAAGACTAAATGACAAATAAAATCAATCTGTAGCTCACAAATGACATGTTCAAAGATAAATATAAACTGAAAAACAACACACAAGCACATGCCACTCCTAGGGTACGCCTCACTGGTTGCCTCGAACGTGGTCGTCAAGTATAGAGTGTTTTAGAGGTCGCCCTCCTGTCTAAAGATCCAGTCGCCTCGAAACGGTTGCCTCGGATAAAAAGGATCTAGGACATTAGGGTTACTTCTAAGGTGTCCTACTATTGCTTCGGTGACCACACATGTCCCTTAATCGAATTGACCCGAATACCTCCAACGACGGTGCTACCTACCTCTCAATGGTGGGATAGCACTGTCTAAAGGACTCTTACACAGCCTAATTCCTTAGAGTAGGTAGATCTCATGGGTACTTGCTCTTTTCAAAACAAACAAAAAATATTTTTCACACTGACACTTTCAAAAGTTTTCCAACAAATTTTTCATACACTCTTGAGGACAGATACAAGAGTTACTTAGAAATTTTTCAACGAAACTTTTTTCAAAACCCACTCACTTTTGAAAAGCAAACATATTTTGAAAACATAAGAGCAAGTACCTAAGAGCCCGTGGATAACCACGGATAGAAAGGGTGCTAACACCTTCCCTTTCTATAAATCTACCTCCCGAACCGAGAAACATTCTCAAAGAAGGAATTTTGCTGTGCTTTTGTCCTTTCCTTGTTGGAGAAAATAAAAAACGGTGGCGACTCTTGCTTACCGCAACATTTCACGAACCAGAATTCCAAAACAGTCAGTTCTATTTCCACCGTACAGAACTGGCGACTCTGCTGGGGAAAATTTTAATAAAAGTGAGGTGTACCTTAGGATTAGACCACTCTTGTTTTCAATTGCTTGCTTTGTTTGCTTTTATATTTGTGGGCTTTGCATCGGAGTTTCATAGATCCTAACCCGGATCTGGGGAATACCCTTTAGGTAGCATAAGCTGTGAGGGACATGTCCGGCGTAGACCGACACGGGTGAAGCAGTGGCTACGTTGGTGTGACACCTTGGTCTGTACCGATATCCCTTGTGTTGCAACGAGGAGAATATGGGTCTTTTGAGGAGTCATTAAGCACCAACCGACCTTAGCACCTTAAATGACCCAACTTGGCCAATAGAACAGTAGCAGTATGCTACACTCATTGAGGCTAAACTCTCGCGATGGTTCTGGCCGCAAGAAAAGATTGCGACGCTGGAGTTATGACCGATTGAGGGTAGTCGATGATATTGAGATCCTCTAGAACCCGGTTACTTTTGATAGGACATGTTTTGAGCCCACCAACTTTAAGAGGGTAGTACCTAAACTTCATGCTGGCCTAAACTCTAAGGGCTGTCTGGTGTGACTTGTGTGCCTTCATACTTGAACTACTTGCATACTTGTTATCTGACAACATTGAGCTACTTGCAGGTTTTGTTTATAGTCTTTAAACTGGACTTATTACAGGGCTTACTTACACCTCACACCTTTGCATCCACGTGCATAACATCATACCATTGCATACATCCTACATAAAGACTAATCCATTTCAAGGATCTCAAGGGTTTGTGATGCAGGTCATAATGAACCAACTATCTAGCAAGGGGCAAAAGGGGATTTATTTTCCTCTAGCCAAGGTTGTCAGGGGCTATGACCCACTGGATATGGTGAGCCTTTGACCCTTGAAGAAGGACTCTCAACAACATGAAGTTCCTTCAATCAAGCTACCAGATTCTAACAATTTCCTTGTTTACCCCGCGAGGTCCTTGAAAACATTGCATGCATATCATACATATCATTACATCACAGGTACCCTTTTGACAGGTCACTTACCTTCTTCGCTGTTTATTTCAGCAGTCATCATGAATCCTGAATCGTCCAATGAACAAGCTATCAAGGCCCTCCAGGCCTAGAATGCCCAGTTCCAAGAGATGGTTATGAGCCTAGCCCAGGGTCAACAGGAATTGAAGACTCTGCTTATGAAGAAGAAGAAGAAGAGGACTGTGATGTTCAACCCTAGACGCAAATCTGGGAATGGATCACAAAATGAAGCTGAGCTGACTACCCCATCTGTTGGGAAGGACAGTCCCCAAGAGGAGAGGTCCCTAGTCCCGTGGTCTCCGACAACGAGACAGATTACAATGATGAGCAGTACCCTCCAGCTGAGGACAGGTACAAACAGCTCGAAGACCGGTTAAGTGCTATGGAGATACAAAAAGTGCCCGACCTCGACTTCGAAGATCTAGGTTTATCCTCTGGGGTGGTGATCCCATACAAGTTCAAGGCACCTGCCTTTGCGAAATACGACGGAGCCTCCTGTCCTAAGTTGCACCTCCGTTCATACATAAGGAAGATCCAGCCCTACACGGCCGACAAGAAATTGTGGATCTATTTCTTCCAGGATAGTCTTTCAGGGACTCAACTCGAATGGTTCTATCAGCTGGATGGAACCAGTATTCGTAACTGGGAGGACTTGGCTACTGCATTCTACAAGCAGTATCAGTACAATTCCGACCTCGCTCCTACGCGTACCCAACTCCAGGGTATGTCACTAGGGGCGGGTGAAGGATTCAAGGAATATGCGCAAAAGTGGAGAGACCTGGCTGGAAGGGTGCAGCCACCTTTGACCGACCGTGAGCTCATGGACATGTTTCTGGGGACCCTGTCTGGTCCATTCTTCAACCACCTGATTGGGAATTCTTCTGCTGGGTTTACAGATCTGATCTTGACTGGGGAGAGAATTGAAGTTGGCATTAAAAGGGGGAAGATTCAGGAAGCTACGCCTTCTGATGCTCATAAAAAGCCTTACCACGGGAAGAAAGAGTCCAATGCTGTGCATGGTAAAAAGAGTCGTCATGATCAACATGTAGGGGAAACCCAAATCTCTAATTCTATGCCTGCTCAACAAAGACAGGGGCAGCAACGTAAGGAGGTCGCACCCAAACGACAGTTCACTAAGATCAACATGTCACTAGATCAAGCGCTACAGCAAATGTTGAAGGCAGGGCTGATTACCTTAAGGGCTCCTCTCCGGAATCCAAACACTTATGCTCCTAACTATCATCCCAACGATAGGTGCGCATACCATTCTGATAGCCCGGGGCATACTACGGACAACTGTTGGGCTCTGAAGAACAAGGTCCAAGACATGATTGACGCCAAGGAAATCCAGTTTGAAGTACCAGAGACTCCAAACATAATCACTGCTCCTTTGCCCAATCATTGAAGGCTTTTGTTTTATTTGAATTTCCGAGTTGTATTTTTCTTTGCTTACACAAACAATTAATGTCATAGCAAACTCTTTTATTCCATTAATGCATCGCATATGTCTGTTGAATTAATCCAATTATATTCACTATATTCAAATTGCTTTCATATTTTTTTGTGATGATCAACGCTCGGTTAATAATTCTAAGCCTCTTGAGGGAGGATGACGAAAACGATACCACAATCTACAGTATGCTTTTGAACCGACCCCGCTGATGAAGTACAGGCATTGTTTCAAACCCTAAACATTGGAGTTATAAGGAAGATAATCCCTCGTCAACCCCTTTGAGCCAAAGAAGTTGGAGTTTTTATTTTCGCAAAAAAATTAAAACCCTTAATCATAACCTGGGGCAGGGTAGTTCTCTCAGTTGATCCAAGTTCACAACAAATAGCATCAAAGGAATCCTTCCAAAACAAAAGACAGTGATGGTTCCGAATAATCGTAAGGACAGGCAGTCATTATCTTTCAAAAATAAAAGCCCATTAAGTCAAAACCTATGAAGGAGACTTACAAAAACTGGGGCATCCCGCTGACTGTAATCACAAAAGAAACAGTTCAGGCAAAAAAATAGGGATAACAAAATCAAAAAAAGAAAGAGGTCCTACAAACCCTCAACAAAAGATGACTGCCTATTCAAAATAAATTGTCAACATCCGAACCATCACCGGAATATCAGAGCAAAGACTCAAACAAGGCCTAACGCACGATCAACTGAGTTTAGGATCGAAGAACATCACGAAGAATGGGTGGGTACAAATAAATTTTGAGCCTTTATCCTTTGTTTCTTAAACCGTGAACCAGGCCACGCTACAACCCTCAAAAGTCCTAGCTGAAGCATGGGTTAGTTCGAAAGCATACTGTTACGAAAGGTATCCTGACTCCTTAAGGCTTGCGGTAAAATAACGAGTTGACATCACATTTTACAAAATCCACTGGTTTTACTGAAAAAAAATGCATTTCCAAAATTTTCAAGACAGACATAAGCTTTGCATTTTTAACATGACTTTGTTTGCATATGACTTTTTGTTCGAATGGCAAAGAAATTCGCACGAAGGATATCTAGTGAACAAAAGCACCTCCAACCAAGGGGCAGACATGATCATGGTCTACCATCTGGGGTAGTCCAGTCAAGATTCAGAGAATCTCTCAAAAGGTCAAGTAGCCTGGGGAAAATCTCCGCCTGAGTCACTTGGGGCATGGATATGAATCCCCGTAACGAATCTTGCATGATCAACAGAGACCTTCTGGTGGTATGACAACACTTCTGACAAGGGCAACTCCCTACATTCTGAGAGCGTGGACATAGTCGAAAAAATACTACGCGCAATCAAGGACCCGCTAGGTTGACACACCTAGGCAAAAATACGGTTTTCCCGGCGAACCAAAAGGGTTCGGCCAAAAATAAGGGATGAAATGAAAAAATTTGTACACCCGACAAGTCAAAAACCTGAAAAGGCGGCTTGGGCAAAAATGGGTATCCCGGTGGACTGAAAACCCAAAAGGGCGGTCCAGGCAAAAGTTAGGGATCAAAGTGTATGACTATGTCCCGTCATCTCGTCACTTGCCTACCAGAAGAAGATTTGTCATTCGGCAGTCATCAAGCACCTCCACAGGTACCTTCTCCCACAGAAACTGGGGCAATAAGAATTGTCTAAAGCGATCTGGTTGCTCTGTCCACCGAGGTACCAAGGTAAGTTCAGCTGAAAAACATGACAAAGTTACCTTCACTCCCCGGAAGTAAGGCAGGATTCAGCAATACTCTCCTCAAGCAGAGTTGGTCTCCCAATCAGCCCCGAAAGGCACAATATCCCTAGCAAGTCAGCGGCACTCTCCACAAGCAGAGTTAGCCTACAATCAGCCTTAAGGAAGACGGGTATCCCCAGAAAATCTCAATATTCCCCAGCGGAGTATACAGATGTTCCTCAGCAAGCATCCTCGGCAGTCTTAATATTCCTCGACAGAAATATAAGATTGTTCCCCGGCGGAATACCAGACACCCCAGTGGAGCCATTTCCCCAGTACAATTCAAAAGTCTTCCCAGGAGAGTTGGATCAATCTCCCCAGTAGATTTCTGGAAGCTTATCCCCAGTATATTCTGGAAGCTTATCCCCCGCAGAGCGCAAAAGCATCTCCCCGACTTTATTCAGAAGGTTACTCCCCACCAGAGCTTATAACTGGGTTATCCTCAGCTAATTACAACGGAAAGATCGTCATCGGCGAAGTTCTTCCTATCCCTAGCGGAGTTCATCAAATCCTCCAACAGGGCTTATCAACGGTATCCCCAGCGGAGTTATCGTTAAAGTCTCAGCAAAGCATCTCTTCCCCACAGAGTAGTTCCCCGCAGAGTAATCTCTCCAACAAGTTTATTCACCAACGGAGTCATCTTCTCCTAACGGTTTATTCTTGCACTCATCATCCCCAGCGGAAACGAAGAACTCTACTCTTCAACATCAGCCCAGGATTTAACTTCCCGGCATTCGTCAAGGATTTATTTTCCGGGACGAAAATACAATTCATAAACATTTACATACATAATGCATGCATACACGCATCATATCACACAATCTCATTTATTCTCTGAACATCATGACATCATGCATTTCATACATCATGACATTACATACAACTGATGTTTTGCCTTTTCAGGAAAAAGGTCAATCCAAAGATGATTACTATCAACTGTCGCAATTCCAGATTCGATACATGTATCTAGCCAGGGCATATCTGTGAGCGATTGATTGTGGATTCGATACTTGTATCTCGCCAGAGTTACTTATTCAGAGATAGCTGGGAAATGCTCCAGATATGGATGCTATTCTTTTGCTTATTCAAAGTTTCTTCTATGAGATAGTTTAGATATGCTCCAGAACCGGATGCTATTATGTTGCTTATTCAGAGTTGCTTATTCAGAGATAGCTTAGAGATGCTCCGGACCTGGATGCTATTCTATCGCTTATTTAGAGTTTCTTCCCAGAAATGGCTTAGAGATGCTCCAGATATGGATGCTGTTCTTTTGCTTATTCAGATTTTCTCTTCAGAGATAGCTTAGAGATGCTCCAGGCATGGATGCTATTCTTCTGCTTATTCAAGAGTTTCTTTTCGGAGATAGCTTGGAAATGCTCCAGATATGGATGCTATTCTGTTGCTTATTCAAAGTTTCTTCTCAGAGATAGTTCAGATATGCTCCAGAACCGGATGCTATTTTGTTGCTTATTCAAAGTTACTTATTCAGAGATAGCTGGGAAATGCTCCAGATATGGATGCTATTCTTTTGCTTATTCAAAGTTTCTTCTCAGAGATAGTTCAGATATGCTCCAGAACCGGATGCTATTCTGTTGCTTATTCGGAGTTGCTTATTCAGAAATAGCTTGGAAATGCTCTAGACATGGATGCTATTATTTTGCTTATTCAAAGTTTCTTCCAGAAATGGCTTAGAGATGCTCCTGACCCGGATGCTATTCTATCGCTTATTCAGAGTTTCTTCCCAGAAATGGCTTGGAAATGCTCCAGACATGGACGCTATTCTTTTGCTTATTCAGAGTTTCCTTTCAGAGATAGCTTGGAAATGCTCCAGACATGGACGCTAGTCTTTTGCTTATCAGAGTTTCCTGTCAGAGATGGTGTTGTACCCCAAAATTTTCCCTCCCATATTCTTCAAGATTTGTCAAGATCAAGGTTCAAAATCTCCCAAGGGTTGCACAGTCCAATGGCCTCCTAACACAGTCAAAATTAGGGTTTTGGTTCTGGCAAAGAAATGGAAGTTTTCAAGGGTCCAAACAAGTCCCACATGCCTATATACATTGTCAAGCATTCATATGCCAAGTTTCAAGGCTCACAGCATCAAATTGCACAGTCAAAAACCCTAAATGCTTCACAGTCAACTGCAGGGGCAAAATGGTCATTTGACAGTCAAAAATCCAAATTTTTGGTCAACATCGTATTTTGAAGCCACAAACATCATTTGATCAATTCTTGATCATGATTCTCAAAGCATGGCTCAAAAAGTCTCAAGATGCAAAAGTTTCTATTTTTGGACAGTTGAAAAAGTCAACTGCAAATTGACCAGGGCATAACTTCTTCATTCTTTATCATAAAAATTCCATCCAAAGCTCATTTTGAAGAGAATGAAATTTCCTACAACTCATCTTCACACTTCAAGTCCAAGAAATGCTCTCACAAAAGGTTATCAATTTCAACATTATAGGTCATTTTCAAAAGTCAACAAAAAGGCACTTTAAGTCAAAGACCATAACTTGAGGTTGGTAAATCAAAATGACATGGGACCAAAGGCATTGGTTAGAGGAGTTCAAGACCTTTCCAAAATGTCCAAGAACATGATCATAACTTCAAAATTGAGCAAGATATGCCTTGTAGAAGTTGGGAAATTTTTGGGAATTTGGAAAAGTCAACTTTGCTTCAAAAGCCTCAAAAATGCTAATGGGCCACAAATTCTTCCATGAATCATTACCCAAAGGCTATGCACGACCCATTGACCTCAAAGGGAGTTATTTTCTCATTTTTAATTAATTATTTGAATTTTTATTATCATTAATTCATTTAATTAAATTTAAATATAAGAAAAATACTAAATCAATGTTTTTAAATCTTTTTTATGCAGCAAATCAAACTAGGGCAAGGTGGAAAATTGTTTCTCATTCAAAAAGGAAAGATTCTACATGATTGGCAATAGTTTCATGGCAAAAAGATTGAAATTGATATCATTAAAAATCAAATCTCCAAATCATCAATGCATGGACCTTGGGTTGGTTTTTTGACCTAATTCCATTCACTTACATAGAGAGAAGCAAAACCTATTCCATTGGACACGAAAAACTGCATAGAGGCTGCATACCAAATTGCAAATTTTTGACAAAAACCTTGAAACTAATTTCGTACCTAGAGCGCAATTCAAAGCTTCAAAAGCCTTCCAACACATTGCCAAGACATCCAGGAAGCTTTTGCAATCAAAGCCAAGTCTTCAGACCTCCAGAATTGGTAGAACGAAGTCACACTTTTCTCAAAATTTTCCATAATCGTGTTCTAATTTTCATGCATTGTTCATGTATTTTAATTGTTGATTAACACTAATATGAACCTTCTGAAGCTAATGGTATACCTCAATTGCATTATCAGGCCCTATATCGTGATCCATCATTAACGTATTTTAGGGTTTTAGAAGCTTTGATTTAGGGGTTTACACATATGGCAAAATTGGACCCTCAAACTGGTACTGTTCTGGACTGGGCCCGACAGGCCCAAAAGCATTGCAAAGGCCCAGTCCAAATGGACTTACAGGGGGCTCACCGACCAAAAAGTGAGACCGTGCCTGACGCGCAGTCATTGGCCCGACGATACACCTCCAGCTCGACATAAGGTGGTCCAGCACCACCTTCTGAGGTCCAGCTCGACGTTACCTCGAGCACCCCAGCTCGGGCAGACTCAGTCCACTGATTCCCAATGATACTCCGGAAAGACCGCGTCTCCGTCCTCCTGCACTTCACGCAGAACATCCAGGGAGGGGACCACGTGCGGGTCCCTACTACGCACGTAGAACCTGGCAGTTCCTCCATTGGGCCAAACCTGCCCGGCCCAATGAAGGAACCTTGGCCCAGCGCTGGGGGCTATAAATACCCTCTGCTTCCAGAGGGTCAGGTATTCATCATTCTAACCTTACACTTGCTATTATCTGCTCGTACTCCTACTTACTTCAGCATCGGAGTGCCTTGCAGGTACCCCCCCTACCTCGTTCAAAAAAGCTTTCTGCTCGGAGCCAGCCGTGACGGTCCATTTCTGATCAGGTCAGATCAGTGGCGCCGTCTGTGGGAAACTAGCTTCCCCGTCTAACGAACAACTCTAAAAAAGACCAAAGCTCAATTCAACTACCTGTCATGGCTGATCCAGCTCGCGACGAGCATCCCGTCCGTGTCACCGACACTAATAACGGTACCGCGGACAAGAATTGACACCTCGATAACCCCGGTGATCCCGGCCACAGTGCCATCCCTGTGACAACCGCCCCTGGACCTTCCTCCTACAGGGACGGGGCTACTGCATCGTCCTCTACGACCCCTCCAGCACTCGAAGACGACCTGGTAGCTCTCGCTCATCGCAGAGCTGCCCGGTTCTATGAAGTCCCAGTTCCCGCCGGGGCAGATGCCACGACTCAGGCACTGTTCACGGCCATTAATCAGACAAATTATCTCATATTCGCCCAAGGAGAAAGATTAAGGGCACTTGAAGATGATCGACGACCCCCGAGGAGGCATCGGAGGCCACATTCTCCACCTCCTCGGGTCACGGAAGCTCGACACCCTTCTCCCCCGCGAAGACACTATAGGGAGAACTCCAGGAGCCCTTCTCCCCGGCCAAAGCAGAGGTGGCCCTACCATGAGAGACAGCCCGTCATCCCTGCTGGAGAACCCAGTCGCGACCCATCAAGGCACGACAAGAGGCACGCCGGGGACGGGCGTGTAACCTTCAACCACCGAGCATCACGCTCGAGGGAAACTCAGCACGATCATCGTGCCAGACATAACTACAGGACCCCTTCTCTCTCTCCGGAGAGGAGCGACGAGGATGACCCCCGCGGTCCCCTGTCGCAGGCCATCATGGATGCACCTATCCCCCCGGGCATGGAGAAGCCCCCGCATCTGAAGGAGTATGACGGAGTAGCGGACCCGGTCGACCACATAGACGGGTTCGAAGCCATGCTCCACTATCATAATGTCGGGGGGCCCATCAAGTGCCGTCTTTTCCCCACGACTCTCAGGAAGGCGGCCATGGACTGGTATAAAGGGCTCGCCCCGGGCTCAATTACGTCGTGGCGGAACCTGAAGAACCAGTTCATCAGTTCCTTCACAGCTTCTCGGCGTCATCCAAAGACCAAGGCGGCCCTCGAGGCCATCATCCAAAGACAGGATGAAACCTTGAGGGAATTCATCAACCGCTTCAACCGGGAAGCAATACAGATCCCCTGCACGGACCATATGAAAAGATACTTGCTGGAGAGGGGTCTCCTCCCCGGCACAGAATTCAGAAAAGCTGTGGGTATTGAGCCACCTCCAACTTTTGATGCCCTCCTCAACAAGGCCCGAGCATACATGGACTACAAGGAGAGAGAAGCTGCCAACAGGGCCCGAGACTCCGGGGCTCGCGCTCCCAACAACAGCAGCAACTCACGACAAGAGCCTCCTCCCCGATGTACCGGGGAGAAAAGGAAGGAAGATCGACCCCGGGAAGTCCGGGAACAAAGGGGCCCCTCCGGCCGTTTCACCGAGTACACTCCGCTCACGGCTTCCCGCGAGCGTATTTTGGCGGAGTGTGCCAGTACAGATTTCAGAGACGGTGGCGTCAAGCGTCCCCGACCTGCTCCCGCCAAGCCAGGGGCAGATAAAAATAAATATTGTCAATACCATAGGAGTCATGGTCATTTGACAGAAGACTGCGTCCACCTCAAGGACGCCATTGAAACCCTCATCAAGGGAGGGAGGCTCGCACAGTACAGGCGAAACGACGCTCCCCGTCGTGACGCCCATGAAACCAAAGAGCCCGAAGAAGATGCCCGACCATCAGACGAGTCGGTGCCTATCCAGACCGCCTTCTCGGTAACCAGGCCCGAGGATTTCGACGTTCCCGAGCTCCTGCAGGAGCCCCTGACAACACACAGCAGGTGGGAATACTTCCCCTCCGCCATGGTCATCAACGGGGGCGGGTTCAACGACCTCACCATCAATTCAGCTAAGAGGAAGTTGGACGAGCTGGTCGACATAGCTCCTCCACAAACTGTGACGTTCGAAAGGGTGAAGGGCAGGTCAGAGCCCATCACCTTCTACCTGGAAGAACTCCCCGGCGGAGCCCCGAACGTGGTCATCCCCTTGCTGATAAGGGCAAAAATGGCCAATTTTGACGTGCATCGCATCCTGGTCGACGAAGGGAGTTCCGTCGACGTGATGTACAGCCAACTGTTCCGGACCTTACAACTGGACGACTCACATCTCTCTCCGTATGTGGGTTCGGATCTTCAAGGCTTCAACGACTCGACTTCCAAGCCTTGGGGTTATGTCGAGCTCCTAGTTATGTTCGGAGAAGGAACGACTACGAGACAGGTTAAGGTCCGCTTCCTCGTCATTGATTACCCGTCTCTATACAATTGCATCATGGGGAGACCGACACTGGCGGAGCTGACAGCGGTGCCCTCGACTGTCCATCTGAAAATGAAGTTCTATACCAAAAGGGCACGGGTAGCCACCATCCAAGGAGATCTCGCCGCTGCCCGCAGGTGCTTCAACGCCGCTTCAAAGGGACGGGATACCGTCGACGTGGGGACCAGACCCAACAAGAGGACAAAGCAGGAGCCCGACAGAAAAGCATCCCCCGAGGAAGAAGTCCAGAAGGCTCCACCAAAGGTCGACTCCATAGCCCTTGACGCCCGCTTCGATCAGGACGAGCCATCCAGCAGCGAGCAAATCCCACTCCGACCAATTCCGGACGGTGACTTTGAACTCGTTCCCCTCGACGCAGACCCGACCAAGGGAGTGAAGATTGGCAAAGACCTCCCCGACTTGGCCAGGAAGCAAATCAAGGCCTGTCTGCGCGAGAATGCTGATCTCTTTGCCTGGAGCGCTGCAGAGATGCTCGAACTCGACCCTGAGGTCGCCTGTCACCACCTCGCCATTGATCCAGCCGCCAAGGCCGTAGTACAACGTAGGCGTAGGCAGTCTCCAGAAAAAACGGAGGCTGCTGAAAAAGCTGTAAAAGACCTCCTAGAGGCAAATTTTATTTCTGAAGCCCGGTACTCCACCTGGCTGTCAAATGTTGTACTTGTTAAAAAGAATAATGGAAAATGGAGAATGTGTGTTGACTATACCGACCTCAACCGGGCTTGCCCGAAGGATGCTTTTCCTTTACCTAACATAGACATGCTGGTCGACAACTCGGCCGGCTACAAGACTCTGTCGTTCATGGACGCCTACTTGGGATATAACCAAATCCCAATGGCTCTGGGCGACAAACACTGCACGGCGTTCATGACCAGCTCGGGCAACTACTACTACAACGTAATGCCCTTCGGACTGAAGAACGCCGGAGCAACTTACCAACGTATGATGAACAAAGTGTTCAACAAACAGATTGGCGACATGCTCAAGGTATATATGGACGACATGATCGTCAAATCCCGAGCAGACACCGATCACGCAGCTCATCTCAAGACAGTCTTCGCCCAAGCGAGACAGTGCAAAATGAGGTTCAACCCCGAGAAGTGCACGTTCGGGGTTAAGGCAGGAAAATTCCTTGGATTCTATCTAACAGAACGAGGGATTGAAGCCAACCCCGACAAATGTCGAGCATTCTCCGACCTCCCGACACCGACGTCGAAGAAGTCGATACAAATCATGAACGGCATGCTGACGTCACTATCCCGCTTCGTCGCGAAGTCCACTCAGCACGCCCTCCCCTTCTTCAAACTCCTGCGAAAGGAAGCAGCCTTCGAATGGAACGAGGAATGCGAGCACGCACTTCGCCATCTGAAGCAGAGCCTGTCTCAACCGCCCGTGTTGTCTCGACCAGACGACGGGGAATCGCTGTACTTATACTTGGCCGTTTCGAACGAAGCCATCAGCGCAGCCCTTGTCCGCGAGACCCCTGACGGGCAGAAACCTGTCTACTTCACGAGCAAAGCCTTACAAGGGCCCGAAAGCAGGTATCAGCAGATAGAAAAGGTTGCTCTGGCCCTTGTCAATGCCGCGAGGAGGCTAAGACACTACTTTCTAGCCCACACCATCATCGTGCGAACCGATCAGCCGGTGAGGCAGCTCCTGGGTCGTCCAGATATGGCGGGCAGGATGCTGAAATGGTCCTTGGAACTCTCCGAATTCGACATTCAGTACGAGAGCAGGAAGGCCCTGAAAGCACAAGCCTTGGCCGACTTCGTCGCGGAGATGACCACTCACGACCTTCCCCCGGGGAAGGAACACAAGTGGACCATCTTCGTCGATGGAGCCTCCAGCTCGTCCGGTAGCGGCGCAGGGATCCTCCTGGAAAACGAAGAAGGCGTAGTGATCGAGCACTCCTTGGTTCTCTCCTTCCCGACGTCAAATAACCAGGCAGAATACGAAGCCCTGCTCGCAGGACTGAGACTAGCCGAGGACCTGGGAGCCCGCGAGGTTCAAATTTACACCGACTCCCAGCTCGTCGCCTCTCAGGTACAGGGAAGCTACCAGGCCAAAAATGACAACCTCATCGAGTATTTGAACTTAGTCAAAAAACACATGACAAAGTTTGTACGTGCAGAAATTTCTCATGTTCCCCGCGAGCAAAACACGAGGGCGGATATATTGTCCAAACTCGCGAGCACACGAAAGAAGGGCGGGAATAAATCCGTCATCCAGGAATCTCTGGCACGTCCGAGTATCGAACCACCCTCGACTACGGTCGAGATCCATGCCATCGGCGATGCCACGTCCTGGATGACCCCGGTTTATAATTTCCTGACAAAAGGAGAACTCCCGTCGAACCAGTCCGAAGCTGCCATAATCAAGTGACGAGCATGTTCCTATGTAGTCCTCGAGCAGAAACTGTACCGAAGAGGATTCTCCATTCCCCTCCTGAAATGCATCGACGATTCCGCCATCCCCGACGTACTGCGGGAGATACACGAAGGGATTAACGCCCAGCACATGGGCGGTAAATCCTTGGCAAGGAAAGCCCTTCGAGCAGGATACTACTGGCCGACGATGCAACAGGACGCCAAGGAACATGTGAAAAAATGTGACAAGTGCCAGAAGCACGGGGATATGCACCTCGCCCCCCCGCACGAGCTGAACACATTGTCATCCCCATGGCCGTTCGCCTGGTGGGGCATGGACATCCTCGGGCCATTCGTGCAAGGAACCTACCAGAACAAATTTCTAATCATCGCCGTGGATTACTTCACGAAGTGGATCGAGGCTGAGGCACTCGCAAAAATCACCTCGCACAATATCCTCCGTTTCTACAAAAGAAACGTCCTCGCCAGGTTCGGAATTCCGCAGGCCCTGGTGACCGACAACGGTACCCAGTTCACCGACCACGGGTTCCGGGACTTCGTCACCAAACTTGGGACAAAACAACATTTCACGTTGGTCGAGCACCCTCAGACCAACGGGCAGGCCGAAGCCGCGAACAAAGTCATCCTCCGAGGGCTCAAACGTCGTCTAGGCGAAGCCAAAAGAGGATGGGTCGAGGAGCTCCACAGCGTCTTGTGGGCATACTGCACCACACCCCACTCAACGACGGGTGAGACACCATTTCGACTGACGTATGGCACCGAGGCTGTCATCCCGGTCGAAATCATGGAACCATCCCGACGAACGGAGGATCCCCTCGACGAAGAAATGAACGACGAAGCACTAAGGGATGAACTCGACCTAGTCGAGGAAATCCGATCGGGTGCAGCCCTGCGCGAAGCCACCCTAAAACAATGAGTGGCTCTGCGCCACAACGACAAGGTCATCAAGCGCGAGTTCGAAATCGGCAGTCTGGTATTACGCAGGAACCAGAAAGATTCCCGCGAAGGGAAGTTGGCCGCGAACTGGGAAGGACCTTACCGCGTCCACGGCACCACGGGTACCGGGGCATACTACCTCGAGCAATTAGACGGAGAGCCACTACCACGAACCTGGAACGCTGCTAAGTTGAAGCAGTACTACAGTTAGAAACTACCAACACCTGGGACCCTCGACCAACAGTACCCGCGCTCGGTCAACGAGGAAAAACGTCCGACTTCGTATAAGGCTAAGGTACAAGCCTGACATACGGCCAAAATGGAACAGAATCGCGCGGTAAACGATGACGATCGATAGTGCCCGACGTGGACAGCTATACCGAGCCCCACCGTCGTTGTACCCATAAGGCAGAACACCCAGCTCGCGATGGGCAGTTCACGCCAAGGGCAAATAGTCCCTAACGGGCTCCACGCCCGACTGAGCAACTTCGCTCCAAAATGCCCGACATGCCATCAAGAATAACGGGCCATCTAAAAGGGTCAAAGGGAAGTCTCTCCCCTCGAGGACAATACGTAGGTGACTCTGGCCAGCGAAAGAGGGCCGGACACACGTGCAAACGGAAGGCGGGCAGATTCGCTCGCCAAATCAAAGCCACTTACGGGCACTCCTCGGGCCCATGACTTAGGCTAAAAATTCATGCAAATATATGATTTCAAACAAGGGCAAAATATCCAAAATGTAAAACAGCATCGATATAAATTCCCGAAGGCGATAAAACAATTATAAACCGACCATGAAGGCCGACGATGTTCGTAACGTACAACAAACGGGCACGCAGGCCCAAAGAATACAAATGTCATACAAATGTCAAGGGCACGCAGGCCCGCTATCCTAGTCAGGTCTCCCCGGAACCATCATTGTCGGCGCTTGGAGAGTCGGGCGAAGGAACGATCACGCCATCCACGATCTGATGTGTGTGGCCGATACCCTCAGTAACCAGACTAGGGTTTAGCAAGGAGAGTTGACCGACTGCGGAGTTGAACCCATCCTCCAGGGCACCGACGCAATCCGCCTCGAGGAGCCGGATATGGGCGACCAGCTCCAACCGACTCTTCAAAGCCACTATGTCCTCGGGCTCGTCCTCGGCAGGTTGCATGGCAGCATTCATTTCCTCGATCTGCTGGGCCAAGCGTTCGACTTCGGCCCCCAGACGATCCCTGACTGCCCGAAGAAGCTCCCCCTCCTCGGCCAACTTTCCCGACTTCTCCTTCTCCAGGGTCAACATCTCCCTCTCAGCATCGAGCATCGTCGTCTGCTCGCGGAACATCTCCTCGGAGCGTTCCAGAGCGACCTTCAACTTCCGCGAGCTCGAGACCAGGGCCGCCTTCTCCTGCTCGAGTTCCTCAACACGGGCAGGATCCCCTCCGTCCTCGGATAGCACCAGAGCCATCTCGGCCATTTTTACCAGCCCGTCCATGCTGGCGGCCAGATGCGCCTTCCGATCCTCTTTACTCATCTTTTTTATGGCTGCAGCTTCGTCGGCAATCACCGTCAGAGGGAATCTCTCGAAAAAGCCCGCCTCTTCGAAGCAAGGAGGGAAGGCGAAAGATTTAACGGCACCGGCGTCCTCGCCAACTGTCGGACCACTTTCCACACGGGTCCTCTTCCTCTGTATCAAGACGGCACTAGGGTCGATCTCTTCAACTTCTGGGGTCCCATCCGACGCGGCCCCCGAGCTTGACGGCGAGTCCACCCTCACCGGCTGAGGAGCGTTTGGACTGTGTGGTGGGCCCATCCTTGTCGCCTGTGGGGCCTTCACGACCCTCCTGCCTCGCCTCTGGTCGCATGATAATTTCACGAGCCTTTCATGTCGACCAGCCATCGAACCTGCACAAAATAAAAGTTGAGTCAGTATCGAGCAAACTCATAAATAAATGACGAGCAAAGAAATTCAAGAAATAAACAACCTAACAGACGGGCAGCCTGCCTGTACGTCGGGCACTCCACGAGCGCCTTGGTATCGATCGGACGGGACTCAAACGTTGGGTACCCGTCTTTGTCCAAGATATCATCCCCTTCCCGCGTAACCCACCGGGCAGGATGGAAGCTATCGACAAACCGGCAAAGTGCGGCGTAGGCCTCCTCGTCTTCCGAGCACATGTCCCCGGTAGCGGTATGGTAATAACCAGTCCCATGCTCGTAATGCCGGGACATCCAGTGCACAGCGACTTTAGCCGTACGGCCCAACACAGGGTTCCCATCGTCGCCCAAAACCGCCTCCCCATCCTCGTCGCTCAGCGGCTCCTCCTCCTCGAAAAGAGAATTTAAAGCAGAGGTGGTAACTGGCCGCACCACGTACCACTTGTCTTTAAAACCCCTCACGGAGTCCATATACATCTTGAAGAGTCTCCTCGACTGCTTCAGGGAGACCCAGCTATGTTTCCCTCCTCGGGACTGGCGCTGCAGGTGAAAAATCCGGAAGAAGAGCGGTATGGTCGCCCCGATCCTCAGGTAGCGACACGTCAACTCAAACGCCCGGATGAAGGCGAGAGAGTTTGGATGTAGCTGGGACGGGGCCAGCTCCAGGTGAGTGAAGACCTCGGCCTGGAAGTCAGTGAAGGGAAGCCGCAGCCCTAGACCTTTGAACGCGATCTCATACATCGCGAAGCTGTATTCCGGATAAACCGAGCAGATCCTTGCACGGGATGACGGGCGCATGACTACGAAGTTCTTTTGGAAGTCGGGCTGACCCTGGCCCGCTTCAATGACAGCATACGAATCTCGGTCGCCCCGACTGTAGACCGACGCGATCCCTCGGGGCTCGACGCCCACCCAATCCAGCAAAGGGTCGGTCACAGTATCAATCAGATTGACCGACTCGTTGGCGCTTTGTTCTTCGCGATCGTGACGTCCGGAGGAGCTCGGCTCGTCCGCCATGGTTACCTGCAGAGCACGGAAAACCAGTCAAATGGGCACGAAGCCATACGCTCGACAAATCACGTCGTTCCATTCACGACCACGTAGTCCGTTTCCACGAATGGTTGCCTCCCCGACATACTGAAACTCGGTGTGTTCTTCCTCAAGACCAACTACGCGGTCACTCTCCAACATGTCGACCCAAGGTATGAACATGGGGGGCCACACCATGAGGCCCACGGCCAAGGCCATGAACATGCTGGGCGCGATCATGCATCAGGGGCCCTGGATCATGAAGACCCCGGGCAGCGCTGGAGTTTATCACCTAAAACTATGAATACGCCGGCCACAAACATACGTTTGCCGGTCCTAGGCATGAATATGCCGGGCTAAGTATAAGTCTACTGGGCTAATCCCACGCGCACGGCCCTAAAACATCTACAAACGCCAGAAAACATGCATTCTAACAGGAAAATGAAGAGGATAGACCACTTACTTGAATCAAAGAGTAGGAGTTGGCTACGGAGTAGAAGAATCTATGACAGAAAGTCGCAACTGGAAAAAATCTGGAAGAGCAGCAGCAGAGAGAGCACAGAGTGTAGAAACGTGTTATGGGGCCCAAGGTTCCTATTTATATTGATGACGTGGAATACCAAACGTCACCTCGGGCAAACACGGACTCCCTCTCCTCGACGCGCTGCTCCCAATGCAATGATGACCCTATCCCCATAGGGTGGCGGC
Source organism: Vicia faba (assembly GCA_948472305.1). NCBI lineage: Eukaryota > Viridiplantae > Streptophyta > Magnoliopsida > Fabales > Fabaceae > Vicia > Vicia faba. Next base: position 1,182,041,550 of record OX451739.1, on the reverse strand, counting down.
ACAGTTCCCGAAAGATACCTCGTATGCTCGACGGACGCGCCCGGTAAGGATCCTCCAGGCATCCACCGCGGAAGGTGTCTCCGAGCATGCCACGAGGAGGCCTCGAGGGCCCGCACCGTTGTCCCGGGCACGAGACCTCGATGAGGAAGCGACCTGAGTTCAAGTCATGGCCCCTCACAAAGGAACCACGACTTGGGGGGCTCCTGTTCTGGACTGGGCCCGACAGGCCCAAAAGCATTGCAAAGGCCCAGTCCAAATGGACTTACAGGGGGCTCACCGACCAAAAAGTGAGACCGTGCCCGACGCGCAGCCATTGGCCCGACGATACACCTCCAGCTCGACATAAGGTGGTCCAGCACCACCTTCTGAGGTCCAGCTCGACGTTACCTCGAGCACCCCAGCTCGGGCAGACTCAGTCCACTGATTCCCAACGATACTCCGGAAAGACCGCGTCTCCGTCCGCCCGCACTTCACGCAGAACATCCAGGGAGGGGACCACGTGCGGGTCCCCACTATGCACGTAGAACCTGGCAGTTCCTCCATTGGGCCAAACCTTCCCGGCCCAATGAAGGAACCTTGGCCCAGCGCTGGGGGCTATAAATACCCTCTGCTTCCAGAGGGTCAGGTATTCATCATTCTAACCTTACACTTGCTATTATCTGCTCGTACTCCTACTTACTTCAGCATCGGAGTGCCTTGCAGGTACCCCCCCTACCTCGTTCAAAAAAGCTTTCTGCTCGGAGCCAGCCGTGACGGTCCATTTCTGATCAGGTCAGATCAGGTACCATTGAATTCGTGACATGAAGACGAATCATTTGATTACCTCGCGCCCTTTTTATGTTTATCTATGTGCTAATTACTATTTTCTGGAATTTGTTTTTGTGGGGGTTTAAAACCCCCGCTAATTGCTTGTATTACAGGTACAAAAGGAAGAAGATGCACGCGTGTATGAACGTGGTTGGATGATTTGAACGTTGGCGCGTTTTTTGATTGTCTCAACATAATGATTGGTTTTCATGTATATTATTTGTATTCCATAATATTAACAAAGCGCGCAAACAGCTCAACTGGCAAAGCACTCACTTGGTAAACGCTGGGACCTGGGTTCGATTCTCAGGTCCCATATCATATTTCATGATTTTTTCCATAACATGTTTCCACGCAACGCTTCATCCAAGGTTCACCATACGCCTTCACATGCTGGCTTGCCACGTAATCATGATGACCAATCTGAAGGCTACATGATGAGGACCATCATGCGCCTAGGTCAACCACTTCACACGTGATCCCTGAAAGTCAAAAAGGCTTGTTCTATTGGGCCAAAATACTTCAACTCACCTCCAAATTGGGTCAGACACCCCCATTGTTTGTATTCTTTTTTTAATTTCCTTTTCTTTTCTTTTTAATTATTTTAATTGTTTTCTTTAAATTCCAATAATTAATTTTCATAATATGGAAAATCAGAAACTAAAATATGTCAATTAATTTATTTAGTAAATATTTTTTTGTAAATAAATTTTAACCATTATTTTAGTAAGTTAGGTTTTAAAAACTTTAATATTTTTCTTAATGAATAAAATATGTAGAAATTAGGTTTTTTAACTTTTTTCATCTTTTTTCTTAATAAATAATTTTTTCTTATTATCATTATTATTAATTATTAAATATTTTTTGTAAATAAACATGTACATAAATTCTTTAGTAAATTAGGTTAAAACTTTAATCTTTTTCTTTAATAATTAAAAATATTTAGAATTAGAGTTTCTCTTCAATTTTAATTTATAAATACAAAAAAACCCGAAAAAAATATTCCTTTTCTCAATTAAATAATTAATTAACGTTTAATTTAATTTAATTTCAAAAGGGTTCAACGCCCTCGAACATTCGATTCTAACTTCTTTTCGCGCATTTATTTTTTATTTTTCTTTTGGATATTATGTAATTGCTCAAGCCATGTAATAGTTACTAGGTTTTACTTTCCGCCTTTTTATTAAAACGGGTCTTTGTTAATTTGGCGATGTATAGACCCGCGCCTTGTAATAGCGTAGGATTTACCTTTTCCGTCATTTAAATTTCCGCACTTTTAATTATAATTGCATGAAAGAATGTATGGCCTAAATTAAAAACAAGCGTAGATCACCATGATACCTGTACAAGATAAAACATAACATGAAACAACACACAAATTCACACACCACTCTTAGGGTACGCCTCACTGTTGCCTTGCTCTCGAAACGTGGTCGTCGAGTATAGGACGTTTTAGTAAGTCCTTATGTCCATGACATGATCCAGTTGCCTCGAAACGGTTGCCTCGGAAATTAAAAAGGATCAATGGCATAAGGGTAGCTTCTAAGGTGTCTTACTGTTGCTCTGGTGACCACACTGTCCCTAAACACGAATTGACCCGAACACCTCCAACGGTGGTGCTACCTACCTCTCAATGGTGGGATGGCACTACCTTAAGGACATTTACACAGTCTAATTCCTTAGGGTAGGTAGATGGCTCATAGATACTTGCTCTATTCAAAAATAATCAAAACTCTTTTCACACTGACACTTTTCAAAAAGCTTTCAAAACAATTTTTCAAACACTCTTGAGGACTGATACAAGAGTCGATCTGAAATCTTTAAACGAAACTTTTTCAAACCCACTCACAATTGAAAAGCAAACATTTTGAAAACACAATGAGCAAGTATCTAAGAGCCCATGGATAACCATGGATAGAAAGGGTGCTAACACCTTCCCTTTCTATAAATCTACCTCCCGAACCGAGAGACTATCTCATAAGGAATTTTTCTGTGCTTTTGTCCTGTCCATGTTGGAGAAAATAAAAGACGGTGGCGACTCTTGCTTCCGCGACATTTCACGAACCAGCGTTAAACAGTCAGTTCCAGATCCACCGATCACAGAACTGGAGACTCTGTTGGGGAAACTTTATAAAGTGAGGTGTACCTTAGGATAGCTCAGACTTGTGTTTTCAATTGTTGTGTTTGTTTGCTTTATATTTGTGGGCACTGCATCGGAGTTACATAGATCCTAACCCGGATCTGGGGACACCCTGTTAGGTAGCATAAGTTGTGAGGGACCTGTCCGGCGTAGACCGACATGGGTGAAGCAGTGGCTACATTGGTGTGGCACCTTGGTCTGTACCGATATCCCTTGTGTTGCAACGAGGAGAATATGGGTCTTTTGAGGAGTCATTAAGCACCAACCGACCTTAGAACCTTAAATGACCCAACTTGGCCAATAGAACAGTAGCAGTATGCTACGCCCATTGAGGCTAAACTCTCGTGATGGTTCTGGCTGCAAGAAAAGATTGTGATGCTGGAGTTATGACCGATTGAGGGTAGTCAGTGATATTGGGATCCTCTAGAACCCAGTTACTTCTGATAGGACAGGTCTTAACCAACAAACTGAAAGAGGGTAATACCTAGACCCCATGCTGGCCTAAACTCTAAGGTCTTCTCTTGTGTGACTTGTGTGCCTTCCAACTTGACTATTTGCATGCTTGTTATCTGACACTTGAGTTTCTTGCAGGTTTTGTTTATAGTCCTTAATCTGGACTCATAACAGGGTCTACATATATCACTCCATGCATAGCATAACATCATACCATTGCATACATCCTACATAAGGACTAATCCATTTCAAGGATCTCAAGGGTCTATGATGCAGGTCATGATGAACCAACTGTCCAGCAAGGGGCAAAGGGGATTTATTTTCCTCTAGACAAGGTTGTCAGGGGCTATGACCCACTCGATATGGTGAGCCTTGACACCTGAAGAAGGACTCTCAACAACATGTAGTTCCTTCAATCAAGCTACAAAATTCAAACTCTAACGGTTTCTTATTTACCCCGTGAGATCCTTGAAAACATTGCATGCATACATACATATCATTGCATTACAGGTATCCCTTTTACAGGTTGCTTACCTTCTTCGCTGTTTATTTCAGCTCGCCATCATGAATCCTGAATCATCTACTGAGCAATCCATCAAGGCTCTCCAGGCTCAGAACGCCCAGTTCCAAGAGTTGATCATGAGTTTGGCCCAGGGGCAACAAGATCTGAAGACCCTGCTTTTGAAAAAGAAGAAGAAGAGGACGGTGTTGTTCAGCCCTAGACGCAAATTTGGGAATGGATCACAAAATGAAGTCGAGCAGACTACCCCATCTGTTGGGAAAGACAGTCCCCATGAAAGGGAGGTTCCTAGTCCAGTGGTCTCCGACAACGAGACCGATTACAATGATGAGCAGTACCCTCCAACTGAGGACAGGTATAAACAGTTGGAAGACCGGCTAAGTGCCATGGAGATACAAAAAGTGCCCGGCCTGGACTTCGAGGAGCTAGGTCTGTCTTCTGGGGTAGTAATCCCGCACAAATTCAAGGCACCTGCCTTTGCAAAGTACGACGGAGCATCATGTCCTAAGCTGCATCTCAGGTCTTACACAAGGAGGATCCAGCCCTACACGGCTGACAAGAATTTATGGATTCACTTCTTTCAGGATAGCCTGTCTGGAACCCAACTCGACTGGTTCTATCAACTGAATGGAGCTAACATCCGCAGCTGGGAGGATTTGGCCACTGCATTCTACAAGCAGTACCAGTATAATGTCGACCTTGCTCCCACGCGCACTCAGCTTCAGGGAATGTCTATGGGTGCAGGTGAAGGTTTCAAAGAATATGCTCAAAAGTGGAGGGACCTTGCTGGAAGGGTACAACCACCTCTGACTGACCGCGAGCTCGTCGACATGTTCTTGGGGACCCTGTCTGGTCCATTCTTCAACCACCTGATTGGGAATTCTGCTGCGGGGTTTACAGATCTGATCTTGACCGGGGAAAGAATAGAAGCGGGCATCAAGTCGGGGAAAATACAGAATGGTGACTCCTCGAACACTGAGAAGAAACCATCCAAGAGAGAATCTAGTGCTGTCTATGGCTCAAGAGGGCAGAATAGGTCCGAACACCGCCAAGATGTCAACGCGGTGGTTATTGCAAAACCGGCCGGCGCTCCTCAGCGTCACAATCAGTAAAGGGAAGAGAGACCCAAAAGGAAATTCACTCCCCTCGGCATGACCTTGTCACAGATATTGCCACAGTTGCTGGAAACCAAGTTGGTAACTCTCATGGACCCTCCAAAGAATCCCAACAGGACGCCCTCAAGGTATAACCCCAACGTTCACTGCGCTTATCATTCTGACAGCCCGAGGCATGCTACAGATGACTGTTGGACTTTGAGAAATAAGGTCCGGGATCTGATTGACGCAAAGGAAGTCCAGCTCAACTCCCCAGAGACTCCCAATGTGATCACTGCTCCCTTGCCAAAATATGGCTAGGACTGGATTTTTTGTTCATTCGAATGTTCAATTTGTAATTTTCTTTTGATTGTTCAAACATTTATTCATGTTAAACATCGTTATTTCATTAATGCACTACACATGTCTGTTTTAAAGTAATTATTTCGTATTCACTATATGCAAACTGTTTTAATTTTTCTGTGATGATCAATTCTCGGTTAATAATTCTAAGCCTCTTGAGGGAGGATGACGAAAACGATACCATGATCTTTACGGTATGCTTTTAAACAGACCCCGCTGATGAGGTACATGCATTATTTCAATTTCCAAACACTGAAGTTATAAGGAAGATAATCCCTCGTCAACCCCTTTGAGCCAAAGAAGTAGGAGTTTTTCTTTTCAAAAATTAAAACCCTTTATCATAACCTGGGGCAGGGTAGTTCTCTCAGTTGATCCAAGTGCATAACAAATGGCACCAAAGAGGTCCTTACAACAAAAAAAAAGAAGACAGTGATGATTCCGAACAATCATAAAGACAGGCAGTCATTACCAAAACAAAAAAAAACTAAAGCCCAATAAGTCAAAAAACTATGAAGGAGACTTACAAAACTGGGGCATCCCGCTGACTGTAAATACAAAAAGAAACAGTTCAGGCAAAAAACAGGGATAACAAAATCAAAAAAAAGAAGGAGGTCTTACAAACCTTCGACAAAAAATGACTGCCTATTCAAAATAAATTGTCAACATCCGAACCATCACTGGAATATCAAAGCAAAGACTCAACAAGGTCTAACGCACGATTAGCTGAGTTTAGGATTGAAGAACATCACGAAGAACGGGTGGGTACAAATAATTTGAGCCTTTATCCTTTGTTTCTTAAACCGTGAACCAGGCCACGTTATAACCCTTAAAAAGTCCTAGCTGAAGCATGGGTTAGTTCGAAAGCATACTGTTACAAAAGGTATCCTGACTCCTTAAGGCTTGCGGTAAAATAACGAGTTGACATCGCAGTTTACAAAATTCACTTGTTTTTACTAAAAAATGCATTTTCAAAAAACTTCAAGACAGACATAAGCTTTGCATTTCTAATATAACATTGCTTGCATATGACTAGTTGTTTGAACAGCAGAGAAATTCGCATGACGAAAGTCTAATGAACAAGAGTATCTCCAATCAAGGGGCACGGCATGATCATGGTCTACCATCTGGGGCAGTTAAGTCAAGATCCAGAGAATCTTTCAACGATGCCAAGCAGCTAGGGGCAACTCTCCATCTGAGACACTTGGGGCATTGGACAGGAATTCCAGCAACAAATCTTGCACGATCAGACATCTTCTGGTAACATGGCAACACAAGCAGCCAGGGGCACCGCCCTGCATTCTAAGAGCGTGGACATAGTCGAAAAAATACTACGCATGATAAAAGACCCGCTAGGTTGACATACCTAGGCAAAAATTAGGGCTTCCCGGCGAACCAAAAGGGTTCGGGCAAAATAAGGGATGAAAATGAAAAATTTGTACACCCGGCAAGTCGAAAACCTGAAAAGGCGGCTTGGGCAAAAATGGGTATCCCGGTGGACTGAAAACCCGAAAGGGCGGTCCAGGAAAAAATTAGGGATCAAAGCGTACGACTATGTCCCGTCATCTCGTCATTTTCCTACCAGAAGAAGGTTCATCAATCAGCAGTTATCAAGCACCTTCTAGGTCTTTTTTCTCCCGCAGAAACAGGGGCAATAAGAATTGTCCAAACTGTACAGGCTACCCTGTCTTCCAGGTACAAGATAGTTCAGCTGAAGAACATAACCAAGATACCTTAAATCCCCAGGAGAGTCCAGTCCAAAAGTTTCCCCAGGAAAGTGGAATCCATCTCCCCAGCAGGAAGCTTATCCCCAGTAGACTCTGGAAGCTTATCCCCCGCATAGTACGAACGCGCCCCCGGTTTTATTCAAAGGTTATTCCCCCACTAGGATATAACTGGGTTATCCTCAGCCAATTGCCATGGAAAGATCGTCCCCGACAGAGTCTTCCTATCCCCCAACGGAGTTCATCAATTCCTTCAATATAATACATCAATGGTATCCCCAGCGGAGTTATCATCAAACCTCAGCGAAGTACCTCTCTTTCCCCACAGAGTTCACTCCCCGCAGAGTAATTTATTTGCCAAGTTTATTCCCCCAACGGAGTCATCTTCTCCTACCGGTATGCTTGCAATCATCATCCCCAACGGAAACGAAGAATCTCACTCTTCAACATCAGCCCAGGATTTGACTTCCCGGTATCCGTCAAGGATCTATTTTCCCAGACGAAGGTACATTCATAAGCATCACATTGTTATACATCATGATACATGCATATACGCATCATATCATACAATCTCATGTGTTGAGAACATCATTGCTTGATTCATATCATGCATTGCATATGATTGACCTTTACCTTTCAGGAAGGATACAGTTAAATGATCAACTATGTAGACGAATACAGTCAAAAGAGACCAACCCAGTCAAAGAATACAAATCCAGTTAAATCAATGCCTAAAGATTTCTCTGATACAACCCGTCATTATAGACACTCGTCGTCATAGACACTCGTCGTTATAGACACTCGTCGTCATAGACACTCGTCGTTATAGACACTCTTCATTATAGACACTCGTCGTTATAGACACTCGTCGTTATAGACACTCGTCGTTATAGACACTCGTCGTTATAGACACTCGTCGTTATAGACACTCGTCGTTATAGACACTCGTCGTTATAGACACTCGTCGTTATAGACACTCGTCGTTATAGACACTCGTCGTTATAGACACTCGTCATTATAGACACTCGTCGTTATAGACACTCGTCGTTATAGACACTCGTCGTTATAGACACTTGTCGTTATAGACACTCGTCGTTATAGACACTCATCGTTATAGACACTCGTCGTTATAGACACTCGTCGTTATAGACACTCGTCGTTATAGACACTCGTCGTTATAGACACTCGTCGTTATAGACACTCGTCGTTATATACACTCGTCGTTATAGACACTCGTCGTTATAGACACTCGTTGTTATAGACACTCGTCGTTATAGACACTCGTCGTTATAGACACTCGTCGTTATAGACACTTGTCGCTATAGACACTCGTCGCTATAGACACTCGTCGTTATAGACACTCGTCGTTATAGACACTCGTCGTTATAGACACTCGTCGTTATAGACACTCGTCGTTATAGACACTCGTCGTTATAGACACTCGTCGCTATAGACACTCGTCGTTAAAGACCACCCGTCCATGGAAATAACCTGTCAGTAGAGACAACTCACCAACCTTTCTGAATTCCAGACTCGATTCCTGTACCTTGCCAGGGCACATCTGAAGAGTTTGAGGATCCGATTCCTGTATCTTGTCAGGGTGTATCTGTTGACGACTAACATTACCAGACTCGATTCCTGTATCTTGCCAGGGCACGTCTGAAGAGTTCGAAGATCCGATTCCTGTATCTTGCCAGGGTGTATCTGTTGACGACTATATTCTCCAGACTTGATTCCTGTATCTTGCCAGGGCACGTCTGAAGAGTTTAAAGATTCGATTCCTGTATCTAGCCAGGGCACATCTACATAAAGAGTTTGAAGATCAACTCCTATAACAGGCCAGGTAATTATTTTCTTTCTCAGGTACGCAAGTTCTCGCTAAGGAATCTCTTATGCGATCGACAACCTCCCGATGGCATCCATAAGCCCATCCTCCTATCCATCAGTCTCCAAATGGCATCTGTAAGCCCATTCCTGTCATCACACTGCTGACATTCTACTATATGAGTGCAAATTTCTGGGCACTCTAGTGTTCAATCATCTTCCACCTTCGGATTACGAAAGGCTCGTCAGCCAATCTACATCCTCAGGTCTAAGAAGATTGAACAGGGGCAACTGTTGTACCCCAAAATTTTCCCTCCCATATTCTTCAAGATTTGTCAAGATCAAGGTTCAAAATCTCCCAAGGGTTGCACAGTCCAATGGCCTCCTAACACAGTCAAAATTAGGGTTTTGGTTCTGGCAAAGAAATGGAAGTTTTCAAGGGTACAAACAAGTCCCACATGCCTATATACATTGTCAAGCATTCATATGCCAAGTTTCAAGGCTCACAGCATCAAATTGCACAGTCAAAAACCCTAAATGCTTCACAGTCAACTGCAGGGGCAAAATGGTCATTTGACAGTCAAAAATCCAAATTTTTGGTCAACATCTTATTTTGAAGCCACAAACATCATTTGATCAATTCTTGATCATGATTCTCAAAGCATGGCTCAAAAAGTCTCAAGATGCAAAAGTTTCTATTTTTGGACAGTTGAAAAAGTCAACTGCAAATTGACCAGGGCATAACTTCTTCATGCTTTATCAGAAAAATTCCATCCAAAGCTCATTTTGAAGATAATGACATTTCCTACAACTCATCTTCACACTTCAAGTCCAAGAAATGCTCTCACAAAAGGTTATCAATTTCAACATTATAGGTCATTTTCAAAAGTCAACAAAAAGGCACTTTAAGTCAAAGACCATAACTTGAGGTTGGTAAATCAAAATAACATGGGACCAAAGGCATTGGTTAGAGGAGTTCAAGACCTTTCCAAAATGTCCAAGAACATGATCATAACTTCAAAATTGAGCAAGATATGCCTTGTAGAAGTTGGGAAATTTTTGGGAATTTTGAAAAGTCAACTTTGCTTCAAAAGCCTCAAAAATGCTAATGGGCCACAAATTCTTCCATGAATCATTACCCAAATGCTATGCACGACCCATTGACCTCAAAGGGAGTTATTTTCTCATTTTTAATTAATTATTTGAATTTTTATTATCATTAATTCATTTAATTAAATTTAAATATAAGTAAAATACTAAATCAATGTTTTTAAATCTTTTTTATGCAGCAAATCAAACTAGGGCAAGGTGGCAAATTGTTTCTCATTCAAAAAGGAAAGATTCTACATGATTGGAAATAGTTTCATGGCAAAAAGATTGAAATTGATATCATTAAAAATCAAATCTCCAAATCATCAATGCATGGACCTTGGGTTGGTTTTTTGACCTAATTCCATTCACTTACATAGAGAGAAGCAAAACCTATTCCATTGGACATGAAAAACTGCATAGAGGCTGCATACCAAATTGCAAATTTTTGACAAAAACCTTGAAACTGATTTCGTACCTAGAGCGCAATTCAAAGCTTCAAAAGCCTTCCAACACATTGCCAAGACATCCAGGAAGCTTTTGCAATCAAAGTCAAGTCTTCAGACCTCCAGAATTGGTAGAACGAAGTCACACTTTTCTCAAAATTTTCCATAATCGTGTTCTAATTTTCATGCATTGTTCATGTATTTTAATTGTTGATTAACACTAATATGAACCTTCTGAAGCTAATGGTATACCTCAATTTCATTATCAGGCCCTATATCGTGATCCACCATTAACGTATTTTAGGGTTTCAGAAGCTTTGATTTAGGGGTTTACACATATGGCAAAATTGGACCCTCAAACTGGTACCATTGAATTCGTGACATGAAGACGAATCATTTGATTACCTCGCGCCCTTTTTATGTTTATCTATGTGCTAATCGCTATTTTCTGGCATTTGTTTTTGTGGGGGTTTAAAACCCCCGCTAATTGCTTGTATTACAGGTACAAAAGGAAGAAGATGCACACGTGTATGAACGTGGTTGGATGATTTGAACGTTGGCGCGTTTTTTGATTGTCTCAGCATAATGATTGGTTTTCATGTAAATTATTTGTATTCCATAATATTAACAAAGCGCGCAAATAGCTCAACTGGAAAAGCACTCACTTGGTAAACGTTGGGACCTGGGTTCGATTCCCAGGTCCCATATCATATTTCATGATTTTTTTCCATAACATGTTTCCACGCAGCGCTTCATCCAAGGTTCACCATACGCCTTCACATGCTGGCTTGCCACGTAATCATGATGACCAATCTGAAGGCTACAGGATGAGGACCATCATACGCCTAGGTCAACCACTTCACACGTGATCCCTGAAAGTCAAAAAGGCCTTGTTCTATTGGGCCAAAATACTTCAACTCACCTCCAAATTGGGTCAGACACCCCCATTGTTTGTATTCTTTTTTAATTTCCTTTTCTTTTCTTTTTAATTATTTTAATTGTTTTCTTTAAATTCCAATAATTAATTTTCATAATATGGAAAATCAGAAACTAAAATATGTCAATTAATTTATTTAGTAAATATTTTTTTGTAAATAAATTTTAACCATTATTTTAGTAAATTAGGTTTTAAAAACTTTAATATTTTTCTTAATGAATAAAATATGTAGAAATTAGGTTTTTTAACTTTTTTCATCCTTTTTCTTAATAAATAATTTTTTCTTATTATCATTATTATTAATTATTAAATATTTTTTGTAAATAAACATGTACATAAATTCTTTAGTAAATTAGGTTAAAACTTTAATCTTTTTCTTTAATAATTAAAAATATTTAGAATTAGAGTTTCTCTTCAATTTTAATTTATAAATACAAACAAAACCCGAAAAAAATATTCCTTTTCTCAATTAAATAATTAATTAACGTTTAATTTAATTTAATTTCAAAAGGGTTCAACGCCCTCGAACATTCGATTCTAACTTCTTTTCGCGCATTTATTTTTTATTTTTCTTTTGGATATTATGTAATTGCTCAAGCCATGTAATAGTTACTAGGTTTTACTTTCCGCCTTTTTATTAAAACGGGTCTTTGTTAATTTGGCGATGTATAGACCCGCGCCTTGTAATAGCGTAGGATTTACCTTTTCCGTCATTTAAATTTCCGCACTTTTAATTATAATTGCATGAAAGAATGTATGGCCTAAATTAAAAACAAGCGTAGATCACCATGATACCTGTACAAGATAAAACATAACATGAAACAACACACAAATTCACACACCACTCTTAGGGTACGCCTCACTGTTGCCTTGCTCTCGAAACGTGGTCGTCGAGTATAGGACGTTTTAGTAAGTCTTTATGTCCATGACATGACCCAGTTGCCTCGAAACGGTTGCCTCGGAAATTAAAAAGGATCAATGGCATAAGGGTAGCTTCTAAGGTGTCCTACTGTTGCTCTGGTGACCACACTGTCCCTAAACACGAATTGACCCGAACACCTCCAACGGTGGTGCTACCTACCTCTCAATGGTGGGATGGCACTACCTTAAGGACATTTACACAGCCTAATTCCTTAGGGTAGGTAGATGACTGGTAGATACTTGCTCTATTCAAAAACAATCAAAACTCTTTTCACACTGACACTTTTCAAAAAGCTTTCAAAACAATTTTTCAAACACTCTTGAGGACTGATACAAGAGTCGATCTGAAATCTTTAAACGAAACTTTTTCAAACCCACTCACAATTGAAAAGCAAACATTTTGAAAACACAATGAGCAAGTATCTAAGAGCCCATGGATAACCATGGATAGAAAGGGTGCTAACACCTTCCCTTTCTATAAATCTACCTCCCGAACCGAGAGACTATCTCATAAGGAATTTTGCTGTGCTTTTGTCCTGTCCATGTTGGAGAAAATAAAAGACGGTGACGACTCTTGCTTCTGCGACATTTCGTGAACCAGCGTTAAACAGTCAGTTCCAGATCCACCGATCACAGATGGCTTAGAGATACTCCAGATCCGGATGTTATTCTTTTGCCTATTCAGATTTCTCTCCAGAGATGGCCTAGAGATGCTCCAGATCCCGACGCTATTCTACTGCTTATTCAGATTCAAACTTCTAAAGACAACTTAGAGATGCTCCAGACCCGGATGCTATTCTATTGTTTAGTCCAGATTCATTCAAAAGATATTCCAGATACGATCCGGATTCGGATAATACTCTGTCACTCACTCAGATAAAATATGGATATACCCCAGACGCGTCGGTCATTCTACTATTTATTCAGACGTCAGCAATTAGATATAGACTAGATATGCTCCAGACACGGAAACTATTCTATTTCTTATTCAGATTTAACTATCTATTACATTTCCAAATGGCATCTATAAGCCCATTCCCGACAAGGTTCTGTCACATCTTCAGATGGCATCTATAAGTCCATCCTCCTATCCACTATACTTCCAAATGGCATCTATAAGCCCATTCTCGATATCACATTGCTGATATTCTACTATGCGAGTGCAAATTTCTGGGCACTCTAGTGTTCAATCATCTTCCACCTTCGGATCACGAAAGACACGCAAGCCAATCTACATCCTCATGTCTAAGAAGATTGAACAGGGGCAACTGTTATACCCCAAAATTTACCCTCCCATATTTCTCAAAACATTTCAAGAAAAATTCACAAGTCCAACCCGGCGCGTCATATTCAGGTGTTCTTTCACCAAGATATCTCTTATAACGTATTCTCAAATTCAGGTTCGGCTCAAGAGTCAATTCTTTAAAGAAGATATCTGAATGTGTGAGTTTTCTTGAAGAAATATGGTGAAAAAGTGTGCTGAAAGTGCAGTTTTTACGCGCTAAAAAATTCATAACTTGAAGATCGTGACTCGTTTTGAATCCGTTTCGGTGGCCAAAATTCCGTCTTGACATTATCTACGTTTTCATCTCTCACAGCTGGAAGCCAATTTCGATCAGAAGGTCTTCAAAAATGTGGATTTATCAAGTATTTTCGTACAGAAAATTTGTGACAGAAGTTTATTTGTGTCATGTTCAGAAAATCATAACTTGGTCGATTTTCATCGTATCGAGCTCGTTCTGGCGCCAAAATTTCACAAATTAAGTTGGCTACATTTTCACAGAAGGTGTTGAGTTCAAACACTATTCAAAAGACCTTCGTTTTTTGCTCAGAGTGCATGACACGCCAAAAATCCTGAATGCTGAATATTATTTCATTTGGGCCGAAACTTCGAAAATTCATAACTCGGTCAATTTTTATCGGATTGGGCTCATATTTTTACACAAGGTCACTTACTCAGAGATCTACAACTTTTCTTCAAAAGTCGAGACCAAATTATGCACCGATCAATACCAGTTTTTTATTGAAGAACGTGTCAGAGTCGACACTGGAGCCCAAAATAAGTTTGTCTGAGCTGAAACTTCAAAAATTCATAACTAATTCACCGCTTATCCGATTGAGCCGATTTTCGGACAGGAGTTAGTTCTTGATATCAGCTACATTTTGTTTTCACATTTCAACTTCAAAAATTGCACTTAAGTCCCTAAGATTTAGCCTGGAAAGTGACAAACTCAAGTGAACATTGGAGGCCCAATTGCACATTCAAAGCCCATTTTCTTTACCCTAATTTCCATTATATAATCACATTCTTTTCACACAAACCAAAAAGGAGAGGAGAGAAAAAAAACCTTGCCACAACACTGTCAGAATATCAAATTCTTTCAAGAACCCTAAAACCTTGAAATCCTTATTACAAATCCCTCTCTCACTACAAACAAGCCATCCTAGTTACAAACCAATATCTCACTACAAACAAGCCATCTCAGTTACAAACCAACACCTCACTACTTCTTCAGTAAGGGTAAGGCTGACTTGATCTCCATGATCAAAAGGGCATAAAAGCATTCATGTCACTAATTTTCCAGTAAGGGATCCCATGCAGGTTCATTAAGGAATGTTGAGGCCAGAACACAAATGGCCAAAAGCCAAATGGCCAAAATAGAACAGCTTACACATGACACCAATACATGGCGAGGCAGACATCTTGAGAATGTTAAGGAACGTTGAGGCCAGAACACAAATGGCCAAAAGCCAAAACACAAATGGCCAAAACAAAACAGTTTACACATGACCCAATAGTTGTTTCACCCCTCCAATCAGGCTCGTATACTCCTAAACTCTCTCTCTATTTGTATTATGTTCCTTTAATTAATCAATCGTTATTATTTTTATTAATCACTAACCAATTAACATTTTTTCCTAATAAAATAAAAAACACAAAAAATATTTTATTTATTAAAATTTACTTCATCACTTTTATTTTTGTAAATAAATTAATTTAATCAATTTAGCTTTAATTAGATTTAACTTTTAATATTTTTTGCAATATTTAAAATCAATTTAGAATATTAGGTTTTTATTAACATTAATTCAATTTATTTTATTTCTTTAAAAAACTCAAAAATCCAAAAATATTTTCATTATTTAATTTAATTTAATTGTTCATTTAATTTAATTCCATTTAATTCAAATATAACCAAAAAAATCACTTTCCTAAAAAAAGGGGTCAAAACCCCAAAAAACTCGCATCTGATTTAATTTCCCGCACGCGATCCATTTTTCCATATTATTGTACTTGCTTCCGGAATGTAATAACTTTAATTAGGACTTTATTTATTTATTGCTTTATTTTACTTTCCGCAATTTAAGTTAAAGGGTTTGTTTTTGGCGATGTAAATACCCGACGCCTTGTAATAGCGTAGATTCAATTTTCCGCAATTTACTTTCCGCAATCATTAACTGTTAATATGCATGAAAGATTGAATGACAAATAAAATCAATCCGTAGCTCACAAATGACATGTTCAAAGATAAATATAAACTGAAAAACAACACACAAGCACATGCCACTCCTAGGGTACGCCTCACTGGTTGCCTCGAACGTGGTCGTCAAGTATAGGGTGTTTTAGAGGTCGCCCTCCTGTCTAAAGATCCAGTCGCCTCGAAACGGTTGCCTCGGATAAAAAGGATCTAGGATATTAGGGTTACTTCTAAGGTGTCCTACTATTGCTTCGGTGACCACACATGTCCCTTAATCGAATTGACCTGAATACCTCCAACGACGGTGCTACCTACCTCTCAATGGTGGGATAGCACTGTCTAAAGGACTCTTACACAGCCTAATTCCTTAGAGTAGGTAGATCTCATGGGTACTTGCTCTTTTCAAAACAAAAAAAATATTTTTCACACTGACACTTTCAAAAGTTTTCCAACAAATTTTTCATACACTCTTGAGGACAGATACAAGAGTTACTTAGAAATTTTTCAACGAAACTTTTTTCAAAACCCACTCACTTTTGAAAAGCAAACATATTTTGAAAACATAAGAGCAAGTACCTAAGAGCCCGTGGATAACCACGGATAGAAAGGGTGCTAACACCTTCCCTTTTTATAAATCTACCTCCCGAACCGAGAAACATTCTCAAAGAAGGAATTTTGCTGTGCTTTTGTCCTTTCCTTGTTGGAGAAAATAAAAGACGGTGGCGACTCTTGCTTACCGTGACATTTCGCGAACCAGCATTCCAAAACAGTCAGTTCTATTTCCACCGATCACACAACCCCCTTACCTTGAACCTTTCCCCCTTTTTGGGTTATTCGCTCTTTTCGCATTCCTTTGGAAACAATAAAGCGCGATGACGATTTTTATTTTTGATTTGTATAAAGTCTAGTCAATTCAATGGCTTAGTCTTGAACATTTCTACCGCTGCAGAAAAATGGCGACTTCACTGGAGAAAGATTGACCTCTTGCTGGTCCATCCCTAAGTGGGTTGAGCCTATCTTTGTTTATATATGTATATGTGTTATTACTGTTTTTGTGTTATATGTTGTATATATGTTTGTCTGGATTTTCCTGGTTTTCAGGGTGCTTGGTGATTACTCATAAGTCCTATACCTAGACTTGGGCAAACTTTAAGATAGGACGGGCGGTATAGTTATGTTAACTTTGAGGGAGTAATTCCAAAAAAGGAGGCATGAGATCCCCCACTCAGTGGAGGCCCCTTTGACTGTAGTGTCGTTTACCGAGTAATCGGGAAGACGTACTGCTTTTGACCTGGGAGCCTGCTGAGACTGAGGACCGTAGAATACCAAACCCATCTTGGCCTTTTAGGTGTAGTGCGGAAGCTATGACGAAGTAATTCGAAAATAGTTGTCACGCGATACTATGCTCGGACGAGTATTTCTTGAGAATATTACTAATTACTGAGTTAATCGGGAAGTTGGTAATATCCGAAGGAAGGATGTAGACTCTGGGAACCTCTAGAACCTTGTTCGGTAGGTGATAACTTTTTAGGCCAACACCTTATGGGTAGTACCTTCGACCTCATGCTCGTGACGTTGAACCTATGAACCCTATATGTGTGATCTTGTGTGTGATTGTTGCATCATGCATCCACGCACTCATAAGCATCTTTTGAAGAAAAGAATATTTCAAGGGATTTAAAGGTTGACTATTTGTGAATATCTCAGGTACTTTTAACCATGGATTCTGGAAAGAGAAAGACCGGGAAATACAGTTTCAAGGATCCCAAGATAGATGAGCTGATCAGTCTAATTCCAGAGATTGAGTGTCCTGCAAACTTTCGGAAGAAGTATGGATCCATTATTCCACTCATGAAGCTGAAGATGAAGGAGGGTATTCTCTCGACCTTGGTCCAGTTCTATGATCTGGTATATCATTGCTTTACTTTTCCCGATTATCAATTGATGCCTACACTGGAGGAGTATTCTTATCTATTGGATTTACCTGTTACCGATCGTGTTCCTTTTACTGGTTTGGAGGGCGAGCCAAAACCACATGAGATTGCTGCTTTGATTCATCTGGGGAAGTCTGAGGTGGAAGCCCATATGACTACTAAAGGAGGGATTAGAGAATTATCGGCTCAGTTCTTATTGGAGAAAGCTCGTTACTTTTCCAGAATGAAGAGTACGGTTGCTTTTGAGGCCATCTTTGCTTTACTTGCTTATGGATTGTTCTTATTTCCTAATATGGACAAGTTTGTCAACATTAACCCGGTTCCTACACTGTTGGGTGATGCCTATTACTATGTTCATGTTCGGAGTTATTATCATGGGGGAATGATTATCTGTTGCATGCCTTTGTTGTACTGACGGTTCATCTCTCATATGCCTCAGTCTGATGCTTTTTGGGATGTCAAGAAGGAACCCCGTTGGGCTCCTAAGATCATGGTACTTACTCATTCGGATATTGATTGGTATCATCGAGCTTATCAGGATGTGGATATTATTGACAGTTGTGGTAGTTTCCCCAATGTACCTCTTCTTGGTACAAAGGGAGGAATTAACTATAACCTTGTTCTTTATGCACGGTAATGTTATACGTTGAATTGAGGTGTTGGTGAATGGTATTGCTTTATGTTGATTTGGTATGAAGTAGTGATTTTACATAAACTGATTTCGATATATTATTTATCATACGTTCCATTATAGTATTCGATATCTCACCCCTTCTGTTTGAATGTTACCCTTTGTTGGTAACGTGCAGGTAACCAAGAGGAGTAGCCGTTAGCGTTGTTAGTTCTAGTTTGGTGTCATTTTCTTTGATACGTAGCACTCGGGGGGAAATGAACGCTTGTTTTATTTTTGTTGTTTATTTATCGAAATTTATGTTGTTATTTGAGGAATTATCATATTGATGTTGTTTTATGATTCAAAAGATGCTATGCCTCATATGGAGAATTATTATGAATCTGTTGCGTGATTAATCAAAGTTGGTTTATGTTATAAAGACTATATTCATGAGTCATGTTCATTCCGCTTCTTTAAGTGTTATGTATCTATTCTAAAAGCATGAAAGGTTTATGTGTCTCTGTTGAATGTGTAGCATCCTGATTATTTTAGAAATTTTATACTCTAATTTTCCGTAAATTGCTTGGGGTAGAATTGGGGTGTTACATTAGTGGTATCAGAGCAGATCGGTCCGTCTGGTCAAGTTATCGAGTCGTAGTTGTTTAACAATCGAGTATTGTTAGTTTTTATTAACAGTTGTTTGTGTTTCAGTGATAAGATAAGATGGTTGGGAGGAATAATGTTGTGATTGATGCTGCTCTGCAAGAGATGGCTCAGGCTATGCAAAATCAGCCGAATGCAGACGAGAATGTCGGATCTCATAGTTTGGCGACTTTCTAAAGGGAGAATCCGCTGGTGTTCAAGGGTAGGCATGATCCTGATGGAGCTAGATTGGTTGAAGGAAATCGAGAGGATTTTCCGTGTGATGGATTGCACCCCGACATAGAAGGTTCAGTATGGCACTCACATGCTAGAAGTTGAAGATGATGATCGGTGGCTAGAAATGCGTGCAAGGTTGGAAGCTGCAGGTGAGGAAATCACTTGGATTGTGTTCCATAGGGAGTTTCTGAGGAAGTATTATCCTGAAGATGTTCGGGGTAAGAAAGAGATTGAGATCCTCGAGTTGAAGCAAGGGAACAAATCTGTCACTGAGTATGCTGCTAAGTTCATTGAGCTAGCTAAGTTCTATCCACATTCCAAGCTCTGGGCGCTTGCTTTAATCCATACAATGCTTTGTGTAATTTAAACACCATCCCTTCCTAGTTCTTTTTCTCAAATCCAAGAGGTTATGAAACGTACACCTCTTCTTGTAATAGACCATTCAGAAATACAGATTTTACATCTAAATGCATCAGAGGCCAATCCTGTTAGCAACTATTGTAATCACTAGTCTGATTGTTTCATGTCTTGCTACAGTTGCAAACACTTCAAAGTAATCTAACCCATACTTTTGTAGAAAGCCTCTTGCTACTAATCTTGCTTTGTGTTTACTAATTGATCCATTTGGCTTTAGCTTCTGCTCGAAAACACATCTGACGCTGATGACTTTCTTGCCTTTTGGAAGTTCTGTCAGCTTCCAAGTCTTGTTTCTCTCTATAGCATCAAGTTCTTCTTTCATGTCTGTAACCAAACTTGCTGCTTAAGAGCCTCTTCCGTACTCACGGGTTCAGAGTCTACTAACATTGCATACTGAATAACTTCTCCTTCAGAGTCTACTTCAGTGTCTTGCAACATGTCAAACTCTGCAAATCTTCTTGGGATGCTTCTGACTCTTTGTTGCCTCTGAACTAGACCTTCAGAACTTTGCACACCAGAACTTTCCCCTTCAGAAGCGCTTGCTTCAGAAATTGGACTTTCTCCAGAACCTTGACTGTCTTCAGAGTCTTGAAATTTCCCAGGGTATGAATCATCATCAGAGTCAGAGCCACTACCTTTATAAATACCATCATCAAAAGTTGGATCACCTCTGCCTTTGGAAGTTCCACTTTCAGAATCATGATCTCTACCAGAAACATGATCATCATTAGAAGTTTGTCCTCTATAACCTACGACTCTAGAGTTATCCCTTCTAGAAGCATGATCACCACCAAATTCTAGATCATCATCAAAATATGGATCAGAATCAGATTCACCATCTGACTCACCTTTAGAGTTTCCAGAGTCATCATCTTCTGACTCTTCTTCAGAAGCAGAATCTTCTTCAGACTCAGAATCACCTTCGGATTCTGACTTGTCTTCAGCTTCAGAGTCATCTTCTGACTCTAACTCGTCTTCAGAAACCTCAGATTCTGACTAATCTTCAAAATCTTCAGCATCATCTTTTGATTCTGACTCGTATTCAAAAACCTCAGATTCTAACTCATCTTCAAAATCTTTAAAGTCGTCATCTGATTCTAACTCAGATTCATATTCTGATTATGACTCATACAAAATCACTCCTTCAAAATCAGAATATTCAGAGTCATATTCTTCTTCTCCTTTAGAATCAGAAAATGACAATTTCACTGGTTCCTCATCAGATTCATAAGCCATAAATAGCACAGGTTCATCATCTGAATCTCCTCTGGCTATATTTTCTTCTTCTGACGTCCTTTCTTTGTTTGACCAACAATCTTTGGCATAATGACCAAAATTCCTGCAACAGTAACACTGAACATTCTTCTTGTCAGACTTCTCTTTTCCCTTCTGGACATTCTTCTGCCTATCAGAGTTTGAAGCTTCTAACCTTTGACCATTATTAGTTTTCTTCCTAGCTTCTTACCAAGTCCGCTTCTGATGCTTCTTACCAGAAGTTACCTTCAGAGCCTGCTGCTCTACTTCCCTCTCAGAAGTTCTTGCAGTCATAAGCAACTCATGCGCCTCTAGACTATTTTGCAACTCTTCAACTCTCATGGTGCTCAGATCCTTGGAATGTTCAATTTCTACCACAATGTAATCAAACTGAGAAGTTAAAGATCTCAAGATCTTCTCAATGATTGTTTGTTCAGAAAGGGTTTCTCCACAAGCTTTCATCTCATTAGCGATCAGAATCACTCTAGAGATGTACTCAGAAACCTTCTCATTGTCCTTCATGTTGAGATTCTAATTTTTCTTTCTGAGAGACTGAAGTTTCATCTTCTTCACTGATGCGCCACCACCATAACATATGACCAGTGTGTCCCATGCAACCTTCACTGTTTCAGAATCAACAATATTCTCAAACACATTAGCATCCACACATTGATGGATGTAGAACAACGCCTTTTGATATTTCTTCCTCAGTGCCTTTTGTGCCTCTGTTGCGTCAGTTTCTAACAGATTATAGCCATCGGTGACAAGATCTAACACATCTTGAGAACCAAATAACACGCGCATCTGGATCTTCCAACGATTCCAGTTTTTGCCATCAAATACTGGAAGCTTGGAATGAATATCGCTGCCGGTTCTATTCATCTTCTATCTTGTTCAATTTACGCAGAAACTCAATGAAAAAAACAATGTTTCCCAAATTCAAGAGTTTCTAACCAGGAGCTATAGATACCAATTGTTGGTGCACAGGGAAAAGATAAAAGAAAAAAAGAATATTTACTGACAGCTTCAAAATAAGAATTTACAATGAATTGTAATAACCTACTCCACTAGACTATTTATACACAAAATTAAATCTAAAATATATCTTCTAACAAAGATATAAGAAGATCTAAAATATATTCCTAAATATAAATTAATATCTAATTAATTATAAAATCTAAATTAATTCTAACAATAATCTGTTATCCACTTATTATTATGCACTCCTTTATATTATTGTGATATCTCACCCTTTCTCTTTGAATGTTGCCTCCACGTGGATAACGCACAGGTGATCCGCAGTGAAGGTGTGGATGAGTTTAGAAGAGAGTGCTCTTCTTTGTTGTTTTCGTCGATGTCAGTGTCTGCTCTGATATGTAACATTGGGGATAGAACGCTTGATTTGTTATGCTATGTTATTAGAGATTTTGTGATATCTCTTATGTTACAATTTTATAATTATTTTATAAAATGAATTATTTATGAATAAGTATTTCAATATTTAATTGATATTTCCATTGCAATAAAATGAAGTTAAATTTGATGGAGTTTATTATTTATTAGTATTAATAATTTTAAAAATTGTATGTGTTACATATTACTATAATAAGAGTAGGTTGTTGTTTGATGAATGTGACAACTTAATTGAGTGAAGTTTTAATTTACTATGATTTTCGTTATAATAATTCAAGAAAAATTAGGGTTTTACATAAAACATATCTCTCTCTTAAAGCATGGGTGAAATAGACTAAATGACTTGTAACTTCATCTAAAAAGGAAACAAGGACATTGACATCAACTTGGTGAATATAAATAAGATTGTGCGCCTTGAAAACAAGGGGTGGTATGAGAGTCTAAACAACTAGGGATGTCAACATTTTTATCCCTGTAATGCAGTATGAAACATGCTGCAAGTAACACCTAAACTCTAAATTGATTTTCTCTCTAATAAGTATATATATGGTGCTCACATTTTATCTCACATTGTTAATGTTGGCTCTCAAGCTAAAATAATGCTAAAATATGAGATGATTTTGTTTAAATGGCGGGTTTTGGGCCTTCGTCGTTCTGGTATAATCACCGGTCTTCTATTTGTTTGGTTGCTCCCATTATTTTATGTTGATTTTCATAGTCCGCCTCTAATTATGAAAGAAATTTTCTCAATCAGATCACCTTACCTCAACCTCATGTATATCAAACTACCCCTAAATGTTACCTCTAAAGTTACTAGCAATAATCTCATCTTCAAAAATAATACTGAAGACTTCTTCATTTGATCGATCACGCTAATGAAAACTACAAAACAAAAAATGTCTACCTGCGACTCCTTAAAAAAAAGTGACAAAAACCACTAATCACACACAACTTGATAACATTATTAGTTCTGGATAAGAAAGATTCACATCCCGGAAAAAAAATTCACATTCTGGATAAATTAGTATGTTAATAATTAACTCATAAATGGCATGTCATATGGCCGCAATAATAATTTTATAGAAGTAATTCAATGGATTTAGAGAATCAAAATCTCTACCAATATCACTCAGAAAGCCATCTTCTTGTATCGCCTTACCTTAGAAACTCGTCACATGAAGGACACGTTCCCTAATTATTTCAGTAATCCTTAACGTGGACACATAAACGGAGAGACACATTTAATACAACATAGTCAACCACCATTGCACTATCATAAAAGTTGATATAAATTAAACTGGAACCTCTACTAGTGGAGGTTATATTAGTATCATCTACAACTCTTTTGGAGCTTATCTAGATATTGACCTGATCTTAAAACATTCTTCAAGCAGAACCCCATGCCATCAACATACACATCTTCGTTGCTATTAAAAAAAAGTTCAACGATTTAATTTGCCACATTGATTCTTTCATCTACATTAACCTTTTCAAAACTCATACCAACAAGTACTACAAATTTTCTCTTTTCATGCCCAAGTTTGGTGCCCCATCTAACATGTATTTTTTTTGTTCATGCCTCTCCTTCATCGGGTTTTAGTCTCATTCTTGTAGTTGATGCTACTACCTTCGTGTGTGTAGAGTGAGGATCAACTTATTCAAGTAGTAACTTTTACTTGAGTTACCCTCTTTAACAACTTTGTATGGACATTAAATTTCATCAATTCAGTCGTCAACTAATAGCTCTTATTGAGTATATCAAATCTATAATGTTTGTAAAAATTAAAAAATATTAGATAAGCTATCAAAAAAGTTCAATTCAACTTATCATATGATTTTAAAATAAACAAAATATTGTCTATAATATCTTATAGCTACAGAAATATGATTTTATGATTTTTTTATATGTATGATCATTAAAGTAATATCAAAACATTCAACAGTTTAGTTTTAAAAAAACATTCAACATTTGAATTTAAGAAATCTAATGTTTACAAAGAGTTAATGTTGAGAATTTGTTCCATCTTCTATTTCGATTTATTTCTTTTCTTTCTTCAAAGTACCGACATGTATCATTTCTTCTCTTGAATTTTTATTTAATGTTTTCTTTTGAGGAGGTACGAAATACAAGAGGAAAATAGCGTTGATTGATTGTGATGCAATTTGTTTGAGTAAGGAGAATGATGTGGTTGGGTGAGAAGGTTAAAGGGGTTTAATGTGGCTTTATTGGGGAAATGGTGTTGGAGGATGTTGGAGGAGAGGGATAGTCTTTAGTATAGGGTATTAACTCATCGTTATTGGGAGGAAGGGGCGGTTGAGGTATGATGTAGTAAGAGGATATGTATGGTGGCAGAATGTGAATCGGATTAGACAAGGGGTTGGGATGCTTGACAGGGGGTGGTTGCTCAGTAATATTGATCCCTTAGTAGATAATGAGGTTAATTCTCTGTTCTGAGGAGATCCTTGGTTGGACTGAGGGGTGTTCATGTCTAGATTAAGTAGACTTTATAAGTTATCTGTGTATAAGGATGCAACTATAACATACATGTTTTTCCTAGGGTGGGGGTGGATAGAGAGGCTTGGAGGTGGTGTAGGAGGTTGTTTGCGTGGGAGAAAGAATTAGTGGGGGAATGTATTTTGTTATTGGATTCTATTGTTTTGCAGGACTCTGTTGATGATACTTGGGTGTGGAGACTTCATTCCTCAAATCGTTATAATGTGAGTAGTGCGTATCATTTCTTAATGAAGTCGGTGGATGCTCAACGTAAAGGAGAATCTCATGTTTGGTGGACAAAAGTAGTGCCGCTCAAGGTGAACTTTTTTGTTTATCGATTATATTGTAATAGACTACCGACAAAGGATAACTTGGTTAGGAGAAATATTATATTAGCAGAGGATTAAACTTACCCAATTGCGTGTAGTCAGAATGAAACCCGAGAGCATTTGATATTCGTTGTGATTTTCTTGGTAAACTTTGGCCCATTGTTGTCTGGTTGGTTAGGATTTTCGTTGATTTTTCAGGGACACTGTTGGGATCATCATGATCAATTTGTTTCTTTGAGTGAGTGGGCTAAAAATTACAAATATGTCTTTCATATTATTTGGATAGTTGTAGTGTGGGTAGTTTAGAAAATGAAGAATCAACAAGTTTTTCAGAATAAGAATCTGTTGTTGATAACTTTTTGTGAAAATGTGAAACTCCAATATTTCTTGTGGTTGAAATCTTACTTGCCAGTTTTTGAATTTGATTATCAGATTTGGAGAGTTAATTTGTTTCAATATATTACAAGTTTTGTCGTTTAGTTTGAGTTTTTGGTCGTGTTATTGTCTTTTTGATCTGAATGATGTTGTAACTTACTTTTTGTAATTCTTCTCGTACGTCTTGTATTTGAAGAACTGTTTTGTGTTTAATATATTTTTATCTACTTAAATTAATGTTTATAAAGAGCTATTAAACAAGGTAATTCAAAAAATAATTATTTTTCAGAAATAAATTGATCTCCAATCATATATTAGCTGTCAACGATAAAAATGAAAGTACATATTACCATAAAAAGAAGAAGAAGAATAATACATTTTTAGGCTTAAATGCAGTTTGGACCCCCTTATTTACATTTTTATGAACTTTTGAACCCTCATTTTCAAAATTCAGCATTTTAGTCCCCAAACGTACTGTTTTTTGACATTTTTTTAGCTCCCCTCCAAAAATGCATATGTGGCACATAAAAATACTGAGCTGTTAAAATCCTTGGTGCCATGTATTTTAAGCCAAATCCTCTCTTGCCCTAAGTTCATTCTCTATTACCCTAATCCTTTCATGCCCTAATAATCTCTCTCCCAACGATCTTCCTACTGTAAACCTTAAATCCTCTTCATCTTAGTTCTTCAGATTCATTCTTCAAAGATCTTCATCTTCCACCATTCGTCCATGCAACAACGAAGATGAGGAACATTCCACCAATTACACCGTGTTCGATAAGAAAAAAATATGTTCGTTTCTGTATGAGGTATGCTCTTTGAACTCGTTATCTTTCCTCATCTTGTTTTCACCATGTTTTATACGGTATTCTGATGCAAATTTTGTTATTTATTTAGACCATCTCAAAATCATTGCATTAAGATAAGATTTCATCATATGGGAAATTTAGTAGAAAGTCCTGTTAAATGGTATGTTGATGGATTAGTGTATGAATTGGATTTGAAGTGCGATACAGACTACATGTCGTATATGGATTTAGAAAATATGATAAAGGAGGAGGGATATATGAATATCAAGTGTATGTGGTATTGGAACCCCAAGTATAGTTTTAGCCGTGGCCTTAGACCCCTAAATTGTGATAGTGATGTTCTTAAGTTGGCAGAGGATATTAAGGGTTTTAATTTGGTGGATGTGTATGTTGAGCACTCAATAGAAGTGACTCATGTTGAGGATAATATTGATGGCTGTCTAAACTATGTTGATGATGAAGTTGACTCTGATGTTGAAATTACAAGTAATCATGATGAGGCTGAAGTTGAAGTTGGAAGTGAACCTATTAAGGCTGAAGTTGAAGTTGGAAGTGAACCTATTGAGGATGAAGTTGAAGTTGGAAGTAAACCTATTGAGGCTAAAGTTGAAGTTGGAAGTAAACCTATTAGAATGGATGACGGTGATGATGATGATGACTATATTGTAAGTGAGGGTGAGATAAGTAGTTCTAGTCATGAGGATAACGAGCATGATGCTGAAAGTGAGAATGTTAAAGAGCATGTAGATTTGGATTGGATAACTGTCATTCATTATGATGATGCTGGTGATAAGGCTATAAATTCTGAGGATGATCCTGATTTTGATGTGTTGCATACACCTAATGAGAGTTGTAGTGATGAGGAACAAGATAAGTTTCCTTCTTTTAAAAGTGACTCCTCGAAGTTTGAGTTAGGTATGGTTTTTAATAACAAAGAAAAGGTTCATGAGGTTGTGGCAGACTATGCTTTGAAGATGAAAAAAAATGTTTAGATTAAGAAAAATTATGCAAAAAGGATGGTGATGAAATGTATAGAAGACTGCAATTTTCACATGAGGGTTAGTTAAAGGGTTGGGAATCAATTTTGGCAAGTAGTTAATTTAGTTGATGAACACAACTATTCTAGAACTCCAAATAACAGGCAAGCAAAGACTACGTATTTAGCTAAGCAGTTTGGTAACATTCTAAGACACAACCCTGATATGAAGCCAACGGGATTGATTGCTCAAGCTATTGGTAGATGGGGAGTGAAGTTGTCACATGATCAGGCATATAGAGCTAAAAGAAAGGCTATAGATTTGTTACAAGGTGTTTTTATGGATCAATTCAACCATTTGAGAAGTTATGCCCAAGAGTTACTGAAATCTAACCCTAATAGCAGTGTTGTGATAAGATGTTCTCAGTCAAATGAAGGCCATGTGTTTGAAAGGATTTATGTATGTCTAGAGGCTTGTAAATATGGTTTTACAAATTACTGTAGGCCATTGATTAGTTTGGATGCCTGCTTATTGAAGGGTGATTTTGGAGGGCAATTGATGGGTGTTGTTAGAAGAGATGGAAACAATAAGATTTTTCCTATTGCTTATGCGGTTGTGGAAGCTGAGACAAAGGATTCTTGGGATTGGTACATCAAACTTCTATTGGAAGACTTGGAAGCTATAAACAAAAGATCTTATGTTTTTATTTCTGACCAACAAAAGGTAATGCTCTAGTTATTATTTTCTGACTTGCAATTAATCATTAGTCTTGTTTGTAACATTGTAATTATCTTGTTTGTATATTAGGGATTGGTACCAGTAATTCAAAGTGTGAGCGCTCATGTTAAGAAACGCCTTTATGCAAAGCACCTATATGGGAATTGGAAGAAGAAAAATCTTGGGCTTGAATTCAAAAAGGTTATGTGGAGCGCAGCAAGAGAAACAACTGTACTAGAATGGGAAAGGGAAATGGCAAAGATGAAGAGTATGAAACCATATGCATGGAAGGAAATGGTGGATATCCCTGCACATTATTTGAGCCGATCTCACTTCAAAATATATTCCAAATGTGATCTTCAGGTAAACAACATGTGTGAGGATTTTAATAGGGATATTATATAATACAGTGATAAGCCAATCATCACTTTGTTGAAAGGAATTAAGCACTACATTATTAAGAGGATAACTAAGCAAAAGGAAGTCATGAGTAACTACAGTGGTGACATATTCTCTAGAATAGAACTGGTGCTTGAAAAGAACGAGAATAATGTAGATCATTGGACTTCTACATGGCATGGTGATGATGATATGACACTATATGGTGTTACTAATGGAAGAGACACATATGTTGTTAATCTAAAGAAACATACTTGTGCATGTAGGAAATGGGATTTAATTGGCATCCCTTGCAGTCATTCTATCACATGTATATGGAAAATCAAGAGAAAACCTGAAGAATGTGTTTCTCAATATTACAGGTATCAATTAAACACTAACTGGTTTATGTTAATGGCAATCTGACTGATTTATGTTTAATTGCAACCTGGCTTGAAATCTGACTTGCAGGAAGAATAATTTCAAGAACATTTACTTACACATTATTTAACCTACTAATGGTCCATAACTGTGACCTTTGAATGAGCAGTCCATTATGAATTCACCTGTTATGAGAAGGGCTATAGGTCATCCAAATAAAATGAGAAACAAGGCTAACGATGAACTAAAAAATCTGCATGTCCTTCCTAAAAGACTGGAAACTGTCACATGTCATAAGTGTGAAGAAATGGGTCACAACAAAAAAGTTATAAGGGAAAGAAGGTTGCTGAACGAGCCATTCCAAAAAGTGGAAATAACAAGAAGTCTAAAAAGGGTGGCCAAGGAAAGAAGAAAAAACAACTCAAGTTGAGATTAGAAGCTCATCACAAGCCCCTCCACCTACACAACCATCTCAGTAGTAGTTTTTTTATAAATATTTGTTGTTAGTTTGAGTACCTTTTGTAATGTAATGCTCAAGCACTATGAGCAATGATCAAGTATCTTTTGTTAGTTTGGGTACCTTTTGGTTAACCAGTAATGAACAAATACCATGGTTAAGTTGTAATGTTATTATGGTATTATGATTAATGAACAAGTTTTATGGTTAATCTGTGTTGTTATTTTGGTACATTTTGTTATCTGTCATGAAAGCATTAATAAATTGGTTGTAGGATATAACAAACTATTATCTATTATCTGTAACTTCAAATAAATTTGATCTGTTATCTGTAGGATATAAGAAACCATTCAAGATGACCTATAATGAACATATAAATCTTGATACATTTGGAACAGTATTGATATAACTGATACAGGAAGAGACAAAATGATATAACATTCATATAAATCTTGATATAACAAACTGAAATTACATTTGGAACAACATTGATATAACTGATACAATTGGAACAAGATATTATACAACATTAATATAAATCTTGATATAACAAACTGAAAATACATTTGGAACAACAATGATATTACATTAACTGATACATTTGGAACAAACTGAGACAAAACGTTGAACAACATTTGACATCCTAATTCATTAAAATTCCTACAACTAGTCCTACTACCAACACAACAATTATAACAATCGATAACTTTAAATACTTGATCTCATTCTTCAAATTCCTGATCTTCCTGTTCAATTCATCTTATTGGATCTTCCCTACATCAATTTTGAGCTCTGCAATATTCAGTCTCTGGTTCAATGTTGAAATCATGTCTTTTGCTCTAAGGCACATCTCTTCATCATACCAAACAAAATGATTGCATCACTTATACCCCTGAGTCTACATGAATTTACAGAAGAAATTTACAACAATTCTCAGTGATAACTGGTGAAAATTACAGATGAAATTTAGATAAATTTTGATAGCTTATAACCTTGTACATTTCATACCCGTAAAAACGACGTCCTGGGTTAGCATCAGTCCATGACGTCATCAACGGTGCATCGAGACCACATCTACATTCTCCATAGACGGAGGGAGACTTGGTTCGACTACTTGCTTCAGAATACTGAGATATGGTAACTGAAGAACGAACGAAGCTGAAGAACGGTGGAAGATGAAGATCTTTGAAGCTGAAGAACGAACGGATTTCAAGAGCGAACGAAGCTGAAGAACGATGGAAGAACGAACCAATCTGAAGAACTAAGATCGTTGCGCAAGAGAGGATTTCTCCAGGAAAGGATTAGGGCAAGAGACGATATGGTTTACAGGAGGAAGATCGTTGGGAGAAAGAGAGGATTATGGCAGGAAAGGATTAGAGTAATATAAAATAAACTTAGGACAAGAGAGAATTTTACTTAAAATACGTGGCACCAAAGTTTTGAACAACTTAATATTTTTATATGTCACATATGCATTTCTGAAGAGGGCTAAAAAAATGACAAAAAATATGTTTGAGGATTAAAATGCTGAATTTTAAAAACTAAAACTCAAAAATTTATAAAAATATAAATAAGAGATCAAAACTGCATTTAAACTTATATTTTAATAGAAATATAATCTATTATAGTCATGAATATAATATAAAAAAAAAAAAAATTGACCTATTTTATTATAGGCATTTTATGTCATCATTTACAATTCTAATACTAACTAAAACACGTCTCTTTCTCTTTACTTCCTATTTACTATTTTCGTTCTTTTAATATATATTCCTTTTACTTCAGTTCCTCTCCATTTAAAAAAAATCCAAACAGCACTAGGATCACTAATTGGGGTTGATTGATAGTGATACAGTCTGATTCTGAACAGTAGTAGTAACAATAATGAAGTGAGGACAAAGAAGAAAAAATCTTCTTTCCCTCTTCATTTTCTCCGCTCCCAATTTACACCTTCTCTGACACACACCATTTTCCTCCTAAAAAAAAAAAAACCATTTTTCAACTGTCGGTGATCCACTTCATCTTGAACCAATTCATTCACATTCACACCATTCTCGAATCCCAAATTCACAGAAAAAAGCCGCAACAATGTCATCATCAACAAAACAACCGCACTACGCCACAAGCGGCTTAGTAATCGGTTACGCTCTCTGCTCAAGCTTGCTAGCAATAATCAACAAATACGCCATCACACAGTTCAACTACCCCGGTCTCTTAACCGGTCTCCAGTACCTCACTTCATCTCTCGGCGTTTACCTTCTCGGAAAATTAGGGTTTCTTCATCACGATCCTTTCACTTTCCCGATCGCCAAGAAATTCTTCCCCGCCGCACTCGTTTTCTTCCTCGCTATCTTCACCAACACCAATCTCCTCCGTCACGCTAACGTTGATACCTTCATTGTTTTCAGATCTCTTACTCCTCTCCTTGTTGCTCTCGCCGATACAGCTTTTCGAGGTCAAAATTTGCCTTCTAATCTCACTTTTTTCTCGCTTGTTGTTATTCTTGCTGGTGCTGTTGGTTACGTTGCTACCGATTCGGGTTTTACTCTGACTGCTTATTCTTGGGCTTTTGCTTATTTGGTTACGATTACTACTGAGATGGTTTATATTAAGCATATGGTTATGAGTCTTGGCTTGAATACTTGGGGTTTTGTTCTTTATAATAATGTATTGTCTTTGATGATTGCTCCGTTTTTTTGGTTTCTTACCGGGGAGAATTTTGAGGTTTCGAATGCCATTAATTCGAGTACCGGGAGTTTGTTTGAGTTGAATGCGGTTCTTGCGGTGGCTTTGTCTTGTGTGTTTGGTTTGCTTATTAGTTTCTTTGGATTTGCTGCGAGGAAAGCGGTTTCGGCGACTGCTTTTACAGTTACTGGAGTTGTGAATAAGTTTCTAACTGTGGCGATTAATGTGACGATTTGGGATAAGCATGCTAGTCCGGCGGGTTTGATTTGTTTGCTTTTTACTATAATTGGAGGAGTTCTTTATCAGCAATCGGTGACTGGGAGTGGTTCGCAACAACGGGAGGCTGTGGTGGTGAGTAAGCAGGCTGATATTGAGAGTGATTTTGTTGGTGATGGTGATTTGGAAGATGAGAGTGAAGTAAAGGGTAAACTTGCTTCTTTATGAGTATTTTGTATTGTTATTTGTTTCTAGTTAGTACTTGATTTGGTGTTTAAGGTGTAATGAACTATGAATGTTGTCTTTTCTTAACAACATTAGGAAAATTTTATATAGCACGAGGTATTATTTTCGTAATGATTCGAAATATAGTGTCTTAGAATCATGAAATGGCAGGTATAAGATGAGAAACTATTGGTGTATGCTGTGTTTTGCATATGGAACAGACTTTATGCTTGTTTGTAGGCAAGGGTAAGTGTAAAACTTGTTTTGCCTCTAGCAATCCACGTGGGAAGTGTGAGTATATGAGTATGAGTATGAGTATATGAGTATGAGTATGACGTGTTTCCAATAGGCGTGGTATTATATAATTATTTGTCCTGTCATATTCGAAATCCAATTGACACTACTACATAGCAGATACGTTTGAAATATCATTCAGAAATGTCAACATATTGGTTTTGGATGGTAACAACAACAAAACATTTCCGAAAGAAAGAAGAGATAGCAAATGTAAATTAGTATTTTGAAATGTTGGAACAGTTTCATTTCTCTGTTATTCAGTCATTATATAGTTATCTTGCCTGCTTGCTACAGAATTTATATATAAAAAACAAAAAACTTGTAGTCACTGTTGCTCCCATTGCTAAAATGTTTTTCCTTATCCTCATTACAGTTTGATGCACAACATGCTTTGTGTACAGCAATCCAGAATGTGAGGTTCATTTTTTTTTTAATAAGTAATTTGTGCCTAGCATGATTCGAACCTGAGACCTTGAGGGGAGCAGACCCTCAAGATCCAGAATGCGAGGCTCATTTAATGTGACTACTTTTAGCAATTTCCTTTCTCTTGAACATGTTTTGGCATTCAATTGAGTACTTTGTTAGAAGAATGACCTTGTCTTCATTTCGTGTTCACAGTGTGATTTAGACTAATAAACCAGTTCAATTAGTAGAGGGTTGTTCAAATTGTAGTTGTTCAAATTAGTTTAATTTCATATTCCACTTGTTTTCGTTCCTTAGGGTATTTTGAATTTTGTTGGCAAATGTTGTTTATTATAAGGATAATACAGTTTTTAGAAGTTAACTTCTTTATTGATTTTGTTTTCCTTTTTCCTTCTCATTTAGATTCTTAGAATCAACAAGATTATTCAGTGTTTTGGATATTGTCATCTAAACTGGGAATTTTTACACCTAGTTGGGATTTTTCACCGTTAAATTTGCTTTGAAATTGTTGTATGTTTTTAGTCTCTCTCATTTGTTTCCGAGATCTATATATGTTATACTGCGGTGCTGCTTTATTTTTAACAGAAGAGAATCAGTAGCCTTCTCTTCAATACCTGACTGAATTTTGACTGCAAATCCTGTGGTATTAGATTGTCTTGATGTTGCACAAATAGCTTCAGTTGTAATGTTAATTTATTGCTCATGTCGATATTAATGACGCTAAGACCAATTGTGATGATTTTTTGTGTATATACTAGTTTTTAAAACAATGGACTCTACTCTGTAAAAGGTTAGGCGTATTTGAGAAATCAAAAGCATGTAATGTTTGAGAAGTGGAAAACAATAGATCTCTATTTTGACTAAATGTAGGAATTACTTTTCATCTTATTCAGTATTTTCGTAGGGATATTCTGGGTTTCCACTAATCGCGGACTCATGGTGGTCTAATACTCTAATATAAAAACATGTTCCTTCTAGTGTCAATAATTCAACACACCATGTGTGGTTTATTCACTTATGTTGCAATATTTGAATTAGTTTTAAATAAATTATGAGTTATGATTTCATTGTTAATTTAAACAAACAACACCAGCATAAAAATGACCGCATCCGGCATAGAGATATTGACATTGTTAATTTAAAAAATATAGACACATACACTAATATAATTTTTTTATATGTTATAATTTAATTAAATAAGAACATTCTCTAAAAATTAAAGTAAGAGATATTGACATTGTTAATTTAAAAAATATAGACACATACACTAATATAATTTTTTTATATGTTATAATTTAATTAAATAAGAACATTCTCTAAAAATTAAAGTATGTGTATAAATTTGGTTCATTACAAAAATGCTTTTAAATAAATAAGATAATTTTTTATTTTCATTATGTTATAAAATGTAATATATTTAACTGTTCCATTGATTATCATTATTTCAACGCATTTTTAATCCAATAAAGTATCTAACGTGTGCCGTAATAAAGAGAGAAAAGTAAGAAACTTTGTCTTGTGTAATACTTCTATCAAATTTCAATGTGTGTGACAGTCAAAAACGTTTTATTTAGAGTTGTAAGGTCCAAATAACGCGCAAAGAACAAAGTGTTGCTTTATTGAGATGGTAAGGTCCTAATATTAACTGATGAAGAACAGAGTTAAGGAATCGTTTGTATGCTTTAAGAGAGAATGGCAGATTTTCTAACCAATTGCGAAATGATGAATGTCGTAACCATTTTGATCCCGTCCTGCACATACTTCTCAAAGTTTGAAGCCTATAAGGTTAAGATAATAATCGTCTTTAAGCAGCCAATAATTTCAACATTACCTTTGGTTAATGACTAGAAAGCCAAAGAAACTAAAACTAGGCTGTGTCAATAATTTCCAAGCAGAGTATTATACTATCTGAACATGTTGGGTTAGGTTGAACTAAATTTCTCACCTACAATCAATTCCCTTTTCCTACATACACGGCAGCATCTCTACTTGGAAACCATCATATACTGCACTCCTCATTCAACAGTAAAACATTACTTTCTTGACCTTCTCTTTTAGAGCTGGTAGTGGCCGGACCGACTCGATATTCGTTCTTGTAGCATGTGATTTTGCATTTTCATGGATCAGATTCCATGTAGAATCTAGCTCTGTAAGCTGCCAGATGCGCATAATACACAGGAGGCACTGCACACATCATTTGAATCAGAATCCTATATATAGAAATTTTCATGTACTTGTCTTCAAACAAGAAACAAAAATTTACCTACAGAAACAGACCGCGTACATCTCGCATAACTGTCATCAAAACATGACGAGATTATTTCATCTAAAGAATAGAGAAATATATTTTTGAGATGAAAGAGTTTATTTACATACGTGTAGCACAAGTTGTTAGTTAAAGACTGAATCTCATCGGCACTGAAGTTGTTGTCGTCCCATATAACATGATAATGAGCTGCCCTACTTGTACCCTGAAAATTCCATTAATGTTAGTTAATCCAATCCAATACTATCGTATTCTTCCAAACGTAACGACGTAGATGTCATTGTCATACCTGAATTCCTGCATGACTGCACAAGTAGAAATCAAAATCCGTAGGATGACATATCTTTGAATCCACCACGGTACCTACATTAACCAGTTAGAAATGTTTCAACTCCTGCATTAATAATCACAGTTCTGTCCATCTACCCCATCCCTGTAAAATATTATCCGATGTGGTTTTTTTCCTGCCTCCTTCTTAAATGAGAGCAAGAGCTCTCTGCAGCAGCACAGAATGTTATAATCCAAATAAGCCCGCAAAATTTTGATTTTAGCAAATGTGTTGCTAAGTTACCTGATCATGCTGCCATAAACGGTCCCATGCTGTGGATCGTTCCAACATTTGAAAAGATCTTGAATATGTTCCTCGCTAGGAGTCTGAGCAGATACCAATCCTGCATATTTGCTCACCCCTGGCCAATCTTGCGAGGCTACAACCTGAATAACAATAATCACAATAGATCAAACTTAGGACGGGTGCTATCAGTTATAGGAGTTTGGAAATGCTTACAGCTGCGATGGATGGACAAACATCCTCTGGTTTTAAGGATGAGCTACATCAGCGCCAAAAATTATCGTTGGAATGTCGCTAACCAATGGAATCTTGGAACTCATCGCATCCATAAGTACTATGTTCCTTCCTCCCATCTAGAGTATACATTGCATTTATATAAGAAAATGAACATTAAGTGAAAAATGGAAATATAGAAGTGATTGTTCCAACGTAGAAAGAAACTAAGGTGATAACGATTGTTTAAATTTCGTATTACAAACCTTGACATTGATCTTGAATGCTATATTTTCCAAATACTGTCTACCAATCTTGAATACGTATTTTGTAAGACAACATTGGGAAATCAGCCCGAGATCTGTTTCGCAGATTTTTTTAAGATCACCTGCAGCAAGAATTTGTTTCTTCAGGCGCAAGCACAAAATGTGAAAAACAAGTGTTCGCCACATGTTTTCTGATAAAGATCAGAAGAAGCAGATTTGCTAGAAGAAGAAATTTCTTAGAATTTTTTAGCGTCGTACCATAGAGAGAGCCGTTTCTGTCAGGAAGAATAGCAATGAGCAACTCGAGCTCTTTCCCACCAAGTTTATTTCGGGAAACAAAATATACATGCTCCAAGGCTTTCTTAACCATGTCTGGTCTTGCTGAATGAATATACAGGAATCACAGGTTCCTGACTAAATTCCTGTGAAAGGATAGAAAAATTATGTATAAACAACGGTGTATACTTCGTACCTCTAACATGGTTATAAAACTAAAAATAAAAAGTTGTAAGATAAAACCAAAATTTAAGACTTTACCATGCCTGATATTTGGCACGCCTGAACTAAGTTTTGGCAAAATGCATTAGCTAGTTTTTCTTGGACATTTCTTGAGAAATTGATACATGCCCAATTTGTTACTTTGCCTCCATTTATAACTTTCTGCATTAAAATAACAAGAATGAAAATCCACTTTTAAAACAAGCTATAATCTGTGTCTGTCTAAAGCTAACCTTGTTATTCATGTTCCACTGACCAATTTGTGGCAGGATTTTGTTCTCTCTTCCAGTGTCATGATATTTCAACTATGAAGAAAGAGGCAAAATTTACTATTATTAGTAGAATGCCAAAAGATAACAAAAAATGATGAATTCAACAATAGGAAAAATCACCCAAGGAGCAGGAAAGACCCGAGCCTCAA
Organism: Vicia faba; assembly: GCA_948472305.1. Lineage (NCBI taxonomy): Eukaryota > Viridiplantae > Streptophyta > Magnoliopsida > Fabales > Fabaceae > Vicia > Vicia faba. The sequence continues at coordinate 1,182,004,248 of OX451739.1, read as the reverse complement.
CTGATGCAAGCTTGTTGTCTATGCTGATACCAAACTCCTTTGCATAAGGATTACAGTTATAATCATTTTGATGAATCGTCTATCAGTTAAAAACAAGATCAACACCAATACATGAGCTATTCATTTCACAATTGACTCAAACCTATGCAGTAACGACACTTCAAATTGTAGGCGTGTCTGCCACATTATTATAATATCTAATGCTTGTGCTTCATAGACTCGAACGAAAAAATGACAATAACCTGTAGAATTTCACCCTCCCTTCCATGTGGTCTCTGGCACGAGACCTTTAGCAGAGAAGTTATTTGCTTCTCATTAAGCCCTTTTGAATATCTCTGACCTCCAACTATCTTGCATACCTAGTACAACATTCACATAAGCTTTTAATGAATATAAAAAAAAAAAGTAAAAAGTTTGAACAAATTCAAACAAAAACATAAGCTTATACCTCCATAGGCAAATAGTTCAACTTCTCTTTGCTTCCTACTTGAAGGCAAGGTAAATGGGGATACATGATTGTATATTCATACTTTTCTTGAAAGTAATCAATTACTGATTGCATGTTCATTTGCTTATCCAAAGGGAAACTATTCGAAGGAAACGATAAAAAAAACCATTACTTCAAATGTGAAATATGTTAAATTCGCGACTTTTTGTAATGACAAAAACTACAAAATCATACATGAGTTCCCTTGTAGGTTGTGATGTCAATCCTGTTATCTTGTACTTCCTTCTCACACTTCCTCTATATGTAATTTCTACTTTCACACCTCTTAAGGCTTTCTTAGTCTGCTTGAGTCAGAAACTAGTGCTTAACTTTTGAAGATGATTTTACCTAATAACTGAAAGCAATGAATTCTAGTTGTTGCCATAGTAAAATAAATTTCTTACCTTGATGCGTTCTGCGTCTGGCAATGGCGTTAAGTGCACATGTTTTCCTAATACTTGAGCTACAAAGTCAATCACAGGGAGTGGTTCGATAAACGCCGTGGATGACATGTCTATTGGAATACTATTTATTAATAGTCATTTTATTGCTGTATATAAGGATATAGCTTAGATAGAATAACAGAATCATATTCTGTTATTCTATCTAAGCTATATCCTTATATACAGCAATAAAATGACTATTAATAAATAGTATTCCAATAATGTCTGTCAGAAAAAATAAATCAGAAGAAAATCATTGAAATGCAGCTTCAATTTAGGATAAATCATGTGAAGAACCCGAGTTCGAAGATTGACTAGAACTCTCACCAACATTAAGTGATAATCCCATCTGACTTCTGAGTAGCCTTTATACTTTGATAGAAACCGCGCCATGATTCCAAACCACCACTCAGCGAATGCGAGTTTCTTAAATTCGGAGTATAGGATAATCCCCCAAACGTGTAAGAAACGATAATAGAAAGATATATGTTAAAACTTGAAAGAACAAATAAAAAATGCACCTATGAGATGCAAACTCCTTCAATACAATGTTAATGACATTAAGAGCTTCATGTGGAGTATCAACTTTTTTCCCACTGAGAAGCTCATGTAACTGATGCATGCTAACATGAGCTGCAAACTTGATTTGAACTTCAAATTTTCTTTCCCTGAACACAAAATTTACAACTCATATTTATTTCAAAATTTGAAAAAAAATTTACTTAGTTTTTTTCTTGAATAATAATCAATCACCTTGTACTACAAGTTCTCTCATCCTCCTCGCTCAATAGTATATCGAACGTTTTCTGTGTAAACGGAAGCTGACCGGAAGTGTAAAGAGTCTTTGAGCCATCATAAGCTGGAAGTCTCTTTTCCATCTCAGTGTTTCGATGAAGCTTCACTAACTCAGCTATGATAGATTTTCTTGTTTTTCTAGAGTTAACTTCAGGAGTTATAACAACCTTCATAAAACACACATGATAACTTAGCAAAAATTTTCAATTGTGGTCGCAATATAAAAGTTCTAGAGGTCTCCGCAACCACAATCGCGGCTGCATTTCGCCGCAATATCAAGGTTCGCAGCGTAACCGCAATTTTGTTATTTGTAAATGACTGACATCATATTGGCTCAAGTCAGATACTGATATATCTGCAAGAAAGTGATTAGCTTTGACAAGACACTTTGTCCCAAGTTTTCCATAGCCAGGCCTAGAAGGAAGAACAAGAGTTTTGCAAGAGGAAGAAAAACATGAAGCTAGTTGAGACTCAAGTCCAGTTTCTTGGTCTTTATCTTCTTCCTTCATTTCTAATGACTAGATGATATCTCTGTAGAAAATAAACAAGAAACTTTCACTTCTTAGTTTCATGCCGTGGTTGATTCTTGAAGAAAAACAAGAGCAAGACGGGAAGTGTAAAGAGTCTTTGAGCCATCATAAGCTGGAAGTCTTTGTAAGGGTTGTTGCAGTGGTTGATCTTTTCTTTCTTTATACTATCTTGCAACAACCGTTACAAAGACTTCTTGTTATTCTCATTCTTCTGTACAGAAGAGGAGAGACAGGAGGCATAAAGAGATAATTTGAAGGTTGTTTGTGTGCTTGGAAATCCGGACATTGTGGTAGAATACAATGCATAAAACAATTGGACAAATGGTAATGTCAGTGGTATTGGATTTTGGATGGGATATTGGGAACTAGTGATATAAAGATGAAAATGATACATGCAATATAAGTGAAGGTAAGGTTCATCAATTATATGGGATAGTTACAAAACACAATAAGAACAATCAGGTGTAATATCCCTTTCAAGTTGACACGAATAATAATTTTAAAAAATGAATAAATTAAACGTTATACTAATAATAATATTGGTTTCGGACACTGACACTGACGACACTAATACATTTAAACATTTATACTTTTTTCAAGTGTTACAAAAGTCTACGATTTCGTCTTAATTAGTTTAAAAAAAGATTACATCACTTACATTTTATGATTTTATGATATGTTGATGGCTGATGTAGTTCTATATATATATTTATAGACTAAACACTTATACTTATTTTTAACTTGTTTTTCCACACTAAACTGATTTTAAAGATAATTTGACAATGGAGCAAAAGATGTACTATTAATTAATTTGAGTTTGAATAGGAGAAATAAATATGCATGCAATGAAAGTAATAGTGTGCTACTAATTACAGGTTGTGTAGAGTTTTAGTAGAGCAGAGAATGAGGCAGGTATAGAAAGCGTGTCTATGAGTGAGAGCAGTTAGTAGAAACCAGAAACATATATACCTTGTGCTATACGCCATCTAGTTTTTAATGTCTGCAACTTCAACTACAACTCAGACAACTTCAAGTATCCCTGCATGTAAACGGAGAATACTGTTACAGCCCATTAGATGTATAATTGGGAGTTGAAAAAATTATTCAATACTTTTACAACCCATTAGACTATGTATAATTGGAGTTGAAAAAATTATTCAATACTTTTACAATCCATTAGACTATGTATAATTGGGAGTTGAAAAAATTATTCAATACTTTTACAATTCATTAGATTATGTATAATTGAGAGTTGAAAAAATTATTCAATAGTTAACTAAATGCAATGAGGTGTTGAATAAATGATTGAAAATGAAGTAAATTAATTGGTGTTGAAAATATTATCATATTGAATACACATATAATACTTTACAAAATCTTATTGATTGTTGTGATTGTTTAAATATTTAATTCACCTTAATTATTTAGAATCAATTATTTTATAATAAATCAATTTTTTATTTACTTTTATTTTCAAAAAAAAATCATTTTTTTTTTAAAATAGAGATTTAGTTCAATTGATTTGGACAAACAAAAAATTCATTTTTCTCTCTATCTTTTCTATTTAATCTCTAACTGTTTTATCCATTTTTATCTGTTTTAATAATGACTATTCTTATAAATTAGAAAAAATTTAAATAAATTAAAAATATAAAATTAGAAGAAAAAAATTCAAAAAAATTATTAAATTAAAATAAATTATTTAACTTTTAATTATTTTAATTTCATTTCAATTAAATATAAAATTATAAAAAAATATTTAAAAAAATAAAAATATAAAATAAAAGTGGTGGAATAGAATGTTAAATTTTATTAAATAAAAATATAAAACTATTGTAATGAATATTGAATTATTAGATGAAATAAAGAGAAGATAATGTATCATATAAAAAATGTAAAAAAGAGTATTGAATTGGTGCCGACGAGGGATTGTAGGATTGAGACAAGTGGGGTAATCCTTGAGACCGCCACACTTGTCAATGTGACACTTTATCCTCTTTTGTCCTTTTATAAAGTTGATATTTTTAACTCATTTATAAAGACATTTAAAGTGAGTGAATCTTCCGATATAAGACTATTTCTCATACAATTGTAAACATTTAATCACTTCCATTATCTTATCATTTTGAAACACTCATTTATAATTAATTTTCAATAAACTAGAACACAAAATTGCACCTATATCTGTCTATATAGCCTTCAATATGTTTTCTATACTACTACTCCACATGCACAAGAGGTTGTAGATTACAGGTGCTTTGCTTTCTGCGATTTGATAAAACATGTGAGAAAGACAAGACAAGTGCTTCAGCCTTCACTGCCTTTGAGAAAGGAACTTCAAAAGATGAATGAGTTGTGTGCTTTTTGTTGTACCAAAATATGCTACTGATTATTACATTTCGGTGAGAGATTTCATCTAATGCGAAACGTACAAAGAAACTTGATAAAAATAAGAATCACGCTAAGACGTGTCCTAAAAGAAAACGTACAAAGAAAGTTGGTAAAAATAATAAAATCATAATTAAATATTTAATATATTGAATGCGCATATTTTAAGATAATATTTCTACAAATTATTTATTAATTTGTGTCTTAAGAGCACGTGTTAATTTTTTCTTAAAATAATACTCTCTCTATCTTAAAATAATTGTTTTTCTAATCATAAAAAATTGTCTTAAAATAATATTCTCTTTACTTTTTCAATGTAACATTGATTAACTTTTACTAATTTTTTAATATTTATCAACTTTACTCATTGTCACACTCTTTTTAAGTTATGACAATATATAACAATCAATAATAGTTAAAGGTAATTTTGTAAAAATATAATTTTTAATGATTCAATCATTGCTTTTCTTAATCAATGTGTAATAATAACCTTAAACGACCTTTATTGACTCGATCTCAAATCCATTGCGTTTCTCATTCTTCTCTTCCCACTTTTATTTCCCAATTCTTCTCCTTCTCAATTCTCCTCCTTCCTCTACCCACAAAAATAAAACCACCGCCAACTCTAGTTATCTTTCAACAATTCTTCATGCTGCCACATTTTTTCATTGCATTGATTTTCCGCCGCTGTCTTTTAATCTCTCCGTTTCAATTTTTATTGATTTTGCCTCATTTGCTTGTACTTCGATTATTTTTCTATGTGTGTTGTCTCTGGAAATTGTAGAGAATAATTGTGATCCTCTACAAATTCATTGATGCCAAATTTTTCATTCTTACAACCAAGTGAAATTCTTATTTTACAATCTGTCCTAGTCTCAGCTTTGGGAGTACTAACAAAAGTATTTGTTTTCTTTATCTTTCGTGACCCTTCCTTAGAACAAACAAACATATCTATACGAAGATATATATATAGTCTCATCCTTATTCTTACTTGCATAAAGTTTCATAACTTCAAAGTCAGCATGTCTGCAAGCCAAAGTTAATAAGTATCTTCTATATCATCAAATTCCATTTCGATCATTGGCTTCCAATCAACACTTGAAGATGTCATGATTGTTCAAACTATTCAAATAACAATTGAGTAAAATAATTAAATGAATGAAATATATTTAGAAATTTCAATTAAACATATACTTCAATTATTGATCAATCTAAAACACAAATTCTTCTAATTTCCATTATTTAGCATAAAAACATAAGTCCCATAGAATAAGGAAATTTTCTAATCTCTATTGTTTAGTAAAAATATTTCTATTTAACAAAAATGAAAAGCCCATAACTCTGTTATTAGATATAACATGGGATAATAAAAGCTTTCTACCATTTTATCTCATACTCACAATCAAATCAAATCAAACCAAATTAAAGAGCTAACAAGTTCAAGTTATTTTTTGTTAGAAAAATTTCTTATTTTCATGGTCCAAGAACATTTCTTAAACTATAATTTTAATCAAATCCCAAATTTTATTATTTTGCACAACAATAGAGTTCAAATATATAAATGAAAAAAAATCAACAAACTCAAGGAGAGATAGGTGACAACCACAATGACGGTGAACTGACGACGGCAAACAGGTCACACGGTGGTCTGATTCAATGTTGAAAAAAGGAAAAAGTTCACACTATTTTGTTTTCTCTTCCTTAAAAAAAGTGTAAAGTAAAATGGATATTTTTAGTACCTTAAAATTGTTTTGGTATTAAATAGGTTTAATTACAGTTTTGATTCTCTATTTTCTCTAACTTATGAAATTGGTTCCCCTATTTTAAATTTAAACAGTTTTGGTCTCCCTATTTTAGATTTAAACAGTATTGGTCCCCCTCTCATACGTTTTCACTTAAAATTAACGATGTTTTCACTTTTTAAACGACAATTTACTTGTAAAGTATGACAAACCATTGTAAATAAACCTATTATTGAACTTTGTAGATAAAAATATAAGTTAAAAAACAAAAAATCTTATCAATTTTCTATGAAAAACATGAGCGGAAGACTAAAATTGTTTGAATTTAAAATATGACGACTAAAACTGTTTGAATTTAAATAGGGAGACTAATTCCGTGAATCAGATAAAATAGGAAGACAAAACTATAATTAAGCCAATTAAATATTACTTTAAAATAAAACATAATGTTAAATATGATCCAAACCAATTATTTAATCTAAGGGGTGAGAATAAGTGAAAGGTACGTACCTTTCCCGCCCAAAAGTCAGCAAATCCTTTCCCTTGCTTTTGTTGGGTTAGGAAATTTTTTTGGGTTAGGAAAGAGAATTTTTTTACCAACCTGACACAATATTGAAAATAAAACACCAAAATGTCACATTTTGAAGAAAAAAAATCCAAACCGCAACTTCTTTGGTTTATGTTGACACGCTTTATCCGCTAGGCTTCACTATTTAATTGTGACTGTTTTAGCAAACAATGGTTATATTAAGGCGCTCTGCCAATAGATGGTCGAGTCGATGAAGGAAAAAAAGCAACATACGCTCGGTTAATAGATGGACGAGCTTGTACAGAAAAAGTGTCAATCTGAATTTTTTTGCAAAGTATGGTATTTTGGTGCTTTTTTTTTTCAAATGTGTGGTAAATTGGTAAAAAAAATCTAGAAAAGGTGTAGGTTTGGCTTTTGTATAAAGAATATGGTGATATTTAATTTTAGTTAAACTAAAACAAAGGATTAAAGGGGAAGAAAACTTGCGTTAATTGTGTCAGGCTCATTGAGGAAAATGTGACAGGATTCCAGGGAGTGAGTATGTGTTAGGAAAAATGTGAAAATGGGAAGAGAAGAGGATGTCAGATGAAGTAAAGTGAAACACACATGTGAAGCTAGCACACCATATACCATAGTCTTTAGTGGGTGCTGGTCTAACAACTTTTGTAAAATATTAGTCCATTAAATTTAGAACAAATGTATTTCCTTAATAGTATGGTTATAGATGGAAGTTAATAACTTAATGTAGGTTTAGTTTCACTTATACGAGACACAAAATCAGTTCTATAGATGTAAAATTGATTATGGGTGATTTTGAGGTATTTGGTTTTTTTTTAAGTAAAGTTGATTCTGTCTTCAGAACTGATTTTACTTGGAGTTAGAATTTGTAGCTTATGTTTTTAGAGTTGATTATAGATAATTTTTAAACTGAAATTTATTGTTCAACTAACTTTTACATAAATTTATTCAAACATAAATCAATTTTGTTAAACTCAATTATGTTAAAATCAATTCTACCAAACTCAATTTTGTTAGAATCAATTAGGGGTGGCAACACGCGCCTGACCCATAAGGCATGCCGGTTTTACCCGCACTTTAGTGTGGGGGTGGGTCAAGGATTTAGGCCCTCCCCCTCTAATGTGTCCTCCCCGCCCCATTCCGCTTTCTACGCGGGCTTTTGCGGGCATCTACATTTTCACAATTTTGTGTTTTTATGCTTAAAAGGTACAATGCCCGCGGGTTTACCCCGCAACGCCCTTACTTTTTTGCGAGGTGGGGCTAGGTTTTAGATCCACATCCTCAATTATGTCCACTCCGTCCCATTTTTCTGTGGGTTTTTGCAGGGCCGACATAAAGGGGACGGACATGCCCGTTTGCCGCCCCTAAAATCAATTATTCCACCACCAATCTAAACACGCCCTTAATCAAAGAAGCAGTTTTGAGTAGTAATTTAACTGAGAAGATGGTTATTGCAAGATATTGAGAGATATTGAGATCAACTGTGTGACAATAGCACCACAAAGACTGTTTTATATATAGGGAGATTTAAAGTTCATTACATGTTATAGTCGATGTGAGACTTATATACAAATATAAATACATATTCTATTAACAAATAATATATATTCTATCACACCACCGTAATCGAAGCGGGAGGTTGACGAACGCTTAGACTGATCCGATAATCATCAAAGAGAACTTTAGATAGCCTTTTGGTGAAGATATCGACAATCTAGTGTCGAGAAGGAACATGAAGAACACGAGCTTGACCATGATTGACCTTTTCCCGCACAAAGTGAATGTACATCTCAATGTGTTTTGTACGCTGATACTGGGTAGGATTGTCGGACAGGTAGATAGCACTAACATTGTCACATTACACAAGAGTATCCTAGAAAATAGGAAAATGAATCTCCAAGAGAAGGTTGCAGAGCCAACATGTTTCTGAAACCACATTAGTAACTGAAGGTGTGAAAAACACAAGAAAGGGGGTTTGAATTGGGTTTTAAACAAAAATATAATATCCTTTTAAAATCCCCTTTAAACTGTAACAAGTTATTTCACTTAGGGTGATACGGTGGGAAATAACTGACTGTTTTTTGGAATGCTGATTTGCATTTTGCATTTGTTTTCGCAAAATGTCGCGGTAAGCAAGAGTCGCCACCGTCTTTTATTTTATCCAACAAGGAAAGGAAAAAAGCACAGAAAAATTCCTTTTTCGAGATATTTCTCGGGTTCGGGGGGTAGATTATAGAAAGGGAAGGTGTTAGCACCCTTTCTATCTGTGGTTATACACGGGCTCTTAGGTACTTGCTCATATTGTTTTCAAAATATTACTTTCTTTGTGATTGTGGGTTTGAAAAAGTTTTTGTTTAAAAACTTCGATTTAACTCTTGCTTCTGTCCTCAAGAGTGTATGAAGTGTTTTGAAAACTTTGTTCGAAAAGTGTGTAAGTGTGAAAAGTTTTTGTTTTTTGAAAGAGCAAGTATCTAAGAACCATCTACCTACTCGAAAAAAGAATCGGTCTATGCAAATGTCCTTTAGACAATGCTATCCTACTATTGATGAGTAGGTAGCACCGTCGTTGGAGTTTGAGGGTCAATTCGAATGCGGGACATATGGTCACCAAAGCAATGTTAGGATGCCTTAGTGGTAACCCTAATGTCTTAGATCATTTGTTTGAGGCAACAATATCCGAGGCAACCATTTCGAGGCGACTATGATCTTTTAGACAGGAGGGCGACCTCTAAAACTACCTATACTCAATGATCACGTACGAAGGCAACCAAGTGGGGTGTATCTTAAGAGTGCGCATGTGCGAGTGTGTTGTTTTCAGTTAATTTTTGTCTTTGTACATGTTAATGGTGGTCTATGTTGATTTTAGGTTAACATATTTAATCTTGTCATGCATACCTATTATCAAACATCTAACAGTTATATTTTGCGGAAAATAAAAGTGCGGAAATTAAATTACAAGGCGTCGGGTATTTACATCGCCAAAAGCAACCCTTTGAAATTTAAATGCGGAAAAATAAATAAAGCGATAAAAATAATTAAATGGTCTTAATTATCTATTACATTCCGGGACAAGTACAATATAGAATAAATGAAAATGAAATCGCGTGCGAGAAATTAAATCGAGCGCAAATAGGGTTTTGACCCTTTTTGTTAAAGAAAAGATTTTTTTGTTGTTTTTATTTAAGAGAGAAATAAATTCTAAGTTAATTACTAAATTGAATTAAATAAATAAATAAATTAATAAAAATAAATTATTTTTGGGTTTTTGTTATTTAAAGGAAGAAAATAAAATAATTAAGTTAGTAATTAAAATCTAATTATGTCTAGTTAATTTTAATTATTTACAAAAAGGTATTAAAGTTATTTCTAATTAATAGCCTAAATTAATTAATTAGTATTTGTTAATAAAAATTAAAATTTGATTTTATGAAGAAAATATTTTTTGGTTTTAATTTTATAAAGGAAAAATATTTGATTGGTTAGAAAATAATAAAAATATAATAAAACAATTAAATAAAATAAATGAAATAGAAAGAGATATGGGGTTTGGGCCTGAAAAGGGTGGTTTGAGAAGCAATCTGATGCCCATTTGAATCTGGCCCCGTTTGACTTTTTTGATTCCCTGTGCGCATTTGGACTTGACTCCATGGTGGACTCTCAATTTGGATCACCAGATCTGGCCTTTGGCCATCTAGATGTTGGACGTGTGAAGGCACATGGTGAGCTGCAAGCCTAGATTTGTACCTGATTATATGAAGAGGAAAAATAACAAAGAGCATGGGGGACCTGGGATTCGAACCCAGGTCCTGTTGGATATTGGCATGCTTGCTTCGCCACTAGGCTGTTATGCTTCATTTGTTAATTATATGCAAAATAATAATAATAAGAGAAAACAAATCAATATGTCAACACAACAAAATTAAGCGCGCCATGGTTCGAATTGGCCACTGGGGAAACGACACGCCATTGTCCCCTACCTCCAGCCCTTGTAACTTTACCTGCGGATTTGAATCTGCAGCTAAAAGCGTAGCTCGATCCCAAAATCAACTCCAGGCCATAAAAACGACATTTAAAGACATGGTTAGGTTCATCTCCCTCTCCTGAGTGTAACCATGCCTTTTATAGGAATCAATTTCACCTGAAACAAAAATCCCTAAACAAAACGTAACCCTAACCATGGCATTTTGAGGTTACAGTCCATATAAACCAAATTGAATATTGCCAAAAGTTCAGAAATGCTATAAGGATTATGAATATGCAATTAATTTGTACAAAAGATGCAAGAATAATGATTTGTGAATTCAAGAACAGAGCTTGGCATCGTGATACTTACAGAGCTCTAGAAGGCTTGAGAATGCGTGCTTTGGATCCAGGAGGATTATGTGATCACCCAGGAATTGATTGGGATGCTTCTTGGCTTCTGAAAACCTCTCTTGCTATGATTTCGAATTCCAACTTTTTCAAGTTTTGTTCTTTCTGTTCTTGCAGCCTCCCCCCCTTGTTTTCGTGTCTTAAGCTTCCTTATGTATTGTAGAATGCATTAGGTTAAGAATTATGGTCCAAATCTTCTCCCATCATGGCTTGCATATTTGATTTGATTTCCATTTGAAAGCTTGCCAAATTTGTCAAAAAACCATCTTTTTGAACGTGATCTTGTGTGATAGGAATTTGATGATGATATTGATGAGAATCTAATCCTAAAAATAGCAAAAAATCTCATGTAATCAAAGTTTGGGATTTTATTTGATTTAATTTGATTTAAAATGAAACAATTCAATAAAAAATCAAATAAAATAATAAAATTGATAAATGGACACATTGCTGAAGCTAGGACACGTGGGCAATGATGCAAGCTCAAATCAAGTGGAAAAGAATGGGCCCATTTGACAAAATTTGAAGTTTTGGGGATAGTTGACTTTTGGCAATTTTGCAAAAATGCCCAACTTCAACAATGCATAACTTCTTCAATTTTGAACTTTTGGAGGTGTTCTTGGACTTTCTAGAAAGCTTGAGATGTCCTATAACCAACCATTTTGGTCTCATCTCATTTTGACATTCCATGCTCAAGTTATAAGTTTTGACAAAAAAGGTGTTTTTGTTGACTTTCAAAAATGACCTATAATGTCCAAATTTACAAATTCTTGTGAGTGCATTTTATGATCTTGGGGTATGAATATGGATTATATGGAATTGCATACTCTTCAAAATGAGTTTTGGATGGGTTATTTCTCATAAAGTATGAGAAAGTTATGCTTGGTCAAAGTTGAGTTGACTTTTCCTACAAAACCTTAATTTAGCAACTTTTGAATCTTGATGAATTTTGAGCAATCCTTGATGAATCATAATCAACCCTTGATCAAATGATGAAATGTCCTTCGAAATGAGAATGTTGACAAAAAATCTTGAAGTTTGACTGTTTATAGGTCACAATTGACTTTTGCCCTAGCACAATCGATTTTTGGACCCTTTGAGCAATTGATTGACCAAACTTCCTCTGCAAGGCTTGAAATTTGACATGGATGACCTTGAGAACATATTAGGACATTGAGGAACACTTGAGGTCATTTGGATTCAAATACATTGATGCAACCCAAAACCCTAATTTGGGGTTGACTGCTTTAGGAGATGACTTGTCTGACCCACTCTTGAGCAAACTTGAGCAACTTGGAGATTTTTCTTGTAATGTCTTGAGAAATATGAGAGGGAAAATTTTGGGGTACAACAGCTGCCCCTGTTCAATCTCCTTAAACCTGAGGATGTAGATTGGCTTTCTTGCCTTTCGTGATCCGAAGGTGGAAGATGATTGAACACTAGAGTGCCCAGAAATTTGCACTCGCATGAAGTGGTATCAGCCTGGTGATGTCGGGAATGGGCTTATAGATGCCATCTGGAGATTGTTGGTAGGAGGATGGGCTTACAGATGCCATCTGCAGGAGTGTCGATCGCATAAGAGACTCCTTAGCGAGAACTTGCATACCTGTTGTTTGTAGAAGATTCTGCTGTGGAAGTCTATCTTTTTTTGAGATTTAGGAACTTGCCTATACCTCAGCTGAGAGAACATCTTTGCTGAGTTTTAAGAACTTGTCCGTAATTCAACTGGGGGAAACATCTTCATCAATATCTAGGAACTGTCTGGTCTTCAACGGAGTATACCATTGAGATTGTAGAACTCGTCCACACTTTGACGGAGGAAAATTGTCGAGATTGAGAACCTTATCTGAAATTCAACCGAGGATAATTCAGTTGAGACTTAAGAACCGGTCAGGTCTTCGACTGAGGGAAACATCTTCATCAAGATCTAGGAACTGTCTGGTCTTCAACAGAGTATATTGTTGATATTGTAGAACTCGTCCACACTTTGATGGAGGAAAATTTTCGAGATTGAGAACCTTATCTGAAATTTAACCGAGGATAATTCAGTTGAAATTTAAGAACCGGTCAGGTCTTCAACTGAGGGAAACATCTTCATCAAGATCTAGGAACTGTCTGGTCTTCAACAGAGTATACTGTTGAGATTGTAGCACTCGTCCACACTTTGACGGAGGAAAATTGTCGAGATTGAGAACCTTATCTGAAATTCAACCGAGGATAATTCAGTTGAGCTTTAAGAACCGGTCAGGTCTTCGACTAAGGGAACCATCTTCATCAATATCTAGGAACTGTCTGGTCTTCAATAGAGTATACTGTTGAGATTGTAGAGTTCGTCCACACTTTGACGGAGGAAAATTGTCGAGATTGAGAACCTTATCTGAAATTCAACCGAGGATAATTCAGTTGAGATTTAAGAACTGGTCAGGTCTTCGACTGAGGGAAACATCTTCATCAAGATCTAGGAACTGTCTGGTCTTCAACAGAGTATATTGTTGAGATTGTAGAACTCTTCCACACTTTGACGGAGGAAAACATCTTCATCAAGATCTAGGAACTGTCTGGTCTTCAACGTAGTATACCATTGAGATTGTAGAACTCGTCCACACTTTGACGGAGGAAAACATCTTCATCAAGATCTAGGAACTGTCTGGTCTTCAACGTAGTATACCGTTGAGATTGTAGAACTCGTCCACACTATGACGGAGGAAAACATCTTCATCAAGATCTAGGAACTGTCTGGTCTTCAACGTAGTATACCGTTGAGATTGTAGAACTCGTCCACACTTTGACGGAGGAAAATTGTCGAGGTTGAGAACCTTATCTGAAATTCAACCAAGGATAACTCAGTTGAGATTTAAAAACTGGTCAGGTCTTCGACTGAGGGAAACATCTTCATCAAGGTCTAGGAACTGTCTGGTCTTCAACAGAGTATACCATTGAGATTGTAGAACTCGTCCACACTATGACGGAGGAAAATTATAGAGATTGAGAACCTTATCTGAAATTCAACCGAGGATAATTCAATTGAGATTTAAGAACCGGTCAGGTCTTCGACATAGCTGAGAACTTAACTGCCTCCTTTCCTGAAAGGTAAAGGTTAGTCATATGCAATGCATGATATAGATCAAGCAATGATGTTCTCAAAATAAATGAGATTGTGTTGTATGATGTGTATATGTATGTATCATGATATATGGAAATGTAATGTTTTAGCTGGGGAAAATAAATCCCGGATAGCTGCTGGAGAATAGAGTTGAATTCTTCGTTTCCGCTAGAGATAACGGACGACGATGATTGATGAGAATAAACCTGCAAGGGAGGATAACTCCGTTGGAGGATAAACTGATGAGGAGATTACTCTGTGCAGAAGAGATGTTCTGCTGAGGATTCCACTGATAAATTCTGTTGGGGACGAATTACTGTTGCTGGCGATACTGAATCCTGTTGGGGATTGAATTCCTATTTGTGAAAGGAAAGAACTCTGCTGGGGACAAACTTCCAGTTGCGGCTTCACTGGGGATAACCTGTTAGACTCTTGTGGGGATAATCCTTTGAGCTTTGCTGGGGGCAAACTTCCTTTGAACTCGACTGGGGATATTTATTTTTATACTCCGCCAAGGACGAACTTCCAGAGTCTACTGGGGATGATTCTTCAACTCCACTGGGGAAGCTTTTTCAGACTGCGTTGGGAAAATTTTAAATCCACTGGGGATATCTTGTATTCTGCCGGGGAATATTCTTATACTCCGTTGGGGTATATTAAGACTGACGGGGATATTAAGCCCTTTCAGTGTTGATTGTAGATAAACTCTGCTTGGGGGAAAATATTACCGATTCATTCATTCATAGTTGCAAGTCTCAGTTGGGGAGAGCTATCATTATTGTCTTGCTCTGCGGGGAGTGAAAGTACCTTAGCTATATTCTTCAACTGAATTTACCTTGTACCTGGTGGACAGAGGAACTGTACAGTTTGGACAATTCTCATTGCCCCTGTTTCTGATATTACCAGTAATCGCCTTTTGTTTCGCATGCAAATATTTATGAGCAGCAGTTAATGTCAAGTGCATATATCAAAAATGAACATTGGACGTTCTTTGCAAAACAAAACAGATAAAGGAAAAATATCTTGAAATTTCTTTGAAAATGAATTGTATTAATTTTGAAGTTTGGCCTGTAAATAGGCGTTTTTATACAAGAGGCTGACGTCCTAGTAAGAGAACGCCGCCAAATAAATATAGAATTTACACAATTTGTGAAAAAGAAACAAAACAGCTATGTGAATAATCCCACTGGGTTCCAACTCTGCTATTGCCCTTATGTCTTCGAGCATCTCATCACTTTGCTACTTGGTTGAAGATGAATCAGATTGATTAGTGTCGTCCGAACTTGATAGTCGATACCGAAGTCTGGATGCAAGGTGATCCAATGAGACACAGTGTTACACTTTGATCCCTAATTTTTGCCTGGACTGCCCTTTCGAGTTTTCAGTCCACCGGGATACCCTTTTTTGCCCAAGTCGCCCTTTCGGGTTTTCGACTTGCCGGGTGTACAGATTTTTCATTTTCATCCCTTATTTTTGTCCAAACCCTTTTGGTTCGCCGGGAAGCCCTTATTTTTGCCTAGGCCAGTCAACCTAGCGGGTCTTTGATTATGCGTAGTATTTTTTCACTATGTCTGCATTGACGGGGTGAGGAAGGTCGTCACCATCCATGGTGGTTAGAATCATAGCTACGCCTGAGAAAATGTTCTTAACCACAAATGGCCCTTCATAAGTAGGGGTCCATTTTCCCTTGGGATCACCTTGAGGTAGTATGATGCGCTTGATAACCAGGTCCCCAACTTGATACTCTTGTCGTCTAACTTTCTTGTTAAATGCCTTGATCATTCGTTTTTGATACGTCTGACCATGACAAATAGAAGTAAGTCTCTTTTCATCGATTAAGTTCAGCTGATCAAGCTGGGTCTGAATCCAGTCATCTTCGCTCAAACATGTATCCTTCATAATCCGAAGAGAGGTTATCTGAACTTCAATGGGCAAGACTGCCTCCATACCATATACCAAGGAATAGGGTGTTGCCCCTATTGACGTCTGTGCTGAGGTACGGTACCCATGGAGAGCAAACGGTAACATCTCGTGCCAGTCTTTGTATGTCACAATCATCTTCTGCACAATCTTCTTAATGTTCTTATTAGCCGCTTCTACAACCCCATTCATCTTCGGCCGGTAAGGAGAAGAGTTGTGATGTTGTATCTTGAACTACTTGCAGAGCTCGGTGATCATTTTATTGTTGAGATTTGTACCATTGTCCGTAATGATCCTCTCTAGTACACCATATCGACAAATCAGGTTGTGCCGAATGAACCGTGCCACGACGTTCTTGGTTACTGTAGCAAAGGAAGCTGCTTCAACCCACTTCGTGAAGTAATCAATCACTACCAGGATGAAACGATACCCGTTGGATGCCGTAGGTCTGTCTCGCCGATCATATCAATGCCCCACATTGCAAAAGGCCAAGGTGCCGTCAAGACGTTTAGAGGAACTGGAGGTATGTGCACCTTATCAGCATAGACTTGGCACTTGTGACATGTCTAAGAATGCTGATAACAGTCAGCTTCTATTGTGGACCAATAATATCCTGCTCGTAGGATCTTCTTTGCCATGGTGTGTCCACTGGAATGAGTTCCAAAATTACCTTCATGTAACTCCGCCATGATCCTTTCTGCTTCATTCTTATCCACACAATGCAGTGAGGTCGAATCATGGTTACACTTGTAAAGAATGCCATTGCTGATGAAGAACTTTGCCGCGAACCTCCTCAAAAACTTCTTGTCATTAACAGATGCACCCTCGGGGTATTCCTGAGCCTCAAGGTATCTCTTCACCTCATGAAACTAGGGTTTATCTACTACCTCTTCAGTCTCAATATCACAGCAATGTGCAGGTTCATCCAATCTTTCAATGATAATCCGGGGAGCTTCGTTGTCCTAATTGACTTTGAACATAGAAGACATCGTAGCCAGCGCGTCCGCCAACTGATTCTCCTCTCTCGGGAAGTGTTCAAAGGTTATCTCTTCGAAGTGCAGAAGCAATGTTAACACATACTCCTTATAAGGATTGAGATTTGGGTGTTTTGTATCCCACTCGCCTTTGATCTAGCTGATCACGAGAGCGGAATCTACGAAGACAATCAAGAACTTAATCCTTAGGTCCATTGTTGCTCGAAGACCTATGATGCACGCTTCATACTCCGCCATGTTGTTGGTGCAGTTGAAACATAGTCGGGCGGTGAACGGAGTATGAGAGCCTTTAGGAGATATGATCACGGCGCCAATGCCATTACCCAAAGCGTTCGAAGCTCCATCAAAGTCCGTAGACCATCGGGATGCCTCCTGTGATCGGTGGATTTAGAACTGACTGTTTAACGCTGGTTCGCGAAATATCGCGGAAGCAAGAGTCGCCACCGTCTTTTATTTTCTCCAACATGGACAGGACAAAAGCACAACAAAATTCCTTATGAGATAGTTTCTCGGTTCGGGAGGTAGATTTATAGAAAGGGAAGGTGTTAGCACCCTTTCTATCCATGGTTATCCATGGGCTCTTAGATACTTGCTCATTTGTGTTTTCAAAAGTGTTTGCTTTTCAATTGTGAGTGGGTTTGAAAAAGTTTCGTTTAAAGATTCAGAATGACTCTTGTATCTGTCCTCAAGAGTGTTTGAAAAATTGTTTTGAAAGCTTTTTGAAAAGTGTCAGTGTGAAAAGAGTTTGATTTGTTTTTGAATAGAGCAAGTATCTATGAGTCATCTACCTACCCTAAGGAATTAGGCTGTGTAAATGTCCTTAAGGTAGTGCCATCCCACCATTGAGAGGTAGGTAGCACCACCGTTGGAGGTGTTCGGGTCAATTCGATCGTTAGGGACAGTGTGGTCACCAGAGCAACAGTAGGACACCTTAAAAGCTACCCTTATGCCATTGATCATGGACATAAGGACTTACTAAAACGTCCTATACTCGACGACCACGTTTCGAAGGCAACAGGTGAGGCGTACCCTAAGAGTGGTGTGTGAATTTGTGTGTTGTTTTCAGTTTAGCATTTATCTTTTGATCATGGCATGGTGAGCTACACATTGTTTTTAATTAGTCATTCATTCTTTCATGCAATTAGAATTTAAAAGTGCAGAAATTTAAATGCGGAAAGATAAATCCTACGCTATTACAAGGCGCGGGTCTATACACCGCCAAATTACAAAGACCCGTTTGATAGAAGATGCGGAAAGTAAAACCTAATTACTATTACAAGCCTTGAGCAGTTACATAATATTCACAAGAAAATAAAATAACGTGCGAAAAGAACAAAAATAGAACGTTCGGGGGCGTTGGACCCTTTTGAAATTAAATTGAATTAAAAGTTAATTAATTATTTAATAAAAGAAAGGAAATTGTTTTTTTATGTTTTTGGTATTTAATGAAATAAGAAAAGAATTAAAATTAGAAGGAAACCCTAGTTCTAAATATTTTTAATTATTAATGAGAAAAATATTAAAGTTTAACCTAATTTACACTAATTAATTAAATTACATGTGTATTTACAAAAATAAATAGTAATTAATAATAATAATAATGAGAGAAAATTATTTATTTTATTAAGAAAAAGATTAGAATGTTAAAAAAACCCTAATTCTACCTATTTTAATTTATTAAGAAAAATGTTAAAGTTTAAAACCTAATTTACTAAATTAATGGTTAGAGTTTATTTACACAATAAATTAATAGTGAATTAAATATTAATTAAACATATTTTAGTTTCTGATTTTTTTTTTATTATGAAAATTAATTTATGAAATTAAAGAAAATAATTAAAGCAATAAAAAAAGAATAAAAAGGAAAAAGAAAGTGAAATTAAATATACAAACAGGGGGGGTATCTGGCCCATTTAGGAGGTTTTTGTGAAGTAATTTGGCCCATTGAACAAAAAGCCTGTTTGACTTTTCCAGCTTGAGTGCGTGTGGTTGACTGAGTGTACACCCTGGAATTCACGTTATGGCCATTGGATTGATCATCAGGGACACTTGGCAAGCCTAAGCGTTAGGACGTACGGTAGAACGCTTGAAGGAAACTGCATGGGAACGTGTTAATACAAAAATTATCAAACATATGGGGGGACCTGGGAATCGAACCCAGGTCCCAATACCTGCAGGACAACTCACCCACCAACTGAGCTAATGCGCGCGTTTGGATATATAATGGACAATAAATAATATGTATGAAGAAAAGGCCATTATGCTGGACGTTGAAAAAACGCGCCAAAGTTTGAATTGTCCAACCACTCAATGACACGCTAGCTTCGTCTTCGTCTTTGTACCTGTAATATAAACAAATAACGGGGTTTTAAACCCCCACTAAATGAAGCCTGAAAAAATAGCGATTAGAGCATGCCTCAATATAGAAAAGGCGCGATTGCTTTATTGAATTCGTCTTGTTGTCACGAGTTCAGCTGTACCAGTTTGAAGGTCCAATTTTACCATGTGAGGAAAGCCCCAATTTAGAGCTTCTGAAACCCTAGAAAACGTTAATGGCAAATCTCGTTTCAAGCATTGTTAGGACAATTAAACTATGCCAAAAGTTTCAGAACATCATTAGTAGCAAGAATCAACAATTAAAACATGTGAATAATGCATGGAAATCAAAAATCGATTATGGACATATTCATGAAAAGTGTGACTCTGTTCTACCAATTCTTTGAGCGTGGAGACTGGAAAGGGATTGAAACACGTTCTAGGAAGTCTCAGCAAGCGTTTGGAATAGGTTTTAGGCTTTGAATCGCGCTGTAGCTATGATTTCAGATTCCAAAAATTTGATGAAGAGTTTCAATTTGGTTATTCGCTTTTGAGTAGTCTTTCGTGTCTGTTAGCATTAGGTTATGTTGTGCATTTGTATCTGAATGGAATTAGGTCAAAGAGCCAAGCCCATAGTCCATGAATTAATGATTTTGATATTTGATTTCCAATCATGTAAATCCAATCTTTTTTCAATCTTTTTGCCATGAAACTCTTGCCAATTGTGAAAGATATTGCCTTTTTGAATGTGAAACGAAATCCTTAGCACATAATGAGTGAATTTTCTGCACAAAAAGATTTGAAAAGTATTATTTGATATTTTTTCATATTTAAATCTAATTAAATGAATTAATAATAATAAAAATTCAATTAATTAGTCAAAAATAAGAAAATAAATCCCTTTGAGGTTAATGGGTCGTGCATAGCCTTTGGGTAATGATTCAAGGAAGAATTTGAGGCCCATTAGCAATTTTGAAGCTTTTGAAGCAAAGTTGACTTTTCAAAATTCCCAAAAATTTCCCAACTCCTCCAAGGCATATCTTGCTCAATTTTGAAGTTATGAACATGTTCTTGGACATTTTGGAAATGTCTTGAAGTCCTATAACCAATGCCTTTGGTCCCATGTCATTTTGATTTACCAATCTCAAGTTATGGTCTTTGACTTAAAGTGCCTTTTTGTTGACTTTTGAAAATGACCTATAATGTTGAAATCGATAACTTTTTGTGAGAGCATTCCTTGGAATTGAAGTGTGAAGATGAATTGTAGGAAATGTCATCCCCTTCAGAATGAGCTTTGGATTGGATTTTTCTGATAAACCATGAAGAAGTTATGCCTTGGTCAATTTGCAGTTGACTTTTTCAGCTGTCCCAAAATAGAAACTTTTGCATCTTGAGACTTTTTGAGCCATGCCTTGAGGATCATGATCAAGAATTGATCAAATGATGTTTGTGGCTTCAAAATAAGATGTTGACCAAAAATTTTGACCTTTGACTGTCAAATGACCATTTTGCCCCTACAGTTGACTGTGAAGCATTTAGGGTTTTTTACTGTGCAATTTGATGTTGTGAGTCTTGAAACTTGACATATGGATGCTTGACAATATATGTAGGCATGTGGGACTTGTTTGGACCCTTGGAAACCTCAACTTCTTTGTCAGAACCAAAACCCTAATTTTGACTGTGTTAGGAGGCAATTGGACTGTGCCATCCTTGAGAGATTTTGAAGCTTGATTTTGCCAAATCTTGGAAAATATGGGAGGGAAAATTTTGGGGTACAACAGTTGCCCCTGTTCAATCTTCTTAGACCTGAGGATGTAGATTGGCTGGCGTGCCTTTCGTAATCCGAAGGTGGAAGATCACTAGAGTGCCCAGAAATTTACACTCATATAGTAGAGTATCAGCAGTGTGATAGCGGGAATGGGCTTACAGATGCCATCTAGGGACTGTTGGTATGTGGATGGGCTTATAGATGCCATCTAGGTGTCGATCGCGTAAGAGATTCCTTAGCGAGAACTTGCGTGCCTGAGAAAGAAAAATAGTTACCTGGCCTGTTACAGGGGTTGATCTTCAAACTCTTTATGTAGATGTGCCCTGGTCGGATACAGGAATCAGATCTTCAAACTCTTCAGACGTTCCCTGGCAGGATACAAGAATCAAGTCTAGAATATAGTCGTCAATAGATACACCCTGGCTGGATACAGGAATCAGATCTTCAAACTCTTCAGACGTGCCCTGGCAGGATACAGGAATCGAGTCCGGAAAATAGTCGTCAACAGATACACCCTGGCAGGATACAGGAATCGGATCTTCAAACTCTTCAGACGTGCCCTGGCAGGATACAGGAATCGAGTCCGGAAAATAGTCGTCAACAGATACACCCTGGCAGGATACAGGAATCAGATCTTCAAACTCTTCAGACGTGCCCTGGCAGGATACAGGAATCGAGTCCGGAAAAATAGTCGTCAACAGATACACCCTGGCTGGATACAGGGATCAGATCTTTAAACTCTTCAGACGTACCCTAGCTGGTTACAGGAATCGAGTCCGGAATTAGTCGTCAACAGATACACCCTGGCTGGATACAGGAATCGGATCCTCAAACTCTTCAGACGTACCCTGGCTGGTTACAGGAATCGAGTCTGGTAATGTAGTCGTCAACAGATACACCCTGGCTAGATACAGGAATCGGATCTGGAATCACGACCGTTGATAGTAATCATCTTTGTGTTGATCTTTTGTCCTGAAAAGACAAAACGTTAGTTGTATGTGATGTCATGATGTATGACATGCGTGATGTTCTCAGAATAAATGAAATTGTATGTTCATGATGCGTATCTGCATGCTATACCGTATGAAGATGTGATGAATGTGAATGTATTTTTTGTCTCAGAAAATAAATCCTTGACGAGTGCCGGGAGTTCAAATCCTGGGCTGATGTTGAAGAGTAGAGCTTTTGTTTCTGCTGGGGATGATGGTTGCAAGAATACCGGTAGGAGCATATGACTCCGTTGGTGAATAAACCTGGCGAATAGAATACTCTGCGGGGAATGCTCTGTGGGAAGAGATGTACTTTGCTGAGATGTTGATGAAGATAACTCCGTTGGGGATATCGTTGATGAGTTATGTTGGGAAATTTGATGAACTCCGCTGGGGGATAGGAAGACTTCGTCGGGGACGATCTTTCCGTGGCTTTTGGCTGAGGATAACCCAGTTATATCCTGGTGGGGAAATAACCTTTAAATAAAAAGTCCGGGGGACGCGTTCGCGCTCTACAAGGGATAAGCTTCCAGAATCTACTGGGGATAAGCTTTAAGACCTGTTGGGGAGATTGATTGAATTCTCCTGGGGAGACTTTTGGACTGTACCGGGGAGATGGCTCCACTGGGAAATGGCTCCACTGGATGTTCGGTATGCCGCCGGGGAACAATCTTAGATCAAGATTTCCGGGGATGCTTGTTAGGAATGTCCATCTACTGCTGGGGAATATTGAGATCTGCGGGGAATAATCCAACCTTCTTATGGCTGACAGTATATCAACTCTGCTTGGGGAGAGAGTTGCTGACTTGCTGGAGATACTGTGCCTTGTAGGGCTGATTGGGAGACCAACTGCTTGAGGAGAATTGTTGAATCTTGGTGACTTCACTGGGGAAGGAAGGTATCTGGGTTACATTCTTCAGCCGAACTTACCTTGGTACCTTGGTGGACAGAGCAATTAGATCGCTTAGACAACTCATTATTGCCCCTGTTTCTAATGTCACCTGTAATTAATCCTTTGTTTTGCATGCAAATATTTATGAGTTAGCAATTAGTGTCAAATGCATATATAAAAAATTGAACATTGGACGTTCTTCACAAAACAAAACGGAAAAGGAAAAACAATTGGCAATTGATTTGAAAAGTGAATTTATATTGATTTTGAATTTGCCTGTAAATAGGCGTTTATGTACAAGAGGCTGACGTCCTAGTAAGAGAACGCCGCCGAACAACAGAGTTTATACAATTTGTACAAAGAAAACAAAACAGCTGTGTGAAAAGAATAATCCCACTGGGTTTCAACTCTGCTATCGCCTTTATATCTTCGAGCGTCTCATCACTTGGCTGCTCAGTTGAAGATGAAGTTGACTGATCCATGCTGTCTGAACTTGATGTCTGATACCGGATTCTGGATGCAAGGTGATCCAATGAGACATAGTATTACGCTTTAATCCCTAACTTTTGCCTGGACCGCCCTTTCGGGTTTTCAGTCCACCGGGATACCCATTTTTTCCCAAGCCGCCTTTTCAGGTTTTCGACTTGCCGGGTGTACAGATTTTTTCATTTCATCCCTCATTTTTCCCGAACCCTTTTGGTTCGCCGGGAAGCCCTAATTTTTGCCTAGGTATGTCAACCTAGCGGGTCTTTTATCATGCGTAGTATCTTTTTACTATGTCTGCATTGGCAGGGTGAGGAAGGTCGTCACCATCCATGGTGGTTAGGATCATGGCTCCTCCCGAGAACACATGTTTAACCACAAATGGCCCTTCGTACGTAGGGGTCCATTTGCCCCTGGGATCACTTTGAGGAAGGATGATGCGTTTGATTACCAGGTCTCCAACTTGATACTCTTGTGGTCTGACTTTCTTATTAAATGCCCTGATCATCCGTTTTTGGTACGTCTGACCATGACAAATAGCAGTGAGTCTCTTTTCGTCGATTAGGTTTAATTGATCAAGTCGAGACTGGATCCAGTCATCTTCGCTCAAGCCTGCATCCTTCATTATACGGAGAGAGGGTATCTTGACTTCAATCGGCAAGACTGCCTCCATGCCATAGACCAAGGAAAAGGGAGTTGCCCCGGTTGACGTCCTTGCTGAGGTACGGTATCCATGAAGAGCAAACGGTAACATCTCGTGCCAATCTTTATAGGTCACTGTCATCTTCTGCACAATCTTTTTAATATTCTTATTAGCTGCCTCTACAGCCCCATTCATCTTCGGTCGGTAAGGAGAAGAGTTGTGGTGCTGTATCTTGAATTGCTCGCAGAGCTCAGTGATCATCTTGTTGTTAAGATTGGTACTGTTGTCCGTAATGATCCTTTCCGGGACGCCGTATCGATAGATCAGGTTATGCCGAATGAACCGTGCCACGACGTTCTTGGTTACTGTAGCGTAGGAAGCTGCTTCCACCCACTTTATAAAGTAATCGATCGCCACCAGGATGAAGCGATGCCCGTTGGATGCCGTAGGTTTAATCTCACCGATCATATCAATGCCCCACATTGCGAAAGGCCAAGGTGCAGTCAAGACATTCAGAGGAACTGGAGGAACATGCACCTTATCTGCATAAATCTGACACTTATGACATGTCCGAGAATGTTGATAACAGTCAGCTTCCATTGTGGACCAGAAATATCCTGCCCGAAGGATTTTCTTTGCCATGGCGTGTCCACTGGAATGTGTTCCGAAGGTACCTTCATGCAGCTCTGCCATGATCCTTTCTGCTTCAGTCTTATCCACACAACGCAGTAAGGTTGAATCATGGTTTCGCTTATATAGAATGCCGTTGCTGAGGAAGAACTTTGCTGCGAACCTTCTCAGAAACTTTTTGTCATTGATCGATGCGCCTTCAGGGTATTCTTGAGCCTCCAGATACCTCTTCACCTCATGATACCAGGGTTTTTCAATTACTACCTCAACCTCAAGATCACAACAATATGCAGGTTCATCCAGTTTCCAGATGATGATCCGGGGAGCCTCATTGTCCCATTTAACTTTGAACATAGAAGACATCGTAGCCAACGCGTCCGCCAACTGATTCTCCTCTCTTGGGAAATGTTCAAAAGTTATCTCTGTGAAATGGGGGATCAATGTCAACACACATTCTCTGTAAGGAATAAGATTCGGATGTTTCGTATCCCACTCGCCTTTGATCTGATTGATCACGAGAGCGGAATCTCCGAAGACACTCAGAAACTTGATCCTTAAGTCAACCGCAGCTTGAAGACCCATGATACATGCCTCATACTCTGCCATGTTGTTGGTGCAGTTGAAACATAGCCGGGCAGTAAGTGGAGTATGAGTGCCTTGAGGGGATATGATTACAGCGCCAATACCGTTACCCAAAGCGTTGGAGGCTCCATCAAAGTGCATAGACCATCGGGATCCTTCCTCAGGTCCTTCATCCGGTCCAGGTACTTCACAATCAGTCACTATCATGATGCTCTCGTCCGGAAACTCGAAGTTCATTTACTGATAGTCATCTACTGCCTGATGTGCCAAGTGGTCTGCCAATACACTTCCTTTGATCGCTTTCTGAGTCGTGTACTGGATATCGTATTCTGTCAAGATCATTTGCCATCTTGCTATTCTTCCAGACAGAGCAGGCTTTTCGAATATGTACTTTATTGGATCCATTTTTGAAATCAATAGAGTAGTGTGAGTCAGCATATACTGTCTCAGCCGGCGAGCAGCCCATACCAAAGCGCATCAAGTTTTCTCGAGCAGTGAGTATCGGGTCTCACAGTCGGTAAACTTTTTGCTAAGGTAATAAATGGCGTGCTCTTTTCGGCCAGACTCGTCATGCTGCCCCAGCACACACCCCATTGAGCTGTCAAGGACTGTCAGGTATAGTATTAGAGGTCTCCCTTCAACCGGTGGCATAAGAATGGGTGGTTCTTGGAGATACTCTTTGATTCTGTCAAAAGCGGCCTGACATTCATCATTCCAACGTACTACCTGATCTTTCTTCAGTAGCTTGAAGATTGGCTCACAGGTAGCAGTTAGGTGCGAGATGAATCGGGCAATGTAATTCAGTCGTCCTAGAAAACCTCTGACTTCTTTCTCTGTCTTGGGAACTGGCATCTCTTGTATGGCTTTAACCTTAGCAGGGTCCACTTGAATACCTTTATCGCTCACAACGAAGCCTAGCAACTTTCCAGATCTTACCCCGAAGGTGCACTTGTTCGGGTTCAACCTCAGCTTGTATAACTTCAGACGGTCAAACAGCTTCTGTAGATGGTCAAGGTGTTCCTCCTCAGTTTGAGACCTTGCAATCATGTCGTCGACATACACTTCAATCTCATGGTGGATCATGTCGTGGAATAAAGCAACCATGGCACGTTGGTAGGTTGCCCCAGCATTTTTCAACCCAAATGGCATGACCTTGTAACAGAAGGTGCCCCACTGAGTAACAAAGGTAGTCTTTTCCATATCTTCAGGAGCCATCTTGATCTGATTATAGCCTGAAAAACCATCCATGAAGGAGAACACCTTATGTTGAGCTATATTGTCAACCAGAACGTCGATGTGAGGCAAAGGGAAGTCATCTTTAGGGCTGGCCCTGTTTAAATCCTTGTAGTCGATGCACATTCTGACCTTACCATCTTTATTTGGCACTGGAACCACGTTGGCAACCCACTGAGGGTAAGAAGTCACTGCAAGAAAACCGACATCAAATTGTTTCATAACCTCGGCTTTGATCTTCTCAGACATCTCTGGACGCATACAGCGGACCTTTTGCTTAACCGGAGGACAGTCTTCCTTGGTAGGCAGATGATGGACAACAATGTCAGTATCCAACCCAGGCATGTCTTCGTAGGACCAAGCAAAGATCTCCACATAATCATGCAACATCTGAATCAACCGTTGTTTCACGCTGAGCTCTAGGTTGGCACCAATCTTAACTTCCCTTCTATCTGTCTCAGTACCTAGATTTACCGTTTCCATTGGCTCTTCATGTGGCTGAATGGCCCTCTCTTCCTGGAGTAACAGTCTTGCAAGTTCACCAGGCACTTCGCAATCATCTTCACCTTCGTCTTCGGCTAAGTTGATCGGATTTTCGAAGTCATAACTGGCAGTAGCAGAGTCGTTACCAGTGAGATCCAGAGTGGATTGAAACCTGTATGAGTGAGTGTGTGTAAATACAGCTGTTTTGCAATATATAAACGAAAGGAAGAAAGGGAGCACAAGATTTGAAATGCGAAAAAACGTCCAATGTCTTTATTCATGATATATGGAAATGACAGTTAATAAGCCCTCACAAATGAAGCTACGGTGCCCCGGGTAAGACACCGGGCCATAAAGTTTCAATTTATTGTTTATTACAAATAAAAACAAAGGAATTCATTACTGCGTAACAAAAGTAACAGGTATGTGGTCTTTTGCGGTCCAATTGTTCAGTCCACCGTCAGTCGTCGGGCAGATCCAGCTGTTGAACTCAGATTCTCCCACTTCGTCACCATCCCTGAGAGCATTCACTCCATGATCAGGCAGGGGAGCTGTCACCACATTAGGCTTTTCAGGCGCCTCGAACTGTACCTCCTTCGCATCGATAAGGTCTTGAACCTTATTTCTTAGGGCCCATCAATCATCAGTAGAATGCCCCGGGCTATCGGAGTGATAAGCACATCGGGCATTTGGATTATACTTCGGAGAGGTCGTGTTCACCACCTTCGGAGATTCTCTGACGGTTACCAAGTTGGTCGATAGCAGTTGCGGCAAGATTTGTGACAAGGTCATACTAAGCCGAGTGAACTCTCTTCTAGGTCTCTCAGCCTTTGGTTGGTTAAGTTGCTGAGGAGCGGCAGCAGGCTTTGCAATTACTACCGCGTTGACAGCTTGGCGGTGTTCTGGTTTGTTTTGCCTCCTAGGCCCATACACAGCACTGGCTTCCTTTTTGAAAGGCTTTTTCTCCGAACTTGAGGACGCACCCTTCTGAATCTTCCCTGATTTCAAACCAGCCTCTATCCTTCCCCAGTCAGAATGAGATCTGTAAACCCTGTAGACGAATTACCAATGAGATGATTGAAGAATGGCCCGGATAGGGTCCCCAAGAACATATCCACTAACTCACGGTCGGTTAATGGTGGTTGCACCCAGCCAGGTCCCTCCATTTCTGCGCATATTCTTTAAAACCTTCTCCCGATCCTAGCGACATACCCTGGAGTTGGGTACGTGTAGGAGCGAGGTCGGCATTATATTGATACTGCTTGTAAAAAGCAGTAGCCAAATCCTCCCAGTTACGAACCTTGGTTCCATCCAGCTGATAGAACCATTCGAGATGAGTCCCTGAAAGACTCTCCTGGAAGAAATGGATCCACAAGTTCTTGTCCACAGTGTATGGTTGGATCTTTCGCACATAAGATCTGAGATGTAGCTTAGGGCAGGATGCCCCGTCATACTTTGCTAAAGATGGTGCTTTGAACTTGTGTGGGATTACCACACCAGAAGATAGACCCAAGTCTCTGAAATCCAACCCAGGCACTTGTTGAATTTCCATGGCATTCAGATGGTCCTCCAACTGCTTGTACTTGTCTTCAGCTGGAGGATACTGCTCCTCATTGAAATCAGTCTCGTTATCAGAGACCACCGGGCTAGGAACCCTTCCCCCTGGGGGACTGCCTTTTCCCACAGAAGAACCAGCTTGATCAACCTCATTCTACAGTGTGTTACCAAACCTCCGGCCTGTGTTGAATAGTACCGTTCTCTTCTTTTTCTTCTTGACCAGCAGAGCCTTCAATTCTTCCTGACCTTGAGCCAAACTCATAATCAGCTCTTGAAATTGGGAGTTCTGAGCCTGGAGGGCCTTGATGGACTGCTCAGTAGATGATTCAGGATTCATGATGCTGAAATAAACAGCGAAGAACATTAAGCAACCTGAAAAGAAGAGTACCTGTTATGCACATGATGCATGATATGTGTTTATGCAATGCATTCAAGGGTTTGAAAGTTCAAATTTGTTATAGACAAAAAGGAACACACGTTATCATTAAGAAATAATTATTCAATACATCAAGGCCTCATGGGCAAAATATTACAAAGTAAATCAATCCCAAAAGACACTGCGCATCCTCTTTGGAGCAATGTAAGTGTTGAGAGTCTTTTCCTCGTGCAGTAGGCGGGTGAGCTCCAAGACCTTCTTCTCACTAGCATGTAGACTGGACTCAAGAGAATTCCGTTCTTCCTTAAGCTGGCTTCTGCATTTCCTCCCAGGATGTAGGCATGTCAGGATGTTGAATGGTGTAGGAGTCCTCTCCTTCCAAAACTGGCTCTTTGATCACAGGGAGGACATGAGGATATGGCATCACTAGCTTCTAGGAGCGGGCTCGTACCCACTTGAGATAAGGTTCCAACGGGATGGAATTCTTGTGCCCCAGTGTCTTGCTGTCTACTTTGTTGGGCATCCTCCAAGCTCTGATAAATCTCTGGCAAAGTCCTTGTGCATTGTTGTCGAAGTCAAAAACTATGTCAGGAATTAACATGTCATGAGTGCCGTCCCTCCGAGCATAACCAAACTGTCTCCAAGCCAGACACGGGTTGTAAGTAATACCTCCTCTGATTCCAAGTAAAGGAACATTAGGAAACTCCCCGCAACGATCAATGATAGTGACATCCTCTCTGGACCGAGAGCACCAATGTATATCTGCATGTGTAAGAGTCATTAATCGTTGTGACCATCTCAAACCCCGCTCATTCTTCAACACTTATTGTGGAAGGTGCGAAATAAACCACCTTCCCAAGAGGGGAGTACATCACATAAGAACACCTCTTTTTCTCATGGTTCGAGTGTAACATGAGTGAAGGATGTCCCCCAGTAACGTAGGTATAGGATTCCTGGACATGAAGATCTTGACAGCATTGATGTCTATAAGCTGATCTGGATTCGGGAACAAAACCAATCCATAGACAAGGAGAGCCACAACTTCTTCAAAGGCTTGTAGGTCAAGGGAGTTCCAACATTCTTGGGCCTTCTCAAACAGAAACCTGGCCAAGAAACCTTTGATACCACTTCTAACTTCCCAATATCCCTTGATGTCAGAGGGTTGTAGGTGTAAGGCTTTAGCAATCTCTTCAAGCTTGGGTTCCTTTTCCGTACCGTTGTAGGGTAGTTGACTAAGGATAGGGATCTTCAGAAGTCGGGAGAACTCTTCTAATGTAGGCACCAGTTGATAATCCAGGAAAGTAAAACAGTGATGCAGAGGGTCAAAGAACTGGAAGAGGACCTTTATCCTATCTTCCTCAATGTTGGTGTTGACCAAGCTGATGAGTCTTCCATGTCTTTCACTGAAAGAAGAGCTCTCGGGAATCCTGGATATAAGTTCCTTAAGCTGAGGAGGGGTCCTTACAAGGCTGATCTGAATTGTCTTTCTGCGGATGGTTTCCATGTCCTACAAAACAAGAACAAAAATGAAGATTCGAACCCCTGAAATGGTTAGTCAATGCACATGATGCGGTATGGTGTTATGATGCTATGATAAAACACACCACAAATATTCACAAGAAGGAAACATGATAAGGCACACAAGTCACACCACGACCCTTAGAGTTTAGGCCAGCATGGGGTCTAGGTATTACCCTCTTGAAGTTGGTGGGCTCAAAACCTGTCCTATCAGAAGTAACCGGGTTCTAAGGGTCCCAATATCATTGGATTGCTTTCATTGTTCATCGTTTCGATTTAGCCACTGAACTGGCGACCGAAATATTCCAAGAAAACAACCCTCAATTGAGTGTAGTATCGAGTATCAACCAACCTTGGACTGCACCAAAGTCAGTTATCTCACTACCCTAAAGAGGCCAAGATGGTTCAATTAAGGTTCCTAAGATCAGTTGATGCTTCATGACACCACGCGGCGGCCCCGTACTCTCCTTGACTGGACTCAAGGGTTACCGGTACACACCAAAGTGCCACATCAACGTAGCAGACTGCTTCAACTATGTCGGTATACCCCGCACAGTTCCCTCACAGTCTTGTTGCTACTTTCTAAGAAGGTATCCCCCAGATCCGGGTTAGGATCTATAGAACTCCCAAGACAGGCCCACAATTTAAAGCAAACAATTCAGACAATTGAAAACACAAGTGATCTTAGTCCTAAGGTACACCTCACTTTAAAAGACTCCCCAACAGAGTCGCCAGTTCTGTGATCGGTGGATTTAGAACTGACTGTTTAACGCTGGTTCGCGAAATGTCGTGGAAGCAAGAATCGCCACCGTCTTTTATTTTCTCCAACATGGACAGGACAAAAGCACATCAAAATTCCTTATGAGATAGTTTCTCGGTTCGGGAGGTAGATTTATAGAAAGGGAAGGTGTTAGCACCCTTTCTATCCATGGTTATCCATGGGCTCTTAGATACTTGCTCATTTGTGTTTTCAAAAGTGTTTGCTTTTCAATTGTGAGTGGGTTTGAAAAAGTTTCGTTTAAAGATTCAAAATGACTCTTGTATCTGTCCTCAAGAGTGTTTGAAAAATTATTGTGAAAGCTTTTTGAAAAGTGTCAGTGTGAAAAGAGTTTGATTTGTTTTTGAATAGAGCAAGTATCTATGAGTCATCTACCTACCCTAAGGAATTAGGCTGTGTAAATGTCCTTAAGGTAGTGCCATCCCACCATTGAGAGGTAGGTAGCACCACCGTTGGAGGTGTTCGGGTCAATTCGATCGTTAGGGACAGTGTGGTCACCAGAGCAACAGTAGGACACCTTAAAAGCTACCCTTATGCCATTGATCATGGACATAAGGACTTACTAAAACGTCATATACTCGACGACCACGTTTCGAAGGCAACAGGTGAGGCGTACCCTAAGAGTGGTGTGTGAATTTGTGTGTTGTTTTCAGTTTAGCATTTATCTTTTGATCATGGCATGGTGAGCTACGCATTGTTTTTAATTAGTCATTCATTCTTTCATGCAATTAGAATTTAAAAGTGCAGAAATTTAAATGCGGAAAGATAAATCCTACGCTATTACAAGGCGCGGGTCTATACACCGCCAAATTACAAAGACCCGTTTGATAGAAGATGCGGAAAGTAAAACCTAAATACTATTACAAGCCTTGAGCAGTTACATAATATTCACAAGAAAATAAAATAACGTGCGAAAAGAATAAAAATAGAACGTTCGGGGGCGTTGGACCCTTTTGAAATTAAATTGAATTAAAAGTTAATTAATTATTTAATAAAAGAAAGGAAATGGTTTTTTGTGTTTTTGGTATTTAATGAAATAAGAAAAGAATTAAAATTAGAAGGAAACCCTAGTTCTAAATATTTTTAATTATTAATGAGAAAAATATTAAAGTTTAATCTAATTTACACTAATTAATTAAATTAGATGTGTATTTACAAAAATAAATAGTAATTAATAATAATAATAATGAGAGAAAATTATTTATTTTATTAAGAAAAAGATTAGAATGTTAAAAAAACCCTAATTCTACCTATTTTAATTTATTAAGAAAAATGTTAAAGTTTAAAACCTAATTTACTAAATTAATGGTTAGAGTTTATTTACACAATAAATTAATAGTGAATTAAATATTAATTAAACATATTTTAGTTTCTGATTTTTTTTTATTATGAAAATTAATTTATGAAATTAAAGAAAATAATTAAAGCAATAAAAAAAGAATAAAAAGGAAAAAGAAAGTGAAATTAAATATACAAACAGGGGGGTATCTGGCCCATTTAGGAGGTTGTTGTGAAGCAATTTGGCCCATTGAACAAAAAGCCTGTTTGACTTTTCCAGCTTGAGTGCGTGTGGTTGACTGAGTGTACACCCTGGAATTCACGTTATGGCCATTGGATTGATCATCAGGGACACTTGGCAAGCCTAAGCGTTAGGACGTACGGTAGAACGCTTGAAGGAAACTGCATGGGAACGTGTTAATACAAAAATTATCAAACATATGGGGGGACCTGGGAGTCGAACCCAGGTCCCAATACCTGCAGGACAACTCACCCAACAACTGAGCTAATGCGCACGTTTGGATATTTAATGGACAATAAATAATATGTATGAAGAAAAGGCCATTATGCTGGACGTTGAAAAAACGCGCCAAAGTTTGAATTGTCCAACCACTCAATGACACGCTAGCTTCGTCTTCGTCTTTGTACCTGTAATATAAACAAATAGCGGGGGTTTTAAACCCCCACTAAATGAAGCCTGAAAAAATAGCGATTAGAGCATGCCTCAATATAAAAAAGGCGCGATTGCTTTATTGAATTCGTCTTGTTGTCACGAGTTCAGCTGTACCAGTTTGAAGGTCCAATTTTACCATGTGAGGAAAGCCCCAATTTAGAGCTTCTGAAACCCTAGAAAACGTTAATGGCAAATCTCGTTTCAAGCATTGTTAGGACAATTAAACTATGCCAAAAGTTTCAGAACATCATTAGTAGCAAGAATCAACAATTAAAACATGTGAATAATGCATGGAAATCAAAAATCGATTATGGACATATTCATGAAAAGTGTGACTCTGTTCTACCAATTCTTTGAGCGTGGAGACTGGAAAGGGATTGAAACACGTTCCAGGAAGTCTCAGCAAGCGTTTGGAATAGGTTTTAGGCTTTGAATCGCGCTGTAGCTATGATTTCAGATTCCAAAAATTTGATGAAGAGTTGCAATTTGGTTATTCGCTTTTGAGCAGTCTTTCGTGTCTGTTAGCATTAGGTTATGTTGTGCATTTGTATCTGAATGGAATTAGGTCAAAGAGCCAAGCCCATAGTCCATGAATTAATGATTTTGATATTTGATTTCCAATCATGTAAATCCAATCTTTTTTCAATCTTTTTGCCATGAAACTCTTGCCAATTGTGAAGGATATTGCCTTTTTGAATGTGAAACGAAATCCTTAGCACATAATGAGTGAATTTTCTGCACAAAAAGATTTGAAAAGTATTATTTGATATTTTTTTCATATTTAAATCTAATTAAATGAATTAATAATAATAAAAATTCAATTAATTAGTCAAAAATAAGAAAATAAATCCCTTTGAGGTCAATGGGTCGTGCATAGCCTTTGGGTAATTATTCAAGGAAGAATTTGAGGCCCATTAGCAATTTTGAAGCTTTTGAAGCAAAGTTGACTTTTCAAAATTCCCAAAAATTTCCCAACTTCTCCAAGGCATATCTTGCTCAATTTTGAAGTTATGAACATGTTCTTAGACATTTTGGAAAGGTCTTGAAGTCCTCTAACCAATGCCGTTGGTCCCATGTCATTTTGATTTACCAATCTCAAGTTATGGTCTTTGACTTAAAGTGTCTTTTTGTTGACTTTTGAAAATGACCTATAATGTTGAAATTGATAACTTTTTGTGAGAGCATTCCTTGGACTTGAAGTGTGAAGATGAATTGTAGGAAATGTCATCCTCTTCAAAATGAGCTTTGGATGGGATTTTTCTGATAAACCATGAAGAAGTTATGCCTTGGTCAATTTGCAGTTGACTTTTTCAACTGTCCCAAAATAGAAACTTTTGCATCTTGAGACTTTTTGAGCCATGCCTTGAGGATCATGATCAAGAATTGATCAAATGATGTTTGTGGCTTCAAAATAAGATGTTGACCAAAATTTTCGACCTTTGACTGTCAAATGACCATTTTGCCCCTGCAGTTGACTGTGAAGCATTTAGGGTTTTTGACTGTGCAATTTGATGTTGTGAGTCTTGAAACTTGACATATGAATGCTTGACAATATATGTAGGCATGTGGGACTTGTTTGGACCATTGGAAACCTAAACTTCTTTGTCAGAACCAAAACCCTAATTTTGACTGTGTTAGGAGGCAATTGGACTGTGCCATCCTTGAGAGATTTTGAAGCTTGATTTTGCCAAATCTTAGAGAATATTGGAGGGCAAAATTTGGGGTACAACACCTCCTCAGGTCCTTCATCCGGTCCAGGTGTTTCACAATCAGTCACTATCATGATACTCTCATCTGGAAATTCAAAGTTCATAGACTGGTAATCATCCACCGCCTGATGTGCCAAATGATCTGCCAACACACTTCCTTTGATTTCCTTTTGGGTCTTGTACTGGATGTCATACTCAGTCAAGATCATCTGCCATCTCGCTATTCTTCCGGACAAGGCAGGCTTTTCAAAGATATACTTGATTGGATCCATCTTTGATATCAATAGAGTAGTGTGAGTCAGCATATACTGTCTCAGCCGGCGAGCAGCCCATGCCAAAGCGCAGCAAGTTTTCTCGAGCAACGAGTATCGGGTCTCGCAGTCGGTAAACTTTTTGCTAAGGTAATAAATAGCATGCTCTTTTCGGCCAGACTCGTCATGCTGCCCCAGCACGCACCCCATTGAGTTGTCGAGTACTGTCAAGTATAAGATCAAAGGTCTCCCCTCAACTGGAAGCATCAAAATAGGTGGCTCTTGGAGATACTCTTTGATCCTTTCGAAAGCGGTCTGGAATTCATCGTTCCAACGTACTACTTGATCTTTCTTCAGTAGCTCGAAGATTGGCTCACAAGTAGCAGTCAGGTGCGAGATAAATCGGGAAATATAGTTCAAACATCCCAGAAAGCCTATGACTTCTTTTTCTGTTCTGGGAGCTGGAATTTCCTGTATAGCCTTCACCTTGGCAGGATCCACTTGAATACCTTTATCGCTTACAACGAAACCCAGCAGCTTGCTAGATCTCACCCTAAAGGTGCACTTGTTCGGGTTTAACCTCAGTTTGTACAATTTCAACCTGTCAAATAACTTCTGAAGGTGGTCAAGATGCTCTTCTTCAGTCTGAGATCTTGTAATCATGTCGTCGACGTATACCTCAATCTCATGATGGGTCATGTCATGAAACAAAGCAACCATAGCGCGCTGATACGTTGCCCCAACATTCTTCAATCCAAAAGGTATGACCTTGTAGCAAAAGGTACCCCACTGAGTAACAAAAGTTGTATTCTCCATGACTTCGGGAGCCATTTTAATCTGATTATAACCGGAGAAACCATCCATAAAGGAGAAGACCTTATGCTGTGCGGTGTTGTAAACCAAAACGTCGATATGAGGTAGAGGGAAATCATCCTTGGGGCTTGCCCTGTTCAGATCCCTATAGTCAACACACATCCGAACCTTACCGTCCTTCTTCGGCACAGGAACCACATTGGCAACCCGCTGCGGGTAAGAGGTAACTGCTAGAAAACCGGCGTCAAATTGTTTCATAACCTCAGCCTTGATTTTCTCAGACATCTCCGGGCGCATTCGGCGGACCTTCTGTTTTACTGGAGGACATTCTTCCTTGGTAGGCAGGCGATGAACAACAATATCGGTATCCAACCCATGCATATCTTCATAAGACCAGACAAAGATCTCAACGTAGTCACACAGCATCTGAATCAACCGTTGCTTAACACTAGCTTCTAGATTTTCACCGATCTTGACCTCTTTCTTGTCCTCCTCCGTACTCATATTTACTGATTCCACCGACTCTTCGTGCGGCTGAATAGCCCTCTCTTCCTGAAGTAACAGTATTGTAATTTCACCAGGCACTTCGCAATCGTTTTCACCTTCTTCTTCGGCTAAGTTGATCGGACTTTCGAAGTCATAACTGGCAGTAGGAGTCGTTATCAGTGAGATCCAGAGTGGATGTAGACCTGTATATGTGAGTGTGTGTAAAATAGCTGTTTTTGCAATATGTAATAAAAGAAAAACAAGGAGCGCAAAATTTGAAATGCAAGAAAACGTCTAATGCTTTTATTAATGATATATGAAAATGACACACATAAAGCCCTCACAAATGAAGCCACGGTGCCCCGGGTAAGACACCGGGCCATAGAGTTTAAAACATAGTTTGTTACAAATTCAAAACAAAAGTCTCATTATTGGGTAACAAAAGAAATTGGGATGAAGTCCTTTGCTGTCCAGTTGCTTAGTCCATCGTTGGTCGTTGGGTAGATCCAATTGTTGAACTCAAACTCTTCAACATCATCTTCAATGGCATTCACTCCTGAATTGCTGATGAACAATGGAGGTCTTTTGATCCGTGCATTCCGAACAGCCTTTTGAGCTTCTGCAGTGAAACCCAAACCAAACTTGTTAGTCTTCTGTGCAAAATCAGGGAGTTATCCCCAATTTGCATACCCACCTTTCTCGACAACAGCCCGGGCGTCCTTGAAGGAAGCCATCTTCATAGGAGGATCTTCAACAACAGTCTCAGTTGATGCCAGTGTCTGGGGAACCTCTTCAAAATGTTGGAACGGGGTCTCAATGAACTCCCCATCCATCTCTACATATCGGAAAGAGTTGAGGTGGCTTACCATGTACTCCTCCTCTCCTTATACTGTCACAATCTTCCCTTTCACTGGGTACTTTAGCTTCTGGTGGATCGTAGACGTCACTGCCCCAGCTTTGTGGATCCATGGACGACCCAACAAACATGAATAAGATGGTCAAATGTCCATCACATAGAATGTAGAGGCGAAAACCTGAGAACCAACCTTATTCAAAATATCCACTTCTCTATGCACCATCCTCTTAGACCCATCAAAGGCCCTGACAATAGTGTTGCTTGGTTTCAGCTCCAACCCTTCATAGTCCAACCGGTCTAGAGCTTTCTTAGGCAAAATGTTCAATGAGGAACTAGTATCCACCAATACATGAGCAAGAGTAGTGCCCCTGCATTCAATGGAGACATGCAGGGCATCGTTGTGATTCTTCCCTTTAGAAGTCAAGTCGGTGTCAGAGAAACCTAACCCATTATCAGCAGTCAGACTAGCCACGCAATCTTTAAACTGATCAGCTGATGTTTCTTGAGGTACGTGTGCAGTCTTCAGGAAAGCAATCAGAGCCTTGGCACGGGCCTCTGAGCATAGCAACAATGATAACATGGAGATTTTGGATGGGGTTTGCCCCAGCTGCTCGACTACATTGTAGTCGCTCTTTTTGATGATTTTCAAAATTTCCTCCATCTCTTGTCTAGAGGCTTTAACAGTAACCTTCTTCGGTGCCTCCGTCTGGGCAGGCTCATCAATGGTCCCTTTGCCCCGAGTGTTGGATGAATCGACAACAGGGGTAAGAATGGGAACTTGAACAGGAATAGTAGAGGGTACACTGGCAGGTGTAATAACAACAGGTTTCCGGGCAGTTGGTGGAGAGATATCAGGGGAGAAAAGTCTTCCGCTGCGGGTGACTTTGGCAGGTCCAACAATGTTGCTGACGTCAGTATCAGCATCCAAATCTTGTTTAACTCTGTGATAATAAACACCATCCCCGTAGTGCCAAGGGTCAGCTTTATCTGATGTATAGGGGATAGGCCCTGGAACAGTGATGATCAACGACGCGATTCTTGGAGCAGATGTAATTCTAACAGGCTTTCTCGAGGAAGCCTTGGAAGAATTGTCGAAAATGGTGATGATAACAACTTCTTCAGTAGGAACCAAAGGAACAAAAGTCTTCTCAAACAGAATTTCTTTATTATCCATCAGGCGTTAGACACCTGACTTCAAAAGATGGGAACCGGTAGGTAGGACAAAACACATGCGGCAACCTTCATCACAGCCCGGAAATAAACCGGCTAACAGAAGGTTCTTCTTCACAGTCATCAAAGGGGTAACAATGTCATTCACATAAACCACAAACGAGTCTTCATCTATAGCATTCACTCCATGCTTGGGCATAGGAGCAGTCACAACATTAGGTCTTTCAGGTGCTTCGAACTCAATCTTCTTCGCATCAATTAAGTCCTGTATTTTGTTCTTCAAAACCCAACAATCATCTATTTCATGCCCCGGGCTATCAGAGTGAAAAGCACAGCGGGCATTAGGGTTGTACTTTGGTGATGTAGTGGTGGGATTCTGCGGGGCCTCCCTTGGAATCACTAGATTGGTTTTCAATAACTGCGGCAGAATCTGAGATAAAGTCATGTTGAGCTGAGTGAATTGTCTTCGAGGTTTCTCGGCCCTTAGCTGATTATTACGCTGAGGAGCATCAGCAGGTCTTGAAATAACAACTGCATTAACAGCTTGGCGGCGTTCAGGTCTATTCTAGCTTTTCGAGCTGTAAACAGCATTAGATTCCTTCTTAAAAGGATTCTTCTCGGTGCCTGATGAAGCACCCTTCTGTATTTTACCAGACTTAATACCAGACTCAATCCTTTCCCCGGTCATAATCAGCTCTGTAAATCCGGACGATGAACTCCCAATCAGATGGTTGAAATACGGACCAGATAAGGTCCCCAGAAACATATCAACTAACTCCCTATCAGCCAAGGGTGGTTGCACTCTTCCAGCGAGGTACCTCCACTTCTGAGCATAATCTTTGAAACCTTCGCCCGCGCCCATAGACATACCCTGGAGTTGGGTACGCGTGGGAGCGAGGTCGGTATTGTATTGGTACTGCTTGTAGAAAGCATCAGCCAAATCTTCCCAACTACGGATACTGGCTCCTTCTAGATAGTAAAACCATTCAAGCTGAGTCCCTGAGAGACTGTCTTGAAAGAAGTGGATCCATAGGTTCTTGTCAGCGGTGTACGGCTGAATTTTCCTTACATACGACCGGAGGTGCAGTTTCGGACAAGAAACTCCGTCATACTTAGTAAAGGTTGGTGCTTTGAACTTGTGGGGAATCACCACCCCAGATGACAGACCCAAATCACCAAAATCCAGACCAGGCACTTTCTGTACTTCTGTTGTACCCCAAAATTTGCCCTCCCATATTTCTCAAGACATGTCAAGAATAATCTTCAAGTTGCTCAAGTTGGCTCAAGGGTTGGACAGTCAAATCACCTCCTAAGGCAGTCAAGTCAAAATTAGGGTTTTGTGTTGCATTAAGGTCCTCATATCCAAATGGCCTCAAGTGCTTCCCAATGTATTAATATGTTCTTAAGTTCATCCATGTCAAATTTCAAGCCTTGCAGAGGAAGTTTGGTCAGTTAATTGCTCAAGAGACCCAAATATCGACTGTGCTAGGGCAAAAGTCAACTGTGTCTCAAATACACTCAAACCTCGAGATTTTTTGTCAACATTCTCATTTTGAAGGATAATTCATCATTTGATCAATGGTTGATCATGATTCATCAAGGATTGCTCAAGATTCATCAAGATTCAAAAGTTGCTAAATTAGGGTTTTGTAGGAAAAGTCAACTCAACTTTGACCAAGCATAACTTTTTCATACTTTATGAGAAATGACCCATCCAAAGCTCATTTTGAAGAGGATGCAATTCCCTACAATCCCTCTTCACACCCAAAGATCAAGAAATGCACTCACAAAAAGTTACAAATTTGGACATTATAGGTCATTTTTGAAAGTCAACAAAAACACCCTTTTTGACAAAGCTTATAACTTGAGAATGGAATATAAAAATGCGATGAGACAAAAAGGGTTGATTAGAGGACATCGCAAGGTTTCTAAAAAGTCATAGAACACCTCCAAAAGTTCAAAATTGAGGAAGTTATGCATTGTTGAAGTTGAGCATTTTTCCAAATTTGCCAAAAGTCAACTATCCTCAAAACTCCAATTTTTGACAAAAGGGCCCACTTTTTTCCACCTGATATGATCTTGTCATGCCACACACGTGTCCCATATTTGATTTCATGGCCATTCATTTATTTTTCTATTTTATTTAATTTTTATTGATTTAATTCACTTTTAATCAATATTAAATCAAATAAAATCTAAAAAATGATGAAATCATATCTTTGTGATTGGTACAACTTTCAATTGGCATGATTAATCAAATCAATTCGTATCAAGGCTTATTCATGCATAAAAATCAGATTTGAGCTATTTTTGGAAGTTTGATAATGGTGATCAAAATCAAATCATGAATCTTCAATCCATATGGATTATGGCCCAAGTGTTGACCTAAATTCATTCTATAACACTCACACAAGCATTAGGGATCAGGAGGACGCACAAAGCACTGCTGAAACGGCCAGAAGAAGTTTGTGAAAAAGCTTGAAAACTTGGAGATCAAAGACAACATTTGAGCTCGATTCAAACAAAAAGCTGGACACTAATCCATTGCTGGCAATCCCCTGAAGCGATACCAATCAAAATAAAGCCTTTTCATTGCCTAAAACTCACTGTAAGTCATCACGAACCAAGCTCTGAACATGGCATCGTGAATCGTTTCTCTTACATCTTTTTGCCAATTTATTTGTACCATTATGCTTAACGTTCAAAGTCTAACAATTCTGCATTATTTAATTTGATTTTCATGGCCTGTACTGTGATGCCCGATCCTAGGGTTCTTATTCTTATTTTTTAGGCCTTTTTGATACAGGCAAAATCAATGTTAATGGTGGGTATATGGATAACCAGGAGGAAGAGACGAACGCATTGGTACTCTTAGGTTTCGTTTACATGGCCTGGAGAAGATTTTTGAGATACCCTACGAATCTTCCTGCGGATAAAAATCTGCAGGTAAATAACCAGGGTTATTTGAAGAAGCGTGGCAAAACCCCTTGGGACCTGGGTTCGAATCCCAGGTTCCCCCAAAACGCTTATTATTATTTTCTTGCAGCTATTCCAGTGGATCTTCAAGCATAAAGACCACCATGCGCCTCAACTATCAATACGCCAGGTATCTTCAGATCTAGATCCAATGGCCATGGATGGGAGACTACCATGGTCTCCAGTCAACAAGCATGTGGGCGATTCAAAAGGTCAAATAGGCTCGGACAAAAATGGGCCTGGAAACTGCCATTCAAACACCCTCTTTGGGCCCAATACCCCCTGAGTTTGTTCTTTTTTTTTTATTTTCTTTCATTATTTTCCTATTTTTGTTTTATTATTATTATTTATTTAATTAATTACTAACCCATTAAATTTTCTCATAAAAAAATTAGAAACAACAAAAATAATATTTTTATTAATTCCATTAATTTTATTATTTATTTTTGTAAATAAACATTAATTAATTTATTTAGTTTAAATAGGTTTAACATTAATATCTTTTGCAATAAATTAAAATCAATTTAAAATTAGGATTTTTATTAATTTTTAACCATTCTTATTTTATTTCCTTAATTAAAATAAAAACTCAAAAATATTTTCATTTAATTAATTAATTCAATTATTAACTTAGACTAATTTTTAATTCAAAAAATAACAAAAAATATGCTTTATTTAATAAAAAGGGTCAAAACCCTAAGACACCGATTTAATTTTCTCGCGCGCGTATTATTTTTGATCCATATTTCAATATTGTAACTGCTCCGGGAATGTAATAGTTTTTAACTTAGGATTTTATTTATTTATTTATCGCTTTTATTTACTTTTCGCAATTTAATTTTAAAGGGTTTGTCTTTGGCGATGTAAATACCCGACGCCTTGTAATAGCTTAGATTCAATTTTCCGCAATTTAATTTCCGTATAATATTAATTGTTAGATGTTTGATAACTAGGCAATGCAGGACAAGATCAATTTTAATTTAAAATCAACAATATATCACCCATAACATGTACAAAGATAAATAACTGAAAAACAATACACTCGCACATGCGCACTCTTAGGGTACACCTCACTTGGTTGCCTCAAACGTGGTCATTAAGTATAGGAAGTTTTAGAGGTCGCCCTCTTGTCCCAAGATCAAAGTTGCCTCGAAACGGTTGCATCGGATAAAATGATCTAGGATATTAGGGTTACCGCTAAGGCGTCCTAACATTGCTTTAGTGACCATACGTCCCTTAATCGAATTGACCCAAAAACTCCAACGACGATGTTACCTACTCCTCAATAGTAGGATAGCATTGTCTAAAGGACACTTGTACAGTTTAATTCCTTTTTGTGTAGGTAGATGGTTCTTAAGTACTTGCTCCTTTTAAAACAAAACAAAACTTTTCGCATTTACACCCCTTTCAAACAAAAAACTCTTTCAAACCCACAATCACAAAGAAAAGCAAACTTTTGAAAACACAATGAGCAAGTACATAAGTGCCCGTGGATAACCACGGATAGAAAGGGTGCTAACACCTTCCCTTTCTATAATCTACCTCCCGAACCCGAGAAACATCTCGAAAAGGAATTTTTCTGTGCTTTTGTCCTTTCCTTGTTGGATAAAATAAAAGATGGTGGCGACTCTTGCTTACCGCGACATTTTGCAAAAACAAATGCAAACGCGAACCAGTATTCCAAAACAGTCAGTTCTCATTCCCACCGATCACAGAACTGGCGACTCTGCTGGGGATTTTACAAGTGAGGTGTACCTTAGGATTAAGATCACTGTGTTTTCAATTGTATGCTTTGTAT
The DNA here is from genome assembly GCA_948472305.1 of Vicia faba. Lineage (NCBI taxonomy): Eukaryota > Viridiplantae > Streptophyta > Magnoliopsida > Fabales > Fabaceae > Vicia > Vicia faba. Next base: position 1,181,960,669 of record OX451739.1, on the reverse strand, counting down.
GCTTTAATTTTGTGGGCTTGTATCGGAGTTCTATAGATCCTAACTCGGATATGGGGATACCCTTTAGGTAAGTAGCAATAAACTGTGAGGGATATGTACGGCGTAGACCGATACGGATGAAGCAGTAGCTATGTTGATGTGGCACTTTAGTCTGTACCGATATCCCTTGTGTTGGAACAAGGAGAATATGGGTCTTCTAAGGGGTCATTAAGCACCAACTGACCTTAGAACCTTAAATTGACCAACTTGGCCATAGAACAGTAGCAGTATGCTTCACTCATTGAGGCTAAACTCTCGCGATGATTTCGGCCGCAAGAAAAGATTTCTAAACTAGAATTATGACTGATTAAGGGTAGTCAGTGATATTGAGATCCTCTAGAACCCGGTTACTATTTTTAGAACAGGTTTAAACCAACTGAACTGAAAGAGGGTAGTACCTAAGCTCCAGGTCAGCCTGAAATCTAAGGGCTCTTTTGTGTGACTTGTGTGCCTTTACCATGTTTGCCTTTTGTGGATGCTTGTGGGGTGCCTTTATCATGACATTATGACATCATAACATTGTATATATTTTGCATAAGGACTAACCTATTTAGAAGACAAGTGGGTTTCATCTTTGCTCTGTTTTGTAGGTCATTATGATGCCCATGCGTAAGAATACTATCCAGATCAACTTTGTCCAAATCCCTACCTTGCTTAAAGAGTTGGTTGTCAGGATTCCAAACACTACTTCCTTCATCAGGAGGCATGGTTCTCTTCTCAGTTTGGTCACCTCCAAATTGGACGAACAAATGATGAGTGTCCTGGTCCAGTTCTATGATCCGCTGTACCATTGTTTTACTTTCCAGGACTTCCAGCTAGTTCCTACCCTAGAAGAGTTCTCTGAGCTGCTCGGTATCTCTGTTCTGGAGCAGACTCTGTTTACTAGTTGGGAAAAGACTCTCAAGCCCGAAGAAATTGCTGCAGCCCTTCACCTGACCAAAGAAGAGGTAATGGCTAACTGGGAGACTAGAAGTGGAGCTAAGGGTTTTCTGACTAAGTTCTTGGTTGGCAAGGCCAATTACTTCTGGGACAGCTTAGACTTCAAGGCGTTCGAGGATATTCTGGCTCTCTTGATTTATGGTTTGGTATTGTTTTTGAACCCTGATACTTTTGTTGATATTAATGCCATAAAGATCTTCATCTCTCAGAACCCTGTACCCACTCTCTTGGGTGACATGCTTCATCAGCTCTATGCTCGTACTTCCTGAAAGCGGGGAACTTTGATGTGCCGTGCTCCTTTATTGTCGAGGTGGTTTATTTCACACCTCCCGAAGTCAGTGCTGAAAAACAAAGAAGGAATGGGTTGGGCTTATAGGGTGATGTCTCTTTCTAATAATGACATTATCTGGACCCTCAAAGGTATGGATGAGGTGACTATCATTGATCGCTGTGGAGAGTATCCTAATGTTTCATTGATTGGAACCCATGGAGGGATTTCTTACAACCCATGCTTAGCTCTCCGTCAGTTTGGAAGAGCCATAAGAGAAGGACCTCATGAGATGTTAATGCCTCATATCATCTTTGATTTTCAGGGAGATAGCGACGAATTACGTCGTAGATTCATAAGGGCTTGGGACAGAGTTCACCAATCTGACCCACATGAGTTGGGTCCAAAGACTTCTCTGCCAATCGAGCCATATCTCAGATGGGTCCGCATCCGTGCCCAGAAGCTAGGTATGCCATATGAAGCTGTCAGGCCTGTTACTCTTGAAGTTGCTAATGAGGAGGGGGTTCTTCCAACTATTCTCCACCCTTATATGCCCACTAATATTGGGGCACTGAAGAGGTCCTGGATGTAATTGAGGGATGAACGGGATTCTTATCGGGAGAAGTTCAATGAACAAGAGCAAAAGATCCAGAAGCTAACTAGGCAACTGGAGAACGAGCGGATCCTGAATGATTATGTCCGCACTGAGAAGAAGAGACCATGGGAGCATTAATGGACCTTTGTTGATTCCTTTTACAGTTTTTATTTACTTTTTAGTATTTCCATTCTTGTAACGCCTAAGGGCAGTTTGTTGAACAATTTAAAATTTGAAGTTTAAATCTAATAAAGTGTGTTTCCTTTCTTGTTTACAAATTTGAATCCCGATTGTCTTTGAAATCATAAATCATACGCATTTCATCCCATGCACTTCATAAACAGGTACCCTTTTTACATGTCTCTTATCTTCTTCACTGTTTATTTCAGCGATCATCATGTCTGCTGAACCTTCAACTGAGCAAGCTATCAAGGCCCTTCAGGCCCAGAATGCCCAGTTCCAAGAGCTGTTCATGAATCTAGCTAAGGGTCAGCAGGACCTGAAGACCTTGATTCTGAAAGAGAAGAAGAAGAAGAAGAAGAGGACCATCTTATTCAACACTGGGCGCAGGTTTGGAAACGGGCTGCAGAATGAAGTTGATCTGACCACCTCATCTGGAGGGATGGATAGTCCACAAGGAAGGAGGGCTCCTAGCCCTATGATCTCCGACAACGAGACGGACTATGATGAAGAACAGTATCCTCCTACTGAGGATAAGTACAAACAGCTGGAAGACCGTTTGAGCGCTATGGAAATTCAGAAGGTGCCCGGTCTGGACTTCAGAGATCTGGGTCTATCATCTGGGGTGGTGATTCCCCATAAGTTCAAGGCACCTGCCTTTTCCAAATATGACGGGTTTCCTGTCCAAAGCTGCACCTCCGGTCATATGTGAGGAAGATCCAACCTTACACTGCTGATAAGAACTTATGGATCCATTTCTTTCAAGACAGTCTCTCAGGGACTCAGCTCGAGTGGTTCTATCAGTTGGACGGAGCCAGTATCCGTAGATGGGAAGATTTGGCTACTGCATTCTATAGGCCGTATCAGTACAACTCCGACCTTGCTCCTACGCGTACCCAACTCCAGGGTATGTCAATAGGAACGGGTGAAGGATTCAAAGAGTATGCTCAAAAATGGAGAGACCTTGCTGGAAGGGTGCAACCACCTTTGGCTGATCGTGAGCTTGTGGACATGTTTCTGGGGACCCTGTCTGGTTCGTTCTTTAATCATCTGATTGGAAGCTCTTCAGCTGGGTTTACGGATCTTATTATGACCGGTGAAAGGATTGAAGCTGGTATTAAGGATGGGAAGATGCAGAAGGGTGCCTCATCAAGCACCGAGAAGAAGCCGTTTAAGAAAGAGTCAAGTGTTGTCTACAGTGCAAGAAGACAGAATAAACCTGAACACCGCCAAGCTGTCAATGCGGTTGTTATTTCAAAACCCACTGGTGCTCCTCAGCATCACAATCAACAAAAGGACGAGAGACCTCGAAGGCAATTCACTCGTCTCAGCATGACTTTGTCTCAGATTCTGCCACAGTTGCTGAAGACTAATATGGTGATTCTAAAAGAAGCTATGAAGAATCCAAGTACCACATCACCAAGGTATAACCCTAATGCCCGTTGCGCTTTTCACTCTGATAGCCCGGGGCATAGTATAACTGATTGTTGGGTTTTAAAGAACAGGGTGCAAGACCTAATTGATGCGAAGGAGATTGAGTTTGAGGCGCCCGAGAGGCCCAATGTTGTAACTGCTCTCATGCCCAAGCATGGAGTGAATGCTCTAGAAGAGGACTTGTTTTTAGTTTCTGTGGATGACATTGTTACCCCTCTGATGACTGTCAAGAAGAACCTGTTGCTAGCCAGTTTATTTCCGGGTTGTGGCGAAGGTTGCCATATGTGTTCCGTTTTACCTACTGGTTGCCCATTCCTGAAGTCAGGTATCCAAAACCTGATGGATAGTAAAGAGATCCTATTTGAAAATGTTGTTGTTCCATCCGTTCATTCTGAAGAAGTTTCCATCATTACCATTTTCAACAATTCTTCCAAGGCTCCCTCGAGGAAGCCTGTCAAAATTACATCTGTTCCGAAAATCGCACCTGTAATCATCACTGTTCCGGGGCCCATCCCCTACACCTCTGACAAAGCTGTCCCTTGGCACTATGGGGCTGATTTTATGTTCTTGGAGTTAAGCAAGAGTTGGATGCAGATACCAACGTCAGCAACATTACTGGACCTGCTAAAGTCACCCGCAGCGGCAGACTTTTCTCACCTGATATTGCTCCACCCAGTGTCTGAAGACCTGTTGTCATTACACCTGTAAGTGTACCTACCACCATTCCTGATCCAGTTCTTATCCTTACCCCTGTCGCCGAGTCATCTAACGCTCAGGGCAAAGGGATCACCACTGATGTGCCTGCCCAGACGGAGGCACCAAAGACAATTACTGTTGAAGCTTCCAAGCAGGATATGGAAGAGATTCTGAAGATTATTAAGAAGAGTGATTATAACGTAGTTGAGCAGCTGGGGCAAACCCCATCCAAGATTTCTATGTTGTCACTATTGCTGTGCTCAGAGGCCCATGGCAAGGCTCTGATTACCTTCCTGAAGACGGGCCACGTGCCACAAGAGACGTCAGCTGATCAGTTTACCGATTGTGTGGCCAATTTAACTGCTGATAATGGTTTGGGTTTCTCCGACGCTGATTTGACTGCCAAGGGGAAAAATCATAACGATGCCCTGCATGTCTCCATTGAATGCAGGGGCACTACTCTTGCACATGTATGGTTGATACTGGTTCCTCATTGAACGTCTTGCCCAAAAAAGCTCTAGACTGGTTGGATTGCGAAGGGTTAGAGCTAAAACCAAGTAACATCGTCGTCAGGGCCTTTGATGGGTCTAAAAGGATGGTGCACGGCGAAGTTGATATTCCAATTAAGGTTGGTTCTCAGGTCTTCAATTCTACATTCTACGTGATGGATATTCGGCCATCCTATTCTTGTTTGCTGGGTCGTCCATGGATCCATAAAGCTGGAGCTGTAACCTCAACGCTTCACCAGAAGCTGAAGTACCCGGTCAGAGGGAAGATTGTGACAGTTCAAGGGGAGGAAGAGTACATGGTCAGCCACCTCAACTCGTTCAGATACGTAGAGATGGATGGGGAGTTCATTGAGACCCCATTTCAGCATTTTGAAGAGGTTCCTCAAACACTGGCATCAGTTGGGACTGTGGTTGAAGATTCTTCTATGAAGATGGCTTCCTTAAAGGATTCCCGGGCTGTTATTGAGAAGGAAGCTAAAAAGGATGTTCGTAATGCAAGGATCGGAAGACCTCCCGTGTTCATCAACAACTCGGAAGTAAATGCCATTGAAGATGATGTGGAGGAGTCTGAATTCGACAGTTGGATCTATCCTACGACCAACGGTAGACCAAGCAACTGGACAACAAAGGACTTCATCCCTATTACTTTTGTTACCCAGTAATGAACTCTTTATTTTGAATTTGTAACAGACAATGTTTTGAAACTTTATGGCCCGGTGTCTTACCCGTGGCACCGTGGCTTCATTTGTGAGGGCTTTTGTGTGCCATTTTCATATATCATTAATAAAAGCATTGAATGTTTCTTGCATTTCAAATTTTGCGCTCTTTGTTTTTCTTTATTATATATTGCAAAACAGCTATTTTACACACACTCACATATACAGGTCCACATCCACCCTGGATCTCACTGGTAACGATTCTGCTACTGCCAGTTATGACTTCAAAAATCCGATCAACTTAGCCGAAGACGAAGGTGAAGATGATTGTGAAGTGCCTGGTGAACTTGTAAGACTGTTAGTTCAAGAATAAAGGGCCATTCAGCCGCACGAAGAGCCAGTGGAAACAGTGAATCTGGGTACTGAAACAGACAAGAAAGAAGTCAAGATCGGTGCAAACTTGGAGCTTAGTGTGAAACAGCGGTTGATTCAGATGCTGCATGACTATGTTGAGATCTTTGCCTGGTCTTACAAAGATATGCCTGGTTTGGATACTGACATTGTGGTTCATCGTCTGCCTACCAAGGAGGACTTTCCTCCGGTAAAACAGAAGGTTCGCCGTATGCGCCCAGAGATGTCTGAGAAAATCAAGGCCGAGGTTATGAAACAGTTTGACGTCGGTTTTCTAGCAGTGACTTCTTACCCTCAGTGGGTGGCCAATGTGGTTCCAGTTCCAAAGAAAGATGGTAAGGTCCGAATGTGTGTTGACTACAGGGATTTGAACAGGGCCAGTCCCAAGGATGACTTCCCTCTACCTCATATTGACGTTCTGGTTGACAATACTGCTCAGCACAAGGTCTTCTCCTTTATGGACGGTTTCTCCGGTTATAATCAGATAAATATGGCTCCCGAAGACATGGAGAAGACGACCTTTGTTACTCAGTGGGGCACCTTTTGTTACAAGGTCATGCCTTTTGGATTGAAGAATGCTGGGGCAACATATCAGCGTGCCATGGTTGCTTTGTTTCATGACATGATCCATAATGAGATTGAAGTATACGTCGACAATATGATTGCAAGGTCCCAGACTGAGGAAGAACACCTTGACCATCTACAAAAGCTGTTCGACAGGTTGAAGTTGTACAAGTTGAGGTTGAACCCAAACAAGTGCACCTTCGGGGTGAGATCTGGCAAACTACTAGGTTTCATTGTAAGCGACAAAGGTATTCAAGTGGACCCAGTAAAGGTGAAAGCCATACAAGAGATGCCAGCTCCCAAGACAGAGAAGGAGGTCAGAGGATTTCAGGGACGACTGAACTACATTGCCCGATTCATCTCTCACCTGACTGCTACTTGTGAACCAATCTTCAAGCTACTAAAGAAAGATCAAGTGGTACGTTGGAATGATGAATGTCAGGCCGCTTTTGAAAGAATCAAAGAGTATCTCCAAGAGCCACCTATTCCGATGCCACAAGTTGAAGGGAGACCTTTGATTTTATACTCGACAATACTTGACAACTTAATAGGGTGTGTACTGGGGCAGCATGACGAGTCTGGCCGAAAAGAGCATGTTATTTACTACCTTAGCAAAAAGTTTACCGACTGTGAGACCCGATACTCACTGCTTGAGAAAACTTGTTGTGCTTTGGCATGAGCTGCTCGCCGGCTAAGACAGTATATGCTGACTCACACTACTCTATTGATTTCAAATATGGATCCAGTCAAGTATATCTTCGAAAAGCCCGCCTTGTCCGGAAGAATAGCAAGATGGCAGATGATCCTGACTGAGTATGACATCCAGTACACGACTCAAAAAGCAATCAAGGGAAGTGTATTGGCAGACCATTTGGCACATCAGGCAGTGGATGATTACCAATCTATGAACTTCGAATTTCCAGACGAGAATATCGTGGTAGTGACTGATTGTGAGACACTTGGACCAGATGAAGGACCTGAGGAAGGATCCTGATGGTCTATGTATTTTGATGGAGCTTCGAACGCTTTGGGTAATGGCATCGGCACCATGATCATATCTCCTAAAGGCTCCCATAATTCGTTCACCGCCCGATTATGTTTCAACTGCACCAACAATATTGCGGAGTATGAAGCATGCATCATGGGTCTGCGAGTTGCAATTGACCTAAGGATTAAGTTTTTAAGTGTCTTCGGAGATTCCGCTCTCGTGATCAGTCAGATCAAAGGCGAGTGGGATAAGAAACACCCAAATCTTATTCCTTACAAGGAGTATGTATTGACATTACTTCCCCATTTTGAGGAGATAACCTTTGAACGCTTCCCTAGAGAGGAGAATCAGTTGGCAGACGCGCTGGCTACGATGTCTTATATGTTCAAAGTCAATTGGGACAACGAAGCTCCCCGGATCATCATTGAAAGATTGGACGAACCTGCACATTGTTGTGATATTGAGACTAAAGAGGTAACAGAAAAGCCCTGGTATCATGAAGTGAAGAGGTATCTTGAAGCTCATGAGTACCCCGAGGGTGCATCTGTTAATGACAAGAAGTTTCTGAGGAGATTCGCGACGAAGTTCTTCATCAGCAATGACATTCTTTACAAGCGTAACCATGATTCAACCTTACTGCGTTGTGTGGATAAGATTGAAGCAGAAAGGATCATGGCAGAGCTACATGAAGGTACTTTCGGAACTCATGCCAGTGGATATACCATGGCAAAGAAAATCCTTCGGGCAGGATATTACTGGTCCACAATGGAAGCCGACTGTTATCAGCATTCTCGGACATGTCACAACTGTCAAGTCTATGCTGATAAGGTGCACATACCTCCAGTTCCTCTAAACGTCTTGACAGCTCCTTGGCCTTTTGCAATGTGGGGCATTGATATGATCAGCGAGATCATACCTACGGCATCCAACGGGCATCACTTCATCCTTGTAGCTATTGATTACTTTACGAAGTGGGTTAAAGCAACCTCCTTTGCTACAATAACCAAGAACGTCGTGGCACGGTTCATTCGGCATAATCTGATCCGTCGATACGGTGTACCAGAGAGGATCATTACTGACAATGGTACCAACCTCAACAATAAAATAATCACTGAGCTCTAAGCAATTCAAGATACAACATCATAACTCATCTCCTTACCGACCGAAGATGAATGGGGCTGTAGAAGCGTCTAATAAGAACATTAAAAAGATTGTGCAGAAGATGACAGTGACATATAAAGACTGGCATGAGATGTTACCATTTGCTCTTCACGGGTACTGTACCTCAGCACGGACGTCAACAGGGGCAACACCCTATTCCTTGGTATATGGCATGGAGGCAGTCTTGCCGATTGAAGTTCAGATACCCTCTCTTCGGATCATGAACGATGCAGGTTTGAGCGAAGATGACTGGATTCAGACCCGACTTGATCAACTAAACCTAATCGACGAAAAAAGACTTACTGCTATTTGTCATGGTCAGACGTACCAAAAACGGATGATCAAGGCATTTAACAAGAAAGTCAGACAACAAGAGTATCAAGTTGGGGACCTAATAATCAAACGCATTATCTTACCTCAAGGTGATCCCAGGGGTAAATGGACCCCTACTTACGAAGGGCCATTTGTGGTTAAGAACATCTTCTCAGGAGGAGCTATGATTCTAACCACCATGGATGGTGACGACCTTCCTCACCCCGTCAATGCAGACATAGTGAAAAGATACTACGCATAATCAAAGACCCGCTAGGTTGACTGGCCTAGGCAAAAATAAGGGCTTCCCGGCGAACCAAAAGGGTTCGAGCAAAAATAAGGGATGAAAATTAAAAAAAATTGTACACCCGGCAAGTCGAAAACCCGAAAGGGCGGCTTGGGCAAAAAAGGGTATCCTGGTGGACTGAAAACCCGAAAGGGCAGTCCAGGCAAAAATTAGGGATCAAAGCGTAACACTGTGTCTCATTGGATCACCTTGCATCCAGACTTCGGTATCGACTATCAAGTTCGGAAGGCACTAATCAATCTGATTCATCTTCAACCAAGTAGCAAAGTGATGAGATACTTGAAGATATAAAGGCAATAGCAGAGTTGGAACCCAGTGGGATTGTTCAAATAGCTGTTTTCTTTTCTTTTCACAAATTGTATAAATTCTATTTGTTCGGCGGCGTTCTCTTACTAGGACGTCAGCCTCTTGTACAAAAACGCCTATTTACAGGCCAAACTTCAAAATCAATACATATTCATTTCCAGACAAATTTCTTTTTCCTTTATCTATTTTGTTTTGCAAAGAACGTCCAAAGTAAATGTTTACATGCGAAACAGAAGGCAAATTACTGGTAATATCAGAAACAGGGGCAATAAGAATTGTCCGAGCTATCTAGTTGCTCTGTCCACCAAGGTACCAAGGTAGGTTCAACTGAAGAATATGACTAAGATACCGTCACTCCCCACAGAGTAAAACAGTATTGGTAGCTCTCCCCACTAAGACTTGCAACTATGAACGAATCATCAATGCTCTCCCCAAGCAGAGTTAATCTACCATCAGCCCTAAAAAGGCTTGGTATCCCCATAAGATCTTAATATTCCCCAACAGAGTGTAAAGATATCCTCTAGCAAGCATAAGAGCATCCCCGGCAGTCTTAATATTCCTCAACAGAATATAAGAATGTTCCCCGGCGGAATACAAGATACCATAGTGGAATCATTTCCCCAGTGTAGTCTAAAAAAGCTTTCCCAATGGAGTTGAATCATCATCCCCAGTAGACTCTGGAAGCTTATCCCCTGCGGAGCACAAATAAGTCTCCTCAGCCAAATTCAGAGGTTATCCTCACAAGAGTCTAACTGGGTTATCCTCAGAAAGTTGCAACTGAAAGATCATCCCCAGCGAAGTTCTTTCTTTCCCCCCAGCATGACTTCTATCCTCAACAGACTTAATGTCACCAGCAACGGTAATCCATCCCCAACGGAATTTATCATTGAAATCCCCAACGGAGCTTATCAATGGAATCCCTAGCAGAGTTTATCGTTAAAATCCTCAGCAGAACATCCCTTCCCCACAGATAATTCCCCTCAGAATAATCTCTTCATTAGTTTATTCCCCAACGGAGTTTTTCTCTCCTACAGGTTTATCATCTTCGTTCATCATCCCCAGCGGAAACGAAGAACTCAACTCTATTCTCCAGCAGCTCCGGGATTTATTTTCCCCAGCTAAAACATCACATTTTCATACATCATGATACATGCATATACACATCATACCATACAATATCATTTATGTTGAGAACATCATTGTTTGATCCATCTCATGCATTGCATATGAATGACCTTTACCTTTCAGGAAAGATGCAGTTAAGTTCTCAGCTTAGTCGAAGACCTGACCAGTTCTTAAAATCTCAATTGAATTATCCTCGGTTGAATTTCAGATAAGGTTCTCAATCTCGACATTTTCCATATGTCATAGTGTGGGCGAGTGCTATAACCTCGACGGTATACTACGTTGAGCACGAGACAATTCCTAGATCTTGATGAATATGTTTCCCTACGTCATAGTATGGACGAGTACTATAACCTCGACGGTATACTACGTTGAGCACGAGTCAGTTCCTAGATCTTGATGTTTTTCCTCCGTCATAGTGTGGAAAAGTTCTATAACCTCGACGGTATACTACGTTGAGCACGAGACAGTCCCTAGATCTTGATGAAGATGTTTCCCTATGTCATAGTGTGGACGAGTACTATAACCTCGACGGTATACTACGTTGAGCACGAGTCAGTTCCTAGATCTTGATGTTTTTCCTCCGTCATAGTGTGGACAAGTTCTATAACCTCGACGGTATACTACGTTGAGCACGAGACAGTTCCTAGATATTGATGAAGATGTTTCCCTACGTCATAGTGTGGACAAGTTCTATAACCTCGACGGTATACTATGTTGAGCACGAGTCAATTCCTAGATCTTGATGTTTTTCCTCGTCATAGTGTGGACAAGTTCTATAACCTCGACGGTATACTACGTTTATCACGAGACAGTTCCTAGATCTTGATGAAGATTACTCCCCCAGTTGAATTATGGACAGGTTCTTAAGACTCAGCCGAGGCATTCTCTCAGTTTAAGTACAGGCAAGGTTCCTAAATCTTAACAAAGGTTAGACTCCCCCAGCGGAATCTTTTACAATAACAGGTATGCAAGTTCTCGCTAAGGAATCTCTTATGCGATCGACACTCCTGAAGATGGCATCTGTAAGCCCATCCCCCTACCAACAATCTCCAAATGGCATCTGTAAGCCCATTCCCGACATCACAATGCTGATACTACACCATGCGAGTGCAAATTTCTGGGCACTCTAGTGTTCAATTATCTTCCACCTTCGGATCACGAAAGGCTCGAAAGCCAATCTATATCCTCAGGTTTAAGAAAATTGAACAGGGGCAACTGTTGTACCCCAAAATTTTCCCTCCCATATTTCTCAAGACAAATCAAGAATAATCTTCAAGTTGCTCAAGTTGGCTCAAGGGTTGGACAGTCAAATCACCTCCTAAGGCAGTCAAGTCAAAATTAGGGTTTTGTGTTGCATTAAGGTTCTCATATCCAAATGGCCTCAAGTGCTTCCCAATGTCTTAATATGTTCTTAAGTTCATCCATGTCAAATTTCAAGCCTTGCAGAGGAAGTTTGGTCAGTCAATTGCTCAAGAGACCCAAAAATCGACTGTGCTAGGGCAAAAGTCAACAGTGTCCCAAATACAGTCAAACCTCAAGATTTTTTGTCAAAATTCTCATTTTGAAGGATAGTTAATAATTTTATCAAGGGTTGATCATGATTCATCAAGGATTGCTCAAGATTCATTAAGATTCAAAAGTTGCTAAATTAGGGTTTTGCAGGAAAAGTCAACTCAACTTTGACCAAGCATAACTTTCTCATACTTTATGAGAAATGACCCATCCAAATATCATTTTGAATAGGATGCAATTACCTACGATCCCTCTTCACACCCCAAGATCAATAAATTCACTCACAAAAAGTTACAAATTTGGACATTATAGGTCATTTTTGAAAGTCAACAAAAACACCCTTTTTGCCAAAGCTTATAACCTGGGAATGGAATATCAAAATGAGATGAGACCAAAAGGGTTGATTAGAGGACATCTCAAGGTTTCTAAAAAGTCCAAGAACACCTCCAATTGTTCAAAATTGAGGAAGTTATGCATTGTTGAAGTTAGGCATTTTTCCAAATTTGCCAAAAGTCAACTATCCTCAAAACTCCAATTTTTGACAAAAGGGCCCACTTTTTTCCACTTGATATGATCTTGTCATGCCACACACGTGTCCCATATTTGATTTCATGGCCATTCATTTATTTTTCTATTTTATTTAATTTTTATTGATTTAATTCACTTTTAATCAATATTAAATCAAATAAAATCTAAAAATTGATGAAATCATATCTTTGTGATTGGTACAACTTTCGATTGGCATGATTCATCAAATAAATTCGTATCAAGGCTTATTCATGCATAAAAAATCAGATTTGAGCTATTTTTGGAAGTTTGATAATGGTGATCAAAATCAAATCATGAATCTTCAATGCATATGGATTATGGCCCAAGTGTTGACCTAAATTCATTCTATAACACTCACACAAGCATTAGGGATCAGGAGGACGCACAAAGCACTGCTGAAATTGCCAGAAGAAGTTTGTGAAAAAGCTTGAAAACTTGGAGATCAAAGACAACATTGGAGCTCAATTCAAACAAAAAGCTGGACACTAATCCCTTGCTGGCAATCCCCTGAAGCGATACCAATCAAAATCAAGCCTTTTCATTGCCTAAAACTCACTGTAAGTCATCACGAACCAAGCTCTGAACATGGCATCGTGAATCGTTTCTCTTGCATCTTTTTGCCAATTTATTTGTACCATTATGCTTAACGTTCAAAGTCTAACAATTCTGCATTATTTAATTTGATTTTCATGGCCTGTACTGTGATGCCCGATCCTAGGGTTCTTGTTCTTGTTTTTTAGACCTTTTTGATATAGGCAAAATCAATGTTAATGGTGGGTATAGGGATAACCAGGAGGAAGAGACGAACGCATTGGTACTCTTAGGTTTCGTTTACATGGCATGGAGAAAATTTTTGAGATACCCTATGAATCTTCCTGCAGATAAAAATCTGCAGGTAAATAACCAGGGTTATTTGAAGAAGATGATAACGTGTCCCTGTGTTATTGGTCCATTCAAATCAGTGGCGCTCTTTTTTTTATTTCAGGTTCAGTGCGTTGTTTCATATATTATATTTATTTCTTATTCCATTAACAATAATGCAGCATAGTTGGGTTGGTGAGAGAAACGTGGCAAAACCCCTTGGGACCTGGGTTCGAATCCCAGGTCCCCCAAAAACGCTTATTATTATTTTCTTGCAGCTATTCCAGTGGATCTTCAAGAATAAAGACCACCATGCGCCTCAACTATCAATACGCCAGGTATCTTCAGATCTAGATCCAATGGCCATGGATGAGGAACTACCATGGTCTCCAGTCAACAAGCATGTGGGCGATTCAAAAGGTCAAACAGGCTGGGACGAAAATGGGCCTGGAAACTGCCATTCAAACACCCTTTTTGGGCCCAATACCCCCTGAGTTTGTTCTTTTTTTATTTTCTTTCATTATTTTCCTATTTTTGTTTTATTATTATTATTATTTATTTAATTAATGTTTATTTACAAAAGTAAATAATAAAATTAATGGAATTAATAAAAATATTATTTAACATGGCATCGTGAATCGTTTCTCTTGCATCTTTTTGCCAATTTATTTGTACCATTATGCTTAACGTTCAAAGTCTACCAATTCTGCATTATTTAATTTGATTTTCATGGCCTGTACTGTGATGCCCGATCCTAGGGTTCTTGTTCTTGTTTTTTAGGCCTTTTTGATACAGGCAAAATCAATGTTAATGGTGGGTATAGGGATAACCAGGAGGAAGAGACGAACGCATTGGTACTCTTAGGTTTCATTTACATGGCATGGAGAAAATTTTTGAGATACCCTATGAATCTTCCTGCGGATAAAAATCTGCAGGTAAATAACCAGGGTTATTTGAAGAAGATGATAACGTGTCCCTGTGTTATTGGTCCATTCAAATCAGTGGCGCTCTTTTTTTTATTTCAGGTTCAGTGCGTTGTTTCATATATTATATTTATTTCTTATTCCATTAACAATAATGCAGCATAGTTGGGTTGGTGAGAGAAACGTGGCAAAACCCCTTGGGACCTGGGTTCGAATCCCAGGTCCCCCAAAAACGCTTATTATTATTTTCTTGCAGCTATTCCAGTGGATCTTCAAGAATAAAGACCACCATGCGCCTCAACTATCAATACGCCAGGTATCTTCAGATCTAGATCCAATGGCCATGGATGAGGGACTACCATGGTCTCCAGTCAACAAGCATGTGGGCGATTCAAAAGGTCAAACAGGCTGGGACGAAAATGGGCCTGGAAACTGCCATTCAAACACCCTTTTTGGGCCCAATACCCCCTGAGTTTGTTCTTTTTTTATTTTCTTTCATTATTTTCCTATTTTTGTTTTATTATTATTATTATTTATTTAATTAATGTTTATTTACAAAAGTAAATAATAAAATTAATGGAATTAATAAAAATATTATTTAACATGGCATCGTGAATCGTTTCTCTTGCATCTTTTTGCCAATTTATTTGTACCATTATGCTTAACGTTCAAAGTCTAACAATTCTGCATTATTTAATTTGATTTTCATGGCCTGTACTGTGATGCCCGATCCTAGGGTTCTTGTTCTTGTTTTTTAGGCCTTTTTGATACAAGCAAAATCAATGTTAATGGTGGGTATAGGGATAACCAGGAGGAAGAGACGAACGCATTGGTACTCTTAGGTTTCGTTTACATGGCATGGAGAAAATTTTTGAGATACCCTATGAATCTTCCTGCGGATAAAAATCCGCAGGTAAATAACCAAGGTTATTTGAAGAAGATGATAACGTGTCCCTGTGTTATTGGTCCATTCAAATCAGTGGCGCTCTTTTTTTTATTTCAGGCTCAGTGCGTTGTTTCATATATTATATTTATTTCTTATTCCATTAACAATAATGCAGCATAGTTGGGTTGGTGAGAGAAGCGTGGCAAAACCCCTTGGGACCTGGGTTCGAATCCCAGGTCCCCCAAAAACGCTTATTATTATTTTCTTGCAGCTATTCCAGTGGATCTTCAAGCATAAAGACCACCATGCGCCTCAACTATCAATACGCCAGGTATCTTCAGATCTAGATCCAATGGCCATGGATGAGGGACTACCATGGTCTCCAGTCAACAGGCATGTGGGCGATTCAAAAGGTCAAACAGGCTGGGACGAAAATGGGCCTGGAAACTGCCATTCAAACACCCTTTTTGGGCCCAATACCCCCTGAGTTTGTTCTTTTTTTATTTTCTTTCATTATTTTCCTATTTTTGTTTTATTATTATTATTATTTATTTAATTAATGTTTATTTACAAAAGTAAATAATAAAATTAATGGAATTAATAAAAATATTATTTAACATGGCATCGTGAATCGTTTCTCTTGCATCTTTTTGCCAATTTATTTGTACCATTATGCTTAACGTTCAAAGTCTAACAATTCTGCATTATTTAATTTGATTTTCATGGCCTGTACTGTGATGCCCGATCCTAGGGTTCTTGTTCTTGTTTTTTAGGCCTTTTTGATACAAGCAAAATCAATGTTAATGGTGGGTATAGGGATAACCAGGAGGAAGAGACGAACGCATTGGTACTCTTAGGTTTCGTTTACATGGCATGGAGAAAATTTTTGAGATACCCTATGAATCTTCCTGCGGATAAAAATCCGCAGGTAAATAACCAGGGTTATTTGAAGAAGATGATAACGTGTCCCTGTGTTATTGGTCCATTCAAATCAGTGGCGCTCTTTTTTTTATTTCAGGCTCAGTGCGTTGTTTCATATATTATATTTATTTCTTATTCCATTAACAATAATGCAGCATAGTTGGGTTGGTGAGAGAAGCGTGGCAAAACCCCTTGGGACCTGGGTTCGAATCCCAGGTCCCCCAAAAACGCTTATTATTATTTTCTTGCAGCTATTCCAGTGGATCTTCAAGCATAAAGACCACCATGCGCCTCAACTATCAATACGCCAGGTATCTTCAGATCTAGATCCAATGGCCATGGATGAGGGACTACCATGGTCTCCAGTCAACAGGCATGTGGGCGATTCAAAAGGTCAAACAGGCTGGGACGAAAATGGGCCTGGAAACTGCCATTCAAACACCCTTTTTGGGCCCAATACCCCCTGAGTTTGTTCTTTTTTTATTTTCTTTCATTATTTTCCTATTTTTGTTTTTTTATTATTATTATTTATTTAATTAATGTTTATTTACAAAAGTAAATAATAAAATTAATGGAATTAATAAAAATATTATTTAACATGGCATCGTGAATCGTTTCTCTTGCATCTTTTTGCCAATTTATTTGTACCATTATGCTTAACGTTCAAAGTCTAACAATTCTGCATTATTTAATTTGATTTTCATGGCCTGTACTGTGATGCCCGATCCTAGGGTTCTTGTTCTTGTTTTTTAGGCCTTTTTGATACAAGCAAAATCAATGTTAATGGTGGGTATAGGGATAACCAGGAGGAAGAGACGAACGCATTGGTACTCTTAGGTTTCATTTACATGGCATGGAGAAAATTTTTGAGATACCCTATGAATCTTCCTGCGGATAAAAATCCGCAGGTAAATAACCAGGGTTATTTGAAGAAGATGATAACGTGTCCCTGTGTTATTGGTCCATTCAAATCAGTGGCGCTCTTTTTTTTATTTCAGGCTCAGTGCGTTGTTTCATATATTATATTTATTTCTTATTCCATTAACAATAATGCAGCATAGTTGGGTTGGTGAGAGAAGCGTGGCAAAACCCCTTGGGACCTGGGTTCGAATCCCAGGTCCCCCAAAAACGCTTATTATTATTTTCTTGCAGCTATTCCAGTGGATCTTCAAGCATAAAGACCACCATGCGCCTCAACTATCAATACGCCAGGTATCTTCAGATCTAGATCCAATGGCCATGGATGAGGGACTACCATGGTCTCCAGTCAACAGGCATGTGGGCGATTCAAAAGGTCAAACAGGCTGGGACGAAAATGGGCCTGGAAACTGCCATTCAAACACCCTTTTTGGGCCCAATACCCCCTGAGTTTGTTCTTTTTTTATTTTCTTTCATTATTTTCCTATTTTTGTTTTATTATTATTATTATTTATTTAATTAATTACTAACCCATTAACTTTTCTCATAAAAAAATCAGAAACAACAAAAATAATATTTTTATTAATTCCATTAATTTTATTATTTACTTTTGTAAATAAACATTAATTAATTTATTTAGTTTAAATAGGTTTAACATTAATATCTTTTGCAATAAATTAAAATCAATTTAGAATTAGGATTTTTATTAATTTTTAACCATTCTTATTTTATTTCCTTAATTAAAATAAAAACTCAAAAATATTTTCATTTAATTAATTAATTCAATTATTAACTTAGACTAATTTTTAATTCAAAAAATAACAAAAAATATGCTTTATTTAATAAAAAGGGTCAAAACCCTAAGACACTCCGATTTAATTTTCTTGCGCGCGTATTATTTTTGATCCATATTTCAATATTGTAACTGCTCCGGGAATGTAATAGTTTTTAACTTGGGATTTTATTTATTTATTTATCGCTTTTATTTACTTTTCGCAATTTAATTTTAAAGGGTTTATCTTTGGCGATGTAAATACCCGACGCCTTGTAATAGCTTAGATTCAATTTTCCGCAATTTAATTTCCGTATAATATTAATTGTTAGATGTTTGATAACTAGGCAATGCATGACAAGATCAATTTTAATTTAAAATCAACAATAGATCACCCATAACATGTACAAAGATAAATAACTGAAAAACAATACACTCGCACATGCGCACTCTTAGGGTACACCTCACTTGGTTGCCTCAAACATGGTCATTAAGTATAGGAAGTTTTAGAGGTCGCCCTCTTGTCCCAAGATCAAAGTTGCCTCGAACCGTTTGCCTCAGATAAAATGATCTAGCATATTAGGGTTACCGCTAAGGCGTCCTAACATTGCTTTAGTGACCACACGTCCCTTAATCGAATTGACCCAAAAACTCCAACGACGATGCTACCTACTCCTCAATAGTAGGATAACATTGTCTAAAGGACACTTGTACAGTTTAATTCCTTTTTGAGTAGATAGATGGTTCTTAAGTACTTGCTCCTTTTAAAACAAAACAAAACTTTTTGCATTTAAACCCCTTTCAAACAAAAAACTCTTTCAAACCCACAATCACAAAGAAAAGCAAACTTTTGAAAACACAATGAGCAAGTACCTAAGTGCCCGTGGATAACCACGGATAGAAAGGGTGCTAACACCTTCCCTTTCTATAATCTACCTCCCGAACCCGAGAAACATCTCGAAAAGGAATTTTTCTGTGCTTTTGTCCTTTCCTTGTTGGATAAAATAAAAGACGGTGGCGACTCTTGCTTACCGCAACATTTTGCAAAAACAAACGCAAACGCGAACCAGCATTCCAAAACAGTCAGTTCTCATTCCCACCGATCACAACTTC
Source organism: Vicia faba (assembly GCA_948472305.1). Lineage (NCBI taxonomy): Eukaryota > Viridiplantae > Streptophyta > Magnoliopsida > Fabales > Fabaceae > Vicia > Vicia faba. The sequence goes on along the minus strand of OX451739.1, from coordinate 1,181,941,721 downwards.
CATCGCACTCAACCGGTCTTCCAGTTGCTTGTATCTATCCTCAGCCGGAGGATACTGGTCTTCGTCAAAGTCCGTCTCGTTGTCTGATACCACAGGGCTATGAGCCCTCCTTTCTTCCTGACTATCTTTCCCTCTAGATGAGGTGGTCAAATCAACTTCATCTCGTAGCCTGTTTTCGAATCTGTGGCCCATGTTAAACAGGATCGTCTTCTTCTTTTTCTTCTTCTTCTCTTTCAGGATAAGGGCCTTCAAATCTTGCTGACCATTAGCACAATTCATGAACAATTCCTAGAACTGGGCGTTTTGAGCCAGCAAAGCCTTGATTACTTGTTCAGTTGATGGTTCAGAAGACATGATACTGAAATAAACAACGAAGAAAATAAGAGACCCATAAGGGTACCTGTGATCAGTGGGAATGAGAACTGACTGTTTTGGAATGCTGGTTCGTGTTTGTGTTTGTTTTTGCAAAATGTCGCGGTAAGAAAGAGTCGCCACTGTCTTTTATTTTATCCAACAAGGAAAGGACAAAAGCACAGAAAAATTCCTTTTTGAGATATTTCTCGGGTTCGGGAGGTAGATTATAGAAAGGGAAGGTGTTAGCATCCTTTCTATCCGTGGTTATCCACGGGCTCTTAGGTACTTGCTCAAAGTGTTTTCAAAAGTTTGCTTTTCTTTGTGTTTGTGGGTTTGAAAAGAGTTTTTGTTTTGAAGAGAGTGTAAGTGAGAAAAGTTTTGTTTTGTTTTAAAAGGAGCAAGTACTTAATAACCATCTACCTACTCGAAAAAGGAATTAAACTGTGCTAATATCTTTTAGACAATGCTATCCTACTATTGAGGAGTAGGTAGCATCGTCGTTGGATTTTTCGGGTTTTGACCCTTCTTTGAAAGTTATTACATACCGGAAGCAGTTACAATATTGGAAATAAATAGATCGTGTGCGAAAATTAAATCGGTGTATTTTTAGGGTTTTGACCCTTCTTTGAAAGAAAGCATTTTTGTTATTTTTTTGAATTTAAAGAAATTAAACCTAAACTAATTATTAATTAATTAATAAAAAGGATATTTTTGGATTTTTAATATTTGAGGAAATAAAAATAAAAATGGGTTAAAAGTTATTAAAAACCCTAATTCTGAATTGATTTTAATTTATTGCAAAAAATATTAATGTTAAACCTATTTAAAACTAAATAAATTATGTTAATATTTACTTACAAAAACAAAATAGTGAAATTAATAAAAATAATATTTTTTATGTTTTCTGGTTTTATTAAGAAAATTATTAATTAGTTAATTAACAAAAAATAAAACTAGAACATAAATAAAAAAATGAAAATATAAAGAGTAAAAGAAATAACCCATGGGGTGTGGGCCTGATTTGAGTGTATAATTGGCAATCTCCAGGCCCAAACGCAATGGCCTTTGTTGACTTTTCCAATTACCCACACGCGTGTTGACTTGGGTGTATGGTGAGCCATCAATCCTGGCCTCTAGATTTGATCTGAAACCACCTGGCTATCATCTGGATGGAGACACACGATATGCCATGCTTTGGATGCTACATGGAATCACCTAGGATAAAATAATAATAAGCGTTTGGGGGGGCCTGGGATTCGAACCCAGGTCCCAAGAGACTTTGACATAGCGTGCTTACCAACCCAGCTGGCTTGTTTAATTGTTATTAGAATACAAAACAAATATTATATTGAAAACTAAATCATTATGCTGGAAAATAAAAAAGAAGTGGCGCGCTATTTGAACCGGCCAATGAAGCAGGGACACGTCTTCGTCTTCTTCAACGAAGACTGTATTTTTTCCTGCGGATTTTATTCCGCATCAAAATCTGTGGCCTCATGCTATAATGCATTCTAGGTCACAAAAATGCAAACCAAACCCATCATCCTGTTCGTCTCATTCTCCTAATCATCTATATACCCATTATTAGTCTTAATTTTACCTGCAACGCAAACGCCTAAAAACAAAACAAGAAAATCCTAGGTTCGGGCATTACAATACAGGCCATGAAAATGAAATTGAATATTGCAAAAAGCTTAGAAATCATACAAGGAACAAGAATATGCTAATGTTTTGTCAAAAAGATGCAAGAATGAGGAGTTATGTTTTCGTGCACAGGGCCATATTCGTGGATACTTATAGCGTAATTCTGGTGGTTTCAGGACTTGGTTTTGATTGCTTTAGCTCCACTGGATATCAGGCAAGAGAGTTATGTGGAGATTTTAGATTGAATCGTGCTTTAACCAAGGTTTTGATCTCACACTTTTGCAAGCTTTTTTCAATTCTGGTTTGGCCGTTTGTGCAGTGTTTAGGTCGTATTCTTGATGTGCATGGCTTGTGTGGGTATAAGGGAATGAATTAGGTCAAGAGTTGGGCCTTCAATCCATGTGCATTCAAGGTTTGGGATTTGATATGATCACCATTGATAAAGTTTCCATAATTGTACCAAATCTGATTTTTTGTGCATAACAAAGCTTGATACGAATTTGATTTGGTTCATGATGATAATTGAAGTCTATACTAATCACAAAGATATCATTCTATCAATTTTTGGATTTTATTTGAATTAATATTGATTTAAAATGAATTAATTCAATAAAAATTAAATAAAATAGGAACATTAATGAATGGACATGAAATTGAAGATAGGACACGTGTGTGGTGTGACAAGATCATATCAAGTGGAAAAAAGTGGGCCCTTTTGTCAAAAATTGGAGTTTTGAGGATAGTTGACTTTTGGCAATTTTGGAAAAATTCCCAACTTCAACAATGCATAACTTCTTCAATTTTGAACTTTTGGAAGTGTTCTTGGACTTTTTAGAAACCTTGAGATGTCCTCTAACCAAAATTTTTGGTCTCATCTCATTTTGATGTTCCATGCTCAAGTTATAAGCTTTAGAAAAAAGGTGATTTGTTGACTTTCAAAAATGACCTATAATGTCCAAATTTGTAACTTTTTGTGAGAGCATTTCTTGATCTTAGGGTGTGAATATGGATTGTAGGAAATTTCATCCTCTTCAAAAGTAGCTTTGGATGGGTCATTTCTCATAAAGTATGAGAAATTTATGCTTGGTCAAAGTTGAGTTGACTTTTCCTGCAAAACCATAATTTAGCAAATTTTGAATCTTGATGAATCTTGAGCAATCCTTGATGAATCATGATCAAACCTTGACCAAATGATGAATTATCCTTCAAAATGAGAATGTTGACAAAAAATCTTGAGGTTTGACTATTTTTAGGTCACAATTGACTTTTGCCCTAGCACAGTCGATTTTTGGACTTCTTGAGCAATTGACTGACCAAACTTTCTCTGCAAGGCTTGAAATTTTACATGGATTAACTTGAGAACATATTAGGACATTGGGGAGAATTTGAGACCATTTGGATGTGAGGACCATGATGCAACACAAAACTCTAATTTTGAATTGACTGCCTTAGGAGGTGATTTGACTGTCCAACTCTTGAGCCATCTTGAACAACTTGGAGATGATTCTCGACATGTCTTGAGGAATATAGGAGGGAAAATTTTAGGGTACAACAGTTTCCCCTATTCAATCTTCTTAAACCTGAGGATATAGATTGGCGTTCGGGCCTTTCGTGATCCGAAGGTGGAAGATGATTGAACACTAGAGTGCCCAGAAATTTGCACTCGCATAAAGTAGTATTTGTCTTGTGATGTCGGGAATGGGCTTACAGATGCCATTTGGAGATTGATGATGGGAGATGGGCTTAAAGATGCCATCTGAAGGAGTGTCGATCGCGTAAGAGATTCCTTAGCGAGAGCTTGTATACCTGTTGTTGAGGGAGATTCCACTTGGGAATGTTGTTCTTTATCTTAGGAGAAATAGAACTTTAGGAGCTTCGGTCGTTCGTTATTCTACTGAGGAATCATCTCTGTTGAAAAAGTGAGAGTGAACTACTATCTGGTCGCAAACCAGGCTTCATAGTGATAAGACCGACTGCTATCTGGTCGTAATCCAGGCTTTACAGTGACTTACTGGGGAGATGAGATTAAACTTGCTATTCGGTCGTAATCCAGGCTTTGCAATACCTCACATCTTATCTGGTCGAAATCCAGGCTTCAGAACAAATCAAGTGGTTATCCGGTCGCATCCGGGCTTTAACTTGAATTTAGGGCACACTAATATCCGGCCGACTCCGGGCTTCTTAGTAACTGCCCATATAAACTGCTATTTGGTCGGAATCCAATCTTCACAATACCTTACTTCTTATCTGGTCGAAATCCAGGCTTTAGAACAAATCCAGTGGTTATCCGGTCGCATCCGAGCTTCCCTTTGTCTGTTAGGTTTACTAGTATCCGGTCGAATCTGGGCTTCATAGTAACTGGCTGGGTAAACTGTTATCTGGTCGTAACCCAAGCTTCACAGTGTCCCTTAATGCTATCTGGTCATAATCCAGGCTTCACGATGTATCATACCATTATCTGGTCGAAATCCAGGCTTCGTAGTACTCTTGGTTGCTATCTGGTTGTAATCCAGTCTTCACAATATCTTCTACCATTATCTGGTCGTAATCCAGGCTTCATGGTCTTGTATTGCTTTTTGGTCGTAATCCAGGCTTCACAATAACTTGCTGAGCTGTTATCCGGTCGTGATCCGGGCTTTACGGCTTGTGTTTATGATATACCACTATCTGGTCAAATCCAGGCTTCATGGTGCTTACTGAGCTGCTATCCGGTCGTAATCCGGGCTTCATGGCTCACTGGGGAATAAACTATTATCCGGTCGATCTCCAGGCTTCATAGCTTACTTTTGAGAGATATCACTATCTGGTCGTAATCTAGGCTTCGCGGTAGTATGATATTGTTATCTGGTCGTAATCCGGGCTTCGCAATATGCTGTAGAAATCAAGATACTATCTTGGTTGTACCCGGGCTTCATAACTTGAATTTTGATTGTATCTTTCCTGAAAGGTAAAGGTTAGCTGTATGTAATGCATGATATGTATCAGGAAATGATGTTCTCAAAATAAATAAGATTGTATGGTATGATGCGTATATGCATGTAGCATGATGTATGGACATGTAATGTTTTAGCTGGGGAAAATAAATCCTGGAGCTGCTGGAGAATAAAGTTGAATGCTTCGCTTCTGCCAGGGATGGTGAACGAAGATGATTGTGAGGATAAACCTGCAGGAGAAAAGAACTTCGTTGGGGAATAAACTGATGAAGAGATTACTCTGAGGGGAATTACTCTGTGGGGAAGGGATATTTTGCTGAAGATTTTAACGATAAACTTTGCTGGGGATTTTAATGATGACCTCCATTGGGGATGGATTACCGTTGCTGGTGACATTAGATCTGTTAAGGATTGAACTCCTGTTTGGGGAAAGAAAGGACTTCGCTGGGGATGATTTTTCAATTGTTGGGGGATGTCTTTATACTCTGTTGAAGAATATTAAGACCTTATGGGGATACCAAACCTTTTTAGCGCTTGATGGTGGATTAACTCTGCTTGAGGAGAGTATTGCTGATTCGTTCATGGTTGCCAGTTTCAGCTGAGAGAGCTATTATCACTGTCTTACCCTGCGGGGAGTGGAGGTATCTTAGCCATATCCTTCAGCTGAATCTATCTTGGTACCTGGTGGACAGAGCAACTTGTACAGTTCGGGAAATTCTTATTTTCCCCTGTTTCTATTATTACCAATAACTCATCTTTCGTTTCACATGTAAATATTTATGATCAACAATTAATGACAAATGCATATATCAAAAATGAACATTGGACGTTCTTTGCAAAACAAAAAAGATAAAGGAAAAACAACTTGAAATTTCTGGAAATGAATTTGTATTGATTTTGAAGTTTGGCCTGAAAATAGGCGTTTTTGTACAAGAGGCTGACGTCCTAGTAAGAGAACGCCGCCGAACAAATGGAATTTATATAATTTGTGAAAAGGAAACAAAACAGCTATGTGAATGATCCCACTAGGTTCCAACTCTACTATTGCCTTTATGTCCTCAAGCATCTCATCACTTTGCTACTTGGTTGAAGGTGAATCAGATTGATTAGTGTCGTCCGAGCTTGATAGTTGATACCGAAGTCTGGATGCCAGGTGATCCAATGAGACATAGTGTTACGCTTTGATCCCTAACTTTTGCCTGAACTGCCCTTTCGGGTTTTCAGTCCATCGGGATACCCATTTTTGCCCAAGCCGCCTTTTCAGGTTTTCGACTTGCCGGGTGTACAGATTTTTTATTTTCATCCCTTATTTTTGCCCGAACCCTTTTGGTTCATCGGGAAGCCCTTATTTTTGCCTAGTCCAGTCAACCTAGCGGGTCTTTGATTTATGCGTAGTATCTTTTCACTATGTCTACATTGACGGGGTGAGGAAGATCGTCACCATCCATGGTAGTCAGAATCATAGCTCCTCATGAGAAAATGTTCTTAACCACAAACGGCCCTTTGTAAGTAGGGGTCCATTTGCCCCTGGGATCACCTTGAGGTAGAATGATGCGCTTGATTACCAGGTCCCTAACTTGATACTCTTGTCGTCTAACTTTCTTGTTAAATGCCTTGATCATCCGTTTTTGGTATGTCTGACCATGACAAATAGCAGTAAGTCTTTTTTCGTCGATTAGGTTCAGTTGATCAAGCCGGGTCTGAATCCAGTCATCTTCACTCAAACCTGTATCTTTCATGATCCGGAGAGAGGGTATCTGAACTTCAATGGGCAAGACTGCCTCCATGCCATAAACCAAGGAATAGGGTGTTGCCCCTGTTGACGTCCGTGCTGAAGTACGGTACCCATGAAGAGCAAATGGTAACATCTCGTGCCAGTCTTTGTATGTCACTGTCATCTTCTGCACAATCTTCTTAATGTTCTTATTTGCAGCTTCGACAACCCCATTCATCTTTGGTCGGTAGGGAGAAGAGTTATGATGCTGTATCTTGAATTGCTCGCAGAGCTTAGTGATCATCTTGTTGTTGAGATTGGTACCGTTGTCCGTAATGATCCTCTCTGGTATACCGTATTGACCGATCAGATTGTGCCGAATGAACCGTGCCACAACGTTCTTGGTTACAGTAGCAAAGGAAGCTGCTTCAATCCACTTCGTATAGTAATCAATCGCTACCAGGATGAAACGATGCCCGTTGGATGTCGTAGGTATGATCTCGCCGATCATATCAATTCCCCACATTGCAAAAGGCCAAGGCGCTGTCAAAACATTCAGAGGAACTGGAGGTACGTGCACCTTATCAGCATAGACCTGGCACTTGTGACATGTCCGAGAATGCTGATAACAGTCGGCTTCCATTGTGGACCAGTAATATCCTGCCCAAAGGATTTTCTTTGCCATGGTATGTCCACTGGAATGAGTTCCGAAGGTACCTTCATGCAACTCTGCCATGATCCTTTCCGCTTCAATCTTATCCACACAACGCAACAAGGTTGAATCATGGTTACGCTTGTAAAGAATGTCATTGCTGATGAAGAACTTCACCGCGAACCTCCTCAGAAACTTCTTATCATTAACAGATGCATCCTCGGGGTATTCCTGAGCTTCAAGGTACCTTTTTACTTCGTGAAACCAGGGCTTTTCTGTTACCTCTTCAGTCTTAAGATTACAACAATGTGCAGGTTCGTCCAATCTTTCAATAATGATCCGGGGAGCCTCGTTGTCCCAATTGACTTTGAACATAGAAGACATCGTAGCCAGCGTGTCCGCCAACTGATTCTCCTCTCTTGGGAAGTGTTCAAAGGTTATCTCCTTAAAATGGGGAAGCAATGTCAACACATACTCCTTGTAAGGAATAAGATTAGCGTGTTTCGTATCCCATTCGCCTTTGATCTGACTGATCACAAGAGCGGAATCTCTGAATACACTCAGAAACTTAATCCTTAGGTCAATTGCTGCTCGAAGACCCATGATGCACGCTTCATACTCCGCCATATTGTTGGTGCAGTTGAAACATAGTCGGGCGGTAAACGGAGTATGAGAGCCTTTAGGAGATATGATCACGGCGCCAATGCCATTACCCAAAGCGTTTAAAGCTCCATAAAAGTACATAGACCATTGGGATCCTTCCTCAGGTCCTTCATCCGGTCCAGGTGTGTCACAATCAGTTATCAACATGATATTCTCATCCGTAAATTCAAAGTTCATAGACTGGTAATCATCCACTGCCTGGTGTGCCAAATGATCTGCCAATACACTTCCCTTAATTGCCTTTTGGGTTGTGTACTGGATGTCATACTCAGTCAAGATCATATGACATCTTGCTATTCTTCCAGACAAGGCAGGTTTCTCGAAGATATACTTGATTGGATCCATCTTTGATATCAACAAAGTGGTGTGAGTCAACATATACTGTCTCAGCTGGCGAGCAGCCCATGCCAAAGCGCAGCAAGTTTTCTCGAGCAGTGAGTATCAGGTCTCACAGTTGGTAAACTTTTTGCTAAGGTAATAAATAGCATGCTCTTTTCGGCCAGACTCGTCATGTTGACCCAGCACACACCCCATTGAGTTATCGAGCACAGTCAAGTATAAGATCAGAGGTCTTCCTTTAACCGGTGGCATCAGGATGGGTGGCTCTTGGAGATACTCTTTGATTCTTTCGAAAGCGGCTTGGCATTCATCATTCCAACGTACCACTTGATCTTTCTTCAGTAGCTTGGAGATTGGCTCACAAGTAGCAGTTAGGTGCGAGATGAATCGGGCAATATAATTCAGTCGTTCCAGAAAGCCTCTGACTTCTTTCTCTATTATGGGAGCTGGCATATCTTGTATGGCTTTCTCCTTGGCCGGGTCCACTTGAATACCTCTGTCGCTTACAATAAAACCTAGCAGCTTACCAGACCTCACCCCGAAGGTGCACTTGTTCGGGTTTAACCTCATCTTGTACAACTTCAACCTGTCAAACAGCTTTTGTAGATGGTCAAGGTGTTCTTCCTCAGTCTAGGACCTTGCAATCATATCGTCGACGTATACTTCAATCTCATGATGGATCATGTCATGAAACAAAGCAACCATGGCACGTTGATACGTTGCCCCAGCATTTTTCAACCCAAAAGGCATGACCTTGTAGCAAAAGGTACCCCACTGAGTAACAAAGGTGGTCTTCTCCATGTCTTCGGGAGCCATTTTTATCTGATTATAACCGGAGAAACCATCCATGAAGGAGAAGACCTTGTGCTGAGCAGTGTTGTCAACCAGAACGTTGATGTGAGGTAAAGGGAAATCATCCTTGGGGCTTGCCCTATTCAGATCCCTGTAGTCGACACACATTCGAACCTTACCATCCTTCTTCGGCACAGGCACCACATTGGCCACCCACTGAGGGTAAGAGGTAACTGCTAGAAAACTGGCGTCGAACTATTTCATAACTTCTGCCTTGATTTTCTCAGACATCTCTGGGCGCATTCGGCGAACCTTTTGTTTCACTGGAGGACAGTCTTCCTTGGTAGGCAGGCGATGAACCACAATATCAGTATCCAACCCCAGCATATCTTCGTAAGACCAGGAAAATATCTCAACGTAGTCATGCAGCATCTGAATCAACCGTTGTTTCACACTAAGCTCCAGGTTTGCATCGATCTTGACCTCCTTCTTGTCTGTCTCAATACCCAGATTCACTGTTTCCACTGGCTCTTCATGTGGCTGAATGGCCCTTTCTTCCTGGAGTAGCAGTCTTGCAAGTTCACCAGGCACTTCACAATCATCTTCACCTTCGTCTTCGGCTAAGTTGATCGGATTTTCAAAGTCATAACTGGCAGTAGCAGAGTCGTTACCAGTGAGATCCAGAGTGGATGTGGACCTGTATATGTGTGTGTGTGTGTGTAAATAGTTGTTTTGCAATATATAATAAAGAAAGACAAGGAGCGCAAGATTTGATATGCAAAAAAAACGTCCAATGCTTTTATTAATGATATATGGAAATGACACACAAAAGCCCTCACAAATGAAGCCACAGTGCCCTGGGTAAGACACCGGGCCATAAAGTTTCAAAACATTGTCTATTACAAATTCAAAACAAAAAGTTTCATTACTGGGTAACAAAAGTAATAGGGATGAAGTCCTTTACTGTCCAGTTGCTTGGTCCACCGTCGGTCGTAGGATAGATCCATCTGTCGAATTCAGACCCTTCCACATCATCTTCAATGGCATTTACTCCCGAGTTGCTGATGAACACGGGAGGTCTTTCAATCCTTGCACTTCGAACAACCCTTTGAGCTTCTGCAGTGAAACCCAAACCAAATTTGTTAGTCTTCTGTGTAAAATCAGGGAGTCGGCCCAAATTTGCACACTCACCCTTCTCAATAACAGCCCAGGCATCTTTTAAGGAAGCCATCTTCATAGGAGAATCTTCAACCACAGTCTCAGCTGATGCCAGTGTCTGGGGAACCTCTTCAAAGTGCTGAAATGGGGTCTCAATGAACTCCCAATCCATCTCTACGTATCTGAACGAGTTGAGGTGGCTGACCATGTACTCTTTCTCCCCTTGTACTGTCATAATCTTCCCTTTGACTGGGTACTTCAGCTTCTGGTGGAGCGTTGAAGTTACGGCCCCAGCTTTGTGGATCCACGGACGACCCAACAAACAAGAATAATATAGCCGGATATCCATCACATAGAATGTAGAATTGAAGACTTGAGAACCAACTTTAATTGGAATATCAACTTCACCGTGCACCATCCTTTTAGACCCATCAAAGGCCCTGACAACGATGTTACTTGGTTTTAGCTCCAACCCTTCGCAATCCAACCGGTCTAGAGCTTTTTTAGGCAATACGTTCAATGAGGAACCAGTATCAACCAATACATGTGCAAGAGTAGTGCCCCTGCATTCAATGGAGACATGCAGAGCATCGTTATGATTTTTCCCCTTGGCAGTTAAATCGGCTTCGGAGAAACCCAAACCATTATCAGTAGTTAAATTGGCCACACAATCGGTAAACTGATCAGCTGATGTCTCTTGTGGCACGTGGGCGGTCTTCAGGAAGGTAATCAGAGCCTTAGCATGGGCCTCTGAACACAACAACAGTGACAACATAAAAATCTTGGGATGGGGTTTGCCCCAGTTGCTCAATTACGTTGTAATCACTCTTCTTAATAATCTTCAGAATCTCTTCCATCTCCTGTTTGGAAGCTTCAACAGTAATTGTCTTCGGTGCCTCCGTCTGGGCAGGCATATCAGTGGTGATCCCTTTGCCCCGAGCGTCAGATGACTCGGTGACAGGGGTCAGAATAAGGACTTGATCAGGAATAATGGCAGGTGCACTTGCAGGCGTAATGACAACAGGTCTTCGGATAGTTGGTGGAACAATATCAGGTGAGAAAAGTCTACCGCTGCGGGTGACTTTAGCAGGTCCAGTAATGTTGCTGATGTCAGTATCAGCATCCAACTCTTGCTTAACTCCATGAACATAAACATCAGCCCCATAGTGCCAAGGGACAGCTTTATCAGAGGTATAAGGGATGGGCCCCAGAACAGTGATGATCACAAGTGCGATTTTCGGAACAGATGTAATTTTAACAGGCTTCCTCGAGGGAGCCTTGGAAGAATTGTCGAAAATGGTAAGGATAGCGATTTCTTCAGTAGGAATGGAAGGAACAACAACCTTCTCAAACAGGATCTCCTTACTATCCATCAGGTTTTGGATACTTGACTTCAGGAATAGGCAATCGGTAGGTAAAACATAACACATATGGCAACCTTCGTCACAGCCCGGAAATAAACTGGCTAGCAACAGGTTCTTCTTGACAGTCATCATATGGGTAATAATGTCATCCACAGAAACTACAAACAAGTCTTCCTCTACAGCATTCACTTCATGTTTGGGCATGGGAGCAGTCACAACATTAGGCCTTTCGGGCGCCTCAAACTCAATCTCCTTTGCATCAATTAAGTCTTGTATCTTACTTTTCAGACTCCAACAATCATCTGTATTATGCCCCGGGCTATCAGAGTGAAAAGCACAGCGGGCGTTAGGGTTATACCTTGGTGACGTTGTATTTGAATTCTTTGGGGGTTCCCTTAGAGTCACCAGATTACTCTTCAGCAACTGTGGCAGAATCTGAGATAAGGTCATGTTGAGACGAGTGAATTTCCTCTTAGGTCTCTCGTCCTTTTGTTGATTGTTGTACTGAGGAGCACCAACATGTTTTGAAATAACCACCGCATTGACAGCTTAGCGGTGTTCAGGTCTATTTTGTCTTCTTGCACTATAGACAACATTGGACTCTTTCTTAAATGGCTTCTTCTCGGTGCTTGATGAAGCACCCTTCTGTATCTTCCCAGCCTTAATACCAGCTTCAATCCTCTCACCAGTCAAAATAAGATCTGTAAACCCAGATGAAGAGCTTCCAATCAAGTGGTTGAAGAATGGACCAGACAGGGTCCCCAGAAACATGTCAACAAGCTCCCGATCAGCCAAGGGTGGTTGCACCCTACCGGAAAGGTCCCTCCACTTCTGGGTATAATCTTTAAATCCTTCACTCATTCCCATTGACATACCCTGGAGTTGAGTACGCGTAGGAGCGAGGTCGGAGTTGTACTGATACTGCCTATAGAATGCTGTATCCAAATCTTCCAACCTGCGGATACTGGCTCCGTCTAACTGATAGAACCACTCAAGCTGAGTCCCTGAGAGACTGTCTTGAAAGAAATGGATCCATAAGTTCTTATCAGCAGTGTAAGGCTGGATCTTCCTCACATATGACCAGAGGTGCAGCTTCGGACAGGAAACCCCGTCATATTTCGCAAAGGCTGGTGCCTTGAATTTATGGGGAATCACCACCCCAGATGATAGACCTAGATCTTCGAAGTCCAGACCGGGCACCTTCTGAATTTCCATAGCGCTCAAATGGTCTTCCAGTTGTTTGTATTTATCCTCAGCAGGAGGATACTGTTCTTCATCATAGTCCGTCTCGTTGTCGGAGACCACAGGGCTAGGAGCTCTCCTTTCTTGTGGATTATCTTTCCCTCCAGATGAGGTGGTTAGATCAACTTTATTCTGTAGCCTGTTCCCAAACCCGTGTCCTGTGTTGAACAGGACTGTCCTCTTCTTCTTCTTCTTCTTCTTCTCTTTCAGAATCAAGGTCTTCAGGTCCTGCTGACCCTTGGCTAGATTCATGAACAGCTCTTGAAATTGGGCATTCTGGGCCTGGAGGACCTTAATAGCTTGCTCAGTTGAAGGTTCAGTAGACATGATGATTGCTGAAATAAACAGCGAAGAAGATAAGAGACCTGTAAAGGGTACCTGTTTATGAAGTGCATGGGATGAAATGCGTATGATTTATGATTTCAAAGACAATCGGGATTCAAATTTGTAAACAAGAAAGGAAACACACTTTATTAGATTTAAACTTCAAAATTTAAATTGTTCAACAAATTTCCCTTAAGGCGTTACAAGAATGGAAATACTGAAAAGTAAACAAAAAACTGGAAAGGAAATCATCAAAGGTCCATCAATGCTCCCATGGTCTCTTTTTATCAGTGCGGACATAGTCGTTGAGAATCCGCTCATTCTCTAACTGCCTGGTCAACCTCTGGATCTTTTGCTCTTACTCGTTGAACTTCTCCCGATCAGAATCCCGTTCTTCCCGCAGTTGCATCCAAGATCTCTTCAGTGCCCTAATGTCAGTGGGCATATAAGGATGGAGAATGGTTGGAAGAACCCCTTATTCATTAGCAACTTCAAGAGTGACAGGCCGGACGACTTCATATGGCATACCTAGCTTCTGGGCACGGATGCGGACCCATATGAGATATGGCTCCATTGGCAGAGAAGTCTTTGGACCCAACTCATGTGGATCTGATTGGTGAACTATGTCCCAAGCCCTTATGAATCTACGACGTTGCTCGTCACTATCCCCTTGAAAATCAAAGATGATATGGGGCATTAGCATCTCATGAGGTCCTTCTCTTCTGGCTCTTCCAAACTGACGGAGAGCTAAGCATGGGTTGTAAGAAATTCCTCCATGGGTTCCTAGCAGGGGAACATTGGGATACTCTCCACAACGATCAATGATAGTCACCTCATCCATACCTTTGAGAGTCCAAATAATGTCATTATGAGAAAGAGAAATCACCCTATAAGCCCAGCCCATTCCTTCTTTGTTCTTTAGCACTGACTTGGGGAGGTGCGAAATAAACCACCTCGACAATAAAGGAGCACAGCACATCAAGGTTCCTCGCTTTCGAGCAGTGCGAGCATAGAGCTGATGAAGAATGTCACCCAAGAGAGTGGGTACAGGGTTCTGAGAGATGAAGATTTTTATGGCATTCACATCAACAAAAGTGTCAGGATTCGGAAACAGTACCAAGCCATAAATCAAGAGAGCCAGAATATCCTCGAACGCTTTAAAGTCTAGGTTATCCCAGAAGTAGTTAGCCTTGCCAACCAAGAACTTAGTCAGAAATCCTTTAGCTCCACTTCTAGTCTCCTAATTAGCCATCACTTCCTCTTTAGTCAAATGAAGGTCTGCAACAATTTCTTCGGGCCTAAGGGTCTTCTCCCAACCAGTAAATGGAGTCTGCTCCAAAACAGAGATACCGAGCAGCTCAGAGAACTCTTCTAGGGTAGGAACCAGCTGGAAATCCTGGAAAGTAAAACAATGGTACAACGGGTCATAGAACTGGACCAGGACACTCATCATTTGCTCGTCCAATTTAGAGGTGACCAAACTGAGAAGAGAACCATGCCTCCTGATGAAGGAAGTAGTGTCAGGCATCTTGGAAACCAACTCTTTAAGCAAGGTAGGTACTTGGACAAAGTTGATCCGGATGGTATTCTTACGCATGGGCATCATGATGACCTACAAAACAGAGCAAAGATGAAACCCTCCTGTCTTTGAAATAGGTTAGTCTTTATGCAAGATGTATGCAATGTTATGATGTCATTATGTCATGATAGTAAGCACACCACAAGTATCCACAAATAGCAAACATGGTAAAGGCACACAAGTCACACTGAGAGCCCTTAAATTTCAGGCTGGCATGGAGCTTAGGTACTACCCTCTTTCAGTTGAGTTGGTTTAAACCTGTCCTAAAAATAGTAACCGGGTTCTAGAGGATCTCAATATCACTGACTACCCTCAATCGATCATAATTCCAGTTTAGCAACCTTTTCTTGCGGCCAGAATCATCGCGAGAGTTTAGTCTCAATGAGTGTAGCATACTGCTACTGTTATATGGCCAAGTTGGTCAATTTAAGGTTCTAAGGTCAGTTGGTGCTTAATGACCCCTTAGAAGACCCATATTCTCCTCGTTCCAACACAAGGGATATCGGTACAGACTAAAGTGCCACACCAATGTAGCTACTGCTTCATCTGTATCGGTCTACGCCGTACAAATCCCTTACAGTTTATTGCTACATACCTAAAGGGTATCCCCAGATCCGAGTTAGGATCTATAGAACTCTGATACAAACCCACAAAATTAAAGCATACAAAACATACAATTGAAAACACCATGATCTAATCCTAAGGTACACCCCACTTATAATATCCCCAGCAGAGTCGCCAGTTCTGTGATCGGTGGGAATGAGAACTGACTATTTTGGAATGCTGGTTTGCGTTTGTTTTTGCAAAATGTCGCGGTAAGCAAGAGTCGCCACAGTCTTTTATTTTATCCAACAAGGAAAGTACAAAAGCACAGAAAAATTCTTTTTTGAGATATTTCTCGGGTTCGGGAGGTAGATTATAGAAAGAGAAGGTGTTAGCACCCTTTCTATCCGTGGTTATCCACGGGCTCTTAGGTACTTGCTCAAAGTGTTTTCAAAAGTTTGCTTTTCTTTGTGTTTGTGGGTTTGAAAAGAGTTTTTGTTTTGAAGAGAGTGTAAGTGCGAAAAGTTTTATTTTGTTTTAAAAGGAGCAAGTACTTAAGAACCATCTACCTACTCGAAAAAGGAATTAAACTGTGCTAATGTCCTTTAGACAATGTTATCCCACTATTGAGGAGTAGGTAGCATCGTCGTTGGAGTTTTTGGGTCAATTCGATTAAGGGACGTGTGGTCACTAAAGCAATGTTAGGACGCCTTAGTGGTAACCCTAATATCCTAGATCATTTTTCCGAGGCAACCGTTTCGAGGCAACTATGATCTTTGGACAAGAGGGCGACCTCTAAAACTTCCTATACTCAATGACCACGTTCGAGACAACCAAGTGAGGTGTACCCTAAGAGTGGCATGTGCAAGTGTGTTATTTCAGTTAATTTTATTTGTACATATCATGGGTGAGCTATATTGATTTTAGGTTAAAGATTGATCTTGTCATGCATTGCCTATTTATCAAACATCTAACAGTTAATACTGTGCGAAAATTAAATTGCGAGAAATTAAATCTAAGCTATTACAAGGCGTCGGGTATTTACATCGCCAAAGACAAACCCTTTAATTTAAATTGCGGAAAGTAAAAATAAAGCGGTAAATAAATAAAGTCCTAATTAAAAGTTATTACATACCGGAAGCAGTTACAATATTGGAAATAAATAGATCGCGTGCGAAAATTAAATCGGTGTATTTTTAGGGTTTTGACCCTTCTTTGAAAGAAAGCATTTTTGTTATTTTTTTTTGAATTTAAAGAAATTAAACCTAAACTAATTATTAATTAATTAATAAAAAGGATATTTTTGGATTTTTAATATTTGAGGAAATAAAAATAAAAATGGGTTAAAAGTTATTAAAAACCCTAATTCTAAATTGATTTTAATTTATTGCAAAAAATATTAATGTTAAACCTATTTAAAACTAAATAAATTATGTTAATATTTACTTACAAAAACAAAATAGTGAAATTAATAAAAATAATATTTTTTATGTTTTCTGGTTTTATTAAGAAAATTATTAATTAGTTAATTAGCAAAAAATAAAACTAGAACATAAATAAATAAATGAAAATATAAAGAGTACAAGAAATAACCCATGGGGGTGTGGGCCTGATTTGAGTGTATGATTGGCAATCTCCAGGCCCAAACGCAATGGCCTTTGTTGACTTTTCCAATTACCCACATGCGTGTTGACTTGGGTGTATGGTGAGCCATCAATCCTGGCCTCTGGATTTGATCTGAAACCACTTGGCTATCATCTGGATGGAGACACACGATATGCCATGCTTTGGATGCTACATGGAATCACCTGGGACAAAATAATAATAAGCGTTTGGGGGGGCCCGGGATTCAAACCCAGGTCCCAAGAGACTTTGACATAGCGCGCTTATCAACCCAACTGGCTTGTTTAATTGTTATTAGAATACAAAACAAATATTATATTGAAAACTCAATCATTATGCTGGAAAATAAAAAAGAAGTGGCGCGCTGTTTGAACCGGCCAATGAAGCAGGGACACGTCTTCGTCTTCTTCAACGAAGACTGTATTTTTTCCTTCGGATTTTATTCCGCATCAAAATTCGTGGCCTCATTCTATAATGCATTCTAGGTCACAAAAATGCAAACCAAACCCATCATCCTGTTCGTCTTGTTCTCCTAATCATCTATATACCCATTATTAGTCTTAATTTTACCTGCAACGCAAACGCCTAAAAACAAAACAAGAAAACCCTAGTGTTGTACCCCAAAATTTGCCCTCGCATTTTTCCACAAGAAATCACAGCTTCAGACTCTTCCTGATTTTTCAGACTGGTTTAAGAATCGGTCAAACAGACTTTTCTTATCAGTCAGACAGAATTAAGGTTCTCTTTGATTTTAACCAGTTCAGGCAGATTGCTAGGGTTTGTTTGAGTTGGCTCAGGTTTTGATAGGGCGGACGTTTCTTTGACATTTAATCAAGAACTAGGGTTTTGTGCGCGTATTCCTCAGAAAGAATTAATTTTACAGTTCTTTTCAGTTTACTCTGAGATTTGGATTGAGGCATTTGAATCAAGAACTTGCAGTGTTTTGTTCAATCAGTAAAGGCTAAGGCATTTGATTCGAGATGAGATAAAGGCTGAGGTACTTAAATTGAGAATCTACAGTGTCTGATTTGATCAGTAAAAAGATAAATATCTGGATATTGGTTTGATTAACTGTGCATTATTTAATTGGAAGCGCCAGGTTTATTATTGATTCAATGATAAGGCCACAGTGTTTATTAATTATTTTTCTAAAGTCAGAATAATTGGATACTTCCAGTTATTTTAGTTTAAGAAATTCAAACAATTAAATGAACATTGAATTGAAAGAAGAATTAACTGATCAAGATTGGATTTTATTTCATCTTTAATTATTCGTTACAATTGTTATTTGAATACATTATTTATTTACAAAGTATTCTAATAATGATTACAATGATTAAAAATTGAAATAAAATTTCATCCTAATTCCTAAGTCTTCATCTTCTATCCAATGCCTCCTTTTTTGCTCCATTTGATTGTTTATCTGCAAAACAAAGAAAAGAAAGAAAAGTCAAAGCAGATAAAAGAATTAAAAGACAGACAGATAAAAAAACGGATTCATCATTAAAAGCAATAGGCCGGAATCAGATTGCCCTCTTTGCAAATCACGAGATTTCTCCCGGTTCACAAAGAGGGATGAAAAATGCTTGCAAAAAGTATTGAAATGCACAAAAGTTTTAATTGCACAAATTCAAATTTGTCAACATACTGCATAATCAAATGGCCAACTGAACTAGGCCTAACCCAAAAGGCAAACTGAAAGTTACAATTTGAAACTATCCACAAGCTGCCAAAAAGGTACAAGAGCTGTCAAAAACTGTCCAAGCTGCCCAAAAGATATCTCAAGATATCAAAGTACAAAATACTGTCAACAAGATGCAGGAAAGCTGGAGAAAGAGATAAAAGTATGCAGAATAAAACAACTATTGCAAGCAAAGTTTCGATGACATCACTTTCCAAAGGCCATTGCTTTTTTCAGAAATTAGTACATAAGCAATATAATAATGCTGTAATCTGTACTAGAGAGAGAGAAAAGAAAGAAAAGAAGAAGGAGGCTTACAGGGCTCAGGCTTTAGACAAGAAAAGATATAAAACAAAACTGTAATAACACAGTACACAGAAGGCAGATACAACATAAACAAAAGGGAGAACCTCAAAAATCTGTAATAGTTCCCAAGCCTCCACCCTGCTAAAAACCAAACTAAAACAACCAAGCTCATGACAAATCAGAATTGCATCCCAAAAACCATAAAAAGCCTTCATTTGTCTAAAACCTGCATCAAAAAAGCTCTTAGCCTCAAGCTCAACGGTAAAAACAATTCAAAAAGGCCTAAACCTGCCTGAACTATCAAGACCTTAAACCAACCTGCACTAAAGCCCTTTCAAAGCACACAACTTATATAACACAAGCCTAAACCAGTAAAACAAAAAAACCTCACAGCAGTCATACTTCCAAGCCTTAAATTTGCTCCAAGCAAGCCTAAAAGCCTGTCAAAACAAGATCCATCAAACCATATCTACATCAAGTCTAAAGCCTGTTGAAAATAGAAGCTCAAAGCCTAAAACTCAGTTCCATTCCAAATGCCTCCAAACCTCACAAAAGCCCACAAAACATTCAAAGCTCCTAGCCTAAAAGCCAAAAGCCCTTAAACAATATAAACTGTCAAAAGCCTTAGCATGGAGCCCTTTCCAAGATCAGATTCCAAACCAACACACGCCCTCAGAAAGGTTTCATCATTGGGCCAATAATACAGTATATCCAAGCATACAGCAGCAGAAGGAAACAAGAAGAAGAGGATAAAGAAGCCAATAGGGTCAAGCACACAAGCAACATAAATCCTCAGTTTGGAATCATCATAGGATAGCAAGCATTTCATAACAAGCATGTTCAGAAGCAACCAAAGGTAAACGTCAACACCATCAAGCTAGCATACAGAAGCATATAGCAACAGAAGCAAAAGGGCAAGCAAGTAAGAAGAAGAAAAGAAGTGATATCAAATTAGGTTTTCAGAATGCATCATAAAACCTAAAGAAAAGTACAGAGTACCAGGTTCCAGCAAAGCAAGCTAGCTCACAATGCGTCACATTTCCATCCACCCTAGGTGCCTCCGAATCCAGCTCCCTCCACCTCTCCAGGCCACGATATCTACAAAGGTAGTATTTTTCTATTCCTTCTTCTCACACCTCATGCAAAACATAATAATAATCATGGAATCAGTACATGAAAGTTTAAAATTGTGTAATCCCTAAAGACCTAAGACATAAAGAGGGCGAAATTGTTACCCTTTCGCGTTTTGGCTTGGTCCAACCATGGAGAGGGAAGAAGCCGGAGGTGGCGCTGGGTGGCTTGGAAACTGGGACGGAAAATCGCGTTCAGAAGCGTCGATTCAGCGAGAACGAAGAGGAACAAGGACGAACGGCGCTGTAACCCTAAGCCTTTCTCCAAATGAACAAATATTTTCAAAACCCTAAGAACAATTTGTCTCAAATCGGTTGGGCCTTGCCCCTTTGACGTACCTAAGCCCAAATCCGTTTCAATTAACACCCCCATTTCCACTTGCCTTCTGATTCACTTGTTTTTTTTCCAGTTTGGGCCAAAACCCTTTCATGCCCACATAACCTCTTTTCTTTTTCTATTAACAAACCCTTCTTAATCTTTTCTAAATTTTCGTTTATTTTATAACCTAACTCTTTTTTTTATAAAATATTTTAACTAAAATATGAATAATACATTAATCTTACTAAATTTTTGTTTATCACATTTAAAGTAAAAATTAGACTTTTTTTTTTATCTAGGTTTAAACATTTTTAGTTTATTAAAACTTTTTAGTTTACATAAGAAAATAAGCTTTCCTTTATTTATTTTTCTTTTAATTAAAACTTTCATACATAAAAAGATTAATTAAAATGCATTAATTGGTAAATGCATAAGAAATACTTTTCTTTAATATAAGACATTAATATTTAGAATTTGAACGTTTTCTTTTCTTAAAATATTTTCTTTGTACATATTATACAAGAATACGAAATTAAATCAAATACTTAATTTTCTCTTTAAGTTAACATTTCTCAAACTTGTAAATAAACCTCATATATTTACACATATACTTACACATTTACAATAGACAAATACGTCGATACATTTACTTTGCTTTACACATATACATTTGCTATTCTTATGCATTGCTATACGTTATATTTTACATTTGCGCAATTCGATTTGGTTGTAATTATTTGGATACTATTCTCCTATAAGTCTCATCCCTCATTTGTATACTTGTACCCCCACTCCCGGATACTATTTGTAATAGTTTAGGACTTTAAATTCCCGAAATTTATCGCTTTAGAATTATACCATGGTTAGACCTAGGGTTTGTATGTAAATAAAGTCAAACGCTAGATAGCCTAATACAAGACAAATACATGAAATCAATACACAATCACACTTGCACCCCTAGGGTAATCCCACATGTTGCCTTCCAAAATGGGCCATGCTTGCACGTCGAGTTTCTTTGGCAAAACAATTCAAATGATCATAAGTCCCTCGATGACGCTTTCGAAAGTTTCCTATCAAAATGATCATAGTCCCTTCAAGCAAAATTGCCAAAGACACTTGGCATCATTGCATTCATGGTCCATACGATGACCCGCGCCTGTCCCGTTAAACATCCTAAACGCAAGATTGTCCACCAAATACAATGGTGGAACAAAATTGTTAAAAAGGGTTAAAGCATGAGAAAAACCTTTGAGTACATTAGGGGTAGACAAAACTCTTAGTTACTTGATCAACTTGCAAAAACACTTGCCTACTTTTCCAACCACACTCCACAAACACTTTCAAAACAAACTTTCAAAAACATTTGAAACATCTTTTCGAAAAGATACACACCTTTGTATATACTCAAACACGAGTCATTACAACGGTTGCCGAAACAAAGGCGTCTATTTCAAAACATTTTCAAAACACAAATACACACACCATTTCAAGCAATCAAAAATCAAGGCAAGTGATCTAAAACTAAGTAACTAAGAGCCCATGGATAACCATGGATGAAAAGGGTGCTAATACCTCCCCTTTTCATAATCTACCCCCTGAACCCACGAAACATCTCAAAAGGTTTTTCCTGTGCTTTTAAACCTTTCCTTTAGGATAAAATAAAAAGTCGGTGGCGACTCTTGCTAAACCGAACAAGTGCGAATACAAACGCAAAACTCAAGTCAGTTCTCCCACCGTATCACAGAACTGGAGACTCTGCTGGGGATTTTTCTAAAAGTGGGGTTACCTTAGGGTTTTAGATCACCTTTACATGCTTGCTTTGATTGCTTTGTTTGCTTTACTTTTTGGGTTCCTTGCTTGGGTTTGTTTAAATCCTACACCCGGATTTGGGGGCACCTTTTTAGGTAAATAACAATAAACTGTGAGGGAACTGTGCGGGGTATACCGACATGGTTGAAGCAGTAGCTATGTTAGTGTGACATATTTGTGGGTACCGGTAGCCCTTGAGTAGTCAAGGAGAATACGGGGCCACTGAGCGATGTCATGAAGCACTAACGAACTCTTAGAACCTTACTTGACCATCTTGGCCTTTTTAGGGGTAGTGAGATGACCGACTTTGGTGCAGTCCGAAGTTGGTAGATACTCGATACTACAATCATTGAGGGTTGTTTTCTTGGAATATTTTGGTCGCCAGTTAAGTGGCTAAACCAAAACAATGAACATAGAAAATAATCCAATGATATTGAGCTCCTTAGAACCCGGTTTCTATTTTAGGACAGGATGAGCCAACTAACTTCAAGAGGGTACTTACCGACAAACCCCATACAAGCCTAAACCTAAGGACTTGTTTGCTTTTTGTGAATATGATTACCTGTATATACACTTGCATACATGTACATAACATCATAACATCATACCATGGCATTTTCAATAACCACTTCAAGGATCTCAAGGGTCTTTTTGATGCAGGGTCACGTTGAACTAGACGTCTACCAAAGGGTAAGAGGTTTCATTTTCCTCTAAATAAACACCGTCAAAGATCAAGTACAACAACTTGAATCAGGGGCTATGACCCACTTGACATGGTGAGCTTGATTCTCGTGAGAAGACATCCACCGAAGCAAAGTTCTCCAATCAAAGATCAAGTGCAACAACTTGAATCAGGGGCTATGACCCACTTGACATGGTGAGCTTAATTCCCGCGGAAAGACATCCACCGTTGCAAAGTTCTCCAATCAAAGACTGAAGTTCAACCTCTAACATTTTCTTGTGTTTACCCCAAGAGATCCTTGAAAGCATGCATCCACATATCATGCATTGCATCTTGACAGTTTTTCCTTTTTCAGGTTTCCTTACTCTCATACTATTTATTTCAGTAAGAGATGGCTCTAGAGAGGACTGTCAAGGATATCCAGGACCAGACTGCTCAGTTACAGGAGATGTTCTTGAACTTGTCTCTGGGGCAAGAAGAAATGAAAGCTCTCCTCACAAAGGGCTTGGTCCAGGAGACTTCAAACAATGCCAGGAGTGATCAGCTTGCGGAGCTGCAGTTTGATTTGACAACATTGAGGATCCAAGTGATGGGACAGTTGGTGGGCCAGATGGCACTCATCCAGGACTTATCTCAAAGACAATAGGAGCTCCGAGTTCTCGTCAACCAACTGCTTCGGGACAACCAACTGGGGCAAACATCTGAGGTTGAAGAGCGAGTCACCGCTCAGCCTCCATCCACTCAAGAAGACAAAGGGAAGGCTCTTTTGCTTGCTTCAGGGTCACAAGCCCAACAACAACCTCGCCAGCGTCAACGAGGTAATCGGTGTAAACAAGAAACGTTGGGAAGACAGTTCAAAGAGACTGACATACCGTCATCTCTGATTCTAGAGCGTTTGTTGGAGGTCAATCTGACTGCTTTGAGGGATCCTATCCGGAACCCAAATACCTCCGCTCCTAACTATCATCCCGATGCATTTTGTGTTTACCACTCCTATAGCCCGGGACACGACACTGACGACTGTTGGGCCTTGAAGAACAAGATTCAAGATCTGATCGACATTGGAGTGCTGAGGTTCATGCCAGACGGCGAGATGAAAATCTTCCGTTAAGGAGTTCTCCACCTGAAGTGACAAAGCTCAAGCTGAAAGACTTTTGCTTCATTTTGAATTTTCAAAGTTGTAATTTCTTTTGTTTTCAAACAATTATCTGTTAATGTTGAACTCTGTTTCATTAATACATTACATATGTTTGTCTTGAATTCATCCATTCGTTTTCACTACTCTTATGCTTTCTTTATGATATTTAACTCTTGATAAAAAGCTGCAAGCCTTTAGAGGGAGGATGACGAAACAATACCATAATCTCATACAGTATGCTTTTGAACAGACCTTGCTGATGATGTGCAGGCATTTCTTTCAATTCTCAAACACTGGAGTTATAAGGAAGATAATCCCTAGTCAACCCCTTCGAGCCAAAGAAGTAGGAGTTTTCTGTTCTAAACAAATCGAAACCTTTGATATAAACCTGGGGGCAGGGTAGTCTCTCAGTTAATTAAAAAAAATGCGCATCGAAGTCGCAAACTCTCAGTTCTTAACACAACGAATGACGTCAGAAAAGCATTCCTTTGGAATCAAAAGACAGTGATGGTCCTCTATCACATGGGCAGTCAATCTCTCAAAAGAGAAAATCCCACCAAGCCAAAACCTTTAAAGGAGGCTTAAGAAAGTTGGGGCACCCCGCTGACTGTAATCTCGAAAACGGGAACAGTCAGGCAAGAAATACAGAAGATGCAAAAAGCTTAGAAATCATACAAGGAACTAGAATATGCTAATGTTTTGTCAAAAAGATGCAAGAATGAGGATTTATGTTTTCATGCACAGGGCCATATTCGTGGATACTTACTGTGTGATTCTGGTGGTTTCAGGACTTGGTTTCGATTGCTTTTGCTCCACTGGATATCAGGCAAGAGAGCTATGTGGAGATTTTAGATTGAATCGTGTTTTAACCAAGGTTTTGATCTCACACTTTTGCAAGCTTTTTTCAATTCTGGTTTGGTCGTTTCTGCAGTGCTTAGGTCGTGTTATTGATGTGCATGGCTTGTGTGGGTATAAGGGAATGAATTAGGTCAAGAGTTGGGCCTTCAATCCATGTGCATTCAAGGTTTGGGATTTGATATGATCACCATTGATAAAGTTTCCATAATTGTACCAAATCTGATTTTTTATGCATAACAAATCTTGATACGAATTTGATTTGGTTCATGATGATAATTGAAGTCTATACCAATCACAAAGATATCATTCTATCAATTTTTTGGATTTTATTTGAATTAATATTGATTTAAAATGAATTAATTCAATAAAAATTAAATAAAATAGAAAAATTAATGAATGGACATGAAATTGAAGATAGGACACTTTTGTGGTGTGACAAGATCATATCAAGTGGAAAAAAGTGGGCCCTTTTGTCAAAAATTGGAGTTTTAAGGATAGTTGACTTTTGGCAATTTTGGAAAAATGCCCAACTTCAACAATGTATAACTTCTTCAATTTTGAACTTTTGGAAGTGTTCTTGGACGTTTTAGAAACCTTGAGATGTCCTCTAACCAACCTTTTTGGTCTCATCTCATTTTGATGTTCCATGCTCAAGTTATAAGCTTTAGAGAGAAAAAAGTGTTTTTGTTGACTTTTAAAAATGACCTATAATGTCCAAATTTGTAACTTTTTGTGAGAGTGTTTCTTGATCTTGGGGTGTGAATATGGATTGTAGGAAATTGAATAATATTCAAAATTAGATTTGGATGGGTCATTTCTCATAAAGTATGAGAAAGTTATGCTTGGTCAAAGTTGAGTTGACTTTTCCTACAAAACCCTAATTTAGCAACTTTTGAATCTTGATGAATCTTGAGCAATCCTTGATGAATTATGATCAACCCTTGATCAAATGATGAATTATCCTTCAAAATGAGAATGTTGACAAAAAATCTTGAGGTTTGACTATTTGTAGGTCACAGTTGACTTTTGCCCTAACACAGTCGATTTTTGGACTTCTTGAGCAATTGACTGACCAAACTTTCTCTACAAGGCTTGAAATTTGACATGGATGAACTTGAGAACATATTAGGACATTTGGGAGCATTTGAGACCATTTGGATGTGAGGACCTTGATGCAACACAAAACCCTAATTTTGAATTGACTGCCTTAGGAGATGATTTGACTGTCCAACTCTTGAGCCATCTTGAACAACTTGGAGATGATTCTTGACATGTCTTGAGGAATATGGGAGGGAAAATTTTGGGGTACAACAGCACCTGTTATGAGGTGCATGGAATGAAATGCGTATGCTATGATTTCAAAGACATCGAGAGATTCAAATTTGTAAGCCAAACATGAAACACACTTTTATTAGATAAACTTGAAATTCAATTGTTCAACAAATGCCCTTAAGGCGTTACAAGAAAGGAAATACTGAAAAGTAAATAAAAACTGGAAATAATCAAAGGACATCAGCGCTCCCATAGTCGTTTTCCTTTAGTGCTGACATAGTCGTTAATGATCTGCTCCCTCTCCAGCTGCCTAGTCAAGTTCTGAATCTTCTGCTCTTGCTCGTGATACTTTTCTCGGTAAGTATCCCGCTCTTCTCTCAGCTGCATCCAAGACCTCTTCAATGCCCCAATGTCAATAGGCATGTAAGGGTGTAAGATAGTAGGAGGAACCCCCTCTTCATCAGCAACTTCAACAATGATAGGCAAGACGGCTTAGTAGGGCATTCCTAGCTTTTGGGCATGGATATGAACCCATCGGAGATATGGTTCCATTGGTAGAGAATTCTTCGCACCCAGCTCGTGTGGATCAGACCTGTGAACTCTATCCTAAGCTCTTAAGAATCTGCGGCGTTGCTCGTCACTATCCCCTTGGAAATCAAAGATTATACTAGGCATTAGCAGCTCATGAGGTCCTTCCCTTCTGGCTCACCCAAACTGACGTAAGGCCAAGCATGGATTGTAAGTAATTCCTCCATTGGTTCCTATCAGTGGAACATTGGGGTATTCCCCACAGCGATAAATAATGGACACCTCGCCCATACCCTTAACAGTCCAAATGATGTCATTGTGAGAGAGAGAGAGAGACATAACCCTATAAGCCCAGCCCATGCCTTCCTTGTTCTTTAAAACTGATTTGGGGAGGTGAGAAATAAACCACCTTGCCAATAACAGAGCACATCACATCAAAGTTCCCCGCCTCCGAGCAGTACGGGTATAAAGCTGATGAAGAATGTCACCCAAGAGAGTGGGTACAGGATTACCAGAGATGAAGATTTTTACCGCATTCACATCAATAAAGGAGTCAGAGTTAGGAAACAATACCAAGCCATATATCAGAAGAGCCAGAATATCTTCGAATGCCTGGAAGTCTAGACTATCCTAGAAATGATTAGCCTTACTGTAATACGGTGGGAAGAACTGACTGTTTTGGAATGCTGGTTCGCGTTTTGCGTTTGTTTTTGCAAAATGTCGCGGTAAGCAAGAGTCGCCACCGTATTTTATTTTATCCAACAAGGAAAGGAAAAAAGCACAGAAAAATTCCTTTTTCGAGATGTTTCTCGGGTTCAGGGGGTAGATTATAGAAAGGGAAGCTGTTAGCACCCTTTCTATCCGTGGTTATCTACGGGCTCTTAGGTACTTGCTCAAAGTGTTTTCAAAATTTGCTTTTCTTTGTGTTTGTGAGTTTGAAAGGAGTTTTTGTTTGAAAAGTGTAAGTGCGAAAAGTTTTATTTTGTTTTGAAGAGAGCAAGTACTTAAGAACCATCTACCTACTCGAAAAAGGAATCAATCTGTGCTAATTTCCTTTAGACACTGCTATCCCACTATGAATGAGTAGGTAGCACCGTCGTTGGAGTTTTAAGGGTCAATTCGATTAAGGGACGTATGGTCACTAAAGCAATGTTAGGACACCTTAGCGGTAACCCTAATATCCCAGATCATTTTTCCGAGGCAACCGTTTCGAGGAAACTATGATCTTTGGACAAGAGGGCGACCTCTAAAACTTCCTATACTCAATGACCACATTCGAAGGCAACCAAGTGAGGTGTACCCTAAGAGTGCGCATGTGCGAGTGTGTTATTTCGGTTAATTTGTCTTTGTACATGTCAATGGGTGAGCTATGTTGATTTTAAGTTCATACATTTGATCTTGTCATGCATTCCCTATTATCAAACATCTAGCAGTTAATAAGTTTGCGGAAATTAAATTGCGGAAATTAAATCTAAACTATTACAAGGCGTCGGGTATTTACATCGCCAAAAATAACCCTTAAAATTAAAGTGCGGAAAGTAAATAAAATGATAAAATAATTAAAGTCCTATTTAAAGCTATTACATTCTGGAAGCAAGTACAATAATATGAAAATATGGATCGCGTGCGAGAAAATTAAAACGGCGCATTTTTTAGGGTTTTGACCCTTTTTGAAAAGAAAGCATTTTTTGTTTATTTTTTGCATTAAAAGGAATTAAATCTAAATTAACAATTAAATTAATTAATTAATGAAAATATTTTTGGATTTTTGAGTATTTAAAGAAATAAAATAATTTTAATCAAAGTTAGTAAAAACTAATTATCTACATTAATTTTAATTATTGCAAAAATATTAAAAGTTATACCTAATTAAAACTAAATTAATTGAATTAATATTTATTTACAAAAATAAAGTGCTGAATTTAATTTTAATAAATAAAATATATTTTTGTGTTTTTGATTTTATGAGGAAAATAATTTAATTGGTTAGTGTAAATAATAATAATAATAATGAACAAAACAATTAAATAAAAAGAAATATAAAAAAGAAAAGAAATAACCCATGGGGGGGGGGGGGGGGGGGTTTGGGCCCAGACTGGAGGTGGAAATTGCAATTCAGAGGCCCAAACGTGCAAGCCTTGTTTGACATTCTGGAATTCCAGTGTGCGCCTTTGACTAGGGAACATGATGGTCTTTCATTCCTGGCCACCAGATTTGGCCTGAAGGCCATCTGGCACGTTGAGATTTGAAGGCATATGGTGGACAACAACTCATGAGGCACGCTGGAATACCTGGCAGAAAAATGCAACAAATATATTGGGGGACCTGGAATTCGAACCCAAGTCCCATTGGATTCCACACAACGCGTTTGCCACTGGACCAATGCCTTCTATTTGTTAGTGGATTAGGCAGTAAATATTATATAAAAAAACAATTATTATGCCTGAAACAAAAAAATAAGCGCGAAATATTTTGAATGGACGAATGGGATATGACCATGTGATCGTCTTCCCCATAGAACTCTGGTTATTTTTCCTGCGGATTTTAATCCGCAACTAAATCCCTAGATGCCTCCTAAAATCATCTGTAGGCCATGGAAACGAATTTTGAGAACATCATCATGCTCGTCTCTCCCTCCTGATTCCATCCATATCCATGGTTGGTCCTGATTTTACCTGAAATTGAAACGCCTAAAAACAAGAAACCCAAACCCTAGTTTCGGGTAGGGCTTTACAGGCTACAAAAACACAATTCAATATTGCAAATAGCTTGGAAATCATACAAGGATCATAACCATGCCAATAGTTTGTCAAATAAATGCAAGAATGAGAGGTTGCAGTTTCGTGTACAGGGGTATGTTCAAGGAGACTTACAGCGCGTTTTAGGTGATGAATGGCTTGGCTTTTGGTTGCAATAGACTCAGGGGATCTCTAGCAAGAGAACCACGTTGAGTTTTGGTCTTGAATTTGCCTCTAGTATGGATTTCAGTTTCACAATTTTTCAAGCTTTTTTCAAGTTGTGTTCTTGTGATTCTTGCAGCCTCTAGGTCCTGTATTTCGTTTCCTTGCATTGTATAAGTATCAAGCAATGTATTAGGTTAAAAATTGGGCTTTGAATCCATGAGCATTGATGATTCAAGATTTGATTTTATTCTCCATTGAAAAAGCTTCCAAAATTTGTCAAAAACCAATATTTTGTTCATAACATGGCTTGATTCGGATTTGATCTTGTCCATGATGATATTTAAGACCTGTAATGATAAAAAAGATACCAAGTGATTAAGATTTGGATTTTATTTGGATTTAAATTGATTTAAAATGAATTAAATCAATAAAAATCAAATAAAATAGAAAAATTAATAATTGGGCATAAAATTGAAGATAAGACACGTGTGTAGTGTGACAAGATCAAATCAAGTGGAAAAAAGTGGGGCCTTTTGTCAAAATTTGGAGTTTTGGGGATAGTTGACTTTTGGCAATTTTGGAAGAATGCTCAACTTCAACAATGCATAACTTCTTCATTTTTGAACTTTTGGAAGTGTTCTTAGACATTTTAGAAACATTGAGATGTCCCCTAACCAACCCTTTTGGTCTCATCTAATTTTGATATTCCATGCTCAAGTTATAAGCTTTGGCAAAAAAAAGTGTTTTTGTTGACTTTCAAAAATGACCTATAATGTCCAAATTTGCAACTTTTTGTGAGTGCATTTCGTGATCTTGGGGTGTGAAGATGGATTGTAGGAAATTGTATCTTCTTCAAAATGAGCTTTGGATGGGTCATTTGTCATAATGTATGAGAAAGTTATGCTTTGTCAAAGTTGAGTTGACTTTTCCTACAAACCCCTAATTTAGCAACTTTTGAGTCTTGATGAATCTTGAGCAATCCTTGATGAATCATGATCAAACCTTGATAAAATTATGAATTATCCTTCAAAATGATAATGTTGACAAAAAATCTTGAGGTTTGACTATATTTGAGGCACAGTTGACTTTTGCCCTAGCACAATCGATTTTTGGGCCTCTTGAGCCATTGACTGACCAAACTTCCTCTGCAAGGCTTGAAATTTGACATGGATGAACTTGAGAACATATTAAGACATTGGGGAGCACTTGAGATCATTTGGATGTAAGGACCTTGATGCAACACAAAACCCTAATTTGAATTGACTGCCTTAGGAGATGACTTGACTGTCCAACTCTTGAGCAATCTTGAGCCATTTGGAGATTCTTCTTGCAATGTCTTGAAAAATATGGGAGGGCAAATTTTGGGGTACAACAGTTGCCCCTGTTCAATCTTCTTAAACCTGATGATGTAGATTGGCTTTCGGGACTTTCGTGATCCGAAGGTGGAAGATGATTGAACACTAGAGTGCCTAGAAATTTGCACTCGCATGAAGTGGTATCAGCATTGTGATGTCGGGAATGGGCTTACAGATGCCATTTGGTGATTGTTGGTAGGTGGTTTTGTCTTCTTTGACTGGATTGGCATCAGAAAAATCTTTAGGAATCGATTTAACTGGACCAGAGGGTTTTTTGTCTCTTTTGACTGGATTGTCTTCTTTGACGGGTTGTCTCCTTTGACGGGTTGTCTCCTTTGACGGGTTGTCTCCTTTGACGGGTTGTCTCTTTTGACGGGTTGTCTCCTTTGACGGGTTATCTCCTTTGACGGGTTGTCTCTTTTGACGGGTTATCTCCTTTGACGGGTTGTCTCCTTTGACGGGTTGTCTCCTTTGACGGGTTGTCTCTTTTGACGGGTTGTCTCCTTTGACAGGTTGTCTCCTTTGTCGGGTTGTCTCTTTTGACGGGTTGTCTCCTTTGACGGGTTGTCTCCTTTGACTACGTTCACATCAGAAAAATCTTTAGGAATCAATTTAACTGGTTTTGTCTCCATTGACTGCGTTCGCATCAGAAAAATCTTTAGGAATCGATTTAACTGGTTTTGTCTCCATTGACTGAATTGGCCTCAAAAAAATCTTTAGGAATCGATTTAACTGATTTTGTATCCATTGACTGAATTGGCCTCAGAAAAATCTTTAGGAATTGATTTAACTGATTTTGTCTCCATTGACATAGTTGAGAATTTAACTGCATCTTTCCTGAAAGGTAAAGGTCAGTCATATGCAATGCATGATATGGATCAAGCAATGATGTTCTAAACATAAATGAGATTGTATGGTATGATGCGTCTATGCATGTATTATGATGTATGGAAATGTAATGCTTTAGCTGGGGAAAATAAATCCCGGAGCTGCTGGAGAATAGAGTTGGATTCTTCGTTTCCGCTGGGGATGATGAACGAAGGTGATAAACTTGCAGGAGAGGATAACCCCGTTGGGGAATAAACTGATGAAGAGATTACTCCGAGGGGAATTACTCTGTGGGGAGAGATGCTCTGTTGAGGATTTTGACGATAAACTCCTACTGGGGATTCCGCTGATAAGCTCCGCTGGGGATGGATTACCATTGCTGGTGATATTGAATCTAATAAGGATTGAATACCTGTTCGTGAAGGGAAAGAACTTCGCTGGGGATGATCTTTCAGTCGCGACTTGCTAGGGATAACCCTGTTAGACTTTTGTGGGGATAACCCTCTGAATTTGGCTAGGGAGATTTATTTTGGTACTCCGTTGGGGGTAAACTTCCAGAGTCTACTGGGGGTGATGCTTCAACTCTGTTGGGGAAGATTTTTTAGACTGTGCTGGGGAAATGGCTCCACTGGGGTACCTTGTGTCCTGCCGGGGAACATTCCTATACTCCATTGGGGAATATTAAGACTGCCGGGGATACTCTTATATTTTGCTAGGGAATATCTTTATACTCCGCTGGGGAATATTAAGATCTTTTAAGTGTTGATGGTAGACTAACTCTGCTTGGGGAGAGTATTGCTGATTTGTTCGTAGCTGCAAGTCTCAGCTGGGGGAGATACCATTACTGTCTTATTTTGCGGGGAGTGAAGGTATCCTAGCCATATTCTTCAGCTGAATCTACCTTTGTACCTGGTGGACAGAGAAACTGTACAACTTGGACACTTCTTATTGCCCCTATTCCTGATATTACCAGTAATTCATCTTTTGTTTCGCATGTAAATATTTATGAGCAGAAATTGATGTCAAATGCATATATCAAAAATGAACATTGGACGTTCTTTGCAAAATAAAACAGATAAAGGAAAAACAGTTTGAAATTTCTTTGAAAATGAATTGTATTGATTTTGAAGTTTTAGCCCGTAAATAGGCGTTTTTTTGTACAGGAGGCTGACGTCCTAATAAGAGAACGCCGCCGAAGAAACAGAATTTTCACAATTTGTAAAAAGAAACAAAACAGCTATGTGAATGATCCCACTGGGTTCCAACTCTGCTATTGCCTTTATGTCCTCGAGCATGTCATCACTTTGCTACTGGTTGAAGGTGAATCAGATTGATTAGTGTCGTCCGAGCTTGATAGTCGATGCCGAAGTCTGGAAGCAAGGTGATCCAATGAGACATAGTATCACGCTTTGATCCCTAATTTTTTCCTGGACTGCCCTTTCGGGTTTTCAGTCCACCGGGATATCCTTTTTTGCCCAAGCCGCCTTTTCAGGTTTTCGACTTGCCGGGTGTACATTTTTTTTTCATTTTCATCCCTTATTTTTGCCCGAACCCTTTTGGTTCGCCGGGAAGCCCTTATTTTTGCCTAGGCCAGTCAACCTAGCGGGTCTTTGATTATGTGTAGTATCTTTTCACTATGTCTGCATTGACGGGGTGAGGAAGGTCGTGACCATCCATGGTGGTTAGAATCATAGCTCCTCCTGAGAAAATGTTCTTAACCACAAATGGCCCTTCGTAAGTAGGGGTCCATTTGCCCCTGGGATCACCTTGAGGTAGGATAATGCGCTTGATTACCAGGTCCCCAACTTGATACTCTTGTCGTCTGACTTTCTTGTTAAATGCCTTGATCATCCGTTTTTGGTATGTCTGACCATGACAAATAGCAGTAAGTCTCTTTTCGTCAATTAGGTTCAGCTGATCCAGCCGGGTCTGAATCCAGTCCTCTTCACTCAAACCTGCATCCTTCATGATTCGAAGAGAGGGTATCTGAACTTCAATGGGCAAGACTGCCTCCATGCCATATACCAAGGAATAGGGTGTTTTCCCTGTTGACGTCCGTGCTTAGGTACGGTACCCATGAAGAGCAAATGGTAACATCTCGTGCCAGTCTTTGTATGTCACCGTAATCTTCTGCACAATCTTCTTAATGTTCTTATAAGCCGCTTCGACAACCCCATTCATCTTCGGCCGGTAGGGAGAAGAGTTGTGATGTTGTATCTTGAATTGCTCGCAGAGCTCGGTGATCATCTTGTTGTTGAGATTGGTACCATTTTCCGTAATGATCTTTTCGGGTACACCATATCGACAGATCAGATTGTGCCGAATGAACTGTGCCACGACGTTCTTGGTTACCGTAGCAAAGGAAGCTGCTTCAACCCACTTCGTAAAATAATCAATAGCTACCAGGATCAAACGATGCTTGTTGGATGCCGTAGGTCTGATCTCGCTGATCATATCAATGCCCCACATTGCAAAAGGCCAAGGTGATGTCAAGACGTTCAGAGGAACAGGAGGTATGTGCACTTTATCAGCATAGACTTGGCACTTGTGACATGTCCGAGAATGCTGATAACAGTCGGCTTCCATTGTGGACCAATAATATCCTGCCCGTAGGATTTTCTTTGCCATGGTGTGTCCACTGAAATGAGTTCTGAAAGTACCTTCGTGTAAATCCGCCATGATCCTTTCTGCTTCATTCTTATCCACACAATGCAGTAAGGTTGAATCGTGGTTACGCTTGTAAAGGATGCTGTGATCGGTGGATCTGGAACTGACTGTTTAACGCTGGTTCGCGAAATGTCGCGGAAGCAAGAGTCGCCACCGTCTTTTATTTTCTCCAAATGGAAAGGACAAAAGCACAGAAAAATTCCTTAAAGAGATTGCTCTCGGTTCGGGAGGTAGGTTATAGAAAGGGAAGGTGTTAGCACCCTTTCTATCCATGGTTATCCATGGGCTCTTAGATACTTGCTCACTTGTGTTTTCAAAAATGTTTGTTTGCTTTTCAATGTGGGTTAACAAAGTTTCTTTGAAAAATTTCAGTTCGACTCGTACGTCAGAGTGTTTGAAAAATTTGCTTTGAAAGCTTTTGAAAAGTGTTGGTGTGAAAAGTCTTTGAATTTTTGTTTTGAAGAGAGCAAGTATCCATGAGTCGTCTACCTACCCTAAGGAATTCGTCTGTGTAAATGTCCTTTAAAGTAGTGCCATCCCACCATTGAGAGGTAGGTAGCACCACCGTTGGAGGTGTTCGGGTCAATTCGATTTTGGGACATGGTGATCACCAGAGCAATGGGAAGACACCTTAGAAGCTACCCTCATGCCAGGTTCCCGGATCATGAGGACTTACTAAGACATCCTCTACTCGACGATCACCTTTCGAAAGGCAAGGCAACAGTGAGGCGTACCCTAGGGGTGGTGTGTGCGAATTGTGTGTTGTTTTCATTGATGTTTGTCTTGTCATGTTTATTGGTGTTCTACGCTTGATTTTATTTTAAGTCCATACATTCTTTCATGCTTTTGTTAACAGTTAAAAGTTGCGGGAAAAGTAAATCTAAGACTATTACAAATGGCGCGGGTCCACATCGCCAAAATTAAACCGGACCCGATTTGACAAGAAAATAAAGAAATTAAATAAAAGTGCGAAAAGTATAAATTGTCCGAGTTACATGGCTTTGGGAGAGATACATAATTATTTAAGCAATAAAATAAAATGCGCGAATAAATTACGAACGAGGGCGTTGGACCCTTTTGCGAAATATTATTAATAAGGAATTAAAATTAAAAATTAAAAGAAGATGTTTTTTAGTATTTTTGTGTTTTTTGAGATTTAATAAAAAAGAATTAATTAAGAAAAACAAAATGAAATGTTAAACCTAGTTCTAATTATTTTTAAGTTTATTATGAAAGTATTAAAATTTAACCTAAATGCAACCCTAATTAGTTTACAAGTTCAATTATGAAAATAAATAAATCACTAATATTATGGCAAAAAACAAGGAAAATTAAAAGGAATAAAAAGTCATTAAACCTAATGCTATATTTTTGGATTTTTAGTTATTAAGAAAGTATTAAAATCTAACCTAAATGCAACCCTAATTAGTTTACAAGTTTAATTATGAAAATTACTAATATTATGGCAAAAAACAAGGAAAATTAAAAGGAATAAAAAAAGTCATTAACCTAATGCTATATTTTTGGATTTTCTATGGAAGAAAGAATTAAAGTTGCAACCTAAATTAATACTAAGTTAATTTACATACAATTTATTTATGAAAATAACTAAAATAAAATAAATATTATATTGTTCTCTTTTTCTGATTTTTGTGTATTTTATAATTTGTAAAAATGTTGAATTAAATTAAAACAAGAAACAAATAAAAATAATAATTAAAAGAGATGAGAAAAAATGAAAATATTTGCAAACCAGGGTGGGGGTGTAGTCCCAATTTGTGAGGTTTTGATGGTAAAGCCTGGCCCATTAAGCTGTGGTCTTTTTGACTTTTTGCGTAGCATGTGGCAAGGTTGACCAGCATCTACCATATGCCTTGACTCTGAGCCCTTTGATGGATCTCCAGGACACGTGGGCGCTGATCCCTGAGCGTGTATGATGATCCTTAGTGTGAGTGCTGCATAGGAGTTGCTAATGAAAAATAACATGGAAATTGCACAGACCTGGGAATCGAACCCAGGTCTTAAACATTAATAATCCCTTCACTTGCCAACTGAGCTACATCACGCGCGTTAACATATTATAGCAAATAAATAATAAAAGAAAAAAAACAAACACGTTAGTGGAGGGCGCGCGAAAATTTGAACCAGCGAATCATGGCTTGCCACGATGTTGTCTTCTCCACCATCCCAATTCTTTGGGTTTGAGTTGTTGTTTGTGATTGGAATGTGATCAGGAGAGTTTGAGGAAGCTATTAGAAAATTTTTTATGCCTTCAATCCACCTAGAACACTGATTTCAGTTTTGAGTTTTATGGAGAATTTTTTCCAAGTTGGCAATGGTGTTTGGGCGCAGCATTTAGTCTGTGGTCCTTAGGTTTTGACTCAGTACTTATGAGGGAAGGAAATTAGGTCATTAGTTGGCCTTTATCCATGCCCATGAGAGAATTGGTCTTAGGTCTTTTACCATTAACAAACTTTTCCTTCTTTTAAGCCAAGACCAAGACTTGGTGTATAATCTAACCCTAGCATGAGTTTGTGAGCTGGCACATGATATATGGAAGCTATCCCAATTCAAATGACACTATTTCATTGACTTTTGAATTTTATTTGAATTTTTAAAGATTTAAAATGAATTAAATTATCAAAAATTAAATAAAATAGAAAAATCAATATTTGGTCTTGAAATTAATCATGGGACACGTGTGTGGCATGACAAGGCTGAATCAAGTGGAAGAAAGTGGGCCCTTTTGTCAAAAATTGAAGTTTCAAGGATAGTTGACTTTTGCCATTTCACAAAAATTTCCCAACTTCTACAAGGCATAACTTGCTCAATTTTTAAGATTTTCTCATGTTCTTGGACATTTTGGAAAGATCTTTGAGTCCTTTAACCAATGCCTTTGGTCCCATGTCATTTTGATTTACCAATCTCAAGTTATGGTCTTTGACTTAAAGTCTCTTTTTGTTGACTTTTGAAAATGACCTATAATGTTGAAATTGATAACTTTTTGTGAGAGCATTTCTTGGACTTGAAGTATGAAGATGAGTTGTAGGAAATGTCTTTCTCTTCAAAATGAGCTTTGGATGGAATTTTTCTGATGATCCATGTGAAAGTTATGCCCTGGTCAATTTCAGTTGACTTTTTCAGCTGTCCAAATAAAGGAATTTTTGCATCTTGATGATTTTCTGAGCCAAATTTTGAGAATCATGATCAAGCATTGATCAACTGATGTTTGTGGCTTCAAAATGATATATTGACCAAAAATTTGAACTTTTGACTGCCAAATGACCATTTTGCCCCTACAGTTGACTGTAGTGCAATTTAGGGTTTTGACTGTGCAATCTTGAGCTGAATGCCTTGAAACTTGATATGAGGATGCTTGACCATGTTTGTAAGCATATGAGACTTGATTGAGCCTTTGAAAACTTCCTTCCTTTGATCAGAACCCAAACCCTAGTTTTGACTGTAGGGGAGACTGTTGAGCTGTGCAACCCTTGGGGAATTTTATGACTTGGCTTGGCAATTTCTTGAAGAATATGGGAGGGCAAATTTTGGGGTGCAACAGTTGCCCCTGTTCAATCTTCTTAGACCTGAGGATGCAGATTGGCGGACGTGCCTTTCGTAATCCGAGGGTAGAAGATGATTGGACACTAGAGTGCCCAGAAATTTGCGCTCACATAGTGGCAGTGATGGGGGAATGGGCTTATAGATGCCATTTGGGGGTTGATGAATAGGATGATGGGCTTATAGATGCCATCTGGATGTTGATCGCGTAGGAGATTCTTTAGCGAGAACCTGCATACCTGCAAAAGAAAAATGAGTACCTGACACGTTGCAGGAGCTGATTTCAGATGCTTGATATAGATGTGTCCTGACTGGTTACAGGAGCTGAGTCTGGAGCTTCAAACGGCGATGAATGAACCAGAGATGGTTACTGCCTTAGCATGAATGGTAAGAGAACCTTGAGTGACTTTAACTTCAACAACGCTCGTTGAGAAAATCTTGATGGGAATTACCGTCTTCGCAGTATCGGGAAGAGGACCAAAGGAAATTATAACCTGAAAGCTGGACCTAAAACGGAAGTCTCATGCACCGTCGGAGAGAAAACCAATAGGACATTATAATCTCAAAGGAAAACCTAAAAATGGAAATCTCATGCACCGTCGGAGAGAGAACCAGTAGGAAAATAAAATCTGAAAGAAAGACCTAAAATGGAAATCTCATGCACCGTCGGAGAGAGAACCAAAATGGAATTATAATCTCAAAGAAAAACCTAAAATGGAAATCTCATGCACCGTCGGAGAGAGAACCAAAATGGAATTATAAAATCTGAAAGAAAGACCTAAAATGGAAATCTCATGCACCGTCGGAGAGAGAACCAAAATGGAATTATAAAATCTGAAAGAAAGACCTAAAATGGAAATCTCATGCACCGTCGGAGAGAGAACCAAAATGGAATTATAATCTTAAAGAAAACCTAAAATGGAAATCTCATGCACCGTCGGAGAGAGAACCAAAATGGAATTATAAAATCTGAAAGAAAGACCTAAAATGGAAATCTCATGCACCGTCGGAGAGAGAACCAAAATGGAATTATAATCTCAAAGAAAAACCTAAAATGGAAATCTCATGCACCGTCGGAGAGAGAACCAATAGGACATTATAACCTGATAACTTCTACTGAGTCTTCATCAGAAAAATCTGTTGGGAGTCGATTTAGCTGGACTAGAGAGGTTTTTTGATAAGGATGTGATGAAGGAATCTGAGACGATTGCTACTCCGAATATATGATGAAGGAATCTGGGACGATTACTACCTCAGCAGGACGATGAAGGAATCTGGGACGATTACTACCTCAGCATGACGATGAAGGAATCTGGGACGATTACTACCTCAGCAGAATGATGAAGGAATCTGGGACGATTACTACCTCAGAAGAATGATGAAGGAATCTGGGACGATTACTACCTCAGCAGGATGATGAAGGAATCTGGGACGATTACTACTCCAAATATATGATGAAGGAATCTGGGACGATTACTACCTCAGCAGGATGATGAAGGAATCTGGGACGATTACTACCTCAGCAGGATGAAGAAGGAATCTGGGACGATTACTACCTCAGATATATGATGAAGGAATCTTGGACGATTACTACCTCAGCGGGGCTATGAAGGAATCAGGAGCGATTACTACCTCAGCAGGGCGATGAAGGAATCAGGAGCGATTACTACCTCAGCAGGGCGATGAAGGAATCAGGAGCGATTACTACCTCAGCAGGGCGATGAAGGAATCAGGAGCGATTACTACCTCAGCAGGGCGATGAAGGAATCAGGGACGATTACTACCTCAGCGGAATGATGAAGGAACCTGGGACGATTACTACCTCAGCAGAATGATGAAGGAACCTGGGACGATTACTACCTCAGCGGGTGATGAAGGAATCTGGGACGATTACTACCTCAACGGGTGATGAAGGAATCTGGGACGATTACTACCTCAGCAGAATGATGAAGGAATCTGGGACGATTACTACCTCAGCGGGTGATGAAGGAATCTGGGACGATTACTACCTCAACGGGTGATGAAGGAATCTGGGACGATTACTACCTCAACGGGTGATGAAGGAATATGGGACGATTACTACCTCAGCGGGATGATGAAGGAATCTGGGACGATTACTACCTCAACGGGTGATGAAGGAATCTGGGACGATTACTACCTCAACGGGTGATGAAGGAATCTGGGACGATTACTACCTCAGCAGAATGATGAAGGAATCTGGGACGATTGCTACCTCAACGGGTAAAGACTTTTATCTGTTGATCGTTCTTTCCTGAAAAAGTAATGAATTAGTTGTATGCAATGTCATAATGCATGAATTTCCTGATTTTAAGATGTTCTCAAAAATAAATGAGATTGGGGTGATATGATGCGTCTATGCATGCTATAATGATGTATGTGACGTTTTATGAATGTGTTTTTCGTCTAGGAAAGTAAATCCTTGACGGGTGCCGGGAAGTCGTATCCTGGGCTGATGTTGAAGAATAGATTTTGCTTCCGCTGGGGATGATAGTTGCAAGAATACCGGTAGGAGAAGATGACTCCGTTGCGGAATGAACTTGGCGAATGGTAGATTTTGCAGGGAGAAAAATACTCTAGCGACCATGCTGGGAAGCAATACTCTGTGGGAAGAGGGATGCCTTGCTGAATTGTTGATGACTTGCTGAGGATACCCTTGTTGTTGTATTGGAAGTGTTGATAGACTTCGTTGGGGTAAGAAGACTTTGTCGAAGACGCTCTTTCCGTGGCTTTTGGCTGAGGATAACCCAGTTATATCCTGTTAAGGAAATAACTCTTTAAATCAAGCCGGACGACGCGTTCGTACTCTGTGAGGGGATAAGCTTCCAGAATCTACTAGGGATAAGCTTACTGCTTGGGGATATGAATTCCAATTTTCCTGGGGAAACTGGATTGGATTCTCTGGGGAAGTTTTGAACTGTATTGGTTATGTTCTTCCACGGAACCTACCCTGATACCTTGGAGGATAGAACAATCAGATTGCTTAGACCACTCTTTACTGCCCCTGTTTCTATGGGGGAGGCACTTGTGGGGTGCTGATAATTGTTAATGGACAAACCTTCTTCTGGTAGACAGATGACAAGATGACAGGACATAGTCGTACGCTTTGATCCCTAACTTTTGCCTGGACCGCCCCTTCGGGTTTTCAGTCCACCGGGATACCCATTTTTGCTCAGGCCGCCTTTTCAGGTTTTCGACTTGCCGGGTGTACAGATTTTTCATTTCATCCCTCATTTTGCCCGAACCCTTTCGGTTCGCCGGGAAGCCCTTATTTTTGCCTAGGTATGTCAACCTAGCGGGCCTTTGATTGTGCGTAGTATTTTTTCGACTATGTCCATGTTCTCAGAATGTAGGGAGTTGCCCCTGTTAGAAGTGTTTTGTCATGCCACCAGAAGGTGTTTGATCAGGCCAGATTCGTTGTTGAAATGCCCCAAGTGACTCAAGCGGAGATTTGCCCCAGGCTATTTGGCCTTTGAGAGATTCTCCGAATCTTGATTGGATTGCCCCAGATGATGGACCATGCTCATGTCTGCCCCTTGATTGGAGGTACTTCTATTCAGTAGGCATTCGTCGTGCGAACTTCTGCTGTTCAAACAAAAAGTCATATGCAAACAATGTTATATCAAAAATGAAAAGCTTATGTCTGTCTTGAAGATTTTGAAAATGCATTCTTTTTCATAAAACAAATGAATGTTTGTAAAACGTGATGTCAACTCCGTATTTACCGTAGGCCTTCAGGAGTCAGGATACCTTTCGTAACAGTATGCTTTCGAACTAACCCGTGCTTCAGCTAGGACTTTTGAGGGTTATAACGTGGCCTGGTTCACGGTTTAAGAAACAAAGGGTAAAGGCTCAAATTATTTGTACCCACCCGCTCTTCGTGATGTTCTCCAAACCTAAACTTAGTTGATCATACGTTAGACCTTGTTTGAGTCTTTGCTCTGATTTTCCGGTGATGGTTCCGATATTGATGATTTATTTTGAATGGGCAGTCATCTTTTTTTTGCTGAGGGTTTATAGGACCTCTTCTTTTTTGTTATCCCTTTCTTTTTTTGCCTGAACTGTTTCCTTTTTGGAATTACAGTCAGCGGGATGCCCCAGTTTCATAAGTCCCCTTTGTAGGTTTAGACTTTTTGGGCTTTTCGTTTATGAATTTTGATGATGACTGCCTGTCTTTTTGATTGTTCTGAACCATCACTGTCTTTGTTCGTTTTGTAAAGATCTCTTCGGTGCTATTCGTCATGCACTTGGATCAACTGAGAGAACTACCCTGCCCCAGGTTATGATAAAGGGTTTTAAATTTCGAAAAGAAAAACTCCTACTTCTTTGGCTCAGAGGGGTTGACGAGGGATTATCATCCTTATAACTCCAGTGTTTAGGGATCGAAACAATGCCTGTACCTCATCAGCGGGGTCTGTTCAAAAGCATATTGTAGATCGTGGTATCGTTTTCGTCATCCTCCCTCAAGAGGCTTAGAATTATTAACCAAGAGTTGATCATCAGAAAAATATGAAACAATTTGCATATAGTAAATGCGAATATATTGATTCAAAATAGACATAAGCGATGCATTA
The DNA here is from genome assembly GCA_948472305.1 of Vicia faba. Classification (NCBI taxonomy): domain Eukaryota; kingdom Viridiplantae; phylum Streptophyta; class Magnoliopsida; order Fabales; family Fabaceae; genus Vicia; species Vicia faba. The sequence goes on along the minus strand of OX451739.1, from coordinate 1,181,899,168 downwards.
ATGTGATAACAATGTTTAACATGAATAAATGTTTGAACAATCAAAGAACAATACAACTTGAACATTTGAATGAACAAAAGACATTCTCGACGATTTGGTGTAGGATCAGTGTTCAAACTCGACCTCCTTGGCGTCAATCAAATCCTGGATCTTGTTCTTCAAGGTCCAACAGTCGTCGGTGTCATGTCCAGGACTGTCAGAATGGTAGGCACATCTCACACCCGGGTTGTACTTGGGAGAGGAAGTGTCAGGATTTTGAGGAGGATCCTTAAGTGTGATCATTTTCGCCCTCAGCAATTGCTGTAATGCCTGAGACAAAGACATGTTGATGTCAGTATACTTCCTATCTTGATGCTTTATCCTACGCCTATTGCTCTTTCTTGGTTGAACGGGCGTGGGATCGGAAATCTGGATTGCCCCTACATCATGACGACCCTTTTTCACATGTATAGCATTGGATTCTTTCTTCCCACTGTGGGGCTTTTTCTGAGCATCAGCAGATGCGGCTTCTTGAATCTTCCCCGACTTGATACCAGCTTCGATTCTCTCCCCAGTCAAGACAAGATCTGTAAACCCAGCAGCAGAATTCCCAATTAGGTGGTTGAAGAATGGGCCAGACAGGGTCCCCAAGAACATGTCGACGAGCTCGCGGTCCATCAGAGGTGGTTGTACCCTTCCAGCAAGGTCCCTCCATTTTTGAGCATACTCTTTGAAGCCTTCGCCTGTACCCATAGACATCCCCTGAAGCTGAGTACGCGTGGGAGCGAGGTCGGCATTATACTGGTAGTGTTTGTAAAATGCAGTGGCTAAGTCTTCCCAGGTACGGATGTTGGCTCCATTCAGTTGATAGAACCACTCGAGCTGAGTCCCTGAAAGACTCTCTTGGAAGAAATGGATCCATAAGTTTTTGTCAGCTGTATAGGGCTGGATCCTCCTTGCATAAGCCCTGAGATGCAACTTAGGACAGGATGCCCCGTCGTATTTAGCAAAGGCAGGTACCTTGAATTTGTGCGGGATCACCACTCCAGAAGACAGACCTAGATCCTCGAAGTCCAGACCAGGCACCTTTTGTATCTCTATAGCACTTAACCGGTCTTCCAACTGTTTGTACTTATCCTCAGCCGGAGGGTACTGTTCGTCGTCGAAATCTGTCTCGTTGTCGGAGACCACTGGACTAGGCACCTCTCTCTCATGGTGACTGTTTTCCCTCGCAGATGGGGTAGTCCTCTCAGTTTCAGTCTGCGGTGCATTCCCAGATCTGCGTCTAGGGCTGAACAAAACAGTCCTCTTCTTCTTCTCCTTCTTCAGGAGCAGAGCCTTCAGATCTTGTTGCCCCTGGGTCAAATTCAGGATCAGCTCTTGGAACTGGGCGTTCTGAGCCTGGAGGTCCTTGATAGTCTGCTCGGCTGATGATTCAGGATTCATGACGATCGGCTGAAATAAACAGCAGAGAAGGGTAAGCAACCTGTCAAAGGGATACCTGCAATGCAATGAGATGTATGACATGCATGTAATGTTTTCAAGGACCTCGCGGGGTAAACAGAGAAACTTTGTCAGCATTTGGAACCGGTAGCTTGATTGTAAGAACTTCATTTTGTTGAGAGTCCTTCGTCAAGGGTCAAAGGCTCACCATATCCAGTGGGTCATAGCCCCTGACTTTAGTCATCATGTTGGTTTTGATTTCCAAACAACCTTGGTTAAGGGAACCTTCTTCAGGAGTCAAAGCTCACCATATCAAGTGGGTCATAGCCCCTGACAACTTTGTCTAGAGGAAAATAAATCCTCTTTGCCCCTTGCTGGGATAATTGCTTCACCATGACCTGCATCACAAGCCCTTGAGGTCCTTGAAATAGGTTAGGATGTATGCAATGGTATGATGTCATGATGCATGGGGTAATGTGAATAAACCCTGTTATGAGCCCTTATTAAGGACTACAAACCAAAACCTGCAAGACATTCGGTAAACTTTGTTATGAGTCCTAATTAAGGACTATAAACAAAACCTGCGAGAACTCAAGGGTTAGATAACGAGCATGCAATAGTCAAGTACGAAGGCACACAAGTCACACAAAAGAGCCCTTAGAGTTTAGGCCAGCATGGGGTCTGGGTATTACCCTCTTGAAGTTGGTGGGTTCAACCTGTCCTAATCAAAGTAACCGGGTTCTAAGGTTCCCAATATCACGGGATTGCTTTCGTTGTTCATCGTTTCGATTTAGCCACTGAACTGGCGACCGAAATATTCCAGGAAAGCAACCCTCAATTGAGTGTAGTATCGAGTATCAACCAACCTCGGACTGCACCAAAGTCAGTTATCTCACTACCCTAAAGAGGCCAAGATAGTTCAATTAAGGTTCCTAAGGTCTGTTGATGCTTCACGACACCACGCGGAGGCCCCGTACTCTCCTTGACTGAACTCAAGGGTTACCGGTACACACCAAAGTGCCACATCAACGTAGCAGACTGTTTCAACCATGTCGGTATACCCCGCACAGTTCCCTCACAGCCTTGTTGCTACTTTCTAAGAAAGGTATCCCCCAGATCCGGGTTAGGATCTATAGAACTCCCAAGCAACCCACAATAATAAAGCAAGCAAAGAAGACAATTGAAAACATAGTTATGAGCTAGCCCTAAGGTACACCTCACTTTAAGTTATTCCCCAGCAGAGTCGCCAGTTCTGTGATCGGTGGATCTGGAACTGACTGTTTAACGCTGGTTCGCGAAATGTCGCGGAAGCAAGAGTCGCCACCGTCTTTTATTTTCTCCAAATGGAAAGGACAAAAGCACAGAAAAATTCCTTAAAGAGATTGCTCTCGGTTCGGGAGGTAGGTTATAGAAAGGGAAGGTGTTAGCACCCTTTCTATCCATGGTTATCCATGGGCTCTTAGATACTTGCTCACTTGTGTTTTCAAAAATGTTTGTTTGCTTTTCAATGTGGGTTAACAAAGTTTCTTTGAAAAATTTCAGTTCGACTCGTACGTCAGAGTGTTTGAAAAATTTGCTTTGAAAGCTTTTGAAAAGTGTTGGTGTGAAAAGTCTTTGAATTTTTGTTTTGAAGAGAGCAAGTATCCATGAGTCGTCTACCTACCCTAAGGAATTCGTCTGTGTAAATGTCCTTTAAAGTAGTGCCATCCCACCATTGAGAGGTAGGTAGCACCACCGTTGGAGGTGTTCGGGTCAATTCGATTTTGGGACATGGTGATCACCAGAGCAATGGGAAGACACCTTAGAAGCTACCCTCATGCCAGGTTCCCGGATCATGAGGACTTACTAAGACATCCTCTACTCGACGATCACCTTTCGAAAGGCAAGGCAACAGTGAGGCGTACCCTAGGGGTGGTGTGTGCGAATTGTGTGTCGTTTTCATTGATGTTTGTCTTGTCATGTTTATTGGTGTTCTACGCTTGATTTTATTTTAAGTCCATACATTCTTTCATGCTTTTGTTAACAGTTAAAAGTTGCGGGAAAAGTAAATCTAAGACTATTACAAATGGCGCGGGTCCACATCGCCAAAATTAAACCGGACCCGATTTGACAAGAAAATAAAGAAATTAAATAAAAGTGCGAAAAGTATAAATTGTCCGAGTTACATGGCTTTGGGAGAGATACATAATTATTTAAGCAATAAAATAAAATGCGCGAATAAATTACGAACGAGGGCGTTGGACCCTTTTGCGAAATATTATTAATAAGGAATTAAAATTAAAAATTAAAAGAAGATGTTTTTTAGTATTTTTGTGTTTTTTGAGATTTAATAAAAAAGAATTAATTAAGAAAAACAAAATGAAATGTTAAACCTAGTTCTAATTATTTTTAAGTTTATTATGAAAGTATTAAAATTTAACCTAAATGCAACCCTAATTAGTTTACAAGTTCAATTATGAAAATAAATAAATCACTAATATTATGGCAAAAAACAAGGAAAATTAAAAGGAATAAAAAGTCATTAAACCTAATGCTATATTTTTGGATTTTTAGTTATTAAGAAAGTATTAAAATCTAACCTAAATGCAACCCTAATTAGTTTACAAGTTTAATTATGAAAATTACTAATATTATGGCAAAAAACAAGGAAAATTAAAAGGAATAAAAAAAGTCATTAACCTAATGCTATATTTTTGGATTTTCTATGGAAGAAAGAATTAAAGTTGCAACCTAAATTAATACTAAGTTAATTTACATACAATTTATTTATGAAAATAACTAAAATAAAATAAATATTATATTGTTCTCTTTTTCTGATTTTTGTGTATTTTATAATTTGTAAAAATGTTGAATTAAATTAAAACAAGAAACAAATAAAAACAATAATTAAAAGAGATGAGAAAAAATGAAAATATTTGCAAACCAGGGTGGGGGTGTAGTCCCAATTTGTGAGGTTTTGATGGTAAAGCCTGGCCCATTAAGCTGTGGTCTTTTTGACTTTTTGCGTAGCATGTGGCAAGGTTGACCAGCATCTACCATATGCCTTGACTCTGAGCCCTTTGATGGATCTCCAGGACACGTGGGCGCTGATCCCTGAGCGTGTATGATGATCCTTAGTGTGAGTGCTGCATAGGAGTTGCTAATGAAAAATAACATGGAAATTGCACAGACCTGGGAATCGAACCCAGGTCTTAAACATTAATAATCCCTTCACTTGCCAACTGAGCTACATCACGCGCGTTAACATATTATAGCAAATAAATAATAAAAGAAAAAAAACAAACACGTTAGTGGAGGGCGCGCGAAAATTTGAACCAGCGAATCATGGCTTGCCACGATGTTGTCTTCTCCACCATCCCAATTCTTTGGGTTTGAGTTGTTGTTTGTGATTGGAATGTGATCAGGAGAGTTTGAGGAAGCTATTAGAAAATTTTTTATGCCTTCAATCCACCTAGAACACTGATTTCAGTTTTGAGTTTTATGGAGAATTTTTTCCAAGTTGGCAATGGTGTTTGGGCGCAGCATTTAGTCTGTGGTCCTTAGGTTTTGACTCAGTACTTATGAGGGAAGGAAATTAGGTCATTAGTTGGCCTTTATCCATGCCCATGAGAGAATTGGTCTTAGGTCTTTTACCATTAACAAACTTTTCCTTCTTTTAAGCCAAGACCAAGACTTGGTGTATAATCTAACCCTAGCATGAGTTTGTGAGCTGGCACATGATATATGGAAGCTATCCCAATTCAAATGACACTATTTCATTGACTTTTGAATTTTATTTGAATTTTTAAAGATTTAAAATGAATTAAATTATCAAAAATTAAATAAAATAGAAAAATCAATATTTGGTCTTGAAATTAATCATGGGACACGTGTGTGGCATGACAAGGCTGAATCAAGTGGAAGAAAGTGGGCCCTTTTGTCAAAAATTGAAGTTTCAAGGATAGTTGACTTTTGCCATTTCACAAAAATTTCCCAACTTCTACAAGGCATAACTTGCTCAATTTTTAAGCTTTTCTCATGTTCTTGGACATTTTGGAAAGATCTTTGAGTCCTTTAACCAATGCCTTTGGTCCCATGTCATTTTGATTTACCAATCTCAAGTTATGGTCTTTGACTTAAAGTCTCTTTTTGTTGACTTTTGAAAATGACCTATAATGTTGAAATTGATAACTTTTTGTGAGAGCATTTCTTGGACTTGAAGTATGAAGATGAGTTGTAGGAAATGTCTTTCTATTCAAAATGAGCTTTGGATGGAATTTTTCTGATGATCCATGTGAAAGTTATGCCCTGGTCAATTTCAGTTGACTTTTTCAGCTGTCCAAATAAAGGAATTTTTGCATCTTGATGATTTTCTGAGCCAAATTTTGAGAATCATGATCAAGCATTGATCAACTGATGTTTGTGGCTTCAAAATGATATATTGACCAAAAATTTGAACTTTTGACTGCCAAATGACCATTTTGCCCCTACAGTTGACTGTAGTGCAATTTAGGGTTTTGACTGTGCAATCTTGAGCTGAATGCCTTGAAACTTGATATGAGGATGCTTGACCATGTTTGTAAGCATATGAGACTTGATTGAGCCTTTGAAAACTTCCTTCCTTTGATCAGAACCCAAACCCTAGTTTTGACTGTAGGGGAGACTGTTGAGCTGTGCAACCCTTGGGGAATTTTATGACTTGGCTTGGCAATTTCTTGAAGAATATGGGAGGGCAAATTTTGGGGTGCAACAGATGCCATTGCTGATGAAGAACTTTGCTGCAAACCTCCTCAGAAACTTCTTGTCATTAACAGATGCACCCTCGGGGTATTCCTGAGCTTCAAGTACCTTTTCACCTTATGATACCAGGGCTTTTCTGTTACCTCTTCAGTCTCAAGATCACAACAATGTGCAGGTTCATCCAACCTTTCAATGATAATTCGGGGAGCTTCGTTGTCCCAATTGACTTTGAACATAGAAGACATCGTAGCTAGCGCGTCCACTAACTGATTCTCCTCTCTAGGGAAGTGTTCAAAGGTTATCTCCTCGAAATGGGGAAGCAACGTAAATGCATACTCCTTGTAAGGAATAAGATTTAGGTGTTTCGTATCCCACTCACCTTTGATCTGAATGATCACGAGAGCGGAATCTCCGAAGACACTTAGAAACTTAATCCTTAGGTCAATTGCTGCTCGAAGACCCATGATGCACGCCTCATGCTCCGCCATATTGTTGGTGCAGTTGAAACATAATCGGGCGGTAAACGGAGTATGAGAGCCTTTAGGAGATATGATCACAGCACCAATGCCGTTACCCAAAGCGTTCGAAGCTCCATCAAAGTACATAGACCATTGGGATCCTTCCTCAGGTCCTTCATCCGGTCCAGGTGTCTCACAATCAGTTACCAACATGATATTCTCGTCCGGAAATTCAAAGTTCATAGATTGGTAATCATCCACTACCTGATGTGCCAAATGGTCTGCCAACACACTTCCCTTAATTGCCTTTTGGGTCGTATACTGGATGTCATACTCAGTCAATATCATCTGCCATATCGCTATTCTTCCGGACAAGGCAGGCTTTTAGAAGATATACTTGATTGGATCCATCTTTGATATCAATAGAGTAGTGTGAGTCAGCATATACTATCTCAGCCGGCGAGCAGCCCATGCCAAAGCGCAACAAGTTTTCTCGAGCAATGAGTATCGGGTCTCATAGTCGGTAAACTTTTTGCTAAGGTAGTAAATAACATGCTCTTTTCGGCCAGACTCGTCATGCTGACCCATCACACACCCCATTGAGTTGTCGAGTACTGTCAAGTATAAGATCAGAGGTCTCCCTTCAACTGGTGGCATCAGGATAGGTGGCTCTCGGAGATACTCTTTGATCCTTTCAAAAGCGGCCTGGAATTCATCGTTCCAACGTACTACTTGATCTTTCTTCAGCAGCTTGAAGATTGGCTCACAAGTAGCAGTCAGGTGCGAGATGAATCGGGCAATGTAATTCGGACGTCCCAGAAAGCCTCTGACTTCTTTCTCTGTTCTGGGAGCTGGCATTTCCTGTATAGCTTTCACCTTTGCAGGATCCACTTGAATACCTTTGTCGCTTACGACAAAACCCAGCAATTTACCAGATCTCACCCCGAAGGTGCACTTGTTCGGGTTTAACCCCAGCTTGTACAACTTCAACCTGTCAAATAGCTTCTGCAGATGGTCAAAGTGTTCCTCCTTAGTTTGGGACCTCACAATCATATCGTCGACGTATACCTCAATCTCATGATGGATCATGTCATGAAACAAAGCAACCATGTCACACTGATACGTTGCCCCAACATTCTTCAGTCCAAAAGGCATAACCTTGTAGCAAAAAGTACCCCACTAGGTAACAAAGGTTGTCTTCTCCATGTCTTCGGGAGCCATTTTAATCTGATTGTAACCGGAGAAACCATCCATAAAGGAGAAGACTTTATGCTGAGCAGTGTTATCAACCAGAACGTCGATATGAGGCAGAGGGAAATCATCCTTGGGGCTTGCCCTGTTTAGATCCCTGTAGTTGACACACATTCGAACTTTACCATCCTTCTTCAGCACAGGAACCACATTGGCCACCCATTGAGGGTAAGAAGTAACTGCTAGAAAACCGGCGTCAAACTGTTTTATAACTTCAGCCTTGATCTTCTCAGACATCTTTGGGCGCATTCGGCGGACCTTCTGTTTCACTGGAGGACAATCTTCCTTGGTAGGCAGGCGGTGAACCAAAATATCAGTATCCAAACTGGGCATATCTTCGTAAGACCAGGCAAAGATCTCAACATAGTCATGCAGCATCTGAATCAATCGTTGTTTCACACTAAGCTCCAGATTTGCACCGATCTTAACTTCCTTCTTATCTGTCTCAGTACCCAGATTACTGATTCCACCGGCTCTTCATGCGGCTGAATAACCCTCTCTTCTTGAAGTAACAGTCTTGCAAGTTCACCAGTCACTTAGCAATCATCTTCACCTTCGTCTTCGGCTAAGTTGATCGGATTTTCGAAGTCATAACTAGCAGTATCAGAGTCGTTACCAGTGAGATCTAGAGTGGATGTGGACCTGTATATGTGAGTGTGTGTAAAATAGCTGTTTTGCAATATATAATAAAGAAAAACAAGGAGCACAAAATTTGAAATGCAAGAATGTCCAATGCTTTTATTAATGATATATGAAGATGACACACATAAAGCCCTCACAAATGAAGCCACAGTGCCCCGGGTAAGACACCGGGCCATAAAGTTTAAAACATTGTCTGTTACATATTCAAAATAAAAAGTTTCATTACTGGGTAATAAAAGTAATAGGGATGAAGTCCTTTGCTGTCCAGTTGCATTGTCCACCGTCGGTCGTCGGGTAGATCCAACTGTCGATATCGAACTCTTCATCACCGTCATCCCTGATAGCGTTCACCTTTGCCTCTTGCTTAGGCTTTTCTGGTGCTCCGAAATCAATCTCTTTCACATCGATCAAGTCTTATACCTTGTTATTAAAAACCTAACAATCATTTGTATTATACCCCGGGCTTTCAGAGTGAAAAGCACAGCGGGCATTAGGGTTGTACTTCGGTGATGTAGTGTTTGGATTCTTCGGGGCTTCCTTTAGAATCACCAGATTGGTCTTCAGCAATTGTGGCAGAATCTGAGATAAGATCATGTTGAGATGGGTGAATTTCCTTCGAGGCTTCTCGTCCTTTTGTTGATTGTTGTGTTGAGAAGCACCAGCAGGTTTTGAAATAATAACCGCATTAACAGCTTGGCGGTGTTCAGGTCTATTATGTCTTCTCGCACTGTAGACAGCACTGGACTCTTTCTTAAAGGGCTTCTTCTTGGTACTCAATGAGGCACCCTTTTGTATCTTCCCAGTCTTAATACCAGCCTCAATCCTCTCACCGGTCAAAATAAGCTCTGTAAACCCAGATGAAGAGCTTCCAATCAGGTGGTTGAAAAATGGACCGGACAGGGTCCCCAGAAACATATCAACTAGCTCCCAATCAGCCAAAGGTGGTTGTACTCTTTCGGCGAGGTCCCTCCACTTCTGAGCGTAATCTTTGAATCCTTCACCCGTTCCCATTGACATACCCTAGAGTTGGTTACGCGTGGGAGCAAGGTCGGAGTTGTATTGATACTGCCTGTAGAAAGCAGTAGCCAAATCTTCCCAACTGCGGATACTGGTTCCGTCCAACTGATAGAACCACTCAAGCTGAGTCCCTGAGAGACTTTCTTGAAAGAAATGGATCCATAAGTTCTTATCAGCGGTATACGGCTGAATCTTCCTCACATATGACCGGAGGTGCAGTTTCGGACAAGAAACTCCGTCATACTTAGCAAAGGCTGGTGCCTTAAATTTGTGGGGAATCACCACCCCAGATGATAGACCTAGATCACCAAAGTCCAGACCAGGCACTTTCTGAACTTCCGTAGCACTCAACCGGTCTTCCAGTTTCTTGTATCTATCCTCAGTAGGAGGATACTGTTCTTCATCGAAGTTCGTCTCGTTGTCGGAGACCACAGGGCTAGGAGCCCTCCTTTCTTCCTGACTATCTTTCCCTCCAGATGAGGTAGTCAAATCAACTTCATCTTGAAGCCTGTTTCTAAACTTGTGCCCTGTGTTAAACAGGATTGTCCTCTTCTTCTTCTTTTTCTTCTCTTTCAGAATCAGGGTCTTCAGGTCTTGCTGACCCTTAGCTAGATTCATGAACAGCTCTTGAAATTGGGAATTCTAGGCTTGGAGGGCCTTGATAGCTTGCTCAGTTGAAGGTTCAACAGACATGATGCTGAAATAAACAACGAAGAAGATAAGGGGCCTGTAACTGGTACCTGTTATGAAGTGCATGGGATGAAATGCGTATGATTATGATTTCAAAGACAATCGGGAGATTCAAATTTGTAAACAAAAAGGAAACACACTTTTATTAGATCAAACTTTGAAATTCAAATTGTTCAACTGATGCCCTTGAGGCGTTACATGAAAGGAAATACTGAAAAGTAAACAAAAACTGGAAAGGAAATGATCAAAGGCCAATCAACGCTCCCATGGTCTCTTCTTATCAGTGCGGACATAGTCGTTGAGAATCTGCTCGTTCTCCAGCTGCCTAGTCATCCTCTGGATCTTCTGCTCTTGCTCATTGAACTTCTCTCGGTAAAAATACCATTCTTCCCTCAGTTGTATCGAAGATCTCTTCAGTGCCCCAATGTCAGTGGGCATATGAGGATGAAGGATGGTTGGAAGAACCCCTTCTTCATTAGCAACTTCAACAGTGACAGGCCGGACGACTTCATATGGCATACCCAGCATTTGGGCACGGGTACAGACCCATCTGAGATATGGCTCCATCGGCAGAGAAGTCTTTGGGCCCAGCTCATGTGGATCAGATTGGTGAACTCTATCCCAAGCCTTTATGAATCTGCGACGTTGCTCGTCGCTATCCCCTTGAAAGTCAAAGATGATACTAGGCATTAACAGCTCATGAGGTCCTTCTCTTCTGGCTCTCTTGAACTGACGTAGAGCTAAGCATGGGTTGTAAGAAATTCCTCCACGGGTTCCTAACAGTGGAACATTGGGGTACTCCCCACAATGATCGATAACGGTCACCTTGTCCATACCCTCAAGAGTCCAAATGATATCACTGTGAGAGAGAGACATGACCCTATAGGCCCCGCCCATGCCTTCTTTGTTCTTCAGCACTGACTTGGGAAGGTGCGAAATAAACCACCTTGCCAATAACGGAGCACAGCACATCAAGGTTCCCTGCTTTCGGGCAGTACGAGCATAAAGCTGATGAAGGATGTCACCCAAGAGAGTGGGTACCGGATTCCGAGAGATGAAGATCTTTATCGCATTCACATCCACAAAAGAGTCAGAGTTCGGAAACAAAACCAAGCCATATATCAGAAGAGCCAGAATATCCTCGAATGCCTTGAAGTCTAGACTATCCCAGAAATAGTTAGCTTTACCAACCAAGAACTTGGTCAGAAAGCCCTTTGCTCCACTTCTAGTTTCCCAATTAGCCATTACCTCCTCTTTTGTCAAATGAAGGGCTGCAGCAATTTCCTCGGGCCTAAGAATCTTTTCCCAACCAGTAAACTGGGTCTGCTCCAGAACAGAGATACCGAGCAGCTCAGAGAATTCTTCTAAGGTGGGAACCAACTGGTAGTCTTAAAAAGTAAAGCAATGGTACAGCGGATCATAGAATTGAACCAGGACACTCATCATCTGCTCGTCCAATTTGGAGGTGACCAAACTGAGAAGATAATCATGTCTCCTGAGGAAGGAAGTAGTATCAGGCATATTTGCAACCAAATCTTTAAGCAAGGTGGGAACCTAGACAAAGTTGATCCCGATGGTATTTCTATGCATAGGTATCATGATGACCTACAAAATAGAGCAAAGATGAAACCCTCTTGTCTTTGAAATGGGTTAGTCCAATGCAAGATGTATGCAATGTTATGATGTCATGATGTCATGATAGTAAGCACACCACAAGTATCCACAAAAAGCAAACATGGTAAAGGCACACAAGTCACACAGAGAGCCCTTAGATTTCAGGCTGGCAAGGAGCTTAGGTACTACCCTCTTTCAGTTCAGTTGGTTTAAACCTGTCCTAAAAATAGTAACCGGGTTCTAGAGGATCTCAATATCACTGACTACCCTTAATCGGTCATAATTCCAGTTTAGCAACCTTTTCTTGCGGTCGGAATCATCACGAGAGTTTAGTCTCAATGAGTGTAGCATACTGCTACTGTTTTATGGCCAAATTGGTCAATTTAAAGGTTCTAAGGTCAGTTGGTGCTTAATGACCCATTAGATGACCCATATTCTCCTCGTTCCAACAAAAGGGATATCGGTACAATCTTAAAGTGCCACACCAATGTAGCTACTGCTTCAACCGTATCGGTCTATGCCGTACAGTTCCCTCACAATTTATTGCTACTTACCTAAAGGGTATCCCCCAGATCCGGGTTAGGATCTATAGAACTCCGATACAAGCCCACAAATATAAATCATACAAAGCATACAATTGAAAATATAATGATCTAATCCTAAGGTACACCCCACTTATATATCCCCAGCAGAGTCGCCAGTTCTGTGATACGGTGGGAAGAACTGACTATTTTGGAATGCTGGTTCACGTTTTGCGTTTGTTTTTGCAAAATGTCGCGGTAAGCAAGAGTCGCCACCGTCTTTTATTTTATCCAACAAGGAAAGGAAAAAAGCACAGAAAAATTCCTTTTTGAAATGTTTCTCGGGTTCGGGGGGTAAATTATAGAAAGGGAAGGTGTTAGCACCCTTTCTATTCGTGGTTATCCACGGGCTCTTAGGTACTTGCTCAAAGTGTTTTCAAATTTTGCTTTTCTTTGTGTTTGTGAGTTTGAAAGGAGTTTTTGTTTGAAAAGTGTAAGTGCGAAAAGTTTTATTTTGTTTTGAAGATAGCAAGTACTTAAGAACCATCTACCTACTCGAAAAAGGAATCAATCTGTGCTAATGTCCTTTAGACAATGCTATCCCACTATGAATGAGTAGGTAGCACCGTCGTTGGAGTTTTAAGGGTCAATTCGATTAAGGGACGTGTGGTCACTAAAGCAATGTTAGGACACCTTAGCGGTAACCCTAATATCCCAGATCATTTTTCCGAGGCAACCGTTTCGAGGCAACTATGATCTTTGGACAAGAGGGCGACCTCTAAAACTTCCTATACTCAATGACCACATTCGAAGGCAACCAAGTGAGGTGTACCCTAAGAGTGCGCTTGTGCGAGTGTGTTATTTCAGTTAATTTGTCTTTGTACATATCAATGGGTGAGCTATGTTGATTTTAAGTTCATACATTTGATCATGTCATGCATTCCCTATTATCAAACATCTAGCAGTTAATAAGTTTGTGGAAATTAAATTGCAAAAATTAAATCTAAACTATTACAAGGCGTCGGGTATTTACATCGCCAAAAACAACCCTTAAAATTAAAGTACGGAAAGTAAATAAAATGATAAAATAATTAAAGTCCTATTTAAAGCTATTACATTCCGGAAGCAAGTACAATAATATGAAAATATGGATCGCGTGCGAGAAAATTAAAACGGCGCATTTTTTAGGGTTTTGACCCTTTTTGAAAAGAAAGCATTTTTTGTTTATTTTTTGCATTAAAAGGAATTAAATCTAAATTAACAATTAAATTAATTAATTAATGAAAATATTTTTGGATTTTTGAGTATTTAAAAAAATAAAATAATTTTAATCAAAGTTAGTAAAAACTAATTATCTACATTAATTTTAATTATTGCAAAAATATTAAAAGTTATACCTAATTAAAACTAAATTAATTGAATTAATATTTATTTACAAAAATAAAGTGCTGAATTTAATTTTAATAAATAAAATATATTTTTGTGTTTTTGATTTTATGAGGAAAATAATTTAATTGGTTAGTGTAAATAATAATAATAATTAACAAAACAATTAAATAAAAAGAAATATAAAAAAGAAAAGAAATAACCCATTGGGGGGGTTTGGGCCCAGACTGGAGGTGGAAATTGCAATTCAGAGGCCCAAACGTGCAAGCCTTGTTTGACATTCTGGAATTCCAGTGTGCGCCTTTGACTAGGGAACATGATGGTCTTTCATTCCTGGCCACCAGATTTGGCCTGAAGTCCATCTGGCACGTTGAGATTTGAAGGCATATGGTGGACAACAACTCATGAGGCACGCTGGAATACCTGGCAGAAAAATGCAACAAATATATTGGGGGACCTGGGATTCGAACCCAGGTCCCATTGGATTCCACACAACGCGTTTGCCACTGGACCAATGCCTTCTATTTGTTAGTAGATTAGGCAGTAAATATTATATAAAAAAAACAATTATTATGCCTGAAACAAAAAAATAAGCGGGAAATATTTTGAATGGACGAATGGGATATGGCCACGTGATCGTCTTCCCCACAGAATTCTGGTTATTTTTCCTGCGGATTTTAATCCGCAACTAAATCCCTAGATGCCTCCTAAAATCATCTGTAGGCCATGGAAACGAATTTTGAGAACATCATCATGCTCGTCTCTCTCTCCTGATTCCATCCATATCCATGGTTGGTCCTGATTTTACCTGAAATTGAAACGCCTAAAAACAAGAAACCCAAACCCTAGTTTCGGGTAGGGCTTTACAAGCTACAAAAACACAATTCAATATTGCAGATAGCTTGGAAATCATACAAGGATCATAACCATGCCAATAGTTTGTCAAAAAAATGCAAGAATGAGAGGTTGCAGTTTCGTGTACAGGGGTATGTTCAAGGAGACTTACAGCGCATTTAGGTGATGAATGGCTTGGCTTTTGATTGCAATTGACTCAGGGGATCTCTAGCAAGAGAACCACATTGAGTTCTGGTCTTGAATTTGCCTCTAGTATGGATTTCAATTTCACACTTTTTCAAGCTTTTTTCAAGTTGTGTTCTTGTGATTCTTGCAGCCTCTAGGTCCTGTATCTCGTGTCCTTGCATTGTATAAGTATCAAGCAATGTATTAGGTTAAAAATTGGGCTTTGAATCCATGAGCATTGATGATTCAAGATTTGATTTTATTCTCCATTGAAAAAGCGTCCAAATTTGTCAAAAACCAATATTTTGTTCATAACATGGCTTGATTCAGATTTGATCTTGTCCATGATGATATTTAAGACCAGTAATGATAAAAAAGATACCAAGTGATTAAGATTTGGATTTTATTTGGATTTAAATTGATTTAAAATGAATTAAATCAATAAAAATCAAATAAAATAGAAAAATTAATAATTGGACATAAAATTGAAGATAGGACACGTGTGTAGTGTGACAAGATCAAATCAAGTGGAAAAAAGTGGGCCCTTTTGTCAAAATTTGGAGTTTTGGGGATAGTTGACTTTTGGCAATTTTGGAAAAATGCCCAACTTCAACAATGCATAACTTCTTCAATTTTGAACTTTTGGAAGTGTTCTTGGACATTTTAGAAACCTTGAGATGTCCCCTAACCAACCCGTTTTGTCTCATCTCATTTTGATATTACATGCTCAAGTTATAAGCTTTGACAAAAAATGTGTTTTTGTTGACTTTCAAAAATGACCTATAATGTCCAAATTTGTAACTTTTTGTGAGTGCATTTCACGATCTTGGGGTGTGAATATGGATTTTAGGAAATTTCATCCTCTTAAAATTATATTTGTATGGGTAATTTCTAATAAAGTATGAGAAAGTTATGCTTGGTCAAAGTTGAGTTGACTTTTCCTATAAAACCCTAATTTAGCAACTTTTGAATCTTGATGAATCTTGAGCAATCCTTGATTAATCATGATCAACCCTTGATCAAATGATTAATTATCCTTCAAAATGATAATGTTGACAAAAAATCTTGAGGTTTGACTATATTTGAGGCACAGTTGACTTTTGCCCTAACACAGTCGATTTTTGGGCCTCTTGAGCCATTGACTGACCAAACTTCCTCTGCAAGGCTTGAAATTTGACATGGATGAACTTGAGAACATATTAGGACATTGGGGAGCACTTTAGGTCATTTGGATTTAAGGACCTTGATGCAACACAAAACCCTAATTTGAATTGATTGCCTTAGGAGATGACTTGACTGTCCAACTCTTGAGCAATCTTGAGCCATTTGGAGATTCTTCTTGCAATGTCTTGAAAAATATGGGAGGGCAAATTTTGGGGTACAACACTTACCAACCAAGAACTTAGTCAGAAATCCCTTTACTCCACTTCTAGTTTCCCAGTTTGACATTACCTCAGCCTTTGTCAGATGAAGGGCTGGAGCAATCTCTTTCGGCCTAAGGATCTTCTCCCAACCTGTAAACGGGGTCTGCTCCAGAATAGAGATACCGAGCAGATCAGAGAACTCTTCCAAGGTAGGGACCAACTGGTAGTCATGAAAAGTAAAGCAATGGTATAGTGGATCAAAGAACTGGACCAGCACACTCATCATCTGCTCGTCCAATTTGGAAGTGACCAAACTAAGAAGATGCCCATGTCTTCTGATGAAGGAGGCAGTATCTGACATCTTTGCAACCAATTCTTTAAGCATAGTGGGAACCTGGACAAAGTTGATCCGGATGGTGTTTCTACGCATAGGTGCCATGACCTACAAAACAGAACAAAGATGAATCCCTCATGTCTTTGAAATAGGTTAGTCCAAAGCAAGATGTATGCAATGTTATGATGTCATGATGTCATGATAGAAAGCACACCACAAGTATCCACAAATAGCAAACATGGTAAAGGCACACAAGTCACATAGAGAGCCCTTAGATTTCAGGTTGGCAAGGAGTCTAGGTACTACCCTCTTTCAGTTCAGTTGGTTTAAACCTGTCCTAAAAATAGTAATCGGGTTCTAGAGGATCTCAATATCACTGACTACCCTTGATTGGTCATAATTCCAGTTTAGCAACCTTTTCTTGCGGCCGGAATCATCGCGAGAGTTTAGTCTCAATGAGTGTAGCATACTGCTACTGTTCTATGGCCAAGATGGTCAATTTAAAGGTTCTAAGGTCAGTTGGTGCTTAATGACCCCTTAGCAGACCCATATTCTCCTCGTTGCGCTACAAGGGATATCGGTACATACTAAAGTGCCACACCAATGTAGCTACTGCTTCAACCGTATCGGTCTACGCCGTACAGTTCCCTCAAAGTTTATTGCTACTTACCTAAAGGGTGTCCCGCAAATCCGGGTTAGAATCTATAGTAACTTCGATTCAAGCCCACAAAGATAAATCATACAAGTCAAGCAATTGAAAACATCATGAACTAATCCTAAGGTACATCCCACTTATAAGCGTCCCCAGCAGAGTCGCCAGTTCTGTGATACGGTGGGAAAGAACTGACTGTTTTTTGGAATGCTGGTTTGCGTTTTATGTTTGTTTTCGCAAAATGTCGCGGTAAGCAAGAGTCGCCACCGTCTTTTATTTTATCCAACAAGGAAAGGAAAAAAGCACATAAAAATTCCTTTTTCGAGATATCTCTCGGGTTCGGCGGGTAGATTATAGAAAAGGAAGGTGTTAACACCCTTTCTATCTGTGGTTATCCACGGGCTCTTAGGTACTTGCTCATATTGTTTTCAAAATATTTCTTTGTGCTTGTGGGTTTGAAAAAGTTATTGTTTGAAAACTTCAATTTAACTCTTGCTTCTGTCCTCAAGAGTGTATGAAGTGTTTTGAAAACTTTGTTCGAAAAGTGTGTAAGTGTGAAAAGTTTTTGTTTTTTGAAAGAGCAAGTATCTAAGAACCATCTACCTACTCGAAAAAGGAATCGTTCTATGCTAATGTCCTTTAGACAATGCTATCCTACTATTGATGAGTAGGTAGCACCGTCGTTGGAGTTTGAGGGTCAATTCGAATGCGGGACATACGGTCACCAAAGCAATGTTAGGACGCCTTAGTGGTAACCCTAATGTCTTATATCATTTGTTTGAGGCAACAATATCCGAGGCAACCATTTTGAGGCGACTATGATCTTTTAGACAGGAGGGCGACCTCTAAAACTACCTATACTCAATGACCGCGTACGAAGGCAACCAAGTGGGGTGTACCCTAAGAGTGCGTATGTGCGAGTGTGTTGTTTTCAGTTAATTTTTGTCTTTGTACATGTTAATGGTGGTCTATGTTGATTTTAGGTTAACACATTTAATCTTGTCATGCATACCTATTATCAAACATCTAACAGTTATATTTTATGGAAAATAAAAGTGCGGAAATTAAATTACAAGGCGTCGGGTATTTACATCGCCAAAAGCAACCCTTTGAAATTTAAATGCGGAAAAATAAATAAAGCGATAAAAATATTTAAATGTTCCTAATTATCTATTACATTCCGGGATAAGTACAATATAGAATAAATGAAAATGAAATCGCGTGCGAGAAATTAAATCGAGCGTAAATAGGGTTTTGACCCTTTTTGTTAAAGAAAAGATTTTTTTGTTGTTTTTATTTAAGAGAGAAATAAATTCTAAGTTAATTACTAAATTGAATTAAATAAATAAATTAATTAATAAAAATAAATTATTTTTGGGTTTTTGTTATTTAAAGAAAGAAAATAAAATAATTAAGTTAGTAATTAAAACCTAATTATGTCTAGTTAATTTTAATTATTTACAAAAAGGTATTAAAGTTATTTCTAATTAATAGCCTAAATTAATTAATTAGTATTTGTTAATAAAAATTAAAATTTGATTTTATGAAGAAAATATTTTTTGGTTTTAATTTTATAAAGGAAAAAAATTTGATTGGTTAGAAAATAATAAAAATATAATAAAACAATTAAATAAAATAAATGAAATAGAAAGAGATAGGGGGTTTGGGCCTGAAAAGGGTGGTTTGAGAAGAAATCTGAGGCCCATTTGAATCTGGCCCCGTTTGACTTTTTTGATTCCCTGTGCGCATTTGGACTTGACTCCATGGTGGACTCTCAATTTGGATCACCAGATCTGGTCTTTGGCCATCTGGTTGTTAGACGTGTGAAGGCACATGGTGAGCTGCAAGCCTAGATTTATACCTAATTATATGAAGAGGAAAAATAACAAAGAGCATGGGGGACCTGGGATTCGAACCCAAGCCCTATTGGATATTGGCATGCTTGCTTCGCCACTAGGCTGTTGTGCTTCATTTGTTAATTATATGCAAAATAATAATAATAAGAGAAAACGAATCAATATGCCAGCACAACAAAATTAAGCGCTCCATGGTTCGAATTGGCCACTGGGGAAACGATACGCCATCATCCCTACCTCCAGCCCCTGTAACTTTACCTGCAGATTTGAATCCGCAGCTAAAAGCGTAGCTCGATCCCAAAATCAACTCCAGGCCATAAAAACGACCTTTAAAGACATGGTTAGATTCGTCTCCCTCTCCTGAGTGCAACCATGCCTTTTATAGGAATCAATTTCACCTGAAACAAAAATCCCTAAAACACAAAACGTAACCCTAGCCATGGCATTTAGAGGTTACAGTCCATATAAACCAAATTGAATATTGCCAAAAGTTCAGAAATGTTATAAGGATTATGAATATGCAATTAATTTGTACAAAAGAGGCAAGAATAATGATTAATGAATTCAAGAACAGAGCTTGGCATCGTGATACTTACAGAGCTCTAGAAGGCTTGAGAATGTGTGCTTTGGATCCAGAAGGATTATGTGATCACCCAGGAATTGATTGGGATGCTTCTTGGCTTCTGAAAACCTCTCTTGCTATGATTTCGAATTCCAACTTTTTCACCACTTTTTCAAGTTTTGTTCTTTCTGTTCTTGCAGCCTCCTCCCTTGTTTTCGTGTCTTAAGCTTCCTTATGTATTGTGGAATGCATTAGGTTAAGAATTATGGTCCAAATCTTCTCCCATCATGGCTTGCATATTTGATTTGATTTCCATTTGAAAGCTTGCCAAATTTGTCAAAAAACCATCTTTTTGCACATGATCTTGTGTGATACGAATTTGATGATGATATTGATGAGAACCCAATCCTGAAAATAGAAAAAAATCTCATGTAATCAAAGTTTGGGATTTTATTTGATTTAATTTGATTTAAAATGAAATAATTCAATAAAAAATCAAATAAAATAATAAAATTTATAAATGGACACATGGCTGAAGCTAGGACACGTGGGGAATGATGCAAGCTCAAATCAAGTGGAAAAGAATGGGCCAATTTGACAAAATTTGAAGTTTTGGGGATAGTTGACTTTTGGCAATTTTGCAAAAATGCCCAACTTCAACAATGCATAACTTCTTCAATTTTGAACTTTTGGAGGTGTTCTTGGACTTTCTAGAAATCTTGAGATGTCCTATAACCAACCCTTTTGGTCTCATCTCATTTTGGCATTCCATGCTCAAGTTATAAGTTTTGACAAAAAAGGTGTTTTTGTTGACTTTCAAAAATGACCTATAATGTCCAAATTTATAACTTCTTGTGATTGCATTTTATGATCTTGGGGTATGAAGATGGATTATAGGTAATTGAATCCTATTCAAAATGAGCTTTGGATGGGTCATTTCTCATAAAGTATGAGAAAGTTATTCTTGTTCAAAGTTAAGTTGACTTTTCCTACAAAACCCTAATTTAGCAACTTTTGAATCTTGATGAATTTTGAGCAATCCTTGATGAATCATGATCTAACCTTGATCAAATGATTAAATGTCCTTCAAAATGAGAATTTTGACAAAAAATCTTGAGGTTTGACTATTTATAGGTCACAGTTGACTTTTGCCCTAACACAGTCGATTTTTGGACCCTTTGAGCAATTGACCGACCAAACTTCCTCTGCAAGGCTTGAAATTTGACATGGATGACCTTGAGAACATATTAGGACATTGAGGAACACTTGAGGTCATTTGTATTCAAAGACATTGATGCAACCTAAAACCCTAATTTGGGGTTGATTGCTTTAGGAGATGACTTGTCTGACCCACTCTTGAGCAAACTTGAGCAACTTGGAGATTTTTCTTGTAATGTCTTGAGAAATATGAGAGGGCAAATTTTGGGGTACAACACTTAGTGATAATAGTGATAAGATGCAATAAAGAAAGAGCAATTTATGTTTATACTAGTTCACTTGAAAACTATCAAGTTAGTCTAGTCAACCCGCCAAGGTGATTTTGCATTTCTCAAAAAGGACTTAACCCAATAATCAAACAGATTATTACAATGCACAAGCTAACTGCAATTGACCGGATAAAGTTCCCATGAACATATCGATGTGCTCCCTATCAGTTAAGGTAGGTTGGACCCTACTAGAAAGGTCTCTCCACTTTTGCGCATATTCCTTAAATCCTCCACTCTTTCCCATAGTCATATCTTACAATTGAACCCTCGTTGGCGCCAAATCGGCGTTGTATTGATACTGATGGTAGAAGGCAGTAGCTAGATCCTCCCAAGTATTTATGCGAGAACCATCTAACTGATAAAACCATTCAAGTTGTGTTCCAGCCAAACTCTCTTGGAAAAAGTGAACCCATAGCTTCTTATCGGTAGTGTGCGGCTGTATCTTGCGCACATAAGACTTCAAATGGAGTTTTGGAAAAGAAACCCCATCGTACTTGGAAAATATTGGTACTTTGAATTTGTGGGGGATGACTACCCCAGAGATCAAACCCAAATCATCAAAATCTAAATCGGGGACGGCTTGGATTTCAACGACTTTCAACATGTCTTCTAACTGCTTATATTTGATATCAGCGGTGGATATTGCTCGTTGAAATAATCATCATCAGATTCTTGATCATTAACACATTCAGCTTGACTACTCTTGACATCACCAACCTGGTTCTCGTCCTCTTCAGATGAGTCTCCTCCTACTGGGATTTGACGGATTGTCTCCTTAAATCTTCTACCAATGTTGAGCAGAGCCTTCTTCTTTGGCTTCTTCTTAACGGCCAGCAAAGCCATCATATATTGTCGCCCCTTGGCTAGGGCTAATAAAGCTTCCTGAAACTGAGAATTCTGGGCTTGGAAATTCGTCACAGTTTTTTCTAGATCCATCTTGGTGAAATAAACAGCAGAAAGATAAGGAAACCTGTTATGCAAAAATCCTGTCATGTTATGATGCATGGGATATGTACATGCAAATGATTTCAAGGATTAATGAAATTTAAATTCGTATAGACAAAATGATGAACAAACGTTAATTTTCATTTAGACAAAACAAGAAAGGTTACATCATGCCTCTTGGGCTTACAAAATAGCTTTCTAAGATAAAAAGACTAAGCGCATCCTTTTTGGCGCGAGATAAGCGTTCACAATTTGCTCTTCTTGTAACTGCTTCATAAGCTCCAAGACTCTTTTCTCACTAGCATAGAATTGAGCCTCGAAAGTATCCCGTTCTTCCTTCAGCTGGATCCAACCCTTTTGTAAGTCTTCGAGAGAGGTAGGCATGTCCGGATGGAGGATATTGTAGGGAACATCCCCTTCAACCACAGGTTCGACAGTGACTGGTAAGATGGAGGGATAAGGCATCACAAGTTTCTGAGCATGAGCTCGCACCTGTAGCGATGAAAAATGTAGCAGGGTAAATCGGAGATCGAATTATTGATTAATTCGTCTCACAAAAGCAAGAGTCGCCACCGCGCTTTATTGTTTCCAAGGGAAAGGGGAAAGAGCGAAATAAAACCCTAAATATGCAATGTAAATAATACTTTTAAAAGTAATAAAAATACAAGGCGTTTTTGAAAAGAGATCTATGGTTCGGGGGTTGGTTATACAGTGGGAAGGTATTAGCACCCAATATATCTATAGTACTCTATAGGAACCTTTTGAAATATCTGTTTATTAAAATTGTTCGTTTGATTGAAAAATAAATTGTTTTGGCCGAAAAAAAAGGGTACGGACGGGTTTTTGAAGATACGACGACCTAATGTCGAAGTTTTTGCTTAAAAGGTATGAGTTTTGAAAAGATTGAATATTTGAGGAAAAATTATCCTAAGTTTTAATGAAATGCGAACGTTCGCGTGATTGGATTTGAGGACATGAAGTCAACAAATTTAATCGTTTTTCCCTTGGATTTAAACGTAAACGAAATAAACAAGTAAAGAACAGAAAAATTATGCAGATAATGATATATAATAATTAAATAAAAGGCTAAGTGTGTGAACATGCATTTTTTATATTTTTTGTTTAATATTAGGGAAAAGAAAATGTTTTAATAGTTTTCATTTTTTACGCATTTTTTGTGGTTTTGTTTAATATTAATAAAAACAAGAGAATTGATTATATAAAAAAAATAACGTGTTTTAATTCTTAAATTCCTATTTTTATGTTTTTTTTAATAAAAGGTATTTATTTAATAAATAGATCTAAACTAAATTAAACTTTAAAAATTATTTAACTAAACCTAAAAAGATATTAAAATTACTAGATTAAACTTAGTGTTAAACTAATAAAATTGATCAAATATTAAAATTGCTTTCATTAAATTATCTATTATTTAACTAAGTTTTACTAATTAACTAAAAAACTAAAGAAAACAAATAGAAGTCAAGAAACAAAATGGGGGTAAAAATAAAGACAAAGCAAATGGGCCAAAGGTTTAAGGGAGGCCTAGTCAGAAAGCAACAGAGACGGGGGTGTTATTAGAAATTTCGCTGGGCTTTGGCAAGCAGGGTTAAGTCCAATATGCTCCATAGTCTGTTTTTAGGGTTAAACAAAATTGTTAGTTGAATTAGGGCTAATCCAAAAGTTTACAGCGCCGCTCTCTCTTGTTCACGCGTTCGTCTTCTTCGTTTCGCGTTCTCCTCCGATCATCTTCTTCGCCTTTGCTTCGCTACTGTGTCCTTTGCCACGGCCACCAACTTCTCCACTTCCTTCTTCCCTCCAATGGACGCTAGGGGGCGAGGATTTACGGTATAATCGTTTTCTTATTTCGTGGTGTTTTTGTTACAATGCATGTTTGTGATTTGATTCTGTTTTGATTCTCACTTCGTATTTATGTGATTATTTGAGGAATTGAGAGAAAAGAGAGTGTGAAATTTCTACCTGGAGAAGGAGGAAGGAGGTAGGGTGAGCTAGGAGGCCGGGACGGCGAAGGTTGACGCCGTGAGCTTGCTTTGGACTACCGGTATTTCGTTCTTATTTTCTCTAATTTGGTGGCTTGATGATGACCTCTGCGTGATATTTTCTTCTTCTTCTGTTGCCTCGTTGTACGCTTCTATTGCCTTTGAAAACTTTTCCTATCTCAGTTGCCTTGAATTTGTCCTATGATGAATGTTCTGATGCTTGATAGTTGCCTTGTTGCTACTGTTGAAATAATTTTTGTTTTGACTAGTTCTTTTCTTCTTCTTCTCGTCTTGCTACTGTATGCTTTTTTTATGGCCAATGATGAACATATCTGAGGCCTTCGTGTTTGGACATGTTACTGTTTTGACATTGGTTTGATAAAAAACTTGCATTGTCCTGGGTTTTGCTTTGGTTGGATGGACAAGGGGTTATGGTTTTAGGCTATTACAGGTTGCACTGGTTTTGGTCGCGATACAGTAGGTTTTGAGGCTTGATGGTTTAGGCCATGTTATCTGATGGTTTATGCTATATGTTGGTTTTGAAATGGTGATGGTGTTTGTTTGACAGTAGGTGGAAGGTTTTGGTAATGGTTATGCAGGTTAATGGTTTTGGGCCATGATTGACAGTAGGTGGAAGGTTTTGGTAATGGCTATGGTTTAATTGTTTAGGCCATATGTTTTACTGGTTTTAATGCAGTAGGCTATGGTTTTACTGATTTTTATGCAGTAGGCTATGGTTTTACTGGTTTTTATGCAGTAGGCTATGGTTTGAAATGGTTTTAAGGTTGATGGAAATTGGTTTATGCAGGTTTAGTATCTGATTTATGTTGTAGTATTTGAGTTTTTTTTGAATGCTTTTGGCAGGTTGAACTCTCTTGTGTTTTTGAAAGGGGTTTGCTTGTTATAACAACTTGCTTTGCCTTTTTTTACGTTACAGGTTGTATATCTTGGTATCTATCTTGATACTCTGCACCATACTGCTCCAACAGTTTGTTTGTATTCCTTTTTCATGCTTTCTTATTTCTTATTGCAATACTGCTGATTTGTTTTGTAACTCCTTCTGCCTAAACCAAAACCTGTAAAACCAAACTTCTATCTCTCTTCTCTCTCTTAGTACAATGAAACACTAAAATGTTGTGTACTTTAACTGTTCTGAAAAAGTAAAAATGCTGGAAAATGATGAAATGTGGAATATTACTTTGCTTGCAAATTGTTTTTTTAAAATTGCACACTTCTTTTGTCTACTGCATGGGAGCCTAAGTTTTTGACTTCTTCCTATGTTGTTGCATGTTTACGTTGGCTTTCTTTGTGTACATTGCATATGGGACTTGCATATGCTGTTGCTATGCATATGATGTTAATTCTTTGTATGCTATTTTGAAAAACAATTGAATTGATGCATATGTTGTTTGAAATATGCAGTGAACTTTTTGAAAATGCAATTGATTTTAATTATGCAGTTTTGAAAACAAAAATGAATTTGTGCATCTTTTTAAATTGTGCATTCATCTTTGAAAATAAAAATCCATCCCTTTTTGTGAACCGGGAGAAATCCCGCGATTTGCAAAAAGGGTAAAAAACTGATTCCAGCCGTTTGCTTTTAATGATGAACACTAAAAATAATTTTCTGCTTTTAATTATTTATTTATTTCTGACTTTTTCTTTTAATTGTTTTGCAGGTAAAATTAAATGAGCAGACAAAGAAGCATTGGATAGAAGATGAAGAATTAGAATCTTAGAAAAAATAGTTTTTATTTTACTTTAAACTTTTTATGTAATTGTCATTATAAATATTTTGTAAATAATACTATATTTAAATAACAATTGTAATAAATAGAATAGAGTGAATAAAATTCTATTATTTCCCAATTAATTCTTTTTCTTTCCAATTATTTATTTATCGTTTATAATTCTTTAAATTGTATAATAACTGAAAATCAATTTCAATTACTTAAATTCAGAATAATAAACAAATAAATAAACATCATTGATCAATTAATTATTCAATTCATTATTCATAATTCTCTAAATTATAATAATTAAAAATAGAATTTCAATTATTTAACTTAGAATGATAAATAATTAAATAATCATTGTTGACCAATTAATAAACCTCTTTTCAAATGTTTATTTCATTATTCATAAATCTTTAAATTATATAATAACCAAAAATAGATTCCAATTATTTAAATTTAAGATAATAAATAATTAATAAACATTGTTTGATCATTGATCGATTAATAAATTCAGCGTTCAGAAATAAACAGCTCTCGACCTAAAAAAGTTATGAATTTTTAAAAATCAATAGATCAAAACTCTTGCAATGTAATGATGCAGATGGGAGATGGTATCTTAGGTCAAAATTTGGGGTACAACAGCTGCCCCTATTTAAGTTTCTTCTATCCGGAGATATGAAGATTAAAATCTTCGTTTCGACAGGATTGAAGGTACTTAAATACATAATACGCAAATTTTTGCCCTAAGATACCGCCATTATGTTTGATATGAATGTAATGACTGAATTCACAGAGAAAGATATTGTATGAAACAAGACAATGCTGGAGGAATCAAACACCAACAAAACACAGAGACGTGGATTATACACTACTGGGGAAACGAGACATCGATTTCAAGTAATGGACTCTTGACAGCGAATAAAATTGAGGGAATACGACCTCTGACCCTAACAAAGAAGGCACCTTGCATAGGCCATAAAACAGATTATTGACCCAAAAACACTGAATTCACAACTCGAGGTCAAAGATAGGCAAAAGATGTATCAATTTTGCTGATGACGGATTGCCGACTTCTGAAGGTAATGATTCATAACAAACTTCTCTGCGAGATTTTCGAGATATACCAATTAATGCTGAAAAAATAAGATTGTAGATACGCAAGCTGCTCAAATAAAGAAGCTGCCACTTGCCGTCTTCCCAAAAAATATTATGACATACAAGCTACTCAAATAAAGAGGCTGCCACTTGATGTCGTCCAAAAACTATGACATACAAGCTGCTCAAATAAAGAGGTTGCCACTTGCTGTCATCCAGGGATGTTAATAACATACAAGCTGCTCAAATAAAGAAGCCGCCACTTGCTGTTTTCCAAAGAAAATACCAATAACATACAAGCTGCTCAAATAAAGAAGTTGCCGCTTGCTGTAATCCAGAAAAATAATAACGTACAAGTTGCTCAAATAAAGAGACTGCCGCTTGCCGTTTTCCAAAATAATAACGCACAAGTTGCTCGTGAAGAGCTGCCGCTTTTCGTTTTCCAACGATGTCTATAACGTACAAGTTGCTCGTGAAGAGCTGCCGCTTGTAGTTTTCCCAAAATAATAAGAACGTACAAGTTGCTCGTGAAGAGCTGCCGCTTGTCGTTTTCCGATGATAATAATAACGCACAAGTTGCTCATGAAGAGCTGCCGCTTGTCGTTTTCCGAAGATAATAATAACGCACAAGTTGCTCATGAAGAGCTGCCGCTTGTCGTTTTCCGAAGATAATAACTCAGAAGGAAATTGCGATGACACCTGGCAGAGAATAAAATCTTCGTCAAAGAGAATCATGAATCAATCCTTCCCGAGGAGATCACATACTTAAACGTGCAAAATAAATGCACCATCCGTCTAGGTCGCGATTTCACTGGGAAAAATCAATGAGATAGCCTATGCAAGAGGCAACAACTTCATCCAGGAATAACTAGAGAGAAAACAGTCAAACAAGACTCCACCCAATGAGAAAGTAATTAGATTGGGGATTCACCCTATCCAGAAATGGACAGGGTAGGCTAAATCAAAAATCATCCACGAGGATTAGCTCAGTTGGGGAATTTAGAAAGGAAGCACATTTTCTGCCTAAGCTAACCTTCTACTTGGAAAAAAAACATGTACATTATTTGAATAAACAAAGTACAACCCAAAATCGATGGCAAATGTGAATATGTATGTGTGATGTAAGTGTGAATGAATAAATGAATGTTATGCTGACAAAACGAACAGATGGAATATCTTGAAGATAATAAGATGTCACAGCATAATAGATACTCGGCCAATCCTAAAAAAAGATGGAAAATAACTGGAACTTGAACCCCAAAGCAACGTCAGAGCGTATCACGCTACAAGGTTCGAATCTTCTGAGGAGAAAAGTATCCAAATCCAATCTTCTAACACCAATAGACCACTGGCATGAGACGAAGCGTACCGCACTTCCAAAATCTGCTCAAACAAAGGTAGCCAAAACAACGCTTAACTGGAAAAGTTGGGGAGTCAACAAACTTAGTACCACCAGAAACACAAGCTTACACAACCAACACCTCATGACGATTTTGAAACGAAACATGTTCATTATGCAAGGATAAACTACTGTATTGTTTTACATTTCATGGCTTGACCATTCTTGGAACAACTGTTAATATTCCTTTCGTTATTCACGACACATTTTTAAGATAAGAATGCTTTAAATAAATTTGTTTCAAGTATTTCCATAAGAATTAAGATTTTGCCCACAAAAGGTAAATGCTCAAATTTCATTAATAATATGGTAATTCGCTAACAACGCGACTCCAACGGTTTACAAAAGTTTGGGAAATAGTACATGAAAGAAAAAGGTTACACAAAACAATGATCACTATTCTCCCTAACAACTTCGAATTCTGACATGTGTTTAAATGCCAAGATCGGTCTGACCAAAAGCTTGCCTAAGCCGCCCCTTCGGGTTTTCAACTTAGCAAACTGTCAACCCAAACCTAAGCGAAATACTTCTTGACTGCATCGGCGTTCAAGGGACGCGGGAGCTCATCACCGTCCATATTGGTGAGAATCAAAGCACCTCCAGAGAAAACTTTCTTAACGACATACGGTCCTTCATAATTCGGAGCCCACTTGCCCCTAGAATCAGGTTGGAAAGATAATATCTTCCTGAGCACAAGGTCACCTTCTCTGAACTCGCGTGGTCGAACCTTCTTATCAAAAGCCTTCTTCATTCTCTGCTGATATAATTGACCGTGACACGACGCCGTCAATCTCTTTTCTTCAATTAAATTCAACTGATCATATCTACTTTGACACCATTCAGCCTCAGAAAGTTTAGCTTCCAACAACACTCTCAGAGACGGAATCTCGACCTCCACGGGGAGTACTGCTTCCATACCATAAACTAAGAAAAAAGGAGTTGCGCCCGTTGAAGTCCGAACTGAAGTACGGTACCCGTGTAAAGCAAACGGAAGCATTTCATGCCAATCTTTATAAGTTACCACCATCTTCTGGACAATCTTTTTGATATTCTTGTTATCAGCTTCAACAGCCCCATTCATCTTCGGTCTGTAAGGAGAAGAATTATGATGTTCGATCTTGAACTCTTCACAAAGCTCTCTCATCATCTTGTTATTCAAATCCGAACCATTATCAGTGATGATCTTGCTCGGGATGCCGTATCGACAAATGATTTGATTCTTGATAAATCTGACTACCACCTGTCTGGTTACATTAGCATAAGATGCTGCTTCCACCCATTTAGTAAAATAATCGATCGCTACCAAGATGAAACGATGACCATTTGAAGCTTTGGGTTCAATCATTCCAATCATATCAATGCCCCACATAGAGAAAGGCCAAGGTGAAGAGATAACGTTGAGGAGGGTCGACGGCATGTGCATCTTGTCCGCATAAATCTGGCATTTATGACATTTCTTCACATACTTGCAGCAATCAGATTCCATTGTCATCCAATAGTAACCAGCTCTCAACATCTTTCTAGCCATTGCATGTCCATTGGCATGAGTGCCAAAGGACCCTTCATGTACTTCTTGCATCAGCATGTCTGCTTCATTGAGGAAGAAACTGCTTGCTAATCTTCTCAATGTCTTCCTATCCTTATTGGATGCCCCAGGCGGGTACTCTTGAGTTTGAAGAACACGTTTAATGTCATAGAACCACGGTTTGTCATCGGTGACCTCTTCTACCGAGAACACATGAGCAGGTCTGTCGAGGCGCATAACTCTGATCGTAGGCACGTCGTTCCAACCATTCACTTGAAACATTGAAGACAAGGTAGCTAAAGCATCAGCCATTTGATTCTCATCTCTAGGGATATGATGTAATTCCACTTTGTTAAAGAAAGTCAACAATCTTCTAGCATAATCTCTGTAAGGGATCAAACCAGGATGACGAGTCTCCCATTCTCCTTTGATTTGATTAATCACCAATGCCGAATCTCCATAAATATCAAGAATCTTAATCCTTAGATCCACTGCTTCTTCAAGACCCATAATACATGCCTCATATTCAGCCATGTTGTTCGTGCAGTCAAACTTCAATCTTGCCGTGAACGGGATATGAGTACCTCGGGGAGTGACAATGATTGCCCCAATTCCATTTCCATAAGAGTTCACAGCCCCGTCAAATATCAAACCCCAATGCGATTCAGGATCAGGTCCTTCTTCATGTAACGGCTCTTCACAATCTTTAGCTTTCAAGTACATAACATCTTCATCTGGGAAATCAAACTTGATGGATTGATAATCGTCAATTGGTTGGTGAGCCAAATGATCGGCTAAAATACTCCCTTTGATTGCTTTCTGAGTGTGATACTCAATGTTATATTCAGATAACAACATCTGCCAACGGGCTATTCTTCCAGATAAGGCGGGTTTCTCAAAGATATACTTGATCGGATCCATTTTGGAGATCAACCAAGTGGTGTGGTTAATCATATACTAGTGCAGACGGCGAGCAACCAAAGCTAAAGCACAACAGGTTTTCTTAAGCAATGAGTATCGAGACTCGCAGTCTGTGAATTTCTTACTCAGATAATATACGGCATGTTCCTTTCTTCCAGTCTCATCTTGTTGACCAAGCACACATCCCATAGAGTCTTCCAATATAGTCAGGTACATAATCAAAGGTCTTCCTTCCACCGGAGGAATCAAAATGGGAGGTTCAAGCAAATATTCTTTGATGCTATCAAAAGCTTTCTGACAATCTTCTGTCCACACACATCCTTGGTTCTTTCGGAGAAGCTTGAAAATCGGCCCACAGGTAGCAGTCATATGAGATATAAACCTAGAAATATAGTTCAGTCTCCCAAGGAATCCTCTTACTTGTTTTTCCGTCTTGGGTGCGGGCATTTCTCAAATAGCTTTGACTTTATTAGGATCTACCTCAATACCTTTTTGACTGACAATGAAACCCAGAAGTCTTCCAGAACGAACACCAAAAGTGCACTTGTTGGGATTCAGACGGAGTTTATACTTCCTCAAACGTTGGAATAACTTCAACAAATGCTCCAAGTGATCTTCCTCAGTCTGTGATTTGGCAATCATGTCATCCACATACACTTCGATCTCCTTATGCATCATGTCATGGAACAAAGCAGTCATGGCTCTTTGGTATGTTGCGCCAGCATTCCTCAAACCAAACGGCATAACCCGATAACAAAAAGTTCCCTAAGGTGTAATGAAAGCTGTCTTCTCCATATCTTCTGGTGCCATCTTGATTTGATTGTAACCATAGAAACCGTCCATGAAAGAAAAGACTTTGAACTTGGCGGTACTGTCGACCAATACGTCAATATGCGGTAATGGGAAGTCATCCTTTGGGCTAGCTCTATTCAGATCTCTGTAGTCTACACACATTCGAACTTTGCCATCCTTCTTTGCAACAGACACTATATTGGCTAACCACTGAGGATAGACCGATGTAACAAGGAAACCTGCATTAATCTGCTTCTGAACCTCCTCTTTAATCTTGTCGGCCATATCGGGACGAGTCCTTCTCAGCTTCTGCTTAATCGGCGGACATTCAGGTCTCAACAGTAAACGATGCTCCACAATATCGTTGTCCAAACCCGGCATATCTTGGTAAGACCAAGAAAACACATCAACATACTCTTTGAGAAGCTCCAACATTTTCTCTTTGACTTCCGGGATAAGCAATACTCCGACTTTGACTTCCTTTCTATCTTCTTCATCACCCAAGTTGACCAACTCTAAAGGTTCTTCAAACGGTTGAATAGTCTTTTCGTCATGCTCAAGAAAACGGGAAATTTCAACAGGAATCTCTTCATCATCCTCTTCTTCGGCTCTGAACACATGGAATTCAAAGTTGGGAGAGGGCATAGGATCATTTTTTTCGATGGTTAAGTCATGGATTAATCTGCACATATGATTATGCTTTATTTTAGAAATCGATTTGTGCAAATAAAACAAAAAGTTATTATATTTTCCTGTTACTACCAATTAATTTTCATTGCTATTTCCCAGAAAAAGTGAAAAGTAAAACAGTAGTGGACAAAATAACATTTTTATTCATTGAAGGGAAATACTTGAAACAAAGGGCCCAGACATTTCTCTTTTGCCTTGGGCAGAGCAAAAGGAATTATTTTTTATAGCCCGACTCAAAATACTTTTCGCCTTGGGCAGAGCGAAAGTTTTCAAAAAAACAAAATAAAACATTACTCGGAAATATGCATAACAACATGAACATCAACAGCTATCCAGTTTTGGCAAGCCAATCCATGCGTCACAAAATCGGGTAAATCCTCCTCGGAATCATCTTCTATGATAGCATCAACCTCAGGATGTATAAAACCTGCACTTCGGAAAACCTCTTGAATCGGACGAACAACCACCTCTTGCTTGACTCTCGCAGACACGGGACGAAAACCAAGACCTTCCCCAGATTTGTTCTCGGGCAACGTCAACACCTGACCCCATCCTTCGGCCGAACCACTTTCCACCACTCGTCGCGCATCCTCAAAAGAAGAAATGGATGCCCCTTGCTTCTTCACTTCATTCTTGGCAACAGATAGACCTTGGAACTGGGTTCCAACATCCTCATCAGCATCAATAAAAGAGAAGGATGATAAATGGCTTACCACCATAGCCTGCTCTCCACCGATCATTACTAGCTTCCCATGCCTTACGAACTTCAATCTCTGATGGAGCGTGGAGGTGACTGCCCCTGCATCATGGATCCATGGACGACCCAATAAGCAACTGTAGGCAGCACGAATATCCATCACTTGGAAAGTGATTTGAAACGTATGAGGACCAATTACTATAGGAAGATCCACTTCACCAATGACAGTCTTCCTAGAACCATCAAATGCTTTGACAATTACTCCACTAGGTCTCATAGGAGCACCTGGATATGAGAGCCGAGATAATGTAGTTTTGGGCATTACATTCAACGACGAACTTGTATCCACCAACACACTTGATAAGGTATCATTTCCGCAACTTACTGAGATATGCAAAGCCATATTATGGTTTCTCTCCTCCTCCGGGAGTTCTTCATCACTGAAACCAAGATTGTTACACGAAGTAATATTTCCCACAATTCCATCAAATTGGTCAACCGTCACATCATGATCCATGAACGCCTGGTCTAAGACCTTCATCAAAGCTTCTCTATGGGCACCAGAATCTCTCAGTAAAGCAAGCAAAGAAATCTTGGAAGGAGTTTGCAAAAGTTGGTCCACAATCTTATATTCACTTCTCTTGATAAGCTTCAGAATCTCATCATCCTCAGGGTGAGGGATAGGTTCACTGGATCGGCCTATCTCAACCCTTGGTTCAACATTTATCACTAGAATTTCCGCCGGTATGGGCCTCCTGACTTGAACTTCTGGTCTCTTCAAAGGTATTGCTGCAAAGACACGTCCACTCCTCGTAACTCTACTCACATCAGCAATGTTAACAAAAGATGGCCTTGTTGGTATAGGGACTTCTACCCCATTCTCAATCATTATGGCATTATACTTATACGGTACAGCTTGGTCTGAGTTGTAAGGCACAGGACCAGGTGGGTAAATAATCAAAGGATCAACAGGTGCAGTCTGACTGTCGTAAACGATCTCTACTGATTCAGGCAAATTGAATTGTGGTATTATAACATTCACTTCATCTTCCGGATCTCTGTCATACGTAATAGTGATAACTCTCTGGTCTAACAACTTCTGAATATCCTCCTTCACAATAGGACAATCAACCTCTCTTGAACAAAACTCACAAACATCATAATCATGCTGATGCGTAACAAAGGCAAGTCTTCTCAAATTCTGATGTAACCTGATCAACGACTCTCTTATGTGTTCAACTTGAAAAACTCGAAACTTTCCCGGACAACCTTCCACCATATTCACTGAAGCTGCCCCATGTCGAGGCAAAGGATTATCTCTAACATTTGGATTAACATCCTTGAAAGACAAAATACCATTCTTAATTAATCTCTGCACGTCCGCCTTCAAAGCAAAACAGTTTTCAAGGTTGTGCCCCGGCGACCCTTGATGATATTCACAAAACTGATCCGCCTTGTACCACGGAGAAGTATTGTTCGGTGCGACAGGAGGAGGCTTTGTCGTTATGAGATTCTTTCTGATAAGAGCAGGGAACAAATCAGTATAAGTCATAGGAATGGCATCGAACTGCGGTTTTCTTGGCGAACGGTTCTGATTGTTGAATGGATAAGCCTGGTGTCGAGGCTGCTGCTGAAATGGCCGTTGTTGAGTTGGTGGGGTTTGATGAGCTGGGGTCATCAAAGCTGGGCGGACAGCCGGAGTGACTGCCGCAACGTGAGAGTAACCTCTCCTTGGTCTCCCTGGGAACAATGCGCTGACATCCTGCTCTTTTCTTTTCGGGAAAACACTTCCAAACTTCTTAGTACTGCTAGACGGACTTCCCTCTTTAACCAAACGCCCTTCACGAATCCCTTCCTCTAACCGCATGCCCATGTTTACCATTTCGGTGAAGTCACTGGGTGCGCTGGCGATCATTCTTTCATAGTAAAAGGAACCTAAAGTCTTCAAAAATATCTTAGTCATCTCTTTCTCCTCAAGAGGTGGATAGATTTGAGCAGCAATTTCACGCCACCTCTGGGCGTATTCCTTAAAAGATTCTCTGTCTCTTTGCGACATCGCCCGGAGTTGATCCCTGTCTGGCGCCATGTCAACGTTATACTTATACTGGTGAACAAAGGCTTCGCTAAGATCGTTGAAGTTGCGGATCCGAATACTGTATAAACCCATATACCACTTTAGAGAAGCACCCGTCAAACTATCTTGAAAATAATGAATCAACAAGTCATGATCATCGGAATACGTAGACATCTTTCTCACGTACATTGTCAAATGACTTCGAGGACACGAATCACCCTTATATCTTTCAAAGTCTGGCACTTTGAATTTTATTGGAATCTTGACATTCGGAACTAGACAAAGGTCATGCGTGTTCTTCCCAAACAAATCCTTCCCCTTTAACGCTCTGAGCTCCTTCTGCATTTCTTGGAACTGATCTTGAAATTCTTCCATTCTATCAAAAAGACCCAAACTTTCAGCAGGCTCGGCAGGATAAGTAGGTTCATTCAATTATGGCACAGAGTGAACCACAGGAGCGACAATTGTCATTACCGGTTGCGGAAAAGGTGTTACAGACGGGATTACCGGCGGCAAGGCAGTTATCTCTGGTTGAGGAAGAGACAAAGCAGGTTGAAACAAAGGCTGTACGGCAGGTTGATACCCCTCTGGCACAAAGTTGTAAGGCATTCCCCACGGAAAACCTTTCGGCATCTAATGTTGAAGCGGAGAGTTGATTTGAGTCACGGAGGTTGGAACGGTGACAATCTCGGAAACCACTGGAGCTGAAGTCTGAATCTCAGCAGCTGTAGTCGATGGCTGATTCTGAACAGCCACCAAACTTTCCACTAACGCAGTTAACTTTTCCATATCGATACGAAGGGTAGCAACTTCCCCACGAAGCTCATGGTTTTCCTATTCCAGATCTTCCATTTTCCTCTGACGATTGGCTCGAGTGTCGTATCGGTGAGACAGCTTGACAACCTTTGGAGTGGAAAAAGAAACAAGGATAAGACTCTAAAAAAGTGTGAAGTGAAATGTTGAATGATGCATGATGTGCGATGCAAATGATGATTCATTTTAATAGTTTTTCAAGGAACTTCTATAATTTTGCACATATCAATGGTAAAGGAATTTGGAACAACAAAAACTCAATCCATTAATCAAAAACAGTAAATTACAACTTACAACTTTGGAATAACAAAACAGTAAATTACAACTTTGGGATAACAACCCAATAATAAAAGCAGTAAACTACAACTTTGGAACATGAAGTCCATAATAAAGCAATAAATTACAACTTTGGAGCATTAAAGCCCTTAATAAAGCAATAAATTACAACTTTGGGACATGAAGTCCATAATAAAAGCAGTAAATTACAACTTCGGAACATGAAGCCCTTTTACAAAGTTTTACAAAATGACATCAATAAAATAAAACTAAAAGCTAAAGATCACTCTGAAACATCGGATGAAGGACCAAACACCAACTGTAACCGGAGCTTCTTGATCTTCTCTTCATAAAAGTCTTCCATCTCTTTCTTCTCAGCTACCAGTCGATCAATGATTTCCTTTTGTGGATTAGGAATAAGAGCAACGCTTACCGAACCTTCCTTCTTTCTCTTCCTTTCACTAGCATACTTCTTCAGTAAAGCATCCTTTTGACGAAGTTTCTCATCATGATCAATAAACCAGCCGTCTTGAATAAAGAGTAAATCCTCCTTTTCCTTTAGCTGTCGAGTCAGGACTCGATTCTCATATTCAGACATATTGTACTTTTCTTTCCAAGCATCTCTCTCGGACTTCATCCTAGCCAGATTTCCTTGGTATTTTCCTATATTCGCGATAGGGATAACAACAGATGATGATGCGACGGTAGGGAATAAAGGTTTCTCAAGTTTATAGGGCATCTTGAGAACACAAGCCCTAGCACGGACCCATTGTAGGTAAGGCTCCAAAGAAACGACGCCTTTATGTCCTAACATATCTCTCCCTTTCCTATGGATGTGGCACCAAGCTCCTTCGATCTCCCTCTTAGCTGCCTGGTGATCTTGTCCTTCTTGTAGAAAGAAACCACTCACATGGATATTGTTTGGCTTGTCTCTCATCGGGTACCCAAACTGACGGCGCGCGAGAACATGGTTATAGTTAATTCCACCTCTCGTACCGAGAAGAGGCATGTTAGGAAAAGCACCACAGATATCGATGATCTTCACGTCATAGTAAACTCGATTATACCAATCAATGTCGAAATGAGTGAGAGCCATAATCTTTGGCGCCCATCGCGGCTCCTTCTCGAGATCCCAGAAAATATCAAACCCATGTAGATGCGAGACATACCACTGATACAGTAACGGTGCACAACAAATAATCATCCCTCCTTGATAAGAGTTTCGAAGATGGATGGAGTAGTAGGTATCTCCTAGCAGCGTAGGGACCGGATTTCCAATCAAGAAAATTCTGATGGCGTTGATATCCACAAACTTATCAATGTTAGGGAACAAGAATAGACCATAAGTGAGTAAAGCAAAGACGTCTTCGAAGGCAACAGTATCTTCTATCTCAGCGAAATGACGAGCTTTCCTCAACAAAAACTGCGCAGACAAGCCTCGGATTCCCCCTTTTGTAGTCATGTTCTCCTCTATATCTGACTTCTTCAAGTGGGTGATGGTCGCTATCTCGTGAGATTTGGGTTCCT
Organism: Vicia faba; assembly: GCA_948472305.1. Classification (NCBI taxonomy): domain Eukaryota; kingdom Viridiplantae; phylum Streptophyta; class Magnoliopsida; order Fabales; family Fabaceae; genus Vicia; species Vicia faba. Next base: position 1,181,861,683 of record OX451739.1, on the reverse strand, counting down.
CTTCTAAGCCAGAAAAAGGAACACGGTCGGTGATCGGTAAACCAAGCATGTAGGAATACTCTTCTAAGGTGGGCATCAACTGGTAATCCGGAAAGGTGAAACATCGGTACAAGGGATCGTAGAATTGGACCAACGTATTGAGGATGCCTTCCTTCATCTTGCGCTTCATGAGAGGTATAATGGACCCATACTTCTTCTGAAAATCCGTCGGGTTCTCGATCTTTGGAATCAAACTCTTCAGCTCTTCAATCTCGGGCTCCTTAAAACTAAAACTTCGAGTGTTTCTCCTTCCAAATTCCATAATAGCTGAGATGTCTGCGAAAATCAATCCTAAGTTCCTTGAAAAATAAGTTTTTCACAAAGAATGTCGATGAATGCATGAATGAATGATAATACAACAGTTACACACAAGCTTGCAAACATGGGGTTCAAAGGTTCAACGTTCAGCATGGAGTCGAGGGTAAAGCCCACCCCAAGGTATGTACTAATGGTTCAATCACACCTGTAAGACAAGGTTCTAAGAGTTCCCAGAGTCTACATTCCTCCTTCGGATATTACCAACGTCTTGATTACTCAATAATTAGCAATATTCTCAAGAGAAACTCGTCCGAGCGTAGCATCGCGTAACAACTACTTCCGAATTACTCTGTTATAGTCTCCGCGCTACACCTAAAAAGGCCAAGAGGGGTTAGGGTTCTACGGTACTCAACTTCTCGGGCTCCTAGGTCGAAAATAATAATGTCTTCCCGATTACTCGGTAAACAAATATTAAGTTCAAGAGGGCCTTCCATTGAGTGGGGGATCTCATGCCTCCTTCTTCGGGATTACTCCCTCAAAGTTAACATGACTGTACCGCCCATCCTATTCCTTAAGTGTTACTTAATCCGGGTATAGGATTCGTCCTTTGCAAAAAAAACCAAACACCCCAATTTAAACACATAATCAAGCAAATCAATATAATAAAACAAATAAAACAAATTAGGCTTAACCCTCTTAGGGATGGACCAGCAAGAGGTCAATCTTTCCCCAGCAGAGTCGCCAATTCTGTGGCGATAAAAAATGTAGCGGGGTAAATCGGAGATCGAATTATTGATTAATTCGTCTCACAAAAGCAAGAGTCGCCACCGCGCTTTATTGTTTCCAAGGGAAAGGGGAAAGAGCGAAATAAAACCCTAAATATGCAATGTAAATAATACTTTTAAAAGTAATAAAAATACAAGGCGTTTTTGAAAAGAGATCTATGGTTCGGGGGTTGGTTATACAGTGGGAAGGTATTAGCACCCAATATATCTATAGTACTCTATAGGAACCTTTTGAAATATCTGTTTATTAAAATTGTTCGTTTGATTGAAAAATAAATTGTTTTGGCCGAAAAAAAAGGGTACGGACGGGTTTTTGAAGATACGACGACCTAATGTCGAAGTATTTGCTTAAAAGGTATGAGTTTTGAAAAGATTGAATATTTGAGGAAAAATTATCCTAAGTTTTAATGAAATGCGAACGTTCGCGTGATTGGATTTGAGGACATGAAGTCAACAAATTTAATCGTTTTTCCCTTGGATTTAAACGTAAACGAAATAAACAAGTAAAGAACAGAAAAATTATGCAGATAATGATATATAATAATTAAATAAAAGGCTAAGTGTGTGAACATGCATTTTTTATATTTTTTGTTTAATATTAGGGAAAAGAAAATGTTTTAATAGTTTTCATTTTTTACGCATTTTTTGTGGTTTTGTTTAATATTAATAAAAACAAGAGAATTGATTATATAAAAAAAAATAACGTGTTTTAATTCTTAAATTCCTATTTTTATGTTTTTTTTAATAAAAGGTATTTATTTAATAAATAGATCTAAACTAAATTAAACTTTAAAAATTATTTAACTAAACCTAAAAAGATATTAAAATTACTAGATTAAACTTAGTGTTAAACTAATAAAATTGATCAAATATTAAAATTGCTTTCATTAAATTATCTATTATTTAACTAAGTTTTACTAATTAACTAAAAAACTAAAGAAAACAAATAGAAGTCAAGAAACAAAAGGGGGGTAAAAATAAAGACAAAGCAAATGGGCCAAAGGTTTAAGGGAGGCCTAGTCAGAAAGCAACAGAGACGGGGGTGTTATTAGAAATTTCGCTGGGCTTTGGCAAGTAGGGTTAAGTCCAATATGCTCCATAGTCTGTTTTTAGGGTTAAACAAAATTGTTAGTTGAATTAGGGCTAATCCAAAAGTTTACAGCGCCGCTCTCTCTTGTTCACGCGTTCATCTTCTTCGTTTCGCGTTCTCCTCCGATCGTCTTCTTTGCCTTTGCTTCGCCATTGTGTCCTTTGCCACGGCCACCAGCTTCTCCACTTCCTTCTTCCCTCCAATGGACGCTAGGGGGCGAGGATTTACGGTATAATCGTTTTCTTATTTCGTGGTGTTTTTGTTACAATGCATGTTTGTGATTTGATTCTGTTTTGATTCTCACTTCGTATTTATGTGATTATTTGAGGAATTGAGAGAAAAGAGAGTGTGAAATTGCTACCTGGAGAAGGAGGAAGGAGGTAGGGTGAGCTAGGAGGCCGGGACGGTGAAGGTTGACGCCGTGAGCTTGCTTTGGACTACCGGTATTTCGTTCTTATTTTCTCTGATTTGGTGGCTTGATGATGACCTCTGCGTGATATTTTCTTCTTCTTCTGTTGCCTCGTTGTACGCTTCTATTGCCTTTGAAAACTTTTCCTATCTCAGTTGCCTTGAATTTGTCCTATGATGAATGTTCTGATGCTTGATAGTTTCCTTGTTGCTACTGTTGAAATAATTTTTGTTTTGACTAGTTCTTTTCTTCTTCTTCTCGTCTTGCTACTGTATGCTTTTTTTATGGCCAATGATGAACATATCTGAGGCCTTCGTGTTTGGACATGTTACTGTTTTGACATTGGTTTGATAAAAAACTTGCATTGTCCTGGGTTTTGCTTTGGTTGGATGGACAAGGGGTTATGGTTTTAGGCTATTACAGGTTGCACTGGTTTTGGTCGCGATACAGTAGGTTTTGAGGCTTGATGGTTTAGGCCATGTTATCTGATGGTTTATGCTATATGTTGGTTTTGAAATGGTGATGGTGTTTGTTTGACAGTAGGTGGAAGGTTTTGGTAATGGTTATGCAGGTTAATGGTTTTGGGCCATGATTGACAGTAGGTGGAAGGTTTTGGTAATGGCTATGGTTTAATTGTTTAGGCCATATGTTTTACTGGTTTTAATGCAGTAGGCTATGGTTTTACTGGTTTTTATGCAGTAGGCTATGGTTTTACTGGTTTTTATGCAGTAGGCTATGGTTTGAAATGGTTTTAAGGTTGATGGAAATTGGTTTATGCAGGTTTAGTATCTGGTTTATGTTGTAGTACTTGAGTTTTTTTTTAATGCTTTTGGCAGGTTGAACTCTCTTGTGTTTTTGAAAGGGGTTTGCTTGTTATAACAACTTGCTTTGCCTTTTTTTACGTTACAGGTTGTATATCTTGGTATCTTTCTTGATACTCTGCACCATACTGCTCCAACAGTTTGTTTGTATTCCTTTTTCATGCTTTCTTATTTCTTATTGCAATACTGCTGATTTGTTTTGTAACTCCTTCTGCCTAAACTAAAACCTGTAAAACCAAACTTCTATCTCTCTTCTCTCTCTTAGTACAATGAAACACTAAAATGTTGTGTACTTTAACTGTTCTGAAAAAGTAAAAATGCTGGAAAATGATGAAATGTGGAATATTACTTTGCTTGCAAATTGTTTTTTTAAAATTGCACACTTCTTTTGTCTACTGCATGGGAGCCTAAGTTTTTGACTTCTTCCTATGTTGTTGCATGTTTACGTTGGCTTTCTTTGTGTACATTGCATATGGGACTTGCATATGCTGTTGCTATGCATATGATGTTAATTCTTTGTATGCTATTTTGACAAACAATTGAATTGATGCATATGCTGTTTGAAATATGCAGTGGACTTTTTGAAAATGCAATTGATTTTAATTATGCAGTTTTGAAAACAAAAATGAATTTGTGCATCTTTTTAAATTGTGCATTCATTTTTGAAAATAAAAATCCATCCCTTTTTGTGAACCGGGAGAAATCCCGCGATTTGCAAAAAGGGTAAAAAACTGATTCCAGCTGTGATCGGTGGATCTGGAACTGACTGTTTAACGCTGGTTCGCGAAATGTCGCGGTAAGCAAGAGTCGCCACCGTCTTTTATTTTCTCCAAATGGAAAGGACAAAAGCACAGAAAAATTCCTTAAAGAGATTGCTCTCGGTTCGGGAGGTAGGTTATAGAAAGGGAAGGTATTAGCACCCTTTCTATCCATGGTTATCCATGGGCTCTTAGATACTTGCTCATTGTGTTTTCAAAATTGTTTGTTTGCTTTTCAATGTGGGTTTAAAAAAAAGTTTCTTTGAAAAATTTCAGTTCGACTCATACGTCAGAGTGTTTGAAAAGTTTGCTTTGAAAGCTTTTGAAAATGTGTCAGTGTGAAAAGTCTTTTTGAGTTTGTTTTGAGATTAGAGCAAGTATCCTTGAGAACCTACCTACCCTAAGGAATTCGTCTGTGTAGATGTCCTTAAAAGTAGTGCCATCCCACCATTGAGAGGTAGGTAGCACCACCGTTGGAGGTGTTCGGGTCAATTCGATATTCGGGACGTGGTGATCACCAGAGCAATGGGAAGACACCTTAGAAGCTACCCTCATGCCAGATTCCCGGATCATGAGGACTTACTAAGACGTTTTCTACTCAACGACCACCTTTCGAAAGGCAACAGTGAGGCGTACCCTAGGGGTGGTGTGTGCGAATTGTGTGTCATGTTTCAGTTATTTGTCTTGTCATGTTTGTCGTGATCTACGCTTGATTTTAATTAGACATTCATTCTTTCATGCTTGGTTAACAGTTAAATATTTGCGAGGAAATAAATCTAAACTATTACAAATGGCGCGGGTCCACATCGCCAAAATTAAACTGGACCCGATTTAGCAAAAAAATAAATAATGCGAAGAAATAAAGTGCGAAAAGTAAATTACATGGCTTAGGGACAATTACATAATTATAATTACGACATAAGATAAATGCGCAAATTACATAATTAAAACGAAACTAGGGCGTTGGACCCTTTTGCAAATAATTAAGATTAATAAGGACTTAAAAATTAAAATTAAATGAGAATGATATTTTTGTGTTTTTTAGATTTAATGAGAAAAAAAAGTTAATTAAAATTAAATTAAGAAGCAAACCCTAATTCTAATATTTTTTATTTATTGTGAAAGAATTAAAATATGACCTAAATTAAACCTAATTCATTTATGTACAATTAAAATAGAAAAATAAATAAATAAATAAATATAATTATTATTGTGGAAAAAAGGGGAATAAAAAAAAGAATTAACAATTAAAACCTAAATTCTACATTTTTTGATTTTTATTTAAAAAAAGGAATTAAAATTAAACCTAATTACACTACATAATTTACATTCTAATTTATTTATGAAAAATAATTATAATAAAATAAATATTATGTTTTTCCTGTATTTCTGATTTTTATAATGTTTTTATATTTTATAGAAAAAATAAATTAATAAAAGCTATAAAAATAAATAATACAAGAAAAATAAATGTAAGAAGAAAAAATATAAAATGCAAACCAGGGTGGGGGGTTGCCCCAAATCAGGAGGTGTAGGTCCAAAGATCAGGCCCAATAAGCTTCAGTATTCGTTGACTTTTTTGGATTGTGTGTGATGCTTTGACTCACGCCTATGGTGTACTTTCAATATTAGCCCTTGATCTGGGACCCTCAGGCATATGTACGCTTAGATGAGAAGGACGTATGGTACGTGCGCAGTCCTGAAGCTGCATGGGATTTACAATTGAAAAATAATATAGGATTTGGCCAGACCTGGGACTTGAACCCAGGTCTTTGATGTCACATGCATAGTACGTTGCCAGCTGAACCATTCAATTTCAATTAACATAATATATCAATTAAATAACAAATATCAAAATTGGTCAGTGGTCCCTAAAAGCGCGCGCTGATTTGAATGAACCACTCAGTGGTTGCCAGCGCGTCATCTTCCCCATTATTTTCTGAAACAAAACCCTTTAGCCACGGTTTTGGATGCGTGGCCTTAAGCAACCTACAAGAAAATAGCGATTAGCATCCTGGGCATCATAAATTGTTCGCGAGCACATGGATCTTCTCGTCTCTGAGCACTAAATTCAACCATGGTATCCAGAAGTCCTAATTTTTCTTCTACACAAAATCCCTAATTCGAGCTCCTGAAAACCCTAACTTTTAGCAATGGCATAATCGTATATGGTCAATAAAAATGCAATTAAACACCACAGTTAGCTTTAGAATTTCACAAAGAATAAGAATCAACAAACAAAATTCATGAAAGATGCTTAGAATATGATATGCGATTTGGAAATTTTCAAGGTTCAGTCAAGGTTCTTGATACCAATTCAAGGTGTCTTTGTTGACGTTAATGATTGGCACGCGTTCAGAATCACTCAAGGAAGCTATTGGAATGGAAGTTGAAGCTTGAATCTCCCTCTAAGGCACTTTTTCAGTTTTGAGTTTTTAGGAGAATTTTCAATATTGTAAAAGCTTGTTCATGCGCAGCTTGGAGTCCTCCTGCATTAGGGTTCTCATTCTGATCATATATGGAGTGATTAGGTCAAGAAACATTGGACAAAATCTTATGCATTGATGAATTTCACATATTTGATTTTACAAGATCTTTTTGAATATTTTTTTATGGTTTTTGTGCCAAATCTGATCAATTAGCATCAAATCCTTCCCTATTAGCATGTGCACGAGTTATAGAGTCCAAAGCATGCATAAAAAGATTTTTTAGGTTAAGGTTTATATTTTTCATGAATTAAAATGATTTAAATGAATATAAATTAATATTAATTCAAATAAATAATTAAAAAATATGAGAATACTTCCCCTTGGGCCTAGTGGTCGTGCATAGGCTTGGCATGAAGAAATTTGGAAGATAATTGGGCCCATTTGCATTTTTAGGCCTTTTGCATCCTTGTTGACTTTCAAAAATTTCCAAAAATTTCCCAACTTCCACAAGGCATAACTTGGTCAATTTTTAAGCTTTTCACATGTTCTTGGACATTTTGGAAAGGTCTTTGAGTCCTTTAACCAATGCCTTTGGTCCCATGTCATTTTGATTTACCAATCTCAAGTTATGGCCTTTGACTTAAAGTCATTTTTTGTTGACTTTTGAAAATGACCTATAATGTTGAAATTGATAACTTTTTGTGAGAGCATTTCTTGGACTTGGAACATGAAGATGAATTGTAGGAAATGTCTTTCTCTTCAAAATGAGCTTTGGATGGAATTTTTATGATAATCCATGTGAAAGTTATGCCTTGGTCAATTTCAGTTGACTTTTTCAGCTGTCCAAATATAGCAACTTTTGCATCTTTGATGATTTCTGAGCCAAATTTTGAGAATCATGATCAAGCATTGATCAAATGATGTTTGTGGCTTCAAAATGATATATTGACCAAAAATTTGAACTTTTGACTGCCAAATGACCATTTTGCCCCTACAGTTGACTGTAGTGCAATCTAGGGTTTTGACTGTGCAATTTTGAGCTGAATGCCTTGAAACTTGACATGAGGATACTTGACCACATTTATAGGCATATGAGACTTGATCGGGCCTTTGAAAAGTTCATTTGCTTGACCATAACTCAAACCCTAGTTTTGACTGTATAGGAGACAGTTGAGCTGCACAACCCTTGGGGCATTTTGTGACCTTGACTTTGACAATTTCTTGATGAATATGGGAGGGCAAATTTTGGGGTACAACAGTTGCCCCTGTTCAATCTTCTTAGACCTGAGGATGCAGATTGGCTGACGTGCCTTTCGTAATCCGAGGGTAGAAGATGATTGAACACTAAAGTGCCCAGAAATTTGCGCTCACATAGTGACAGTGATGGGGAATGGGCTTATAGACGCCATTTAGAGATTGCTGAATAGGGTGATGGGCTTATAGATGCCATCTGGATGCTGACTGCGTAAGAGATTCCTTCGCTAGAACCTGCATACCTGCAAAAGAGAAAATGAGTACCTGACACGTTGCAGGAGTTGATTTTAGATGCTTGGTATAGATGTGTCCTGACTGGTTACAGGAGCTGAGTCTGGAGCTTCAAACGCTGATGAATGAACCAGGGATGGTTACTGCCTTAACATGAATGATAAGTGAACCTTAGACGATTTTAACTTCAACAACGCTCGTTGAGAAAATCTTGGTGGGAATTACCATCTTCGTAGTGTCAGGAAGAGAACCAAAGGACATTATGATCTCGAAGGGAGTCACCTTACTCACCGCTGGAGAGGGAACTATAGGAAATTATAATCTGAAAGGAGATATCACCTCACGCTCATGCCGGAGAGGGAAACATCTTAAAAAGGAATTACCACCTCACACGCCGTTGGAGAGGGGACCATAAGAGAATATCACCTCACGCTCATGCCGGAGAGGGGAACATCTGAAGAAGGAATTACCACCTCACACGCCGTTGGAGAGGGGACCATAAGAGAATATCACCTCACGCTCATGCCGGAGAGGGGAACATCTGAAGAAGGAATTACCACCTCACACGCCGTTGGAGAGGGGACCATAAGAGAATATCACCTCACGCTCATGCCGGAGAGGGGAACATCTGAAGAAGGAATTACCACCTCACACGCCGTTGGAGAGGGGACCATAAGAGAATATCACCTCACGCTCATGCCGGAGAGGGGAACATCTGAAGAAGGAATTACCACCTCACACGCCGTTGGAGAGGGGACCATAAGAGAATTTCTACTGAGTCTTTATCAGAAAAATCTGTTTGGAGTCGATTTAACTGGACTAGAGAAATATGTTTGAGAATTTCAACTGCATCTTTCCTGAAAGGTAAAGGTCAGTTATATGCAATGCATGATATGGATCAAGCGATGATGTTCTCAACATAAATGAGATTCGTATGATGCAGTGCGTTATGCATGCTATGATGATGTATGTAAAGTTTTATGTATGTTTTCGTCTAGGAAAATGAATCCTTGACGGGTGCCGGGAAGTCATATCCTGGGCTGATGTTGAGGAAGAGATTTTGCTTCCGCTGCGGATGATTATTGCAAGAATACCGGTAGGAGAAGATAACTCCGTTGAGGAATAAACTTGGCAAATGAAATAATTCTGCGGGAGAAAAGATACTCTAGTGATCATGCTGGGGAGTGCTACTCTGTGGGGATAGCGATGCTTTGCTGCGTTGATGAAGATAACTCCGCTGGGGATACCGTTGATGAGTTATGCTGGGGATATCCTTGTTGTGCTGGAAGTATTGATAGACTTCGCTGGGGTAGGAAGACTTCGTCGAGAACGCTCTTTCCGTGGCTTTTGGCTGAGGATAACCCAGTTATATCCTGTTACGGAAATAACTCTTTAAGTCAAGCCGGGACGACGCGTTCGTGCTCTGCGAGGGATAAGCTTCCAGAATCTACTGGGGATAAGCTTGTTGCTGGGGGATATGACTCCCAATTTTGCTGGTGAAGCTGGATTGGACTCTTCTGGGGAGTTTTGATATGCTGGAGGATGATCCCTTAGGATGCTGATATACCGCCGGGGAACAATCTTTAGACCAAGACTGCCGGGGATGCTTGTTAAGAATATGTGTATTGCTGCTGGGGAAGTATTGAGATCTACAGAAGGATACTCAATTTCCTTGGTATTTGATGCTTTTGCTTGGAGAAGAATGTATTGTTTTACTGAACTACTCTCTGGGGAATTAAGATACACTTGGCCGTGTTCTTTAGCTGAACCTACCTTGGTGCCTTGGAGGATAGAACAATTAGACTGCTCGGACAACTTTTTTATTGCCCCTGTTTCTAGTGTCACCTGCAATTAATTCCTTTGTTTCGTATGCAAATATTTATGAGTTAGCAAATTATTGTCAATGCATACATCACAAATTGAACCTTGGACGTTCTTCGCAAAACAAAACAGAAAAGAAAAACACTTGGGCACGTTTAACTGAAAATATATTTTTATTGATTTTTGAATGGCCTGAAAATAGGCGTTTTGTGTACAAGAGGCTGACGTCCTAGTAAGAGGTACGTCGCCGATCAAAGGAGTTTATACAAGTTTTGTACAAAAGAAAAATAAAACAGCTGTGTGAAAGATGAATGATCCACTGGGTTTCAACTCTGCTATTGTCTTTATAACTCCGAGCGTCTCATCACTTGATGACCTTGGTTGAAGGTGAAGCTGACTGATTGATGCCGTTTCGAGCTTGATGCAGATACCGGATTCTGGATGCAAAGTGATCCAATGAGACATAGTTTTACGCTTTTATCCCTAATTTTTGCCTGGACCGCCCTTTCGGGTTTTCAGTCCACCGGGATACCCATTTTTGCCCAAGCCGCCCTTTCAGGTTTTCGACTTGCCGGGTGTACAGATTTTTTCATTTTCATCCCTACATTTTGCCCGAACCCTTTTGGTTCGACGGGAAGCCCTAATTTTTGCCTAGGCATGTCAGCCTAGCGGGTTTCTTTTTATGCGTAGTATTTTTTAACTATGTCTGCATTGGCGGGGTGAGGAAGGTCGTCACCATCCATGTTGGTTAAGATCATTGCTCCTCCTGAGAACACATGCTTAACCACAAATGGCCCTTCATATGTAGGGGTCCATTTGCCCCTTGGATCACTCTGAGGAAGGATGATTCTCTTGATAACCAGATCCCCAACTTGATATTCCTGTGGCCTGACCTTTTTGTTAAATGCCCTGATCATTCGTTTCTGATACGTCTGACCATGGCAGATAGCAGCAAGTCTCTTTTCGTCAATGAGATTGAGTTGATCAAGTCGTGTCTGGATCCAATCATCTTCGTTCAGATTTGCATCCTTCATTATCCGGAGAGAGGGAATTTGCACTTCGATCGGCAAGACTGCCTCCATACCATAAACCAGAGAGAAGGGAGTTGCCCCGGTTGACGTCCTAGCTGAGGTACGGTACCCATGCAGAGCGAACGGTAACATTTCGTGCCAATCCTTATACGTCACTGTCATCTTTTGCACGATCTTCTTGATGTTCTTATTTGCTGCTTCTACAGCCCCATTCATCTTCGGTCTGTAAGGAGAAGAATTGTGGTGCTGTATCTTGAACTGTTCGCAGAGCTCAGCAATCATCTTATTGTTCAGATTGGTACCGTTGTCTGTAATAATTCGCTCAGGAACGCCGTATCGACAGATCAGATTGTGCCGAATGAACCGTGCCACAACAGTCTTGGTTACCGTAGCATAGGACGCTGCCTCAACCCACTTTGTAAAATAGTCAATCGCCACCAGGATGAAGCGATGTCCATTGGATGCCGTAGGTCTGATCTCGCCAATCATGTTTATGCCCCACATTGCAAACGGCCAAGGTGCAGTCAGAACATTCAGTGGAACCGGAGGAACATGCACCTTATCTGCGTAGATCTGGCACTTGTGGCATGTCCTGGAGTGTTGGTAGCAGTCAGCTTCCATTGTGGACCAGTAATATCCTGCCCGTAGGATCTTTTTAGCCATAGTATGTCCACTGGAATGCGTACCAAAGGTCCCTTCATGTAGCTCTTCCATGATTCTCTCCGCTTCAGTCTTGTCCACACAGCGCAGTAAGGTTGAATCATGGTTTCTCTTGTACAAGATGCCGTTGCTTAGGAAGAATTTGGCTGCAAACCTCCTCAGGAATTTCTTATCATTGACAGAGGCACCTTCAGGGTATTCCTGAGCTTCCAGATATCTCTTCACTTCATGGTACCAAGGCTTCTCAGTTACCAATTCAGTTTCGAGATCACAACAGTATGCCGGCTCGTCCAGTTTCCAGATGGTGATCTGGGGAGCTTCATTATCCCATTTAACCTTGAACATTGAAGACATAGTAGCTAACGCGTCCGCTAACTGATTCTCTTCTCTTGGAAAGTGCTCAAAGGTTATCTTTGTAAAGTGGGGAATCAGGGTCAACACACATTCTCTGTAAGGAATCAAGTTTGGATGTTTCGTATCCCACTCTCCATTGATCTGATTGATCACTAGAGCGGAATCTCCGAAGACACTGAGGAACTTGATCCGTAAGTCGATCGCAGCTTGAAGACCCATGATACACGCCTCATACTCCGCCATGTTGTTGGTACAGTTGAAACATAGCCGGGCAGTAAGTGGAGTATGAGTACCTTGTGGAGATATGATAATGGCGCCGATACCATTTCCCAAAGCATTGGAAGCTCCGTCAAAGTGCATAGACCATCGGGATCCTGGTTCAGGTCCTTCATCCGGTCCAGGTACTTCACAATCAGTTACAATCATGATGCTTTCATCCGGAAACTCGAAGTTCATTGATTGGTAGTCATCTACAGCTTGATGAGCTAAGTGGTCTGCCAATACACTCCCCTTGATGGCTTTCTGGGTTGTGTACTGAATGTCGTATTCCGTCAAGATCATTTGCCATCTTGCAATTCTCCCAGACAGAGCAGGCTTTTCAAATATATACTTTATCGGATCCATTTTTGAGATCAACAAGGTAGTGTGAGTCAGCATATACTGTCTCAGCCGGCGAGCAGCCCATACCAAAGCGCAGCAAGTTTTCTCAAGCAGTGAGTATCGGGTCTCACAGTCGGTAAACTTTTTGCTAAGGTAATAAATGGCATGCTCTTTTCGGCCAGACTCGTCATGCTGCCCCAGCACACACCCCATTGAGTTGTCTAGCACTGTCAGATATAGGATCAGAGGTCTCCCTTCAACCGGTGGCATGAGGATGGGTGGTTCTTGGAGGTACTCTTTGATTTTGTCGAAAGCAGCCTGACATTCATCGTTCCAACGTACTACCTGATCTTTCTTCAACAGCTTGAAGATTGGCTCACAGGTAGCAGTCAGATGAGAGATGAATCGAGCAATGTAATTCAGGCGCCCTAAAAAGCCTCTGACTTCCTTCTCTGTCTTGGGAACTGGCATCTCTTGAATAGCCTTGACCTTAGCGGGGTCCACTTGAATACCTTTATCACTGACCACGAAGCCTAGCAACTTCCCAGATCTTACCCCGAAGGTGCACTTGTTCGGGTTCAATCTTAGCTTGTACAGTTTTAGCCGGTCGAACAACTTCTGCAGATGATCTAGATGCTCTTCTTCAGTCTGGGACCTAGCGATCATGTCGTCCACATACACTTCGATCTCATGATGGATCATATCATGAAATAAGGCAACCATGGCACGTTGGTAGGTTGCCCCAGCATTCTTTAATCCGAACGGCATGACCTTGTAACAGAAGGTGCCCCACTGAGTAACAAATGTAGTCTTCTCCATGTCTTCAGGTGCCATCTTGATCTGATTGTAGCCTGAAAAACCATCCATGAAAGAGAATACTTTGTGTTGGGCTGTATTATCAACGAGGACATCAATGTGAGGTAAGGGGAAGTCATCTTTGGGGCTGGCCCTGTTTAGATCCCTGTAATCAACACACATTCTGACCTTACCGTCCTTTTTAGGTACCGGCACCACATTAGCAACCCACTGAGGGTAAGAAGTCACTGCAAGGAACCCGGCATCGAACTGTTTCATGACCTCGGCCTTAATCTTCTCGGACATCTCTGGACGCATCCGACGAACCTTTTGTTTAACTGGAGGGCAGTCTTCTCTAGTCGGTAAATGATGGACAACAATATCGGTATCCAACCCTGGCATGTCTTCGTAGGACCAGGCAAAGATCTCCATATAGTCATGTAACATCTTGGTTAACCGTTGCTTCACGCTGAGCTCTAGGTTAGCACCAATCTTTACCTCTTTTCTGTCTGCCTCAGTACCCAGGTTTATGGTTTCCACTGGCTCTTCATGGGGTTGAATTACCCTCTCTTCCTGAAGCAACAGTCTTGCAAGCTCGCCAGGCACTTCGCAATCATCTTCACCTTCGTCTTCGGCTAAGTTGATCGGATTTTCGAAGTCATAATTGGCATTAGCAGAGCTGTTATCAGTGAGATCCAGAGTGGATTGGAACCTGTATGAGTGAGTGTGTGTGTAAATACAGCTGTTTTCGAAAATTATGTAAAGGAAATGAAAGATAAAAAAAGGAACACAATATTTCTAATGCGAAAAGTCCAAGATTTTCATTCATGATGTATAAAATGACAGTTCATATGCCCTCACAAATAGAGCCACGGTGCCTCGGGTAAGACACCGGGCCATAGAGTTTATCAATGTTTATTACAAAATAATCAAAACAAAGAAATTTATTACTTAGTGTCAAAAGAAACAGAGAGATTGTCCTTGGCGCTCCAATTGTTAAGTCCACCATCAGCAGCCGGGTAGATCCAGCTATCAAACTCAGCTTCATCAACTTCCTCTTCGTCAACAATAGCATTAACTCCATGAGCAGGCAGGGGAGCCGTCACCACATTAGGCTTGTCAGATGCTTCAAACTGTACCTCCTTAGCATCAATGAGGTCCTGCAGCTTATTCCTTAGTGCCCAACAGTCATCAGTGGCATGCCCCGGGCTATCTGAATGGTAAGCACAACGGGCATTCGGGTTGTACTTAGGAGAGGTAGTGTTAGGGAACTTTGGTGCCTCCTTGACAGATACCAAATTGGTTGCGAGCAGCTGTGGCAGAATCTGCGATAGGGTCATGCTTAACCGGGTAAACTCTCTCCGGGGTCTATCAACCCTTTGAGGATTATTTGGCCGGGGAGCGGCAGCAGGCTTAGCGATCATTACCGCGCTGACAGATTGGCGGTGATCAGGTCTTTCTGATTTCCTGGAGCCATACACGGCACTAGACTCCTTCTTAAATGGTTTCTTGTCCGACCCAGATGATGATGCAGCCTTTGCAATTTTCCCAGACTTCAAACCAGCTTCAATTCTCTCTCCAGTTAAGATTAAATCAGTGAAACCAGCAGAAGAATTCCCAATGAGATGGTTGAAGAATGGCCCAGATAGGGTCCCCAAGAACATATCCACTAACTCTCGATCAGTCAAAGGTGGCTGCACCCTGCCAGCCAGATCTCTCCACTTCTGCGCGTACTCTTTAAAACCTTCGCTTACGCCCAACGACATACCCTGGAGTTGGGTACGCGTGGGGGCAAGGTCGGCATTATACTGATACTGCTTATAGAAAGCAGTAGCCAGCTCCTCCCAGTTACGAACTTTGGTCCCATCCAGCTGATAGAACCATTCGAGATGAGTCCCTGAAAGACTCTCCTGGAAGAAGTGGATCCATAGATTCTTGTCCGCAGAGTACGGCTGAATCTTTCGAACATAGGACCTCAAATGCAGCTTGGGACAGGATGCCCCGTCATACTTAGAAAAGGTTGGAGCTTTGAACTTGTGTGGGATAATTACACCAGTGGACAAACCCAGATCTCCAAAATCCAGCCCAGGTACCTGTTGAATTTCCATGGCCTTCAACCTATCTTCCAGTTGTTTGTACTTGTCATCTGCAGGAGGATACTGTTCCTCATCAAAATCTGTCTCGTTGTCGGAGACTTCTGGAGTAGGAAGCTTTACTTCTGCCTGAGAAGGACTCTTGCCAACAGAAGAAACAACCTCTTCTTGGTGCAGAGTATTACCCAACCTTCGGCCCGAGTTGAATAGAACAGTTCTTCTTTTCTTCTTCTTCTCCTTCTTCAGGAGCATAGTCTTCAGTTCCTCTTGGCCTTTAGCTAGACCCAGGATTAGTTCTTGAAACTGCGCATTCTGCGCCTGGAGAGCCTTGATTGAAGTCTCAGTTGATTCAGATCCGGAATTCATGATGCTGAAATAAACAGCGAAGAACTGTAAGCAACCTGAAAAGGGAGAAACCTGCTATGCACATGATGTATGAAATGCGTATGCAATGCATTCAAGGGTTCGAAAGTTCAAATTCGTTGTAGACAAGAAAAGAACACACGTTATCATTAATGAAATCATTGTTTAATACATCAAGGCCTCATGGGCAAAAGTACAAGAATCAAGTCAATCCCAAAATACACTGCGCATCCTCTTCGGAGCTATGTAGGTGTTGAGGTTCCTCTCCTCGTGCAACAGGCGAGTGAGCTCCAGGACCTTCTTTTCGCTGGCGTGTAGACTAGTCTCCAAAGAATTCCTTTCCTCCTTAAGCTGAATCCAGCTCTTCTGCATCTCTTCCCAGGACGTGGGCATATCAGGGTGCTGAATAACATGAGACACTTCCCCTTCCAAGACAGGTTCTTTGATTACTGGAAGCATGTGAGGATAAGGCATCACTAACTTCTGAGAGCGGGCTCGTACCCATTTGAGATAAGGCTCCAAAGGGATGGAGTTCTTGTGCCCCAGTGTCTTGCTGTCTATCCTACTAGGCATCCTCCAGGCTCTGATAAATCTCTGACGAAGTCCTTGAGTATCACTGTCGAAGTCAAAAACTATGTCGGGAATTAACATGTCATGAGGACCGTCCCTCCGAGCATAACCAAACTGTCTCCAAGCCAGGCATGGACTATAAGTAATACCTCCTCTGATTCCAAGTAAAGGAACATTAGGGTACTCCCCACAACGATCAATGATAGTGACATCTCCTCTGGATCTAGGGCACCAATGTATATCTGCATGTGTAAGAGTCATCAACCGTTGTGACCATCTCAAACCCCGCTCATTCTTCAGGACTGATTGGGGAAGGTGCGAAATAAACCACCTTCCCAGGAGAGGAGTGCAACACATAAGGACACCTCTTTTTCTCATGGTTCGAGTGTAACATGAGTGAAGGATGTCCCCCAGCAATGTAGGTATAGGATTCCTGGACATAAAGATCTGGACAGCACTGATGTCAATGAGCTGATCTGGATTAGGGAACAACACCAAACCATAAACAAGGAGGGCCACCACCTCTTCAAAAGCTTGCAAATCAAGGGAGTTCCAACATTCAAGGGCCTTTTCAAATAGAAACCTGGCTAGGAAACCCTTGATACCACTTCTAACTTCCCAATGTCCCTTGAGATCAGATGACTGTAGGTGCAAGGCTTTAGCAATCTCTTCGAGCTTAGGTTCCTTTTCTGTACCGTTGAAAGGTAGCTGATCAAGGATAGGGATCTTCAGGAGCCGGGAGAACTCCTCCAATGTAGGTACCAACTGATAGTCCAAGAAGGTAAAGCAGTGATGCAGAGGATCAAAGAACTGGAACAGGACCTTTATCATATCTTCCTCAATGTTGGTGTTGACCAAGCTGATGAGGCTTCCATGCCTTTCACTGAATGAAGAGTTCTCGGGAATCCTGGATATAAGTTCCTTAAGCTGAGGAGGGATCCTTACAAGATTGACCTGAATTGTCTTTCTACGAGCAGTTTCCATGTCCTACAAAACAAGAACAAAGATGAAAATTCGAACCCCTGAAATGGTTAGTCAATGCATATGATGCTGGATGATGTCATGATGCTATGATTAAACACACCACAGATATTTACAAAGACAAACATGTAGGGCAAACAAGGCACACAAGACAAGCCCTTAAGGTTTAAGGCCAGCATGGGGTCTGGGTAGTACCCTCTTGAGTTGGTGGGTTCATACCTGTCCTAATCAAAGTAACCGGGTTCTAAGGTTCCCAATATCACGGGATTGCTTTCATTGTTCATCGTTTCGATTTAGCCACTGAACTGGCGACCGAAATATTCCAGGAAAGCAACCCTCAATTGAGCGTAGTATCGAGTATCAACCAACCTCGGACTGCACCAAAGTCAGTTATCTCACTACCCTAAAGAGGCCAAGATAGTTCAATTAAGGTTCCTAAGGTCTGTTGATGCTTCACGACACCACGCGGAGGCCCCGTACTCTCCTTGACTGAACTCAAGGGTTACCGGTACACACCAAAGTGCCACATCAACGTAGCAGACTGTTTCAACCGTGTCGGTATACCCCGCACAGTTCCCTCACAGCCTTGTTGCTACTTTCTAAGAAAGGTATCCCCCAGATCCGGGTGTAGGATCTATGTGTCTCCGATGCAACCCACAATAGTAAAGCAAGCAAAACAGTACAAGTGAAAACACAGTTATGACCTAGCCCTAAGGTACACCTCACTTTATAAGATTTCCCCAGCAGAGTCGCCAGTTCTGTGATCGGTGGATCTGGAACTGACTGTTTAACGCTGGTTCGCGAAATGTCGCGGTAAGCAAGAGTCGCCACCGTCTTTTATTTTCTCCAAATGGAAAGGACAAAAGCACAGAAAAATTCCTTAAAGAGATTGCTCTCGGTTCGGGAGGTAGGTTATAGAAAGGGAAGGTATTAGCACCCTTTCTATCCATGGTTATCCATGGGCTCTTAGATACTTGCTCATTGTGTTTTCAAAATTGTTTGTTTGC
Organism: Vicia faba; assembly: GCA_948472305.1. NCBI lineage: Eukaryota > Viridiplantae > Streptophyta > Magnoliopsida > Fabales > Fabaceae > Vicia > Vicia faba. The sequence continues at coordinate 1,181,843,334 of OX451739.1, read as the reverse complement.
TTTTCAATGTGGGTTTAAAAAAAAGTTTCTTTGAAAAATTTCAGTTCGACTCATACGTCAGAGTGTTTGAAAAGTTTGCTTTGAAAGCTTTTGAAAATGTGTCAGTGTGAAAAGTCTTTTTGAGTTTGTTTTGAGATTAGAGCAAGTATCCTTGAGAACCTACCTACCCTAAGGAATTCGTCTGTGTAGATGTCCTTAAAAGTAGTGCCATCCCACCATTGAGAGGTAGGTAGCACCACCGTTGGAGGTGTTCGGGTCAATTCGATATTCGGGACGTGGTGATCACCAGAGCAATGGGAAGACACCTTAGAAGCTACCCTCATGCCAGATTCCCGGATCATGAGGACTTACTAAGACGTTTTCTACTCAACGACCACCTTTCGAAAGGCAACAGTGAGGCGTACCCTAGGGGTGGTGTGTGCGAATTGTGTGTCATGTTTCAGTTATTTGTCTTGTCATGTTTGTCGTGATCTACGCTTGATTTTAATTAGACATTCATTCTTTCATGCTTGGTTAACAGTTAAATATTTGCGAGGAAATAAATCTAAACTATTACAAATGGCGCGGGTCCACATCGCCAAAATTAAACTGGACCCGATTTAGCAAAAAAATAAATAATGCGAAGAAATAAAGTGCGAAAAGTAAATTACATGGCTTAGGGACAATTACATAATTATAATTACGACATAAGATAAATGCGCAAATTACATAATTAAAACGAAACTAGGGCGTTGGACCCTTTTGCAAATAATTAAGATTAATAAGGACTTAAAAATTAAAATTAAATGAGAATGATATTTTTGTGTTTTTTAGATTTAATGAGAAAAAAAAGTTAATTAAAATTAAATTAAGAAGCAAACCCTAATTCTAATATTTTTTATTTATTGTGAAAGAATTAAAATATGACCTAAATTAAACCTAATTCATTTATGTACAATTAAAATAGAAAAATAAATAAATAAATAAATATAATTATTATTGTGGAAAAAAGGGGAATAAAAAAAAGAATTAACAATTAAAACCTAAATTCTACATTTTTTGATTTTTATTTAAAAAAAGGAATTAAAATTAAACCTAATTACACTACATAATTTACATTCTAATTTATTTATGAAAAATAATTATAATAAAATAAATATTATGTTTTTCCTGTATTTCTGATTTTTATAATGTTTTTATATTTTATAGAAAAAATAAATTAATAAAAGCTATAAAAATAAATAATACAAGAAAAATAAATGTAAGAAGAAAAAATATAAAATGCAAACCAGGGTGGGGGGTTGCCCCAAATCAGGAGGTGTAGGTCCAAAGATCAGGCCCAATAAGCTTCAGTATTCGTTGACTTTTTTGGATTGTGTGTGATGCTTTGACTCACGCCTATGGTGTACTTTCAATATTAGCCCTTGATCTGGGACCCTCAGGCATATGTACGCTTAGATGAGAAGGACGTATGGTACGTGCGCAGTCCTGAAGCTGCATGGGATTTACAATTGAAAAATAATATAGGATTTGGCCAGACCTGGGACTTGAACCCAGGTCTTTGATGTCACATGCATAGTACGTTGCCAGCTGAACCATTCAATTTCAATTAACATAATATATCAATTAAATAACAAATATCAAAATTGGTCAGTGGTCCCTAAAAGCGCGCGCTGATTTGAATGAACCACTCAGTGGTTGCCAGCGCGTCATCTTCCCCATTATTTTCTGAAACAAAACCCTTTAGCCACGGTTTTGGATGCGTGGCCTTAAGCAACCTACAAGAAAATAGCGATTAGCATCCTGGGCATCATAAATTGTTCGCGAGCACATGGATCTTCTCGTCTCTGAGCACTAAATTCAACCATGGTATCCAGAAGTCCTAATTTTTCTTCTACACAAAATCCCTAATTCGAGCTCCTGAAAACCCTAACTTTTAGCAATGGCATAATCGTATATGGTCAATAAAAATGCAATTAAACACCACAGTTAGCTTTAGAATTTCACAAAGAATAAGAATCAACAAACAAAATTCATGAAAGATGCTTAGAATATGATATGCGATTTGGAAATTTTCAAGGTTCAGTCAAGGTTCTTGATACCAATTCAAGGTGTCTTTGTTGACGTTAATGATTGGCACGCGTTCAGAATCACTCAAGGAAGCTATTGGAATGGAAGTTGAAGCTTGAATCTCCCTCTAAGGCACTTTTTCAGTTTTGAGTTTTTAGGAGAATTTTCAATATTGTAAAAGCTTGTTCATGCGCAGCTTGGAGTCCTCCTGCATTAGGGTTCTCATTCTGATCATATATGGAGTGATTAGGTCAAGAAACATTGGACAAAATCTTATGCATTGATGAATTTCACATATTTGATTTTACAAGATCTTTTTGAATATTTTTTTATGGTTTTTGTGCCAAATCTGATCAATTAGCATCAAATCCTTCCCTATTAGCATGTGCACGAGTTATAGAGTCCAAAGCATGCATAAAAAGATTTTTTAGGTTAAGGTTTATATTTTTCATGAATTAAAATGATTTAAATGAATATAAATTAATATTAATTCAAATAAATAATTAAAAAATATGAGAATACTTCCCCTTGGGCCTAGTGGTCGTGCATAGGCTTGGCATGAAGAAATTTGGAAGATAATTGGGCCCATTTGCATTTTTAGGCCTTTTGCATCCTTGTTGACTTTCAAAAATTTCCAAAAATTTCCCAACTTCCACAAGGCATAACTTGGTCAATTTTTAAGCTTTTCACATGTTCTTGGACATTTTGGAAAGGTCTTTGAGTCCTTTAACCAATGCCTTTGGTCCCATGTCATTTTGATTTACCAATCTCAAGTTATGGCCTTTGACTTAAAGTCATTTTTTGTTGACTTTTGAAAATGACCTATAATGTTGAAATTGATAACTTTTTGTGAGAGCATTTCTTGGACTTGGAACATGAAGATGAATTGTAGGAAATGTCTTTCTCTTCAAAATGAGCTTTGGATGGAATTTTTATGATAATCCATGTGAAAGTTATGCCTTGGTCAATTTCAGTTGACTTTTTCAGCTGTCCAAATATAGCAACTTTTGCATCTTTGATGATTTCTGAGCCAAATTTTGAGAATCATGATCAAGCATTGATCAAATGATGTTTGTGGCTTCAAAATGATATATTGACCAAAAATTTGAACTTTTGACTGCCAAATGACCATTTTGCCCCTACAGTTGACTGTAGTGCAATCTAGGGTTTTGACTGTGCAATTTTGAGCTGAATGCCTTGAAACTTGACATGAGGATACTTGACCACATTTATAGGCATATGAGACTTGATCGGGCCTTTGAAAAGTTCATTTGCTTGACCATAACTCAAACCCTAGTTTTGACTGTATAGGAGACAGTTGAGCTGCACAACCCTTGGGGCATTTTGTGACCTTGACTTTGACAATTTCTTGATGAATATGGGAGGGCAAATTTTGGGGTACAACACCAGCCGTTTGCTTTTAATGATGAACACTAAAAATAATTTTCTGCTTTTAATTATTTATTTATTTCTGACTTTTTCTTTTAATTGTTTTGCAGGTAAAATTAAATGAGCAGACAAAGAAGCATTGGATAGAAGATGAAGAATTAGAATCTTAGAAAAAATAGTTTTTATTTTACTTTAAACTTTTTATGTAATTGTCATTATAAATATTTTGTAAATAATACAATATTTAAATAACAATTGTAATAAATAGAATAGAGTGAATAAAATTCTATTATTTCCCAATTAATTCTTTTTCTTTCCAATTATTTATTTATCGTTTATAATTCTTTAAATTGTATAATAACTGAAAATCAATTTCAATTACTTAAATTCAGAATAATAAACAAATAAATAAACATCATTGATCAATTAATTATTCAATTCATTATTCATAATTCTCTAAATTATAATAATTAAAAATAGAATTTCAATTATTTAACTTAGAATGATAAATAATTAAATAATCATTGTTGACCAATTAATAAACCTCTTTTCAAATGTTTATTTCATTATTCATAAATCTTTAAATTATATAATAACCGAAAATAGATTCCAATTATTTAAATTTAAGATAATAAATAATTAATAAACATTGTTTGATCATTGATCGATTAATAAATTCAGCATTCAGAAATAAACAGCTCTCGACCTGAAAAAGTTATGAATTTTTAAAAATCAATAGATCAAAACGCTTGCAATGTAATGATGCAGATGGGAGATGGTATCTTAGGTCAAAATTTGGGGTACAACAGCACCCATTTAAGGTAAGGCTCGGGGGGAATGGAATTCTTATATCATAATGTCTTGCTATCTACCTTGTTCAACATCCTCCAATCTCGGATAAATCTCTGGCGGTAACCTTGATCGTCATTCTCGTAGTCAAATACCAAACCTTACATAAGCATCTCGTGTGGACCATCCCTTCGGGCGTAACCAAATTGTCTTAAGGCTAAGCAAGGGTTGTAGGTGATACCTCCTCTAATTCCAAGTAAAGGGACATTAGGGAATTCTCCACAACGATCGACGATAGTAACATTCTCCAAAGAGCGGGAGCACCAATGAATATATGGATGTCTGAGCGTCATCAACCTATGTGACCATCTTGAACCTTGCTCGTTCTTTAATACAGATTGGGGAAGATGCTAAATAAACCATCTTTCCAAGAGAGGAGTACAACACATAAGGATATCCCTCTTCCTCATAGTATGAGTGTGAAAGGAATGTAGGATGTCCCCTAGCAAAGTAGGCACCGGGTTACGAGACATGAAGACTTTGACAGCGTTCACATCTATGAGTTGGTCAGGATTTGGAAACAAAATCATCCCATAGATGAGGAGAGCCATAATTTCCTCAAAAGCTTGCAAATCTAAAGAGTTTCAACAGTTTTGGGCTTTCTCAAACAAGAACTTTGCTAGGAAACCTTTGACACCACTCCTTGTTTCCCAATTAGTTGTGATATCAGATGGTTACAAGTGTAGAGCTTGAGCAATCTCTTCTGGATTTGGATCTCTTTCCGTACCGTTGAAAGGTAGTTGATTGAGAATGGGAATCCTCAAGAGTTGGGAGAATTCTTCCAAAGTTGGCACAAGTTGATAATCGGGAAATCTGAAGCAATGGTGTAGAGGATCAAAGAACTGAAAGAGTACCTTCATCAGTGTTGGAGGTAACAAAGTTTAGTAGGCGACCATGTCTTTTGGTAAATGAAGAATTTTCAGGAATCCTTGATGCTAACTCTTTGAGTTGAGGAGGGATCCTTACGAGGTTGACTTGAATGGTTTTCCTGCGAATATAATCCATGTCCTACAAAACAGAACAAAGATAAATCCCAAAAATCCTTGAAATGGTTAGTGAGCATGAGTATGATGTTATGATGTTTATGGTGTTATGTACAAGTAAATATATACAAGCAAAACAAACAAGTCTTTAGGTTTAGGCTTGCATGGAGTCTCATAGGTAAGTACCCTCTTGAAGTTTAGTTGGCTCAAACCTGTCCTAGTAATAGTAACTGGGTTCTAAGGAGCTCAATATCACTGGTTTGTTTTCTCGGGAATTGTTTCAGTGCAAGCCTCTTTAATGGCGACCGAAATATCCCAAAAAACCAAACCTCAATGAGTGTAGTATCGAGTATCTACCAACTTCGGACTGCACCAAAGTCGATCATCTCACTACGTCCTAATGGACAAGTTGGTCAAGTAAAGGTTCTAAAAGTTCATTAGTGCTTCATGACATCACTCAACGGCCTTGTATTCTCCTTGACTACTCAAGGGCTACTGGTACCCACAAATATGTCACACTAATGTAGCTATTGCTTAGACCGTGTCGGTATACCCTGCACAGTTTCCACAATGTATTGCTACTTACCTATAAGATATCCCAAATCTGGGTAGAGGATTCAAATCCAAACAAAGAACCAAAATGTAAAGCATACAAGTCAAACAAAGAAAGCAAGTAAATGTGATCTATCCCTAAGTTAACCCCACTTTTAGAATTCTCCCCAGTAGAGTCACCAGTTCTGTGATACGGTGGGAGAACTGACTTGGGTGTTTTGCGTTTTATCGCGAATGTTGTGGTTAGAAAGAGTCGTCACTGACTTTTCTTTTATCCAAAAGGAAAGGTGAAAAAGCACAGGAAAGACCTTTGAGATTATTTCTTGAGTTCGGGGGTAGATTATGAAAAGGGAAGGTATTAGCACCCTTTTCATCCATGGTTTTCCATGGGCTCTTAGTTACTTGCTAGATCACTTGATTTTGCTTTAAAATGTGCTTTGTGTGGTTTTTGAAAGTATTTTGAAAAGGCGCCATCGTTTAGGAAAACTTTGCAATGATTCTCGTTCGTAAGAATGTATACAAAGTGTTGATCTTTTGAAAATGTTTTCAAGTTTTGAAAGATGTTTTGAAAGTGTTTGGTGTTTGTTTTGAAAATAGAAAGGATATTTTGGTTTTGAAATTGAGAAAGTAACTAGGAACATCCTACCTACTCAAAAGTCTTTCTTGTTTATTTTCTCTTTCCTTTGACATTGTATCTTACCATTGATTTGGTAAGCAACCCTATATTTGGACGTAAACGGGACGGGCATGGGTCATCGTATAGACATAATTAGCAATGTTGCAAGGTATCTTAGCATTATCTTTAGGGACTAAGATCATTTTTGAAAGGTAACTTTTGATAGTGTCATCGAGGGACTATGATCTTATATTTTGCTTGTTTTTGCTAAGATACCTCACATGCATAACATTGCCATTTTGTAAGGCAACCAAGTGGATTTTACCATAGGGGTGCTTGTGCGAAAGTGTATTGTTTTTCATGCTTGGTTTTATCTTTGATTAGAGTTTTCTAATTGATTGATTTTAGTCTTTCCATACAAAAATCCTAATTACTAGCATTTGTATATAAAGCGATAAATTGAGGAATTTAAAATTACTACGCTATTACAATACTTGTGGGAGGGGGTGTACAAATTACAAATGGAGATTGTAAGAAAATAAACCTAATTATCTATTACAAACATATTGAATTTGAATAAATAATGTACAAAAATGAATAAATATACAAGAGTGTAAATGGAAAGAAAAATGGATTTTTGTTTGGATTTTTTTTAGGAAAGAGTTTGGTTTTAACTTAACTAACTAAAAGCAAATTGTTGTACTCCAAAATTTGCCCTCCCTTTTTCACAAGAAATCATAATCATAGGGTTCTTCTCTGATTTTTAAGATTGGATCAGGAATTGATCAAACATACTTTTCTTTGGCAACAAATCAAGAACTAGGGTTTTCTCTCACATTTCTCAGAAGAAACATAATCCTCAGAAATTCAATTAGTTGCTACATGTTTGCACACTTGTTCAAGTTTACTGGTTGTTCTCAAGGTCTGTTCATCTGGGACAAAAAATAGGAGCTGAGACTGTCATTTGGAATATTAAGGTTTTATCTGATCTGGGTTAACCAAATAATGTGCGTCTGTTAAGACATCTGCTTGTTAATGGAATGAAACGTTTGCTTGTTAATGGAATGAGATGCTTGTTTATTTATTGGAATACAATGCGTATTATGATTAGAATGTTGTTGCAAAGTTATGAGATTGCAAAGTTCTTGGGATTACTTGGAATTTAAGTTATCTGTATTAAAAATATTGGAATGCAATTTCAATTATTTTTATCTGAGAATCTTAAAGGGTTAAGTGAAGATGCAGAGAGAGAGAGTTGCAAATTATTGACAGTAGAAGAGTTTTACTGAGAAAAGATTTTTCATTCATTCTAAATGTGATTACAAAGGTAAATTATTATGCTTTAAGGTTTTTACAACTTATAGCTATTGAAAAGTAAATTGTTACAATTAATGGAAAAAGTCTATCTAATCTAAGCCTAAGCCTCATAAGTTGCCATTGCTCCCATGCTCAAGGTCTCTTGCTTCCTCTGCTTCCTCTATCATCCAATTGGTGCTCATATGAAAAAACAAAGGAAAAGAAGATTAGTACAGTTAATTGAAAAGAATTTTCAAATGAAAAAGAAAGAAAAAAGTCATCATTAAAGTTTGCCGTCCGGAATCAGAATGCTATTGTTCATCATGTTTTTATTTTTCTCTTTGCAAATCACAAGAAGATTGCTCTTCTTGGTTCACAAAGAGAAAAGTAATAAATGCAAGTGCAAGCATACAAAAGCAATTGGTTCAAATGCCAACATGGGCCAAACTGAAACATGCTGTACAAAAGCAAGCATACAAAGGCAAATATTGCAGCAGCTAAGGCAAACTGTTATGCAAACATAGCAAGGCGCCAAAACTGCAAAACATGGCATACAAAGTAAACTTGCAGCAAACTAGATGCAAACTGTCCAACATTGCAAGCTAAGAAAACTAGATGCAAACTGTCTAACATTGCAAGCAAAGCAAACTGTACTAAGCAAACTGAGTTACAAGCCAACTAGATGCAAACTGTACAAAGGCAAAAAGTATGCATTGCAGAAAGTACAGCAGGCCAAAAGTAAATAACAGGTAATGCAGCAGGAAAACCAATTTACAAGTCAAAGCTTGTCATAAGCTATCATCATTTTCCAGAGGCAACTTTTCAGAATATAATAAAAAAAGCAAAAATGCTTGTTTCATGGAGAGAGAAAGAGAGAAAAGGATATCACCTTTTGAAGTGTATAGTTTGGCAAAGCATGGCTATCACAAGTTGAAAACAAAAAAGATAAAAAGATATAAAACGATCAAACTGCATAACAGTTTAGCGGAGGAGAAAAAACACTTTGTCAAAAACTCTACAAACTACAAACTTGCAGAATCAGCTGGAAACTGCAACAAGCCACACTACAACAACCTCAAAACCTGCACAAGCTCCAAGCCTGTCAAACTACAAGCTCCAAGCCTGTCAAACTGCAAGCTTTCCAAGCCTAGCAAAACTGCAAGTTAACCAAACTGCCAACCTTCTATCAAACTGTAAACCTGTTTGGCCAAACTGTGCACAACCAAATCCAAACTGTGCACAACCATTAACCAAACCTATAAGCAAACTAAAAAACAACCAACCTGCATAACTTGCCAAGTTGTAAACCAAGCTTAGCCAAAATGTAAGCTAACCAAACCTGCAAAAGCACAACAAAGCTAACAACAAATCACCAAGTTACAAAAACCTGTAACAGTTCCACAAACAAACGACCAAGCCTGCCCAACTGCAGCAAATCACCCAAAATGTGAACCACAAAACATAAAACCTGTACAAGCTAACCACAAAACATAAAACCTGTACAAGCCAGCCACAAACAACCAAAAGCCTGCTATCAAAAACAGCACAACAGTTTCTCAACAAACTGCAAACTGCCCAACAAAACTTCCATAACCTGTTAACCAACTACAAACCAGCAGGCCAAACTGTTATCAAAATAGCCAAACTTATCAAGTTACACAAAACAAACTTGCAATTTCACAACAAAACTGCAACAATCACAAAACTATACATAAGTTTCAGAACCAACATTCAAGAAGATAGAAGAAGAGAGTTTTCAGAAACAACCAACAACAAAGTTTCAGAATCGTATCCATCATCAACAACAAAACATCAACAAGCAGGTTTCAGAAAGAACTCATCATCAACAGAAAAACAACAAACTCAGTTCAAATCATCAAAAAATCCATCAACAAAAAAAGGTCTCAGAAAGAACTCATCATCAACATTCAAAGAGAAAAGGAAAAAGTTACCAAAAGCAAGCACGATCATCATTTCCTCTCCTTGTGCCTCTAGCCACCGAGGAGCACCGTCTCACCCTCCACCTCTCTTGTTTTTTTTTTATTTTAGTTAATAAAAACACTAAATAATATATTAAACTTTGTTTTGTTTTCTTTTAATTTAGTTTTATTTTATTCTTTATTAATTAATCTTGTTTCACATAATGAAAATACCAAAAAAGCATTTAATTTGAGTTAATTAATTTTGTTTTCTTTAAACTCTTTTTGTTGATTAATAAAAATACAAAAAATAATAGAATCATTAATTTAATTAAATTTTCTTCCTTTTAACTTTTTATTTACATGATTAATAAAATACAAAAAAAAAAATAATAATAATATAATATTTAATCTTTCTTTTTTTTTAGAATAGATTTTTATTTATTTATTTTTTATTTATTAAATACATGCATTTCATAATTTATTGATTCTCTTTATTTTTATGTTTTGTTATAGCTTTATATTTGAATTGTGACGATTCGATTTGGTTGTAATATTTGGACATCATTATGAGACTCATCCCCATTTATAAATAATTGTACCCCCATCCCCGGATACTTCTGTAATAACTTAGACTTTTAATTCCCGTAATTTATTGCTTTTAATATATTGTATAGTAATTAGGCGTGTATGGCAAGATTCAAAATCAATCACTAGATGACCTAATACAAGACAAAAAGCATGTAAATTGAACACACAATCCACACTTGCACCCATAGGGTTACAATCCACTTGTTTCCTTAAAAAAGGGCCATGTTATGCATGTTGGGTACTCTGGCAAAACAAAAACAAAACAAAAGATCATAGTCCCTCGATGACGCTATCTTGGTTGCCTAAACAAAATGATCAAGTCCCTCGGAAAAAGTGCCAAAAATACCTAACACAATTGCTATCATAGTCTATATGATGACCCGCGCCTGTCCCGTTAAACATCCTAACACAAGGTTATTCACCAAATGCAATGGTGAAATAACACTGTCAAAAGGGTTAAAAACATATAGGAAAGATCTTTGAGTAAAATAGGGTAGACAACTCTTAGTTTCTTGATCAAAAGCTTGCAAAACATCCTTGCTATTTTCAAACACACTTCACAACACAATTCAAAACATTTCCCCAAAACAAACTTTCAAACATTGAAATATCTTTTCAAAAAGACAAACACCTTTGTATATATTCAAACAAGAATCATTACAAAGGTTGCCACAATGATGGCCTCTTTTTTAAATCATTTTCAAAACCACACACACAAAGCACCATTTCAAACAATTGAAAAGCAAAAGCAAGTGATCTAAACAAGTAACTAAGAGCCCATGGATAACCATGGATGAAAAGGGTGCTTGCAACTTCCCTTTTCATAATCTACCCCTCGAACCCAAGAAAACATCTCAAAGGTCTTTCCTGTGCTTTTTGACCTTTCCTTAGGATAAAATAAAAAGTCGGTGGCGACTCTTGCTAAACCCAAACATTTGCAAACACAAACGCAAAACCTCAAGTCAGTTCTCCCACCGTATCACAGAACTGGAGACTCTGCTGGGGATTATAAAATCTAAAAGTGGGGTTACCTTAGGGTTTTAGATCACCTTTACATGCTTATCTTATTTGACTTGTATGCTTTACTTTTTGGTTCCTTGTTTGGGTTTGTTTTAAATCCTACACCCGGATTTGGGGGTACCTTTTAGGTAAGTAGCAATAAACTGCGAGGGAACTGTGCGGGGTATACCGACATGGTTGAAGCAGTGGCTACGTTAGTGCGACATATTTGTGGGTACCGGTAGCCTTTGATTCAATCAAAGAGAATACGGGGCCGCTGAGTGATGTCATGAAGCACTAATGAACTCTTAGAACCTTACTTGACCATCTTGGCCTTATTAGGGGTAGTGAGATGACCGGCTTTGGTGCAGTCCGAAGTTGGTAGATACTCGATACTACACTCATTGAGGGTTGTTTTCTTGGAATATTTCGGTCGCCAGTTAAGTGGCTAAATTGAAACAATGAACACAGAAAATAATCCAGTGATATTGAGCTCCTTAGAACTCGGTTACTATTTCTAGGACAGGTTGAGCCAACTAACTTCAAGAGGGTACTTACCTACGAACTCCATACAAGCCTAAACTTAAGGACTTGTCTGCTTTGTATGAATATGACTGTTTGTATATACACTTGCTTACTTTTGCATACTTGTACATAACATCATAACATCATACCATAGCATTTTCAATTACCATTTCAAGGATCTCGAGGGCCTTTGAGAATTTTTTTTATTAATAACCATGTATTAAAAAAATATTTCGCAAATAACTGGGTTTCAGAAAAAATTACGCAAATAACCATGTTTCATATGGCTCCACAAAGGAGGAGCCATCTCAATTGGCGCATGCACCTAGGGTTTTGCCCTAGGCGCCATCTCACTTGGCGCCTCCCTTGTCTTTTAGCCAAGTGAGATGGCGCATGCTCCTTAAAAATGAGAGGAGGCGCCATCTCACTTGGCGCCTAGGGCAAAACTAGGGCAAAATGCTATTTTATAAATAATTCGTCCGTTTCTTTGAAATTTCTCACACTTTCTCGCACTGTATTTTTATTTTGTACTCCGTTATTTGCATAATGACGTCGCCCATGATTTTTAGCAGATATGGTTACGTTATATTCTCCTCCACGAAACCTGCGATGAAAATGAAATTCTGGCACATTCACTCCATGGAGCGTCTGAAGCGGGAGTTGATGTGGTGGCTAGATGGAGACATCGCGGAGGGGGAAAAAATTCGAAGGATCCAGCGAAAACGAACAACAACCTCGCATGCGACAGGAAGACCTAATGTGTGGTTGGAGGAAGTCAAAACAGACAGTGATGTAATGCTGATGATGCATGGGTCAGATGAAATTGTGTTAACAGTTGTAATTTCCTAGATTGAATATCGTTAATCATTGTTGTACGCGAAAACCCTAATGTAATTTCCTATATTGAATTTCTTAAATTGTGTTAATAGTTTTATTAACGGAAAACCCTAATGTTTACAACACAAATATTGAAAAGATTTATTGTATTACAAAATTTATGTGGTCGAGCCAGACGCCCGATTCAGACAGTTTTTGCGATTGTATCCGACCTGACGGCATAAACCACACTTTCTTTCCAACCTATCAAGATCGTCCATTTCTGTTGTGATGCGCCTGCTTTTGGGACGACCCTTCTTGTTCCTTCGCATTTGGTCATTGTGCCAAACTATATCGCCGTTGTATTCAGGCCAATAGTCCGGTTTTTCCACCAAAGGAAAGTTGTTGTTGTAAACAGTGAGCAACGTTTCAGATTTATAAACGTTTGAGAGCAGTTGAAGCGCGTCTTGATGGGTATGAGCACAAGCGGCAATGACATGAGAGCAAGGCATACGAAATGCTTGAAACCTGCCACAATCACACCATTGAGAAGGTAAAATGACCCTGTATACTTGTCTTGCCAGGCCTTCATTGTGGTCGATTGTCTCTTTCACAATGAAGTTGTGGCTGTGTTGGTCAAACCGTGTAACCATGTGAGTGTTGGCTTTAGCACTTTCAGCCTTAATGTATTTCATACAGCTTTCACTCCATAGTTGTCCTGATTGCAAGACCGCATACCACATTTCACCTCTTTTGGCAAATAACGCAGCCATCCTAAAATACGTGGATTTCACCAAGGCAATGATTGGGAGGTTTCGTATGCCCTTGAATACCCCATTCATTGATTCAATAAGATTTGTTGTCATATGCCCCCATCTTTGGCCATTGTCGTATGACCTAGTCCACTTTTCGACCGGTATATTGTCGATCCACGTACCGGCTTCTGGGTTAGACAAACGGATCTCGTTGCAGTAATATTTAAATGTGGGTTGTGTCAGTGCGTATCCCGTATTCATCACCGCTTTCCTCAATGTTTTTTCCTTGACCTCCCTCGAGAAATTTTGGACGATATGCCTGACGCAATAGACATGCGTAGAAGGAGGGTCATGCCAACCATTTGCTGGATTATTATAGGCACTTTCAATGAAGGCATGTCTGTCCGAGATCAAACAGAGATCTGGTTGAGGAGCCACGTGTGTACGAAGATTTTTCAGGAAAAAGCTCCAAGTACCACCGGTCTCCCCCTCGACAAGGGCAAACGCAACGGGGAAAATGTTATTGTTGCCATCTTGTGCAACTGCCATCAATAGCGTGCCTTTGTACTTCCCATACAACCAAGTCCCGTCAATTTGTAGAATTGGTTTGCATGATGCAAACCCTGTGATGCATGGTTGAAATGCCCAAAACACGCGACTGAATATTCCGTTGCCATGCAGTAGACTACCATCTTGGGCGTACGCTGGCAATGTTTCCAGAACATAAACACTACCTGGAGAATATGTCTTGAGTGCATTTAGGTAGCGGGGAAGTTCTCGGTATGACTCCTCCCAGTTTCCGTACACCCTTTCAATCGCCTTAGTCTTTGCTAACCACGCCTTACGGTAAGACAGAGTGTAGTTAAAAACCGTGGTGATGTGGGAGATGATTGTTTTCACCTTCAAAGAAGGGTCGTTGCTGACCAGGGGTAGGATTTCTTGACAGATTAGATCATGGTTGAGTTTTCGGTGGTCTTGTGATTGAGTGGAACTTACACAAGTATGGGTAGTCATGGAACCTATGACCCAGCAGTCACCCCTTAATCTGTATGATGCGGTCAGCTTGAACATACAGTCAGGGTGGACACACTTGATCTTGTACCTTTCCGGGTTTACACGATCCACCTTATAATCAACCGAGTTGAGCATGTGAAATTTTTTGATGGCCCTGATGCATTCCTCTCTGTTACGAAACTTGTCCTTCTCTTTTAAATTTTCATCCGACTGCATATACGGTTGGAAAAACAAGTCAGTAGAAGGTTCATCTCCGCCCATGTTGAAGTTTGTCATGTGCGTAGGTGGTGTGTAGATTTTGTCAGTAGGAATACTTGGGATGCCATCATCGTCAGAATCGTCGTTCACCATTTCATCAAACTCTAACTCGTTATCTTCTTCTTCATCATCATCAACTGCATCTACCTCATCTTGTTCATTCTCCAAAGGATCAACCTCCTGTGTCACCGGAGGCTCTACCTCCTGTGTCACCGGAGGCTCTTGAAGCACTATGTACAACTCAATAGAGTCGTTTCCATAATAGACATGGCTGGAAATCATGTTCTAGAGATCCTCGTCATCTTGAACTTCAACCTTATAAAAAATTACTTGGTTGTTTCCAAAGAAAACTGGACTCTGATAAAATATCTGGGATACCGGGCCTCGTTCAAGTTTGGCCTCCAATCTTTTCTTAAAGTACGAGAAATTTGCTTTCCCGTTTAAGAGAAATCGAACGTTGTCGGTGTTTCTAAACAAAAACCCAACTGTGGGACAAATGTATGTCTCACCGTTGAAATGTGCTTTGACAACAAATTGTGGTGAAGAGGCCATTGTGTAGAATTGTTTTAAGGTTTGAAGGTTGGAATGTTTGAGGTTTATTGATTGTATGAAGGTATGAATGCTGGAATGTTTGAAGGTTTGATGACTGATTCGAAGGTTGGCAGATTTTACAGATTATGTGAATGAATGTTATGTTCAACGTAAGGCAAAAAATTTCAATTAAGTAAGGGATGCAACCCCCCAAGGCTGCCAATAATATTACATGCAATAATGAAACCCCATAGCCTGCCACCTATCCTGGCCCTATTCTGCATGCAACAAAGAATGGAATCCCAAAGGCTGTCACGTAGCCTGAGCCTATGCTGTAAGAAGTGACACCTCTTATTCGCCAAATGGGGTGGCGACACCATTCATTTTTGTACTCTTTCGCCAAGTGAGATGGCGCCTCCCTTACTGTCCAATCGTGATACATGCATGGGCTTATGAAGCCACCTAGCCTGCCACCTATCCTGGCCCTATTCTGCACACATAAATGTTTTGTGTAAGACTCCACCCATCAACTCCAATGGCCTTGCATGCAACAAAGAATGGAATCCCAAAGGCTGTCACGTAGCCTGAGCCTATGCTGTAAGAAGTGACACCTCTTATTCGCCAAATGGGGTGGCGACACCATTCATTTTTGTACTCTTTCGCCAAGTGAGATGGCGCCTCCCTTACTGTCCAATCGTGATACATGCATGGGCTTATGAAGCCACCTAGCCTGCCACCTATCCTGGCCCTATTCTGCACACATAAATGTTTTGTGTAAGACTCCACCCATCAACTCCAATGACCTTGCATGCAACAAAGAATGGAATCCCAAAGGCTGTCACGTAGCCTGAGCCTATGCTGTAAGAAGTGACACCTCTTATTCGCCAAATGGGGTGGCGACACCATTCATTTTTGTACTCTTTCGCCAAGTGAGATGGCGCCTCCCTTACTGTCCAATTGTGATACATGCATGGGCTTATGAAGCCACCTAGCCTGCCACCTATCCTGGCCCTATTCTGCACACATAAATGTTTTGTGTAAGACTCCACCCATCAACTCCAATGGCCTTGCATGCAACAAAGAAAGGAATCCCAAAGGCTGTCACGTAGCCTGAGCCAATGCTGTAACAAATGACACCTCTTATTCGCCAAATGGGGTGGCGACACCATTCATTTTTGTACTCTTTCGCCAAGTGAGATGGCGCCTCCCTTACTGTCCAATCGTGATACATGCATGGGCTGCCACCTAGCCTGCAAGAGTGACACCTTACATTTTTTGTAAATGCATGCATGCATATGTGTAACACCCTAAGCATGCAAATGTGACACTTCGCAGGCATGCAAGCACAAGAAACCACTACATCAAACTTATTTGCCTATAAATACATACCTTATGAAACATCTCTCACACCCACACAACTCTCACTCTCTGCTACGAAATATTTCTTAAGTCTATCATACTCTCTATTTCTTCCTAAGTCTTTCATACTCTCAAGCATTATGAACAATGGCTCTTCTAACAATGGGCGATACTCACAGAGGCACAAGGGAAAACATTGTTGCATTTGTAAGTCTCTTCTTTGGTTATACATTTTTCATACTTCAAATAACGTGTTGTTCATCTTAATTAATCTTACACTTGTTTAATTATGATCTCAGGATACAAAAAGATTCAGAATCCGTTCGCACAACTACCTGGCTCCCGACCCATTTATCGTCCCTTATCTGGAATATGCAGGTTTTGGACATGTGATAAAGGTCTCCAACTGCACCATTGACTCAAAATTCATTCTTGCAATGTTGGAGAGGTGGAGACCGGAGACCCATACATTTCACCTACCAATAGGTGAATGTACCATCACTCTCGAGGATGTGTACATGTTACTGG
The DNA here is from genome assembly GCA_948472305.1 of Vicia faba. Classification (NCBI taxonomy): domain Eukaryota; kingdom Viridiplantae; phylum Streptophyta; class Magnoliopsida; order Fabales; family Fabaceae; genus Vicia; species Vicia faba. The sequence goes on along the minus strand of OX451739.1, from coordinate 1,181,826,305 downwards.
GCCTCCCTATCGACGGTAAGGCGGTGAACGGGTCGGTTCAACAACCCAACTCACAGTGTGAAGAACTGTTGGGTAGGGATATGGTAGAAGGTGGTGGAGCAAGAGGGCAGGGAATACTACTCACTTGCCTGAAACGGCATTATGCAAGTATGGAATTAAATGAAAATTCCTCAGAGAATGACCGAGTAGTAAAAGCCAGAACGTATCTTATGATACTTTTTGGTACATTTTTATTTCCCGAAAGTACGGGAAATAGTGTAAATTTCATGTACTTACATTTACTAACAAATTTTGAAAAAACTAGAAAATATAGTTGGGGTTCTGCAGTATTAGCCCACCTGTACAGTTCCTTGTGCAAAAACGCAGTCAAGGAAAAATGTACATTTTATGGGTGCGCATTTTTACTATAAGCCTGGGGTTGGTGGAGGATGGAGTCCTTAAACCCCATCAACAACAACACTTTTGGTTTCCCGTACGCAACAAAGTAAGTCATTAAGTTATAGCATTTATAACTATTCTGCTCTTTCCAAAATATATGCTAAAAATAACATGTTTCTCATTTCCTTTAGGTACTGCGTGAGGGGTATGGATTACGGAAAGAATCCAAGATTCAATGTCGCACTCTACCGGAATCTGTTGGATCACTTAGGCCCAGATGACGTACGTCGTAGCTTTTAACTTTTGTTCATTTTAATTATTTATACATTACTTTTGCGCTAACCTGATTTAAATTTTATCGCAGTTCGTCCGGAGACCATATTTGGGTTTGGGCCATTCTCCAAACCCAGAGGATGCAGCAACTTGGACTGCAAAGACTGCACTCATTCGGTTCAACATTGTGGAGATGCACCACAGCGACCGTGTGAAGATGCAGTTCGGAATGCATCAAGAGATACCAAGTGATCCAACAAATTTGTCCCCCTGGCATCTAAAAAGGGTCGACGCCCAGTGGGGTCTTACCAACTGGAAAGACTTTGCTCCAGAATGGTGTAAAATGTGGCAAAGGCGTCACCGCTACATCTTGTAATCCCCGGTTTTCCTTACTCAAGGTAACATGCGACACACTGATCAATATATGTCGTGGTACAGGTCGGTTAGTAACCCAGAAATGCACGTGTCTCATCCGAGGTACTTGGTTGACCCACGCACACAATGGGCACAACCCTCGATTCCCCATCAACAAACCCAAAATCCATCAACCTCAAACCAACCCCCAAGAAGAAACAGACCAACAAACACACAACCACATTCCCCACCACAACACAACTACAATCAAATGCCGTACTACCAACCACAATCACCACCAAACTACCAATACCCGGATATGCCTCAAACCCAACCACAATACCAACCCCAATACCAGCATATCCACATACCCCAGACACAATTTCAGTCTTCCACATATCCCAATATGGCGCCCTCAACATCCAGCCTTAGCCCTGATATGGGAATGTCAGAAGATTATGACCAAGCCGACCAAACCTACCATCAACCACCATATCACCAAACAACCCAACATCCACAATACCAAACACACCAAGATCCATTTCCTTTCTACCCCCCATACTCAGACGACCAATGCTACCGACCAACCATGGAACCCCACCCACCGCCAACACGACCAAACTTTAAGGGTATGGGTAACCGACTGTACCAGAGCAGATCTTCGAGATACAGAGATCTTACTGATTTTATGGATTCGGATTGCATTGACTTCGCTGGGCCATCGACCTTGCCGCAGCAGGAAACGCGACGGCACCCAGCAAGAGAAAGGCGAGGACGGGGATGCGGAACCGGGGGTCATTACCGGGTTTCGGGGGATCACTGATGTATCTTTTTTTTTCCCAATATTTTTTGTATCCATTTTTTTACTGTTCTTTTAATGTAAAACAGTTGAATGTAATTTTTTTTTTTAAATAAAAAATCCATTTTGTTGATCTCTGTCTAATAGGCAACGCACAGGAAAGAAAATTAAAAAAAATGTTTGCCCTAATTTTGTACATAGGCGCCATCTCACTTGGCTTAGGGCATGCCCTAAGCACTTAGGCGCCAAGTGAGATGGCGCCTCCCTTAAAAAAGGAGGTGCATGCGCCAATTGAGATGGCTCCTCCTTTGTGGAGCCATCTCAAACATGGTTATTTGCGTAATTTTTTCCGAAACCCGGTTATTTACGAAATATTTTTTTAATACATGGTTATTAATTAAAAAAATTCGGCCTTTGATGTAGGGTCACGTTGAACCAGACGTCTACCAATGGGAAAGAGAATTCATTTTCCTCTAAACAAACGCCGTTAAAGATCAAGTACAACAACTTGAATCAAGGGCTATGACCCACTTGACATGGCAAGCTTGATTCTCGTGGAAAGACATCCACCAATACAAGTTTCTCTAATCAAAGATGTTGACTGAAGTTCAACCTCTAACATTTTCTTGTGTTTACCCCGCGAGATCCTTGAAAACATGCATCCACATATCATGCATCGTATCATGACAGGTTTCCCCTTTTCAGGTCTCCTTATTTTCCTACTATTTATTTCAGTAGAGATGGCTCTAGAGAGGACTGTCAAAGATATCCAGGCTCAAAATGCTCAGCTTCAAGAAATGTTCTTGAACCTATCCAAGGGGCAGGAAAAAGTGAAAGCTCTCCTCACAAGGGGCATGGTTACAGGGAACCCAGGCGGCGTCAGGAATGATCAGTTGGAAGGGCTACAGATTAAGATGGCAACAATGAGAATTCAGATGATGGGACAACTGGTGGGCCAGATGGCTCTCATTCAAAACCTGGCTCAAGGACAAGAGGAGCTAAAGGTCCTCATCAACAAACTGCATCAAGATGGATGTAACCAAGTGGTACAAACAACTAGGGTTGAGGATCAAGTCACCATTCAGCTTCCTTTGAGACAAGAAGCCAAGGGAAAGTCTCCCCAGCTTGCTTCAGGATCACAAGCCCAACTACAACCTCACCAACATCAACGGGGTAATCGGCGTAAGCAAAATACATCTAGAAGGCGCTTCATTGAGATTAATATGCCATTATCACAAGTACTGGAACGCTTGTTGGAGGTCAATCTGATTGTATTAAAGGATCCTCTTCATAATCCCAATACCTCTGCTCCTAGCTATCATCCTAATGCATTCTGTGCATACCACTCTTATAGTCCTAGACATGACACCGACGATTGTTGGGCTTTGAAAAACAAGACCCAAGACTTGATTGACAGAGGAGTGCTGGAATTCACACAGGATGGCCAGATGAAGATCTTCCACTGAGGGTTCTCCACCCGAAATGACAAGTTCAAACTAAGAGGCTTTCGTTTCATTTGAATTTTCAAGTTGTAATTTCTTTTGTTATTCAAACAATTATCTGTTGATGTCAAACTCTATTTCATTAATGCATTGCATATGTTTGTCTTGAATTCATCCATTCATTTTCACTATTCTTGAACTATGCTTTCTACTTTTTTGATGACATTTAAACTCTCGCTAAAAGTTACAAGCCTTTAGAGGGAGGATGACGAAAATAATGCTATAATCTCATACAGTATGCTTTTGGACAGACCTTGCTGACGATGTACGAGCGTTTCTTTCAAATCCTAAACACTGGAGTTATAAGGAATATAATCCCTAGTCAACCCCTTCGAGCCAAAGAAGTAGAAGATTCCTGTTTTAAACACAAATTGAAACCTTTAATCAAACCTGGGGTTGGGTAGTCTCTCAGTTAATTCCAATGCGTGTTAAAGTCGCAAACTCTCATCCTGTAGTACGACGAATGACATCAAAATTTCCTTTGGAACCAAAAGACAGTGATGGTCCCTTATCTCATAGGCAGTCATTATCTATAAAAAAAAAGAGCCCACTGAGCCAAAACCTACAAAGGAGGCTTAAGAAAGCTGGGGCATCCCGCTGACTGTAAATCTCAAAAAAAAAAAGGGAACAGTCAGGCAAAAATTAGGGATAACAAATAAAAAAAAAGAGGTTACTACAAATCCTCAACAACATGAAAAATGTTGCAAAAATGACTGCCTTCCAACAAATTCAACTTGTGTGGACCATCACCAAAAACGTCGTTTCCAGACTCATTTGGAGTTCAAATGCATAATTAATTGAGTTTAGGATTGAAGAACATCACGAAGAGCGGGTGGGTACAAATATAATTTTAGCCTTTATCCTTTGTTTCTTAAACCGTGAACCAAGCCACGTTACAACCCTTCAAAAGTCCTAATTGAAGCATGGGTTAGTTCGAAAGCATACTGTTACAAAAGGTATCCTGACTCCTGTAAGGCTTTGCTCTAAATCTTGTGTTGAATTTGTCTTATAAAAGTTTTCTGCTAAAAAATGCATTTTTCAAAATTTCAAGACAAGCATAAACTTCGCATTATTTGAATATCATCATTTGCATATGGATATTTGTTTGACAGCAAAGAAAGTCACACAGTGAATGTTCCGATGAAAGAAATCTCTCTTAGTGAACAAAATCACTTCAAGTGGAATGACACTTCCGCTGCAAAAATTTCCTATCAACAAAAAGGGGACTTGGTATAGCATTGTCCAGTAAACCTGGGGCAATCCAGTCAAGATTTCAACAAATCTCTCAAGATCCAGTAAACCTGGGGCAGTCCAGTCAAGATTTCAAGAAATCTCTCAATTGCAGAGTAACCAGGGGCGAGTCTCCGTCACCATCACTTGGGGCATTGAACGTCAATCTCATCAAAGGGTTACGTACAATCCAAATTTCCTGGCAGCGCCACAAACACTTGATACTAGGGGCAATGACGAATCTCTCCAAAATATTTTTGAAAAGAATTTCAAGAATCCTCGAGAAGTTCATCGGTCATGGGTTTATTTCCCCAACACTTGTCAAGGATTTATTCTCCAAAATAAATTACATTTCAATAACATTCATAACATATGTAGATTGATCGGCAGATAAAGGTTCATTACCTTTTGGAGTAGCAGTCGTCAAAGATTCCTTCATCATTCGGTTGAGTCAAAGTTAATCAAAGACCTTCTCTGTTTCATACAGATTGACACTAAGATCTCCATGATTCTTATTCCAGTGGAAGATATTTCGGGTTTTGCAGTTTCAGATAAATCTCTCAACGATTTGTTCTGATTTGCTTCCAGATTTTTCACTATCAGAGACGAAGAATCCAACTCTTTTCTCCATCACCAGTTTGGGATTTATTTTCCCCTGCGAGAGGTCATCTTGAAAAACATTACACATTCGTGCATCAGGACATCATACAATGCAAGCTCATTTATTTTGAGAACGTCTTTGTTTGATATATGTCATGCTACTAACCTTTATCTTTCAGGAAGAATGCAATCAAATTCTCACAAAATTCAAGTTATAAAGCCCGAGTACGACTGGATAGTATCTTGATCTCTACAGCATATTGTGAAGCCCGAATCACGACCGGATAACAGTACCAGTTTACCGCGAAGCCTGGATTACGACTAGATGGCAGCCAAGAATACTACGAAGCCTGGATTCGACCAGATAATGATATGATACATCGTGAAGCCTGGACCACGACCAGATAGTAGTGCATCCAACTTTCATCTTCAATAGAGATGATTTCTCAATAGAATAACGGACGATCGAGGTTCCCAAAATTCAACAGAGATGATTTCTCAACAGAATAACGGACGATCGAGGTTCCCAAAATTCAATGGAGATGATGCTCCAGCAGAATAACGGACAATTGAAGCTCCTAAAATACTATTTATCGCCTGAATGAAGATTCTCATTCTTACTTCCTCAGAAGATTGGCATACTCCCAAGCTCTTGATACCCTTAACTGAATGAAGATTCTCATCCTTAAAACCTCAGTAGATTGGTATACTCCCAACCTCCTAACCCAAACGCCTGAATGAAGATTCTCATTCTTGCTTCCCCAGTAGATTGGCATACTCCCAAGCTCCTGATACCCTTAACAGAATGAAGATTCTCATCCTTAAAACCTCAGAAGATTGGTATACTCCCAAGCTCCTGATACCTGCCTGAATGAAGATTCTCATTCTTGCTTCCCCAGTAGATTGGCATACTCCCAAGCTCCTGATACCCTTAACAAAATGAAGATTCTAATCCTTAAAATCTCAGAAGATTGGTATACTCCCAAGCTCCTGATACCCGCCTGAATGAAGATTCTCATTCTTGCTTCCCCGGTAGATTGGCATACTCCCAAGCTCCTGATACCCTTAACAGAATGAAGATTCTCATCCTTAAAACCTCAGAAGATTGGTATACTCCCAAGCTCCTGATACCCGTAACAGAATGAAGATTTTCATCCTTAAAACCTCAGAAGATTGGTATACTCCCAAGCTCCTGATACCCGTAACAGAATGAATATTCTCATCCTTAAAACCTCAGAAGATTGGTATACTCCCAAGCTCCCGATACCCTTAACTGACTAAAGATTCTCATCCTTAAAACCTCAGAAGATTGGTATACTCCCAACCTCCTAACCCAACAGAATGAAGATTCTCATTCTCAAAGTGGCATACAACCTGGAATTCCTGATATTCCCAACGGAATGAAGATTCTCATTCTCAAAGTGGCATACGACCTAAACCCCTAAACTTCTTCCGAACAGGAATAAACTTTTCCCCAGAGTCCTGAGCATACTCTCCAGCAGGATAGCTACTCCGCAACAGTATAGCTATTCCCCACAGAGTTTTTACTCCCCAACAAAATCAAGATTCTCATCCCTGATTCTCCAGTGAAGTTGACCAGAACCTTCTTTACTCTCAACATAAATTTGTCAGAGTTTTTAATCCCCTGCAGATCGAAGATTCTCGTTCTTGACTCCTCAACACAAATTCCCCTAACATAATGAAGATGCTCATTCTCAGTTTCCCCATGGAGCTTTCAGATATTCCCCAGCGGAGTTCTCCTCAAACAACGAAACAGGAATCCCCAGTAGATTGGCATACAACCTAAACTTCTGATTTCCCCAGCAGTATAGCTTCTCCCCAGAGGTTGTCAAAAAGCTTGAAGACACACATACTCTTCAACAGTGGTCCAGGATTTATTTTCCCCGACAGAGGTCAAAGATTTTATTATCTCCAGCTATCCAGGATTTACCTTCCCCAGCAAGACAGCTCATCGGCTTACATGCGCATACATTGCATTCACATATCATAAACATTGATAAAACACATATATTGCATCATACATTTCATGCAACATAACTTTGTGTTTCAGCTAATATTTTACCCTTTTCAGGATAAGATTAGCCAGCTTCGACTTCAGAATCATGAAAACAGTTTACGGATGCTTCCCAACATGGATGTTAATCTATCGCTTGTTCAGATTCAACAATTGAAAACAGTTTACGGATGCTTCCCAACATGGATGTTAATCTATTGCTTGTTCAACTCCAGAATCATGAAAACAGTTTACGGATGCTTCCCAACATGGATGTTAATCTATCGCTTGTTCAGATTCAAATTTTGAAAACAGTTTACGGATGCTCCCCAACATGGATGTTAATCTATCGCTTGTTCAGATTCAGCTCATTGAAAACAGTTTACGGATGCTTCCCAACATGGATGTTAATCTATTGCTTGTTCAACTTCAAGGATTATGAAAACAGTTTACGGGTGCTTCCAAACATGGATGTCAATCTATCACTTGTTCAGATTCAATTTTTGAAAACAATTTATGGATGCTTCCAAACATGGATGCTAATCTATCGCTTGTTCAGATTCAGCTCATGAAAACAGTTTACGGATGCTTCACAACATGGATGTTAATCTATCGCTTGTTCAGATTCAACTTTTGAAAACAGTTTACGGATGCTTCCTGTTGTACCCCAAAATTTGCCCTCCCATATTCTTCAAGATTTGGCAAGATCATGGTTCAAAATCTCTCAAGGGTTGCACAGTCCAATTGCCCCCTAACACAGTCAAAACTAGGGTTTTGGTTCTGACAAAGAAGTTGAGGTTTCCAAGGGTCCAATCAAGTCCCACATGCCTATATACATTGTCAAGCAACCATATGTCAAGTTTCAAGACTCACAGCATCAAATTGCACAGTCAAAAACCCTAAATGCTTCACAGTCAACTGCAGGGGCAAAATGGTCATTTGACAGTCAAAAGTCAAAAATTTTGGTCAACATATTATTTTGAAGCCACAAACATCATTTGATTAATTTTTTATCATGATTCTCAAAGCATGGCTCAAAAAGTCTCAAGATGCAAAAGTTTCTATTTTTGGACAGCTGAAAAGTCAACTGCAAATTGACCAAGGCATAACTTCTTCATGGTTTATCAGAAAAATTCCATCCAAAGCTCATTTTTAAGAGAATGAGATTTCCTACAACTCATCTTCACACTACAAGTCTAAGAAACGCTCTCACAAAAAGTTATCAACTTCAACATTATAGGTCATTTTCAAAAGTCAACAAAAAGGCACTTTAAGTCAAAGACCATAACTTGAGATTGGTAAATCAAAATGACATGGGACCAAAGGCATTGGTTAGAGGACTTCAAGACCTTTCCAAAATGTCCAAGAACATGGTCATAGCTTCAAAATTGAGCAAGATATGTATTGGAGAAGTTGGGAAATTTTTGGGAATTTTGAAAAGTCAACTTTGCCTAAAACACTTCAAAATTGCTAATGGGCCTCAAATTCTTCCTTGAATCATTACCCAAAGCCTATGCACGACCCATTGAGCTTAAAGGGATTTATTTTCTTATTTTTAATTAATTAATTGAATTTTTATTCTTATTAATTCATTTAATTAAATTTAATTATGAGAAAATATCAAATAATGCTTGGTCAAATCTTTTTATGCAGAAAAAACACTCATTATATGCTAAAGATTTCGTGCATCATCTCAAGGGGACAAAATCTTCCTAAATTGGCAAAGTTTCATTGAAAAAAGATTGGAAAATATATGATTGGCAATCAAAGATTCAAGTCATCAATTCATGGACATATGGGCTTGTTTTTGACCTAGAATGCTTCACATACATATGCATAAGGAAACCTAATTCAGGGACACGAAAAAGCTGCTCACAAACATAGAACAAAGTTGCAACTTTTCATCAAAAATTTGAAAACTGATTTCGTATTTGCAGGATCATTCAAGGCCTAAAACCTATTCCAACACCTTGCTGACATTGCTGGGAAGCTATAGCAACCAAGAACAAGCTTCCACGTCCAAGGAAACGGTAGAACAGAATCGTGTTATTCACAAAAAAATTCATAATCGAATTCTGCATTCTATGCATCATTGTTATATTTTGATTGTTGATTTACACTAATAATGATCTTCTGAAGCTTTTGGTAACATTTAATTGGACTAACACTGCCTGTAGCCAAATCCACCATTGATGAAACCTAGGGTTTCAGAAGCTTCAAAATAGGGCTTCTCATATAGGGTAAAATTAGACCATCAAACCTGTATGGACACATTCGTGGCAACAAGACGAATCCAATGATGCCCTCGCGCCCTTTTTATATTTATTCCTCTTCTAATCGCTATTTTTACAGTTTCCATTTAGTGGGGGTTTAAAACCCCCGCTACTTGTTCATGTTGCAGGTACAAAGGTGAAGAAGAAGCTGAGGTGTTTGAGCGTGATAGGAGCGTTCAAACTTTGGCGCAGTTTTTTTTAATATTTCAGCATAATGGACATATTTTACATATTATGTTTCTTTATTATATTATATACAAACGAACGCAATAGATCAACTGGCAAGGGACGTGTACTGCAGGCATTGGGACCTGGGTTCGATTCCCAGGTCCCCCCATTTAATCCATGATTTTTGTTATAACATGTTCCTATGCAGCGTTCAACCAAAGGCTTACCATACACGCCCATGCTTAGGCCTGCCAAGTGGACATGATGATTGATCCAAGGGCCACGTAACGAATTCCAGGGTGTACCCCAGTCAACCACGCGCACTCAAGCTGGAAAGGTCAAACAGGCTTTGTGTTCATGGGCCAAATTTGCTTCAAACAAACCTCCATCTGGGCCTGAAAACCCCCCTTGGTTTGTATATTTTTCAATTCTATTTTCTTTTCTTTTTCTAATTCTCCTAATTATTTTTATTTAATTCACTTAAAATAATTTTCTTTTCATAATATAAAAAACAGAAAAATGTAAAATATGTTTAATTATTATTAATTTCACCATTTAAATATTTTTGTAAATAAATTTTAATAATTAATTTAGTTAATTTAGGTTTTAAACTTTAATCCTTTTCTTAATAAATAAAAAATATTTAGACTTAGGTTTTTTTTTTGACATTTTTCATCCTTTTCTTAATTAATCATTTGTCTCATTATTTATTATTATAATTACTATTTATTTTTGTAAATAAACATGTATATTAATTAATTAGTAAATTAGAGTAACTTTAATATTTCTTTTATTAATAATTAAAATATTTAGAACTAGGGTTTCCTTCTAATTTTAATTCTTTTCTTATTTTCATTAAATACCAAAAACATAAAAACATTTTCTTTTCCTTCTTTTCTTTAATTAAATAATTAATTAGCTTTTTAATTCAATTTAATTTCAAAAGGGTCAAAACCCTCGGACGTTCAATTTCTTTTCGCGCATTTATTTTCTTTTTAATATTATGTAATTGCTCAAGGATTGTAATAGTAATTAGGTCTTTTTACTTTCCGCATTTTATCAAACGGGTCTTTGTACTTTGGCGATGTATAGACCCGCGCCTTGTAATAGCATAGTTTTATCTTTCCGCATTTAAATTTCCGCACTCTTAAATTCTAAATTGCATGAAAGAATGTATGGCTAATTAAAAACAAGCGTAGCTCACAATACCATGATCAAAGATAACATAAACTGAAAATAACACACAAATTCACACACCACTTCTAGGGTACGCCTCACCTGTTGCCTTACCTTCGAAACGTGGTCGTCGAGTATAGGACGTTTTAGTAAGTCCTTATGTCCATGATCCAGTTGCCTCGAAACGGTTGCCTCGGATTAAAAAAGGATCAAGGGCATACGGGTAGCTTCTAAGGTGTCCTATTGTTGCTCTGGTGACCACACTGTCCCTACAAACAAATTGACCCGAACACCTCCAACGGTGGTGCTACCTACCTCTCAATGGTGGGATGGCACTACCTTAAGGACATTTACACAGCCTAATTCCTTAGGGTAGGTGGATGACTCGTAGATACTTGCTCTATTCAAAAACAAACAAAACCTTTTCACACCGACACTTTCAAAAGACTTTCAAAACAATTTTTTCAAACACTCTTGAGGACAGATACAAGAGTTATTCAGAAAATTTTCAAAGAAACTTTTGCAAAACCCACTCACAATTGAAAAGCAAACATTTTGAAAACATAAGAGCAAGTATCTAAGAGCCCATGGATAACCATGGATAGAAAGGGTGCTAACACCTTCCCTTTCTATAAATCTACCTCCCGAACCGAGAGACAATCTCATAAGGAATTTTGCTGTGCTTTTGTCCTGTCCATGTTGGAGAAAATAAAAGACGGTGGCGACTCTTGCTTCCGCGACATTTCGTGAACCAGCGTTAAACAGTCAGTTCTAAATCCACCGATCACAGAACTGGCGACTCTGCTGGGGATTTTATAAAAGTGAGGTGTACCTTAGGATTAGATCATACTTATGTTTTCAATTACTTGCTTTGATTGCTTTTATATTTGTGGGCATTGCATCGGAGTTTCATAGATCCTAACCCGGATCTGGGGAATACCCTTTTAGGTAGCATAAGCTGTGAGGGACCTGTCCGGCGTAGACCGACACGGGTGAAGCAGTGGCTACATTGGTGTGACACCTTGGTCTGTACCGATATCCCTTGTGTTGCAACGAGGAGAATATGGGTCTTCTGAGGGGTCGTTAAGCACCAACCGACCTTAGAACCCTAAATTGACCCAACCTGGCCATAGAACAGTAGCAGTATGCTACACCCATTGAGGCTAAACTCTCGCGATGGTTTTGGCCGCAAGAAAAGACTGCGGCGCTGGAGTTATGACCGATTAAGGGTAGTCAGTGATATTGGGATCCTCTAGAACCCGGTTACTTTTGATAGGACAGGTCTTAACCAACGAAACTGAAAGAGGGTAGTACCTAAACTTCATGCTGGCCTAAACTCTAAGGGCTCTGTGTGTGACTTGTGTGCCTTCATACCTGAACTACTTGCATACTTGTTATCTAACAACATGAGTTCCTTGCAGGTTTTGTTTACAGTCCTTAATTGGGACTCATTACAGGGCCTACTTACATCACTCCATGCATAGCATAACATCATACCATCATACCATTGCATTTATCCTGCATAAGGACTAACCCATTTCAAGGATCTCAAGGGTCTGCGATGCAGGTCATGATGAACCAACTGTCTAGCAAGGGGCAAAGGGGATTTATTTTCCTCTAGCCAAGGTTAATGACTTGAGTCAGGGGCTATGACCCACGGGATATGGTGAGCCTTTGACCCTTGAAGAAGGACTCTCAACAACATGAAGTTCCTTTAATCAAGCTACCGGATTCAAATTCTAACAATTTTTTCTTGTTTACCCCACGAGATCCTTGGAAACATCGCATACATATACATATCATTGCATTACAGGTACCCTTTTTATAGGCCACTTACCTTCTTCGATGTTTATTTCAGCAATCATCATGAATCCTGAACTTACCAACGAACAAGCTATCAAGGCCCTCCAGGCCCAGAATGCCCAGTTCCAGGAGTTAGTCATGAGCTTAGCCCAGGGTCAACAGGAATTGAAGACTCTACTGTTGAAGAAGAAGAAGAAGAGGACTGTCTTGTTCAACCCTAGACGCAGATCTGGGAATGGATCACAAAGTGAGGCTGAGCTGAATACCCCATCTATAGGGAAAAACAGTCTACAAGAGGAAAGGGTTCCTAGTCCCGTGATCTCCGACAACGAGACAAATTATAATGATGAACAGTACCCTCCTGCTGAGGATAAGTACAAACAGCTGGAAGACCGTTTGATCGCCATGTAAATACAGAAGGTTCCCTGCCTGGACTTCGAAGATCTAGGTCTGTCTTCTGGGGTGGTGATCCCTCACAAGTTCAAGGCACCTGCCTTCGCAAATTACGACGGGGCTTCTTGTCCTAAGCTGCATCTCAGATCATATGTAAGGAAGATCCAACCTTATACTATAGATAAGAATCTATGGATCCATTTCTTCCAGGATAGTCTTTCAGGGACTCAACTCGAATGGTTCTATCAGCTGGATGGAACCAACATTCGTAACTGGGAGGACTTGGCTACTGCGTTCTATAAGCAGTATCAGTACAATTCCGACCTCGCTCCTACTCGTACCCAACTCCAGGGTATGTCTCTAGGGACGGGTGAAGGTTTTAAGGAGTACGCTCAAAAGTGGAGAGACCTTGCTGGAAGGGTGCAGCCACCTCTGACTGACCATGAGCTCGTTGATATGTTCCTAGGGACCCTGACTGGTCCATTCTTTAACCATCTGATTGGGAATTCTTCTGCTGGGTTTACAGATCTGATCTTGACTGGGGAAAGAATTGAAGCTGGCATCAAGAGTGGGAAGATTCAAGAAGCCACACATTCTGATGCTCATAAAAAGCCTTATCATGGAAAAAAGGAGTCCAACGCTGTGCATGGTAAAAAGAGCCGTCATGATCAACATGTAGGGACAACCCAGATATCGAATCCTATGCCTGCTCAGTAAAGACAGGGGCAGCAACGCAAAGAGGTCACACCCAAAAGACAGTTCACTAAGATCAACATGTCATTGGATCAAGCGCTACATCAATTGTTGAAGGCAGGGCTGATTACCTTAAGGGCTCCTCTTCGGAATCCAAACACTTATGCTCCTAACTATCATCCCAATGAAAGGTGCGCATACCATTCTGATAGCCCGGGGCATACTACGGACAACTGTTGGGCTCTGAAGAATAAGGTCCAAGACATGATTGATGCTAAGGAAATCCAGTTTAAAGCACCAGAGACTCCAAACATAATCACTGCTCCTTTGCCAAATCATTGAAGGCTCTTGTTGTATTTGAAATTTCGAGTTGTGTTTTTCTTTGCTTATACAAACAATTAATGTCATAGCAAACTCTTTTATTCCATTAATGCATTGCATATGTATGTTCTGAATCAATATATTTGTATTCACTATATTCAAACTGCTTTCATTTTTTTTGTGATGTTCAAACTCTCGATTAATAATTCTAAGCCTTTTGAGGGAGGATGACAAAAACGATACCACGATCTTTACAGTATGCTTTTGGACAGACCCCGCTGATGAGGTACAGGCATTGTTTCAAATCCTAAACACTGGAGTTATAAGGAAGATAATCCCTCGTCAACCCCTTTGAGCCAAAGAAGTTGGAGTTTTTCTTTTCGAAAATTAAAATCCTTAATCATAACCTGGGGCATGGTAGTTCTCTCAGTTAATCCAAGTGCACAACGAATGGCATCAAATGAGTCATTCCAAAGCAAAAGATAGTAATGGTTCCGAATAATCATAAAGACAGGCAGTCATTATCTCTCAGAAATAAAAACCCAATAAGTCAAAACCTATGAAGGAGACTTACAAAACTGGGGCATCCCGCTGACTGTAATTCCAAAAGAAACAGTTCAGGCAAAAGTTAGGGATTAAAGCGTAATACTATGTCTCATTGGATCACTTTGCATCCAGAATCCGGTATCAACATCAGGTTCAGACGACATCGATCAATCAACTTCATTTTCAACTGAGCAGCCAAGTGATGAGACGCTCGAAGACATAAAGGCGATAGCAGAGTTGGAACCCAGTGGGATTATTCTTTTCACACAGCTGTTTTGTTTTCTTTGTACAAACTGTATAAACTCTGTTTGTTCGGCGGCGTTCCCTTACTAGGACGTCAACCTCTTGTACATAAACGCCTATTTACAGGCAAATTCAAAAAAATCAATACAAATTCACTTTTCAAATCAATTTCCAATTGTTTTCCTTTTCCGTTTTGTTTTGCGAAGAACGTCCAATGTTCAATTGTGATATATGCATTTGACACTAATTGCTAACTCATAAATATTTGCATGCAAAATAAAGGATTAATTACAGGTAACATCAGAAATAGGGGCAATAATGAGTGGTCTAAGCGATCTAATTGCTCTGTCCACCAAGGTACCACGGTAGGTTCTGCTGAAAAACATAACCCAGATACCTTCATTCCCCAGTGAAGTCACCAAGATTCAACAATTTACTCCCCAAGCAGTTGGTCTCCCAATCAGCCCTACAAGGCACAGTATCTCCAGCAAGTCAGCAATACTCTCCCCAAGCAGAGTTAATATACTGTCAGCCATAAGGAAGTTGGATTAGCCCCAGAAGATCTCAACATTCCCCAGCGGTATATGGACATTCCTAACAAGCATCCTCGGCAGTCTTGATATAAGATTGTTCCCCGGCAGAATATCGGACACCCAGTGAGCTACTTCCCCAGTACAGTCCAATCTGAAAAGTTTCCCCAGGAAAGTTCAATCCATCTCCCCAGCAGAAAGCTTATCCCCGGTAGATTCTGGAAGCTTACCCCTGCAGAGCACGAACGCGCCCCCCAGCTTTATTCAAAGGTTATTTCCCCACCAGAGCTTATAACTGGGTTATCCTCAGCTAATTACCACGGAAAGATCGTCCTCGGCGAAGTCTTCCTATCCCCAACGGAGTTTATCAAAACTTCCAACAGAGCACAACAATGGTATCCCCAGCGGAGTTATCATCAACATCTCAACAAAGAACCTCTCTTTCCCCACAGAGTTCACTCCCCGCAGAGTAATCTATTCACCAAGTTTATTCACCAACGGAGTCATCTGCTCCTACCGGTATTCTTGCAACCATCACTCCCAGCGGAAACAAAAGCTCTACTCTTCCACAGCAGCCCAAGATTCAACTTCTCGGCACCCGTCAAGGATTTACTTTCCTGGACAAAAAACACATACAGTCATCACATCTTCATACATTATAGCATACATACACGCATCATGAACCTACAATCTCATTTATTCTGAGAACATCACGCATGTCATACATCATGACATCGCATACAACTAACGTTTTGTCTTTTCAGGACAAAAGATCAGTACAAAGATGATCACTATCAACTGTCGTGATTTCAGATCCGATTCCTGTATCCAGCCAGGGTATATCTGTTGACGACTATTTCCGGACTCGATTCCTGTAACTAGCCAGGGTACGTCTGAAGAGTTTGAGGATCTGATTCCTGTATCCAGCCAGGGTGTATCTGTTGACTAATTCCAGACTCGATTCCTGTAACCAGCCAGGGCACGTCTGAAGAGTTTGAGGATCCGATTCCTGTATCCAGCCAGGGTGTATTTGTTGACGACTATTTCCAAACTCGATTCCTGTAACCAGCCAGGGTACGTCTGAAGAGTTTGAGGATCCGATTCCTGTATCCAGCCAGGGTGTATCTGTTGACGACTATTTCCGGACTCGATTCCTGTAACCAGCCAGGGTACGTCTGAAGAGTTTGAGGGTTCGATTCCTGTATCCAGCCAGGGTGTATCTGTTGACGACTATTTCCAGACTCGATTCCTGTAACCAGCCAGGGTACGTCTGAAGAGTTTGAGGATCCGATTCCTGTATCCAGCCAGGGTGTATCTGTTGACGACTATTTCCGGACTCGATTCCTGTAACCAGCCAGGGTACGTCTGAAGAGTTTGAGGATCCGATTCCTGTATCCAGCCAGGGTGTATCTGTTAACGACTATTTCCGGACTCGATTCCTGTAACCATCCAGGGTACGTCTGAAGAGTTTGAAGATCTGATTCCTGTATCTTGCCAGGGTGTATCTGTTGACGACTATTTCCAGACTCGATTCCTGTAACCAGCCAGGGTACGTCTGAAGAGTTTGAAGATCCGATTCCTGTATCTTGCCAGGGTGTATCTGTTGACGACTATTTCCGGACTCGATTCCTGTAACCAGCCAGGGTACGTCTGAAGAGTTTGAGGATTCGATTCCTGTATCCAGCCAGGGTGTATCTGTTGACGACTATTTCCAGACTCGATTCCTGTAACCAGCCAGGGTACGTCTAAAGAGTTTGAAGATCCGATTCCTGTATCCAGCCAGGGTGTATCTGTTGACGACTATTTCCAGATTCGATTCTTGTATCTAGCCAGGGCACATCTGTGGGTAACCAATTGTAGACTCGATTCCTGTATCCGGCCAGGGCACATCTACATAAAGGGTTTAAAGATTCGATACTTGTATCCAGCCAGGGCACATCTACACGAAGAGTTTGAAGATCAACCCCTGTAACAGGCCAGGTAACTATTTTTCTTTCTCAGGTACTCAAGTTCTCGCTAAGGAATCTCTTACGCGATCGACAACCTCCCAATGGCATTTATAAGCCCATCTCCACATACCAACAGTCTCCAAATGGCATCTATAAGCCCATTCCCGACAAGATTCTGTTACAGCTCCAGATGGCATCTATAAGCCCATCCTCCTATCTACCACCTTTCCAAATGGCATCTATAAGCCCATTCCCTCTATCACACTGCTGATACTCTATTATGTGAGTGCAAATTTCTGGGCACTCTAGTGTTCAATCATCTTCCACCTTCGATTTACGAAAGGCACGCCAGCCAATCTACATCCTCAGGTCTAAGAAGATTGAACAGGGGAAACTGTTGTACCCCAAAATTTGCCCTCCCATATTCTTCAAGATTTGGCAAGATCATGGTTCAAAATCTCTCAAGGGTTGCACAGTCCAATTGCCCCCTAACACAGTCAAAACTAGGGTTTTGGTTATGACAAAGAAGTTGAGGTTTCCAAGGGTCCAATCAAGTCCCACATGCCTATATACATTGTCAAGCAACCATATGTCAAGTTTCAAGACTCACAGCATCAAATTGCACAGTCAAAAACCCTAAATGCTTCACAGTCAACTGCAGGGGGAAAATGGTCATTTGACAGTCAAAAGTCAAAAATTTTGGTCAACATCTTATTTTGAAGCCACAAACATCATTTGATCAATTTTTGATCATGATTCTCAAAGCATGGCTCAAAAAGTCTCAAGATGCAAAAGTTTCTATTTTTGGACAGCTGAAAAGTCAACTGCAAATTGACCAAGGCATAACTTCTTCATGGTTTATCAGAAAAATTCCATCCAAATCTCATTTTGAATAGAATGACATTTCCTACAACTCATCTTCACACTCCAAGTCCAAGAAATGCTCTCACAAAAAGTTATCAATTTCAACATTATAGGTCATTTTCAAAAGTCAACAAAAAGGCACTTTAAGTCAAAGACCATAACTTGAGATTGGTAAATCAAAATGACATGGGACCAAAGGCATTGGTTAGAGCAAGATATGCATTGGAGAAGTTGGGAAATTTTTGGGAATTTTGAAAAGTCAACTTTGCCTAAAACACTTCAAAATTGCTAATGGGCCTCAAATTCTTCCTTGAATCATTACCAAAAGCCTATGCACGACCCATTGAGCTTAAAGGGATTTATTTTCTTATTTTTAATTAATTAATTGAATTTTTATTCTTATTAATTCATTTAATTAAATTTAATTATGAGAAAATATCAAATAATGCTTGGTCAAATCTTTTTATGCAGCAAAAACACTCATTATATGCTAAAGATTTCGTGCATCATCTCAAGGGGACAAAATCTTCCTAAATTGGCAAAGTTTCATTGAAAAAAGATTGGAAAATATATGATTGGCAATCAAAGATTCAAGTCATCAATTCATGGACATATGGGCTTGTTTTTGACCTAGAATGCTTCACATACATATGCATAAGGAAACCTAATTCAGGGACACGAAAAAGCTGCTCACAAACATAGAACAAAGTTGCAACTTTTCATCAAAAATTTGAAAACTGATTTCGTATTTGCAGGATCATTCAAGGCCTAAAACCTATTCCAACACCTTGCTGACATTGCTGGGAAGCTATAGAAACCAAGAACAAGCTTCCACGTCCAAGGAAACGGTAGAACAGAATCGTGTTATTCACAAAAAATTTCATAATCGAATTCTGCATTCTATGCATCATTGTTATATTTTGATTGTTGATTTACACTAATAATGATCTTCTGAAGCTTTTGGTAACATTTAATTGGACTAACACTGCCTGTAGCCAAATCCACCATTGATGAAACCTAGGGTTTCAGAAGCTTCAAAATAGGGCTTCTCATATAGGGTAAAATTAGACCACCAAACCTGTATGGACACATTCGTGGCAACAAGACGAATCCAATGATGCCCTCGCGCCCTTTTTATATTTATTCCTCTTCTAATCGCTATTTTTACAGTTTCCATTTAGTGGTGGTTTAAAACCCCCGCTACTTGTTCATGTTGCAGGTACAAAGGTGAAGAAGAAGCTGAGGTGTTTGAGCGTGATAGGAGCGTTCAAACTTTGGCGCGGTTTTTTTTTAATATTTCAGCATAATGGACATATTTTACATATTATGTTTCTTTATTATATTATATACAAACGAACGCAATAGATCAACTGGCAAGGGACGTGTACTGCAGACATTGGGACCTGGGTTCGATTCCCAGGTCCCCCCATTTAATCCATGATTTTTGTTATATCATGTTCCTATACAGCGTTCAACCAAAGGCTTACCATACACGCCCATGCTTAGGCCTGCCAAGTGGACATGATGATTGATCCAAGGGCCACTGAACGAATTCCAGGGTGTACCCCAATCAACCACGCGCACTCAAGCTGGAAAGGTCAAACAGGCTTTGTGTTCATGGGCCAAATTTGCTTCAAACAAACCTCCATCTGGGCCTGAAAACCCCCCTTGGTTTGTATATTTTTCAATTCTATTTTCTTTTCTTTTTCTAATTCTCCTAATTATTTTTATTTAATTCACTTAAAATAATTTTCTTTTCATAATATAAAAAACAGAAAAATGTAAAATATGTTTAATTATTATTAATTTCACCATTTAAATATTTTTGTAAATAAATTTTAATAATTAATTTAGTTAATTTAGGTTTTAAACTTTAATCCTTTTCTTAATTAATAAAAAATATCTAGACTTAGGGTTTTTTTTGACATTTTTCATCCTTTTCTTAATTAATTATTTGTCTCATTATTTATTATTATAATTACTATTTATTTTTGTAAATAAACATGTATATTAATTAATTAGTAAATTAGAGTAACTTTAATATTTCTTTTATTAATAATTAAAATATTTAGAACTAGGGTTTCCTTCTAATTTTAATTCTTTTCTTATTTTCATTAAATACCAAAAACATAAAAACATTTTCTTTTCCTTCTTTTCTTTAATTAAATAATTAATTATCTTTTTAATTCAATTTAATTTCAAAAGGGTCAAAACCCTCGGACGTTCAATTTCTTTTCGCGCATTTATTTTCTTTTGAATATTATGTAATTGCTCAAGGATTGTAATAGTAATTAGGTCTTTTTACTTTCCGCATTTTATCAAACGGGTCTTTGTACTTTGGCGATGTATAGACCCGCGCCTTGTAATAGCGTAGTTTTATCTTTCCGCATTTAAATTTCCGCACTCTTAAATTCTAAATTGCATGAAAGAATGTATGGCTAATTAAAAACAAGAGTAGCTCACAATACCATGATCAAAGATAACATAAACTGAAAATAACACACAAATTCACACACCACTTCTAGGGTACGCCTCACCTGTTGCCTTACCTTCGAAACATGGTCGTCGAGTATAGGACGTTTTAGTAAGTCCTTATGTCCATGATCCAGTTGCCTCGAAATGGTTGCCTCGGATTAAAAAAGGATCAAAGGCATAATGGTAGCTTCTAAGGTGTCCTACTGTTGCTCTGGTGACCACATTGTCCCTACAAACGAATTGACCCGAACACCTCCAACGGTGGTGCTACCTACCTCTCAATTGTGGGATGGCACTACCTTAAGGACATTTACACAGCCTAATTCCTTAGGGTAGGTGGATGACTCGTAGATACTTTCTCTATTCAAAAACAAACAAAACCTTTTCACACCGACACTTTCAAAAGACTTTCAAAACAATTTTTTCAAACACTCTTGAGGACAGATACAAGAGTTATTCAGAAAATTTTCAAAGAAACTTTTGCAAAACCCACTCATAATTGAAAAGCAAACATTTTGAAAACATAAGAGCACGTATCTAAGAGCCCATGGATAACCATGGATAGAAAGGGTGCTAACACCTTCCCTTTCTATAAATCTACCTCCCGAACCGAGAGACAATCTCATAAGGAATTTTGCTGTGCTTTTGTCCTATCCATGTTGGAGAAAATAAAAGACGGTGGCGACTCTTGCTTCCGTGATATTTCGCGAACCAGTGTTAAACAGTCAGTTCTAAATCCACCGATCACACTTCCCAACATGGATGTCAATCTATCGCTTGTTCAGATTCAGCTCATTGAAAACAGTTTATGGATGCTTCCCAACATGGATGTTAATCTATTGCTTGTTCAACTTCAAGGATCATGAAAACAGTTTACGGGTGCTTCCAAACATGGATGTCAATCTATCGCTTGTTCAGATTCAATTTTTGAAAACAGTTTATGGGTGCTTCCAAACACGGATGTCAACCTATCGCTTGTTCAGATTCGGCTCATTGAAAACAGTTTACGGATGCTCTAAACACGAATGCTAGTCTATTGCTTATTCAAACCCCTAGCTCAGAGACGTTCCAAACATGGATACCTTTCTGATACTCATTCTTTCACCTACAACATAAAGTTCAATAAACATTCTTGGATGGCATCATTAAGTCCATCTCCGACAAGATTCTGTCACATCTCCAAATGGAATCTTTAAGCCCATTCCCTCAAACTATGCTTTGACGAGTGCAAATTTACGGGCACTCTAGGGTCTAATCCTCTTTTACCTTCAGGTCACGAAAGGAAAACTCGCCAATTTAACTCTTCAGGTTCAAGAAGATTGAACAAGGGCAACTGTTGTACCCCAAAATTTGCCCTCCCTTTTTCACAAGAAATCACAACCCTAGGGTTCTTCTCTGATTTTTAAGATTGGCTCAGGAATTGATCAAACAGACTTTTCTTTGGCAACAGATCAAGAACTAGGGTTTTCTCTCGCATTTCTCAGAAGAAACATAATCCTCAGAAATTCAATTAGCTGCTACATGTTTTCACACTTGTTCAAGTTTACTGGTTGTTCTCAAGGTCTGTTCATCTGGGACAAAAAATAGGAGCTGAGACTGTCATTTGGAATATTCAGGTTTTATCTGATCCAGGTTAACCAGATAATGTGCGTCTGTTAAGACATCTGCTTGTTAATGGAATGAAACGTTTTCTTGTTAATGGAATGAGATGCTTGTTTGTTTATTGGAATACAATGCGTATTATGATTAGAATGTTGTTGCAAAGTTATGAGATTGCAAAGTTCTTGGGATTACTTGGAATTTAAGTTATCTGTATTAAAAATATTGGAATGCAATTTCAATTATTTTTATCTGAGAATCTTAAAGGGTTAAGTGAAGATGCAGAGAGAGAGTTGCAAATTATTGACAGTAGAAGAGTTTTACTGAGAAAAGATTTTTCATTCATTCCAAATGTGATTACAAAGGTAAATTATTATGCTTTAAGGTTTTTACAACTTATAGCTATTGAAAAGTAAATTGTTACAATTAATGGAAAAAGTCTATCTAATCTAAGACTAAGCCTCCTAAGCTGCCATTGCTCCCATGCTCAAGGTCTCTTGCTTCCTCTGCTTCCTCTATCATCCAATTGATGCTCACATGAAAAAACAAAGGAAAAGAAGATTAGTACAGTTAATTGAAAAGAATTTTCAAATGAAAAAGAAAGAAAAAAGTCATCATTAAAGTTTACCGTCCGGAATCAGAATGCTATTGTTCATCATGTTTTTATTTTTCTCTTTGAAAATCACAAGAAGATTGCTCTTCTTGGTTCACAAAGAGAAAAGTAAAAATGCAAGTGCAAGCATACCAAAGCAATTGGTTCAAATGCCAACATGGGCCAAACTGAAACATGTTGTACAAAAGCAAGCATACAAAGGCAAATATTTCAGTAGCTAAGGCAAACTGTTATGCAAACATAGCAAGGCGCCAAAACTGTAAAACATGGCATACAAAGTAAACTTGCAGCAAACTAGATGCAAACTGTCCAACATTGCAAGCTAAGCAAACTGTCTAACATTGCAAGCAAAGCAAACTGTACTAAGCAAACTGAGTTACAAGCCAACTAGATGCAAACTGTACAAAGGCAAAAAGTATGCATTGCAGAAAGTATAGCAGGCCAAAAGTAAAGAGCAGGTAATGCAGCGGGAAAACCAATTTACAAGTCAAAGCTTGTCATAAGATATCATCATTTTCAAGAGGCAACTTTTCAGAATATAATAAAAAAAGCAAAAATGCTTGTTTCATGGAGAGAGAAAGAGAGAAAAGGATATCACCTTTTGAAGTGTACAGTTTGGCAAAGCAGGGTTATCACAAGTTGAAAACAAAAAAGCTAAAAAGATATAAAACGATCAAACTGCATAACAGTTTAGGGGAGGAGAAAAAACACTTTGTCAAAAACTCTACAAACTACAAACATGCAGAATAAGCTAGAAACTACAACAAGCCACACTACAACAACCTCAAAACCTGCACAAGCTCCAAGCCTGTCAAACTGCAAGCTTGCCAAGCCTAGCAAAACTGCAAGTTAACCAAACTGCCAACCTGCTATCAAACTGTAAACCTGTTTGGCCAAACTGTGCATAACCAAATCCAAACTATGCACAACCATTAATCAAACCTGTAAGCAAACCAAAAAACAACCAACCTGTATAACTTGCCAAGCTGTAAACCATGCTTAGCCAAACTATAAGCTAACCAAACCTGCAAAAACACAACCAAGTTACAAAAACCTGTAACATTTCCACAAACAAACGACCAAGCCTGCCCAACTGCAGCAAATCACCCAAACTGTGAACCACAAAACATAAAACCTGTTCAAGCTAACCACAAAACATAAAACCTGTACAAGCCAGCCACAAACAACCAAAAGCCTGCTATCAAAAACAGCACAACAGTTTCTCAACAAACTGCAAACTGCCCAACAAAACTTCCATAACCTGTTAACCAACTACAAACCAGCAGGCTAAACTGTTATCAAAATGGCCAAACTGTTATCAAAATAGCCAAACTCATCAAGTTACACAAATCAAACTTGCAGTTTCACAACAAAACTGTAACAATCGCAAAACTATACACAAGTTTCAGAACCAACATTCAACATTCAAGAAGATAGAAGAAGAGAGTTTTCAGAAGCAACCAACAACAAAGTTTCAGAATTGTATCCATCATCAACAACAAAACATCAACAAGAAAGTTTCAGAAAGAACTCATCATCAACAGAAAAAAAACAAACTCAGTTCAAATCATCAACAAATCCATCAACAAAAAAAGGTCTCTGAAAGAACTCATCATCAACATTCAAAGAGAAAAGGAAAAAGATACCAAAAGCAAGCACGGTCATCATTTCCACTCCTTGTGCCTCTAGCCACCGAGGAGCACCGTCTCACCCTCCATCTCTCTTGTCCAAAGAAAACCCCAAGGTACATTTCTTCACTTCAAATAAGCCATGAAAAATAAATAAGCTCAAAACTGTAAAAATCACATAAACAACAAACTGTAAAACTCAGAATAAAACGTACCATTTTAGAACAAGGCCATTGAATGTTAGGAAGAGGAGGAGAGTGAGGGCGCTCCGGCGGCTAGAGCTTGGGGATAAAGATCAGAAGCGTTTGATTGAGAAAGGATGAAGAGGAAGAAGGAGCAAACAGCGCCGCTGTACAAGGAGCACACGAACCCTAAATGAACAAACCCTAACGAAAATGTGAACAAACTTGGGCATTGGGCTTGTCTGATCACCCAAGCCCTTAAGCCCATAATGTTTTGGCCAGCACACCCCCCATTTTTCCATTCTGACTCTCCCCTTCCCTTGTGTTGTACCCCAAAATTTTCCCTCCCATATTCTTCAAGATTTGCAAAGAGCAAGCTTCAAAATCTCCCTAAGGGTTGCACAGTTCAAGGGCCTCCTAACAGTCAAAAACTAGGGTTTTGGTTCTGACAAAGAAATTGAAGTTTCCAAGGGTCTAAACAAGTCCCACATGCCTACAAACATGGTTAAGCATCCATATGTCAAGTTTCAAGGCTTACAGCACAAAATTGCACAGTCAAAAACCCTAATTACCCTACAGTCAACTACAGGGGCAAAATGGTCATTTGACAGTCAAAAGTTCAAATTTTTGGTCAACATCTCATTTTGAAGCCCCAAACATCATTTGATCAATTCTTGATCATGATTCTCAAGGCATGGCTCAAAAAGTCTCAAGATGCAAAAGTTTCCATATTTGGACAATTGAAAAAGTCAACTGTAACTTGACCAAGGCATAACTTCCACATGGTTTATCAGAAAAATTCCATCCAAAGCTCATTTTGAAGAGAAAGACATTTCCTACAACTCTTCTTCACACTTCAAGTCCAAAAAATGCTCTCACAAAAAGTTATCAATTTCAACATTATAGGTCATTTTCAAAAGTCAACAAAAAGGGACTTTAAGTCAAAGGCCATAACTTGATATTGGTAAATCAAAATGACATGGGACCAAAGGCATTGGTTAGAGGACTTCAAGACCTTTCCAAAATGTCCAAGAACATGATCAAAGCTTAATAATTGAGCAAGATATGCCTTGTTGAAGTTGGGAAATTTTTGGGAATTTTGAAAGGTCAACTTTGCTTCAAATGCCTCAAAATTGCTAATGGGCCACATTTTCTTCCAAGATTCATCATCCAAAGGCTATGCACGACCATTTGGCCCAAGGGGAGTTATTTCATCTTTTTTTATTATTTATTTGAATTTTTAATCACCATTAATTCATTTAATTAAATAAAATATGAAAGAAATACTCATCCATGCTTTTTAAATCTTTTTGTGCATAGAATACCTTCAAGATTTCGTGCACTATCTAATATGGAAAGAATCAAGGTGATTTGATCATGATTGGCACCAAAAGCACATGAAAAGATTTGGAAAATATGCCATGAAAATCAAATATCTTATACATCAATGCATTGATCCTTTGGCTCAAGATTTAACCCTAATCCATCACATACATAAGCCAGAAGCTAGACCTAATGAAAGGAACCTGAATGTTGCGCCTCACATCAAGAACAAAGTTTGTACTTTTGTCAAAAAAATCAAAAACTGAAAACTGTCTTAGAGGACGATTCAAAGGAAAATATTGATCCCAAAAGCTTCCTAAGACATCATTGAACCTGACTGAATACTTTTCCACGCCTATAGCATCAAGAATTGGTACATAGAAGTCAAACTGTTTCATATTTTTTGCATAATCGTGTTTCTTCATTCATGCCATATTTTTGATTTCTAACGCTTGTTTTGTACTAGTCTTATCACTCTGAAGCTAACCATACTGTTTAATTGAGTTTTTATTGCCTATACGCGAAGTTACCATTGAAGCTTGCTAGGGTTTCATGACTTCAAATTTGGGGTTTCTCTTATCCAGAAAAATTAGACCCTAAGACCAAGGCTATTGGATTCAGAAGCTTCACGTGAATCGTTCCCATAGCTCGCGATCAATTTATGATCAACAGGGTGCTAATCGCTATTTTTATGCTTGCCATTTAGTGGGGGTTTAAAACCCCCGCTATCTCTTTTTATTTTTCAGGCAATTGAAGAAGAAGACAGACGTGTCCATGGCTTACAGGCGCATTTGAATTTCGCGCGAAATATCCCACTAACCCTTGTTTTATCTTATATTGATTATTTGTCATATTATATACAAAGTGCGTTAACAGCTCCATTGGTCAGGCGTTGCATTGGTAAACTCTGGGACCTGGGTTCGATTCCCAGGTCCCCTCACTTTCTTCATATATTTTGTTTCAGCATAATCTCATGCAGTTTCAAGCCTAAGAGTTCACCATACACTCAGTATCCAAGCATGCCACATATCTCAGAGATCCAACCAAGGGCCTTGATCTGAGGAGCACCATGTGCATAAGTCAACCAGGCCACACGCTCCCAGGAAAAGTCAAAAGGGCCAAGCTTCTTGGGCCTAATTACTCACCACATAACCTCTAGTTTGGGGACAACACCCCCTTTGGTTTGCTCTCTTCCATTTTTTTTTTCTATTTTTATTTGTTTTGTTTAATTTTAATTTAATTCTTCAAATTAATATTTTCACAAAACATAAAAAATATAAAAAAATCAGAAAGTCACAAAATAAAATATATTTTATTTAAATGTTATTTTGTAAATAAATGTTATCAATTAATTTAGTTTTTAAATTCTAGGATTAATTTTAACATTTTCTTAATAAACTTAAAAAATTTTAGAATTAGGGTTTTAAATACTTTTATATTTTTATCTTTTTTTCTTTTTCACCATATTAATTATTAATTATTATATTTTTGTAAATAAAATTGGATTAATTAATTAGGTTAACTTTAGGTTTAATTTTCACATTTTCTTAATAAATTAAAAATAGTTAGAATTAGGTTTAAATTCCATTAATTCTTACTAAAAGTCCATAAATACAAAAAAAAAAACTCCAAAAAATCTTTTCTTTTTATTTTAACTTAATTAATTTGTTAATCGTAATTTAACTTCCTAAAAAAGGGTCCAACGCCCTCGCATTCCCGATTTTAATTCTCTCCGCGTTTTTATTTCTTTTTGTGAATATTCATGTACTTCTCCCAAAGCCATGCAATAGCTTAATTAGACCTTTATCTTTTTTTCGCATTTTTATTTTCTATTTCAAATCGGGTCCTGGATTAAATTTGGCGATGTGGACCCGCGCCTTTGTAATAGCGTAGGACTTTTAATTCTCGCATCTTTTTAACTGTTAACTATCGCATGAAAGAATGAATGTCAAAATAAAAGCAATACGTAGATCACCAATACATGACAAGACAAAAATATCTGAAAACGACACACAAATCACACACCACCCCTAGGGTACGCCTCACTGTTGCCTTGCCCCTCGAAAGGTGATCGTCGAGTAGAGGATGTTTTAGTAAGTCCTCATGATCCAAGAACCTGGCATGAGGGTAGCTTCTAAGGTGTCTTCCCATTGCTCCGGTGATCACCACGTCCCGAACCCTCGAATTGACCCGAACACCTCCAACGGTGGTGCTACCTACCCCTCAATGGTGGGATGGCACTACTTTAAGGACATTTACACAGACGAATTCCTTAGGGTAGGTAGACGACTCTAGATACTTGCTCTAATTTCAAAAACAAATCAAAAATACTGTTCGCACCGACACCTTTTCAAAAAGCTTTCGAAAGCAACTTTTCAAACACTCTTGAGGACTGATACAAGAGTCGAACTGAAATTTTCAAAGAAACTTTTAAAAAAACCACAATTGAAAAGCAAACAAACCTTTTGAAAACATAAATGAGCAAGTATCTAAGAGCCCATGGATAACCATGGATAGAAAGGGTGCTAACACCTTCCCTTTCTATAATCTACCTCCCGAACCGAGAGCAATCTCTATAAGGAATTTTTCTGTGCTTTTGTCCTTTCCATGTTGGAGAACATAAAAGACGGTGGCGACTCTTGCTTCCGCGACATTTCGCGAAACCAGCGTTAAACAGTCAGTTCCAGATCCACCGATCATAGAACTGGCGACTCAGCTGGGGATAACTTTAAAGTGAGGTGTACCTTAGGATTAGTTCATAACTATGTTTTCAATTGTATTGATTTGTTTGCTTTAAATTGTGGGACTGTCTCGGGAGTTCTATAGATCCTAACCCGGATCTGGGGATACCTTCTTAGAAAGTAGCAACAAGGCTGTGAGGGAACTGTGCGGGGTATACCGACATGGTTGAAATAGTCTGCTACATTGATGTGGCACTTTGGTGTGTACCGGTAACCCTTGAGTTCAGTCAAGGAGAGTACGGGGCCTCGGCGTGGTGTCGTGAAGCATCAACTAACCTTAGGAACCTTAAATGAACTATCTTGGCCTCTTTAGGGTAGTGAGATAACTGACTTTGGTGCAGTCCGAGGTTGGTTGATACTCGATACTACACTCAATTGAGGGTTGCTTTCCTGGAATATTTCGGTCGCCAGTTCAGTGGCTAAATCGAAACAATGAACAATGAAAGCAATCTCGTGATATTGGGACCCTTAGAACCCGGTTACTTCTAATAGGACAGGTTGAGCCCACCAACTTCAAGAGGGTAATACCCAGACCCCATGCTGGCCTTAAACTCTAAGGGCTTGTCTTGTGTGACTTGTGTGCCTTACATGTTTGCCTTTGTAAATATATGTGGTGTGTTTAATCATAGCATCATGACATCATCCAACATCATATGCATTGACTAACCATTTCAGGGGTTCGAATTTTCATCTTTGTTCTTGTTTTGTAGGACATGGAAACTGTTCGCAGAAAGACAATTCAAATCAGCCTTGTAAGGATCCCTCCTCAGCTTAAGGAGCTTATATCCAGGATTCCCGAGAGCTCTTCATTCAGTGAAAGACATGGAAGACTCATCAGCTTGGTCAATACCAACATTGAGGTAGATATGATAAAGGTCCTGTTCCAATTCTTTGACCCTCTGCATCACTGTTTCACTTTCCTGGATTATCAGCTGGTACCTACATTGGAGGAGTTCTCCCGGCTCTTGAAGATCCCTATCCTTGATCAACTACCCTACAACGGTACAGAAAAGGAACCCAAGCTTGAAGAGATTGCTAAAGCCTTACACCTACAATCATCTGACCTCAAGGGACATTGGGAAGTTAGAAGTGGTATCAAAGGGTTCTTAGCCCGGTTTCTGTTTGAAAAGGCCCATGAATGTTGGAACTCCCTTGACTTACAAGCTTTTGAAGAAGTTGTGGCCCTCCTTGTCTATGGTTTGGTGTTGTTCCCTAACCCAGATCAGCTTATAGATATCAGTGCTGTCCAGATCTTCATGTCCAGGAATCCTATACCTACGTTGCTAGGGGACATCCTTCACTCATGTTACACTCGAACCATGAGAAAAAGAGGTGTCCTTATGTGTTGCACTCCTCTCCTGGGAAGGTGGTTTATTTCGCACCTTCCACAATCATTTTGAAGAACGAGCGGGGTTTGAGATGGTCACAACGGTTGATGACTCTTACACATGCAGATATACATTGGTGCCCTCGGTCCAGAGAGGATGTCACTATCATTGATCATTGCGGGGAGTACCCTAATGTTCCTTTACTTGGAATCGGAGGAGGTATTACTTACAACCCATGCCTGGCTTGGAGACAGTTTGGTTATGCTCGGAGGGATGGCCCTCATGACATGTTAATTCCTGACATAGTTTTTGACTTCGACAACGATGCACAAGGACTTCGCCAGAGATTTATCAGAGCTTGGAGGATGCCAAGTAGGATAGACAGTAAGACACTGGGGCACAAGAATTCCATCCCATTGGAACCTTATCTCAAATGGGTACGAGCCCGCTCCCAGAAGTTAGTAATGCCTTATCCTCATATGCTCCCTGTAATCAAAGAGTCAGTCTTGGAGGGAGAGGTGTCCTACACTATTCAACATCCTGACATGCCCACATCCTGGGAAGAGATGCAGAAGAGCTGGATCCAGCTTAAGGAAGAACGGAATTCTCTTGAGACCAGTCTACATGCTAGTGAAAAGAAGGTCTTGGAGCTCACCCGCCTATTGCACAAGGAGAGGAATCTCAACACCTACATAGCTCCAAAGAGGATGCGTAGTGTCTTTTGGGATTGATTTGCTTTGTAATTTGTGCCCATGAGGCTTCGATGTACTGAACAATTATTTCCTTAATGATAACGTGTGTTCCTTTTTGTCTACAACAGATTTAAACTTTCGAACCCTTGAATGCATTGCATAAACACATATCATTCATCATGTGCATAGCAGGTTTTCTTCTTTTCAGGTTGCTTACTGTTCTTTGCTGTTTATTTCAGCATCATGAATCCTGACTCATCATCAACCGAGATGTCCATCAAGGCTCTTCAGGCGCAGAATGTGCAATTTCAGGAACTAATCATGGGTTTGGCTCAGGGCCAAGAAGAGCTGAAGGCTCTGCTCCTGAAGAAGGAGAAGAAGAAGAAGAAGAGAACTGTTCTTTTCAACTCGGGCCGAAGGTTTGGCAACACTCTGCAGAATGAAGAGGTTGGTTCTTCTATAGGCAAGAGTAGTCCCCAAGGGGGAAAAGGTCCTAGTCCGGTAGTCTCTGACAACGAGACTGACTTCAATGAGGAACAGTATCCTCCGGCTGAAGACCGGTACAAGCAGTTGGAAGACAGACTGAATGCTATGGAGATCCAACAAGTGCCTGGGCTGGATTTCGGAGACTTGGGTTTGTCTACTGGTGTGATTATTCCTCATAAGTTTAAGGCACCATCTTTCACCAAGTACGACGGGGCGTCTTGTCCTAAGCTACACCTCAGGTCTTATGTGCGGAAGATTCAGCCGTACTCAGTGGACAAGAATTTGTGGATCCACTTCTTCCAGGAGAGTCTTTCAGGGACTCATCTCGAATGGTTCTATCAGCTGGATGGGACCAAAGTTCGTAACTGGGAGGAGTTGGCTACTGCTTTTTACAAGCAGTATCAATATAATGCCGACCTTGCTCCTACACGTACCCAACTCCAGGGTATGTCGCTAGGGTCAAGCAAAGGTTTTAAAGAGTATGCACAGAAGTG
Source organism: Vicia faba (assembly GCA_948472305.1). NCBI lineage: Eukaryota > Viridiplantae > Streptophyta > Magnoliopsida > Fabales > Fabaceae > Vicia > Vicia faba. The sequence goes on along the minus strand of OX451739.1, from coordinate 1,181,794,635 downwards.
GAGGGATCTGGCTGGCAGGGTGCAGCCTCCGTTAACTGACCGGGAGTTGGTAGACATGTTCTTGGGGACCCTATCTGGGCCATTTTTCAACCATCTTATCGGTAACTCATCTGCAGGGTTTACTGATCTTATTCTGACTGGAGAGAGAATAGAGGCTGGAATGAAGTCTGGTAAAATTCAGAAGGGTGCATCTGCAAGTTCTGAGAAGAAGCCCTTTAAGAAGGAGCCCAGTGCTATATATGGGTCTAGAAGACAAGAGAAACCCGAGCGCCGACAATCTGTCAACGCGGTGATGATTGCTAAACCTGCTGCCGCACCTCGGCAAACCAATCCTCAAAGGGCTGAAAGACCCAGAAGAGAGTTTACCCGGCTAAGTATGACTTTATCGCAAATCTTGCCGCAGTTGCTGTCCACCAACTTGGTGACTGTCAGGGAGGCCCCGAAAGTGGTGAATACTGCCTCTCCGAAATACAACCCAAATGCCAGCTGTGCTTATCACTCCGATAGCCCGGGGCATTCCACTGATGACTGTTGGGCCTTAAGGAATAAGGTGCAAGACCTTATTGACGCAAAAGAGATACAGTTTGAAGCGCCTGAGAGGCCAAATGTGGTGACTGCTCCTATGCCCCAGCATGGAGTGAATGTCGTTGATAAAAATGTATACGCCGTTTCTGTGAATGATGTAGCTACTCCCTTGATGACTGTTAAGAGGAACCTACTGTCGGCCGGTTTATTTCTGGGTTGCAGTGAAGGTTGCCTTTTCTGTGCTGTTTCCCGTTCTGGTTGTCCTTTGCTGAACTTGGGCATCCAAAGCCTAATGGACAGCAAAGAGATTCTGTTCAAGAAGACCGCTGTTCAGTTTGCTCCGATGGAAGAAGTTTCTGTTGTTACAATTTTCAATAATCCAATCAAGGCTCTCCCAAGGAAGCCGGTTCAAATCATGACTGTCGCACCTGTTGTTATTACTGTTCCGGGGCCTCTCCCCTACGAATCTGATAAGGCTGTCCCCTGGCACTATGGGGCGGACGTGTATGTACATGGAATCAAGCAAGAGTTCAACACTGGCACCAGCATCAGCAATATCATTGGTCCAGCAAAAGTAACCCGCAGTGGCTGGCTCTTCTCGCCTGACATTGCACCACCAACTATTCGAAGACCCCTCACTATAACACCTGCAAGTGTACCTGTTCCCAGTTCTGATCAAGTTGTTTCCCCTGCTGCCGAGTCATCTAATGCTCGGGGCAAAGGGATTGAAGATGAGCCTGCCCGGATGGAGGCACCAAAATCTGTAAATGCTGAGGCCTCCCAACAAGAGATGGAGGAAATTCTGAAAATAATCAAGAAGAGTGACTTTAATGTTGACGAGCAGCTGGGGCATACACCCTCCAAGATCTCAATGCTCTCCTTATTACTATGCTCAGAGGCCCATGCTAAGGCCTTGATTTCATTTCTCAAGACGGCCCATGTGCCACAGGAGACATCTGCCGTCCAGTTCACTGATTGCGTAGCAAATCTGACAGCGGACAACGGTTTGGGTTTCTCGGATGCTGACCTTACTGCTAAGGGAAAGGACCACAATGACGCCCTGCATGTCTCTATTGAATGCAGGGGCACTACTCTTGCGCACGTGTTGGTGGACACTGGTTCTTCCCTAAATGTGCTACCCAAGAAGGCCTTGGACCGTTTGGATTGTGAGGGCCTGGAGCTGAAACCTAGCAACATCATCGTCAGAGCCTTCGACGGTTCCAAGAGGATGGTCCATGGAGAGGTGGACATTCCTATTCGTGTGGGTTCTCAAGTATTCGACTCTACTTTCTATGTGATGGATATCCGTCCATCGTACTCTTGTCTACTGGGTCGACCTTGGATCCACAAAGCTGGGGCAGTAACCTCTACCTTGCACCAGAAGCTCAAATACCCTGTCAGAGGGAAGATTGTCACTGTGCAGGGAGAGGAGGAGTATATGGTGATCCATTTGAATTCCTTCAGGTATATTGAGATGGACGGGGAGTTTATTGAAACCCCCTTTCAGCATTTCGAAGAGGTACCTCCAACATTGGCAGCAGCGGAAACAGTGGTTGAGGAGGATGTTCCTTTGAAGATGGCTTCCCTAAAGGATGCCCGGGCTGTGATCCAGAAAGGTGAATGTGCTAACTGGGGCAGGCTCCCTATTTTTACAAAGAAAACTGACAAGTTTGGACTGGGTTTTACTGCAGAGGGTCAGAAGGATATGCGCAAGGCAAAGACCAGAAGACCTCCTGTGCTCATTACCAATCCAGGAGTGAATGCTGTTGGGGACGAAGATGAAGTGGAAGAGTCAGAGTTTGAAAGCTGGATCTACCCGACGACTGAGGGTGGATTGACCAATTGGACTGCTAAGGATCATACTCCTGTTACTTTTGTTACGCAGTAATAAACTTCTTTGTTTCGTTATTTGTAATAAACAATTAAAACTCTATGGCCCGGTGTCTTACCCGAGGCACCGTGGCTTCATTTGTGAGGGTATATTAATTGTCATCTCATATATCATGAATAAAGATCTTGGACGTTTTCTCGCATTTCAAATCTTATGCTCCTTTTCTTTCTTTCCTTTCTTTATATATTGCAAAACAACTGTATTTACACACACTCACTCATACAGGTTTCAATCCACTCTGGATCTCACTGGTAACGACTCTGCTACTGCCAGTTATGACTTCGAAAATCCGATCAACTTAGCCGAAGACGAAGGTGAAGATGATTGCGAAGTTCCTGGCGAGCTTGCAAGATTGTTACTCCAGGAAGAGAGGGCAATTCAACCACATGAAGCGCCGGTGGAAACGATAAATCTGGGTACTGAGGCAGACAGGAAGGAAGTTAAGATTGGTGCCAACCTAGAGCTCAGCGTGAAGCAACGGTTGACTCAGATGTTACACGATTATGTGGAGATATTTTCCTGGTCCTACGAAGATATGCCCGGGTTGGATACTGACATTGTGGTCCATCACTTGCCTACCAAAGAAGACTGCCCTCCGGTCAAGCAAAAGGTCCGCCGTATGCGTCCAGAGATGTCTTAGAAGATTAAAGTCGAGGTTATGAAGCAGTTTGACGCCGGTTTTCTTGCAGTGACTTCTTATCCTCAGTGGGTTGCTAATGTGGTGCCGGTACCAAAGAAGGACGGAAAGGTCAGAATGTGTGTCGACTACAGGGATCTGAACAGGGCCAGCCCCAAAGATGACTTCCCTCTACCTCACATTGATGTCCTGGTTGACAATACTGCTCAGCACAAAGTGTTCTCTTTCATGGATGGTTTTTCAGGGTATAATCAGATCAAGATGGCTCCGGAAGACATGGAAAAGACTACCTTTGTTACTCAGTGGGGCACCTTCTGCTACAAGGTCATGCCTTTTGGACTGAAAAATGCTGGGGCAACCTACCAGCGTGCCATGGTTGCTTTATTTCATGACATGATCCATCATGAGATAGAAGTGTATGTTGACGACATGATTGCAAGGTCCCAAACTGAGGAGGAACACCTTGATCATCTGCAGAAATTGTTTGACCGTCTGAAATTGTACAAGCTGAGGTTGAACCCGAACAAGTGCACCTTCGGGGTAAGATCTGGAAAGTTGCTAGGCTTCGTCGTAAGTGATAAGGGTATTCAAGTGGACCCTGCCAAGGTTAAAGCTATTCAAGAGATGCCAGTTCCTAAGACAGAGAAAGAGGTCAGAGGTTTTTTAGGACGCCTGAATTACATTGCTCGATTCATCTCGCACCTAACTGCTACCTGTGAATCAATCTTCAAGCTACTGAAGAAAGATCAGATAATACGTTGGAATGATGAATATCAGGCTGCTTTTGACAGAATCAAAGAGTATCTCCAAGAACCACCCATCCTTATGCCAACGGTTGAAGGGAGACCTCTGATACTATACCTGACAGTACTTGACAACTCAATGGGGTGTGTGCTGGGGCAGCATGACGAGTCTGGCCGAAAAGAGCACGCCATTTATTACCTTAGCAAAAAGTTTACTGACTGTGAGACCCGATACTCACTGCTTGAGAAAACTTGCTGCGCTTTGGTATGGGCTGCTCGCCGGCTGAGACAGTATATGCTGACTCACACTACCTTGTTGATCTCAAAGATGGATCCTATAAAGTACATATTTGAAAAGCCTGCTCTGTCTGGGAGAATAGCAAGATGGCAAATGATCTTGACGGAATACGACATTCAATACACGACTCAGAAAGCCATCAAGGGAAGTGTATTGGCAGACCACTTGGCGCATCAGGCAGTAGACGATTATCAGTCAATGAACTTCGAGTTTCCAGACGAGAGCATCATGATAGTGACTGATTGTGAAGTACCTGGACCGGATGAAGGACCCGAGGAAGGATCCCGATGGTCTATGCACTTTGACGGAGCCTCCAACGCTTTGGGTAACGGCATCGGCGCTGTAATCATATCCCCTCAAGGCACTCATACTCCACTCATTGCCCGACTATGTTTCAACTGCACTAACAACATGGCGGAGTATGAGGTATGCATCATGGGTCTCCAAGCTGCGATCGACTTAAGGATCAATTTCCTGAGTGTCTTCGGAGATTCCGCTCTCGTGATCAATCAGATCAAAGGAGAGTGGGATACGAAACATCCGAATCTTATTCCTTACAGAGAATGTGTGTTGACATTGATCCCCCACTTCACAGAGATAACCTTTGAACATTTCCCAAGAGAGGAAAATCAGCTGGCGGACGCGTTAGCTACGATGTCTTCTATGTTCAAAGTCAAATGGGACAATGAGGCTCCCCGGATCATCATCTGGAAACTGGACGAACCGGCATACTGTTGTGATCTCGAGACTGAATTGGTGACTGAGAAGCCTTGGTACCATGAGGTGAAGAGATACTTGGAAGCTCAAGAATACCCTGAAGGTGCGTCTGTCAACGATAAGAAGTTCCTGAGAAGGTTCACAGCGAAGTTCTTCCTTAGCAACGACATCCTTTATAAGCGAAACCATGATTCAACCTTATTGCATTGTGTGGATAAGACAGAAGCAGAAAGGATCATGGAAGAGTTACATGAAGGGACCTTCGAAACACATTCCAGTGAACACACTATGGCAAAGAAGATCCTTCGGGCAGGGTATTTCTGGTCCACCATGGAAGCTGACTGCTACCAACATTCCCGGACATGCCATAAATGCCAGATATATGCAGACAAGGTGCATGTTCCTCCAGTTTCTCTGAATGTTCTGACTGCGCCTTGGCCGTTGCAATGTGGGGCATAGATATGATCGGTGAGATTAAACCTACGGCATCCAACGGACATCGCTTGATCCTGGTAGCAATTGATTACTTCACAAAGTGGGTTGAAGCAACATCCTACGCTACGGTAACCAAGACTGTTGTGGCACGGTTCATTCGGCATAATCTGATCTGTCGATACGGCATCCCAGAAAGGATCATTACAGACAACGGTACCAATCTTAATAACAAAATGATCATTGAGCTCTGCGAGCAGTTTAAGATACAACACCACAACTCTTCTCCGTACAGACCGAAGATGAATGGGGCTGTAGAAGCAGCAAATAAGAACATTAAGAAAATCATGCAGAAGATGACAATGACCTATAAAGATTGGCACGAGATGTTACCGTTCGCTCTACATGGGTACCGTACCTCAGTCAGGACGTCAACCGGGGCAACTCCTTTTTCCTTGGTCTACGGCATGGAGGCAGTCTTACCGATCGAAGTACAAATACCCTCTCTCCGGATAATGAGGGATGCAGATCTGAATGAAGATGATTGGATCCAGACACGACTTGATCAGCTAAATTTAATTGACGAAAAGAGACTTGCTGCTATTTGTCATAGTCAAACGTACCAAAAACGAATGATCAGGGCATTTAACAAAAAGGTCAGACCATAAGAATATCAAGTTGGGGATCTGGTAATCAAGCGAATCATCCTTCCTCAGAGTGATCCAAGGGGCAAATGGACCCCCACGTACGAAGGACCATTTGTGGTTAAACATGTGTTCTCAGGAGGAGCCATGATTCTAACCAATATGGACGGTGACGACCTTCCTCACCCCGCTAATGCAGACATAGTAAAAAGATACTACGCATGAAAAAGACCCGCTAGGTTGACATACCTAGGCAAAAATTAGGGCTCCCGGCGAACCAAAAGGGTTCGGGCAAAATGAAGGGATGAAATGAAAAATCTGTACACCCGGCAAGCCGAAAACCTGAAAAGGCGGCTTGGGCAAAAATGGGTATCCCGGTGGACTGAAAACCCGAAAGGGCGGTCCAGGAAAAAGTTAGGGATAAAGCGTAATACTATGTCTCATTGGATCACTTTGCATCCAGAATCCGGTATCTACATCAAGTTCAGACGGCATCGATCAGTCAACTTCATCTTCAACTAAGGTCATCAAGTGATGAGACGCTCGGAGATATAAAGGTAATAACAGAGTTGAAACCCAGTGGATCATTCATTTCACACAGCTGTTTTATTCTCTTTTGTACAAACTTGTATAAATTCTTTTGTTCGGCGGCGTTCTCTTACTAGGACGTCAGCCTCTTGTACATAAACGCCTATTAAACAGGCAAATTCAAAAATCAATACAAATATACTTTTCCGACCATTTTCCTTTTTTTTTTTCCTTTTTCTGTTTTGTTTTGCGAAGAACGTCCAAGGTTCAATTTGTGATATATGCATTAACAATAATTTGCTAACTCATGAATATTTGCATACGAAACAAAGGATTAATTACATGTAACATTAGAAACAGGGGCAATAAAGAGTTGTCTAAGCAATCTAATTGTTCTGTCCTCCAAGGTACCAAGGTAGATTCAGCTGAAGAACACAACCAGATATCTCAATTCCCCAGAGAGTGCGTCAGCAAGTCAATGCATTCTCCCCAAGCAAAGCTATAATATCAACCTTAAGGAAGTTGGGTATCCCCCGCAGATCTCAACATTCCCCAGCAATATACAGACAATCTTAACAAGCATCCCCGGCAGTCTTGGCCTAAAGATTGTTCCCCGGCGGTATATCAAACATTCAGTGGAGTCACTCCCCTAATACAGTCAAAACTTCCCCAAGAGAGTCCAATCCAGCTTCCCCAGGAAAGTTGGAACCCATCTCCCCAAGCAGTAAGCTTATCCCCACTAGATTCTGGAAGCTTATCCTCGCAGAGCACGAACGCATCCCCCGACTTTATTCAAAGAGTTATTTCCCTACCAGGATATAACTGGGTTATCCTCAGCCAAAAGCCACGGAAAGAGCGTCCTCGACGAAGTCTTCCTATCCCCAGCGGAGTTCATCAAATCTCCCAACGTAACCTATCAATGGTACCCCCAGCGAAGTTACCATCAATATCCCAACAAAGTATCTCTCTCCCCACAGAGTATTGCTCCCCAGCAAGATCACTGGAGTACTTTTCTCCCCGCAGAATATTCCATTTGCCAAGTTTATTCCCCAACGGAGCTATCTTCTCCTACCGGTACTCTTGCAATCATCATCCCCAACGGAAGCACAGATCTATTCTTCAACATCAGCCCAGGAGTGACTTCCTGGCACCCGTCAAGGATTTATTTTCCTAAGACAAAAGGACACATTCATAAACATCGCGCTTCCATACATTATAGCATGCATATACTCATCATATCTTACAAATCTCATTTATGTTGAGAACATCATTGCTTGATCCATATCATGCATTGCATATGACTGACCTTTACCTTTCAGGAAAGATCCAGTTAAGTTCTCAGCTATATTTCAAGACTTTAGTCTGGTTCAGTTAAATCGACCCTAAGATTTTCCTGATTCTTATTCAGTCAAAGGCCTTCTCTGGTTCAGTCAGATCGACCCTAAGATCTCCCTGATTCTTATCCAGTTGAAGATTTCAAGGCTTTCTCTGGTTCAGTCAGATCGACCCTAAGATCTCCCTGATTCTTATCCAGTTGAAGATTTCAAGACCTTGACCGGTTCAGTTAAATCGACCCTAAGATTTTCCTATTTCTTATCCAGTCAAAGGCCTTCTCTGGTTCAGTCAGATCGACCCTAAGATCTCCCTGTATTCTTATCCAGTTGAAGATTCCAAGATTCTCTCAGCGTTACTGTTGAGGTTGAAGTCGCCCAAGATTCTCTCAGCGTTCCTGTTGAGGTAGTAATCGTCCCCAGATTCTCTCAGCGTTCCTGTTGAGGTAGTAATCATCCAAGGTTCTCTCAGCGTTCCTGTTGAGGTAGTAATCGTCCAAGGTTCTCTCACCGTCCCGTTGAGGTAGTAACCATCCCTGGTTCATTCATCACCTTTTGAAGCTCCAGATTCAATTCCTGTAACCAATCAGGGCACATCCATACAAAGAGTTTGAAGACCAGCTCCTGTAACAGGTCAGGTAATCATTTTCTTCTTCAGGTACGCAAGTTCTCGCTAAGGAATCTCTTACGCGATCGACATCCAGATGGCATCTATAATCCCATCATCCTATCCATCAATCTCCAAATGGCATCTATAAGCCCATTCCACCATCACACTGCTAACATGTGAGCGCAAATTTCTGGGCACTCTAGTGTTCAATCATCTTCCACCTTCGGATTACGAAAGGCACGTCAGCCAATCTGCATCCTCAGGTTTAAGAAGATTGAACAGGGGCAACTGTTGTACCCCAAAATTTGCCCTCCCATATTCTTCAAGATTTGCAAAGAGCAAGCTTCAAAATCTCCCCAAGGGTTGCACAGTTCAAGGGCCTCCTAACAGTCAAAAACTAGGGTTTTGGTTCTGACAAAGAAATTGAAGTTTCCAAGGGTCTAAACAAGTCCCACATGCCTACAAACATGGTTAAGCATCCATATGTCAAGTTTCAAGGCTTATAGCACAAAATTGCACAGTCAAAAACCCTAATTGCCCTACAGTCAACTGCAGGGGCAAAATGGTCATTTGACAGTCAAAAGTTCAAATTTTTGGTCAACATCTCATTTTGAAGCCCTAAACATCATTTGATCAATTCTTGATCATGATTCTCAAGGCATGGCTCAAAAAGTCTCAAGATGCAAAAGTTTCCATATTTGGACAGTTGAAAAAGTCAACTGTAACTTGACCAAGACATAACTTCCACATGGTTTATCATAAAAATTCCATCCAAAGCTCATTTTGAAGAGAAAGACATTTCCTACAACTCTTCTTCACACTTCAAGTCCAAAAAATGCTCTCACAAAAAGTTATCAATTTCAACATTATAGGTCATTTTAAAAAGTCAACAAAAAGGGACTTTAAGTCAAAGGCCATAACTTGATATTGGTACATCAAAATGACATGGGACCAAAGGCATTGGTTAGAGGACTTCAAGACCTTTCCAAAATGTCCAAGAACATGATCAAAGCTTAAAAATTGAGCAAGATATGCCTTTTTTGAAGTTGGGAACTTTTTGGGAATTTTGAAAGGTCAACTTTGCTTCAAATGCCTCAAAATTGCTAATGGGCCACATTTTCTTCCAAGATTCATCATCCAAAGGCTATGCACGACCATTTGGACCAAGGGGAGTTATTTCATCTTTTTTTATTATTTATTTGAATTTTTAATCACCATTAATTCATTTAATTAAATAAAATATGAAAGAAATACGCATCCATGCTTTTTAAATCTTTTTGTGCATAGAATACCTTCAAGATTTCGTGCACTATCTAATATGGAAAGAATCAAGGTGATTTGATCATGATTGGAACCAAAAGCACATGAAAAGATTTGGAAAATATGCCATGAAAATCAAATATCTTATACATCAATGCATTGATCCTTTGGCTCAAGATTTAACCCTAATCCATCACATACATAAGCCAGAAGCTAGACCTAATGAAAGGAACCTGAATGATGCGCCTCACATCAAGAACAAAGTTTGTACTTTTGTCAAAAAAATCAAAAACTGAAAACTGTCTTAGAGGACGATTCAAAGGAAAATATTGATCCCAAAAGCTTCCTAAGACATCATTGAACCTGACTGAATACTTTTCCACGCCTATAGCATCAAGAATTGGTACATAGAAGTCAAACTGTTTCATATTTTTTGCATAATCGTGTTTCTTCATTCATGCCATATTTTTGATTTCTAACGCGTGTTTTGTACTAGTCTTATCACTCTGAAGCTAACCATACTGTTTAATTGAGTTTTTATTGCCTATACGCGAAGTTACCATTGAAGCTTGCTAGGGTTTCATGACTTCAAATTTGGGGTTTCTCTTATCCAGAAAAATTAGACCCTAAGACCAAGGCTATTGGATTCAGAAGCTTCACGTGAATCGTTCCCATAGCTCGCGATCAATTTATGATCAACAGGGTGCTAATCGCTATTTTTATGCTTGCCATTTAGTGGGGGTTTAAAACCCCCGCTATCTCTTTTTATTTTTCAGGCAATTGAAGAAGAAGACAGACGTGTCCATGGCTTACAGACGCATTTGAATTTCGCGCGAAATATCCCACTAACCCTTGTTTTATCTTATATTGATTATTTGTCATATTATATACAAAGTGCGTTAACATCTCCATTGGTCAGGCGTTGCATTGGTAAACTCTGGGACCTGGGTTCGATTCCCAGGTCCCCTCACTTTCTTCATATATTTTGTTTCAGCATAATCTCATGCAGTTTCAAGCCTAAGAGTTCACCATACACTCAGTATCCAAGCATGCCACATGTCTCAGAGATCCAACCAAGGGCCTTGATCTGAGGAGCACCATGTGCATAAGTCAACCAGGCCACACGCTCCCAGGAAAAGTCAAAAGGGCCAAGCTTCTTGGGCCTAATTACTCACCACATAACCTCCAGTTTGGGGACAACACCCCCTTTGGTTTGCTCTCTTCCATTTTTTTTCTATTTTTATTTGTTTTGTTTAATTTTAATTTAATTCTTCAAATTAATATTTTCACAAAACATAAAAAATATAAAAAAATCAGAAAGTCACAAAATAAAATATATTTTATTTAAATGTTATTTTGTAAATAAATGTTATCAATTAATTTAGTTTTTAAATTCTAGGATTAATTTTAACATTTTCTTAATAAACTTAAAAAAATTTAGAATTAGGGTTTTAAATACTTTTATATTTTTTTCTTTTTTTCTTTTTCACCATATTAATTATTAATTATTATATTTTTGTAAATAAAATTGGATTAATTAATTAGGTTAACTTTAGGTTTAATTTTCACGTTTTCTTAATAAATTAAAATAGTTAGAATTAGGTTTAAATTCCATTAATTCTTACTAGAAGTCCATAAATACAAAAAAAAAACTCCAAAAAATCTTTTCTTTTTATTTTAACTTAATTAATTTGTTAATCGTAATTTAACTTCCTAAAAAAGGGTCCAACGCCCTCGCATTCCCGATTTTAATTCTCTCCGCGTTTTTATTTCTTTTTGTGAATATTCATGTACTTCTCCCAAAGCCATGTAATAGCTTAATTAGACCTTTATCTTTTTTTCGCATTTTTATTTTCTATTTCAAATCGGGTCCTGGATTAAATTTGGCGATGTGGACCCGCGCCTTTGTAATAGCGTAGGACTTTTAATTCTCGCATCTTTTTAACTGTTAACTATCGCATGAAAGAATGAATGTCAAAATAAAAGCAATGCGTAAATCACCAATACATGACAAGACAAAAATATCTGAAAACGACACACAAATCACACACCACCCCTAGGGTACGCCTCATTGTTGCCTTGCCCCTCGAAAGGTGATCGTCGAGTAGAGGATGTTTTAGTAAGTCCTCATGATCCAGGAACCTGGCATGAGGGTAGCTTCTAAGGTGTCTTCCCATTGCTCCGGTGATCACCACGTCCCGAACCCTCGAATTGACCCGAACACCTCCAACGGTGGTGCTACCTACCCCTCAATGGTGGGATGGCACTACTTTAAGGACATTTACACAGACGAATTCCTTAGGGTAGGTAGACGACTCTAGATACTTGCTCTAATTTCAAAAACAAATAAAAAATATTGTTCGCACCGACACCTTTTCAAAAAGCTTTCGAAAGCAACTTTTCAAACACTCTTGAGGACTGATACAAGAGTCGAACTGAAATTTTCAAAGAAACTTTTAAAACAACCACAATTGAAAAGCAAACAAACCTTTTGAAAACACAAATGAGCAAGTATCTAAGAGCCCATGGATAACCATGGATAGAAAGGGTGCTAACACCTTCCCTTTCTATAATCTACCTCCCGAACCGAGAGCAATAAGGAATTTTTCTATGCTTTTGTCCTTTCCATGTTGGAGAACATAAAAGACGGTGGCGACTCTTGCTTCCGCGACATTTCGCGAAACCAACGTTAAACAGTCAGTTCCAGATCCACCGATCACACCTTGTTTTTGTTTTGGGCCCAACTCCTCAAGCCTTAAGCCCATTCTTCTTCTTTTCTTTTCTTTTTCTTTAGATTAACAAACACTTTTTTATTATTATTTAATTTTAACTAACTTGTTTTTTTTTCTTTTAGTTAATAAAAACACTAAATAATATATTAAACTTTGTTTTGTTTTCTTTTAAGTTAGTTTTATTTTATTCTTTATTAATTAATCTTGTTTCACATAATGAAAATACCAAAAAAGCATTTAATTTGAGTTAATTAATTTTGTTTTCTTTAAACTCTTTTTGTTGATTAATAAAAATACAAAAAATAATAGAATCATTAATTTAATTAAATTTTCTTCCTTTTAACTTTTTATTTACATGATTAATAAAATACAAAAAAAGAATAATAATAATAATATAATATTTAATCTTTCTTTTTTTTAGAATAGATTTTTATTTATTTATTTTCAATTTATTAAATACATGCATTTCATAATTTATTGATTCTCTTTACTTTTATGTTTTGTTATAGCTTTATATTTGAATTGCGATGATTCGATTTGGTTGTAATATTTGGACATCATTATGAGACTCATCCCCATTTGTAAATAATTGTACCCCCATCCCTGGATACTTATGTAATAACTTAGACTTTTAATTCCCGCAATTTATTGCTTTCAATATACTGTATAATAATTAGGCGTGTATGGCAAGATTCAAAATCAATCGCTAGATGATCTAATACAAGACAAAAAGCATGTAAATTGAACATACAATCCACACTTGCACCCCTAGGGTTACAATCCACATGTTGCCTTAAAAAAGGGCCATGTTATGCATGTTGGGTACTCTGGCAAAACAAAAACAAAACAAAAGATCATAGTCCCTCGATGACGCTATCTTGGTTGCCTAAACAAAATGATCAAGTCCCTCGGAAAAAGGGCCAAAAATACCTAACACAATTGCTATCATGGTCTATACGATGACCTGCGCCTATCCCGTTAAACATCCTAACACAAGGTTGTTCACCAAATGCAATGGTGAAATAACACTGTCAAAAGGGTTAAAAACATATAGGAAAGATCTTTGAGTAAAATAGGGTAGACAACTCTTAGTTACTTGATCAAAAGCTTGCAAAACATCCTTGCTATTTTCAAACACACTTCACAACACAATTCAAAACATTTCCCAAAAACAAACTTTCAAACATTGAAATATCTTTTCAAAAATACAAACACCTTTGTATATATTCAAACAAGAATCATTACAAAGGTTGCCACAATGATGGCCTCTTTTTCAAAGCATTTCCAAAACCACACACACAAAGCACAATTTCAAACAATTGAAAAACAAAAGCAAGTGATCTAAACAAGTAACTAAGAGCCCATGGATAACCATGGATGAAAAGGGTGCTTGCACCTTCCCTTTTCATAATCTATCCCCCGAACCCAAGAAAACATCTCAAAGGTCTTTCCTGTGCTTTTTGACCTTTCCTTAGGATAAAATAAAAAGTCGGTGGCGACTCTTGCTAACCCGAAACATTTGCGAACACAAACGCAAAACCTCAAGTCAGTTCTCCCACCGTATCAGACAAATAATTAGTTAAATTAGTAAAAGTAAACCTAAATTAATTAGGAAAAGAAAATTAAATAAAAACCCTAATCTAAATATTAATTGATTAAGAAAGAAAAAGAAATTAAGTTTGTAAGAGAAATATTTTTAATGTCTTTTTTTGTCTTGATAATAATATATGGTAAAATATTTTTGGTCTTTTTGGTTTTTAAAAGAATATTTTTTTAATTGTAAAAGAAATTATTAAAACCCTAGTTTCAAATTAAATTTACAAATTAATTAGTAAAATAGATAAAGTATGATTAAATAAAAATAATTTTTATTGTAAAAATGAATAAACTATATCAAAATGTAAATCTAATGTTTTTTTGTATTTTTTCTGATTTTTTTAATACCAAATAAAATATTTAAAGAAAACAAATAAATAAAAGAAAATGGAAAATAAAATGGGCCAGGGGTGTGAATAGTGAGCAGGGAGTATGAAAAAAAGCAAACAAAATGTCAAGCCCATGCTGGAGGCCCAACGCTGTAAAAAAAATCAAATGGAAGTGAGAAAATATGAAGAAAAAAAAGGCAAAAGGGTACCACTGGGGCTCGAACCCAGGTCCCATAGGTTAACAGGCACACGCTTTACCAATGGGGTGACTATACATCCGTTTATATACACAAAACAATGAATATATATTAGAAATAAAGTCCATGACCTGAACTTCATCTTCAACCTCACGCCCAGCCAGAGTACCTACATCTTGCTCATTTCTCATCCATTTACAAAAGTGTAAACATGAATCTTGTGGCAAATTTCCTCACGATTTCAGAAATGTAAAGAAATAAAATTATAGATCACAGACAAGTATGGATTTTAATGGCCCTAATCTGAACCCTAAAAATTTCAGAAACTTCAATCTTAAAATTCTCTAAGCTCAAGCAACATAAATGAAAACTATGTACATGGTTAGCTTTAGGGCAATAATATCTACGTTTTTCATTCACAAATAAACCATTAATGATGATTGTATGAAGAGTTCAAAGTTAAGGAAACTTACCTCAAAACTGGAAATCGTATTCTGAGTTTGAACACTCCTTAAGGTGTTGTGATGGTCAGAGTAGCTCCACTGAGGTCCCAGGAAGTTAATGCAATGATTAGCTTGGTTGGAGAATGGCTGGAATGGTCTGAAGAAGTCCACTTGCAGTACTCTGTTTTTGAACTTGGAAATGGAGGAAGATGGTGTTACAGAACTGTAACAAGGTATGGGATTGTTTGTGTGTGATGCTTGGAAGATTTTGGAAGCAAGAAGCCAAGAAACGCACGAGTAGTTTTTGGTTTTGGGATTTCTGTCCAGAATATGCAACAATGGAGGTGTGAGATGTAAATCTGAGTTCTTGGTCTTTTCAGGGCTCAAGCATGCGTGTATTTTGTGACAAATTACTTGTGTATGTATAAGTAAAAGGCTTGAGTGCTTGAGAGGTTCAGAAGTACAAGTTCTAGACTGATTGCTATGTTACTTGATTTTGAAGAAAAATGGGAAATATGGTTCCAAGAGGAGGTACAAGAATAGACTGAGTGATTGTAAGTGTTTAGACAATCTTCTCTTGAGTTATAAATCATGGCCTTGCATTGAATGCTTGAGTTCAGACCTCTAACAGTTGTGCAAGCAATTAATTATGGAGTTCCTAACAAGTTTGAGGCCTGTAAAGTAGAGATTATGCAGCATAGGTTTGAAATTTGAATCTTGTTCATCACAAAATGACTTGTAATTCAAGTGTGAAAACCCTAACTTCATCTCTTCGATTCTCCCTACTCAAGAATGATCTCAAGGATTTATTGGATATTTTGGAAATCTTGTAATGTGATCTACAACCCTTCTTTGAATCACTTTTGAAAATTCCCCTTGGAACTATATGAAAAAGTGCCATTAAGTTAGGTCAAAATCCTGACCAAAACTAGGGCAAAATTTCACTAAGTGTCCAATTTCAAAACCATGACTTTAAGAATTAATAACTTAAGATCCAAGCATTTTTAGGAGAAGTTGTGTAAATAAATGTTATAGATATCATGGATATCTACAACTTTCATGTTGAAAGTTTCTTCTGAGTCCTCTTGCATCATAATGAAAAATTGGCCCAAAGTTGTGAAAAAAACATGAAGTTTGAACACTTAGAAAAATTTCTATGTTAGAAAACTTTGACTTTTCAAAATGAAATCTTGAATTTTTGATTTATTGATGAATAAGTTTCATATTTTGACATGTTTTGATGAATTGTGATCTTTGACATTGAATTTTGACCAAAAAGTCAAAGTTTGACTTTTCAGTGTACAATTGACTTTTTGATCAGTTGACTGAAAATTCACTATCAGTCCAATTGATCTTGAGCAATGTTTTAGGTCATGCCATTAGGTAAAAATGATGCAATTGAACTCTTGAGATTATGCTTCAAACCAATTGATCATTTTCTAGGTCAAAAATCAGAAATTGCCCTTTCTCAGTCAAAACCCTAATTTTGACCATTTTGCCCTTTTGATGATTTGATCAAATTTCTTGGGGAATTGCGGTCCAAACTTGATCAAATGATACATATGAGTTTATAGTGTTGATGTGTATCAAAATTATGAAGTTTGACTGTAAATTGGCCAAGTTGACTTTTTCCCCAATACAATTGATTTTTAGGTCAACTGCTCAATTGACTGAGCAAAAGGGTGATCAAAGGCTTGAAACTTGACATGAGTAATATTGGGGGTCCATAATGATCCATGAAAGTCATATGAAGCATTGAAATTTCAAATATCCTTGGGCAATCTCAAACCCTAATTTTGGGCATCAGTGCTTGAGGAGGTGTCTTAAGCTGATCAACCCTAGTGCAGTCTTGAACCAAGAGAGGTCTTTGTGAAGAAATATTTCATAAATGAGAGGGAAAATTTTGGGGTACAACAGTGGTCCAGGAAAAATTTAGGGATTAAAGCGTACGACTATGTCCCGTTGGATCACCCGTTTACTTACAACCAACTTTATTACTAGCGTCAAGTTCAAGCAGTCTAGATCAATTCAATCATCTTCTTCCGATAGCAAGTGATGAGATACTTGAAGACATAGGGGCAATAACAGAGTTGAAACTCGATGGGATCGTTTCCACATAGCTTTTTTTCTTTATTTATCACTTTGTACCCCCTTTTTCAATTTTTACGACGATTTCCTCTTACCAGAATTTCTGTCTTCTTGTATAAAATGACTGCTTATAGGAAAAATTTAAGAATAAATACAATTAAATCATTTTTACTTTCTATGTTTTGTTTGAAAAAACATCCAATGATTACGTTAAATGAACATATGCATTTGAATATGTTTACTGTTTGCAAAATATATACATGAAAATAGGATTAGCATTTACTAAAGACTCTAGGAGTTGGGGTAATGTTCAAAAGTTTTCCATAAATTCCCACAGAGCAATCTCCATGGAACTATGTCTACAGAGCTATCTTCATAATCTCATCCCTAATAGAGATATATTCCCCAGTAAGTCTAATATGCCATCAGACAAAAATTGGGGCATCTTCCAGCAGTTCACCTCCATATCCCCTGATGGATAGCTTGACATGATAATCTTCCCCAATAGGTCCCTTAGCAGATAAGAAAGTTGGATTGTTTCCCCAACATACAATGGAAACTTCCTCAATGCAGCCTATGAACTTCCAATCCCCATCAGAGATTACTTCCTCAACACAGTCTACATGATTTAATTCCCCAACGAAGTTTATTTCTCCAATACTGCAGATTCCATGACAAAATTCTCTTCTTCAGCCATATGTCATTCAATGTTATCCTCCCCGGAAGAGCTGATAACCATACCTAAAACCGGGTCAGATAATGCAATAGCAGAATACTTGTCTCTTTTATCCCCAGTCAGGGTACATACGAATCAAATCCTTCAAAAGAACGACGAACGATCGACTCTCCTTGAATGCTTCTACCCCTAAGTAAAAGTCCAAGATCCCCAGCGGAGTATCCTCAAACAGAAAGCGGAAATCCCTAGTAAAGTCATTCTAAACAAAAATTTAAGAATTACTTTCTTCATCCCCAACAACGGTCAGTGTTGTACCCCAAAATTTGCCTTCGCATTTTTCCACAAGAAATTACAGCTTCAGGCATTTCCTGATTTTTTCAGACTGGCTCAAGAATCGGTCAAACATACTTTTCTCGTTAGTCAGGACACAATTAGGGTTTCATTGATTTTCAGGGCTTTGGAATGTTTCACACAGTTGGCTTAGGGTTTTGGTTGATTTTGGCTCAACTTTGATCAGGCGAACGCTCTTTGGAATTTAATCAGGAATTAGGGTTTTTGTGGGCACGTTCTCAGAAAGATTTAATTCTATGATGCTTTGCAAGTTATTCCGGGATTTGGTTTGAATATGCATTGTTTGATTTAATCAGTAAAAGAAGGCATTTGGTTTGAATTCATATTTGTTTGTTTGAACCAGTCAAAGGATACGTTCAGTTTGGATTTGCAGTGTTGGGTAAAAATCAGTGAAAAGGGAATGCGCCTGATCAGTTGTTTTGATTAACTGTTGCTTTGCTTTGGATATTGGAAATGCCAGGTTTAACTGCTCAAATTGCTAAAGCATTGTTTATTTAAATTATTTATTATTCTGAGATTAAGTGATTGGAATTTATTCTTCAATTATTTTAATTCAAAGAATTTTAAATAATAAATAAACAATGAAGGAAATAGAATTAATTGGATAATAAAAACCTTTATTTATTTTTAAATTATTCGTACAATTATTGTTTATAATTTAATTACAAGCAATGATTTTACATTAATTTAAATTTAAATAAAAAGAAAACTATCCTAAACATTTTCTATTCTTCAATTCTTCATCTGCTATCCTTTGCTCCCCTCCATTCAATTATTCATCTGCAAAAGGAAAAAAGGAAAGTCAATAGCAGATAGATAAAAGAGACAGATATAAATTCATCATTAAGGGCCACTGATTGGGATCAGTTAACCCTCTCTGCAAATCACGGGATTTCTCCCGGTTCACAAAGAGGGACGAATGTTTATTTGCTAAAAATGAATGCACCAAAAGTCAAAATTGCATAATTCAAAAATTGTCAAACTGCATAGTTCAAAAGCAAACAGCAAGTCCAAACTGAAAGTCCAAACTGAATCACAACTTTCAAACCATCCAAAAACTGTCAAAGTACAAGTTACTATCCAAAAGGCTACCCAAGCTGTCAAAGAAAAGAAGATTTGGGAAGATATCAAAAGATCCAAAAGTACAAAAACTGTCAAAAGAAGAGATAAAAAATGCAGAGAAAGCATGATATGCAAGCAACACATTTTCTTTTCATCATTTCCCAAAATAAAGTGGCCCTTTCAGAACAAAAAGTACAAGCACAAACATAGTTTAATATATTAGCTGTACTAAAGAGAAAGAGAAGAGAGATAGAAGAGCAGGTTTTGCAGGCTTAGGCTTTAGGCTTGAGAGATAGAAAGATATATAAAACAAAAACAAAAGACAGTACAGTAGAGGAGAAAGAGAGCAAATCCAAGAAAGCCTTAAACCACTGTCAAGTATCAGAACCTGCTAAACCTCAAGCTTGAAACCTTCAAACACACAAACATAACTAACATATGCCAAAAACCTCATGCCTGCCTAAGCATAAACCTGTTAAGCCTCAAGCCAAGCATTAACCTATCAAAACGCCTTAAACCAACAAGCGTGGAACCTGTCAAGGCCTAACCAAAAGGTTTAAACAAGCTAAAAAAACCAGATAACCTGTCAAAAAGCCTAACATGAAGCCTGAAGCCTCAAAGCCTCACAACCTGTGAAATCTCCAAACCATATAGCCATTCAAAACCCTGTCAATACTAAAACCTGTCCAGCTTCAAGCCTCACGCGAAAAAGGGCAAATATTCAAGGCAACAAAAGCCCTCAGAAAGTTCATCACTGGGCATATATAAAAGGGCATCACATTTCAACAGGCAAATCAAAAAAGCAACAAAGGCAGGCAACACGAGAAGAAGAAGTCCAGCTAGTCAAAACAATGTTTCAACCATAGCATGTTCAAAGGAATGGTCAAGCATCAGGCCTCATGAATTTTCATCACAGGCAACAAACGTTCAAAGGCAACTCAAAGTAAACAAACGAGAAGCATATTCAAGGCAACTCAGAGAAGGGACAAAGATAGCATATTCAAGGCAACTCAGAAACGAAGAAGAGAGACAACAAAAGCGTACAGAAACATTCAAGGCGACAAGAGAAAGAAGAAAAAAGGGGATTTCAGGTATTTTGTCAACATCATAAAGCCTAAAAGAAAGGTACAGAAATACCAAGTTTTCCCAAAGCAAGCCCAGCGTCACGCATCTCCCCTCTTCGCCATCAAGCCGCCGTAACACCTCCTAATCTCCTCCTTCTCCGTCTCCGACAGGTAGTACTCCCTTTCCCTCATTTCAAAATCTTGCGTAAACCATAAACAAAATCAGAGTATATAAGAATCAAAACATGCGTAAAACGTGAAACCCTCAAAGGATGCGCTAGAACAAAAGTCTTACCTTTTTACCGTTGCTTGAACAAACGCGAAGGGAAGGATGAGAGGTGGCGTAGGTGGCTAGGCGGGGGAGATTGCACTCAGGAATGATCGGAGAAGATGAACGAAGACGAAGAGGATAGAAGACAAACGGCGCGCCTCTGTAAACCCTAAGCGTATTCCCAAATGAAACAGAAACTCAAGAACCCTAAACAAAAACATGTGCATTCGTTTGGGCCTCACCCCACTTTCTGAAATGCCATAAGCCCATGTTTCCAACTCACACCCCCCATTTCTCTTCTGCTTGGGCCATAACCCCCACCCTTGAGCCCATTTCTGATTTTTGTTTCAAACCCTTTCATTTAGTTTTTTTAAAACATATCATTTTAATTAATAAATTAACCAAACATAGCATTTTTACACTAACAACATTTTTATTACATAATTAAGTTTATATAGAAACTTGTAAAAAATAGTTTTTTATTTATTAAACTTACATTTTCTTTTATTTTTTATACATAGAATATTAATCTTTCTTTTTTTAAGATAAATACTTCTCCCTTTTTTTAAAGATATTTATACATAATAAATGAAATATATCTTTTTTACACAACATAATTAAAATTGAAAACACATTTTTTTCTTTTAATTGAAATATTCTCTTTGTACATAATAAATAAAAATACATTTTTTACATAATTTAAATTCTTAACATTTAAATGAGAATATTCTTTTGTATATACAAAATATAAAGATACATTCTTTTATATCAAAAATGTAAGGTGACAATTTTCAAACTTAGAAATACTTTCTTTTCTTCAATTTTCTTTTTGTACATATTAAAGAAAATACAAGATCACAAATCAAAGATTAATAAATATTTAATTCTTTTCATTTAAGTTAAAACGATGCCTTAAATAATACGCATTAATTCACATTGTCGCACCTGTAAATAATCACATACACATATGCACGTGCACTTACACAATATACTTGTACTTGATACCTTATACATTTGCTTATTTTGTATATTCGTTACATTTACGTTTGATCGCAAATTCGATTTGGTTGTAATCTATTGGACACTACGTTCCTAAGTCTCATCCCCATTCGTAAATTTGTACCCCCACTCCCGGATACTTATTTTGTAATAGCGTAGACTTTAAATTCTTGCAATTTACCGCTTTCAATTATACCATGGTTAGACCTAGGGTTTGCATGTACATAAAATCAAACGCTAGATAACCTAATACAAGACAAATACATGAAATCAATATACAATCACACTTGCACCCTCTAGGGTAATCCCACATGTTGCCTTCCAAAATGGGCCATGCTTGCACGTCGAGTATCTTTGGCAAAACGAATTCAAAATGATCATAAGTCCCTCGATGACGCTTTCGAATGTTACCTAAATGGAATGATCATAGTCCCTTCAAAGCAAATTGCCAAAGACACTTGGCATCATTGCATTCATGGTCCACACGATGACCCGCACCCGTCCCGAACAAACATCCTAAACGCAAGATTGTCCATCAAATTCAATGGTGGAACAAAATTGTCAAAAAGGGTTGAAAACATAGAGAAAACCTTTGAGTACAATAGGGTAGACAAAACTCTTAGTTACTTGAGATCAACTTGCAAAAACACTTGCCTATTTTTCAAACCACATTTCACAAACACTTTCAAAACAAACTCTCAAAAACATTTGAAACATCTTTTCGAAAAGATACAAACCTTTGTAAAATATTCGAGTAAAGAATTGTTACAAGGGTAGCCTAAGACAAGGCATCTTCTTCCAAAACATTTTCAAAAACACACACACCTACACACCATTTTCAAGCAATCGAAAATCAAGGCAAGTGATCTAAAAAACCAAGTAACTAAGAGCCCATGGATAACCATGGATGAAAAGGGTGCTAATACCTTCCATTTTCATAATCTACCCCCCGAACCCACGAAATATCTCAAAAGGTTTTTGCTGTGCTTTTTTAACCTTTCCTTTAGGATAAAATAAAAAGTCGGTGGCGACTCTTGCTCAACCGCACAAGTGCGAATACAAACGCAAAACTCATAGTCAGTTCTCCCACCGTATCACAGTCAGTGATTTATTTTCCCAACTAGACATTGTTACAAGAAGTTACCAATACGCTCCAACGACATATTGCATCCATACATCATTTACAAAATATAATAACATATGCATATGAAACACATATACTATTCTCATTTATTTTGAGAGCATCATTATAGAATAGATTTCATGCATCATGACATTGCATGAAGCTAACTTTGTCTTTTCAGTTTAGTTCCCAAACAGAGGAATATTATCAGCGATTTATAGGCAAGTTGTAGATCAATTCCCGAAACAGGATGAGGCGAATATCTACATGACCAGATGATTTCCCTCAGAGACTAATTCTGACGAGCATTTCCTTCAGAGATTCATTCGGAAAAGCATTTCCCTCAGATAAAATCGGATAGATTCATTTTGAAAAGCATCGGTCAGATAAAACCAGACAAAAGTTTATTCTGACACTCTTTTGGATAAAGTCAGGCGTAGACTCATTCCAATACATTATTCAGATATAGTCGGGCGAAGACTCATTATGGTCCAGTTTTAGATACAGTCAGGCGTAGACTCATTCCAATACATTGTTCAGATACAGTCGGGCGAAGACTCATTATAATCCTCTTATAGATACAGTCAAGACATAGACTCATTCTAGAACATCATTCAGATACAATCGAGACATAAAATTCATTCTCACACTCCCCATCACATCTGCTAGATATAGTCGCACACAAACTTGTTTTAGTATACTTTTCAGATATAGTCGGGCATAGACTCATTCTAATACTCCTATCAATATTTACTTTGATGGCATCTATAAGCCCATCTCCAACGGCATCCCGTCACCTTTTCCAAATGGCATATTTAAGCCTATTCCCGGTATAATAAACCAACAGTGTTACTTCGTGCACATGTGAGCGCAAATTTTTGGGCACTTATAAGTATTCAATCCTCTCCCACCTTCAGATCACGAAAGGCAGGCATGCCAATCTAACTCTTTAGGTTTAAGAAGATTTAACAGGGGAATTTGTTGTACCTCAAAATTTTCCCTCCCATTTTCAAGACAAATTATTTTAATAGGTCTCCTCGTGCTCATGAAGGTCTCAAACACTCAAGACTACTCAAGGGTTGACTAGACAAACTCTCCTCCTAAGCAGTTGACCTACAACTAGGGTTTTGCTTCTCTCAAAGGAAATTGAGTTTCTAATGCCTCAAGTTGATTTAATTGTTTCTCATATATATCAAGGTATCCTCATTCTAAATTTCAAGCCTTACATCACAAGTATGCTCAGTCAATTAGTCAGATGATTGAAAATCAATTGTAATGGACAAAAAGTCAACTTTGACCAATTTATAGTCAAACTTCAAGATTTTTGGTCAACATAAACATTTTGAAGTAACATTCATCATTTGATCAAGGGTTGATCATGATTCATCAAGAAAACTCAAGATTCATCAAAAGTCAAAAGTTACTAAATTAAAGTTTTCTTTAGGAGAAGTCAACTGAACTTTGACAAAGCATAACTTTTGCATACTTTATCAGAAATTCCTTAACCAAAGCCTATCTTGAAGGAAATTCAATTCTCTACAACTTTGTATCACTAAGATTAAGGCCAAAAATGCTTCATTTGAGAGATATGGGCCAAAACGTTACAAGTCATTTCAAAAGTCAACAAAAAGACTTTTTTGTCAAAGCAATTTACATAAAGATAAAGGCTTCAAATGTAAAAGTAACCAACATGAAAGTTGTAGGAGACATCTTGAGGTTCCCAAAAAGTCTAAGATTATCTTCATATGACCAAAATTGAGAGAGTTATGATTGATGCAAGTTAAGAAATTTTGAGAAAATGCATGAAGTTCAAATTGAGCAAACTTTAATTTTTGGGTTAATGGGCCTAAGTTTTTAGGTTCAAACGTGTTCATGACTTCATATTAGACCTATAAATCCATTCACATATTTTTTATGATTTTTATTTATTTTATTTGGATTTTATTCATTTAAATGCAAATTAAATGAAATAAAATATGAAACTAATGGACTTAGGCGTATGGACTCTTGTTTTAATCATGTTGGAGGCCCAAAAATCTACCTTGAAACTAAAGAAATCGTGTGGCCTTATTTGAAACAAGTTTACATTAGTTTTGAAAGATTTCAACTTATTTTTAAACAAAATCAAAGATACGATTTCATGAGATGTCCAAGCCCACCACTTGACCTAATCTTTTATCCTATAAATACATAACATGTTCAGACATCAAAAAACACACAGGGCTGCCCCAAGAGAAACCCTATAAATCTCAAATTTTTCAAGAACCAGGGCAAACTCTAACCCTTTATCCAGTAGTTTTCAACCCATTCCAAGCATCAAGCAAGCTTCCTGGAGACTCCAGAAACTCATTCCAATCGTCCCTGAAGCTTGAAGCACGCCAGAACAACATATCTCAACTGCACTGATTTATTGAACTTTCTTGAATTCAAAATCATAATTCATGCATTGTTGATTGACGCTATGCATATTTACCTATTTATAATGATGTTTAGACTTATTTATAATCATTGTTTGCAAGCTTTCGTGCATGAACAACAAAATGCATTGTTAGGGCACGATTTGAGTTTGCGTTCGAATCTCATGATACGCTGATATTTTGCCTGTTTTGAGCCCAGATTCGAGTTCAGGACACAATTTTGTATATGAAAGACCTTTCGGTTTGCTTCGAATCTTCCATTTTTGCAGGTTTGGAATTTGAGCTTGCTGGAGAAGACGACCAGAGTTTGACTCGGGCGTCTCAGATTTTGTTTGATTCCGGTCAGAAGCTGCATGGCCAATCCTCTCAATATGATTAGTCCATTAAAAAAAATTCGACCCCACCACAACGCGCATATTCAGTTTTGTTTGACTTCTGATTTTTTATTTCAATTTATATTATATTAAATGATGATGATTATACTAACGCATAACACAATTGGCCTGATGGTAAGAAGTATGACTGGTATTGCAAAGGGCATGGATTTGATCCCAACTTTTGTCAAATAATTTTATTTTTTAGGTTTTAACGCAGGTTAATACCAAATGGATTCCTTCCCATTCCATAACACAAAGAACAACATGGTGCAGTAGTAGAAGGGCATATTGGTGAAAGGAAGGGCGTGGGTTCAACTCCCACCCATGCATATTTGTTTTCCTTATTTTCTAACCCTATTTTCATTCCATTTTCTTAATTAATTAACCTATTTTCTAAATTAACCATTAACCTTAAACTTTTTTAAAATTATAACAAATTAGGATTAAGATTTTCTAGTTAGTAATTAATTTTTTCACATATTTTTCATTTATTAATTAATTAAGTTAATTAATTTTTTCTAAATATTAAAATTAATTAGAAATACTTAAGTTTTAATTACCATTTATTAATTTAAATTATTTTCTAAAAAAAATACAAAAACATTAAAACACTTTTATTCTAATACTTTTCTTATTTCCTTTTGCTATCTAATTTTTATAGAACAAATGTATAGGTCTCACTCTCAAATGTAATAGCTTAGATTTACATTCTCACATTTTTTTTTAAATTATGTAACTGCTCACAGGATGTAATAACTTAGGTTTAATTTTCCGGACTTTACATTCTGCACTTTAATTTTCTGTACATATCTAACTGTTAGTAATTAGGGTTTGTACTGCAAGACTAAAAGCAATCTCAATAACCCTATTTTCATTCCATTTCTTAATTAATTAACTTATTTTCTAAATTAACCATTAACCTTAAACTTTTTTTTAATTATAACAAATTAGGATTATGGTTTTCTAGTTAGTAATTAATTTTTTCACATATTTTTCATTTACTAATTAATTAAGTTAATTAGTTTTTTCTAAATATTAAAATTAATTACAAATAATTAGGTTTTAATTACTATTTATTAACTTAAATTATTTTCTACAAAAAACACAATAACATTAAAACACTTTTTTTCTAATATTTTTCTTATTTCCTTTTGCTATTTAATTTTTCTATAACAAATGTATAGATCTCACTCTCAAATGTAATAGCTTAGATTTATATTCCCACATCTTTTCTAATTATGTAATTGCTCACAAGATGTAATAACTTAGATTTAATTTTCTGCACTTTATATTCCACACTTTAATTTCCTGTACATATCTAACTGTTAGTAATTAGGATTTTTATGCCAAGACTAAAAGCAATCTAGACAACCCTAATTTTCAAGACTAAATAACTGAAAACAAACACTTTTCACACATGCACCTCTAGGATAATCTCTCTTGTTGCCTTACGAATACTTGGTCATATCCCTCGAAAGTGGAGATACTTTAGCACAAGACCCTCAATTTAAAAAATATCATCATAGTCGCTTTCAAATGAAGATCATAAGTCCTTGATGACCCTTCGAGTTCCCTACAAAATAATCTAGTCCCTCGATGACCCTACGAGCAAATGATGACAGTCCCTTCGATACAATTACTAAAGTATTCTTACACGTCGCCTTCAATGATCATACAATGACCCTACGCATGTCCCTTCACATCCAATAGATAGGATTACCTACCGACTAATGGTATGGATAATACTATCTCCAAAGGAGAAGGAAAATAACAAAAAAGACTTTAGTAGGTAAGAACTCTTGAATGCTTGCTCACAACCTTTTTCACAAACAAACATTTTCCACACTACACTTTCAAACAAAATATTTTCAAAAGTACTTTGTATACATTCTTCAGGACTGATACAACAATTATTATAAAGTTAGCCTTACATTGGCATTGCAAATTGTTTTCAAACAAATCACACACACAACAAGTTTTAAAAGTGAGCAATCAATTAAGTTCCCGTAGATAACTACAGATGAGAAGGATGCTAATACCTTCCCTTTTCATAACTTACCCCCCAAACTCAAAATCTATCAAAGATATATCCTGTTCTTTTCACCTTTTCTAAATATTGGATAAAAGAAAAGTCGGTGGCGACTCTTGCTAACCGCAACATTTACGATAAAACTAAAAAGTTAATTCTCCCACCGTATTACACATAACTATTCCTTAACAAACAATTGTTTCAGCTTATCAAGCAACCAACAAAAGTTCTCCTCTGATCAAATTCCATACAGGCAAATGCTACAACAAATGTCAACTCGGTTGACGTCATGGCAACTATTTCAAACATAGGTTGTCTATATTTGTTTGACTTGTACACGTTGTCCATAACCAACACAAGAGGAAAAATATTCAACTGGATTGCATCTGGGTGAGTCCAAAATATCTCTCTCACAATATAAGAGTCATCTCTTCATCTACTCTAGTAAACATAGTCTGCATCCTCTATAAACTTAAACCAATATTGTATCTTAGTTCTATGACCTCTTATCTATTTTTGTAACTTACTCTTATGTTTTATATATTTGTGTGATTCGAGTGACATTCTTCAAAACTTACTTTTGCAAGGAAAACAATATGTGTCTGGGTTGAACATGACACTTTGTCAAATCAACGATATGTTACCGCTCATCTGCGCTCAACCGACCAAAAAACGAATGACCTTCTAATCTATCAGGTAAACTGTGGTTATGAAGTCCACATTTTACATCAATCTTCCATCCAAAACCTTCTTTCGACGGTGTTAAGTTGATTTTGAATTGACAATTTTATTTTTAGTGGCACTTTGTGTTCCACAATCTATTTCCTTGTATTTTCCACCTTTATCACAACCAAATATTACTTTGTTGCTTCTCCCTCTCTTTCCTATTTTAGTATCTAAACGAGTGATGATAACAATTACTTTATTTCTAATTTTAACATCTTAATCCACCTTATCACATATTCTCTTGTATCGAATCTTTGTGTAGTTAAGAATGCATCAGATATCTACACATATATGATTTTTATCCCATAACTGCAAAGTATTTTCATATCTACAACATAAAAAAGTTAACTTTTTTTTTTTAAAACTATTAGATTACTTAATGGTAAGTATCTGATATACAAAATGAAGTTCATCAGATAACATTATACCAAATTATCCGGTATAAGTTACAAATCTAAGAACATATGAACAAGTTCTCCAAGAACAAAAAATATAAACCGAAAAACATAATAACAAATTATTCGATAAAGAAAAAAAAATTCCTAACTACTCTGGACAGAGTTCTTCGGTAAACATATGTGAGAATACAAAATCCTTTAAAATTTGAAAAATTAAGGAAATGATAAAAATAAAATGATAAATACATTGATATGTTAAAATGACAGTAAAAAAATTTCAAAGAGAAAAGGCCCAAATGCCCAATTAGTTTTCAAGATAAAGGTAAATTAAAAATTGGCCCTCGCTAAAAAAATGAGGTAATTTCCATTGGAGGTTAAAAAAGAAAAACGAAGAGCAAGTTAAAAGAAGTGAAGTTCAAAGTTTGAAGCAAAAGAGTTGAAGTGAAGTAAGGGCGATTCCATAGCAGAAAAAATGACGCTAGACGATGATAGCTCCATATACGTTGGAGGTCTTCCCTACGACGCTACCGAAGATACAATTCGCACTGTCTTCAATTTGTATGGTGCCATTCTTGATGTCAAGGTATTAACCAGCACCTTCATTGTTTTTTCAATTTTAGGGTTTTAACAAGCCCTTTCATAACTCTTTCTTTTCTTTCGCTAATAATCGATTGAAGTAATTGAATTTTCAGTTTTATCGCAAAGTTTTGATTTTTCATTTTAATTTCAGATTATCAATGACCAACGTACTGTCGGCAAATGCTATTGCTTTGTTACTTTCACAAACCCTAGGTCTGCAATTGATGCTATCAACGACATGAATGGAAGAGTATGTAGTTTATGTTCTTGTCGTGTTTTATAGTATGAAGTTTATTTATGTTATGTTTGTTAATTACTGTTATGGTTAGGTTAAGACTTAAGAGTGTTAGGTTTTTGACACTGTTGTTATGAATCAGAGTATTAGTGGGCGCGTGGTCAAAGTTAATGGAGTGAAGTCCCGTGGTGGTGGTGGTGGTGGTGGTGGTGGTGGCGGTGGCGGCGGCGGCAGCGGTGGTGGTGGTAGGTCAAATTTTGGGAGAGAAAGAGAACGTTATTATCATCATAATGATGAAAGGAATGGAGATTGGGATCGTGGAAGAGATAGAGAGATTCGAGACCAAGATTATGAGCGTGGCAGTGGCAGAGATCATATTCGAGAGCAAAATTATGATCATGGTAATGAGAAAGAAGGATATAGGAGTAGAGGCAGTGATTGGACTCGACATGGTGATAGGTCTCGAGACCGTGATAGGTCTCGGGATCGTGATAGGTCGCGAGACCATGACAGGGGTAGGGATAGGAGAGTCGAACATGTGCAAGATTATGACGATCAAGGTAGAGAAAGCATGTTAGATGATGATTGGAACCGTGATGATGATAGGGCTGAAAATCAACAAGAAAACAGCAGGGTACATGGTGGGGATGTGGATAGAGACCATAACTCGAACGTGGATACTGAGAGAAAGATGGACAGGGTTAGTGATCCTGATAACAGTTTTGATGAACCTAAGAGAGAATCGTCGAGGAGAAACATAGAGTAAGATCTCCTCTTTCCATTTTCCTTGACATTGGTTGATTTACAACTATTTCTCTTTGGCTGATGTATGCTGCACACGTATTTGTTTTGTCGGATTTTCCTGCAGTTTGAATGTGTCAAATGAAAATAGTCCATCAGATTCTACTGATGACCACAATGATGAGGTAATGCAATGATTGTGATCATTTATGAGTTTCTTTAATGTGAGCATTCACAAATTTCTTTTTCAGATAATATATTGTCATAAAATAAATCAAGACTGATCGTGGAACATTATGTTTGTACTTGCTTATGTGATCTTCAGGCAGAAGATGAGTTAGAGCAGTCAATCCAAGAACTTGATAATCTAAAAAAGGAGGTTTGGTATTTTCATAACTAAATTTATCGAGCTGTAGAAATTCGTAAGAAAACTCAAAATGATAATGTCTGCTCTAATAATTTCATTTTTTGGACGAGCATGTCTAATGTGTATACCAGGGCTGTTACAACATCTCATACAATAATAGCCATCCAATTCCAACAAACCCACTAGTCTCTTTATGTTGTTTTTCTTCTCTTTTATGTGTTGGTGGTGCTTAAAATTGGAGTTTTGTCAGGTTTCTAAACTGGAAGAGAGAGTGGAAGAAAGAAGACTTAATGTTACGGAGTTACAAAAACACTCTAAGGTACCTTCCACTTATGTCCAGGCATTAGATTTTGAGCTTGATTACTTAACTTTTAATGTCCTTACTTTGAATACAATCTATTTTTATATTCTGATCTAGAAAATATTTACTGCAGAAACTGGAGGATGCGGTGATTTCTGCAAAGAAACAATCTTTATATCGCCAGATGCAGTTGACCAAGGTAATATCTAGTTTTCATAATCATACTTTAGATGACAGGAATCCCTATTCTAAGTTTGAACATCCGTTTTTTGTCAATGTTATTTATTGCTAACATTGGACTTTGTAAAATGATTTTCAGCTGCACGAATGTTTTCTGCAAGTGCAAGATTCCACAGAAAGACTTAAAACCAGTGAAAAAGAATTCAAGGTTTGCGTATATGATACTGTAAATCATGTTGTGTGACTTGGAGGAAATGTTTCAGAATGTGACTTCGGATACTCTTTTTTCATATAGAATCTCACGTGATTTTGTGCAGGCTCTAGTTGATTCAGTAATGTTTGAGAATGATGGTGATGGGAGTCTTGGACAACTTACAAATGGAAGTCTTGATGGTAAATAGTTGTTACCATATTATCAAAGAGTATCAAAAAGTATGAAACTATTTTTGTATCACTATGTCCACCGGCTCCATGTATGATTAGAAATTTCATTGGTTACTTTTGCAATTCAGGCTAATCGGTGCGAAGAAATTTTGTACCAACAGGGAAACTAGTTATTTTTATTGGGGGTTGAGATTTGTTATTTTTATTGGGGGTTGAAATTTGTTATTTTTATTGTAGCTAAAAGCCATTTTATTGTCGAACCCCGTTTGAATTTAGTAGATCCACGAACACTGCTTCTCACCATGAAATCATGTATGGCTTCACTTTTAGAGTAGCTAGAGTGTATGGTTGATTTCCATTTTGAAAGAACCGAAAGTGTAAAATTGATTTTGAATTGAAGTTGACATGTTTGTTTTTTCAAAAGGAGTTAATTTTGTTTCCAAAATTGATTCAAACTAAAATTAAGATCCGTAGCTGTTGAGCTTAAACTTGATTTTTACATTAAAATTATTGAAATTTTTCTTCAATTCACTTTTATTTGTTCAAACATATTTCATTTTACATTCAGGTTACTTTTACGTGAATAATTTTATAAAATTTATTTTATTCAATTATGTTTAGACAAAAGTTATAACAAAGTAATTTTATTAAGTTCTGTACCATTTTTTAAGAGATTAATTAATAAGCAATGTCAGTGTAAAAATTTTAGGATCAATGAATCACAACTATTTATAAATATAAATTTATAAATAATATTAAAATTTAACGGTCACGATTCATTAACAGTGTATATCAATTAAATTCTTTTTGAGATTAATTACTAGATACTGATATATACTAATATTGTAAAACTGTTTTATATTATCCGTGTATATTAATAAATTTTTTTTTTAATATAAAATGAGAATTCAATTATATATATATATATATATATATATATATATATATATATATATATATATATATATATATATATATATATATATATATATATATATATATATATATATATATATATATATATATATATATATATATATATATATATATATATATATATATTTTAATTTTTTTTTCCAGTTATTTCTGAGATTGTTTATCAGATGTACCTTAAAAGAAACGGTTTATTGTTTGGTGAATTTTCGAAAAAGAAACGGTGATTTTACTATTAGATTTACCTTAAAAGCTGAATGGGTTGGTATAATAAACTACTAGATTTTAACTTAATTTTACCAAATAGAGCTTTAATCAATCAAATGTTTGAATCCATTTCTTAATCATGAGAAGAAAAGTCACATTTTCTTCGAGATATAAATATAGTTTAATTATTTTGGTTTCAAAAGTTTTGATATTATAAATGCTTTTTCTATAAAAGTTTGGTAAATTTAAAAAAAAAAAATTAAATATGATTTTTTTATGCGCCAAAGACCCAAGAAACCTAAATAGGTTGAATTATGAACTTATATTTTAGAACTTAAACTCTACATAAATTAAAGGTACAATATAATTTTTATAAAAGATTAATAGTTGTGTATTGTCAATACATTCAATTACAACCATTAATAAAATTACTTTAAATATTGTTAAAAAAGAAAAGTCAAACATAATTTAAAACTTGTCAAGTATAATTAATTAATGGTGTTAGTGTATATCAAGATTTTTTTTAATAATTATCAGGTATTGAAAAAAAAAACACAAATAATTACGTTTTGGAGAAAATTACATAAATAACTATGTTTTAAAATTGACTTATATAGTTCAGTCATCTCAAATGACACATGTATTGATTTTTTTTTTAAAATGACGTCAAATTAGATGGCGCCTAAGTGTATGTGATTTGCCCTAAACCGTCTTAGATAGAGCCTAAGTGCGAAGTGTTTTTTTTAAATAATTTTTTTTGTTAAAAAAATAAGACAATTTCGTCACAAATGAAAACTTGATTTTCAATAATAATTAAGCAATTACATAATGAAAATAAAAGTTACATATTATTTAGTTGTCTCCCGGGACTCAATAACGATCCGTGGTTCCGCACCCGCGTCCTCGCCTAACTCGTAGTGAGTTTCAACGATTTTCCTATTGCAGCTGGGTCGAGGAACCTGTGAAGTCAATGCGTTCAAGATCTATGAAATCCGTCAGATCACCATATCTGGAAGATTCACTTTCAAACAGTCGGTTACCCATGCCCTCAAAGTTTGGTCGTATTGGTGGGGGGTGGAGTTCTATGGGTGGTCGATAGCACTGGTTGTATGAATAAGGGGGGTAAAAAAGAAATGAATCTTGTGGAGTTTGATACTGTGATTGTTAGATGCTATGGTGATGTGATGGTTGATCGTAAGTTGGGTTGGTTGGAGAATATTCTTCAGGTCTGCCAAAGTCAGGGCTAAGGTGAGATGATAAGGGCCCACATCGGGATGATAAATGTATGGCTAGTGTTCTTGGTACTATGAT
Source organism: Vicia faba (assembly GCA_948472305.1). Taxonomy (NCBI): domain Eukaryota; kingdom Viridiplantae; phylum Streptophyta; class Magnoliopsida; order Fabales; family Fabaceae; genus Vicia; species Vicia faba. The sequence continues at coordinate 1,181,760,903 of OX451739.1, read as the reverse complement.
CGAGTGTGAGGTATATGAGTGTATTGGTATAGAGGTTGTGATTGAGGTTATGTGTTTGTAGATCTGTATCGTCGTGGTGTTTGGTGGGAGGTTGATGTGTGTTGAGTTTGTTGTTGGGGTTGTTGTTGGGTGGTGTATTATTGTTGGTAGTGTTGTTGGGGATTTGAGAATTGTGCCCATTATGTGCGTGGGTCGATCAAGTACCTCGGGTCAGACACAAACATTTCAGGGTTAGTAACCGATCTATACCAATCAATATATTGATCTGTGTATCACATATTATTCTGGGTGAGTAAAACAGAGAATCGTAAGACATGTCGGTGACGCCTATGCCACATCTTACACCATTCTAGAGCGAAATATTTTCAATTATTAACACCCATTGGGCGTCAACTCTTTTGAGATGCCAAGGTGACAAACAAGTTGGATCGCCTGGTATTTCTTGATGCATTCAGAACTACATCTTGACACGACCGCTTTGATGCATCTTCACAATGCTGATCTGTATGATTGCAGTTTTTGTAGTCTAAACTGCTGCATTCACGGGGTTGGGTTCATGGTCCAAACTCAAATGTGGTCTCCAGATAAACCGTTGATAAAATTAAATTATAATAATGATAAATTTAAAAATAAATAAGTTAAAAGGCATACGAAATCTTATTGAATCAATGAGCGGTGTCTTCAAAGGCATACAAAACCTTCCAGTAAGTGCTTTGGTAAAATCAACATATTTTAGGATGACTTCGTTGTTTGCAAAAAGAGGTGAAATATGGAACGCAATGTTACAATCAGGACAACTATGGAGTGAAAGCTGCATGAAATTTATTAAGGCAGAGAATGCCAAAGCCAACACTCATCATGTTATAAGATTCGACCGACATAACCACACCTTCATTGTCAAAGAGACAATCGACCACAACAAGGGGTTGCCAAGACAAAAGTATAAGGTTATACTACCATCTCGTTGGTGCGATTGTGGAAAGTATCGAGCCTTTCGTATGCCTTGCTCTCATGTCATTGCAGCATGTATGTATAGGGATGTCAATGAGACAGGGAATGCTCAGAGCATGCTTCCCCGCTCCCCGCCCCGTCCCTTAATTTTTTCTCCATCCTCATCCCCGATCTCTGCTACGGTGGAATAATTTTCTCCATCCCCATCTCCACAGATCTCCACGAAGATCCACAGAGATTGAATTTTAAGAAAATTTTTATACTTTTCAATCAAAATTATGTTTATGACACTAATATTTTATTATTTTTTCCTTTTAATAAAAACACCTCTTACATCAATAACAAAAAAAAATTGCAAAAGCACTTGTAGTTAATTTCTTCTGTAAAAAAATAAGTATTCATTTTTTAATGTATTAACTTTTTATTTATAAAAAACATATAAAATAAGATAATTATGTATTATATAATATATAAAATATAAAAGTTAAATGATATGGTCGGAGTCGGGGAATTTACGGGACGGAGGATACTTCTCTGATATCAGCCCTAAAGTATCATCGGAGGAACTTTTCCCTCCATCCCCATCCCCGCAGAAAAAATATTTCTCAACTTCGAAGCTCCAAACAAATAATCTCCACGGGGATCCCCATTAACAGATGCAATTGACATCCCTATGTACGTATGCTCATCAAGATGTATTACTACTTCTATCTCCCATTTACAAGGCCGAGACCTTGCTCAACGTATACAACAATGGCTTTTCAGTGGTGGCAAAATCAGATTATTAGCATGCGTACAAAGGGGAAATAGTTTGACATAACAATCAAATACGAAGGAATAAAAACGATCGTTCCAAAAGCAAGCGTATCACAATTGAAATGGACTCACTTGACAAGCTAGAAAGAAAATGTGATTTATGCCGTCAGGTCGGACACAACCGAAAGAATTCCCCCTCTCGTGCTACTAGCTCGACAACATAACAATTGTATTCACAATATCTGCATTTTTTTTTATATCTCAACGAATTTTTTTTCATTACGAACATTTGTTACAAAATACCAAACACAAACAAGACATAAAATGTCATCACGACTAAAACAACAACACAAACACCAGATAAACCAATAACACATACGCCACGAAAAAATAACACCAACAACACAACAACATATCTAAGAAATTACAACCGTCAAAACAATTTCATCGGATTCATGCATCATCACTATTATGTCTCTGTTTGTTTTGACTTCCTCTAACCAACTATGAGGTCATCTAGTTGCAAGTGAGGTGATCATTCTTCTTCTCTAGATCCTTCTAATTTATTCGCCAACTTCGATGTCTTTGTCTAACCATCACATCAACTCTCTCTTCAGACGCTCCATAGAATGAATGTGTCAAAATTCAAAATTTCATTTTTTATCAGAGGTTTGATGGCCGAGAAAATAACATACCCATCTCTCGTGAAAATTATGGGAGATGTCATGACGCAAAACACAGAGAAAATGAGAAGAAAAGGTGAGTAAGTGTGAAGAATGTTGGAGAAATAAATGTTTTATTTATAGAAAACACAATTGCATGCAGGAGCATTCTCAGATGGCACTTCCTCTCACAAATATAGAGCATGTGCCATCTCACATGGCTTGAGGATATTGTATACGCCACATAGAATGACGCCTAAGACCAAACTTCAAGTGGATGCACCATCTCACTTGACTCTTGCATGTTAACGTTTTCTGAAACATAATTATTTACGTAATTTTTTTTGAAACGTAATTATTTATGTATTTTTTTTAATAATTGATTATTGAAAAAAAATCCACACATCAATTCATTTTTTAAATAATTTTTTAAGTAAATTTATTAAAAACAAATACACTATATACACCTGTTATTTGTAGAATAACACAACAATCATATAATATTGTTCTAATGTTGTCAAAAACAATATTGTATTAATGCAAGTTTTATAACCAAAAAATATATCATTATAAAATAATTTTATATTAATATGAAAACACAATTATTTGCAATTTTCAATATGAACACACTTAAGTAAATAAACTGAATGGTCTCACGAATAACAAGTTTAAAAAATAACATTAGTGACATAAGATTCAGTCATCTCACTCCCTATTTAATTGCTTTTTATAATTAAAAAAACTAAATAATAAAAAATACCCGTTAAAACCTTAAAAAGTAAATCCCTAATTCATTGTTACGTTTCCATGTTAACAGCATTCATTCACGGACAAAAATGTCCTCATTAATCCCTACTTCATTTCCATGTAAATAACACTCACTGCCAAAATTTACCAAATAACTTATGATAAATAATAATACATTTTTTATTACTCTGAGATCTTCTACTTCTATTTTATTTACGAGTCTCTTTTAAAACTTAAAATTAAAACTAAAGCAAATACTAATTTTTTATTCATTAAAACACTGAAATCTTGTTACATTCTGTTATAACAACCCGTAGCCGATTCGTTTTTTTTTGTAATAAACTTAATCAGTATATAAATAATTAGTAAGATGACTTTTTCAAACAATAGAGTTAAAAAAAGTGAAAATCAGTGAGAGAAATCATGAGCAGTGAAAATCAGGTGAGTTTGATTCATCTTCTCATGTTGATACATTTTAAACATTTTTGTTTACAGTAAAAATGCAATGATAACCAGTTTCACCACACACATAGAGTAGCTTTTGAATTTTAATCTAACCTAAAGATCTAACACTGTTTGTTTGCAGGCTTCTTATACCCTTAGATTCGACGGTTCATCCGATGGAAATCCTGGGCCAGCCGGGGCAGGAGTTATACTAGTTGCTAAAAATGGGAAAGTGGTATCACATTTATGCAACAATTCAATTGAATATTATGTTATATTATTTAGTTACAAGATGCAGCTTATTTTCATGTTTCTAATTTTCTTGTTAGCTTTATCGATTCCGGGAAGGACTAGGATATCAAACAAATAATGCTGCTGAGTTTCACGCATTGATTTTAGGAATGAAACAATCGATTAAGAAAGGATATAAGAACATCATCGCCGAAGGAGACGGTCGACTGGTTATCAATCAGGTATGTTCTATTATAACAGCAACCAATAAGCAAGTCTCCTTTAGATTCATTTAGTTTTATATTCTTCCTAATTTGTTAGATATTGTTGCGACTTTTCACTTTTTATACCATTTTCTTTTCTAAACAACAGTTCCAGGGTTCATGGACAATCAATGACGCAGATATAAAGATGCTACGTGACGAGGCTTTGGAGTTGAAGCATAGGTTTCAATCATTCCGCATGCGACACATTCCTGAGGTATTTATTTAGCAATTTGGTCTATATTTATATTCACTTCTGGATTTAAGTTTATGTATTTGCCTCATGGTTAACAAACATGTTTCTTTTTTTATGTTCAAAGAACTATAACCGTTCAGCTGATTCTCTAGCATACCAGGCTATTGATCTCGGAGGTTAGACCTCAAGAATTTTCTCAGTTCCCTATAGGTTTAATTAATGTTTGATTCTTTGATTTTCTGATTATTGAGAATTGCGTTGATGCCTAAAAGCATGTTTGATTTGTGTTTCGTTTTCTATTTCAATTGATAGAAACAATTTTTTTTTGTAGATGGTCAAGTTGAAGAAGAAAGTCTTGGTTAATGATCATCTGACATCACGTCCTGTCTAAACTATTTGCAGTTATGTTACATTTCATGTTGAAGTAATTTTCTATAACAAATTATAGCATCAAAGGTTGAATTTTGAACATACCTCCATGTGCAGATGTTCACCATTAGCAGTTATGGACATAAAAGATACTGATGTGATGTTTGGATTATGTGCATTTTTTTGAGTTTCTGTTTTCTATATGTTCATCTGAAAAACTCTAGTTATGTGATTCTCACAATTAGTGTCACTCAAGGTGATTGATGCTATGACTCCAAAAAGAAATTTCCTTTTGATATATAATATTCCTCCTAATGATTTAACTAAGAATTTATGGTACTTGTAGAACCTACAACAAAAAAGATTAGGAAACTTGATTTTATTAATTATTTTTTGTGGAATGTTTTATTGATTGCGTGATATAATTTGTTCAGTTCATTTGCATATTATTTAACTTTAAAGTAAGTAAAATATTCATGCATTGCACATGTTTTAATAAAATACATATTTTAATTTTTTTAATATATAAAAAATATAATTTTGTTAATGAATAAGTTTTAAAGAATATATTAAACTTGACTAATATTGCACATATAAGAATTTTAAATACATTTTATTTTTTAACTTAATTTTTTGTGTTTTATATATTTATTATTTATTTGAATTTTTAAAAATAATTCTTGTGTTAGTTCAATTATCTATTTATTATTTGTACTATAACTTTCAAAAACCTAAAAGAATTATATAAATTTATAATATATCAACAAACATCAAGACATTTCTTACAAGGATTCTCAAGGTTCAAGCTTGCACAAGTATATTGGGATTTTTCAGTACCAAGATTAAGAGGAAACTGTCAAAAAGGGGGAAAACAGATAAAAATAATATTTTGACAAATTTGGAGAAAAACAAGTGTTCTTCGATTCAACTCCTTCGATTGGTCTTTTGGCCTCTTTCGATGCAAGCTTGGCTTGCATCCTTCGACTGGGCGTGGACCTCTGGCACGTTGGCTTGGATTCACAAGGCACAAAGCCTCATGTAGTCTCCTTCGATTCTAAGGCAAAAGGCTCCCTTTTGGCATCCTTCAATTTGCACTTTTTGCCTCCTATATGCCTCTTTTGAATCTGGACATTTTGGCCTCTTGCATGCACCTTTCATTTGGGCATATGGTTCCTTCAGTACAAGCTACTGGTCAACCCTTCGTTTGGACACATGAATCCTTCAGCACATGGTTTTGGTCAAACCTTTCGTTTGGGCATTTGACTCCCTTCATGCTTGCTGTGTTTGGGCACATGAATCCTTCAGTACAAGCCACTGGTCAAACCCTTCATTTGGGCATGTTGGTTCCCTTCATGCAAGCTTCGTTTGAACATAGATCTTTTGCATGTTGGCATGAAATCACAAGGCAGGGACCCCCTATGTACACTCTTTCGTTTGGCCACTTGGAACTTTGGGCAGGCAAGCCTTTGACTGGACAGAACCACCTTCATAAGGTTTCCTTACATCATATTACCCTTCAAATCAGCATCCTTCGAATCTAACTCTGGGCATCCCATTCGAAGGATATGCTTGATAGTCCATTTGAAGGATTTACAAGCCCACTTTAAGACAGGTTTTTGGTGACCCATCCAAGGGTCACACTTTTGGCTCCTTCGAAGGATGCACAAAAGTGACTCAATCGAAAGGCACTTGCTAGAGGAAAATAAAATAGTTTTGTTTGGAGAAGAGTCTGGTCGAAGAAGGGTCAAAACAAAAGGGTAAAATATTTAAAGATGCTTGCTGCCAAGTCCAGGCCTGGTACACTGGCCAAAACTGCTGCACAGCAGTCCCGAGGCATTGTCCCTTTCTTACACCAAAATAGCATACAAGGCACTGTCTCTCGAAAGCTACAAGGAATAGATTACTCAATTTGTTCAAACCTTTTGTTTTCCCTCCAAAAGCTTCAGGAAGTCTTGCCTATAAATAAGAGGCCTCACAAAACGTTTAAAGGAGGACTTTTTGGCCAGAGGAAGGAATCTTCAAATTTCTTAAACACCATAAGTTTTCAAGCACTTAAACATTTGTGAAAGCAAAAATCCAGAATCTAACATTTACCTCATTCGATTCTGAAAAGTCCCACACATTTTATTTCCTTTTGAATCCAGTAGAAAAGACATCTCATTTGTTTTTTCTCCTTTGAATCAAACAGTAGAAACGCTGCTCTGGTCCCTTCCTTTGAATCCAGTAGCATTCAAGGTAACCACTTCAAGGTCCAGCACACCCTCCAACCTCCAGCAAGGTAAGTTGTTCCAAACCTTAAACTTTTCGTCTCTTGTATAACATGTAAATAAGCTTTCCTTTCGTTTCAAATATGCACATACCATTGTTCTTTTCGTTTCCACCCTTTTAGTATATTTTCAGAGCTAACCATTTCGTTTTGCTTCTTGTTTACCTAAACATGCATTAAATATTAAACTGATTGTAAGGCAATACTAGCATGGCCTTAGGCCATGTTACTATTCAAGAGTTCAAACGAAAGAAATAGGAAACAGGAAGTAGGAAACGAAGCTTCTGGCTCCCACACTAACCTCCAGGCCAAACGAAAGAGGCAGCCAGAAAGCACACCTGCACTGATTCCAGGCTCAGACGAAAGGCACGCCTGCACTAATTCCAGGCCCAATCGAAAGGCAGAACTATGCTGACTTCTAGGCCTAGACGAAAGGCACAACATGCTAACCTCCATGCCCAGATGAAAGGCATTCCCTCACCGCTTTCAACCCCCAGTCGAAGGAGGTAGAAAGGCACAACATACTGGCCTCCAGGCCCCAATCAAAGGGCATGACTTCACTGACTCCAGACCACAAATCGAAGGAGGTCAAAAAACTGCAGAATCGAAGGGTTTTCTGCCCTAAATCGAAAGACCCATTTTTCTTGCTATATTTTATTTTTGCCTTTATATTTTCATGCACTTCAATATGGTTGTAATAGTGTAGGATTTTATCTTTCTGCATTTTATTACTTTCTGTATGCTTGCTAGTAAAATAGGGTATGTATGGCAAGATAAAAACAACAAGTAGACAACCCTTAATTAAAGACTAAATGCATGCAATCAAACACACTATCCACATGAAGGGTGAGAAAACACTTAGAAGAGGGGGGGGGGGGGGGGGTTGAATAAGTTTTTCCTTTTTCTCGCACAAATATAATGGAAGGACATAGGTATTTTTATCCTGGTTCGTTTGAAACTCAAACTACTCCAGTCCACCCGCAAAGGTGATTTCGTCTCTTTCAACGAGGACTTAATCCACTATAATCAAACTGATTACAAATGCACAACCAAACCGTTGTGACTAATAATACAATGCACACGCCAACTGCAAGTGACTAACACCTCTAAGACTCAACTAGTCATAGCCCTCTTGAGAAATCTGACCCAACTGGTCTCTCAAGGAACACTTATAAAAATTATCTCTTAACAATAGTGAATATGAATGCTTCTAATAAGTTGTATCATAAACTATGATTTATAACTAAGATTATTGCCCAATACTTAAGAATTACCCACTATATACTATGAGTTTACAAGAATGAAAACAATGAGCTTTAGTATGTTTTTCATGGATTAGTAACCTTTTTTTGAAACAAATGATCTTATATATATATTCCAGTCTTTACTGTTATTGCCTTGAAGAGAGTGTATGCATTAATGATGCGTGTTAGCTTGGTCTTTATGTTTCCAATGTTCTCGTGCATAGTACCACTTGAGTGCATTAGCCGTCTTAGCATTAAATGACCAATGATACTATCATAGCTTGTCTCTGGAAGTTTAAGAATTTGCTTGAAGCGTTGCCACTTCAGAGTTTGCTTTATCTTTTCTTCTATCAGAGTTTTCTTCAATTTATGTTCATCAGAGTTTGCTTCAGCTTGCATTATCAGATGTTGCTTTCAGCGTGCTTCTTTCAAATCTTTTCTTCAGCTAGCTTTATCAGAGGTTGCTTAAGATTGCTTTTCATCAGAGTTTGCCTTGGAGTGCTTCCTTCAGAGTTTGCTTTAGACTTGCATAGAATGATGTTTCTCTCTTGAGATGCATGAGTCAGAACATCATCTGAATTAGAGAACATGCACATCAGAGTATAAAATATATTTTACAAAATTTATTTCATTGTTATCATCAAAACTCTAAGATATGATTAGAACCAAACTTTGTTCTAACAATCTCCCCCTTTTTGATGATGATAAAACAATTCAGATTTTGATAAAAAAAAATTTGTGCTAGAGTGAGAATCTCCCCCTGAGATAGATATTTCTTCTTCTGAAAAAAAAATCAAAGAATTTAAAAGCATAAGGGAAACTTCCTTAGATTGTTCTTCAAAGCTTTGAGACATTTTTCTTTCAGAGTTTCTTTAGCAGATCTATTCCAGATGATGTTTAGAGCTTAGTCTTTCAGAGTCTTAAGGTACCTGCATATCTCTTAAACAGAAAAGAACTTTGTATTTTGTTAGTAATGTTTGAGACTTAGTCCCATAACTATTTTCATGGATCAAATCAAAATCATATTTTCTCCCCCTTTTTGTCATAATCAAAAAGCAAAAAAAATAAAGAGATTCAAAAGATGTTTTATATTGAAGATTCAAAAAGACAGAGGTACAAAACAAAAACAACAAGAAAATTGGAAAAAGAAATTAAAACTAAGATTGACGAGAGACAAGAGAAAGAAGAAGATTCTTGATTTCGTTTGAGGATTCCTCTTGTTTCATCATCCAAGTTCTGATTTCCTTGTTGGTTTCATCCTGTTTGTCCAGATGTTCATGGATGGCTTCATTTTCCTTCTTCAGCTTATTCAGAGTGTCAATCACCAGCGAAGAGGGAGCAGATGTTGAAGCAGCTTCAGAAGATACAACCTTTGGAGAAAAAGTAGCAGAGCCTGAGCCTACAACATTGGAGAGGAGGGTGTGAAGATCAATCAGAAGAGTTGGCACTGTCTCAGAGGCAGCTTGAGCAAAAGGTTGGTGATACAGAGTCATTGCCAAGGGATTTGGGTCTGACTCAGAGCCATCTTCAGATTCATATTTTGAAAATTCCATGTGGTCAACAAGTGGTAAAGGAGCATTGGTAATCTGCAGTGGAGACTTTTATCCCAGATATTTACCACTTTTGTCTTGAAGGCATTCAGATACTAGGTGAAATTCTTAAGAACCTGAGAATAGCACAAATCTTGCATATTAAAGGATTCATCATTGAATTTCCTGCTGAATGCTTCCCACAGAAAATCACATGCAGTTGGGTTCAGGTTGCTAGCACTATTTGCCTTCAGCAGGTCTATCCACGTCTACATTTATGTTGCAAAATTCTGGAAACGTACATTAACATCTGACCGAATAGGTTTTGGGGTTGGTTTGGGAATAGCCTTTTTGGTGGATTTTATTTGCAGATAACATAGAGATTCAAGATCAACTACAGTCCTAAGAAAGTCAGAAGGTTCAGATGGTTCAGGAGGTTCTGATGGAGATGGACTAAAGGTAGGTTCTAGAGAGTGAGGTGATGAGGGTTCTGGTGAGGTAGGTGGGGGAATTTCTGGTGACATAGGAGGTGTGATGTCAGGAGATATGGTGATGGTGGTTTGAGCCGAGGAAGAAGGAATAGGTGTTGGGGATTCATGCAGAGCAAAAATGTTTTCAGAGGGAATGATGAAGGACGGAGGTTGTGTAGCCAAAGGCACATTTATTCCTGGTAATTTCCAAGAACCATCATACCACTTAGAGGATCTTGGGGATAAAGGTATGATGGGGGATGTTTGAAGAGGGTTTTCAGCAGGAATATTTGGATTTTGTTGGTGGGGAGCAGAAGTAGAGATTTCAGGTTGAGATATATGTGGAGAGAGTGGTGGTTGTGGTTGAGTTTGTGTAGGAACTACAATATCAAAATTGTCTATGTCAGATAGTACCTGATCGATTTGAGGGTTATTTTGTAGGGGTTCAGAGGGAATAGTGAGGTCTATGTCAACTTCAATATCTCCTAGAGTTTGGGGTTCAACAGATGGTGTTATACATACAAAATCACAAACAGAGATGGTTTCAGTGGATATACCTGAAGATTTCTTCTTCTTCTTCTGAGGACGAGCAGAGGGACCGTCTCATGCTTCCCTTTTCTTCTACTTCTGGAGAAAAACTTCTGGAGCAGGTACATTCCTTCCTTGAAGCCATGCTGGGTCAATGGGAATGCCACTCTCCTTGCAAGCTTCAATGAATGCAGAATGATCTCAGGATGATCACCAGAGTTGAAGAGAGGAAAATCTTCAACAGGGATTCTCCTTCTGGTGACAACTGCTGACACATATGGAGTAGGTTCCACCAGAAGTTTGTCAATCAACTTCCTTTTGAGAAGGTTCTTCCCAGTTAGAGCTTTTCCACAAGTGGGCTCCAATTCTCCAAGCAAGTTGGCGTATTCTAAATGAGATATCAGACCATTCTCTGTCAGAATATCTGAGATTAATCTTCCCACAGGGATCCAATTTCTTTTTGACTTAGGGTTTTTGACCCTTTCAGCTTCCCTGGTTTCCTTCACATGCGTCTAGAGATGGTTGAACAGAAGATAGGGCAGATCAATATTCACATTTGTGCCAAGACAGAACAAAAGATATTGTAGGTCAGCATTGATGTAGTCAGGAGAACTGGTTTCCTTCTTGTGATGAATGCAACCATGAATAATTCTTGCCCATATTTTATATTTGTTCTTCAAGTCTCTGACCTTGTTGGATTCTTGCCCAGTAGTGAAAATCTCAGCATAAACTTCGGACATATCCATTCTTCCACTTGAGATTCCAGTAACACCATTTCCTTCAAAATCCAGAAGCCTCCTTATGAGATTCTCAGTGATGGAAATCTCTTTGCCCATGACGAATGATAGAATGACCTTTGGTGAAGCAATGGCATGAATCCAGAATTCTTTGACAAGATGAGGGAACACTGGTCCAACTAGACGATCAAAGAAATTTTGCCACCCTTGGAACTCTACAGCCGGAAACAAATCAAACCCATTTGCTTTCATATTTTCAAAATCGACCATAAGTTCACTAACCCTTCCAAGCTATCAACAGGGATAAGTGTTGTTCTCTCAAGAGTGACATATCTTTCTGCATGTTGAGAGCTGCTTGAAGAAACATGAATTCTTTCGGAAGGGGATGAAGATGAAGACATTTGGAACGCTTAGGTTTAGGATTTTGAAAGAAAAGAGAGAGAGTTTGCATAAAACGCAGAAGCGATTGAAATTTGAGAGAGAGAGAGAGAGAGAGAGTAAAAAGTAAAAAAGAGGAATTTTGCAAGGTATTTATAGTTTGAATTTTTTTTAGAGTAATAAAATCAGTAAAGAATTTAGAACGATTGAATTAAAAAAATAATCATTACTAGCAATTAATGAAATTTGAAATTGAGGGGAGGCGTGAGATTTGATCAAATCTGAACAGTTACCTAAGAACGGCGTCTCAATAGCAGTGCACGCATGCGTGACCTTTCAGAGTTGAAACACGCGTTCAACTTCCGAGGGTAGCATGTGACAGTTGTTTTAATGTAATGAACTTCTGAACCATTCTTGTAATGAAACATTAGACACATTTCAGAATATTATGGATGGTTTCTGATGTAACTCCTCTTCTCACTTATGAAGAGTAGTTAATCAGAACATTCATTTCAGAACATTCTGAAAACACATATAGAGAATTTTTTTTTCATTCAGGACAAAATTCCATACTAATGTTTTTTAGAATGAATTTAAATTTATCTTCAGAAAGGGGTTTAGTAAAAATATCATCCCATTGATGGTATGTGTCTATGAAGTTTAAACTTAACATTCCTTTCTGAATGTAGTCCCTTATGAAATGATGTTTAATTTCTACATGTTTTGCCTTAGAATGTAAGATAGGATTTTTTGAAAGACAAATAGAAAAGGTATTATCACAGAAGATAAGAATCTTACTTTCATAGAGATGATAATCTTCTAGCTGGCTCTTCATCCAGATCATCTGAGTGCTACATCCAACAACAGATATATATTCTGCTTCAGTTGTTGATAGTGCAATAGTGGCTTGCTTTTTGCTGTACCATGAGATAATGTTATTACCCAAAAACTGACAGCTTCCAGAGGTGCTTTTTCGTTCTATTCTATCTCCAGCAAAGTCATCATCATAATAACCTACTAGTTTAAACTCTTTGGATCTTCTGTGTAGTTGTTTAGTTATTGGCTTGCATTTTTGGTAAAACCCAAGTGTGTATGTGTGAATGTCATGACTGATGTCATAACATTCTAGTTTAGTTGTACTGATTCATTAGGTACCTTTGCAGAAAAATATTGTCATTCAGGTACTGATGTTTATAAGTGTGTATCTGAGCATTTTGCAAAATGATCACATTTTCCTAAATCAGTAGACAGGTTTTCTCAGATGTCATAACAGATGTTAAGACATCCTGTTCTGAACTAACAGGTTTTCAGTTTGGTTAATTCTGAGTTTTTTTAGGAAAATAACTCAGTCTTTCCAGAACAGAATCCTGCGTTTTCTTTGGGTTAACCTAGCTCAACCCTAACCTGGTTAATAGAGTCCTGTGACCTAGTCTTAAGGTCAAACGGAATTAACCCTAGGTTTTTGTGGAAACCCTAACTGAAGTTGCAGCTGCTATATATTCAACAAAGCTGCTGTTTTGCTAGTAATCCCTTTTTGGTCAGAAGATCATTTGTAAACTGTATAGGTTTAATTATTGTACTCCAAGCAATTATCATTGTGATAAGTGACTTGGAATAGGTTTTTAATTGTAAGGGTTGTGTAGCACTCAAAGCTTTGAAGCAAGAGTGTTTGAATGTTTCTTGACTAAAGCTGTGAAGCAGAGTCAAGTTAAGTGTGTGTATCACTCAAAGCTGTGAAGCAAGAGTGGTTGTGTTGCTTGATTAAAAAGCTGTGAAGCTTAATCAAGTGTATGTTTTTGAAGAGTGTCTTCATCAATTCATTAGTCAAATTGTTTTATGTATCACTGCTGTGATTGAGGGGGAGTGAGTAGGAACTCAGGTTTAAGTTGTACTTAGATTGAAATTGCATTGGGTAGGTCTTAAGTGAAGGAGATAAACTGGTTGGTTTATTCCTGAATTAACATCTCTTATAGTGGATTTCCTCCCTGGCTTGGTAGCCCCCAGAGTAGGTGTTGTTGCACACTGAACTGGGTAAACAATTGACTGTGTCCTTTACTGTTTTTGTATTTACTGTCTTATAGAAAGTCAGATACGGTGTCATAACATTAAACATGACATTGAGTATCTGCAGCCAGAATTTCAATTGGCATCAGAGCAGGCACCCTGCCTGTATTACTGGGTGAGATCTAGGGATATCACTTTCTGGCACTATGGACAAAGAAGGAGTTTTTGGAAATAGACCACCCATTCTGGATGGAACTAATTATGACTACTGGAAACCTCGTATGATTGCCTTCTTAAAATCTCTGGACAAAAAGGCTTGGAGAGCTGCTGACAAAGGATAGATCCATTCCACCATAACTGAGAAAGATGGGACAATCAGTCTGAAGCCTGAGGAAGATTGGAGTAAAGAAGAAGACGAGTTAGCCCTGGGAAATTCCAAAGCTTTAAATGCCTTGTTCAATGGAATTGATAGAAACATTTTCAGACTAGTACATCAATATGAACTGGCCAAGGAAGTTTGGGACACTCTCAAAACTACTCATGAGGGCACTTCCAAAGTAAAAATGTCAAGGCTTCAGATGTTGACTACCAAGTTTGAGAATCTAAAAATGATGGAAGATGAAACCATTCATGAGTTTCACATGAACATCTTGGAGATTGCCAACACCTCAGGAGCACTGGGAGAAAAAATGGCAGAAGAAAAATTGGTGAGAAAGATTCTCAGATCCTTGCCTAAAAGATTTGCAATGAAGGTAACTGCCATAGAAGAAGCCCAGGACATCAGCAAGTTGAAAGTGGATGAACTTATTGGGTCTCTTCAGACTTTTGAGATGGGGATCACTGATAATGGTGACAAGAAGAACAAGAGCATAGCACTTGTATCCAACACTGATGTTGAAAACAAGGAGGATGAAGAAGAAAATATTTCAGAAGCTATAGCCATGCTTGGAAGACAGTTCAACAAGCTCATCAAAAGAATGGATCCAAAGTCAAGGTCTAATGTTCATAACATTCCCTCTGACATTGACAGTTCCAGCAGAAGACCAAGACCAGAAGAAAAGGGAAACCAAGGCAGAGGCATTCAATGCCATGGCTGTGAAGGTTATGGACATATTCGAGCTGAATGTCCTACCTTTCTTAAGAAACAAAAGAAAGGAATGACTGTTACTTGGTCTGACTGTGATTCAGAAAGTAATTCTGAAGAAGAATCTGCCAAACTAGTTACTGCTCTAACTAGTGTTTGCACCTCTGAAAGTGACACTAGTGATGAAGAAGTGACATTTGAAGAACTGGCTGATACCTACAAGAAATTGTGTATCAGAAGTGCTGAACTCTGTGTGCAGAATGAGAAACAATCAAAACTCATTATAAAGCTGGAGGCTGAAAAAGGGGCAGATCTTGAAACTATAAGTCACCTAGAAGGGGAAGTTCAATTACTGAACTCACAACTGAACCAAATGACAAAATCTGTCAAGATGTTGACCAATGGATCAGATAAATTGGAAGAGATTCTTCAAGTTGGACAAAATGTGGGAAACAAATCTGGTCTAGGATTTGTGGAAGCTAAGAAATCTGGTGCAGACAAGAAGATCAGGCATGTTAAACAATTGTCAAAGCAGATGTCTCAACACAACTCTCAACATCAGAAATACATGAAGAAAAAATACCAAAGATGGAGATGTCATCATTGTGGGAGGTATGGACACATAAAGCCCTTCTGCTTCAAATTGCATGGATACCCTAATCAAAACTCAGGTGCTAAACCTAAGCCAAAAAGGGTACCACATACTCCTCATTGGAAGAAAAAGGCTACTGCCCTGATAGCCCATACTTCCCTGAGAGTGTCTGCAAAGGAAGGCTGGTACTTTGACAGTGGATGTTCCAGACACATGACTGGAATCAAAAACCTCCTCAACAATGTTAAGCCTCACACCACCAGTTTTGTGACCTTTGGAGATGGTGCTAAAGGTGAAATCAAAGGAGTTGGTGATTTGGACTGCCCTGGAGTTCCAAGTCTGAATGAAGTACTGCTGGTAAAAGGGCTGACTGCTAATCTCATTAGTATCAGTCAATTATGTGATCTAGGATTCAAGGTCAACTTCTCAAAATCTGAATGTCTAGTAATTAATGAAAAACTAGAAGTTGTAATGAAAGGAATCAGATCCAAAGATAACTGCTACTTGTGGCAGCCTGAGAACACTGATAACTCCACTATGTGTCCAATTACCAAAGAAGAAAAAGAGATGAAACTGTGGCAGCATAAGCTTGGTCATCTTCATCTAAGAAGAATGAAAAGAGCTATCTCTATGGAAGCTGTCAGAAGGACTCCAGAACTACAGGTTGATATTGTCTATGATGTGGCAAATAAACTTGAAGAAGGATGTGTTGTCAGAACCATAAGTTATCATGACAAGGATGTTGGAAATAACAAGTCTAATAAATTCTGTTTCCCTGAAGAAATGAGGCGTGAAGTCTCCTCTCCTATAACTCTCCATCAAAATGGAGTGGACAAAAAGAAAATCATTCAAGAATCAACCAGAACTATGATTCATATCAAAAGAATGCCTTCCCAACTCTGTGCGGAAATAGTTGTTGCTAGGAAAAACTGTTCTCAAAATATCTGGTCAAAACAGATGCTCACTGAGTATAATGTCTCACAAGATGTTGTGACATTGTGTTGTGACAATCTGAATACAATCAATATTTCCATGAACCCTATTCAGCATAACAGGACCAAGCACATTGACTTTGTAGAGAAGAAGTCATTTAAACTGGAACATGGTATCTTTAAGCTTCAGCTGACTGATTCTTCTACCAAGGCTCTTGTTGGAAATAAACTTGAAAACTTGAGGGGCAGGTTGGGTATTTACCAACATGGGAAATTATAGCAATTAATTTTGCTTAAAACAAGGGTTGAAGGAATTAATTTTATTAAGTCTATTTTTAGTGGGTTAATCACATGTTTTCCCAATTCTTTCAAAATCCTTAAGAAGTTGAAAAGACTCTCGTTTGCCTCCTACCTCCCTCGTCTTTGCAACCTGTTCCCTCCTCTCAATCAAAGTTTTTTCTCAAATTGCTACTGGTGCTCAAAGTTAATCAAAATGTCTCAGACATCATCTTCAACCAAGGCGACTTCATCATCCTCATCATCCTCATCATCTGACCAAGACTCTAGAGCAATCACCACATGCATAGAATCTGAAGTTCTTGAGGTCACTCCTCTCAGAGAGATGGCAACTGACCCAGCCAAAGTCAAAAAGCTAAGAACTAGACATGCAGGAAGAGCTCAAGCTGCAGCCTCGGGTAATCCTTCTCATCCTTCTTCTTCTGTACCAAATAGAGAAGGATCAGTTCAAGTTCATCAAGCTATTGCTAGGCTTGTTACTAGTATACTAAGCGGAAACCAACCTGTACCGGGGATTTCTGTCCCTTTAAATCAATCAGGAAGCCCAAATGTGGACGTCTCTGAGAATGTAAATGTCTCTGAGAATGTTGTGACACAAAATGACAACATTCAGAACCCTTCAGAAAAGACTGTTGATCCACCTATCATTGATGTGGATGAGGATTACTCAGATAATGATCTGATTGCCAATGTAAACCCTAGCATAGCTAGGAGATTGATGAAAAGAAAGGGTAATCAGAATGATGCAAAATGTGTGTCCAAAGATAAACCTGCTGTTAAGAAATCCAAGGCTGAAGGCATGGCTGAGAAAAGTATTCAGACAAAAGGGAAGAAGGCCCGGGTGCATACTGCTAGACAACCAATTTCAAAGAAGAGAAAAGAACCTGAATCTTCTGATTCTGATGAGGAATCAGAATTTGAGATTGATGCTGAAGAAATTCCTATCAGAAGGAAGCTCCCCTCCAGCAAAATTGCTAGAGTGCCTGAAGTCCCAACAGACAACATCTCTTTTCATCATCCTGACAATGCAAACAGATGGAAGTATGTTTGCTTAAAGAGAAT
Organism: Vicia faba; assembly: GCA_948472305.1. Lineage (NCBI taxonomy): Eukaryota > Viridiplantae > Streptophyta > Magnoliopsida > Fabales > Fabaceae > Vicia > Vicia faba. The sequence continues at coordinate 1,181,743,161 of OX451739.1, read as the reverse complement.
AGCTTTAGAAAGAGAACTCAACAATGATGCCTTGGAGTGCAAAGACATCATGGACCTGATCAAGAATGCTGGACTGATGAAGACAGTGATAAAATTTAACAAGTGTTATGAAAATCTGGTCAAGGAGTTTGTAGTGAACTTGTCTAATGATTGTGCTGATGGAAGGTCAGCTGACTTTGAAAGTGTTTTTGTTAGAGGAAGAAGGGTCAAGTTCTCTCCATCAGAAATTAACAAATTTCTTGGAAGAACAAATGAGGATTGTCCTGATCTGGAGGTCACTGACAATGAAGTTTGTCAAACCATCACAGCAAGGCAAGTGAAGTGCTGGCCCTTGAAAGGCAAGCTGAATGCCAGCAAACTCAGCATGAAATTTGCCATCCTGCACAAGATTGGTGCAGCCAACTGGGTGCCTACAAATCATAAATCAACTATCTCCACAAGATTGGGGAGATTTATTTATGCTGTGGGAACCAAGACTGCTTTTGACTATGGCAGGTACATCTTTGAACAAACTTTAAAGCATGCTGGTAGTTATGCTGTCAAAGGACCAATCGCCTTTCCCTCCCTCCTTTGTGGAATTATCCTTGCACAATACCCTGATATCCTAGAGGCAAGAGATACAGCCTGCAAAAGAGCTCCTGCCCTTGGGTTGCACTACAAACTGTTTCAGGGATCTCATGCTCCAGATATTGTCATAACATCAGCTGAGACATCGTCTGTGAAGACCCAGTCCAAGACATCTGATGTCATAGCTGTTTTAAAAGAGACCTGCAAAGAGCTGGAAGCTAGGAAAAAGACCCTAGAAATCCTAATTGCCAGGTTAGAAAAGGAGGAAGCTGAAGGAAACAGAAGGGAAGAAGGTGTAGAAGCTGAAGGTCATCTCAACATTGAAAAAACTAGCTCCTCTGAGTCTGATGACAGTGCTTAAATGTTGGTTGCTGTTTGGTGGTGTTGCTGGTTGGTGCTGATATCTGGTGGAGTTTGGAAGTGTGTTCAGTTTTTTTTCTCTGCTGCTGCTCTTATTATTTTTGGATAACTGTATAATCTTTATGAACATGTATCTTTGGCCCATTTGTGGCTAAAGAGGGGGAGAATATTTTGGTACTTACTTAATTAGTACCTGCTTAATTAGACATTCTATTTTTCTGCAGTCACTTATTTCTGCTGCTATCTATCTCTGATTGCTTAAGGTCTTTAGCCAAAAATCTGCCAAAGGGGGAGTTTGTAGTTGTTTAGTTATTGGCTTGCATTTTTGGTAAAACCCAAGTGTGTATGTGTGAATGTCATGACTGATGTCATAACATTCTAGTTTAGTTGTACTGATTCATTAGGTACCTTTGCAGAAAAATATTGTCATTCAGGTACTGATGTTTATAAGTGTGTATCTGAGCATTTTGCAAAATGATCACATTTTCCTAAATCAGTAGACAGGTTTTCTCAGATGTCATAACAGATGTTAAGATATCCTGTTCTGAACTAACATGTTTTCAGTTTGGTTAATTCTGAGTTTTTTCAGGAAAATAACTCAGTCTTTCCAGAACAGAATCCTGCGTTTTCTTTGGGTTAACCTAGCTCAACCCTAACCTGGTTAATAGAGTCCTGTGACCTAGTCTTAAGGTCAAACGGAATTAACCCTAGGTTTTTGTGGAAACCCTAACTGAAGTTGCAGCTGCTATATATTCAACAGAGCTGCTGTTTTGCTAGTAATCCCTTTTTGGTCAGAAGATCATTTGTAAACTGTATAGGTTTAATTATTGTACTCCAAGCAATTATCATTGTGATAAGTGACTTGGAATAGGTTTTTAATTGTAAGGGTTATGTAGCACTCAAAGCTTTGAAGTAAGAGTGTTTGAATGTTTCTTGACTAAAGCTGTGAAGCAGAGTCAAGTTAAGTGTGTGTATCACTCAAAGCTGTGAAGCAAGAGTGGTTGTGTTGCTTGATTAAAAAGCTGTGAAGCTTAATCAAGTGTATGTTTTTGAAGAGTGTCTTCATCAATTCATTAGTAAAATTGTTTTATGTATCACTGCTGTGATTGAGGGGGAGTGAGTAGGAACTCAGGTTTAAGTTGTACTTAGATTGAAATTGCATTGGGTAGGTCTTAAGTGAAGGAGATAAACTGGTTGGTTTATTCCTGAATTAACATCTCTTATAGTGGATTTCCTCCCTGGCTTGGTAGCCCCCAGAGTAGGTGTTGTTGCACACTGAACTGGGTAAACAATTGACTGTGTTCTTTACTGTTTTTGTATTTACTGTCTTATAGAAAGTCAGATACGGTGTCATAACATTAAACGTGACATTGAGTATCTGCAGCCAGAATTTCATTCTGTAACACAGTCCAAGGTTAGTAGTACCTTTCAGATATCTCAGAATTCGCTTAACATCAGTTAAGTGAGATTCTCTAGGATCTGATTGGAATCTTGCACATAAACTAACACCGAATAGTATATCTGGTCTAGATGCATTCAGATAGAGAAGAGATTCAATCATATCTCTATAGAGTTTCTTATCTACTTTCTTACTTACCTCATCTTTTCCCAAAATGCATGTAGGATGCATTGGTGTCTTTGCTTCTTTACTTTCTGATAGCTGGAATTTCTTCAGAAGTTCTTTAACATACTTTGTTTGATGTATGTAAGTACCTTCTGGAGTTTGATTTATTTGAATTCCCAGAAAGAATTTTAGTTCTCCCATCATGCTCATCTCAAATTCAGCCTGCATAGACTCAACACATTCACTTCCAAGAGAGACATTAGAAGTTCCAAAAATAAGATCATCTACATATACTTGGCAGATCAAAATGTCATTTTTAAATGTTTTTCAGAATAAGGTAGTGTCCACTTTCCCTCTGGTAAAATTCTTTTCTAAAATAAAGTTACTTAGACGTTCATACCAAGCTCTGGGAGCTTGTTTCAGACCATACAGAGACTTTTTCAGTTTAAAAACATGTTATGGATATTTTTGAGTCATCAAAACCCGGAGGTTGGTGGACATAAACTTATTTTTCTATGTAACCATTTAAAAATGCACTTTTAACGTCCATTTGATATAATGAGATGTTGTGTTGAACAACAAAAGAAATTAATAATCTAGTTGATTCTAACCTGGCGATTGGGGCAAAAGTTTCATTATAATCAATTCCTTCTTGTTGACTATAACCTTGTGCAACCATTCATGCCTTGTTTCTGACAACCTCTCCTTGCTCATTCAACTTGTTTCTGAATACCCATTTTGTTCCCATGATATTGAATCCTTTAGGTTTTGGAACTAGATCCCACAAATCATTTCTTGAGAATTGATTTAGTTCTTCTTGCATAGCTAGGATCCAATCGTTATCTTGCAGAGCTTCCTCTATTGAGGTTGGTTCAATCAGAGAGACCAAACCAAACAATGATTCTTCATTGTTTCTGAAAGAGGATCTTGTTCTGATGGGATCTTCTTTCTTTCAAATAATCACATTTTCTGGATGTGCTGATGTGATTTTGGGGAATCTATTCTGTGAGGTTTGTTCAGAAATTCTTAGATTGTCCAGAGCATTTTCAATAGAAGGGTCTTCTGAGTTTTCCTTTGCTTCTGACTCTTCAGAGTTTGTAAGATGATCTTCTGTACCTGCAGGATTTTTGTTCTGTTTTGGCTTTTGCTGGCCAAGCTTATCATTAAATCTGACTTTGATTGATTCTTCAACAATTAGAGTTTCTGTGTTGTATACCCTATAGCCTTTTGAGTGTTCAGAATATCCAAGCAGAAAACACTTTTGTGCCTTAGAATCAAACTTGTTCAGATTATCTTTAGTATTCAGAATATAGCAAGTACATCCAAAAGGATGGAAATATGAAATGTTGGGTTTTCTGTTTTTCCACAATTCATAAGGAGTCTTTTCGAGAATAGGTCTTATAGAGACTCTATTTTAAATATAACATGTTGTGTTTACTGATTCTTCCCATAAGTGTTTATCCATATTGGTTTCATTAATCATGGTTCTGGCCATTTCTTGCAAAGTTCTATTCTTTCGTTCTACAACTCCATTTTGTTGGGGAGTTCTAGGACTAGAGGAATCATGAGAAATGCCATTTTCTTTAAAAAAACTTTTCAAAATAATGATTTTCAAAATCTCCTCCATGATCACTTCTAACTTTTATGATTCTAAACTCTTTTTCATTTTGCACTTGGTTGCAGAAGTCGAAGAACACAGAATGAGACTCATCCTTGTGTTTTAAAAACTTAACCCATGTCCATCTGCTGTAGTCATCAACAATGACCAATCCATACTTCTTCCCTCTGATGGATGCAATTTTAACTGGTCCAAACAGATCAATGTGAAGAAGTTCCAACGGCCTAGAGGAAGAAACAACATTTTTTGACTTAAAAGAAGGTTTTGAAAATTTTCCTTTCTGACATGCTTCGCACAGAGCTTCTGAGTTGAACTTCAGATTTGGAAGTCCCCTGACCAGATTGAGTTTGTTAATTTGAGATATTCTTCTCATGCTAACATGCCCCAATCTTCTGTGCCAGACCCATTGCTCATCGCTAACAGACATAAGGCATTTTACATTCTGAGTTTTAAGGTCATAAAGATCAATTTTATAGATGTTGTTCTTTCTCTTGCCAGTAAAAAGGATTGATCCATCTTTTTGACTAACAACTCTACATGATTTTTGATTAAAGATTATGTCATAACCGTTGTCACTTAATTGACTTATGGACATCAAGTTATGCGCTAATCCTTTTACCAACAGAACATTAGTTATAGAAGGAAGGTTACCATTTCCAATGGTTCCAGAACCAATAATCTTTCCTTTTTGATTTCCTCCAAATTTGACATCTCCTCCAGATTTAAGTTCCAGACTTTGGAACATAGACTTTCTTCCCGTTATATGTCACGAGCATCCAGAGTCCAGGTACCATGACTGGTGTTTCAACTGAGCTGTTAAGGACATCTGTAACATATATTATTTTCTCCTTAGGTACCATTATCTTTTTGGGTCCTTTTTGGTTAGATTTTATAAAGTTCTGATTAAACTTTGATTTTGCATAAGAATTTTCAGAGTGAGAAGTGTATTTGATATCATGTGTGTGCCCAAAACTAAATTGTTTGTGTAGTGGTTTATATGTGATAACCATTTCCTCAACAGGCTTAGGTTTATATGTTTCTTTCCTTTTGGGAGTTTCATATCCAATACCTCTTCTGGTATTTCCACTAACACCATAGATCATTGAAGCCATTCCGCTTCTATCTATGCTTTTAGCAAGAAATGTTTGAAAACTAGAGTCATATTCTTTAAGAATATCTCTTGAACTTGAAGCAGAATCTGAAATAGAAATCTTTTGAACTTTTTTGAACTTCCTCTTTGAGTTAAAATTTTTTTTCTTTAAGTTCAGAGTTTTCCGTTTCAAGTTTCTCAAAATCAGATGCAAGATTCTTTTTGAGTTTCTTGTATTTGATTTTGAGTTGACTATAGTTTTCAAGAAGTTCGGATAAGCTTTCAGCAAGTTCGGCTCTAGAGAATTCAGAGAATACCTCTTTTGGTTCTGAATCAGAGTCTGAGTCATCGTCATCTGCTGTGGTAGCCATAAACTCTAGGTTAGTGTGTTCATCTTCTAAGTCAGATTCAAATTCAGAAGATTTTGAATCATCCCAGGTGGCCATCATGCCTTTCTTTCTTCCAAACGTTTTCTTTGGTCTTTCTCTTTGTAGCTTAAGACAATTACTTCTGTAGTGTCCTGGTTCTTTACATTCATAGCAGACTATATCTCTCCTGCTTGACTTCTTATGTCCAGAAGATTCTGGTTTATCTTCTGACCTCTTGTAGTTTCTGAACTTCTTTTGTCTGTGCTTCCACATCTGGTTGATCCTTCTGGAGAGCAGCGATAACTCATCTTCTTCTGATGCAGAATTTTCAAAGTTCCCTTCTTCTGCCTGAAAAGCGTTAGTTTCACATTTTTTAATAGATTTAAGGGCGACAGACTTACCTTTCTTCTGAGGCTCATGTTCATCAAGTTCTATCTCGTGACTTCTTAATGCACTGATAAGTTCTTCAAGGGATACATTATTCAAATCTTTTGACACTTTGAATGCAGTAACCATAGGTGCCCATCTTCTGGGTAAACTTATGATAATTTTCTTAACATGGTCTGCCTTGGTGTATCCTTTGTTCAGAACTCTCAGGCCAACGGTCAGAGTTTGGAATCTTGAGAACATAGCTTCAATGGACTCATTTTCTTCCATTTTGAAGGCTTCATACTTCTGGATGAGAGCCAGAGCTTTTGTCTCTTTTACTTGAGAATTTCCTTCATGAGTCATTTTGAGAGAATCAAACATGTCATGTGCTGTATCTCTGTTGGTGATTTTCTCATATTTCGTCTTAGAGATAGCATTCAGAAAGATGTTTCTGGCTCTGTGGTGATTTTTGAAATCTAATTTATGTTGTTTATCCATGTTCTTTCTGTCAATCTTATTTCCGTATTTGTCTTCTGGATGTGTGTAACCATCTAGGACCATATCCCATAGATCAGCATCATGACCTAGAAAGAAACTTTCTAGTCCATCCTTCCAGTATTCAAAGTGTTCTCCATCAAACACATGAGGTTTGGTGCAGGTGTTGTTGTTTTGTTCAGTTTCCAATAGTGTTTTCCTTCTAGATCTTTTTCTGACACTGTTAGGTGTTTGCACCCAGAACTAGAGCTCTGATGCCAATTGAAGGGTGAGAAAACACTTAAGGGGGGGGGGGGGGGGGGTTGAATAAGTTTTTCTTTTTTCTCGCGCAATAATAATGGAAGGACACAGGTATTTTTGTCCTGGTTTGTTTGAAACTCAAACTAATTCAGTCCACCCGCCAAGGTGATTTCTCCTCTCTCAACGAGAACTAAATCCACTATAATCAAACTAATTACAAATGCACAACCAAAATGTTGTGACTAACAATACAATGCACAAGCCAACTGCAAGTGACTAACACCTCTAAGACTCAACTATTCCTAGCCCTCTTGAGAAATCTGACCCAACTGGTCTCTCAAGGAACACTTACAAAAGTTATCTCTTAACAGTAGTGAATCAAAATGCTTCTAATAAGCTGTATCACAAACTGTAATTTATCACTAAGATTATTGCCCAATACTTAAGAATTACTCACTATATACTATGAGTTTACAAGAATGAAAACAATGAGATTTAGTATGTTTTTCGTGGATTAGTAATCTTTCTTTGAAACAAATGATCTTCTATATATACCTTCCAGTCTTGATCGTTACTGCCTTGAAGAGAGTGTATGCATTAATTATGCGTGTTAGCTTGGTATTTATGTTTCCAATGTTCTCGTGCGTAGTACCACTTGAGTGCATTAGCCGTCTTAGCATTAAATGACCAACGGTACTGTCAGAGCTTGTCTCTGGAAGTTTAAGAATTTGCTTGCAGTGTTGCCACTTCAGAGTTTGCTTTATCTTTTTCTTCTATCAGAGTTTTCTTCAATTTATGTTCATCAGAGTTTGCTTCAGCTTGCATTATCAAGTGTTGCTTTCAGCGTGCTTCTTTCAAATCTTTTCTTCAGCTAGTTTTATCAGAGGTTGCTTAAGATTTCTTTTCATCAGAGTTTGCCTTGGAGTGCTTCCTTCAGAGTTTTCTTTAGACTTGCATAGAATGATGTTTCTCTCTTGAGATGCATGAGTTAGAACATCATATGAATTAGAGAACATGGACATCAGAGTATAAAATATTTTTACAAAATTTATTTCATTGTTATCATCAAAACTCTAAGATATGATTAGAACCAAACTTTTTTCTAACACCACACACATGCACCCTTAGGGTAATTCCACTTGTTGCCTCAGAAAAATAGTCATGTCCCTTGAATATGGGCGTTTTAGCAAAGACCCTCAATAAAAGACAGTAGTCCCTCGATGACCCTCAATGTTGCCTTCGGTAAAACGATCTAGTCCCTAAACACCATTGCTAAAACGTTCATAGGTGTCCTTCTATGACTATACAAACGTCCCACGCCCGTCCCTTTACATCCAACGACGGGGCTTCTTACCAAAACAATGGTAAGATAGCAACATCTAAAGGAGGAGAAAAAAAAACACTTAAGACCTTTTGAGTAGGTAGGTTGCTCCTAGTTGCTTGCTTGCTCACAACAAAAAAATTTTATACACCAACACTTTCATTTTGAAACATTTTCAAAAGACAAACACTTTATACGCGTTCTTATAGAAACGAGAACCATTACAAAGACACCTTTTCAAAATCACTTTCAAAAACACATTCCATAAACACCTCTTTGAACCATTTTCAAAATAACACTTTGTACGCGTTCTTATAGAAACGAGAACCATTATAAAGATGTTTTCAAAATACTTTTAAAAAACCACACCACAAGCACATTTTCAAACAAAAGCAAGTGATCTAACAAGCAACTAAGAGTCCGTAGATAACTACAGATGAAAAAGGTGCTAACACCTTCCCTTTTCATAACCTACCCCCAAACTCAAGAAAATAATCTCGAAAGGTCTTTCCTGTTCTTTTCAACCTTTCCTTATTGGATAAAAGAAAATTCGGTGGCGACTATTGCTATCCACAACAAATGCAATCAAACACAAAACACCCAAGCCAGTTCTTCCACCGTGTTACAGAACTGGCGACTCTGCTGGGGAGTCATCTTAAAAGTAGGGTTACCTTAGGGCTAGATCACCTTTACTTGCTTTCCTTGTTTGACTTGCTTGCTTTACATTTTAGGTCCTTGTTTGGGTTTTTGTTAAAGATCCTATACCCGAATCTGGGGCACCTTTTAGGTAAGTATCAATAAATCATGGAGGTTGTACGGGGTATACCGATATGTACGAAGTGATAGCTATGTTAGTGTGATACTTTGGTTTGTACTAATGTTCCTTGAGTCAGTCAAGGATAACATTAGGCTTCCTTAGTGTCATTAAGCGCTAACTGACCTTTAGAACCTTTTAATTGACACATCCTTGGCCATTAGGAAGTAGTGAGATATCCGACTTAGGTTTTGACCGAAGATTGGTTGATACTCGATACCACGCTCATTGAGATTGGACTTTCGAGATATTTCAGTCGCCTTAAAGAAGCTTGCACTAAAACAATGCCCGATGAAGAAAGATCTGTGATATTGAGATCCCCTAGAACCCGGTTACTATTAATAGGACAGGTTGAGCCAACTAAACTTCAAGAGGGTACTTACCTACAAACCCCATGCAAGCCTAAACCTAAGGACTTGTCTGCTTTGTGTGTACATAACAACTTGCTTTCTTTGCATACTTATACGTAACATCATAAACATCACAACATCATACCATAGTATTTTCAATAACCATTTCAAGGATCTCAAGGGCCTTTAATGCAGGGTCACATGGGATCAGACGTCTATCAAGGACAAGAGGATTTATTTTCCTCTAACCAAATTCTTTTAAGACCAAAGCTCGGTAACTTAAGTCAAGGGCTACGACCCACTCGACATGGTAAACTTAATTCTCGTGGAAGGACATCCACCGATACAAAGTTCTCCAATCAAAGTTGTAAGTAACTTCTAACATCTTCTTGTGTTTACCCCGCGAGATCCTTGAAAACATGCATCCACATACCATGCATCATATCATGACAGGTTTCTCCCATACATGTCTCCTTATCTTCCTATTGTCTATTTCAGCAAGATGGATATGGAACAAACGGTGAAGGATCTCCAAGCACAAAATATCCAATTCCAACAAATGTTCCTGGCTATGGAAAACGGGCAAGAGGACCTGAAGACTCTTCTTCTCAAAGACAAGAAGAAAAAGTCAAAGAAGTCAGTAGGCGTCTTGAATTTGGGAAGAAGACTTAAAGGACCAGTCAAGAGAGCTCTAGATCTCTCAACTCCATCCAATGAGGGGAATAGTCACGAAGAATATAACAATCTGGATTTTGATGAAGTTAAAGCTGACTACTCTGAGGAACAATATCCTCCCGTTGATGATAAATATAAACAAATGGAGGATCGCCTCAATGCTATGAAGATTCAGCAGATACCTAGCTTGGGCTTTGAAGAGTTAAGTTTGGTTTCCGGATTAGTCATCCCACCAAATTTCAAAATCTCTACCTTTGCCAAGTATGATGGGATCTCTTGTCCTAAAATGCATCTGAGGTCATATGTCCGCAAGATTCATCCTCACACTGCTGAACGAAATCTATGGGTCCATTTCTTCCAAGAAAGTTTGGCTGGCACCCAACTGGAGTGGTTCTATCAGTTAGAAGGAACCAACATTCATACCTGGGAGGACTTGGCTACTGCTTTCTACAAGCAGTATTAATACAACGCTGATCTTGCACCAACTCGCATGCAATTGCAAAATATAACCATGCGTTCCAATGAGGGCTTCAAAGAGTACGCCCAAAAATGGAGACTTGGCAGGCAGAGTGCAACCACCCTTAAATGATAGGGAGATGATTGAAATATTTATGGGAACTTTGACTAGACCTTTATTTAATCACCTAATCGGAAGCTCCTCAGCCAGATTCATCGAGCTAATACTGACTGGCGAAAGAGTCGAAGCTGGCATCAAAAGCGGAAAGATCCAAGGAGCTACATCCTCTGATGCTCAGAAAAATCCATACAACAGGAAGAAAGATTCCAATGTTGTTTACGTCCAAAAGGGTCAAAACTATTAATAAGATGAAAATACAATCTAATAATCCTGAGAAAAATAACTGATGGAGATCAATCTGTACGCTGACACTTCCCTGTGAGCCTGGTAATCTGAGCCCTCAACCTCTGATTTTCTTCCACATGTCTGACGACAACCTCCTTCCAATCACCCGAAGCGGGAAATGAGTAATCAGCACCTGCTTGAGGCTTAGGAGAAAATAAATCCCCTGGCCTCTCCATAGACTCCACTGCTCGACTCTCAAGGATCTCGATCAAATCATCTTTCTCCCTTAAGTATGCTTTATAGGAACTCTCCAAAGTCTGGAACTTGTTCTTCCAAGCATCCCTTTCTTATTGCATCCTAACCAAAGCAAGCTGCAACTCCTCTAGATCATCTAATAAGGGAGGAGTAGTCTTCAAAACTAGACCAGGCATAGGTGTCTCCCGAGTATAAGGCATCTTCAACTGAATGACTCTCGATCGGACCCACTGAAGATATGGCTCCAAAGAAACAGCACCTCTAGGTCTGAAATCCTTCCCACTCTTCTTATGAATGTGACGCCAGGCCTTTGCAATCTGTTCCCTAGCTTCCCTGTGGTCTTCTCCTTCCTTCAGAAAGAAACTACTCAAATGAATACTGTTTGGTTTATCCCTCATCGGATAACCAAGCTGTCGCCGTGATAGAACAAGATCATAATTAATTCCCCCCTTGTACCAAGAAGAGGTACATCAGGGAAACTACCACACTTGTCAATAATCTCTATATCCTGATAAGCTCGATGATACTAATCAATATCCGAGTGAGTAAGTGCCATGATCTTAGGAGCCCAACGGGGTTCCTTCCTAACATACCAAAAAGCATCAGACTGAGGCATATGAGAGATCAACCATCGGTACAACAAAGGCGTGCAACAGATAATCATTCCCCATGATAGGAGCTCCCGAAGATGAACAGAGTAATAAGCATCACATAACAGTGTAGGAACTGGGTTTCCAATCATGAAAATTCTGATAGCGTTAATGTCGACAAACTTGTCCACATTAGGAAATAAGAACAATCCATAGGCAAGTAAAGCAAAGATAGCCTCAAAAGAAACAATACTCTTCATCTTGGAAAAGTAACGAGCTTTCTCCAATAAGAACTGAGCTGGTAATCCTCTAATCCCTCCTTTGGTAGTCATATGGGCTTCCACCTCAGACTTCCCCATATGAATCAAAGCAGCAATCTCATATGGTTTTGGCTCACCCTCCAAACCAGTAAAAGGAACACGATCGATAACGGGTAAATCCAATAGATAGGAATACTCCTCCAGTGTAGGCATCAACTGATAATCGGGAAAAGTAAAGCAGTGATACACCGAATCATAGAATTGGATCAAGGTCGAGAGAAAACCCTCTTTCATCTTCAGCTTCATGAGAGGAATAATGGATCCATACTTCTTCCGAAAGTCTACCGAACACTCAATCTCTGGAATTAGACTGACCAACTCATCTATCTTGGGATCCTTGAAACTGTATTTCCCAGTATTTCTCTTTCCAGAATCCATGGTTAAAAGTACCCGAGATATTCACAAATGGTCAACCTTTAAATCCCTTGAAATATTGTTTTCTTCAAAAGATGCTTATGAGTGCATGGATGCATGATGCAACAATCACACACAAGATCACACATATAGGGTTCATAGGTTCAACGTCACGAGCATGAGGTCTAAGGTACTACCCATAAGGTGTTGGTCTAAAAAGTTATCACCTGCCGAACAAGGTTCTAGAGGTTCCCAGAGTCTACATCCTTCCTTCAGATATTACCAACTTCCCGATTAACTCGGTAATTAGTAATATTCTCAAGAAAGACTCGTCCGAGCGTAGTATCACGTGACAACTATTTCCGGATTACTCCATCATAGCTTCCGCACTACACCTAAAAGGCCAGGATGGGTTTGGTATTCTACGGTCCTCAGTTTCAGCAGGCTCCCAGGTCGAAAGCAGTACGTCTTCCCGATTACTCGGTAAACGACACTACAGTCAAAGGGGCCTCCACTGAGTGGGGGATCTCATGCCTCCTTTTTTGGGATTACTCCCTCAAAGTTAACATGACTATACCATCCGTCCTATCTTAAAGTTTGCCCAAGTCCGGGTATAGGACTTATGAGTAATCACCAAGCACACTGAAAACCAGGAAAATCCAAACAAACATATATACAAAATATAACACATAAACAACAATAACACATATACAAATATAAACAAAGATAGGCTTAACCCACTTAGGGATGGACCAACAAGAGGTTAATTTGTCCCCAGTGAAGTCGCCATTTTTCTGTAGCGGTAGAAATATTCAAGACTAAGCCATTGGATTGACTAGACTTTATACAAATCAAAAATAAAAAATCACCACCGCGCTTTATTATTTCCAAAGGAATGGGAAAAGAGCGAATAACCCAAAAAGGGGGGAAAGATTCAAGGTAAGGGGGTTGGTTATGCAAAGGGAAGGTATTAGCACCCTAAACATCTATGGTAATCCGCAGGAACCTCTTTGTAAAATCTGTATATTTTGGCTATAAAAAGGTGTTATATATAAAATGGACGGTGGAGGTGAGAAAAGAAATATATTTTTTATGATTTTTGCACCCGCCGCGGTTGCGAACTTTTAGTGCCTACGTACCACCTTTCGTGCAATAGGGGATCAGGGTACACATAGTTCTTCTTTAATTAGTTTGAAACACAAGTGTGTTGGTTAATTTTAAGAGATAAGACATCATCGTCATTGTCCGTGTGGAAAACATACTTACTACCCACAATCATGAGAAAGGAGAATTTGCATCATCTCAAAGTGGAGGATATGGCTTGGATTTTAAAATCAACAATGTCTCACTCAACACCCAAGTGGAAAATATCTCTCTTCACTATATATTGTAGAAGTATAGTTGTTTGCATCACTACAAGGATTGACAAGAGTCTAACCTTTTGAGAAAAGTTCAAAGATAAAAGCCAAAATGGAAAAATGGTTTGAAATGAGATTGATTGACTTTTAGTCATCTCACAAAAATGCATGGACCTAGGTCCAAGTTTATTATGAAAGTGGTTCAAGTTTAGAAACAAGAAGAGTTTTCAAAAGGAGGGAGAAGATTTTTGAAATTAAAGAAGATGGGAGGAGAAGAAGAGACTATCCTAAAGCATAAGGTAAAAGCTAAGGAGAAGAATCATCTAACCAACAAGAAGCAAATAATTGACATTATGAGTCAAGATATAATTCTCATTCTTTGGATTGAAACCAAGCAAGCAAAGATACTAGACCTCTTCAAATGTATTGAGTCTTTACAAAAATTGGGCAGAGTAACGGCTGTATATAGGTGAATTCCAGATTGCAAACATAAGAGGTAATCACAAAAACCAGCACACAAAAACAAACAAGCAACCCAGTGTCTTGAGGTAAACCTCAAGAACTCCAGACAAAATAAACAGATAAAATCACAAGGTCTCCAAGATAGGCCAAGGTTTCTAATCCTAAGTCCAAGAAAAAGTCCATTGCTCCATAATGCCAAGGATAGTAACCAAATAGTCCAAGTACCATTAAGAGTTTTTTTAGGGTTTATGTTGATTATTAAGTATCTTAAGAAAAGAAAAAGAAAAGCTCAAGTGAGAAAAGTAAAAATGGCAAGAAAATAAATGCTCAAATGAGCAAAGATAAAAATGGCATGAAATGTAAATGCTAAAAAATAAATAGTACATAAAGAATAAAAGAGTAAAGGCATAAAATAAACAAGTCAATAATTAGTGGTTAGTTGGATGACCATCTTAAAACTTGCATTTGGAACTCATTAGAGGATTGGTAGAACCAAAGCCTCCACACAACAAGTTGCATTTTCTTTTTGTCAAGTATATCATCCATTTGGAATTCTCATAAGTATCATTTAATGATCAACGATGTTTAAGTGATCCGCATTGACAAAGGTGTTGTAGATCCATTAGAGGATTGGTTGAACCAAAGCCTCCACACAATGAATCTCAAGGTTATTGGATCAAAGAGATCAAATTAACATACTTGGGCTTGCAATCATAAGTTTGGGCCACGAATGATCATTTATTCGAATCGGGACAAAATTTAGCGCTATGTTAAGCAATCGTAAGTGGATTTATATAGAAGTCGCACCTATTTTGAGGCTGGTCAATAGCAATCTATGCACCATTTGTTTTGAGACATGATATAGAGATCATGCTCCAACAACATTTAGTGCAATCAGAAGGGGATGAGATGAAGAGGATTTAGGGTAAAAAGATAAACCACATTTGAATTAATATTTAATCAAACTATTATTAAAATCATTCATCCATTTTTTGTGGAGTCAAACTCAACACCATGGATCCAATGATGTTAATAAAGCCATGATCAAAAAATCAACCCAAGACAGCCAGAAAATAATCACAAAATAATAATAATATTAATATATACATTAAAGGTTTAAAAAAATGTAAAAAAGGAAAATAATGAGGAAAATATCAATTATATTCAAATTAATCAAGAAATAAAAAATAAGACCATAGAAAAATCAGAAAAGAGGCCAAGTAATTTTATGAAATTTTTGGGAATTTTTAAAAGTCAGAAACTATTTTTAAAAATTAAAATAAATGGGCAAAATAAACAAAAATAGTAAAAAATAGTAAAGTCAGAAACAAAAATAAAATAAGGTCACCAATATTTGTCACAATATCATTGGATCATTCCATAATTTTTTCAGAATTAAAAAATGTGTAAAAGTATTTTTAAACATTTTAAACAAATCAAATAAGTACAAAATTCATAAAAAAATACCAAAACACAAAATTAAATTGTGAAAAAATAAAAATCAGAAAGAGAATAATCAAAAATATTTTTTATAATTTTTTGGATTAAAAATGAATTTTCTATGATTTTTTGAAATTTAAAACAATTAAAATATAAAAATCAGAAGAAAAAAAATAAAAGTAAAAGATGTCGACCATTGGATGAGAGTCAAAACGCGTTAGTAATTAAATCCAAGGGATCTGGGCACTGTGCATATCATGGTCTTTAATGAATAATGTACAAAATCATTAATAAAATCAGAATTTGAAAATAACAAATGGCACGCCTTCATTGGTTAGAAGATGACACGTTGGTCATCTTCAACCTCCAACCATCACGAATTGCATGTCTCTCAAACTGTAAAATCAGAAGCTCAGACCTATACCATTCGCTTCGTCTCTTCAAGACGAAGACAACCACACCCTCGCGCCAAATTTATATAAACTGTAACTCAAACAATTTGGAAAGAAAGTTTTGAAAAGGGATTTGAAAAATCATGGTCAAAACGTGTTTCCAGTAAGAAGTAAGTGTTGCAACTAGAACCAGGGCAATGAGAGCAACACGATGATATCAATGTTTTGAAGAATTGATGAAGGAATCTACCTATTGAAGTTGAGTTGCAGAGCTCTAAAACTGGACTTCTATGGAGCAATATAGGGCACGATTCTTGAATGTAATTATATGGTTAGCTTCAGGGAAGATCAAGGAAAGTGAATTGATGGAAAAAATGGATTGAAAAGGGCTTGAGAGTAGAATTCAAAGCAACTGAATTCTGGGTTGTGAAGCAAGTTTGCCAGGGTGATTCTGGCTATCTAAGCTTAGGAAATTGAACGGGGGATGACCCTCTATTTATAGGGAATCAAATGGAATGTTCAAGCGCGTGAAATGATGAAGTTTGGAGGGAAATCGTGTGAACCTGATGCATGAGCAAAGTGTGATCTAATTTGCATCAAAACTCATCCAATCCTTGCGTTTCAAGGCTCTAATCCACTTTGGCAACTTGGTTAAACATGTTTAGATCACAAACGCGTGCTAATTTGATGTTTAGAGGCCAAAACATGAATTTCAAATTCTGACTTATGGAGAAACTTCAGTTCCAAGTTACCAAGTTCAATCCAATGGCATTTTCTCCTCAAGGGGTCTTAGGGAAAGATTCTTGATGCTTTGGAAAGATGAGGTTACAAGATTTGCAATGGAAAAAGAATGAAATCAAATGGATGCTTGAGCTGAAAGTTACATGGAGTCAAAGTTGAAGAAAAATAGTTGACTTTCCATACTTAGAAATATTTCAAATTCCTCTTTAAAAATGACCTATAATCCTTTGCATCCAAACATGGTCTTCCACTTAGAATTTGCTCTTGATAAAAAAATATGGAATGAAGTAGATCTCTTGAATGACATTTTGAAATTTGAACCACTCAAAATCTCCAAAAATTGAGCAAGTTATAACTTATTGAAGTTGGCCAAAAATCATGAAATGACCTATAATCTTTTGCATTCTTAAGGAAACTTACATCCATTTTCTCACTTTTCACATAAAAGAAGGAATTAAGTACATATTTTTAGGATCATCATGAAAAAATAATGGGCCAAAGGTGATAAAAATTGACCAAGTTATGACCATTTGAAGTCACATATGGAAAATTGGGGATTCATCTGGGTGACTTGTAATCTTTCTTCTTCACCAAGTTCCTTCCACATGAAAACTCCTTGGAACTTTTGAAGTGATTTGTTGGTAACTCTTTGAATAGAAGAATGTTTTTGGAATCACTCAAAAATACCAAAAGATGAGCAAGATATGCCGCTTTGAAGTCCAAAACCCTAGCCTCTAGATCAAGAGAATGCTTTGAGGAACTTTGCCAAGTTTGAACAAACTTTTTGTGCTAATATTCTTCCTTTGTGAATAGAAATCGTTGAGGATGATGATGAGGACTCATGGCCACCAAAGCTACTTCCATACCAATTCTTAAAACAACTTCAATGGTGTGGTTTGAATTTCTCAAGCTATTGACTAGGGCCTGGAAATAAACTCATGAACCCATTATGCAACTTGCTAGACCTCATTGCCTTTACCTACATTATTAAAAATTAAGACAAACCAATATTTTATTTTGTCAATTAGAGAGAAAATCAAGGCAAAATATCCATGATCACAAAAGAGAACAAGTTAAGGTGCTAGGTAACTCCTCAAAGAGAAAAGCTAAAGATAGGTAGAAGAATCAAAAGACCTAATGTGATCTTGTTGTGATTGAAATAATATGGTATGATGAAGGGATCTTAGGGGGAAAAAATTTGGTACAACAATATGAAATCAGAATGTCTTAACTTCATAACAGACATCAGGGTACTCAAGCTAAAGGCCAAGTCTTGCATTGAAGATTGTTACTTCAGTGTAAAAGTATAACTTTCTCAAAAGCTCTTTTCAGCTCAAGGTTGACCTGACAATGGTTATAAATATCAAAAGAGGAAGTTGTTGGTGAGCAGCTTGTATCATTATACCAGATATGCTCTTTAGTGATGTTGCCAAATATATAGAGGAAGGTGCTAAGGAACTAAATAGTTCAGGAGTCTCATGTCTATATGTTGTTCTCCTTGTCTAAAGGATTGACATCTAGTATGATGAGCTATTTCAGTTTGGTGATCAAGGTCTTGTTGTGAATAACTGATCACTAATGGAAAGTATGTAGTTGAGGTGTCCATGGAATTAGAAGTGAAGATGTTACAATAGAGGTTGCAACATCAGTCTGCTGCAATATTTCTAGAACTTTCTCTTATGAACCTCGTCATGTTTTTGCAATTTATCAAAAGTTCTTTATCAACTTCTACAAAGGAAGATGGGTTCCAAATGGTGAATAGAAGCATGTCTATATGCTTGCGTGTTGTTCTGAAAAAGGAAGTGGGTGGACTATAACATAGAAGACTCAGACATCTTAGAAGTCTTCAAAGATCATTATGAGTTCCAACTACTTAATGAATATCTCTGAGATATTACTGTCATTAAGGAAGAAAAGGATGTTGAACCAAATGTTAGAACATCATCTTAGAAAACTAATTCTCCAGGTTAGAAGACTTTTAATAGCTGCATGAACTAAATCAGAAATATCTCAAGTCGCTAGAGTTCAGGAGGTTTATCCAGAGGAGTGGATGATAAGAAAACTGGTTTGTAAAGGGATCTCATTTTTTTTTCAAGTCCGATATTATCATGTATTCAGAATTTAAGGAGACCTTGACAAGTGTATGTTGGAGGAAAGCCGGGAACCTTATATCTTTTACAAATACAAATCTGGTGATGTTGATGTTAATAGGGGATGACTATCCTTGGAAAAAAATCTCGTTTCCTGAATCAACCAAGTTTCATTTTTATCATAGTCATTGCTAAGGAGAAGTATTATGTTGAAGGAAACTGTTGCACTTTATTGTTCTTCATACAATGTCAAAGAATATGTTATGACATTGTACTATAGCGTGTTGGGTATAGTTTGTGTAATCCATCATGCAAGTGTGACTTGACAAAGCTCGATGGTACTGGTCGTAGTTCGGTCAGTCATCTTGCTGCATGTAAAGGTATTCTCCTTAGCTTGGGATCAATGGGAAATATTATGAGCCAGAATTAGCAAGTCGTTGGATACTTGTCAGAAGGAAATCTTGAAGGGTGTTTTGAAAATTACTCAGTACAAAGTCAACATATGAGGCGTCCAAACTTTATTGTCCAGTCAGTTATGGTTATGGTCAGCATAGATTGTGTAGTCCAAGTTCGGGAAGAGTAGAAGAAAAAGAGAGTGTCTCTCTCTTGTGGTGAGTGGTTTATTAATAAAAAGAGTAACTACACTTGCTTCGAAAATACTCCTATTGACATACTCTTTGATACAAACAAGGTAACCTCTCTGTTTAAGAGTCATTCATTCTAAGCTAAGTTTCAAAATGAAAAAAATCCTAGCATAAGGATGATTTTATAAAGCTTGGTGATCTGGAAGATAAGGGGATACAAATGCTAATTCAGAGTAGGCTGAACTCAAAAGAAATTTGTTTTAAGTTAGCAACCAAGGTATCCATGTCAATGGTCTATCTCGTATAACTATTTAGAAGTAAGGAGTGCAAAAGGTCATATGTAGGGGTGTAATACCCCAAATTTGTCCTACCCTTTTACTTTTGTCTGGTTTACGCATTCTCGCACTTTCCTCATGTACATAACCTTCATTAGGTCATCTAACACATGCATGCATCTCATTGTTTCCGTATTCATGGGATCAAGGTATTTGATCAACACAACAAAGCTATCATAATTTTTCAACGCATGTTTGAGTTGTGGAAGATTTGGTTGTTTTCGGTGAATTTAAAACAGTGCGAATTGGAAATAGTGTTTTTACTGATCAGAGTTTGAAAATTCACATCTCCAGCTTGGAATGGTGTTTTGGGTTGATTCATGAGGATTTGAAACCGTCTCAATGTTCTATTCAATTTTTGTGTTTGGACCAAAATCTAATTCTCAAAGGAAAGTCTCCGGATACGCGGTTCTTTTGGAAGTTATATGGTGAAAAATACAAAGAAAAAGGTGCTGAAAGTGCAGTTTTCGCACACTAAAAAATTCATAACTCGAAGACCGTTTATCGTTTTGAACCCGTTCTGGTGGCTAAAATTCCGTCTTGATGTCATCTACATTTCGTATCTCACGGCCGGAAGCCAGTTCTACCCAGAGAGTCTTCGAATATATAAATTTTATCAAATATATTCGCACGAGAAAATAGTGACAAATATTCACCGGCTTCATCTTCAGAAAATCATAACTCGGTCGATTCTTATCGTATCGAGCCGGTTCGAGTGGCATTGGTTCACAAATTGAGTTGGTTAAATATTTCTTTCAGTTTTCCAATTCGAGCGGTATCCCGAAGGCCTTCGTTTTTGGTCTGAAGCACGCGCAACGTGGTTGAAAATCCTGAACCGAGAAATATTTTTATCTGAGACGAAACTTCAAAAAATCATAACTAAATCACCGTTTATCCGATCGAGCTCATATTTGGACACGATGTTGTTCTCGACGTTGGCTACATTTTAGTTTCACATTTCAACTTCTAAAGTCGCACCGAGATTCCTACGAATTTGCCTGGAACGTATCACACTCAAGTGAATTAAAATTCTGCATTTATATTTATGAATATTTGAGACCCATTAACCAAATTCACTCACATAAGCCCATACTATATGTTCTTTTTACTCCAATTTCTCTCATAATTGAAAAAATCTCCACAAACAATCAAAAATTTTCTCTCAATTCTCTCAAAGATCAAATCAAGGTTCTACATTTTTTTCATCAAGAACACAACAACAACTTCATCAAGATCCAAAAGTCAAGATCAAGAGCAATCTCCGATTGTCGATCCGTTCGTTGCGATCTCTATACCTAAGCCTCCTCTTCACTTCTATCGGTGAGTTTTCTTGAATTAAGCGCTTTTTGAAATAAGTGATTTTTTGGAATAAATGCTTTTTCTTGATTTTGTGTTGATTGATGTTTTAATTGTGTAATTGAGGCTTAATTGTTGAGAATTAATTTGAATTGAGAATTTAATACCATTTTATTAAATTGCTTATTGAAATAAGTGATTAATTAAACTTGATAAATTGATTTTGGTTGTAACTTGAAGTTGACATAGTGTTGTTGTGTTGATTTTTAGTCCTAGGTATAGTTACACTAGTGTTTAAGTTGAACTAGCTATAGAAAACTAGTTATTACTAACATTAGTTTGAGATTTTGAACTTTTGATTAGATTAACACTAGTTTCTAATTCTTGATATATAATTTGTTAATAGTTTAGGTTAGGTAGATTCTAACACTAACTTTGATTTAGGTGTTGTAACATAAACTAACAATTAGTTTAGTTTAGGCCTAATCTTTGATTTTCAATATTTACTACATGTTTCCAATTATTTTTAGTTGATGATCATTGATATTTTTTTGCATTTGAAATAGATTTTTTGCATATGATCTCAAGTTACTAATTTTTGACATAATCTAATCTTTTACCAATTTTTGGTTGATTACTTGTTGCTTTTCATTTCAATAAATTGAGATGATTTCTAATAGACTCAAATGTCATTGCTAAACATTTTTGAAGTAAGTTTGATTGAGTTTGATAGAAAATATCTCAATACTTGGTAAATGGTAAAGTTTGATATAATTGGTGTTTTTGCTCTAACTTTTGATTCGTATTGAGTTTTTCCGACTTTCTTTAATGAAAACCGATTTTCTTGAGCCATCCGGAATCTCTTTAGCGAGTATTTTTTTGATTCGGACAAATTTCGTTCTGATTTTCTGCTACTGTAGCAGTTTCGAAAATCATAATTCGGAACGAAATTTTGCCGAACCGAGTTAATTTTTGGAACCGTTGGCATGTTTCTATGCCGCCTTAATTTTTGCGGTTGATTTCGGATGCTTTTCGATTAATTTTCTAACTTTTCAATTCAAGTTTTTTGCACATTATCTTGTATTTCATTGTTGAATTGTGATACTTTTTGTGTGTTAACTCTTACTTTGATGTCAAGTAATATCATTTGGTTTTAACTAATTGTTTGAGAACTTTGTGAATTTAGCGTATCAGAATACATTTTGATTCACAACTTTTGTGTTTGGCAAATTGTGAGTTGATTCCTATTCATCACACTTTTGGCATAAATACATAAACTCATGAATTAGAGTTAATTTGCAATTTGTTGATTAAATTTCGATACATTAAATTCATGTGGTTTTAAGACTTTAATTCTTGATTTTTAGATCAATCTTGAGGTTACATGTTAATGTGCAAGTTCCGGATAACCCTCTCATGCTAATATTTAAGATTAATGTACTAAAACTTTGATTTCCAAATCGATTCATGATGAATTTCAAAAAATGTGTAATGCTGTCCGGAACTTGTATTTCGCATGTGCATTGAGTTTTAATTTGTGAATATGCATTGTTATACTTATTTGAGCATTTCTTCGATATCGATAGCAAGTTTGGATGTTTCTAAACCGGTTTTTGCACCTATTTTCATGAGTACGAGGTTGCTGTCCGGAATGCTATTTTATGCTCCCTTTGACTTGTTTGCTTTGTGTTGTACATATTCATACTTCATTTTTGTGCATATTGTTAATTGCCATTATCACATTTGATTTTGTTGTTATCTACTAACAAATTCTGTGAGATGTGCATACTTTGAGAAGCAATTGGGATACCATTCTCTTTGGTGACGGATACGCTTTGCTTGCATATGTTGTTCACGCTTCTGACGTTATTTGTTGTTGATGCTAGTTTGTGGCGCCCTCCGAGCTTTCTCCATGCTTTGACTTGGTTTTTGCGGATTTTTATTATCCATTTAGTATGGTTTCAGGCCATTTGTTGTAATATTACATTT
Source organism: Vicia faba (assembly GCA_948472305.1). Classification (NCBI taxonomy): domain Eukaryota; kingdom Viridiplantae; phylum Streptophyta; class Magnoliopsida; order Fabales; family Fabaceae; genus Vicia; species Vicia faba. Next base: position 1,181,720,322 of record OX451739.1, on the reverse strand, counting down.
ACCACTTTCTAGATATCATGTGAAGTAGGAAATAAAGAGCGTGCGCTCGAAGTCGCTGTTTAAAGACCTGTAGCAGGCATTCCGCACTTCATTTGCTATATATGTTGTGCTTATGTTTGTTTACTTTCTTGTTGATCGATGAGTCACTCAATTTAGCAATTGAGATCACGACTTCGCTCTCAGTGCATGCTCCCTATAGGACTTTATCGCTTTCTTTACTTTCTTGTTGATCGATGAGTCACTCAATTTAGAAATTGAGATCACGACTTCGCTCTTATTGCATGCTCTCTATAGGATAGTTTTTTAGACTTTTCTTCAACATGCTAACCTAGGCAGGATCCCTTTAGGTGTGCTTCCTTTTTGCTGTCTTGTTTGCTTTATCCCTGTACATACCATGTTCCCTTAGGATGCGCTTGCTCCGTTCGGACGCAAGTTAGACCTTAAGTTGTAAACCATGCATGCTAACATTAGGTAGACGTTTCCATTTTATTAATCCAAACCTTAGGACCACCATTGTATGATAACATTAGGTTATAAATAGGCTAGTCTCCCTTAGACTCTTTTCTTCCCCTTTGCATCCTTGCATTCAAAACAAAAACTTCTCTTCTTAGCAAATCAAAAACATGCTAATCATACCTAAACCCTTTTTCAAGGTAACAAAAATACAAAACAAATTCAAACCATTTTGTACGCTCGAGCACCTTCTCTCTAAAACCCCTTTTCAGGTAAGGACATGATTAGTTTACTTCTGTGCCAACGTATAAGTCTCCAAAGGTCGAGCTGCGGCAGAAGGCGGAATTAACATTGTCCATAAAAAACACAAATAAACAAAAACATGTGAGCCAAACTACGGTAGCTCTGATTCCTCAAAAAGGATACGTAGGCATTGGGGTAGAGCCCAGGCGAGCACAATTTTATTTTCCCTACATTCTTTTCTCTTTTATTTTGCATGCATTCCTTTCAGTAGTATAGTAGACAGTAAGCATAGATTAAACACACCCATAAGATAGATAACAAGAGTGGATACCGTAGAGTACTACGGGCGTGTGGGGTGCTAATACCTTCCCCTCGCGTAACAGACTCCCTTACCCGATCTCTCGGTCGCAAGACCGTGACTTCTCCCTTCTCAGGTTTTCTCGATGTTTACCTTTCCCTACATGTGGGATAAAAGACGTTCGATGGCGACTTCATTGTTTGATGATTTTCAGCCGGTTATTTCAGCTGGCGACTTCACTAGGGACAGGTTGACCAAATGCTGGTCCATCCCGGAGTCGCTCCTAGCTCTTGCTTTCTTTCATTTGGGTGTTTATCTTTATGCTTTCAGTATTCATTCATTTTATATATACTTGAGCATACGTATGCATTGTATTTTATTGTCTTCCATATACTACTGTTGTACTGGATCTGCTTCTTATTGGGTGGGTGTTACTATGAGGTAAAAGGCCCAATACCCAGGCCAGAGTTGTATACCATAGGAACCCTAGGAATAGAGTGGAACATGAACGACTAGTTAACTTAGGTCTCACTATCGCCGCCATGTCATCCACGCTCAGATGAGGTACAAATGAGGGGCTATCGTTTTCACGTAGGTGATACGGCGATAGTTTTTCAGGAGTACCCTCGATTCTGAGTTACCATTGCCTTACCCTGACCTAGTTTTCACCCGTGAGTGGGGAGGGAATTCTTATTACAGGTACAGATGGTGATTATGTTCATATGGTTACTCATGCTCGGATGGTGACCATGCTCAGACAGTGACTATTGGTTCTAATGGTTATGTTCTGGATTTCTTTTTAATACTTTATGCAGATTCTATATCCTGTTGGTGACCGTATGGTTCTCAGATTTATTTTCTGAGTTCCTGACTTGTTTACCTGGAGGTTCATTCAAGCCTTCAATCTTGGTATTCCCAACATGTTCAGAAATGCTCAACAGTATCCGATGTTCCAGAAGCCTTGACCCCGTACAATGGGAGATCCACATGGTACTTGGTTCTTATATATGCAGAAGCTATGTCGGACCTTTGATCTGATGATACTCACATGATTCAGAATAGTGCAACAATCATATTCCGGAATGATGGAACCCTGATCCTCTTTGTAGTTGTTTAAGTATTGGCATGCATTTTTGGTAAAACCAGGTGTATGAATATCATGACTGATGTCATAACATTCTAGTTTATTAGGTACAGATTTATTAGGTACCTTTGCAGAAAAATATTGTCATACAAGTACTGATGTTTATGAGTGTGTATCTGAGCATTTTGCAAAATGATCACATTTACCAAAATCAGTAAACAGGAATTCAGATGTCATAACAAATGTTAAGACATCCTGTTCTGAACTAACAGGTATGCAGTTTGGTTAATTCTGAGTTTTTTCAGGAAAATAACTCAGTCTTTCCAGAACAGAATCCTGCGTTTTCTTTGGGTTAACCTAGCTCAACCCTAACCTGGTTGATAAAGTCCTGTGATCTAGTCTTAAGGTCAAACGGAATTAACCCTAGCTTTTTGTGGAAACCCTAACTGAAGATGCAGCTGCTATATATTCAACAGAGCTGCTGTCTTGGAATGTATCCCTTTTTGACAGAAGATCATTTAGAAGCTGTATAGTTTTAACTATTGTAATCCAAGCAATTATCATTGTGATAAGTGACTTGGAATAGGTTTTAATTGTAAGGGCTGTGTAACACTCAAAGCTTTGAAGCAAGGGTGTTTGTATGTCTCTTGACTAAAGCTGTGAAGCAAAGTCAAGTTAGGTTTGTATATCACTCAAAGCTGTGAAGCAAGAGTGTTTGTGTTGCTTGATTAAAAAGCTGTGAAGCATAATCAAGTGTATGTTTTGAAGAGTGTCTTCATCAATTCATTAGTCAAATTGTTTTATGTATCACTGCTGTGATTGAGGGGGAGTGAGTAGGAACTCAGGTTTAAGTTGTACTTAGATTGAAGTTGCATTGGGTAGGTCTTAAGTGAAGGAGATAAACTGGTTGGTTTATTCCTGAATTAATATCTCTTATAGTGGATTTCCTCCCTGGCTTGGTAGCCCCCAGAGTAGGTGTTGTTGCACACTGAACTGGGTAAACAATTGACTGTGTTCTTTACTGTTTTTGCATTTACTGTCTTATAGTAAGTCAGATACGGTGTCATAGCATTGAACGTGACATTGAGTATCTGCAGCCAGAATTTCAATTGGTATCAGAGCAGGCACCCTGCCTGTATTACTGGGTGAGATATAGGGATATCACTTTCTGGCACTATGGACAAAGAAGGAGTTTTTGGAAATAGACCACCCATTCTGGATGGAACTAATTATGACTACTGGAAACCTCGTATGATTGCCTTCTTAAAATCTCTAGACAAAAAGGCTTGGAGAGCTGCTGACAAAGGATGGATCCATCCCACCATAACTGAGAAAGATGGGACAATCAGTTTGAAGCCTGAGGAAGATTGGAGTAAAGAAGAAGATGAGTTAGCCCTGGGAAATTCCAAAGCTTTAAATGCCTTGTTCAATGGAATTGATAGAAACATTTTCAGACTAGTACATCAATATGAATTGGCCAAGGAAGTTTGGGACACTCTCAAAACTACTCATGAGGGCACTTCCAAAGTGAAAATGTCAAGGCTTCAGATGTTGACTACCAAGTTTGAGAATCTAAAAATGATGGAAGATGAAACCATTCATGAGTTTCACATGAACATCTTGGAGATTGCCAACACCTCAGGAGCACTGGGAGAAAAGATGTCAGAAGAAAAATTGGTGAGAAAGATTCTCAGATCCTTGCCTAAAAGATTTGCAATGAAGGTAACTTCCATAGAAGAAAGCCCAGGACATCAGAAAGTTGAAAGTGGATGAACTAATTGGGTCTCTTCAGACTTTTGAGATGGGGATCACTGAAAATGGTGACAAGAAGAACAAGAGCATAGCACTTGTATCCAACACTGATATTGAAAACAAGGAGGATGAAGAAGAAAATATTTCAGAAGCTATAGCCATGCTTGGAAGACAGTTCAACAAACTCATCAAAAGAATAGATCCAAAGTCAAGGTCTAATGTTCATAACATTCCCTCTGACATTGACAGTTCCAGCAAAAGACCAAGGTCAGAAGAGAAGGGAAATCAAGACAGAGGTATTCAATGCCATGGCTGTGAAGGATATGGGCATATTTGAGCTGAATGTCCTACCTTTCTTAAGAAACAAAAGAAAGGAATGACTGTTACTTGGTCTGACTGTGATTCGGAAAGTAATTCTGAAGAAGAATCTGCCAAACTAGTTACTGCTCTAACTGGTGTCTGTACCTCTGAAAGTGACACTAGTGATGAAGAAGTGACATTTGAAGAACTGGCTGATACTTACAAGAAATTGTGTATCAGAAGTACTGAAGTCTGTGTGCAGAATGAGAAACAATCAAAACTCATCATAAAGCTGGAGGCTGAAAAAAGGGTAAACATTGAAACTATAAGTCATCTAGAAGGGGAAGTTCAATTGCTGAACTCACAACTGAATCAAATGACCAAATCTATCAAGATGCTGACTAATGGAACAGACAAATTGGAAGAAATCCTTCAGGTTGGACAAAATGTGGGAAATAAATCTGGACTAGGATTTATGGAAGCAAAGAAATCTGGTACAGATAAGAAGATCAGGCTTGATAAGCAAATGTCAAAACAGATGTCTCAACACAACTCTCAACATCAGGAACAGAGGCATATGAAGAAAAGGTACCAAAGATGGAGATGTCATCATTGTGGGAGATATGGCCACATAAAGCCCTTCTGCTTCAGATTGCATGGATACCCCAATCAAAACTCAGGTGTCAAACCTAAGTCTAAAAAGGTACCACATGCTCCTAAATGGAAGAAAAAGGCTACTGCCCTGATAGCCCACACTTCCCTGAGGGTCTCTACAAAGGAGGACTGGTACTTTGACAGTGGGTGTTCCAGACACATGACTGGAATCAAGAACCTCCTCAATAATGTTAAACCTTACACCACCAGTTTTGTGACCTTTGGAGATGGTGCTAAAGGTGAAATCAAAGGAGTTGGTAATTTGGACTGCCCTGAAGTTCCAAGTCTGAGTGAAGTACTGCTGGTAAAAGGGCTGACTGCTAATCTCATTAGTATTAGTCAATTGTGTGATCTAGGATTCAAGGTCAACTTCTCAAAATCTGAATGTCTAGTAATTAATGAAAAACTAGAAGTTGTAATGAAAGGAATCAGATTCAAAGATAATTGTTACTTGTGGCAGCCTGAGAACACTAATAACTCCACTATGTGTCCAATTACCAAAGAAGAAAAAGAGATGAAACTGTGGCACCATAAGCTTGGTCATCTTCATCTAAGAAGAATGAAAAGAGCTATCTCTATGGAAGCAGTCAGAAGGACTCCAAGACTACAGATTGATAAAAGAAGGGTTTGTGGTGAACTTAAAATTGAAAGGCTTGGTAAAAAGGAACATGTCTATGATGTGGTGAATAAACTTGAAGAAGGATGTGTTGTCAGAACCAGAAGTAATCATGACAAGGATTTTGGAAACAACAAGTCTAATAAATTCTGTTTTCCAGAAGAAATGAGTCGTGAAGTCTCTTCTCCTATAACTCACCATCAAAATGGAGTTGACAAAAAGAAAAATAAGATCATTCAAGAATCAACCAGAACTATGATTCATGTCAAAAGAATGCCTTCCCAACTCTGTGCTGAAATGGTTGCAGCTAGTAGTAACTGTTCTCAAAATATCTGGACAAAACAGATGCTCACTGAGTATAATGTCTCACAAGATGTTGTGACATTGTATTGTGACAATCTGAATACAATCAATATTTCCATGAACCCTATTCAGCATAGCAGAACCAAGCACATTGACTTTGTAGAGAAGAAGTCAATTAAACTGGAACATGGTGTCATTAAGCTTCAGCTGGCTGATTCTTCTACCAAGGCTCTTGTTGGAAATAAACTTGAAAACTTGAGGGGCAGGTTGGGTATTTGCCAACATGAGAAATTATAGCAATTAATTTTGCTTAAAACAAGGGTTGAAGGAGTTAATTTTGTTAAGTCTATTTTTAGTGGGTTAATCATATGTTTTTCCAATTCTTTCAAAATCTTTAAGAAGTTGAAAAGACTCTCTTTTTCCTCCTACCTCTCTCGACTTTGCAACCTGTTCCCTTCTCTCAATCAAAGTTTTTTCTCAAATTGCTACTGGTGCTCTAAGTCAATCAAAATGTCTCAAACATCATCTTCAACCAAGGCGACCTCTTCATCTTCATCATCTGACCAAGACTATCGAGCAATCACCATATGCATAGAATCTGAAGTTCTTGAGATCACTCCTCTCAGAGAGATGGCAACTGACCCCGCCAAAGTCAAAAAGCTGAGAACTAGACATGCAGGAAGAGCTCAAGCTGCTGCCTCTGGTAATCCTTCTCATCCTTCTTCTTCTGTACCAAATAGAGAAGGATCAGTTCAAGTTCATCAAGCTATTACTAGGCTTGTTACTAGTATACTAAGCGGAAACCAACCTGTACCGGGGATTTCTGTCCCTTTAAATCAATCAGGAAGCCCAAATGTGGATGTCTCTGAGAATGTAGATGTCTCTGAGAATGTTATGACACAAAATGACAACATTCAGAACCCTTCAGAAAAGACTGCTGATCCACCTATCATTGATGTGGATGAGGAATACTCAGACAATGATTTGATTGCCCATGTAAACCCTAGCATAGCTAGGAGAATGATGAAAAGAAAGGGTAATCAGAATGATGCAAAATGTATGTCCAAAGATAAACCTGCTGTTAAGAAATCCAAGACTGAAGGCAAGGCTGGTGTAGAATTTGTGAAAACTGGTCAGTCCAAAGGGAAGGTGAAAGCCTAGGTGTATGCTGGTAGACAACCAATTACAAAGAAGAGAAAAGAACCTGAATCTTCTGATTCTGATGAGGAATCAGAGTTTGAGATTGATGCTGAAGAAATTCCTATCAGAAGGAAACTGCCCTCCAGCAAAATTGCTAGAGTTCCTGAAGTCCCAACAAACAACATCTCTTTCCACCATCCTGACAATGCAAACAGATGGAAGTATGTTTACTTGAAGAGAATAGCTTTAGAAAGAGAACTCAACAATGATGCCATGGAGTGCAAAGACATCATGGACCTGATCAAGAATGCTGGACTGATGAAGACAGTGATAAAATTTAACAAGTGTTATGAAAATCTGGTCAAGGAGTTCATAGTTAACTTGTCTAATGATTGTGCTGATGGAAGGTCAGCTGACTTTGAAAGTGTTTTTGTTAGAGGAAGAAGGGTTAATTTCTCTCCATCAGAAATTAACAAATTTCTTGGAAGATCAAATGAGGATTGTCCTGATCTGGAAGTCACTGACAATGAAGTTTGTCAAACCATCACAACAAGGCAAGTGAAGTGCTGGCCCTTGAAAGGCAAGCTGAATGCCAGCAAACTTAGCATGAAATTTGCCATCCTGCACAAGATTGGTGCAGCCAACTGGGTCCCTACAAACCATAAATCAACTATCTCCACAGGATTGGGGAGATTTATTTATGCTGTGGGAACCAAGACTACTTTTGACTATGGCAGGTATATTTTTGAACAAACTTTAAAACATGCTGGTAGTTATGCTGTCAAAGGACCAATTGCCTTTCCCTCCCTCCTTTGTGGAATTATCCTTGCACAATTCCCTGATATCCTGGTGGCAAGAGATACTGCTTGCAAAAGAGCTCCTGCCCTTGGGTTGCACTACAAACTGTTTCAGGGATCTCATGCTCCTGATATTGTCATAACATCAGCTGAGACATCGTCTGTGAAGACCCAGTCCAAAACATCTGATGTCATAGCTGTATTAAAAGAGACCTGCAAAGAACTGGAAGCTAGGAAAAAGACCCTAGAAAACCTAATTGCCAGGTTAGAAAAGGAGGAAGCTGAAGGAAACAGAAGGGAAGAGGGTGTAGAAGCTGAAGGTCATCTCAATACTGAAGAAACTAGCTCCTCTGAGTCTGATGACAGTGCTTAAAGGTTGGTGGAGTTACTGATTGGTGGAGTTGATGCTAGTCCCTGGTAGAGTTTGGAAGTGTGTTCAGTTTTTTGCTGCTCTTATTACTGTTTCTAGATGACTGTATAATTTTTATGAACATGTATCTTTGGCCCATTTGTGGCTAAAGAGGGGGAGATATATTTTGGTACTTTATTAGACATTCTATTTTTCTGCAGTCATATTTATTCTGCTGCTATCTATCTCTGATTGCTTAGGGGCTTTAGCCAAAAATCTGCCAAAGGGGGAGTTTGTAGTTGTTTAGGTATTGGCATGCATTTTTGGTAAAACCAGGTGTATGAATGTCATGACTGATGTCATAACATTCTAGTTTATTAGGTACAGATTTATTAGGTACCTTTGCAGAAAAATATTGTCATACAGGTACTGATGTTTATGAGTGTGTATCTGAGCATTTTGCAAAATGATCACATTTACCAAAATCAGTAAACAGGAATTCAGATGTCATAACAAATGTTAAGACATCCTGTTCTGAACTAACAGGTATGCAGTTTGGTTAATTCTGAGTTTTTTCAGGAAAATAACTCAGTCTTTCCAGAACAGAATCCTGCGTTTTCTTTGGGTTAACCTAGCTCAACCCTAACCTGGTTGATAAAGTCCTGTGACCTAGTCTTAAGGTCAAACGGAATTAACCCTAGCTTTTTGTGGAAACCCTAACTGAAGATGCAGCTGCTATATATTCAACAGAGCTGCTGTCTTGGAATGTATCCCTTTTTGACAGAAGATCATTTAGAAGCTGTATAGTTTTAACTATTGTAATCCAAGCAATTATCATTGTGATAAGTGACTTGGAATAAGTTTTAATTGTAATGGTTGTGTAACACTCAAAGCTTTGAAGCAAGGGTGTTTGTATGTCTCTTGACTAAAGCTGTGAAGCAAAGTCAAGTTAGGTTTGTATATCACTCAAAGCTGTGAAGCAAGAGTGTTTGTGTTGCTTGATTAAAAAGCTGTGAAGCATAATCAAGTGTATGTTTTGAAGAGTGTCTTCATCAATTCATTAGTCAAATTGTTTTATGTATCACTGCTGTGATTGAGGGGGAGTGAGTAGGAACTCATGTTTAAGTTGTACTTAGATTGAAGTTGCATTGGGTAGGTCTTAAGTGAAGGAGATAAACTGGTTGGTTTATTCCTGAATTAATATCTCTTATAGTGGATTTCCTCCCTGACTTGGTAGCCCCCAGAGTAGGTGTTGTTGCACACTGAACTGGGTAAACAATTGACTGTGTTCTTTACTGTTTTTGCATTTACTGTCTTATAGTAAGTCAGATACGGTGTCATAACATTGAACGTGACATTGAGTATCTGCAGCCAGAATTTCACTCTTTGATCTCATGTCTTTGTATACATAACATGGCTAACCACATGCTTAACATACATGTTTTGTTATTTTCAAGGAATCATATTTGCAAGTCTTGTGCCAAAATTCTTCCATCCCCTACTTGTGTAAAATCAAAATCAAAGCACGCAAATTCCTTGGAAATGACAGAACATGACATGACATTCATTCATGCACCCCATGCACATTCATGCATTCATAGCAGGTACCCGGAGATTGGGGATTCTTATTCAGACCTGGGGCTTTCTTCAAAGGTTTAAATTGATTCTTACCGTGACCAGAGATCAGTTATGGAATAAATCTGAGTGATATGCATGCAAGTTTCGGCCTGTGGTCATAAATTTATTCAAGCAGGAAGATAATGGATTAAATACTCAGATAAGCCAGGTCATGGAAACTCTGATGATGATGTCTATTATTTCTTTAAGACATGATACGCTTGGTGATGCATATTATACTGGGGAACCTGGCCAATCGATTGAAGATGGTATGTCATCCGAAGATAATGTCCAAGACAGGCTCAATCCAGAGACTATTGTGTTCACATCAGATCTGAAGGGGAATTCTCTCGCACACTCGAGCATCAAGACTACAGAAAGTCGTCAGAATCAACAAGTCCATACAGAGTCAAGTCTCCTCAACAATGGCAATCATTGGTTTCTTTACTGCATTTTCATTTGCATTCTTGCTTGTTTGTTTAAACATTGCTTGTATATAGAAATTTGTCTATTTTTGAACGGAAGTCTTAATGCAATAAGTATGCTTGTCTTGAAGTGTTCCTTTCATTTTTACTCATCCATTCGTTATCACTCTTTAAATGTTTTACTTGCATATTGATGCCAAATTTCCTAGTCTTATGCTTAGGTAAAGATTCAAAGGAGGATGACGATAATCTGAAAATGCAAAATCTCTGGTTGGTATGCTTTTGAGTAGGACCCTGCTGACGATGTACATGCCTTGTTTCAAATCCCTAAACACCGGAGATATAAGGGAGATAGACCCTCGTCAACCCCTCTGAGCCTTCGAAGTAGGAGTTTCTTTTCTATTCAGAAAAAACCCTCATTTCAACCCTGTGGCAGGTAGTGTTCAGCTAATCTGATTAAGCATTCAGAACTCATCAAGAGTGTGCATCCAAGGATACAACAATGGTTATCCATCAAAAGGTTGAGAAAATTCAAAACCATAATGGTTAACTCTTATCTAACAACAACGTGTGTCTATTCGACTATATCCCAATGGATATCTCTCGCACATCAGAAGGTCGACAAATGACGATACAACAATGGTTATCCATCATTTGCTGAAGACTCAGGCAGTCACGATCACTTCAAACAAATCAAAAACAACGCAAAGATCAACGACTTGTTCAAAATGAAAAATACGAATAAGAAAGAAACAAAAATCCCCTCTAAGTCGAAACTTGAAAACAAGTCACTTAGGCAAAAATTGGGGCATCCCGCTGGACTTCCAAATCGAAATTCAAAAGAATTTGTCCAGGAAAAAATTAGGGAAAACAAGAAGGAAATTGAATAAAGCCTAACAGGCGAGAAAAGGATTACTAGTGAAAATCCTCATCAAAGAACAAAGTCGTCTGATCAGACACCGAAGGCAAAGAAGTTAGTGACTGTCGTGTCCAAAAAACCACAGTGGTTCCTCAATCATCACAAACTCTTCTAGAGAGATGAATGCTTGTATCGGGTCAACTGAACGTAGGAATGGAGAACATCATGGAGAATGGGTGGGCACCAAATAATTTTGAGCCTTAAATCCTTTTTTCTAAAACCGTGAACCAGGCCACGTTACAACCCATAAAAGTCCTAACTGAAGCATGGGTCAATTTGAAAGTGTGCTACAACGAGATAACGTTTAACTGACTCCTAAGAGGTATGTTTGAATATCTATGTTGGCATCATATGCTTGCATTATCTTTCATAAAAAAGAATTTTAAAAAATGTTTCTCTCTAGCTAGTGACTCGTTCACAACAGAGTTGTGACGTCATTTCATTCAAAGTTTTTTCAAACTTCAAGACTTACATATGTGTTGCATTAGAATTATCATTCACATAATAAACATTCTTCTGCATACAAAACAACTGATCGACATCAAGTAAGTTTACACAATGAACAATCGGTAAAGAGCTCAATCTTGTCAGAGAAGAGAGGCTTGAATACCCTGTTGAAGCAAGAGTCAGTTGCCACAAGAGAAATGACTTATCCAGCAGCATGTTAACCGGTGATTATGTCAAGAGAAATCATCTTGGTACTTCACAGTCTGAGTACCCTTCAGGGATGAAGTTAGCAGAGCCTTCCAATCTGAGGCAATCAAGTCAAGAGTCGATCTCTCCAAGCTCAGCCAAATCTGGGGCATTCCCTCAAAGTTATCAATCAGAGGTTATCACGTCGATTAATCTCTTCAAGCTGTCAATCAGAGGCTATCACGTCGATAAATATCTTCAAGCTCGATCAATCAGAGGCTATCACGTCGAGAGATCTATTCAGAATTCATTCAACCTGGGGCGGTTACGTCGAGATTCGACAAATCTCTCCAAGAAAGCTGTAATCAAGAACAGTTTGTTTCGTTGCTCAAGACATCAGGGCAGTCCACCTCATATTATATTGTGGCACGAATATTCTGGTCTTTTATTCGACCTAGATCTTCTCAGAGATCCTCCAGACATGGGCATTCCTCATTCGTACTTGCAAAGTTGCTCAAGCCAATTATGTTGCACGAGACCACTACAATCAGCTAAAAGCATCATGACAGTCACCCTGACTCAGCCAGCACATGAAACTGCCTCCATCTACTACAGACAACTTCAGGTCTGATTCCCCAAGTGAATTCAGAAAGTTTAGAATCGTCTTTTGACTCAGCACACGCAAATGCATCCTCAATGGAGTTAATCAAGAACATCCCCAGTAAAGCCAGACCGGGGCATTCGCAGAGCTAAACCGGGGCATTCGCAGAGCTAAATCGGGGCATTCATAAGTTTCCATGCCCATCTCTTATCCCCAAGTGATTCAAGAGATAACCCCCAGTGTGCGTAAACTTGGGGCATGTATTCAAAGAGATTCACATGGTGTTCGATATCCATTCTTCGGCATATTCAGTTCTATCATCCCCTCAACAGTTCAGGATGTTTGGAAGTATGGCCAGGTTATCTCTTCCCAACGGTATGATTCAGAATCCAGCATCGTACCTGAAGACTCGTTTCGTCGGCAACTTAATCTCCAGCAGAGTCATCAACAATCTTCGGTGTCATGGGCTCTCCAGTGCAAATCTTTATCAATATCCCCAGCAATCTTTGGTACTGCAGACTTTCATCGTCGATATATACTGACATCCCCAGTGATGAGCAGCGGTCTCCAATAGGCTTTTTTTTATCCCCATGAAGTTTATTTCTTCGCATTGCATATAGTTATCACTGCATAACATTTCATCCTCAAAAGCGCGTAGCTGATCCATCAGAATGGATCTTTACGTCAAAATAAATTCAAACATGCATACGAAGCATAAGCCAGATCATGTACCTTACAAAGACCTGAATTATTCAAGGACAACAATACGTCCCTACAGGAGGGTATCATGCCCAAAGTCCCCAGTCGGTGACCTTCACCTTTTCAATGCCAAACAAAATCAACACACTTTGTCGTTCTAAACCCAGTTCTTGTCTGGTAGTCGGTTCCCTAAACATTCGTCCGTGTCCATTCCTAAACACTCGTCCATGTCCATTCCTAAACACTCGTTTGTGTCCATTCCTAAAAACTCGTCTGTGTCCATTCCTAAACACTCGTCCGTGTCCATTCCTAAACACTCGTATGTGTCAAGTTTCCTAAACACCCGCCCGGGTCAGTTATTCAAACACTCGTCCGTGTTTAAACTTTTGATACTTACATGTATCTTCTTTCAATACTCGTCTGTATTGATTCAAACACTCGTCCGTGTTTAAACTTTTGATACTCGCTTGTATATTCTTTCAATACTTGTCCGTATTGATTCAAACACTCGTCCGTGTTTAAACTTTTTGATACTCGCCCGTATCTTCTTTCAATACTCGTCCGTATTGATTCAAACACTCGTCCGTGTTTAAACTTTTGATACTCGCCTGTATCTTCTTTCAATACTCATCAGTATTGAATCAAACACTCGTCCGTGTTTAAACCTTTTGATACTCACCTGTATCTTCTTTCAATACTCGTCCGTATTGAATCAAACACTCGTCCGTGTTTAACTTCTTGATGCTCGCCTGTATCTTCTTTCAATACTCGTCCGTATTGAATCAAACACTCGTCCGTGTTTAAACTTTTGATACTCATCCGTATCTTCTTTCAATACTCGTCCGTATTGAATCAAACACTCGTCCGTGTTTAACCTTTGATACTCGTCCGTATCTTCTTTCAATACTCGTCCGTATTGATTCAAACACTCGTCCGTGTTTAACCTTTTGATACTCGCCTGTATCTCCTTTCAATACTCGTCCGTATTGATTCAAACACTCGTCCGTGTTTAACCTTTGATACTCGTCCGTATCTCCTTTCAATACTCGTCCGTATTGAATCAAACACTCGTCCGTGTTTAACCTTTGATACTCGTCCGTATCTCCTTTCAATACTCGTCTGTATTGATTCAAACACTCGTCTGTGTTTAACCTTTCTTGATGCTCGTCCGTGTCGCTTATCTAAAAAATCATCATGTCGTAACCCATGTTTCCTTCGTCAAACCTGAGATCGCCTCTTGGCTAGGTTCTTCTCTCAAACCTTCGTCGAACCTGAGATTGCCTCTTGGCTAGGTTCTTCCTTCAAATCACCGTCGAACCTGAGATCGCCTCTTGGCTAGGTTCTTCCCTCAAATCATCTTCGAACCTGAGATTTCCTCTTGGCTAGGTTCTTCCCTTAAATCATCGTCGAACCTGAGATCGCCTCTTGGCTAGGTTCTTCCTTCAAATCATCGTCGAACCTGAGATCGCCTCTTGGCTAGGTTCTTCCCTCAAACCTTCGTCGAACCTGAGATCGCCTCTTGGCTAGGTTCTTCCCTCAAATCATCGTCGAACCTGAGATCGCCTCTTGGCTAGGTTCTTTCCATATACTTTGTCTTAGAACCTGAGATCGCCCTTTGGCTAGGTTCTCTGTCAAATCACTCTCATGTGTCACCTTAGGATCGCAGGTCGCCCGTAGACCTCGTCCGCTGTCTTTTCATACCAAGCATTTGTCTTGTATTGGTATCAAGCCACGTTACAAGTCCAATCTCTGTCTCTTCATTGAAAAAACAATTTCTTTCCCCCAACAGATAACACATAAATAAAGAAAACACTTACTCTCTCTCTCAGGACAAATTTTTGGCATTGGTATTTAATCATCTTCAACCTTGAACTCCCGAAAGGCACGCGCCAATCGTACTTTCAGGTTTAAGACGATTAAATAGGGGCAGCTGTAATACCCCAAATTTGTCCTACCCTTTTACTTTTGTCTGGTTTACGCATTCTCGCACTTTCCTCATGTACATAACCTTCATTAGGTCATCTAACACATGCATGCATCTCATTGTTTCCGTATTCATGGGATCAAGGTATTTGATCAACACAACAAAGCTATCATAATTTTTCAACACATGTTTGAGTTGTGGAAGATTTGGTTGTTTTCGGTGAATTTAAAACAGTGCGAATTGGAAATAGTGTTTTTACTGATCAGAGTTTGAAAATTCACATCTCCAGCTTGGAATGGTGTTTTGGGTTGATTCATGAGGATTTGAAACCTTCTCGATGTTCTATTCAATTTTTGTGTTTGGACCAAAATCTAATTCTCAAAGGAAAGTCTCCGGATACGCGGTTCTTTTGGAAGTTATATGGTGAAAAATACAAAGAAAAAGGTGCTGAAAGTGCAGTTTTCGCACACTAAAAAATTCATAACTCGAAGAACGTTTATCGTTTTGAACCCGTTCCGGTGGCTAAAATTCCGTCTTGATGTCATCTACATTTCGTATCTCACGGCCGGAAGCCAGTTCTACCCAGAGAGTCTTCGAATATATGAATTTATCAAATATATTCGCACGAGAAAATAGTGACAAATATTCACCGGCTTCATCTTCAGAAAATCATAACTCAGTCGATTCTTATCGTATCGAGCCGGTTCGAGTGGCATTGGTTCACAAATTGAGTTGGTTAAATATTTCTTTCAGTTTTCCAATTCGAGTGGTATCCCGAAGGCCTTCGTTTTTGGTCTGAAGCACGCGCAACGTGGTTGAAAATCCTGAACCGAGAAATATTTTCATCTGAGACGAAACTTCAAAAAATCATAACTAAATCACCGTTTATCCGATCGAGCTCATCTTTGGACACGATGTTGTTCTCGACGTTGGCTACATTTTAGTTTCACATTTCAACTTCTAAAGTCGCACCGAGATTCCTACGAATTTGCCTGGAACGTATCGCACTCAAGTGAATTAAAATTCTGCATTTATATTTATGAATATTTGAGACCCATTAACCAAATTCACTCACATAAGCCCATACTATATGTTCTTTTTACTCCAATTTCTCTCATAATTGAAAAAAATCTCCACAAACAATCAAAACTTTTCTCTCAATTCTCTCAAAGATCAAATCAAGGTTCTACACTTTTTTCATCAAGAACACAACAACAACTTCATCAAGATCCAAAAGTCAAGATCAAGAGCAATCTCTGATTGTCGATTCATTCGTTGCGATCTCTATACCTAAGCCTCCTCTTCACTTCTATCGGTGAGTTTTCTTGAATTAAGCGCTTTTTGAAATAAGTGATTTTTTGGAATAAATGCTTTTTCTTGATTTTGTGTTGATTGATGTTTTAATTGTGTAATTGAGGCTTAATTGTTGAGAATTGATTTGAATTGAGAATTTAATACCATTTTATTAAATTGCTTATTGAAATAAGTGATTAATTAAACTTGATAAATTGATTTTGGTTGTAACTTGAAGTTGACATAGTGTTGTTGTGTTGATTTTTAGTCCTAGGTATAGTTACACTAGTGTTTAAGTTGAACTAGCTATAGAAAACTAGTTAGTACTAACATTAGTTTGAGATTTTGAACTTTTGATTAGATTAACACTAGTTTCTAATTCTTGATATATAATTTGTTAATAGTTTAGGTTAGGTAGATTCTAACACTAACTTTGATTTAGGTGTTGTAACATAAACTAACAATTAGTTTAGTTTAGGCCTAATCTTTGATTTTCAATATTTACTACATGTTTCTAATTATTTTTAGTTGATGATCATTGATATTTTTTTGCATTTGAAATGCATTTTTTGCATATGATCTCAAGTTACTAATTCTTGACATAATCTAATCTTTTACCAATTTTTGGTTGATTACTTGTTGCTTTCCATTTCAATAAATTGAGATGATTTCTAATAGACTCAAATGTCATTGCTAAACATTTTTGAAGTAAGTTTGATTGAGTTTGATAAAAAATATCTCAATACTTGGTAAATGGTAAAATTTGATATGATTGGTGTTTTTGCTCTAACTTTTGATTCGTATTGAGTTTTTCCGACTTTTTTTAATGAAAACCGATTTTCTTGAGCCATCCGGAATCTCTCAAGCGAGTATTTTTTTGATTCGGACAAATTTCGTTCTGTTTTTTTGCTACTGTAGCAGTTTCGAAAATCATAATTCGGAATGGAATTTGGCCGAACCGAGTTAATTTTTGGAACCGTTGGCATATTTCTATGCCGCCTTAATTTTTGCGGTTGATTTCGGATGCTTTTCGATTAATTTTCTAACTTTTCGATTCAAGTTTTTTGCACATTATCTTGTATTTCATTGTTGAATTGTGATACTTTTTGTGTGTTAACTCTTACTTTGATGTCAAGTAATATCATTTGGTTTTAACTAATTGTTTGAGAACTTTGTGAATTTAGCGTATCAGAATACATTTTGATTCACAACTTTTGTGTTTGGCAAATTGTGAGTTGATTCCTATTCATCACACTTTTGGCATAAATACATAAACTCATGAATTAGAGTTAATTTGCAATTTGTTGATTAAATTCCGATACATTAAATTCATGTGGTTTTAAGACTTTAATTCTTGATTTTTAGATCAATCTTGAGGTTACATGTTAATGTGCAAGTTCCGGATAACCCTCTCATGCTAATATTCAAGATTAATGTACTAAAACTTTGATTTCCAAATCGATTCATGATGAATTTCAAAAAATGTGTAATGCTGTCCGGAACTTGTATTTCGCATGTGCATTGAGTTTTAATTTGTGAATATGCATTGTTATACTTATTTGAGCATTTCTTCGATATCGATAGCAAGTTTGGATGTTTCTAAACCGGTTTTTGCACCTATTTTCATGAGTACGAGGTTGTTGTCCGGAATGCTATTTTATGCTCCCTTTGACTTGTTTGCTTTGTGTTGTACATATTCATACTTCATTTTTGTGCATATTGTTAATTGCCATTATCACATTTGATTTTGTTGTTATCTACTAACAAATTCTGT
Source organism: Vicia faba (assembly GCA_948472305.1). Taxonomy (NCBI): domain Eukaryota; kingdom Viridiplantae; phylum Streptophyta; class Magnoliopsida; order Fabales; family Fabaceae; genus Vicia; species Vicia faba. Next base: position 1,181,702,448 of record OX451739.1, on the reverse strand, counting down.
GAGATGTGCATACTTTGAGAAGCAATTGGGATACCATTCTCTTTGGTGACGGATACGCTTTGCTTGCATATGTTGTTCACGCTTCTGACGTTATTTGTTGTTGATGCTAGTTTGTGGCGCCCTCCGAGCGTTCTCCATGCTTTGACTTGGTTTTTGCGGATTTTTATTATCCATTTAGTATGGTTTCAGGCCATTTGTTGTAATATTACATTTACCACTTTCTAGATATCATGTGAAGTAGGAAATAAAGAGCGTGCGCTCGAAGTCGCTGTTTAAAGACCTGTAGCAGGCATTCCACACTTCATTTGCTATATATGTTGTGCTTATGTTTGTTTACTTTCTTGTTGATCGATGAGTCACTCAATTTAGCAATTGAGATCACGACTTCGCTCTCAGTGCATGCTCCCTATAGGACTTTATCGCTTTCTTTACTTTCTTGTTGATCGATGAGTCACTCAATTTAGAAATTGAGATCACGACTTCGCTCTTATTGCATGCTCCCTATAGGATAGTTTTTTAGACTTTTCTTCAACATGCTAACCTAGGCAGGATCCCTTTAGGTGTGCTTCCTTTTTGCTGGCTTGTTTGCTTTATCCCTGTACATACCATGTTCCCTTAGGATGCGCTTGCTCCGTTCGGACGCAAGTTAGACCTTAAGTTGTAAACCATGCATGCTAACATTAGGTAGACGTTTCCCTTTTGTTAATCCAAACCTTAGGACCACCATTGTATGATAACATTAGGTTAGAAATAGGTTAGTCTCCCTTAGACTCTTTTCTTCCCCTTTGCATCCTTGCATTCAAAACAAAAACTTCTCTTCTTAGCAAATCAAAAACATGCTAATCATACCTAAACCCTTTTTCAAGGTAACAAAAATACAAAACAAATTCAAACCATTTTGTGCGCTCGAGCACCTTCTCTCTAAAACCCATTTTCAGGTAAGGACATGATTAGTTTACTTCTGTGCCAACGTATAAGTCTCCAAAGGTCGAGCTGCGGCAGAAGGCGGAATTAACATTGTCCATAAAAAACACAAACAAACAAAAACATGTGAGCCGAACTACGGTAGCTCTGATTCCTCAAAAAGGATACGTAGGCATTGGGGTAGGGCCCAGGCGAGCACAATTTTATTTTCCCTACATTCTTTTCTCTTTTCTTTTGCATGCATTCCTTTCAGTAGTATAGTAGACAGTAAGCATAGATTAAACACACCCATAAGATAGATAACAAGAGTGGATACCGTAGAGTACTACGGGCGTGTGGGGGTGCTAATACCTTCCCCTCGCGTAACAGACTCCCTTACCCGATCTCTCGGTCGCAAGACCGTGACTTCTCCCTTCTCAGGTTTTCTCGATGTTTACCTTTCCCTACATGTGGGATAAAAGACGTTCGATGGCGACTTCATTGTTTGATGATTTTCAGCCGGTTATTTCAAGGGGGAGTAAAAGTGTCAAAGTGTGTTTATCTTGCAACTTTTTAAGGGTTTGTCATGCTTGTGTGATGTTGTTGTGGTTTCTGGTGTGCAGAGATGTCAAACCAGATGTTCTGACATTCTGTTTATATGTGAACTTGGATAGCTCACGTGTGTTGTTCTAAGGAGATGAGTCTCAAATGTGTGAACTTGGATAGCTCATGCAAGTCGATTGGCTTTTCCTCAGTTCTGATATGGTGATTTTTCAGGTTGGTTTTCTTGTGCTTCTGGAAATGTTTCTTCTTCCACACGGGGAGGAGAATTAGTTCTCTGTGCTTAGAAGTGGTTCTGTGTGACATGGGGAGTAATAATTCTTCCCGTCGTTAAATGCTTCTGTATGCAATATGTGTTTTCTGCTGTTTGTGTAAATTTACTCCAGTTTTTGTAAAGATTTTGGCTAAAAAAGGGGAGTAAAGTGTTGATGTGCTTTGTGTCCTAATGTTACATCACATATCTTGACATGTTGATTTATCATTGTGATAGAACTGTCTGCTACTTCTAGAGGAGAGTAGCTATGATGGTTGCTTACTGAATGCAACTATTAAGGGGGAGTATGATATTTTGTCATGCTGACTGAAATAGAGGATGTTGATGTTGATGCTGCTCTGATGAGATGTGTTTTTCAATGATGAAAAATCTCCTGAATTTTTTGTGCTAAGATTGTTTTAGCCAAAATTTACCAAAGGGGGAGACTGTTAGAACCGTGGTTTTGTGATTGGCTAAATTTTGGAAAAACATTGTTTGTTATAACAGGATGGCTGTTATGTGTTTTTCAACCAGATGTCGAAAATAATGTCATGACATCTTGGTCTGGTGAAGTAAGTGCTACTGTTTGATATTTCTTGATAAAATTTGATTTGATTTTGAGATTCCTTTTGGTTATATCTCAGTTATTTTCACAGGTCAAGAATATGCAATCTGGAACAAAATAATCAAATGTCCATCCACATTAAAGTTTCTAAATTTGATTGTTAAGCTAATTTAGGATACTTGAAGATTTGTTCCAAGATTTTAGGAGATATTCTCTACAGTAATCAGCGCATGGATTAAGGAATAATTGGGCAGAGACTTTGAAGCCCATGAATAGATGAAGAATTATAAAAGGAAGACCAAGACCTAGGGCAATACAGTTCTTAACAGTTTGAAAAATAAGGGTTTAGGTTTGAGAGTCTCTTGCGTTCATTATGGTGTAAGTCACCCTTGTATCTTTTGATACTTGTGATAGACATAATGTTCTCACTCAAAGCCTGAAGGCACGAGTTGAGTATTGTTCTCCTCTAAGCTTATAAGCAAAGAGTTGGGTGTTACTCTTGGTGGAAGCTTTTAAGCAATTCAACTATTATTTTTAGTTAAGAGTGTTAACTAAGTATTTTTAATTTGGAAGTGTATTCTTCCTGGCACATCCTGTGATTGAGGTTGTCTTTCTTTGTAATTGGGAAGTATGTTCTTCTTGGAAGTTCCTGGGATTGAGATTGTCTTTCCTTGTGATTGGTAGTTGATATCACTGCGGTGATTGGAAATGAGTGGATTCTCATATCTAGGAAGTGTCTAGGTAGAAGTTTCTCTGGGTAGGGATTAAGTGAGAGGTTGTAAACAATGGAGTTTAACTTCGAATTAATACTGCTAATAATGAATTTCCTTCCTGACTTGGTAGCCCCTAGATGAAGGTGAGTTGCACCGAGCTGAGTTAACAATTGATTGTCTTCTTTATCATTATGCGTTTATAATTCTGCATAATATAATAGTAGTATATTGCTATTCAGTCTGTAGGCAGATGTTGTAACATTCACCATGAAATCATATTCTGATGTTTGTAATATCAGTTCTTCCATATTATGTAAGTGCTAGAATTTCAACTAGCAGCATTGATACAAAGTTGAAGATTATGAACCTTTCTGAGAGACACACCACTTATCCACCTAAAACCTTAAGGTGGTAGGTGAGTGGACTCTCCCACTATTTCTTCATTTACTCGCACTTGAATTATTATTCTAACATCTTCTTTGTTGCTATAAGCTCTAAGATTGTCACACTATAATAACAGAAGAGATACATATTTTTAATATCCAAAATCCAACAAATCCATAACAAATCTCAATACATGTCTCCTTAATAGTTAAAATAAAAGATATTAGGCAAAATACTCATTTTGGTTTGGTCCCTTAACTTTTAAGATGTTTCATTTTAGTCTTTTTCGTGTAATTAGCGACAAATTTAGTGACCAGATTATTTTTTGGTGTCTGTAAATTTTACCATTTGTTGGGGGAGTTCACTAGGGAGCATTGATACAAAGTTGAGAATTATGCACCTTTGTGAGAGACACACCACTTGTCCATCTAAAACTTTAAGGTAATAGGTGAGTGAGTTCTCCCACTTATATATGTTCAAATCTCCACATCTCTATCTAATGTGAGACTTTTCTCCACTTACTCACACTTACATTATTATTCTAACAATTTTCACACCAAAATCCTTCTGAACTTTTATGCTGGAAGTTGTTGAGGTTTAACCTCATGTGAAGACTTAAACCTGATAGATTAAAACTTAATGTGTTATAGTTTTTATTGAGTCTTTTATTTTGGATTTGTAATACACAATTTTAGAGATATCTTTCATAAATTAGAAGAATAAAATACTTGTTTGTAATTGTGAATTATCACTCGGCATATCTCTGTAATTGTACAAATATTTAGGAAAGTATTTTAGTGAAAGTGGGAAGATTTTCAAATTTTAAGAGAGTCTAGATCAAACTTCACCAATAGCTGTCATGTACTATTAATTATTAATTAGCAAATTTTCTTTCTTTGTACTAAGACTCTCCAGATGTAAGTGACTTTGTATCATACTGACTTGACTTTACAATTAGCTGACTGACTTATTTTGCTTATTGATTTCAAACAGAATTTCATATGTTATTAATTAGAACTATCGTGATTTTTTTCTTCCATTTATTAAATATTTGCTTTGATGTCATCATTTTAAATAATAAAGTATATATTGAGAAAAGTTATAGTAGAGTCCCTTGATGAATGTGGATGATAGATTTGATGTGAGAAAAAGGCATGAACGCTTTAGAGTTTAAAGATGAAAAACTCTAATTATGTGCACAAGAAATTAGTTCTAGGATGTTGAAGAAATATTGCATGAAACGACAACATTCTTCACATATGCTTCGCTTGTAATGAGGTTCATGGCATAAAAGTAACAAAAGTTCAGGACATAAAAATTAAAATATTTGAACACTCTTGTGGGATGTTCAAGGACCTTAAGGTGAAACGATCTGTTTTACATGCATGACTTTGAATTTTTTAAAAGATGTTCTTGTTATTATTCATAAGACTAGAGGGTAAATATGTCCAACCATGAAATTCAGAAAAGGCCAAGAGTCAGAATCCGATTCTTCCCTCTGTGGACTGTAGTACACAAATAGTAGTAGCAGCACATAACAGAATAGTACAAAACAAATACTCACTTTTTTGGTCCTTTTTAACCCTCTAACTAACTACATGCAATATTTACCTTCCACATGAAATTAAACATTTAGTTCTAAACAATTTTCATTTTATTTAATGATAATTTTTTTTGTTAACTGATGAATAGTCTAACAAACCAAGATGCATAGGAATATTGCAAAACAAAATCCTCATTCTAATTTCTTCTAATTAATTAAAATAATATTAATTATTACTATGATTATGATTATGATTATTATTAAGCCCTAATTAAAATTTGAGAGTGATTTCACTCCCATTGCTCTCTTCAACAAACCCTTTCCTCTCTCCTTCATTCTCAGAACTCCCTTCTTTCCAGCTCCCACTCTCCGACTTCCCATTTTCAATACTCTCCAACCCATCTCCACCCGTGTCCGGCGATCCCTGACCATTCGGCGTCGCCTTGTAAACATGATGCATATGATGCGGCGGCGGAAGTAGCTGCTGATGCTGCGGCGGCGCTGCAGTAGTATAATACTCCTGACCAGGTGCAGTACAGTAGTGTGGCAGAGTCATATGATGAGAAGTAGGATGCCCACCGTAGAGAGTAGTTGCTCCTCCTGAATGCGCGGTGGCGTATTCCGGTGGGACCCATATTCCTCCTAAAACAACTAGCTGTGCCGCTGGTGCACCTGGTTGTGCACCTAGGCTTGGTCTTCTTGTGTGTAGCCTATATTTCTTTTAGAAAACAAAAAACAAACAACAAACGAAAATACAAAAGTTCGTTAAAACATGTCAGAAAAAATAATAGTACTACAGTACAGTAACAGTAACAAGAAAGTGTCTGTGTTGTATCCGTTAAGAGAGAAATACCTGTAAATGGCTTTTAACTTCATCATTGGTCAAACCATCCACCTTCATCAATTCCCTTATTTGTTTTGGTGTTGCCACTATCAATAACAAACAATCATATCAAAATGATTTATTAACAGATAAAAGTATATAAACTGAATCAACCTTATTATATTTATACTAAGTTAACTTATATAGATGAGATACATTAATTATATATAAGATACAATAAAGTGACGGAAGGGATATCCTAGTTAAGTTTTAATTTGTATACCTTGAGATCCTCCGAGCATTTGAAGAGCATTGACGAATCTCCGGTGTAAGTCCGGTGACCAACACCTTCTTGCTTTCCTATGAGTTTGGTTTGAATTGTTGCTTGTTGTTTGAGTATGTGATGATGCTACTGGACTTCCTTTTTCTTGGGTGTTTTCTCTCTTGTCTCCTTTTTCCTCTGCAACATGTTTCTTATCCTCAACCTCTTTCTGGTTAGAAGCAAGTGCTAGTTCAGGAAGACCACCCTGGTTTTGGCATGGTGAGTTGTTTCTTTCTTTTGAGAAGGGTAAAAAGGCTCCACCGTTTCTATGTTTAGGACTAATGTTGAATCCAATATTGTTGCTTTCAGTGATTTCTTTTGTGGAGTTTTGTTGTTTTGTTCCTTCTGTTGTTTGACTCCATAGTTGAGCACTCGTCATCCAATTTGCCTTATCACATACATTATTATTCGTTATCTTTTCCATGGTTTCTGATGATGTTACTTCCTTTACCGGTATGAATTCTTCGAGAATCGGCTTTGTAACTCCTTGACTCACTTTGTAAGCTTGAAGTTGTTGCTTCGACGCCTCCATAGCTGAAAAAAAATAGAAATTATTATTTAATTAAAGTGACACTAATGATCATTCTAAGAGAAGAAAAAAAAGATGATATGAAAGTGTACCGTTTGTGAGAAGTTGCATGCAGAGAGGAAGTTCACGTTTGAACGCATCAATCTTGAGACGTTCTTCTTCCAAACGAGAAACAAACTCTTCGAGTTTGTATGTTTGATCACTTTGTTCTCCAACTGATTTAAGCAACATGGAGTAGCTATGTGGCTTGCAATCCAAGCCTAGTTCAGATGGTGATGCCATTCTTAATTTGAAGAAATAATTCACTAAGAAAGAGTGTTTAAGATATGTTCATATAACAAAATAAAAAAAATAAAAAACAAGGTGGTTATTGGGTTGTATGTAGGAAAAGAACAAACAAACAAGAAGAAAATAGAGTGTTTGGTTTCTTGCTTTGATGTTGTTGTTCTTGTGGGGGAGAGAGGAAGAGAGATGGAGATAGAGATATATATAAAAGGGAGAGTATGTTGGTTTGTGAACACAAGGAGGATCAAGAGAGGATCATCTTCTTTTTAGAGATGAGTTTAGTGGGAATAAAGTTGGTTTATATGAGAGAGAGACAAAAGAAAAAGCATGAGATAAAGCAATGAGATAATTGTAACTTCCTACACAAAGGGGTAAATAGTCTTTTTCTTTTATCGTTTAATATATGTGTTGATAAATTTTTCTTTGGTGAATTTTTTACTAAGAGAATCAAATAATTGTTTATCCAAAAAAAAATGAAAAAAACATGAGAGAGAGAGAGAGGGAATCATAGAGTCTGACAATAAGGGGTACTCATGTGCTTGTAGCCTGGTTTTAGAACCTCACAGTTAGTGTTCTTTAATGGTACGAATTTAAAAATAACCATAATACAAAAGATGATTCTCCTTACTTACTGTTAACTTTTTTTCTTCTTCTTTTTTATCTTATTTATTGTACTCCTTTTATTTTATGTTTGCTTTCTTTTTCACAAGAGATGTATGTGTGTGTAAATGAGATTCATATTCTCCTTCAATTTCAAATCAAAATTTTATTAATGGTTATTATCTTTTCCTGCCTTTCTTTTCTTTCCTTTATATATTTTTGTTCTTTTCATGAGATCTAATTTGCTTTATTACCACATAAACATGATTTTTTTGCTTCAAATGTCTTTAAGGATTAAGTACACTATAAGGATGCATACATATCCTTTATCTCATGCTCTAATTACTCTGTCTAATAGATAATATCTACATGACTATTTCATGAATTTGTTTCGCATGAGTTTTGGTTTGGTTTTTTACTCATATATTTATATTTTTGTTATTTCTTTAAACAGTATTTTTTCATTTTTTTATACAAGAGGCCAAAGGCAAACTAGTAGCTAGTTATAATAATGGAGGATTTCTCAATAAATCATAACGGATCTCCTTTGATCTTAATAAGGGAGACTTAATCGAAGGCGAAGACTAATTTGGTCAAAATCTACCCCATTAATAAATATGATTGATGTAAATTTTTCGATTTCTATATAGCATAGGGATACAATTGGACCTATCTCTAATGAATATCTGCAAAAATAATCTATAACCGATTAGATAAAATAAGTGGATATGGTCACAAATATTCTCATGTTCGGATAGTATATATTTATATATATTTATTTTGTGTTTAAAGATAATGTACTATTAGTATAATACGATTTTATACATACAATCAATCAAAACTATTAAAATTTATTATATTTTAAAATTAAAATTGAAACTTATTATGATGCATATCTCATTGATTGACAGTGTAAAAATATTTTATACTGTTAATGCATTTCTTTTTCTCTTTTACTTTTATTATTATATATATAAGTTTATCAATTTTATTAAATAAATCACTGTTAAATTTGTAAACATTTTAATATAAATATTTGTTTATTTTCTAACTCAATAATAATATTGTTGAATGTTTTTAAAATATTATTATAAATTAATTTAAAATAATAGGATAAATTATAATTGATCAATAATTTTTATTATAATAAAATAAAATATGAATATAAATATTGGTGTACACATGAATATGAATTCTGAGTATGCAAATTTTTTTTAAAACTGCGGGTATGAGTTGGTAGGTGCATAATCAATTTTTTTTTTGTTAAAATGAAAAATCATAATTGTAAGTAATTTTCAACTATGTGTCTGAAATACCTTCCAATAAAAATTAAGATGGCTACCATTGCAATGCATTTCACAACAACCGTGGCATGGAGGCCCACAACCGTAATTTAAAACAATGATAGAGATTAACCATTGACATGTTATGGTTTGTTCCATGACTCATGTTGAATGAATGACCAATATGAAACCATTTTCGGATATGCAGATGCTAACCACGTGTTGAGCAATAACTATTGTGATTGTCCAAACAAAACTATGCTCTTACTGTGGCAGCATGCAGGAATTAATGAACCTATCATGATAAATTAATTAATTGCAAAGACTTTATGAATTGTGGAGGAGCATATACCATCAACATAATTTTTACCAACAAGGTGAATAAAGAGAAAGTGAGAAAAGAGAAGAAGAAAAGCACATATTCAAATAGGTTTATAGTATCAATCCAACTTGCAACTTTTTTGGTTTGAGTCTAAAAGTTACATAATTATCATGAATTTTAGTGCATTAAAGAAGGGGAGGAATATCTAATCTAAAAAATGAGACATTCACCATATAGAATAAAATATTTTTCATTGAAGGAAGGAATATCTTAGTTCCAATTCTGCGACTCTAATTTAAGGGAACACACGAAGCTTAAAGGAGAGGGGAAAAAATTACACTGTAAAAGAATGATAGTGGAGCCTATAGCAAAGGGGAATCTTCTTCTGCTACTCTCTTTTATGAAGTGGGTAAGAAGCTAAGAAGATTCTCTTTTACATGTTGAACCAATTTTTGTAGTTTTTCTTTATTTAAAACATGTAGTTCATTGGTTGGATCAAGTCTAATTAACTTGATTCCTTCTTTCTGGTTTTACTATACAAACAACGTAAATTTATTTGCAAGTATTCTAATAGTTTTCTTATGAGATTTGAGAGTTCTATTTTCGAATATCCAAATTATAAAAAAATAATTAATAATAATATTATAAAAAATATTTTAAAATAATAAGTTTAAAGTAATACATAATATATAATATATTAAAATAAAAAATAAAAATGATTAGTTATATTTGAAATGAATAAAATATTAAAATATTTAAATAAATTAAATTAATAGATAATATTAAAATAAATTAAATATTCATAAACAACAAATTAACGCAATATATCATATTACTAAAAAAATAATAACTATAAAAATACATACATGTATTTTGATTTGGATCAATTTTGAAAAAATTAATCTGAAATGTAATTTGATCTGAGCAATTGGGCATCAAATTACATCCAACAATATTCAGTTTTACGCGATTTTAAATTTTTGGAATTAGTTTGCAGTTTTTATTTAAATCGATCTATTTGAATTTGAACTCCCTTTTCGAGCATCCTGTTGTACCCCAAAATTTGCCCTCTCATATTTCTCAAAACATGGCAAGAAAAATCTCCAAGTTGCTCAAGTTTGCTCAAGAGTGGGTCAGACAAATCATCTCCTAAGGCAGTCAACCCCAAATTAGGGTTTTGTGTTGCATCAAGATCCTTAAGTCCAAATGACCTCAAAATTCTCCCTAATGTCCTAATATGTTCTCAAGATCATCCATGTCAAATTTCAAGCCTTGCAGAGGAAGTTTGCTCAGTCAATTGCTCAAAGGGTCCAAAAATCGACTGTGCTAGGGCAAAAGTCAACTGTGACCCAAATACAGTCAAACCTCAAGATTTTTTTGGCAACATTCCCATTTTGAAGGATATTTCATCATTTGATCAAGGGTTGATCATGATTCATCAAGGATTGCTCAAAATTCATCAAGACTCAAAAGTTGCTAAATTAGGGTTTTGCAGGAAAAGTCAACTCAACTTTGACCAAGCATAACTTTCTCATACTTTATGAGAAATGACCCATCCAAAGCTCATTTGGAATAGGATGCAATTTCATACAATCCATATTCATACTCCAAGATCAGAAAATGCACTCACAAGAAGTTATAAATTTGGACATTATAGGTCATTTTTGAAAGTCAACAAAAACACCTTTTTTCCAAAGCTTATAACTTGAGCATGGAATATAAAAATGAGATGAGACCAAAAGGGTTGGTTAGAGGACATATCAAGCTTTCTAAAAAGTCCAAGAACACTTCCAAAAGTTCAAAATTGAAGAAGTTATGCATTGTTGAAGTTGGGCATTTTTGCAAAATTGCCAAAAGTCAACTATCCCCAAAACTTCAAATTTTGTCAAATGGGCCCATTTTTTCCCACTTGATTTGAACTTTCCACATTGCACACGTGTCCTAGCTTCAGACTTGTGTCCATTTATCAATTTTATTATTTTATTTGATTTTTTATTGAATTATTTCATTTTAAATCAAATTAAATTAAATAAAATCCCAAAACTTGATTACATGAGATCTTTTGCTATTTTCAGGACTTAATCATCATCATGGTCAGCATCAAATTCACATCTCACCATATCATGAACAAAAAAGTGAATTTTTGACAAATTAGGCAAGCTTTCAAAAGTGAATCAAACCAAATATCTTATGAATTGATGGGGAAGATTCAAGGCATATTTGTTAACCTAATGCCTTCCACAGTACATAAGGAATCTAGAGGGCACGAAAACAAGGTTGGAGGCTGCAAGAACAATCAAAACAAAACTTGAAAAAAGTGTGAAAAAGCTTGAGTTCGAATTGACACTTAGAGGCAAATTCAGAAGCCAAGAACGATCTCAATCGTTTCCTTGACAATCACTGAAGCAGAACCAACCCAAAGCCGATCTCCATACACGCTCAAACGCACTGTAAGTGTCACAGAAAACCGCCTTTCTTTTGAAATCATAAATCTTATTCCTTGCACCTTTTGTACAAACCATTTGTATATTCATAATCTTCATCAAATTTCCAAGCGTTCTGCATTAGCCAATTGTGTTTTTCTGGCCTAGATGAAGAACCCCCATAGCTAGGGTTCTTCGTTCGTGTTTTAGGGTTTTCTTTTTTAGGAGAAATCAAGACTCAAGAAGGGCATGGGGTTAATCAGGAAGCCCAGACGAATTCAACCATGTACTTGGAATTGATTTTCATGGACTGAAATGGATTTTAGAGTGAGCTTGCGCATTCAGCTACGGATCCAAATCTGCAGGTAATATGTGCAGGGTTCAGAGGTAGGAGACGACAAGCTGTCGTTCTCCCATTGGCCAATTTAAATCAAATTTCGCGCATTTTGTTTTTTCAGGATGTTAACGTGTTTTCTTTTATTATCATTACCTTGTATCTAATTGACAAATTAAGCACAACGCCCTGGTGGTAAAGCAAGCTGGCAGTCATGTATAGGACCTGGGTTCGAATCCCAGGTCTCCCATGTTATTTGTTATATTTTTGCTTCAGGTAATCCAGTGCAAATCTAGGTGTGGAGCTCATCATGTGTCCTCACTCAATCAAGCGCCAGATGGCCCAAGGCCAGATCTGGTGATCCAGGATGATGGTCCACCATGGGACCAAGTCAAAAGGCGCACATGGAATCCAAAAAGTCCACCAGGCCAGCGTGTTATTGGGCCTTGGAATTGCTATTCAGACCTCCAAAAACCAGGCCCATATACCTTTATCTCTCACTATTTTCATTTAGTTATTTAATTGTTTTATTTTATTTTTAATATTAATTAACCAATCAATTCTTTTTCTTAATAAAATTAAAATCACAAAAAAAATATTTTCTTTATTAAATTAAATTTCAGCATTTTAATTTTTTATTAACAAATATTAATTTAATTAATTTAGGCCATTAATTAGGAATAACTTTAATATGTTTTTTTAATAATTAAAATTAATTTAGACATAATTAGATTTTTATTATCAATTTTATTTTCTTTCTTTAAATGACACAAAAAATCCAAAAATATTTATTTTCATTAATTAATTAATTTATTTATTAATTTAATATTTAACTTAGAAAATTTCTTTCTTCATTCAAAAAATAACCAAAAAAATCTTTTCTTCAATAACAAAGGGTCAAAACCCTACTTTGCGCTCGATTTAATTTTCCGCACGCGATCCATTTTATTCAATATTGTATTTGTTCCCGGAATGTAATAGCTTAATAGGACTTTAACTATTTTTATCGCTTTATTTATTTTCCGCACTTAAATTTCAAAGGGTTGCTTTTGGCGATGTAAATACTCGACGCCTTGTAATTTAATTTCCGCGATTTAATTTCCGCAACTTATAAACTGTTAGATGTTTGATAATAGGGATGCATGACAAGAATGAATGTTTAACCTAAAATCAACATAGATAACCATTGACATGTACAAAGACAAAATAACTGAAAACAACACACTCGCACATGCGCACTCTTAGGGTCCACCCAACTTGGTTGCCTTTGTAACACGGTCATTAAGTATAGGTCGTTTTATAGGTCGCCCTCTTGTCTAAAAGATCATAGTCGCCTCGAAATGGTTGCCTCGGATATTGTTGCCTCAAAACAAATGATCTAAGACATTAGGGTTACCACTAAGGCATCCTAACATTGCTTTGGTGACCGTAAGTCCCTAATTCGAATTGACCCTAAAACTCCAACGATGATGCTACCTACTCATCAATAGTGGGATAGCATTGTCTAAAGGAAGATAGCATAGAACGATTCCTTTTTCGGGTAGGTAGATGGTTCTTAAGTACTTGCTCTTTCAAAAAAACAAAAGAATCTTTTTCACACTTACACTTTTCGAACAAAGTTTTCAAAAACACTTCATACGCTCTTGAGGACAGAAGCAAGAGTTAAATCGAAGTTTCAAATAAAAAACTTTTTCAAACCCACAAGCACAAAGAAACAATTTTGAAAACAATATGAGCAAGTACCTAAGAGCCCGTGGATAACCACAGATAGAAAGGGTGCTAATACCTTCCCTTTCTATAATCTACCCCCGTACTCAGAAATATCTCGAAAAAGGAATTTTTCAGTGCTTTTTTCCTTTCCTTGTTGGATAAAATAAAAGTCGGTGGCGACTCTTGCTTACCGCGACATTTTGCAAAAACAAACGCAAAACGCAAACCAGCATTCCAAAAAAAAAGTCAGTTCTTTCCCACCGTATCACAGAACTGGAGACTCTGCTGGGGATGCTTATAAGTGGGGTGTACCTTAGGATTAGATCATTGTGTTTTCAATTGTTTGCTTTGTATGCTTTATATTTGTGGGCTTGAATCGGAGTTACTATAGATCCTAACCCGGATCTAGGGGCACCCTTTAGGTAAGTAGCAATAAACTGTGAGGGAACTGTACGGCGTAGACCGATACGGTTGAAGCAGTAGCTATGTTGGTGTGGCATTTTAGTATGTACCGATATCCCTTGTGTTGGAAAGAGGAGAATATGGGTCTGCTAAGGGGTCATTAAGCACCAACTGACCTTGGAACCTTTAAATTGACCAACTTGGCCATAGAACAATAGTAGTATGCTACACTCATTAAGACTAAACTCTCGCGATGATTCCGGCCGCAAGAAAAGGTTGCTAAACTGGAATTATGACCGATTGAGGGTAGTCAGTGATATTGAGACCCTCTAGAACCCGGTTACTATTTTTAGGACAGGTTTAAACCAACTGAACTGAAAGAGGGTAGTACCTAGGCTCCTTGCCAGCCTGAAATCTAAGGGCTCTGTGTGTGACTTGGGTGCCTTTACCATGTTTGTTATTTGTGGATACTTGTGGTGTGCTTTCTATCATGACATCATGACATCATGACATCATGACATTGCATACATCTTGCATTGGACTAACCTATTTCAAAGACAGGAGGAATTCATCTTTGTTCTGTTTTGTAGGTCATGGCACCCATGCGTAGGAACACCATCCGGATCAACTTTGTCCAGGTTCCCACTATGCTTAAAGAGTTGGTTGCAAAGATGTCTGATGCTACCTCCTTCATCAGAAGACATGGGCATCTTCTTAGTTTGGTCACCTCCAAATTAGACGAGCAGATGATGAGTGTCCTAGTCCAGTTCTATGATCCACTGTACCATTGCTTTACTTTTCAGGACTACCAGTTGGTCCCCACCTTGGAAGAGTTCTCTGATCTGCTCGGTATCTCTATTCTGGAGCAGACCCTGTTCACAGGTTGGGAGAAGATCCTGAGGCCGGAAGAGATTGCTTCAGCCCTCTGATAACGAGAAATCGTATCGTATAATTACTACGCTTTTTACCGATTTTATAATACATTGAGTCGTCTAACTCCCGATTATTCCGATTTTTTGTGTCTTTTCACAGGTACAACATTTGTCAACTCAAACCAATGAAAAAGGACTACATGAAGGAAGCTAGACAAGAAACAGAAGAGAAAAGAACCAAATATGCAAAGTTTGGAGATTTTGAAACAGTAACGACCGTCACACCCTGTGACGATCGTAACGACTCCCCAACTTGAAAGAACGCTCGTCACACATCATTGACGAGCATAATGCGCTATTTAAGCGCATTACGACCGTCACCCACCTGTGACGACTGTCACACGCGTGAAGAGGAGCGTTATGAATTAGTGGAGACGTGGGCAACATGAGGGCATAAGTGTTCTCCTATATTCCCTCCACTCAGTAACCATGCATCCTATATTTCCTCCACTCAAGCCTTTTCCAAGATTCTTTCAACTACAATATTTTCTCCTATATATATGTGGTAGTGCAAAGGGATGAGGGTCGACGAATTTCTCCCAGAACCAAATTTCTACTTTCTGCAATTATTTCTATTTCCTTGTTTTAGAGTTTTTTTTTCTACACTACTGTAATTTCTATTTCCAGTATTAGATTTAGGGTGTTAATTCTTCATTTAAGAATTAACACAATTTATTGATTTCGATCGAGCTGCAAGGAATATTGTAACATCCAAGATTACCATAGCAACGTTATTTCCAGGTTTTTTATGCAATTAATATTTATTCATTCTTGTATTATTCCAATTATTTTTATGGATTATATTTTGAATTGCATAGTTATTAAATATATTATGTCCGACTAAATTATTTGTACCGGTATGTGACTCTTAAGTACCGAAAGAATTCAGTGATACCTTGGCCAAAAACATTTATAAAACAATTTCTGGTTTCCAATTTCCATGTTTAATTTAACTACCCTTGTCACGAGAGTGAGAGGATAATTAACACGATTTTGCCACGAGAGTGGGAAATTAATTAAGGCAAGAACCTGCATGCGAGAGCTGGGGTTCAACCCAGATACTGGTAACGAAACATTAATTTTTAAATACACGAGAGTGTTTTAATAAATTAATTTAACTCAAATTGTTTTCAAAAAGTGTTATTAAATTTAAAGTGCATCCACTAGGTTTAGTAGCATGACTTATTTCATGAACACGAGAGTGTATGTCTCAGGTTTTTAAACAATTAGTTTTTACCGAAATACTCTATATGCCAAGCGATTCACCGAATTCCCGAAGTCCGACTATCACATACCGGTATAACTATTACTATTATTTTTTATTAAACTATTTCCCCCCTAAAACCAAATATTCATCGCTTAGTTAAACAAATTGTAGCATTAGATCGTATGCGATTGATCCTCAGTCTCTGTGGGTTCGATAATCATTTAAAACTAGAACGACTAAACAGTATACTTGTAGTTAGTATCCCAATAGACTTATAAAGTCCCGATCAAGTTTTTGGCTCCGTTGTTGGGGACTGATTAGTCAATTAATTACGATTCTTCTGTTGCGCGTTTAGACTAGGCAACATAAACCCTTTTTTCGATTTGTATGCCAAGGACTCACTCACAAGGCGAACCACTTGACAAATCGACGGACAAACCTGAACGCATCCTTTCTGTAAGACGCGCAGTCAGGGATTACTGTTTAAATCACGTTATTCCTTTACCCATACCCGAAATCAAGATTGATTCTGAAACAGATTCTAATTCTTCCTCTGAAACTGAAACTAATCCAGAATTAGACATGGCCGAAGAATAAAGGACCCGTTCACTGAAGGAGTACGCAGCTCCATCACAACAAGAACCCCACAACAGCATTGCTGCTCCAGCAATAAATCGAAACGATTTTGATTTGAAACCGTCATTGATATCAGCTATCCAACAACGCCAATTCTCTGGAGATCCTTCCGAGGATCCAAATGAACATCTTACAAAATTCGTTCAATTTGCTGACACAGTTATAGAAAATGGTGTCAGTAAAGATGCTATAAGATTACGTCTTTTCCCTTTCTCGCTAAGAGATAGAGCTTGGGCTTGGTTGCAATCCTTGCCATCAAATTACATCACTACGTGGGAAGGACTTAAGATTGTATTTTTAGCACGATACTTTCCCCCAAGCAAGACTGCTGCACTAAGAGCCCAAATCAACGAATTTAGGCAGAAGGATGTTGAATCGCTATTCAATGCATAGGAACGCTACAAAGATATGAGGCGAATGTGCCCACATCACGGGCTAGAAAAATGGCTGATCATCCACACGTTTTATAATGGACTCTTGTACAACACAAGACTCTCTATAGATGCCGCCGCAGATGGTACACTGATGGACAAGCCTTATGACGAAGCTAACCAACTAATTGAAAATATGGCTCAAAACCACTATCAGTGGGGAGGAGAAAGAACATCTGTGGAGAAAACTCAAACCAAAGGTGGGATGTACGAGATTAGTAGCCTAGATAAAGTTAATGCTAAGGTAGATGCTCTTACCCAAAAGATAGAAATCATGACCTTACCTCCTGCAGCCACCGTGGCTGCAGTTACCCAAATCTGCGAAGTTTGTGGAGTCCCTGGTCATGTTGGAACCGAATGTCAAATCTTAGTAGGAATATCAGTTGATCAGGTAAATTACGCTCAAGGTAATCCTTATGCTAATACCTATAATCCTGGTTGGAAGAACCATCCTAACTTCTCGTACAAGAGCAATAACGCTTTATATGCACCTGGCCAAGCACCTGCTGTACCTCCAGGTTATCAAAAACCCGCTGTTAATGTTCCTAACATTCCTAAGAAATCTAACCTTGAAATCCTAATGGAAAATTTTATCGCTAATCAAGCTCAACAAAACAAAGAATTCCTCAATCAAAATGTTCACACCGGTGAAAAATTGAATTTATTATCAAATAAGGTAGATGCCCTAGCAACTCACAATAAAATGTTAGAAACCCAAATCTCCCAAGTAGCACAACACCAAGCTAGTTCTGCCGCACCTGCTGGTACATTTCCTGGACAGCCACAACCCAATCCTAAAGGACACGCTAATGCTATCACATTACGAAGTGGGACAGCCCTTGATGGACCGGTAGATCCTAGACTCCAAGACCTGACCATGTATCAGAAACCTGAAAAGGAAGTAGAGAAGTCAAAAGATCAATCTGAGAATGTAGAGGAAGACGCGAATGAGAACAGAGAGGCTTCAGAAAAACCTTACGTGCCTCCACCACCATATAAACCACCAATTCCATACCCTCAAAGACTTGCAAAATCCAAGAACGAGGGGCAATTCAAGAAATTTGTAGAACTTCTGAAACAATTAAACGTTACTATTCCGTTTACAGAAGCTATAACCCAAATGCCGTCATATGCTAAATTCCTAAAAGAAATATTATCTAATAAGAAAAAAATCATTGAAAACGAAACCGTTATGCTAACTGCCGAATGTAGCGCCATAATTCAAAATAACATACCTCAAAAGCTAAAAGATCCTGGTAGTTTCTCCATACCATGTGTAATTGGAAAATTTGTCATAGACAAAGCTCTATGTGATTTAGGAGCAAGTGTTAGTCTAATGCCCTTATCTATTTGCGAGAAGCTCAAATTAGGTGACATGAGACCTACCAAGATGTCCTTACAACTAGCTGACAGATCAGTCAAATTCCCCGTTGGTATGCTAGAAAACATTCCTGTCCGAATAGGACGATTTTACATACCGACTGACTTTATAATAATGGACATCAAGGAAGATTCAAACATTCCCATCATACTAGGAAGACCCTTTTTAGCTACTGCAGGAGCCATCATTGATGTTAAGAAAGGAAAGCTTACCTTTGAGGTAGGAGAAGAAAAAGTAGAATTCATTCTTTCCCACTTCTTTAAAGCCCCTGCTATAGATGACTCATGCTGTCTCCTAGATATTATTCATAAATGTGTCAAAGAACTAGAAAGCCAAGAAGACACCTGTGATCGGTGGGAATGAGAACTGACTGTTTTGGAATGCTGGTTCGCGTTTGCGTTTGTTTTTGCAAAATGTCGCGGTAAGCAAGAGTCGCCACCGTCTTTTATTTTATCCAACAAGGAAAGGACAAAAGCACAGAAAAATTCCTTTTCGAGATATTTCTCGGGTTCGGGAGGTAGATTATAGAAAGGGAAGGTGTTAGCACCCTTTCCATCCGTGGTTATCCATGGGCTCTTAGGTACTTGCTCACTATGTTTTCAAAAGTTTGCTTTTCTTTGTGTTTGTGGGTTTGAAAAGAGTTTTTGTTTGAAAGAGAGTGTAAGTGCGAAAAGTTTTGTTTTGTTTTAAAAGGAGCAAGTACTTAAGAACCTCTACCTACTCAAAAAGGAATTAAACTGTGCAAATGTCCTTTAGACAATGCTATCCCACTATTGAGGAGTAGGTAGCACCGTCGTTGGAGTTTTCGGGTCAATTCGATTTAAGGGGCGTGTGGCCACTAAAGCAATGTTAGGATGCCTTAGCCGTAACCCTAATGTCTTAGATCATTTTTTCGAGGCAACCGTTTCGAGGAAACTTATGATCTTTGGACAAAAGGACGACCTCTAAAACTTCCTATACTCAATGACCACGTTCGAGGCAACCAAGTGTGATGTACCCTAAGAGTGGCATGTGCGAGTGTATTGTTTTTCAGTTATATTATCTTTGTATATTTAGGTGTTCTACCGTTTGTTTTTAGATCTTGTCATACAATCCTAGTTAGCATACATCTAAGCAGTTAATATATGTATAGGAATTTAAAGTGTGGGAATTATAAATCCTACGCTATTACAAGGCTTCGGGGAGGGGGATTATTTACATGTCCAAAATTGGGGGAATAAAGCAGTAAAGTGTAAAAGTCTTAGTTAAGCTATTACAAACCAGTAGGCAGTTACAATAAAATAAACGCGCGCGAATCTGAACATAACTTCTAAAAATCCTAAGAATAAAATCTTTTTGTTGTTTTATTTTATTTTGGGAAAATGATCTAAATCTTCTTAATTTTAGTTTTGAGAAAATGTTAAGATAATCAAATGATTAATTAAAAAAGTTAATTTAATAGAAAAACTAGCCTAATGTTTTTGTTGTTTTTTTTAATTGATTTTATGTTGATTAAAAAAAGAAATAAAATAGTCAAAACAAAGATGAAATCGAAGGAACAGGCAGTAAATCAAGAAAGGTATAATTCTGGAGGCCTGGATCGAAAGAGGTGTGGGCTGTCTTTCGATCCAGTGAAGAGGCTTGATCGAAGGTGCATGAGGGGATGCACTTTGGGGGTGTTCGATCTGGATATGTCATCCTTCGATCTGGGAACCCTGGATCCAGTTCGAAGCTAAGCTGCTAAGCTTCGAAGCTCTGAACAAGATTCTGAGAAGATACTTCCTGCAAAATGAGACAAATGTTAAAGATCCAGGGGGGACTTTACCCCCCTGATTCGAATCTCCTCCCAATTTGAATCCTTCCTCAATTTGAATCTGCTGAATCTGGGCCTGGGTTTGTTTTATCCTGAGATTCGAAGGAGAAACTTAGATCGTGCCCAAGCAATGGTACGATCTCATCTTTGCGTTGTAGCTTACATACAACATAATCAGTAATAACAAGAATATATATGCAATGTGTATTTAAATGTCATGAAGGTGCAATTTTGGTTTTGAAAACCCTTACCAATTAAGGATGTATGATCTGTGGCTCTGGGTGTGGAGATGTTTGCTGAATGGCTGCTTTGGCTTGGATTACTTATGAAAATGTTGATAACCTTTGGTGGGTTTGTGGGCAGCGTATCTCCAAATCCTCCATGTTTCCTTTTCTCCTTTTTCTGTTTTATGGCACTGTATGCTGGCCCTTGTATTTATAGGAGTATGATGGTCTAGTAACGGTAAGAGACAACCAATTAAACAGGCCTTTAAAGCCATTAGACAAGAATCAGACATATTAAAAGATTTCCTTTTTTGAAATATTCATGTCTCTTTGGAATCTTGAATGAACCTGGACACCTTTGATTTTCGAATGTCTCCAGGACATGCTCTTCGATTGGTCTTGAGTTGCCTCCTTCGAAAGAACTTCTTATGTGCCCTTCGAATGGGCCTTCTGAATGCTTCTTCAAATGGACCTTTTGAATGTTCTTTGAATGACCCTTTGAATGCTTCTCTTTGATAGCTTCAAAGTCCCAAATCGAATTACTCCAGCTTCAATTGCATCGCCCCTTCGATTGAGCCTCCCTCTGCTTGGATTGCTTGATTCGAAAAGGATCACCCTGGTCGAATCAACTCTTGTAGGGTTGGGAGCAAACAAGGAAAGAATATGGCCTTTAATTCAAATAATTGAGTCCACAATCAACATTTAATTATTTCTATATTTGCAAGGGACACATGCCATTGTGAACTTTGGGTGAACCTGGACAGGTTAGGATATGTGTTTTTGCTTAGTCATGTCAGCCTACTTCATTCCTTCGAATCTGCCTTCTTTGCCAGCTTCAAAGTCCAATTCGAATCTATTTAGAACATTCCCTATTAGACAACTTCGACCAGCCCTTGGCCTTGTGATGAGTCTAAGTTCTGATTTGAAGTGTCCAAAACTTCCTTCATCATAGCATCTTAGATTAAGAGAAACTCTGCACTGAAATTCCATTCGAAGGTCATTTCGTTCTGATGTTCTGATTGAGGTAAAGTATGAAGTTCCAGTCGAAGGACCCTCTGAAGTACTAGTCAAAGCATTGTGAAATTGACTTGATCGAAGGGGCCCAGCGCTCAATCGAAGACTTGCACACCAAAGCTTGATCGAAGGGTTCCAAACACCTAATCGAAGCTTACTAATCAAAGCCTGATCAAAGAGTGCCAAATGTCCAATCGAAGACTGGTGAGTCAAGCCTGTATCGAAGTGTTTTGGATACCCAATCGAAGGCTTTTCCCAGATGCCAATCGAAAGACACTTTGTTCATCTTCAAAAAACTTTATTTTCGTTAGGCAAATGTTTGTGACCAACCATGTAAGGGAAGACCTTTGAAAACATGAGAGGGCAAATTTTGGGGTACAACAGTTGCCCCTGTTCAATTTTCTTAAACTTGAGGATATAGATTGGCTTTCGAGCCTTTCGTGATCCGAAGGTGGAAGATAATTGAACACTAGAGTGCCCAGAAATTTGCACTCGCATGGTGTAGTATCATGATTGTGACGTCGGGAATGGGCTTACAGATTCCATTTGGAGACGGTTGGTATGAGGATGGGCTTATAGATGCCATCTGCAGGAGTGTCGATCACAAAAGAGATTCCTTAGCGAGAACTTGCATACCTGTTGTTTGTAGAAGATTCCGCTGGGGAAGTCTAACTTTTGTTGAGATTTAGGAACTGACTCGTGCTCACCGGGAGTATACCGTTGAGGTTATAGAATTTGTCCTGTCTGGTTCCAAGTATTAATCTTCAATCTCTTCATGTAGATAATTTTCCTGGCTTGTTACAGGTATTAATCTAGAACTTAAAAAGGTTGGCTGATGAGATAGTTGTCCTGGCTGGTTTCAGGTATTAATCTCTGACCTGAGAAAGAAAGGTCTTCCTGGCTTGTTACAGGTATTAATCTTCAATCTCTTCATGTAGATAATTTTCCTGGCTTGTTACAGGTATTAATCTATAATCAGTCGTCCACAGATAGTTTTCCTAGCTTGCTACAGGTATTCAACTGGGACTTAAAAAGGTTGGTCGATGAGAAAGTTGTCCTGGCCGGTTTTAGGTATTAATCTCTGATCTGAGAAAGAAAGGTCTTCCTGGCTTGTTCAGGTATTAATCTTCAATCTCTTCATGTAGATAATTTTCCTGGCTTGTTACAGGTATTAATCTACAATCAGTCGTCCACTGATAGTTTTCCTGGCTTGCTACAGGTATTCAGCTGGGACTTGAAAAGGTTGGTTGATGAGAAAGTTGTCCTGGCTGGTTTCAGGTATTAATCTCTGACTTGAGAAAGAAAGGTCTTCCTGGCTTGTTACGGGTATTAATCTTCAATCTTTTCATGTAGATAATTTTCCTGGCTTGTTACAGGTATTAATCTACAATCAGTCGTCCACAGATAGTTTTCCTGGCTTGCTACAGGTATTCAACTGGGACTTAAAAAGGTTGGTCGATGAGAAAGTTGTCCTGGCTGGTTTCAGGTATTAATCTTTGGCCTGAGAAAGAAATGTCTTCCTGGCTTGTTACAGGTATTAATCTTCAATCTCTTCATGTAGATAATTTTCCTGGCTTGTTACAGGTATTAATCTACAATCAGTCGTCCACAGATTGTTTTCCTGGCTTGCTACAGGTATTCAACTGGGACTTAAAAAGGTTGGTCGATGAGAAAGTTGTCCTGGCTGGTTTCAGGTATTAATCTCTGACCTGAGAAAGAAAGGTCTTCCTGGCTTGTTACAGGTATTAATCTTCAATCTCTTCATGTAGATAATTTTCCTGGCTTGTTACAGGTATTAATCTACAATCAATCGTCCACAGATAGTTTTCCTGGCTTGCTACAGGTATTCAACTGGGACTTAAAAAGGTTGGTCGATGAGAAAGTTGTCCTGGCTGGTTTCAGGTATTAATCTCTAACCTGAGAAAGAAAGGTCTTCCTGGCTTGTTACAGGTATTAATCTTCAATCTCTTCATGTAGATAATTTTCCTGGCTTGTTACAGGTATTAATCTACAATCAGTCGTCCACAGATAGTTTTCCTGGCTTGCTACAGGTATCAGCTGGGACTTGAAAAGGTTGATGGTAGCCATCTTTTGATTGACCTTTTCCTGAAAAAGGTAAAACGTTAGCTGTATGCAATGTCATGATGTATGAAATGCATGATGTCATTATGTTCTCAAAAATAAATGAGATCGTGTCGTATGCACTTTATCATGTATGTAAATAGGAGGTATGAAATGTGAAATGTTTATGAATGTATTTTCGTCTGGGAAAATAAATCCTTGACAAATGTCGGGGAGTTTGTTAAATCCTGGACTGCTGTTGAAGAGTATGTGTGTCTTCAAACTTTGTTTAGAATGTTTCTGATGGGGATGACGAACGAAGATGGTTGTGAGAATAAACCTGTAGAAGAAAATAACTCCGTTGGGGAATAAACATGGTGAAGAGATTACTCTGCGGGGAATTACTCTGTGGGGAAGAGATACTTCACTGAGATTTTAATGATAAACTCCGCTGGAGATTCTGTTGATAAGCTTTGTTGGGGATTTTGATGATGAACTCCACTGGGGATAGAAAGAACTTCGCTGGGGATGATCTTTCAGTTGCAACTTACTGAGGATAACCCGGTTAGACTCTTGTGAGGATAACCTCTGAATTTGGCTGGGGAGACTTATTTGTGCTTCGCAGGGGATAAGCTTCTAGAATCTACTGGGGAAGATGATTCAACTCCATTGGGGAAACTTTTTTAGACTGTGCTGGGGAAATGGCTCCACTGGGGGTATCTTGCATTCTGCCGGGGAACATTCTTATATTCCGTTGAGGAATATTAAGACTGCCAGGGATACTCTTATGCTTGTTGGGGAATAACTTTATACTCCGCTGGGGAATATTAAGACCTTCTAGGGATACCCAACCTTTTTAGGGCTGATGGTAGACCAACTCTGCTTGGGGAGAGTATTGTTGATTCGTTCATAGTTGCAAGTCTCAGCTGAGAGAGCTATCATTACTGTCTTACTCTGCGGGGAGTGAAAGTATCTTAGCCATATTCTTCAGCTGAATATATACCTTGGTACCTGGTGGACAGAGCAACTTGTACAGTTCAGACAATTCTTATTTGCCCCTGTTTTTTGCGGGAGAAGGTGCCTACGGAGGCCCTGTGGATCGAGTATTATCCCCACCTATGAGGTGCTTGGTATCTTTTGGTCAAAATGACAAGTCTTCTTCTGGTAGGCAAGTGACGAGATGACGAGACATAGTTGTACGCTTTGATCCCTAATTTTTTCCTGGACCGCCCTTTTGGGTTTTTAGTTCACCAGGATACCCTTTTTTGCCCAAGCCGCCTTTTCAGGTTTTCAACTTGCCGGGTGTATAGACTTTTTCATTTTCATCCCTTATTTTTTCCCGAACCCTTTTGGTTCGCCGGGAAGCCCTTATTTTTGCCTAGGCCAGTCAACCTAGCGGGTCTTTGATTCACACGCGGTATTTTTTTGACTATGTCCATTCCCTCAGGATGTAGAGAGGTGTCACTGTCGGTAGTGTTGTGTTACCATACTACCAGAAGATCTTCGTTTGATCATGCAATATTCTTTGCTGGAATTCATGTCCAATGCCCCAATTGATTCTGATGGAGATTTGCCCCTGGCTATTTGGCATTTTGAGAGATTCCTTGAATCTTGACTTGACTGCCCCAAATGATGGACAATGATCATGTCGTGCCCCTTGATTGGAAGTGTTTTTCCACTTGAGGTGATCCTTTTTATTGAAAAGGTTTTTGTTCACTAGATATTCGTCGTGCGAATTTCTCTGCTGTTGAACAAATAGTCATATGCAAACAATGTTATTTTAAGAATGCAAAGCTTATGTCTGTCTTGAAGTTTTTGAAAATGCATTTTTTCAGTAAGATAGGAAAATTTTGTAAAATGTGACGTCAACTCAGGATTTACAGCAAGCCTTACAGGAGTCAGGATACCTTTTGTAACAGTATGCTTTCGAACTAACCCATGCTTCAGCTAGGACTTTTTAAGGGTTATAACGTGGCCTGGTTCACGGTTTAAGAAACAAAGGATAAAGGCTCAAAATTTATTTATACCAACCCGTTCTTCGTGATGTTCTTCGATCCTAAACTCAGCTAATCATGCATTAGATCTTGTTTGAGTCTTTGCTCTGATATACCAATGATAGTTCGGATATTGACAATTTATTTTGAACAGGAAGTCATTTTGTTGAGAGTTTTTAGGACCTCTTTTTGATTTTATAATCCCTGTCTTTTGCCTGAACTGTTTCCTTTGTGATTACAGTCAGCGGGATGCCCCAGTTTTGTAAGTCTCCTTCATAGGTTTTGACTTATTGGGCTTTTATTTTGAGAGATAATGACTGCCTATGAGATAAGGAACCACCACTGTCTTTTGATTCCAGAGGAATGCTTTTGATGTCGTTTGTTGTATTATGAACTGAGAGTTTTGCGACTTCAATGCGCATCTTTTGAATTAACTGAGAGACTACCCTGCCCCCAGTTTAAATTAAAGGTTTCAATTTGTGTTTAAAACAGAAAACTCCTACTTCTTTGGCTCGAAGGGGTTGAGTAGGGATTATCTTCCTTATAACTCCAGTGTTTAGGATTTGAAACAACGCCTGTACATCGTCAGCGGGGTCTATTCAAAAGCATACTGTAAAGATCGTGGTATCGTTTTCGTCATCCTCCCTCTAAAGGCTTAGAATTTTTTAATCTTTGATCGAGAGTTGAACATCACAAAAAGGAAATATGAAGCAATTTAAGCATAGTGAAAACAATTAATTCAAAACAAACACGTGTAATGCATTAATGAAATAAAATAGTTTGACATGACAATAATTGTTTGAATAAACAAAGAAAAATACAACTTCATAATTCAAATGAACAAAGGTGCTTTCAATCCTAGCCATATTTTGGCAAGGGAGCAGTGATTACATTGGGAGTCTCAGGAGGGCCGAATTCGATATCTTTCGCATCAATCAAGTCTTGGACCTTGTTCTTTAAAGCCCAACAATCATTCGTATTATGCCCCGGGCTATCAGAGTGATAAGCGCAACGGGCGTTAGGGTTATACCTTGGTGATGTTGTATTTAAAATCTTCGGAGCTTCTTTTAGAGTCACCAGATTGGTCTTCAACAACTGTGGCAACATCTGAGACAAAGTCATGCTGAGACGAGTGAATTGCCTTCGAGGTCTCTCGTCCCTTTATTGGTTGTGATACTGAGGAGCACCAGCATGTTTTGAAATAACAACCGCGTTGACAGCTTGGCGGTGTTCAGGTCTATTTTGTCTTCTTGAACTGTAGACAACACTTGACTCTTTCTTAAACGGCTTCTTCTCGGTGCCCGATGAGGCACCCTTCTGTATCTTCCCAGCCTTAATACCAGCTTCAATCCTCTCACCAGTTAAGATAAGGTCTGTAAACCCGGCTGAAGAGCTTCCAATCAAATGGTTAAAGAATGGACCAGACAGGGTCCCCAAAAACATATCAACAAGTTCACGATCAGCTAAAGGTGGTTGCACCCTTCCGGCAAGGTCTCTCCATTTTTGAGCATACTCTTTAAATCCTTCACCCGTCCCTATTAACATACCCTGGAGTTGGGTACGCGTAGGAGCGAGGTCGGAGTTATACTAATACTGCCTATAGAACGCAGTAGCCAAATCCTCCCAGCTACGGATACTGGCTCCGTCCAACTGATAGAACCACTCAAGCTGAGTCCCTGAAAGACTGTCTTGAAATAAATGGATCCACAAGTTCTTATCAGCAGTGTAAGGTTGGATCTTCCTCACATATGACCGGAGGTGCAGCTTTGGACAGGACGCTCCGTCATACTTGGCAAAGGCAGGTTCCTTGAACTTATGGGGAATCACCACCCCAAAGGATAGACCTAGATCTCCGAAGTCCAGACTGGGCACCTTCTGTATTTCCATAGTGCTCAAACGGTCTTCCAGTTGTTTGTACTTATCCTCAGTAGGAGGATACTGTTCTTCATCATAGTCTGTCTCGTTGTCAGAGACTTCAGGGCTAGGAGCCCTCCTTTCTTGTGGACTGTCTTTCCCTCAAGATGAGGTGGTCAGGTCAACTTTATTCTGCAGCCCGTTTCCAAACCTGCGTCCAGTGTTGAATAGGATGGTCCTCTTTTTCTTCTTCTTTTTCTCTTTTAGAATCAAGGTCTTCAGGTCCTGCTGACCCTTAGCCAGATTCATGAACAGCTCTTGAAATTGGGCATTCTGGGCCTGGAGGGCCTTGATAGCTTGCTCAGTTGAAGGTTCAGTAGACATGATGATTGCTGAAATAAAAAGCGAAGAAGATGAGAAACCTGTAATGGTACCTGTAATGCAATGATATGTATGATATATGTATGCAATGTTTTCAAGGATCTCGCGGGGTAAACAAGAAACTGTTAGGATTTGATTGAAGAAACTTCGTGTCGTTAAGAGTCCTTCTTCAAGAGTCAAGCTCACCATATCGAGTGGGTCATAGCCCCTGACTCAAGTTACCGTGTTCTGATTTCTAGACAATCTTGGCTAGAGGAAAATAAATCCCCTTTGCCCCTTGCTAAACACTTGATTTACCATAACCTGCATCACAAACCCTTGAGATCCTTGAAATGGTTAAGGAAATGTTAAGGCATGATATTATGATGTGTATGCTATGCGTTTAAGCAAAAGTGTGAGGTGTTGTAAGTAAACCCTGCGATAAATCCAAATTATTGGATAAGGACTGTAAACAAAACCTGCAAGGAACTCATGTTGTCAGATAACAAGAATGTGCAAGTAGTTCAAGTTTGAAGGCACACAAGTCACACATATAGCCTTAAGTTTAGGCTGGCATGGAGTTTAGGCATTACCCTCTTTCAGTTTAGTTGGTTTAAACTTGTCCTATAAATAGTAACCGGATTCTAAGGAGCTCAATATCATTGGATTGTTTTCTATGTTCATCGTTTTGGTTTAGCCACTTAACTAGCGACCAAAATATTCCAAGAAAACAATCCTAAATGAGTGTAGTATCGAGTATCTACCAACTTCGGACTGCACCAAAGTCGGTCATCTCACTACCCATAAAAAAGGCCAAGATGGTCAAGTAAGGTTCTAGGTCATTAGTGCTTAGTGACATCACTCAACGGCCCCGTATTCTCTTTGATTGACTCAAAGGCTATCAGTACTCACAAATATTTCGCACTAATATAGCTATTGCTTCAACCGTGTCGGTATACCCCGCACAGTTTCCACAATGTATTGCTATCTATGAATGTTTCCCAAATCCGAGTGGAGGATTTCAAACCCAAACAATAGAACCAAGTGTAAAGCAAACAAAGCAATCAAGGTAAGCAAGTAAAGGTGATCTAAACCCTAAGGTAACCCCACTTTTAAAGAAGTCCTCGGCAGAGTCGCCAGTTCTATGATCGGTGGGAATGAGAACTGACTGTTTTGGAATGCTGGTTCGCGTTTGCGTTTGTTTTCGCAAAATGTCACGGTAAGCAAGAGTCGCCACCGTCTTTTATTTTATCCAACAAGGAAAGGACAAAAGCACAGAAAAATTCCTTTTCGAGATGTTTCTCGGGTTCGGGAGGTAGATTATAGAAAGGGAAGGTGTTAGCACCCTTTCCATCCGTGGTTATACACGGGCTCTTAGGTACTTGCTCACTATGTTTTCAAAAGTTTGCTTTTCATTGTGTTTGTGGGTTTGAAAAGAGTTTTTGTTTGAAAGAGAGTGTAAGTGCGAAAAGTTTTGTTTTGTTTTAAAATGAGCAAGTACTTAAGAATCTCTACCTACTCAAAAAGGAATTAAACTGTGCAAATGTCCTTTAGACAATGCTATCCCACTATTGAGGAGTAGGTAGCACCGTCGTTGGAGTTTTCGGGTCAATTCAATTTAAGGGACGTGTGGCCACTAAAGCAATGTTAGGACGCCTTAGCGGTAACCCTAATGTCTTAGATCATTTTTCCGAGGCAACCGTTTCGAGGCAACTTATGATCTTTGGACAAAAGGACGACCTCTAAAACTTCCTATACTCAATGGCCACGTTCGAGGCAACCAAGTGAGGTGTACCCTAAGAGTGGCATGTGCGAGTGTATTGTTTTTCAGTTATATTATCTTTGTATATTTAGGTGTTCTACCGTTTGTTTTCAGATCTTGTCATACAATCCTAGTTAGCATACATCTAAGCAGTTAATATATGTATAGGAATTTAAAGTGCGGGAATTGTAAATCCTACGCTATTACAAGGCTTCGGGGAGGGGGATTATTTACATGTCCAAAATTGGGGGAATAAAGCAGTAAAGTGTAAAAGTCTTAGTTAAGCTATTACAAACCAGTAGGCAGTTACAATAAAATAAACGCGCGCGAATCTGAACATAACTTCTAAAAATCCTAAGAATAAAATCTTTTTGTTTTTTTATTTTATTTTGGGAAAATGATCTAAATCTTCTTAATTTTAGTTTTGAGAAAATGTTAAGATAATTAAATGATTAATTAACAAAGTTAATTTAATAGAAAAACTAGCCTAATGTTTTTGTGGTTTTTTTTAATTGATTTTATGT
Source organism: Vicia faba (assembly GCA_948472305.1). Lineage (NCBI taxonomy): Eukaryota > Viridiplantae > Streptophyta > Magnoliopsida > Fabales > Fabaceae > Vicia > Vicia faba. The sequence goes on along the minus strand of OX451739.1, from coordinate 1,181,672,321 downwards.
TGATTAAAAAAAGAAATAAAATAGTCAAAACAAAGATGAAATCGAAGGAACAGGCAGTAAATCAAGAAAGGTATAATTCTGGAGGCCTGGATTGAAAGAGGTGTGGGCTGTCTTTCGATCCAGTGAAGAGGCTTGATCGAAGGTGCATGAGGGGTTGCACTTTGGGGGTGTTCGATCTGGATATGTCATCCTTCGATCTGGGAACCCTGGATCCAGTTTGAAGCTAAGCTGCTAAGCTTCGAAGCTCTGAACAAGATTCTGAGAAGATACTTCCTGCAAAATGAGACAAATTTTAAAGATCCAGGGGGGACTTTACCCCCCGTGATTCGAATCTCCTACCAATTTGAATCCTTCCTCAATTTGAATCTGCTGAATCTGGGCCTGGGTTTGTTTTATCCTGAGATTCGAAGGAGAAACTTAGATCGTGCCCAAGCAATGGCACGATCTCATCTTTGCGCTGTAGCTTACATGCAACATAATCAGTAATAACAAGAATATATATGCAATGTGTATTTAAATGTCATGAAGGTGCAATTTTGGTTTTGAAAACCCTTACCAATTAAAGATGTATGATCTGTGGCTCTGGGTGTGGAGATGTTTGCTGAATGGCTGCTTTGGCTTGGATTACTTATGAAAATGTTGATAACCTTTGGTGGGTTTGTGGGCAGCGTATCTCCAAATCCTCCCTGTTTCTTTTTCTCCTTTTTCCGTTTTTTGGCACTGTATGCTGGCCGTTGTATTGATAAGAGTATGATGGTCTAGTAACGGCAAGAGACAACCAATTAAACAGGCCTTTAAAGCCATGAGACAAGAATCAAACATATTAAAAGATTTCCTTTTTTGAAATATTCATGTCTCTTTGGAATCTTGAATGAACCTGGACACCTTTGATTTTCGAATGTCTCCAGGCCATGCTCTTCGATTAGTCTTGAGTTGCCTCCTTCGAATGGACTTCTTATGTGCCCTTCGAATGGGCCTTCTGAATGCTTCTTCAAATGGACCTTTTGAATGTTCTTCGAATGACCCTTTGAATGCTTCTCTTTGATAGCTTCAAAGTCCCAAATCGAATTACTCCAGCTTCAATTGCGTCGCCCCTTCGATTGAGCCTCCCTCTGCTTCGATTGCTTGATTCGAAAAGAATCACCCTGGTCGAATCAGCTCTTGTAGGGTTGGGAGCAAACAAGGCAAGAATCTGGCCTTTAATTCAAATAATTGAGTCCACAATCAGCATTTAATTATTTCTATATTTGCAAGGGACACATGCCATTGTGAACTTTGGGTGAACCTGGACAAGTTAGGATATGTGTTTTTGCTTAGTCATGCCAGCCTACTTCATTCCTTCGAATCTGCCTTCTTTGCCAGCTTCAAAGTCCAATTCGAATCTATTTAGAACATTCCCTATTAGACAACTTCGACCAGCCCTTGGCCTTGTGATGAGTCTAAGTTCTGATTTAAAGTGTCCAGAACTTCCTTCATCAGAGCATCTTAGATTAAGAGAAACTCTGCACTGAAATGCCATTCGAAGGTCATTTCGTTCTGATGTTCTGATTGAGGTAAAGTATGAAGTTCTAGTCGAAGGACCCTCTGAAGTACTAGTCGAAGCATTGTGAAATTGACTTGATCGAAGGGGCCCAGCGCTCAATCGAAGACTTGCACACCAAAGCTTGATCGAAGGGTTCCAAACACCTAATAGAAGCTTACTAATCAAAGCCTGATCGAAGAGTGCCAAATGTCCAATCGAAGACTGGTGAGTCAAGCCTGTATCAGAGTGTTTTGGATACCCAATCGAAGACTTTTCCCAGATGCCAATCAAAAGACACTTTGTTCATCTTCAAAAAACTTTATTTTCGTTAGGCAAATGTTTGTGACCAACCATGTAAGGGAAGACCTTTGAAAACATGAGAGGGCAAATTTTGGGGTACAACAACACGTATTTTGGTATGCTGAAAATTCCAACACCAACTATCCTCAAGGACGATGACTAGAAACAAGAACATCTAGATGCCAACCTAAGCGAATGTTTCGTCGTAACACCCGATCCTACCCCAACTGATAAGAAAACTGGTATAGAACTTAAAACATTACCTGAAGATCTTAGGTATGAATTTTTAGATAAAGAACTAGAACTGCCAGTTATAGTCAATGCCAATTTAGGGAAGATCGAAACCGAAAAACTTCTTAGTGTGTTAAGGAAGTATCCAACCGCGTTAGGCTATAATATATCAGATCTAAAAGGAATAAGCCCTTCTCTCTGTATGCACCGCATTATGTTGGAAGAGGACTGCAAGACTTCTAGAGAACATCAAAGACGAATAAATCCTATCCTAAGTGAAGTCGTTAAGAAAGAAGTGCAGAAACTGCTAGAGGCAGGCATCATATACCCAATATCAGATAGTAACTGGGTCAGTCTAGTTCACGTAGTACCTAAGAAAGGAGGTGTTACAGTTATAACAAACACGAAAGGCGAATCAGTGGCACAACGTACCCAAAGAGGATGGAGAATGTGTATCGATTACAGAAAACTAAACAAAGCTACGCGCAAGGACCATTTCCCATTACCATTCATTGATCAAATGCTCGAGCGCTTAGCCAAACATTCCAATTTCTGCTATCTTGACGGATACTCAGGATTCTTCCAAATTCCCATTCATCCTGATGATCAAGAGAAAACCACGCTCACATGTCCCTATGGTACCTTTGCATACCGAAGAATGCCATTTGGACTATGTAACGCACCTGCAACTTTCCAACGATGCATGATGGCGATTTTCACAGACTTTTTAGACGGAATTATGGAAGTATCCATGGACGACTTTTCTGTCTGTGGAGAAAGTTTTGACGAATGCTTATCAAATCTTGAATTAGTGCTGAAACGTTGTGTCAATGTCAACCTAGTGCTCAATTGGGAAAAATGTCACTTCATGGTGAGACAAGGAATTGTGTTGGGTCATATTGTATCAAACAGAGGGATTGAAGTTGACAAAGCAAAAATCGAGATTATCAAAAACCTTCAACCACCCAAAACAGTTAGAGAAATAAGAAGTTTTCTAGGACACGCTGGTTTTTACCGATGTTTTATAAAAGATTTCTCTAAAATCACTAAGCCACTAACTGAATTATTAATGAAAGAAGCCGAGTTTATTTTCGACGATAAATGCTTAAACGCATTTGAGACGCTTAAAGAAGCCTTAATTTCAACACCTATTATGCAACCTCATGATTGGAACCTACCATTTGAAATAATGTGCGATGCGAGCGATTATGCTGTAGGCGCAGTCCTAGGACAACACAAAGATAAAAAGCTTCACGCTATCTACTACGCAAGCAGAACACTCGATCCCGCACAAATGAGTTACGCCACTACGGAGAAGGAACTCTTAGCTGTTGTATTCGCATTGGATAAATTTCGTTCCTACTTGGTGGGCGCAAAAATCATTATTTACACGGATCATGCTGCGATCCGATACTTGCTAAGTAAGAAAGATGCCAAACCGCGACTACTCAGATGGATCTTACTCCTACAAGAGTTTGACTTGGAAATAAAAGACAAAAGAGGGACTGGAAACATGGTAGCAGACCATTTATCAAGATTAGATGGAATCCAAACCGAGAGTGTTCCCATAAACAAGATTTCCCTTATGAACGCCTTATCGCTAAACTAGAGATAGCTCATACCGACAATTTAGATCAACACAATGAACCTTTAACAACTGTGGTAGTAAAAGCCATTTGTACCAACACCACATTACCGTGGTACGCTGATTTCATCAACTATTTAGCTGCCGGTGTTTTACCTCCTGATTTAATGTACCAACAACGGAAGAAATTCTTCCATGATCTTAAACACTACTTTTGGGATGAACCATTACTCTTTAAAAGAGGCGCCAATGGTATCTACCGTCGCTGTGTTCCTAACGATGAAATAGACAACGTCATCTCCCATTGCCATTCCGCCCCTTATGGTGGACACGCTAGTACATCGAAAACTTATGCAAAAATACTTCAAGCTGGCTTCTTTTGGCCTACCTTATGGAAAGACGTCCACGTAGCAATTATGAACTGCGATAGATGTCAATGCACAGAGAATATATCTAGGCGCGACGAAATGCCGCAAAAAGGAAATCTCGAAGTAGAAATTTTTGATGTGTGGGGAATTGATTTCATGGGACCGTTCCCCACATCTTTTGAAAATAAGTATATATTGGTAGCTGTTGACTACATATCAAAATGGATTGAAGCCATCGTTGCACCCACAAACGGTACACGAGTGGTAATTAAACTATTCAAGCATGTTATCTTCCCACGATTCGGTGTACCAAGACTAGTAATCAGTGATGGCGGTTCCCATTTTATCTCTAGAATATTCGAAAAACTACTTTCAAAATATGGCGTTAAATATCGCATAGCCACACCATACCATCCTCAAACGAGTGGACAAGTGGAAGTGTCAAATAGGGAGATAAAACAAATCCTTGAGAAAACCGTAGCCACATCCAGAAAAGATTGGTCCTCCAAGCTAAATGATACTCTTTGGGCATATAGGACAGCTTTTAAAACCCCTATCGGAACAACGCCGTTTAAATTAGTTTATGGAAAATCTTGTCATTTGTCAGTAGAATTAGAACATAAAGCTTACTGGGCAATTAAAACCCTTAATTTAAATTACAAGATTGCTGGCGAGAAACAAATATTAGATATCCATGAATTAGAAGAATTGCGTTTAGACGCTTATGAAAATGCTAGAATTTATAAGGAAAGAACAAAAAAATGGCACGATAAGCGTATCTCGCGGAAAGAATTTAAGGAAGTAGACATCGTACTCCTATTCAACTCTAGACTGAAACTCTTCCCGGGAAAATTACGTTCCAGATGGTCAGGACCGTTCAAAATTAATAAAGTTTTCCCAAGTGGTGCGATAGAAATTAAAGGAAATTTTATCGAACCATTCATAGTCAATGGCCAGCGCTTAAAGCACTACTTTAACGTCGGAAATACCAACTATTCGGCTTATCTTCAGTTACGTGAGCCACCTACCCCGATACCTAACTGAATAGGTATTATTTATCGAGCCATCGACATAAAACAAAGGCGCTTCATGGGAGGTAACCCATGTTTTCTTTTAATTATTTTTATTGTTTTAATATGTTTTTCTTTTTCTTTTCTTTTTCTTAATCTTTAAAATTTCATGTTGCATCTCTTACTCCTTTTTATTTTCTTTTTCTTCTATTTTTATTTTTCCTTTAAACTTTCTTTTTCTTTTTGATCTAACTTCGGCATTCTTAACCTGAAAATACTACCTTAGTTTTTCAAACATTTATTAAATATTTTCAGGGGGGTAATTCTTTAGCTTTCATATTTAGCTCCATGGCACGAGTAAACTACATGAATATCACCTTGAGAAGCAGGCACCAGAGAAGACGCTTTGAGGATCTGGATGAGCGTGAAATGTGCCCTACAATCTACGATGATGACCATGCTATGACGACTCTTGGCATTCGTGAGAGTGTCATGTATCTGCTACACCAGATAGACTGGGACACTGCTCCTATTCGGAGACAGTACTGTACCTACAGGAAGCTGACCCTTGAGTTCCTGAGCACATTGAGCTACATTCCAAATCATGGGTTAGGGTTCAACCGTGGGTTGATCACTTTCAGGTTGTTTGACATGGACTACCGCTATAACCTTAGGGAGTTTTCCAACCTGCTAGGATTCCCTTTTGGCCCTGATGTTATTACTATGACCCAGGAGGACCTCTTGCTTAACTCTGACCTTGATTTTTTCTGGGGAAGCATTGTCGGCAATAACCATCCAGAGCCTTCTGACCTTTATTCTGAGTCCATCCACAACCCGGCTATCAGGTATTTTCATAAGATCATCGCCCATACCCTCTTTGGTAAAGAGAAAAATGTTACATCCGTGTCACGAGATGAGCTCTTCATTATGTACTGTGCTTCTCAGAGCCGTCCGGTAAATGGTGCCGCTTATATGCTAGCTAACATGGAGCGTATTATCCAGACTCCGAATGCACCAATCCAGTTGGGTGGTTTAGTCATTATGATCTCAAATGTCATTGGACTCCGAAGGCCTATGCTAGGATCAACACCGCATTATGGCATAAAGCCAACGAACATTGAATTTTGCTTCAACACCAGTTTTATAGGGAATCTTGGGCCAGATGAGTTCGAGCTGTTAATTAATCATGAGACTGTTCACCGGTTTATGCTCCCGAACCCTATCACTAGTGTGCACAATAGAGAAAACTGGCTTTTCGACCTCCACCATCCTGCTACATTGCCTTCGTCTCCTTCCACAGTTGACATCTACGAAGTACCCAACACCTCTCACGATGCTGAAGACCCTGCCACACCACCGGGATACCACCATTTTCCCGATCCATGGGAGCAGCAAGTAGTTTCTATTGAGACCACCACCCAGGATCCAGAGATCCCACCACCGCCTCCACCTACTGTTACCCTGCACTCTTTGCATGAAGAAATTACTGAAATGCGGGGCGAGCTTACATCTCTCCGAGTGGACTTCACCGCTTTCATGGATTTGGTGACCGACCAGCTGGATTTCATGCACCAGCATATGTTCCCTACTCCCCGTGGCTAGATTTGTCGTTGTTATCTTGATTTATTCTTCTCTCGCATTTGTACATACAGCGAGGACACTATTTAGTTTTAGTGTGGGGAGGATTCTAGTTGTTCTAGCATTTTATCATTTATTTATTTAAGTTATTTCTATTTCGAAACAATTCTTATGGATTAATGCAATTTCAATTATTTATCAAGTATTTATCAAGTACCAAGTTTTACTGCATTACTACTATTATTTTATTTTCATTCATTTCATTTTCAGTATATTTTTTATTTTTTTTATTTACCATTTATATGTTTCGCAATTATTATTTCATTAGTGTGTTGGTAAATATTATTTTGAATTATAATATTAGAATATTTCAAACTTATAATATTAAGAAAATAATAAAAAAAATTATATAAACATATGTAACGGTCTTGTAACGGTCTTCTCATTAATGGCATTGAACGTGTTACGCTCGTAACACCCTCGTGACGAGCGTAACACGTATTTTTTCCGTATGACGACCATCACACCCTTGTGACGACCGTCACGCGCACAATATATCAGAACGACTATTACAGAACCGTTCCAACCATTGCTTTCAAAATCCACCAAACCTCCATTGCTGCAAAATCACGTTACATACTCACTCCACTCCATTTTTCTTCAAACTTCCAAATTTCTAAAACTAAAAATACCATCCACCCACTACCCCATTCTCATTCCAAACCTTTTTCAATCCGTTTTATAAACACCATGGCCAACAATCAACAAGCTCCCGCTCTCACTTTCAGATCCGGCGAACAAGGCGAAACCCAATGGGTCAAATTTCAGAAGTTTCAACGCCGAGGTCTCCAACCTACACGGTATGTTGATCTTGTCTGCTTGAGGAGTTTGGGACTACTTGACAGTGTCCGACAATTGTTGCAAAGTGTGGATTTATGGAACCTGTGCCGCGAACCGCGACCGATTTATGAAACTCTAACCCTTGAGTTTTTGAGTTCCTTTGTACACATCACTCCGCCAGGTGCCACGAACCAACTGTCAGGCCTGGACAAATTTCACATGTTTGGCATAGAGCACGAGTTGCCCCAAACCGACATCGCGCGACTTTTAGGCTTCTGTTATGACGAAGGTGTCCATCTCCGGGTGCCGGATAATTTTGGTGAGGAAGCTTTCAACTTATGGCACAGTATGACGAATATCCGTGCCGGATCCTACGACCACCTCAATGCCACCCACATTCATAATCCGACCATCCTCTATTTCCACCGCATCCTCAGCAACACAATCTTCGCCCGTGACAGCAACCACAAGCTCAACTCCAAGGAGCTCTTCTTTATGCATTGCGCGTTCACCGGGCAAAAGATCAACGCCGCCCTGTTCTTACTGGCTCATATCCACTCTAGCTGTGCTAGAGGTGGAAAACCCTTTTATTTTGGAGGGCTGGTCACTTCACTTGCCATAGCTCTGAACTATGGTGCTGCTCTCGCGACTATGCCTTCTATGGCACCGACTTTGCTGACTTTGGATCACTGCAAGGCCGCACATCTCATTTATGAGCGAGAGGATGGCAGATTCCACCCTGTGATCAGGAACACTGTTTATCAGAACATTATTTTGCCTTGCAGGGACCGAATCGATCCACGAAACTGAGCTAACTGGTTGTTAGATCCTGCAGCTCCCGCGGGGCGTGCTCCCACTCATGAAGACCAGCCTAATGCCCCCGCGGACGAAATGCAAGAAGAGCTGGATAGTGCTCCTCCCGTCCACGACATTCCAGGACCCTCATCTACACCACCTCATATTACTCTTGAAGAGGTCCTCCGCGCCATTCATATGCAAAATCAAATGAGCACAACGCTTGAAAGAAGGCAACATGAGCAATATGAGTATATATGCGCTCAAAACGCTCAGATCTTGACTGGACAGCGGAACATGAATGAGAGGTTGGATGAGGCCCTGTCAGAGCTCAACGCCTTAAGGCTGGACGTCAGCACCCTTGGTTTCCAGGATACTGACACAGAAGCCACTCCTACCAGACGCTCTCACACCAGGAGTAGAGGACGTGGTCACCAGTAGTTTTTCTTTATTTTTTCTATGTAGTTTATTATTTTTTTCTGTTTCATTTCCTTTCCGTTTGTTTTTGTAATTGTACTTCCCCGCCTATATACCGCAACATTGAGGACAATGTCGGATTTAGTGTGGGAGAGGTACCTTTCCATCTTTTATAAACTAGTAAATTTTTATGATATGTCTCGATTTAAATTCTTCACTTTATTTAGCCATACCAAAAATTTTTATCTTCGCATTAGCCCGACATACCTATTTTAACAAAATCCCAGTTGAGGAAGCCGAAAACGACATAACAAGATCGATACGGTTATGACACCGTAGACTTCCTACTTACGCGATCCGTTTCAATAACCATTATACCGATATCTGGAGTTTTTAGTTCTACAGTAACCCCTAGTAATTTATACTAGCAGTCAGCACCGTCTTGACACAAACCACGTGGAGGATCGATGAATATAAGTGTTTGATGCCTGATCATTAAAAATATCCTTTCTATCTCGCTGCTAAAAGAAAAGAAATTTTGTGCACCAAAATATTCGGTCACATATAAGGGTTGAGAAAATAACGAAGGAATCCAGTGTTGGTTGGTTCAGAGGTATCTGGTTCTGAACTCGGTAGGGCGTGCTAAGGTTCGATCCCCCACAACCTCCAACTTGGATAACATATGCAGGGTTGCCACATTCGTGTACCAGACCCCGTGCTAAAAGGATCAAAGTCACTAACCGGTTACTCCACTACGTGCGTGCTAAGACAAAGGGCTTAATGTGATTGCGCCAGAACGAAACCGGGTGAAATAGATACGAGGAACTATGGGTAGAATTATAACGGAACTGTTGGATAGCTCGTTTGAAATGGAAGCCTACGACTAAGCTTATTGCTTGAGTCATTAGCGTATCTTTAGTGTTTCACTCAAGTATTGGCCGAACCGACGGGGATTTCCCGAAATTACTTTAAAAATCCAAGGTATGTCATGCATATGCGCTTGACAAAACTTGTCCGACTTTTCGAATGACTATTTGCTTGAGGATAAGCAAAGGTTTAAGTATGGGGGAATTTGATAAAGAGAAATCGTATCATATAATTACTACGCTTTTTACCGATTTTATAATACATTGAGTCGTCTAACTCCCGATTATTCCGAGTTTTTGTGTCTTTTCACAGGTACAACATTTGTCAACTCAAACCAATGAAAAAGGACTACATGAAGGAAGCTAGACAAGAAACAGAAGAGAAAAGAACCAAATCTGCAAAGTTTGGAGATTTTGAAACGGTGACGACCGTCACACCCTGTGACGACCGTAACGACTCCCCAACTTGAAAGAACGCTCGTCACACATCATTGACGAGCGTAATGTGCTATTTAAGCGCATTACGACCGTCACCCACCTGTGACGACCGTCACACGCGTGAAGAGGAGCGTTATGAATTAGTGGAGACGTGGGCAACGTGAGGGCATAAGTGTTCTCCTATATTCCCTCCACTCAGTAACCATGCATCCTATATTTCCTCCACTCAAGCCTTTTCCAAAATTCGTTCAACTGCAATATTTTCTCCTATATATATGTGGTGGTGCAAAGGGATGAGGGTCGACGAATTTCTCCCAGAACCAAATTTCTACTTTATGCAATTATTTTTATTTCCTTGTTTTAGAGTTTTTTTTTCTACACTACTGTAATTTCTATTTCCAGTATTAGATTTAAGGTGTTAATTCTTCATTTAAGAATTAACACAATTTATTGATTTCGATCGAGCTGCAAGGAATATTGTAACATCCAAGATTACCATAGCAACGTTATTTCCAGGTTTTTTATGCAATTAATATTTATTCATTCTTGTATTATGCCAATTATTTTTATGGATTATATTTTGAATTGCATAGTTATTAAATATATTATGTCCGGCTAAATTATTTGTACCGGTATGTGACTCTTAAGTACCGAAAGAATTCAGTGATACCTTTGCCAAAAAAATTTATAAAACAATTTCTGGTTTCCAATTTCCATGTTTAATTTAACTACCCTTGTCACGAGAGTGAGAGGATAATTAAAACGATTTTGCCACGAGAGTGGGAAATTAATTAAGGCAAGAACCTGCATGCGAGAGCTGGGGTTCAACCCAGATAGTGGTAACGAAACATTAATTTTTAAATACACAAGAGTGTTTTAATAAATTAATTAAACTCAAATTGTTTTTAAAAAGTGTTATTAAATTTAAATTGCATCCACTAAGTTTAGTAGCATGACTTATTTCATGAACACAAGAGTGTATGTCTCAGGTTTTTAAACAATTAGTTTTTACCGAAATACTCTATATGCCAAGCGATTCACCGAATTCCCGAAGTCCGACTATCACATACCGGTATAACTATTACTATTATTTTTTATTAAACTATTTCCCCCCTAAAACCAAATATTCATCGCTTAGTTAAACAAATTGTAGCATTAGATCGTATGCGATTGATCCTCAGTCTCTGTGGGTTCGATAATCATTTAAAACTAGAACGACTAAACTGTATACTTACAGTTACTATCCCAATAGACTTATAAAGTCCCGATCACCCTCCATATGACAAAGGATGAGGTAATGGATAATTGGGAAACTCGTAGTGGAGCAAATGGCTTTCTGACTAAGTTCTTGGTTGGTAAGGCTAATCATTTCTGGGATAGTCTAGACTTCCAGGCATTCGAAGATATTCTGGCTCTTTTGATATATGGCTTGGTATTGTTTCCTAACTCTGACTCCTTTGTTGATGTGAATGCGGTAAAAATCTTCATCTCTGGTAATCCTGTACCCACTCTCTTGGGTGACATTCTTCATCAGCTTTATGCCCGTACTGCTCGGAAGCGGGGAACCTTGATGTGGTGTGCTCCATTATTGGCAAGGTGGTTTATTTCTCACCTTCCCAAGTCAGTTTTGAAGAACAAAGAAGGCATGGGCTGGGCTTATAGGTTTATGTCTCTATCTCACAATGACATCATCTGGACTATTAAGGGTATGGACGAGGTGGCTATTATTGATCGCTGTGCGGAATACCCCAATGTTCCACTGATAGGAACCCATGGAGGAATTACTTACAATCCATGCTTGGCCTTACGTCAGTTTGGGCGAGCCAGAAGGGAAGGACCTCATGAGCTGCTAAGGCCTATTATCATCTTTGATTTTCAGGGCGATAGTGACGAGCAACGCCGCAGATTCATAAGGGCTTGGGATAGAGTTCACAGATCTGATCCACACGAGTTGGGTCCAAAGATTTCTCTTCCGATGGAGCCATATCTCAGATGGGTTCGCATCCGTGCCCAAAAGCTGGGAATGCCGTATGAAGCCGTCTTGCCTATCATTGTTGAAGTTGCTAATGAAGAGGGGGTTCTTCCTACCATCCTCCACCCTTACATGCCTACTGACATTGGGGCATTGAAGAGGTCCTGGATGCATCTAAGGGAAGAGCGGGATACTTATAGAGAAAAGTATCACGAGCAAGAGCGAAAGATCCAGAAGTTGACTAGGCAGTTGGAGAAAGAGCAGATCATCAATGACTATGTCAGCACTAAAGGAAAACGACCATGGGAGCGTTGATGTCTTTTGTTGAACAATTAATTTCAAAGTTTATCTAATAAAAGTGTGTTTCATTTCTTATTTACGAATTTGAATCTCTCGATGTCTTTGAAATCATATCATACGCATTTCATTCCATGCACCTCATAACAGGTACCCTTACAGGTTTTCTCATCTTCGTCGCTGTTTATTTCAGCATCATGTCTTCTGAACCATCGACTGAACAAGCAATCAAGGCTCTGCAGGCTCAAAATGCCCAATTCCAAGAGCTGTTCATGAATCTAGCTAAGGGTCCGCAATATTTGAAGACCCTTATTATGAAAGAGAAGAAGAAGAAGAAGAGGACAATCCTGTTTAACATGGGTCACAGGTTCGGAAACAGGCTACGAGATGAAGTTGATTTGACCACCTCATCTGGAGGGAAAGATAGTCAGGAAGAAAGGAGGGCTCCTAGCCCTGTGGTTTCAGACAATGAGACGGACTTCGACGAAGACCAGTATCCTCCGGCCGAGGATAGATACAAACATCTAGAAGACCGTTTGAATGCAATGGAAGTTAAGAAAGTGCCTGGTCTGGACTTTGGTGATCTGGGTCTATCATATGGGGTGGTGATTCCCCACAAATTCAAAGCACCAGCCTTTGCTAAATACGACAGAATTTCTTGCCCGAAACTGCACCTCCGGTCGTATGTAAGGAAGATTCAGCCGTACACCGCTGATAAGAACCTATGGATCCACTTCTTTCAAGACAGTCTCTCAGGGACTCAGCTTGAATGGTTTTACCAGTTAGAAGGAGCCAGTATTCGCAGTTGGGAAGATTTGGCTGCTGCTTTCTACAGGCAGTACCAATACAATGCCGACCTCGCTCTCACGCGTACCCAACTCCAGGGTATGTCTATGGGAACGCGTGAAGGTTTCAAAGATTATGCTCAGAAGTGGAGGGATCTCGCTGGAAGAGTGCAACCACCCTTGGCTAATAGGGAGCTAGTGGATATGTTTCTGGGGACCTTGTCTGGTCCATTTTTCAACCATCTGATTGGAAGCTCTTCGTCTGGGTTTACAGATCTAATTATGACGGGTGAAAGGATTAAGGCTGGTATTAAGTCAAGTAAGATACAAAAGGGTGCTTCATCGAGCACCGAGAAAAAGCCTTTTAAGAAGGAGTCCAGTGCTGTTTACAGTTCGAAAAGCCAGAATAGACCCGAACGCCGCCAAGCTGTTAATGCGGTTGTTATTTCAAGACCTGTTGGGGCTCCTCAGCGCAACAATCAACAAAAGGCCGAGAGACCTCGAAGGAAATTCACCCATCTCAACATGACTTTGTCTCAGATTCTTCCGCAGTTATTGAAAACCAATCTAGTAACTCCAAGGGAGGCTCCGCAGAATCCCAACACTACATCGCCTAAGTACAATCCTAATGCCTGCTGTGCTTTTCACTCTGATATCCCGGGACATGATACAGATGATTGTTGGGCTTTGAAGAACAAAATACAAGACTTGATTGATGTTAAGGAGATCGAGTTCGGAGCACCAGAAAAGCCTAAACAAGATGCAGGGGTGAATGCTATCAGGGATGACGATGATGAAGAGTTTGACATTGACAGCTGGATATGCCCAACTGCCGATGGTGGATTAAGAAACTGGACAACGAAGGATTCTATGCATGTTTCGGTTATCACCCCGTAATGAGACTTTTTGTTTTGAATTTGTAACAGACAATGTTTTGAACTTTACGGCCCGGTGTCTTACCCGGGGCACCGTGGCTTCATTTGTGAGGGCTTTATGTGTGTCATTTTCATATATCATTAATAAAAGCATTGGACATTTTCTTGCATTTCAAATTTTATGCTCCTTGTTTTTCTTTTATTGCAAAACAACTATTTTACACACACACACTCACATATACAGGTCTACATCCACTCTGGATCTTACTGGTAACGACTCTGCTACTGCCAGTTATGACTTCGAAAATCCGATCAACTTAACCGAAGACGAAGGTGAAGATGATTGCAAAGTGCCTGGTGAAATTGCAAGACTGTTACTTCAGGAAGAGAGGGTTATTCAGCCGCACGAAGAGCCGGTGGAATCAATAAATCTGGGTACAAAAAAGACAAGAAAGAGGTCAAGATCGGGGCAAATCTGGAGCTTAGTGTGAAGCAACGGTTGATTCAAATGCTGCATGACTATGTTGAGATCTTTGCCTAGTCTTATGAAGATATACCTGGGTTGGATACCGATATTGTGGTTCACCGCCTGCCTACCAAGGAAGACTGTCCTCCAGTGAAACAGAAGGTCCGCCGAATGCGCCCAGAGATGTTTGAGAAAATCAAGGCTGAAGTTATGAAACAGTTTGACGCCAGTTTTCTAGCAGTGACTTCTTACCCACAGTGGGTGGCCAACGTGGTTCCTGTACCGAAGAAAGATGGTAAAGTTCGAATGTGTGTCGACTATATGGATCTGAACAGGGCGAGTCCCAAGGATGACTTCCCTCTGCCTCATATCGACGTTCTGGTTGACAACACCGCACAACATAAGGTATTCTCCTTTATGGATGGTATCTCCGGTTATAATCAGATTAAAATGGCTCCCGAAGACATGGAGAAGACAACTTTTGTTACTCAGTGGGGTACCTTTTGCTACAAGGTCATGCCTTTTGGATTGAAGAATGCTGGGGCAACGTATCAGCGTGCCATGGTTGCTTTGTTTCATGACATGATCCATCACGAGATTGAGGTATACGTCGACGACATGATTGCAAGATCCCAGACGGAGGAAGAACATCTTGACCACCTTCAGAAGCTGTTTGACAGGTTGAAGTTGTACAAGCTGAGGTTAAACCCGAACAAGTGCACCTTCGGGGTGAGATCTGGTAAGTTGTTGGGCTTCGTCTTAAGAGATAAAGGTATTCAAGTGGATCCAGCAAAGGTGAAGGCCATACAAGATATGCCAGCTCCCCAAACAGAGAAAGAAGTCAGAGGCTTTCTGGGACGACTAAACTACATTGCCCGATTCATCTCACACCTGACCGCTACTTGTGAACCAATCTTCAAGTTACTAAAGAAAGATCAAGTAGTACGTTAGAACAATGAATGCCAGGCCGCTTTCGAAAGGATCAAAGAGTATCTCCAAGGGCCACCCATTCTGATGCCTCCAGTTGAAGGAAGACCTCTGTTCTTATACTTGACAGTACTCGACAACTCAATGGGGTGTGTGCTGGGTCAGCATGACGAGTCTGGCCGAAAAGAGCATGCTATTTATTACCTTAGCAAAAAGTTTACCGACTGCGAGACCCGATACTTGTTGCTTGAGAAAACTTGCTGCGCTTTGGCATGGGCTGCTCGCCGGATGAGACAGTATATGCTGACTCACACTACTCTATTGATATCGAAGATGGATCCAATCAAGTATATCTTCGAAAAGCCTGCTTTGTCCGGAAGAATAGTGAGATGGCAGATGATCTTGACTGAGTATGACATCCAATATACGACCCAAAAGGCAATTAAGGGAAGTGTGTTGGCAGATAATTTGGCACATCAGGCAGTGGATGATTACCAGTCTATGAACTTTGAATTCCCGGACGAGAATATCACGATAGTGAATGACTGTGAGACACCTGGACCGGATGAAGGACCCGAGGAAGGATCCTGATGGTTTATGTACTTTGATGGAGCTTCAAACGATTTGGGTAATGGCATTAGCGCCGTGGTCATATCTCCTAAAGGCTCTCATACTCCATTCACCACCCGACTATGTTTCAACTACACCAACAACATGGCGGAGTATGAGGCATGCATTATGGGTCTTCGAGCAGCAATTGACCTAAGGATTAAGTTTCTAAGTGTCTTCGGAGATTCCGCTCTCATGATCAGTCAGATCAAAGGTGAGTGGGATATGAAACACCCAAATCTTATCCCTTACAAGGAGTATGTGTTGACATTTCTTCCCCACTTCGTGGAGATAACATTTGAATACTTCCTAAGAGAGGAGAATCAGTTGGCGAACGCGCTGGCTATGATGTCTTCTATGTTCAAAGTCAATTGGGACAAAGAAGCTCCCCAGATTATCATTGAAAGGTTGGATGAACCTGCACATTGATGTGACATTGAGACTGAAGAGGTAGCAGATAAACCCTGAGGAGGTTCGCAACGAAGTTTTTCATCAGCAATGGTATCCTTTACAAGCATAACCATGATTCAACCTTACTGCGATGTGTGGATAAGAACGAGGCAGAAAGGATCATGGAAGATTTACACGAAGGTACCTTCGAAACTCATTCCAGCGGACACACCATGGCAAAGAAAATCCTTCGGGCAAGATATTTCTGGTCCACAATGGAAGCCGACTGTTATCAGCATTCTCGGATATGTCACAAGTGCCAAGTCTATGCTGATAAGGCGCACATACCTCCAGTTCCTCTGAACGTCTTGACGGCACCTTGGCCTTTTACAATGTGGGGCATTGATATGATTGGCAAGATCAGACCTACGACATCCAACGGGCATCGTTTCATCCTGGTAGCTATTGATTACTTTACGAAGTGGGTTGAAGCAGCTTCCTTCCCTACAGTAACCAAGAACGTCGTGGTACGGTTCATTCGGCATAATCTGATTTGTCGATACAGTGTACCAGAGAGGATCATTACGGACAATGGTACAAATCTCAATAATAAAATGATCACTGAGCTCTGCAAGCAGTTCAAGATACAGTATCACAACTCTTCTCCCTACCGGCCGAAGATGAATGGGGCTGTCGAAGCAGCTAATAAGAACATTAAGAAGATCATGTAGAAGATGACTGTGACATACAAAGACTGGCACGAGATGTTACCATTTGCTCTCCATGGGTACCATACCTCAACACAGACGTCAACAGGGGCAACACCCTATTCCTTGGTATATGGCATGGAGGCCGTACTACCCATTGAAGTTCAGATACCCTCTCTCTGGATCATGAAAGATGCAAGTTTGAGCGAAGATGACTGGATCTAGACCCGGCTTGATCAGCTGAACTTAATTGACGAAAAGAGACTCACTGCTATTTGTCATGGTCAGACGTATCAAAAGCGGATGATCAAGGCGTTTAACAAGAAAGTCAGACGACAAGAGTATCAAGTTGGGGATCTGGTGATCAAGCGCATCATTTTACCTCAAGGTGATCCTAGGGGCAAATGGACCCCTACTTACGAAGGGCCATTTGTGGTTAAGAACATTTTCTCAGGAGGAGCTATGATTCTAACCACCATAGATGGTGACGACCTTCCTCACCCCGTCAATGCAGACATAGTGAAAAAATACTACGCATAATCAAATACCCGCTAGGTTGACTGGCCTAGGCAAAAATAAGAGCTTCCTGGCGAACCAAAAGGGTTCGGGCAAAATAAGGGATGAAAATGAAAAATCTGTACACCCGACAAGTCGAAAACCTGAAAAGGCGGCTTGGGCAAAAATGGGTATCCTGGTGGACTGAAAACCCGAAAGGGCGGTCCAGGCAAAAATTAGGGATCAAAGCGTAACACTATGTCTCATTGGATCACCTTGCATCTAGACTTCGGTATCAACTATCAAGCTCGGACGACACTAATCAATCTGATCTACCTTCAACCAAGCAGCAAAGTGATGAGATGCTCGAGGACATAAATGCAATAGCAGAATTGGAACCAAGTGGGGGTTTCACATAGCTGTTTTGTTTTTCACAATTTGTGTAGATTCTATCCGCTCGGCAGCGTTCTCTTACTAGGACGTCAGCCTCTTGTACAAAAACACCTATTTACAGGCCAAACTTCAAAATCAATACAATTCATTTTCAGAAAAATTTCAAACTGTTTTTTCTTTATCTGTTTTGATTTACAAAGAACATCCAATGTTCATTTTTAATATATGCATTTGACATTAATTGCTGCTTATGAATATTTACGTGCGAAACAAAAGACGATTACGGGTAACATCAGAAACAGGGGCAATATAAATGGTCCAAACTATACAGTTGCTTTGTCCACCAGGTACAAAGGTAGATTCAGCTGAAGAATATGGCTAGGATACCTTCACTCCCCGTAGAGTAAGACAGTAATGATAGCTCTCCCCAGCTGAGACTTGCAACTGTGAATGAATCGACAATATTCTCCCTAAGCAGAGTTTATCTACCATCAGCACTGAAAAGGCTTGATATCCCCGACAGTCTTAATATTCCCCAACGAAATATAAGAATACTCCCCGGCAGGGTACAAGATATCCCCAGTGGAGTTAAAATTTTGCCAGCGCAGTCTGAAACGGCTTCCCCAACGGAGTTGGGAGAATCATCCCCAGTAGACTCTGGAAGTTTATCCCCAGAGGAGTACAAAAATAAATCTCCCCAAGTAGAGTTTATCTACCATCAACACTGAAAAGGATTGTCCCCAGCAAAGCTCAAAGGATTATCCCCATAAGAGTCTAAAAGTTTATTCCCAGAGAAGTCGCAACCAAAGATCATCCCCAGCGGATTTCTTTCCTTTCACAAACAGGAATTCAATCCCCAATAGGATTCAACATCACCAGCAACGATAATTCATCCCGACGGAATTTATCAGTGGAATCTTCAGCAGAACATCTCTTCCTCACAGAGTAATCTCCTCATTAGTTTATTCCCCCAACGAAGTCATCCTCTCCTGCAGGTTTATTCTCTTCGTTCGCCATCCCCAGCGGAAATGAAGAGTCCAGCTCTATTCTTCAGCAGCTATCCGGGAGTTATTTTCCCCAGCTAGAAACATTACATTCCCATACATCATGATACAGGCATATACGCATCATACCACACAATCTCATTTATTTTGAGAGCATCATTGCTTGATATATATCATGCATTTCATACATCATGACATTGCATATGACTAACTCTTTACCTTTTCAGGGAAATACGAATCAATAAACACCGTTGGCTACTTATATGACCTGGTAGTCCCCTCAAAAAATACATCTATCGAGGGTTATTTCAGCGGATTCCTCAGAAAGATGCTCTCACAAGACTTTTGTCTGGTTCAGCTAAATCGATTCTAAGATTTTTCTGATTCTTATCCATCCAAAGTCAATCCAAGACCTTCTCTGGTTCAGTTAGATCAACGCCAAGATCTCCCTGATTCTTATTCCAGTTGAAGATATTCCAAGACTTTTGTCTGGTTCAGTTAAATCGCTTCTAAGATTTTTCTGATTCTTATCCGGTCAAAGTTAATCCAAGACCTTCTCTGGTTCAGTCAGATCGACGCTAAGATCTCCCTGATTCTTATTCCAGTTAAAGATATTCCAAGACTTTTGTCTGGTTCAGTTAAATCGATTCTAAGATTTTTATGATTCTTATCCAGTCAAAGTTAATCCAAGACCTTCTCTGGTTCAGTCAGATCGACGCCAAGATCTCCCTAATTCTTATTCCAGTCGAAGGTACCCTAAGACTTTCTCACTGGTTCAGATAAATCTCTCAACGGTTTATTCTGATTCGTTTTCAGTTAAAATCAAGTTTAGACCTCCTATCAACAATCTCCAAATGGCATCTGTAAGCCCATTCCTGACATCACAATGCTGATACCACTTCATGCGAGTGCAAATTTCTGGGCACTCTAGTGTTCAATCATCTTCCACCTTCGGATCACGAAAGCCAATCTATATCCACAGGTTTAAGAAGATTGAACAGGGGCAGATGTTGTACCCCAAAATTTTCCCTCTCATATTTCTCAAAACATGGCAAGAAAAATCTCCAAGTTGCTCAAGTTTGCTCAAGAGTGGGTCAGACAAATCATCTCCTAAGGCAGTCAACCCCAAATTAGGGTTTTGTGTTGCATCAAGATCCTTAAGTCCAAATGACCTCAAATTCTCCCTAATGTACTAATATGTTCTCAAGGTCATCCATGTCAAATTTCAAGCCTTGCAGAGGAAGTTTGCTCAGTCAATTGCTCAAAGGATCCAAAAATCGACTGTGCTAGGACAAAAGTCAACTATGACCCAAATACAGTCAAACCTCAAGATTTTTTGGCAACATTCTAATTTTGAAGGATATTTTATCATTTGATCAAGGGTTTATCATGATTCATCAAGGATTGCTCAAAATTCATCAAGACTCAAAAGTTGCTAAATTAGGGTTTTGTAGGAAAAGTCAACTCAACTTTGACCAAGCATAACTTTTTCACACTTTATGAGAAATGACCCATCCAAATCTCATTTTGAATAGGATGCAATTTCCTACAATCCATCTTCATACCCCAAGATCAGAAAATGCACTCACAAGAAGTTATAAATTTGGACATTATAGGTCATTTTTGAAAGTCAACAAAAACACCTTTTTTCCAAAGCTTATAACTTGATCATGGAATATCAAAATGAGATGAGACCAAAAGGGTTTGTTAGAGGACATATCAAGATTTCTAAAAAGTCCAAGAACACTTCCAAAAGTTCAAAATTGAAGAAGTTATGCATTGTTGAAGTTGGGCATTTTTGCAAAATTGCCAAAAGTCAACTATCCCCAAAACTTCAAATTTTGTCAAATGGGCCCATTCTTTTCCACTTGATTTTAACTTGCCACATTGCACACATGTCCTAGCTTCAGCCTTGTGTCCATTTATCAATTTTATTATTTTATTTGATTTTTTATTGAATTATTTCATTTTAAATCAAATTAAATCAAATAAAATCCCAAAACTTGATCTCATAAGATCTTTTGCTATTTTCAGGACTTAATCATCATCATGGTCAACATCAAATTCGTATCTCACCATATCATGAACAAAAAAGTGGATTTTTGACAAATTAGGCAAGCTTTTAAAAGTGAATCAAATCAAATATCTTATGCATTGATGGGGAAGATTCAAGGCATATTTGTTAACCTAATGCCTTCCACATTACATAAGGAAGCTAGAGGGCACGAAAACAAGGTTGGAGGTTGCAAGAACACTCAAAACAAAACTTGAAAAAAGTGTGAAAAAGCTTGAGTTCGAATTGACACTTAGAGGCAAATTCAGAAGCCAAGAACGATCTCAATCGTTTCCTTGACAATCACTGAAGCAGAACCAACTCAAAGCCGGTCTCCATACACGCTCAAACGCACTGTAAGTGTCACAGAAAACCTCCTTTCTTTTGAAATCATAAATCTTATTCCTCGCACCTTTTGTACAAACCATTTGCTTATTCATAATCTTCATCAAATTTCCAAGCGTTCTGCATTAGCCAATTGCGTTTTTCTGGCCTAGATGAAGAACCCCCATAGCTAGGGTTCTTCGTTCGTGTTTTAGGGTTTTCTTTTTTAGGAGAAATCAAGACTCAAGAAGGGCATGGGGTTAATCGGGAAGCCCAGGCGAATTCAACCATGTGCTTGGAATTGATTTTCATGGACTGAAATGGATTTTAGAGTGAGCTTGCGCATTCAGCTGCGGATCCAAATCCGCAGGTAATATGTGCAGGGTTCAGAGGTAGGAGACGACAAGCTGTCGTTCTCCCACTGGCCAATTTAAATCAAATTTCGCGCATTTTGTTTTTTCTGGATGTTAACGTGTTTTCTTTTATTATCATTACCTTGTATCTAATTGACAAATTAAGCACAACGCCCTGGTGGTAAAGCAAGCTGGCAGTCATGTATAGGACCTGGGTTTGAATCCCAGGTCCCCCATGTTATTTGTTATATTTTTCCTTCAGGTAATCCATTGCAAATCTAGGCGTGGAGCTCATCATGTGTCCTCACTCAATCAAGCGCCAGATGGCCCAAGGCCAGATCTGGTGATCCAGGATGATGGTCCACCATGGGACCAAGTCAAAAGGCGCACATGGAATCCAAAAAGTCCACCAGGCCAGTGTGTTATTGGGCCTTGAAATTTCTATTCAGACCTCCAAAAACCAGGCCCATATACCTTTATCTCTCACTATTTTCATTTAGTTATTTAATTGTTTTATTTTATTTTTAATATTAATTAACCAACCAATTCTTTTTCTTAATAAAATTAAAATCACAAAAAAAATATTTTCTTTATTAAATTAAATTTCAGCATTTTAATTTTTTATTAACAAATATTAATTTAATTAATTTAGGCCATTAATTAGGAATAACTTTAATATGTTTTTTTAATAATTAAAATTAATTTAGACATAATTAGATTTTTATTAATATTGATCAATTTTATTTTCTTTCTTTAAATGACACAAAAAATCCAAAAATATTTATTTTCATTAATTAATTAATTTATTTATTTATTAATTTAATATTTAACTTAGAAAATTTCTTTCTTCATTCAAAAAATAACCAAAAAAATCTTTTCTTCAATAACAAAGGGTCAAAACCCTACTTTGCGCTCGATTTAATTTCCCGCACGCGATCCATTTTATTCAATATTGTATTTGTTCCCGGAATGTAATAGCTTAATAGGACTTTAACTATTTTTATCGCTTTATTTATTTTCCGCATTTAAATTTCAAAGGGTTGCTTTTGGCGATGTAAATACTCGACGCCTTGTAATTTAATTTCCGCGATTTAATTTCCGCAACTTATAAACTATTAGATGTTTGATAATAGGGATGCATGACAAGAATGAATGTTTAACCTAAAATCAACATAGATAACCATTGACATGTACAAAGACAAAATAACTGAAAACAACACACTCGCACATGCGCACTCTTAGGGTCCACCCCACTTGGTTGCCTTTGTAACGCGGTCATTAAGTATAGGTCGTTTTATAGGTCGCCCTCTTGTCTAAAAGATCATAGTCTCCTCGAAATGGTTGCCTCAGATACTGTTGCCTCAAAACAAATGATCTAAGACATTAGGGTTACCGCTAAGGCATCCTAACATTGCTTTGGTGAACGTAAGTCCCTAATTCGAATTGACCCTAAAACTCCAACGATGATGCTACCTACTCATCAATAGTGGGATAACATTGTCTAAAGGAAGATAGCATAGAACGGCTCCTTTTTCGGGTAGGTAGATGGTTCTTAAGTACTTGCTCTTTCAAAAAAAAAGAATCTTTTTCACACTTACACTTTTCGAACAAAGTTTTCAAAAACACTTCATACGCTCTTGAGGACAGAAGCAAGAGTTAAATCGAACTTTCAAATAAAAAACTTTTTCAAACCCACAAGCACAAAGAAACAATTTTGAAAACAATATGAGCAAGTACCTAAGAGCCCGTGGATAACCACGAATAGAAAGGGTGCTAATACCTTCCCTTTCTATAATCTACCCCCCGTACTCAGAAATATCTCGAAAAAGGAATTCTTCTGTGCTTTTTTCCTTTCCTTGTTGGATAAAATAAAAGTCGGTGGCGACTCTTGCTTACCGCGACATTGTGCGAAAACAAACGCAAAATGCAAACCAGCATTCCAAAAAACAGTCAGTTCTTTCCCACCGTATCACACATCCCTTATCCGATCATGGAGCTTGTGGACGTGGACGTCCTAGACGAAACATAGTTACTATGGGGAATGGTCTTTGCATGTTGGGATGGTCTTTCTTCTAAGATCGAAATTCCCATTCTCATCACTCTCGCTCATTGATTAAGGCAAAGAGTTTCCTCAAACTCGTTCACCCTATTGCACCTGCATCGATTCTATTTAAGGTATATTTAACCATGATAATATTGTTAGTTTCAACCAAGAAGGATGAAAAAGGATATTTCAGGCAATTAGGTGGATTCCAAGATATTAAGGATTGTTTCTGCCTTCGTTCTTGATAACATGTTTGATTGAGCTTCAAGGACGTAGGTTCAACTAGTGATTGAGGTGTATTTCCCTCAGGTGACAGTGAGAGGGTTTGTAGTCGATACAATGGGTGTGCTATACCTTTTTAAGAATGTTTGTTTTTCTATAATAGGTTATTGTTTCCCTTTCAATGATTTCAAAGTTAGCATCTTGAAACACATTTTGATCGTCCCCTCGCTGTTTCACCTTGTAAGTTGGATATTCATCAAAGTCTTTTACCATTGGTGTGCGTACAAAGGAGGTAAGTCGACAGTGACTTTACTCTTTCATCTTTTTAAAATTCAATGCATCCCCGATTATGCAAGTGACACTGACTTGTTCTTCTTGATGCAAATCATCTAGCACTTCAAGGTTTATTTTGAGGGCATGAAGGTTGTTAATGATCGCTTTTATCTAGTCACCCCTTTAAATGAGGATGTTAACGTGGATATTTGTTGCTTGGGACCTTGTTCTCCTCTAATTGCTTGGATATTTTTCACAAGTATTAGACTAGAGTTACTAACTGATAAGAGTCGGTTCGTACGCATACAAGGAAGAAGACCAATCTCTAGAGGAATTGTACTTGAAAAATTAGTTGGTTTCTTTTTGCAAAGAGTTAAACTACACTGATGGTGCTTTGAGGCATCAGATGAAGAAGTGTATTTAAACCAAGTGGCTAATGAACGCCAAATTGAAAGGGGGTGGGTGAGGGAAATAACTTTGGTTTGTGGAGCCAAGGTCTTATCTTATTTTTCCATATTTCATTGAGATCGATTCTATTAATGTTTGTTTTTTACTATGTAGGTCGAGAGAACACCTTTCAAAATGGCTATTACGCCAAGGGTCCAACAACGACCTCGCCAACCACGACAACATGGTCAACATAAGCAAGATATGCCCAAAAGACAATTTACCGAGATCAACATGTCCTTGACTCAAGCATTGCATCATATGTTGGAAGCCAAGATGGTTACATTGAGGAAGCCTCCTCAAAAACCTAATACTTCTTCTCCCCGCTACAAACATAATGAAAAGTGTGCATACCGTTCCAACAGTCGGGGAAACGACACTAATCACTGTTGGGCATTGAAAAACAAGATTAAAGACCTGATTGACGAAGGAGTATTAGAATTTACACAAGATGGTCAACTGGAGTTTTTCTGTCACCTCTCAAAGACACACCATCTGAAGCGACAAGTTTAGGCGGAGAAACTGTTTTTTATTTGAATTTTCAGTTGTAATTTCTTTATTTTCTTAAACATTTGTCCTTATGTAAGACTTTAGTTATTCTCATTAATGCATTACATATGCCTGTCTTGATTTAATCCTTTCATTTTCACTATACTAAAATTATGGTTTTACCTCTTTTTTATGATATTCAACTCTTAACTACAAGTCTTAAGCCTTTAGAGGGAGGATGACGGAAACAATACCATAATCTCATACAATATGCTTTTGGACAGACCTTGCTGATGATGTACACACATTCTTTCAATTCCTAAACACTGGAGTTATAAGGAAGATAATCCCTAGTCAACCCCTTTGATCCAAAGAAGTAGGAGTTTGCTTTTTCACACAAACTGAAACCTTTAATCAGAACTTGGGGTAGGGTAGTTTTTCAGTTAATTCAAATGCGCGTTCAGTCGCAAGCTTTCACTTCGTACGCAACGAATGAAATCAAAAACATCCTTCTGAATCAAAAGACGACGATGGTTCCCTGTAAAATAGGCAGTCATTATCTCTCAAAAGAAAAAACCCACTAAGTCAAAACCTATGATGGAGACTAAAGAAAAATTAGGGCATCTCGCTGACTGTAGTCTCAAAACAAAACAAAAACATTCAGGAAAAAATCATGGAAAATAAATTAAAAAGAGGTCGCTACAAATCCTCGACAACAAAAAATGTTGTAAAATTGACTGCCTTCTTCAATAAATTTAACTTATCCGAACCATCACCAAAATATCATTCCCGATTCAATAGGAATTCAAGCGCACAATTAACTGAGTTTAGGACTGAAGAACATCATGAAGAACGAGTGGGTACAAATAAACTTTGAGCCTTATCCTTTTTTTATTAAACCATGAACCAGGCCACATTACAACCTTTTAAAATTTCTAATTGAAGCATGAGTTAGTTCGAAAGCATATTGTTACAAAAAGGTATCCTGACTCCTGTAAGGCTTATTGTAAATCCTGAGTTGAATTCATATTTCTACAAAATTATTTGATTTGCCAAAAATACATTTTAAAAAATTTCAAGACAAACATAGAACTTTGCATTATTTGAATACCATTGTTTGCATATGGCCAATTGATCCAAAACAGAGAAATTTGAGCAAAAAATTCTCTTAAGAAACAGAATCACTTCAAATGGGAAGACACTTCCAATGATAAATCTATCATAATCAAGGGGGCATGACATGTTATTGTCCAACTCATTAGTGGCAGTCAAGTCAAGGTTCCAAGAAATCTCTCGTAAAGTCCTGAATAGCCAAGGGCAGGTCTCCATCGGAGTCACTTAGGGCATTGAACACGAATTCCAGTCAAGGGGCATGTACGACCAAACAAACATTTTCTAGAAGTGCTACAACATTTACTACTATGGACAATGACAAATCCATACAAAGGTACCTTTTCATAAGGTGATCCCTGGTGAAATCGCCAGAGCCACCTCTACAAGGCTATCCCTGACAGACGCAGAAGTGTCTTCAAATAAAAGTGGGGCATCCTCCAGCCGATGACATAGTCAAACCCACCAGCGAATAAAGGAGTTTTATCTTCTCCCAACAAACGCACACCTCACACCAGCTCCCAAACAGAGGGAGATTGCCAATAGTTTATCATTTTCTAGATACAGTACAGATACAATCTAAATACAGGTTCATTCTGATACTCATTCTAGATTCTCTTGCAGATACAGTACGGGTACGATCCATAAAAAGATCCATTTTGATATTTATTCCAATGCATCTTCTTAGATACAATCCAGACACAATATACATGCAGATTCATTCTGAACTTGTTCCAGATTTTCTTCCTGATACAGTTCAGATACGGATGTCATTCTGATATTCGTCCAATACCTCTTCAGATACAATCAAGGCTCAGATTCATTCTGAAAATCCCCAGCTGGGTTGGTCTAAATAAAAGGCCTTATGGATTTATTCCTAAAGGAAACACCTCTCCAGCAGGTCATCGGATTTTCTATTCAACATGGTTTATTTTCCAAACAAACTGCAAATTCCCCAGCTTGAGTTTGCTTCTCAGACTATTGCAAATCAACGGGAGAAATGCCTTAGCCCCCGAAAAAATCATTACAATCCTCAACGGATTCGTTACTATCCCTGAAAGTGACTGTGAAGCCTGGAAACTAACGAGATAACAGTCAACTTCAACAAGTGGTTGCGAAGCCTAGAATCTGACTAGATAGTAATTGACTTCATCTATTTCATCAGTTACCATGAAGCCTGGAAACCGACCAGATAACAGTCAACTTCAACAAGTGGTTGCAAAGCCTGGAATCTGACCAGATAGAAATTGACTTCATCTATTTCATCTGTTACTGTGAAGCCTTGAAACTGACCAGATAACAGTGAACTTCAACAAGTGGTTGCAAATCCTAGAATTCGACTAGATAGTAATTGACTTCATCTATTTCATTAATTACTGTGAAGCCTGGAAACCGACCAGATAACAGTCAACTTCAATAAGTGGTTGTGAAGCATGGAATTTGACCAAATAGTAATTGACTTCATCTATTTCATCAGTTACTATGAAGCCTGGAAACCGACCAGATAACAATTAATTTCATTTAAGTTACTAAAGCCTGGACCCGACTGGATAATAGTTTAACTTCTTCAATTTTCTGTAAAGCCTGGAATTCGACCAGATAAAAGTTAATTTCATTTAAGTTACTAAATCCTGGACCCGACCGGATAATAGTTTAACTTCTTCAGTTACTGCAAAGCTTGGACCCGACCAGAAAACAGTTTGAGTTGCTGAAACCTGGAGCCGACCAGAAAACAATAAGTCTCAATTTTAAGTTACTAAAGCCTAGACCCGACTAGATAATAGTTTAACTTCTTCAATTGTTGAAACCTGGACTCGACCAGATAATAGTTTGAGATGCTAAAACCTGGACCCGACCAGATAACAGTTCGAGTTGCTGAAACCTGGACCCGACCAGATACCAGGTAACCTCAAGATCAAATTGCTAAAGCTTGGAACCTGACCAGATAACAGTTAAGCCTCATTCTTCCAAGTAATTTTCTGCGAAGCCTAGAACCCGACCAGATAATAGTAAATTTCATATAAGTTACTGTGAAGCTTGGAATCCGTCTAGAAATAGTTACTTCAAGTTACTGCAAAGCCTGGAATCTGACCAGATAACAGTTAAACTTAATTCTTGCAAGTAATTTTCTGCGAAGCCTGGAACCCAACCAGATAATAGTTAATTTCATCTAAGTAACTGCGAAGCCTGGAATCCGACCAGATAATAGTTACTTCAAGTTATCGCAAAGCCTAGAATCCGACCAGATAACAGTTAAACTTAATTCTTCCAAGTAATTTTCTGCAAAGCCTGGAACCTGACCAGATAACAGTTAATTTCATCTTCCCTAATATGTTGCTGCGAAGCCTTGGATTCGACCAGATAACAATTAACTTCATTATCCCCAACAAGTTGTTGTGAGGCCTGGATCTGGCCAGATAACATCTAACTTCCTTTATCTCCAATCAAGAGATAACTCCCCAGTAGAGCAACAGACAACTACAACTCCTGAACTCTTTTCCTCAAATAGAAATCAACACTCTCCACAGAGTTTCCCTAAAGCGAAGTCAATGTTCCCCAGCGGAGTTTTCCTCAAACAACAAAACAGGAATACCTAGCGGAAGCATTCATAGTTTGAAGATACACATACTCTTCAACAGCAGTACGGGATTTAACCTCCCACAGCTCCCTAGCATTTGTTGAGGATTTATTTTCCAAGACAAAGATACACTTCAACAATATTTCACATTCATATATCATATTACATACATGACAAATGCATACGGCACAATCTCATTTATTTTGAGAACATTATTGTGACATGCATAAATCTGCATACAATTAACCTTCTTCCTTGCAGGAAATGTCAATCAACAAGACAAAGACCCGTTCTGGTTGGAATTCATTTCCACCAGTTAATGACAGGCAATCAGCAGACCTTTTCTGGTTAAGATTATGTCCCCAGTGAAGTCGCTAAACAACAGACCTTTTCTGTCACTCTAGATGGCATCTGTAAGCCCATCTCTGACAAACTCTTCATCCCTTATCCAAATGGCATCTTCAAGCCTATTCCCGATACAATCAACATATCATCGAGTGCAAATTTCTGGGCACTCTAGTGTTCAATCACCTTCCACCTTCAAGTCACGAATAACAGACCCACCACTCTAACTCTTCAGGTTTAAGAAGATTGAACATGGGCAGCTGTTGTACCCCAAAATTTGCCCTTTCTTCTTCTGAAGATATTTCTCACAAAGATCTTCAATGATTCAAGCTTGCACAAGTATTGACTAGGTCAAGCCATCTCCTCAACGCTGATGCCTCAAATTAGGGTTTGAGTTTGCATAAGGACTGTTGGACTTCTAATGTTACAAATTACTTTCATGGATCATTGTGAACCATCAATATTGTTCATATCAAGTTTCAAGGCTTGGATCACAAAATCGCTCAGTCAATTGATCAGGTGGTCTAAAATCAACTATATTGGTTAAAAAGTCAATTATGGTCGACTTACAGTCAAACTTCAAGATTTTGGACCAATATCAACATTTTGAGGTCTTATGAATCATTTGATCAAGATTGGATCAAAATTCTTCAAGAAAATTGTTCAAATCATCAAAAGGGCAAAATGGTCAAAATTAGGATTTTAACCGGGAATGACCAATCTTTGACTTCTGACCTAGTACATGACTTATTGGTTTGGAATATGATCTCAAGTATTTAAGTGCATCATTTTGACCTAGTCGCATATTTCAATTCACCTCCCGAGATCAGTGGATTGATAGATGAAATTTGGTCAACTGATGAAAAAGTCAACTGTATACTGAAAACTCAAACTTTGACTTTTGGTCAAATTTGAGTTTCAAAAATCAAATTTCATCAAGGCATTCAAAATATGAAATTTGATCATAAAAAATCAAGAAGGTCAAAAATCAAACTTGGCAAGACTTGGAAAAATTTTCTAAGTATTTTCTATACATGACTAATTTGATTACCTCATGACATTTTTTCACCACAATTCAAGATAATTCAAATTTTCAAATAAACAACAAAGCTGCATTTTTTAAAGTTAAAATTACAAATCCTAAACTTTGACTTGGTTGAATTTTTCCCTTTGACTCAAACCTTGCCACTATGCTGTCCACAAAACCAAACTTGTATCATGCTACAAACAATATTGTCCAATTTACTGTTGAATAAAGCCCAAAGTTTTCACAACCAGTCCAAGCATATCAATCTAAAGCATGTTGTTCCTACACAAAACAGTCTATGCAAAATCAGTCTTGTTATGCTACCTCTAAACACTGTCACAACCTGATCCCAAAATCTGCTATGTTGTCCAAGTATGCACTATATCAGTCCCCATATTTACACCAAGTTAGCATATAAGAGCTGCATATCAAAATCTATGAAACAACATACCCAAAAAGTTCAAAAACTTATTTGTTTCCCCCCTCCCCAAATCTCAGCCAACTTCGTCTATAAATAAACTATTTTCACAACACACAAGGAGAGGGTTATTTTTAGAGAGAGAATAGAGAGTTGTGAACAAAAATCTAACAGAACTTTTCTTATAACTTATGCTCATCTTTAGTTCTATCTTCATTCACAAAACAAAAAAACCCTCAAACCACAGTTCCACCTTGCAATGTTTCCCATAAACCAGCCATCCAAACCCTTCTAATCACATAGAGATTGTTCAAACACAAGAACAATTTCTGTAGTACCATTATCATCACCTTTCGAAAACAAACAAAAGACAATATTATATAACTTGGCTGGTTTTGAGTTGGTTCAGCAGTTTCCAATACAAAGGAAGGACAAGAGCAGCTCCCTGGAGGATCACTGAAGCCACCACAACATCTTGAAAGAAGTTCAGATTCAAAAAAAACTGCTGTCTCAAGGTGAGTCTTTTTAACTTCTAGCTTTTCATTTCAAAGATCATTAGTGATTCATTATTGAAGATAAATGTAGTAATCATTTCCTTTAGAAGCTAACCATTTACTCGCTGTTCATTTTTATCAATCATATGTTGTGAACTGACCTGTACACACAATAAAGCAATGTTTAAGGCAAAAAACTACAACATGAGTCAACACATCCTCACATGAGTCGACTCATTTTAGTGACAAAACAGGGTATGAGTCGACACAAGGCCTTATGAGTCGATACATACTGCTATCCAAACTCAAAACAGAAAGATAAAAGGTGCATGAGTCGACAAAAAACACGAATGTGTCGACGCAAATAAGAAATGAGTTAACACATCCCATTATGCATCGACTCATACTGAGTTGATTTGGGATTTTTCAGAAACAGGAAGTGGAATGAGTCGACACATCCCACTATGCATCGACTCATACTGAGTTGATTTGGATTTTTCAGAAACAAGAAATGGCATGCGTCGATGCATGCAGCTACGTATCAATACATAAAGTTTGTTTTACTTTCTTTGTACACTATTTTCCTTTTATATTTTTTTAGTGCTAATTATTTTATTTAATATTGTTGTAACAATTTAATTAGTCCTATGCTTCATCCCCATTTGTAAATTATACCCCCATCCCCCAAGTGATGTAATAGCTTAGGATTTTAATTTCCGCAATTTACCGCTTTAATATAATTGTTAATAATTAGGGTGTGTATGGTAAGATAAAATCAACCGTTAGAAAACCATAATCTCAAAGACAAAAATGCATGCAATCGAAACACAATTCACACACGTGCACCTTTAGGGTAATCTCGCTTGTTGCCTATGGATAAAATAGTCATGTCTCTCGAATATGGGATGTTTTAGCAAAAACTCTTGATAAAAAGATCGTAGCCCCTCGATGACCCTTCGATGTTGCCTGCGGTAAAACGATCTTAGTCCCTACGAAAATTTCTAAAGCATCTCATAAGTTTCCTTCTATGACTATACGGTGACCCACGACCGTCCCTTCATATCCAAAGATAAGACTTCTTATCAATCAATGGTAAGATAGCAACATCTAAAGGATGAGGAAAAGAAAAAAGACCTTTTGAGTAGGTAGGATGCACGTAGTTACTTGCTCACAAACTAAAACCATCTCCACACTCACACTTTCAAAACATTTTCAAAATAAACATCTCTTTGAACTATTTTCAAAACCAACACTTTGTATACATTCTTATAGAAAAGAGAATCATTACAAATTTCCAAAAAATGACTTCTACAACTTTCTTAGGGGACTACTTCCTCTTTAGGGACTCATCTAGACCCCCTTTTCCTTCCTTGGTGTACTTGGACAAATGTTCCTTATTGGCCAGTCCTTCAATTGCATCCTTTAGCTGGATCCATTTGTTGGTCTTATGATTGTGACTCTTATAGAGATGACAGTACTTGGATTGATCAATATTTTTAGACACTTTGACTAGATATAACTTATTGATCTTGACATCCTCAAACTCTGTGTTTGCTTACTCTTTTAGGATCCTCTCTTGAAAAGTGTTCAAGGGAGCGTATGAATCAATTATTAGACAAGACCTACACTCACTTTACTTTTTCAACCACCTAAAATCTTTGTCTGATGCTCGGTTAGATCTAACATTTTTCGATATACAGCTTCATCCATCAACCATCAACTTTTCTTTATAATTGATGTAAGATTGTGACCTACTTTACAATCATTAGGTTGTGGGCCTTCTTTCTCCCTAATTTCTACCAGAAAGCCCAATCTGATCTAAGACCTTTCTCAAAGATCCAACACTTTAGGCTCTCATTCGAGCCTTCCACGGCTACTTCCACCTTGGTAAATTGGTAAATGTACGCGCACAAGGTCTATTTCTTCCCTTGTGTGACCCCGTTGAGAATAGCCATGATGGTCAATTGTCTTTTCTTGATGGTGAAATGGGCGGTGAAAGCTCACATAGGTCAAGCCAATAGTATATGCCTTCTTCCAGGAGGGACTTCTACCATGCTTGAGTGGAAACCAATTAAGGTTAGTGCAAAAAGCTTACACTTCATGCCTTAGCTGGTGTGGTAGTATTCTAGTCGTTCATCCACATGCTCAACATGTTTGTCCAAATCTCCATTTCCTTTGTAACTCTAGATCTTTGTAGGCTTCTCCAAAGACTTTAGGAATTTTCCATCCAATATGAAAAAAGACAGCGGGTTCATCTTCTGTGGCTGAGTGGGCGATTCTTCTTTCTTCCTTTCTCTCATCCTCGACCACCAGACTTCGGGAGGAGTGTGGTTTCGCTTTCCTCCTTTAGGGTATGGGGAAAAAGTATGACGTCTGTTTTGTTGATTTCTTGGATATTTTTGTAATTATTTTAGATCCTTTATTAGCTTAGAAGTTTTATGTAAGGCCGCCCCAGTATGATGTTGTTCTTTGTAATGACATTTTTAGGCTCTCTTCAATATGAGTTAATATGCCTATAAACGCCTGTGAATTTTGTTGTTGAACCATCTGGTACATGCTATTCAATAACTCATTAGCTCCTGTTGGAAAATAATATACTGCAAGATATGGAGTGGAGAAATGCTTCATGTCCGGTAACTGCATGCGGTAACATAGGTTTGAAAAAAGGTTTTCCTATATGGAAATGTAAAGCGGATTTGACAAAAAAATGAAGTAGAGAAACTCCTAGATCCGCTCTAGGATGGAAAAGATCTTTGTTAAGACTTGATGGGTGGTCCCTCGCGGAGGAGGAGGATGCAGATGATTCATAGACCTCTTTGGATGTCGAAACTACTTGTCGTTGAATGGAGGAACGAGGGGCTTTGGAAGTTGCTATTGTATGGTGCGCCAAATGGCAAGAGTTTGGTTTTGAACTTGGGGTAATTTGTCTAGAGACAGAGATCTGCACTTTGATTGAAGGAGATATGGATCTGATTTGGTTCAATCAAGAAGCAATGAATCATGGAAATCAGAGGAATCAAAAGTCGATTCCAACAGACGTAACCAATGTTATGCTATAGAACTGTATGAAGATGAAGAAATTGAATTCATGGTGAGATAAGGTATTTCAAGGCTCCCGATGCGGTGGAATATGGGTTGACCTACAAGGTTAGCACTCCAATTCTCAATCCAGTAAGAGAGTGAAGATGGAATTTTAATGGGAATGAATGATACCCGAAAAATGACATATCTTCTCATTTAAATAGGATAGACGGTTGGAAAATGCATATGCATGAGGTATGGATAATCTTTCGATTAACTCCGGGAGATTAGCGTGTCAATTTCGTGAGGGTTATTCTATAACATAGAGGGAAAATTGGTAACGTACCCTTCTTATGACAACCCTTTATTTTGCTACCGGGCTTTGCTTATTGAGCCTCGTGGTCGGCCCATAATAGAGTTATTAACATTATGTATGATCGAATCAAAGAATACTCTTCATTTTAAAGAATTTGAGAAAGCGAATATCATGATCATTTTTTAGATGAATTTTGATGGCAGACAAGAGATTGCAAGAACAATTTAACTCACATGTGGACAAAGGAGTTAGACGAAATTTTTCCAATTCTTGTTATAATTTTTTGAGACAAGTATAGTAAAAAGAGATATTAGATTTCTCCTTGAACATTTGAAATACAAAAAATGTCATCCACATCATGCTTTTAGAAATCTCATGTCCAGGAACAAAATTAATCCACTATAATACATTGTTTTAGACCTATACCAAGCAAACAATTTTGATTATCAATTTGGAGACAAATTATGGTTCCATTGATGAACCTTAATTTGTTTTTAGATTGAAGAGCAACTTTCATTGAACACGACTAAGATTGATATCTTTTTTCTTGACATAAGAAGATATTGACACAAGTACATGGTTTTCATTAGGGAGCATGAAGAAAGGACCTGACGTATCATGTTTGTAGTTCTGAATGGTGGTTCTTCTATTAATGGACAAATTTTCTTGATTTTGTCTTGGTGTGGGGGTAAAATAAGGATAAGTGATAATAATCATGATTTAAAAGGAAGAAGATATAGAGTGAAACACCTCACCTTATAAGCCA
Organism: Vicia faba; assembly: GCA_948472305.1. Classification (NCBI taxonomy): domain Eukaryota; kingdom Viridiplantae; phylum Streptophyta; class Magnoliopsida; order Fabales; family Fabaceae; genus Vicia; species Vicia faba. The sequence continues at coordinate 1,181,637,171 of OX451739.1, read as the reverse complement.
GTTTTGAAAGGATGAGTTAGACCAAACACTAATTCTATTATGGTATCATGAGACTATCGACTCAGGTCAACCACGATTTATAAGCGCACCAAACCCAATCATGTTGGGAGAAAGGGATGTATTAGAAAAACCAAGTCCCATATATTGATAATTCAGGTTATTCACCATTTATATCCATACACCCAACCCAATAGTGCTAGGCGTGAGAAGGTGTATTGGGAAAAACTCAAGTCCCACATTGGTTAAATATAGAGTACACAAAGGGTTTATATAGAGTAAAACCCCTTATCTTACAAGCCGGTTTTGTAAGGATAAGTTTGATCAAACTCTAAGTCTATCAGAAGAAAGATTAGAGAAAAAAGGTAACAACTGATACCATGAACTATTTGTTAAAGAGGAAATACATGGGTCAAAGAGTTTAAACAAATGGTAGTAATTTAAAATTGATTGGATGTCTATGTAATGCTAATACTCTTCTTCAAATAGAAATAAGTTGTATCCATGATATATATATATATATATATATATATATATATATATATATAAGTGCATACTAGCATCAAAGTCCACATCTTACTCAACGTTACGAATAAATAAAATTTTGTTTCAAGAGACATCATGTTTTTTGAAACAATTTTACATCTGACCCATTCACATTTATTGACTTTATTTTTAGGAAGTGTCTCTTACCACCCTTATGTATGCTTCCTCACCACTGTAAAAAGTCATAACTTTCCCTAGCCCCTGGAGATGTATCTCGGAATGCATCTTTTTAAGACATTCCTTTAGAGCAACTTGATGAGGTGCCATATTATATAAAAATTTAATCCAGAGATGCATCTATATATGCGTAAAAGGTAAGTCCAAAGATGCATCTCTGTAACCACCATTTATTCAATAATTAGTGGATGCTTTAGTGGGTGGTCCCTAGATGCATCTCTAAACTCTTTTGTTTCATATCTGTGATACAGTGGGAGAACTGACGTGGGTGTTTTGCGTTTGATCGCAAATGTTGCGGTTAGCAAGAGTCGCCACCGACTTTTCTTTTATCCAAAAGGAAAGGTGAAAAAGTACAGGAAAGACCTTTGAGATTATTTCTTGAGTTCGGGGGGTAGATTATGAAAAGGGAAGGTATTAGCACCCTTTTCATCCATGGTTTTCCATGGGCTGTTAGTTACTTGCTAGATCACTTGCTTTTGTTTGAAATTATGCTTTGTGTTGTTTTTGAAAGTATTTTGTAAAAATGCCATTGTTTAGGCAATCTTTGTAATGATTCTCGTTCGTAAGAGTGTATACAAAGATGTTTGATCTTTTAAATATGTTTTCAAGTTTGTAATATTTTTTGAAAGTGTAGTTGTTTGTTTTGAAAATAGCAAGGATGTTTTGAAATTTAGCAAGTAATTAGGAGCATTCTTCCTACTCAAAAGTCTTTCATGTTCATTTTCCTTTTCCTTTGACATTATCTTACCATTGATTTGGTAAGTAACCCTATCTTTGGATGTAAACGGGACAGGCGTGGGTCATCGTATAACCATGATTAGCAATGTTTCAAGGTATCTTAGCATTCTCTTTTAGGGACTAAGATCATTTGAAAGGAAACTTAGATAAAGTCGTCGAGGGACTATGATCTTATATTTTGCTTGATTTTGCTAAGATACCTCAAATGCGTAATATGGCCATTTTGTAAAGGCAACCAAGTAGATTTACCTTAGGGGTGCTTGTGTGTAAGTGTATTATTTTCATGTTTGATTTTGTCTTTGATTAGGGTTTTTCTAAGCATTGGTTTTAGTCTTTCCATACAAACCCTAATTACTAGCATTTGTATATAAAGCGATAAATTGCAGAATTTAAAGTTACTACGCTATTACAATACTTGTGGGAGAGGGGTGTACAAATTATAAATGGGGCTTGCAAGAAAATAAACTTAATTAATCTATTACAACCATATTGAATTTGTACAAGAATTGAAATAAATAATGTACATAATGAATAAATATACAAGAATGCAAATATGAAGAAAATGGATACTTTTGTTTGGATTTTTTAGGAAAAGGGAATTTGTTTTAACCTAATTAATTAAAAAAGAAAATAATTAATTAAAACAATAAAAGTAAACCTAAATTTATTAGGAAAAGGAATTAAGTAAAACCATAATCTATTAATTGATTAAAAGAAAATAAGATTGTAAGAAAAGTATTTTTTGTATTTTTGTCTTTTAAAATAATTTATATTATTATAAAATATTTTTGGCCTTTTTTATATTAAAATAATATATTTTAATTGGTGTAAAAGAAATAAATAAAAACCTAGTTTTTAAATTAAATTTACAAAATAATTAGTGAAATAAATGAAGTATGATAAAAATAAAATGATTTTTGTGTGAGAAAAAATAAATAAACTATGTCCAAATATAAATCTACGATTTTTATATTTTTTATGATTTTTTAGTATTAGAAAAATAATTAAGAAAATAAATAAAATAAAAATAAGAAAAGAAAATAAAAACTGGGCCAGGGGTGTTGATAGCCTGCAAGGGGGTTAGAGGTGAGAAAAAAAACAAAAGGGCCAAAGGAGGTCTAGCGCTGCCAAAAAAGGAAGTCAGAATGCAAAACAATGTAAAAAAATCAAAAGGGTACCACTGGGACTCGAACCCAGGTCCCTCTGGTTACAGGCGTGCGCTTCTACCACTAGAGTGGCTATACATCCGCTTATATAAATCAAAGCATAAATATATATGGCAAACACGTACCTGAGGCCAACTTCATCTTCAACCTCACGCCCAGCCAGAACCTCTATAACTTGTTCAAATCTCAACAAAAATGAAAACTGTAAACATGAAACTTGTAGCAAATTTCCTTACGGTTTTAGAAATGTAAAGCATTAAAACTATAGATCAAAGACAAACATGAATTTCATTGGCCCTAATCTGAACCCTAAATATCTCAGAAACTTCAATCTTTAAATTCTCTAAGCTCAAGCAAAATTAATGGAAACTATGGACATGGTTAGCTTTAGGGCAATGATATCTACATGTTTCATTCACAAATAAATCATTGATGATGCCTGTATGAAAAGTTCCAAAGTTAGAAAACTTACCTTGCAAGAGGGTATCAGGTTTGGAGTTTGAGAAGCTTTCAGTGAGTTCCAATGATTGGGTTGGCTTCCCCAAGTTCCCAAGAAGCTAAAGGGATGCTTAGCTTGAGCTGAAAGTGCCTGAGGAGTTCTGGAGAAGTCCAAGTGTAAAGCTCTGCTTTTGAAAATGGTGGATGATGATGGAGGTGTTACAGTGGTGCTGCAGGTGTTTGGATTATCTGTGTATGTTGTTTAGAAGCTTTTGAAAGAAAAAGGCCAAGAAACGCACGAGTAGATTTGAAGATTGGCTTCAAAACTCAGAAATGACAAGTTTTGAAGTGTTTTTGGTGATTCCATGTTCTAGGTGTTTTCAGGGCTTAAGCATGCGTGTCTTTTGTGGAAAATGGTTTGTGTATGTATAGGCAAAGAGGTTTGAGTGCATTGGAAAGTCAGAAGTACAAGTTACAAGCTATTTGCTATGTTACTTGATTTTCAAGAAAAGTGGGAAACCAAGTTTCAATATGAAGTACAAGCATGGGCTGGGTGATTGTAAGTGTCTAAACCATTTCTCTTGTGTTATGAGACATGTATGATCAGAAGAGAACAAGTGTAAGGCTCAAGAACAACTTTTGTACAAAAAGTCACTTTATCAAATGGCAATGTGCACTTTCTTCCGAAAATGGATATAAAGCACGACCTTGCATTGAATGCTTGAAATGAGACCTCTAACAGCTGTGAAAACAATTAATTCTGCAGTGTCTAACAAGTTTGAGGCCTTCAAAGTAGAGTTTATACAACATAACTTTGAATTTGAGTTTTGTTCATCACAAAATGCCTTGTAATTCAAGTGATAAAGCCCTAACTTCATCTCTTCGATTATCCCTACTTAAGAATGATCTCAAGGAGTTCTTGGACATTTTGGAAAGATTGTAATATTCTCTACCACCCATCTTTGAATTACTCTTGAAGATTCCCATTGGAACTATATGAAAAAGTGCCATGAAGTTGGGTCAAAATCCTGACCAAATTAGGGCAAAAATTTCACTAAGTGTTTTGTTTCATGACCATGTATTCTTAAAATTATAACTTGAGATCCAAGCACTTTTGGAAGGAGTTGTGTAAATAAAAGTTGTAGATTTCATGGAGATCTATAACTTTCATGCTGGAAGTTTCTCTTGAATCATCTTGCATCATGGTGAAAAGTTTGCTCAAAATTGTGAAAAAATAAGAAATTTCCAACACTTAGAAAAATTTATAAGTTTAGAAATTTTCACTTTTCAAAATGAAATTTTGAATTTTGGATTTCTTGATGAATAAGTTTCATATTTTTACATACTTTGATGAATTTTGATCTTTGGCATTTGATTTTGACCAAAAATTCAAAGTTTGACTTTTCAGTATACAATTGACTTTTGATCAGTTGACTAAAAATTCATCTGTCAATCCATTAGACTTGAGCAATGTTTTGAGCCATGTTGTGATACGATGGCCAGAACCGACTGTTTAATACTGGTTTGCGTTTTGTATTCTCAAATTTCGCGGTAAGCAAGAGTCGCCAACGACTTTTATTTTATCCAACAAGGAAAGGAAAAAAGCACAGAAAAATTCCTTTTTCGAGATATTTCTGAGTACGGGGGGTAGATTATAGAAAGGGAAGGTATTAGCACCCTTTATATCTGTAGTTATCTACGGGCTCTTAGGTACTTGCTCATCATTTTTAAAATTGTTTTTTTTGTGTTTGTGTGATTTGAAAAGCTTTTGTTTTGACTTCGATTTAACTCTTGCTTCTGTCTTCAAGAGTGTAATGAAGTGTTTTTGAAAACTTTGTTTGTAAAAGAGTGTAAGTGTGAAAAAGTTTGTTTGGATTGAGCAAGTACTTAAGAACTAATCTACCTACTCGAAAAAAGAATCGTTCTATGTTCGTTTCCTTTAGACAGCGCTATCCTACTATTAGTGAGTAGGTAGCACTGTCGTTGGAGTTTTGAGGGTCAATTCGAAATGGACGTACGGTCACTAAAGCAATGTTAGGACGTCTTAGTAATAACCCTAATGTCTTAGATCAATTATTAGAGGAAACAATTCCGAGGCAACTTTTCCGAATCAGGACTTTGATCTTTGTTTAGACAAAAGGACAACCACTAAAGCATCTTATACTCAATGGCCGTTTACCGAAGGCAACCAAGTGGGAGTGTACCCTAGGAGTGCGCATGTGCGAGTGATTCAATTTCAGATTATTATCTTTGCACATTTTAGGGTTATCTAACCGTTTCAAAAATTTACATACATTCTTGTCATGCATCCTAATATCATACATCTAACAGTTTAATATTTTGCGGAATTTAAAGTGCGGAAATTAAACTACGCTATTACAAGGCTTCGAGTATTTACATAGCCAAAAACAACCCTTAAATAATAAAGCGATAAATGAAAATAAACGTCCTAATTAACTATTACAACTTGTGAACAATTACAATAATAGGATAAAAAATAATAAAATAAAGCGCGCGTGATACAATTAGAACGATAAGAAAAAATTAGGGTTTTGACCCTTTTTTAACCTAATTAAAAGAAAAAGATGTTTTTGTTGTTTTTAATATTTTTAAGAAAAGAATTAAGTTCTCTAAATAAAATACAAAAATTAATTAGTTAATTAAATTAATTAATGAAAATAATTACATGGCCTATTTTTTATGTTTTTGGTTAATTTAAGAAAAAGAAAAATATAATTAAGTTATAACCCTAATTGTTCTAATTATTTTTAATTATTTACAAAAGGAATTAAAGTTATCTAATATTAACAACCTAATTAAATTAATCTAATTTTTTGATAAAAAATAAAATCTAAACCTAATTTGTGAAAAGTATTATGTTTGTGATTTTTTTGATAAAAAGGAATTATTTAATTTGTTAGTAAAATAAATAAATCAAATTAAATGAAACAAATATAATAAAAAATGAATAGAGGAAGAGATTTGGGCCTGAGTTTAGCAGTTTGGGAGGGTGCAAAAATCAGATTTCTGGCCCAAGACCAAAAGTTCCCCATTTGACTCTTTGCATCCAATGCATTGCTTTGACTAGGCCCCATGGTAGTCTCTCACATGCTAGCCTTTGGATTTGGATCTCAGGACATTTGGCTGATGGGATGGTGAGGTCATATGGTGGACCTTTGGCTCATGTACGCGTGAGATCACCTGAAAGAAATCAAGAAAAATGCAAATGTTGGAGGCAGGGGTCGAACCCCTGACCTCAAGCTTCCCAATGCCTTAACGCTTTCCTGGCTACCACTGGGCCAATTGTTCTATTTGTTATAATAATACAAAATAATAATCAAATATTAAAAGGCCCTATGTATCAAATCAGCGCGCATTTTTTCAAACAGGCCAATGATTGCTCGCCAGCTGGTCTTCTTCCTCCTTGAATCTGTTGGTAAAAGTTCCAAACTTTTACCTACGGACGTTTGTCTGTAGCTACAAGTCCTGCAAATCTCAAAACTCAACACAAGCGTGATAAATAAAAACGAAGGCCATGGACAACTTCGTCTTGACCTACTAAGTTCATTAGTGGCCCTTTCATGGCCCAATTTTTCCTATAAACAAAACTCCTAAATCGAACCATAAAACCCTAGCTATGGTGAAATCCAATACAAGCCATGAAAATGCAATCAAATGTTACAGGAAGCTTGCAAACATGATGGTGATCAATAATATATCATTAATTCATGCTATCAATGTCTAAATCATGTAAACCGAATTCAAGAATACATGGATGTCGTGATGGACTTACAACGTGATATAGGGCCTGGAAATGCTTGCTTTTGATTGCTTTTGCTTGCTGAGGATCCCAGGAATCGATTGAGATGGTCCAATGGTATTGAATTGGCCTCTAAGAATGAATTCGATTCACCACTTTTTCTTGTTTTTTCAAGTTTTGTTTCTGGTTCATACACCTCTCTCTCTAGCCTCTTTTGGTCTACACACACTCCTTATGTATTGAGGAGTGAATTAGGGTTGAAAACCTGGCCTTAATCTTCCTCCATCAATGCCCTTGATCTTGATTTGATTCACCTTAAAAATATTTCCAAAAATGGCCTAATTCAATCTTTTTGTGCACCTCATGCTTTTACACGAATTTGATTTGATGCTAGTTGGATATTAAGACCTGAATCATGTAAAAATTCTTTGAATTTCAATGTTTTGGATTTTATATGATTTGTTTTGATTAAAAATGATTTAATTCAAATAAAAATCAAAACAAATAATAAAAATAAGATATTGACAAGTGGAAAATGCTAGAGCTCGTGGACCATGTTATCAACTTAAAACAGGTGAAAAAGATTGGGCCCATTTGGTAAAAATTGACGTTTTAGGCATAGTTGACTTTTGACAATTTTGCAAAAAGGGTCAACTTCACCAATGCATAACTTCCTCAATTTTGACTCTTTGAAGGTGTTCTTGGAATTTTTATAAAGCATGAGATGTCCTCTAAGCAACCCTTTTGGTCCCATATAAATTTGATGTTCCATGTTCATGTATGAAGCTTTGACAAAAAAGGTCTTTTTGTTGACTTTTCAAAATGACCTATAATGTCCAAATTCATAACTTCTTGTGAGTGCATATTTTGAACTTGGGAGATGAATATGGATTTTATAGAATGGCATCCTCTTCAAAATGAGCTTTGGATGGGTCATTTTTCATAAAGTATGAGAAAGTTATTCTTGGTCAAAGTTGAGTTGACTTTTCCTATAAAACCCTAATTTAGCAACTTTTGGTCCTTGATGAATTGTGAGCAATCCTTGATGAATCATGATAAACCCTTGATCAAATGATGAAATATACTTTAAAATGAGGATGTCTACCAAAAATCTTGAAGTTTGACTGTATGTAGGCCACAATTGACTTTTGCCCTAGCATAGTCGATTTTTAGGCCTTTGAGCAATTGACTGAGCAAACTTTCTCTGTAGGGCTTGAAACTTGACATGGATGATCTTGAGAATATATTGGGACATTGGTGAGAATTTTGGATCCCTTGGAATCAAGTATCTTGATGCAATGTGAAACCCTAATTTGGGGTAGACTGCCTTAGGAGAGAGCTTGTCTAGTCAACCCTTGGACTTCTTTGAGCAACTTGAGGATCTTTATTGAAATGTTTTGAGAAATATGAGAGGGAAAATTTTGGGGTACAACAGCTTCCCCTGTTCAATCTTCTTAAACCTGAGGATGTAGATTGGCTTTCGTGCCTTTCGTGATCCGAAGGTGGAAGAGGATTGAACACTAGAGTGCCCAGAAATTTGCACTCGCATGATGTGGTGTCCGTCTTGTGATGTCGGGAATGGGCTTATAGATGCCATTTGGAGTTTGCTGACGGGGGATGGGCTTACAGATTCCACCCGAAGGAGCATCGATCGCATAAGAGATTCCTTAGCGAGAGCTTGTATACCTGTTGTTGAGGAAGATTCCGCTGGGGAATGCTAATCTCTATCTTGAGAGAAATAGAATTCTAGGAGCTTCAATCGTCCGTTATTCTACTGGGAAATCGTCTCTGTTGAAATTTAGGAACTTCGGTCGTCCGTTATTCTACTGAGGAATCATCTCTGTTGAATTTTAGGAACTTCGGTCGTCCGTTATTCACTGAGGAACCATCTCTGTTGAAGTTTAGGAACTTCGGTCGTCCGTTATTCTACCGAGGAATCATCTCTGTTGAATTGTAGGAACTTCGATCGTCCGTTATTCACTGAGGAACCATATCTGTTGAAATTTAGGAACTTTGGTCGTCCATTATTCTACTGAGGAATCATCTCTGTTAAAATTTAGGAACTTCGGTCGTCCGTTATTCACTGAGGAACCATCTCTGTTGAAATTTAGGAACTTCGGTCGTACGTTATTCTACCGAGGAATCATCTCTGTTGAAATTTAGGAACTTCGGTCGTCCGTTATTCTACTGAGGAATCATCTCTATTGAAATTTAGGAACTTCGGTCGTCCGTTATTCACTAAGGAATCATCTCTGTTGAAATTTAGGAACTTCGGTCGTCCGTTATTCTACTGAGGAATCATCTCTGTTGAAATTTAGGAACTTTGGTCGTCTGTTATTCTACCGAGGAATCATCTTTGTTGAAATTTAGGAACTTCGGTCGTCCGTTATTCTACTGAAGAACCATCTCTGCTGAAATTTAGGAACTTCGGTCGTCCGTTATTCTACCGAGGAATCGTCTCTGCTGAAATTTAGGAACTTCGATCGTCTGTTATTCACTGAGGAATCACCTCTGTTGAAATTTAGGAACTTCGATCGTCCGTTATTCTACTGAGGAATCATCTCTATTAAAGAGGAAAGTTGAATGAAATACTATCTGGTCGTGGTCCAAGCTTCATAGTGATAAGAACGACTGCTATCTGGTCGTAATCCAGGCTTTACAGTGACTTACTAGGGAGATGAGATTAAACTTGCTATCCGGTCGTAATCCAGGCTTCACAATAAGTTGCTGAGCTGTTATCCGGTCATAATCCGGGCTTTACGGCTTGAAGATAAACCATTATCTGGTCAAATCCAGGCTTCACGGTGTTCGATACTGCTATCCGGTCGTAATCCGGGCTTCACAGTATGCTATAGAAATCAAGGTACTATCCGGTCGTACCCGGGCTTCATAGCTTGAACTTTTGTGAGAATATGATTGTATCTTTCCTGAAAGCTAAAGGTTAGTTGTATGTAATGCATGACATGTATCAAGCAATGATGTTCTCAAAATAAATGAGATCGTTTTGTGTGATGCGTATGCATATGTCATGATGTATGAACATGTAATGTTTTTATGACATTTTCTGGCTGGGGAAAATAAATCCCGGATTGCTGCTGGAGAAAATAGTTGAATTCTTTGTTTCCGCTAGAGATAGTGGATGCAAATGACTGTCAGAATAAACCTGCAAATGTCTCTGTGGGGAGGACAAACTCTGCTAGAGGACCTGTTGATTTGGAGAAATAAACTCAGTTGGGGATGAATTATCATTGTTGGCGATAATGAAACCTGATGGGGATTGAGTTTCTATTTGTGAAAGGAATGAACTCCGCTGGGGATGATTTCCCAGTTGCGACTTCACTGGGGATAATCTTTTAGACTCTACTGGGACAGTCCTCTAGACTCTATTGGGGATAATTCTCTAAACTCCACTGGGGATAATTTTCCGAACTCCACTGGGGATAATTTTCCACACTCCACTAGGGGTAATTTTTTAGACTCTACTGGGACAGTCCTCCAGACTCTATTGGGGATAATTCTCCAAACTCCACTAGGGATAATTTTCCGAACTCCACTGGGGGTAATTTTCCACACTCCACTGGGGATAATTTTCCTGTGCTGATGATGGATAAACTCTGCCTGGGGAGAATCTTGCCGACTCATTCGCAGTTGTGAGCCTCAGCTGGAGAGAATTAACACCATTGTCTTTCTCCTACTCTGCGGGGAGTGAATGTACCTTCAATCGTTTTCTCCAACTAGGTCTATCCCTATACCTGGTGGATAGAGCAACTGTATGGTTCAGACATTTCTTATTTGCCCCTGTTTCTGATATTACGAGTAATCGTCTTTTGTTTCGCATGTAAATATTAATGAGCAGCAATTATTGTCAAACGCATATATCAAAAATTAAACATTGGACGTTCTTGCAAAACAAAACAGAAAAAGAAAACAATTTTAAATTTCTTTGTGAAAATGAATTGTATTGATTTTGAAGTCGGCCTGTGAAAATGAATTGTATTGTGAAAATAGGAGTTTTTGTAAATAGCCGCCGAATAATAGAATTTATACAGTTTGTGAAAAACAAAGAAAAACAGCTATATGAACAATCCTACTGGGTTCCAACTCTGTTATTGTCTTTATATCCTCGAGCATCTCATCACTTTGCTACTTGGTTGAAGGTAGATCAGATTGATCAGTGCTGTCCGAGCTTGATAGTTGATACCGGAGTCTGGTTGGAAGATGATCCAATGAGACATAGTGTTACGCTTTAATCCCTAATTTTTTCCTGGACAGCCCTTTCGGGTTTTCAGTCCACCGGGATACCCTTTTTTACCCAAGCCGCCTTTTCAGGTTTTCGACTTCCGGGTGTACAGTTTTTTTCATTTTCATCCCTTATTTTTTCCCGAACCCTTTTGGTTTGCCGGGAAGCCCTTATTTTTGCCTAGGCCAGTCGATCTAGCGGGTCTTTGATTATGCATAGTATTTTTTCACTATGTCTGCATTGACGGGGTGAGGAAGGTCATCACCATCCATGGTGGTTAGGATCATAGCTCCTCCTGAGAAAATGTTCTTAACCACAAATGGCCCTTCATACGTAGGGGTTCATTTGCCCCTAGGATCACCTTGCGGTAGTATGATGCGTTTGATCACCAGATCCCCAACTTGATACTCTTGTCGTCTAACTTTCTTGTTAAATGCCTTGATCATCCGCTTTTGATATGTCTGACCATGACAAATAGCAGTAAGTCTTTTTTCGTCGATTAAGTTTAGCTGATCAAGCCGGGTCTGGATCCAGTCGTCCTCGCTCAAACCTGCATCCTTCATAATCCGAAGAGAGGGTATCTGGACTTCAATGGGTAAAACTGCTTCCATACCATACACCAAGGAGTAGGGTGTTTCCCCTGTTGACGTCCATGCTGAGGTTCGGTATCCATAAAGAGCAAACGGTAACATCTCGTGCCAATCTTTGTATGTCACTGTCATCTTCTGTACAATCTTCTTGATGTTCTTATTAGCCGCCTCAACAACCCCATTCATCTTCGGCCGGTAAGGAGAAGAGTTGTGATGCTGTATCTTATACTACTTGCAGAGCTCAGTGATCATTGTATTATTGAGATTTGTACCGTTGTCCGTAATGATCCTCTCCGATACACCATATCAACAGATCAAATTGTGTCGAATAAACCGTGCCACGATGTTCTTGGTCACTGTAGCAAAGGAAACTGCTTCAACCCATTTTGTAAAGTAATCAATCGCTACCAGGATGAAACGATGCCCGTTAGACACGGTAGGTATGATCTCACCAATCATATCGATTCCCCACATTGCAAAGGACCAAGGAGCTGTCAAGACGTTCAGAGGAACTGGAGGTATGTGCACCTTATCAGCATAGACTTGGCACTTATGACAGGTCCGAGAATGCTGATAACAGTCGGCTTCCATGGTAGACCAATAGTATCCTGCTCGTAGGATCTTCTTCACCATGGTGTGTCCACTGGAATGAGTTCCAAAAGTACCTTCATGTAACTCTGCCATAATCCTTTCTGCCTCCTTCTTATCCACACATCGCAGCAAGGTCGAGTCATGGTTACGCTTGTAAAGAATGCCATTACTGATGAAGAACTTCGCCGCGAACCTCGTCAAAAACTTCTTATCATTAACAGATGCACCCTCGGGATACTCTTGAGCCTCAAGGTACCTCTTTACCTCATGAAACCAGGGTTTATCTGCTACCTCTTCAGTCTCAATATCACAGCAATGTGAGGGTTCGTCCAACCTCTCAATGGTAATCTGGGGAGCTTCATTGTCCCATCTGACCTTGAACATAGAAGACATCATAGCTAGCGCGTCCGCTAACTGATTCACCTCTCTGGGGAAGTGTTCAAATGTTATCTCCTTGAAATGTGGAAGCAACATCAATACATACTCTTTGTAAGGAATAAGATTTAGGTGCTTCGTATCCCACTCGCCTTTGATCTGACTGATCACGAGAGCGGAATCTCCAAATACACTTAAGAACTTAATCCTTAGGTCAATAGCTTCTCGAAGGCCCATGATGCATGCTTCATACTCCACCATGTTGTTGGTGCAGTTTAAACATAATCGGGCGGTGAATGGAGTATGACAGCCTTCAGGAGATATGATCACGGTGCCAACGCCATTACCCAAAGCGTTTGAAGCTCCATCAAAATACATAGACCATTGGGATCCCTCCTCAGGTCCTTCATCCGGTCCAGGTGTTTCGCAGTCAGTCACAAACATGATGTTCTTATCCAGAAACTCGAAATTCATAGACTGGTAATCATCCACTGCCTGATGCGCCAGATGATCTGCCAACACACTTCCCTTAATTGCCTTTTGGGTTGTATACTGGATATCATACTCAGTCAAGATCATCTTCCATCTTGCTATTCTTCCGGACAAGGCAGGCTTTTCGAAGATATACTTGATTGGATCCATTTTTGATATCAATAGAGTAGTGTGAGTCAGTATATACTGTCTCAGTTGGCGAGCAGCCCATGCCAAAGTGCAACAAGTTTTCTCAAGCAGTGAGTATCGGGTCTCACAGTCGGTAAACGTTTTGCTAAGGTAGTAAATAGCATGCTCTTTTTGGCCAGACTCGTCATGCTGCCCCAGCACACACCCCATCGAATTGTCGAGTACTGTCAAGTATAAGATCAAAGGTCTTCCTTCAACTGGAGACATCAGAATAGGTGGCTCTTGGAGATATTCTTTGATCCTTTCGAAAGCGGCTTGACATTCATCGTTCCATCTTACCACTTGATCTTTCTTCAACAGCTTGAAGATTGGCTCACAAGTAGCAGTCAAATGTGAGATGAATCAGGTAATATAGTTCAGACGTCCCAAAAAGCCTCTGACTTCTTTTTCTGTTCGGGGAGCTGGCATTTCCTGTATAGCCTTCACCTTTTCCGGATCCACTTGAATACCTTTGTCACTAACGACGAAGCCCAACAGCTTACCAGACCTTACTCTAAAGGTGCACTTGTTCGGGTTTAACCTCAGCTTGTACATCTTTAACCTGTCAAATAGCTTCTGGAGGTGGTCAAGATATTCCTCTTCAGTCTGGGATCTTGCAATCATGTCATCAACGTATACCTCAATCTCATGATGAATCATGTCGTGGAACAAAGCGACCATGGCACGCTGATACGTTGCCCCGACATTCTTTAATCCAAACGGCATGACTTTGTAGCAAAAGGTACCCCACTGGGTAACGAACGTTGTCTTTTCCATATCCTTGGGAGCCATCTTAATCTGATTGTAACCGGAGAAACCATCCATAAAGGAAAAGATCTTATGTTGTATGGTGTTGTCGACTAAAACATCGATGTGAGACAGAGGGAAATCATCCTTGGGGCTTGCCCTGTTCAGATCCCTATAGTCAACACACATCCGAACTTTACCATCTTTCTTTAGCACCGGCACCATGTTGGCAACCCACTGCGGGTAAGAAGTAACTGCTAGAAAACCGCCATCAAACTGTTTCATAACTTCAGCTTTGATTTTCTCAGACATCTCGGGATGCATTTAGCGAACTTTCTGTTTCACTGGAGGACAGTCTTCTTTAGTTGGCAAGCGGTGAACCACAATATCGGTATCCAACCCAGGCATATCTTCATAAGACCAAGCAAAGATCTCAACATAGTCACGCAACATTTATATCAACCGTTGCTTAACACCAGACTCCAGATTTGCACCGATCTTAACCTCTTTCTTGTCTTCCTCTGTACCCAGATTTACTAATTCTACTGGCTCTTCATGGGGCTGTATGGCCCTCTCTTCCTGAAGTAACAGTCTAGCAAGTTCACCAAGCACTTCACAATCATCCTCACCTTCGTCCTCAACTTGGTTGATCGGACTTTCGAAGTCATAACTGGCAGTAGCAGAGTCGTTATCAGTGGGATCCAGAGTGGATGCGGACCTGTATTATGATATGTGAGTATGTGTAAGACTATAGCTGTTTTAATAAAGTGCAAGATAGAAAATAAAAACAAGGAGCGCAAAATTCATAATGCAAGAAAACGTCCAATGCTTTATTGATGATATATGGAAATGACAAATGTTAAGCCCTCACAAACAAAGCCACGGTGCCTCAGGTAAGACACCGAGCCGTAAAGGTTTCAAATTGTCTGTTACAGAACTCAAAACAAAAGTCTATTACTGTGTAATAAAAGAAATGGGCACGAAGTCCTTTGCCGTCCAATTGCTAATCCGCTGTCGGTAGTCGGGTAAATCTAGTTGTCAAACTCAGACTCTTCATCATCATCTTCAATTGCATTCACTTCCGGATTACTGATACGCAGGGGAGGTCTTCTAATCCGCGCACGCCGAACATCCCTTTGAGCTTCTGCAGTAAAACCGAAACCAAACTTGTCAGTCTTGTGTGCAAAGTCAGGGAGTTGGCCCCAATTCGCATACCCACCTTTTTCAATAACAACCCGGGCATCCTTGAGGGAAGCCATCTTCATCGGAGGATCTTCAACAACAGTTTCAGTCAACGCCATAGTCTGGGGGACTTCTTCAAAGTTTTGGCACGGGGTTTCAATGAACTCCCCATCCATCTCCATATACAGGAAAGAGTTAAGGTGGCTCACCATGTACTCCTCTTCTCCTCGTACTGTAACAATTTTCCCCTTCACTGGGTATTTTAACATCTGATGGAGCGTGGAAGTCACTTCCCTAGCTTTATGAATCCACAGGCGACCCAACAAGCAAGAATAAGATGGTCGGATGTCCATCACATAGAATGTAGATGCAAAAGTCTGGGAACCAACTTTAACCCGGACAACCACCTCCCCATGTACCATCCTTTTGGACCCGTCAAAGGCCCTAACCACAATATTACTTGGCTTCAGAACCAACCCTTCACAGTCCAATCGGTCTAAAGCTTTCTTGGGTAAAACATTTAACGAGGACCCATTATCCACCAGCACGTGAGCCAGGGTAGTGCCCCTGCACTCGATCGAAACATGGAGAGAGTCGTTGTGATTCTTTCCTTTGGAAGTCAGATATGCGTTGGAGAAACCCAACTCGTTGTCGGCTGTCAAACTAGCTACACAGTCTTTGAATTGATCAGCAGATGTCTCCTGCGGCACATGCGCAGTTTTAAGGAAAGCAATCAAAGCCTTTGCATGGGCTTCTGAGCACAACAATA
This sequence comes from Vicia faba, assembly GCA_948472305.1. NCBI lineage: Eukaryota > Viridiplantae > Streptophyta > Magnoliopsida > Fabales > Fabaceae > Vicia > Vicia faba. Next base: position 1,181,621,195 of record OX451739.1, on the reverse strand, counting down.
AAGATAACATGGAGATCTTCGACGGGGTTTGCCCCAGCTGTTCGACTACGTTGTAGTCGCTTTTCTTGATGATATTCAAATTTTCCTCTATCTCCTGCCTTGAGGTTTCAACAATAATCTTCTTCGGTGCCTCCATCCGGGCAGGCTCACTGGTGATCTCTTTGCCCTGAGCGTCAGATGACTGGGTGATAGGGGTAATGATTGGAACATGAACAGGGACAGTAGCAGATGTACTGACAGGTGAAATAGCAGCATGTTTTCGAACAGTTGGTGGGGAAATCTCAGGAGAGAAAAGTCTTCCGCTTCGGGTGACCTTACTAGACCCGACAATATTGCTGACATCAGTATCAGCCTCTTCAACCTTCAAGTCTTGTTTGATCCCATGATAATACACATCGGCCCCATAGTGCCACAGTATAGCCTTATCCGAAGTGTACGGGATAGGACCAGGGATAATTATGATCAACGGAGCAACTCTGGTAACGGGTGTAATCCTAACAGGCTTTCTCGAGGAAGCCTTGGAAGGATTGGCGGAAATGGTTATTATGGAAACATCTTCAACAAGAATCAATTGAACCAAAGTTTTCTCGAACATGATTTCTTTGTTATCCATCAGGCGTTGAACACCCGACTTTAATAGATGGCAACCAGTAGGCAGGATGGAACACAGGTGGCAACCTTCGCCACAACCCGGAAATAAACCGGCCAATAATAGGTTCTTCTTTACTGTCATCAACAGAGTAGAAACGTCTTCCACAGAGGTTACAAATGAATCATCATCCATAGCATTTACTCCATGCTTGGGCATAGGAGCAGTCATGACATTGGGCTTTTCTGGCGCGTCAAACTCAATTTCCTTAGCTTCAATCAAATATTGCACCTTATTCCTCAAGGCCCAACAATTGTTTGTATCATGCCCTGGGCTATCAGAGTGATAAGCACAGCGGGCGTTCGGATTATACAACGGTGATGTAGTACTGGGATTCTTCAGAGCCTCCCTCAGAGTGATCAAGTTGGTTTTCAATAGTTGTGACATAATTTAAGATTGGGTTATACTGAGCCGAGTATACTGTCTTTACGATCGCTCTACTCTTTGCTGATTTTTGCATTGTGGGGCAACAGTTGGTCTTGATATTACTACCGTGTTAACTGCTTGGCGGTGTTCAGGACGGTTTTGGCTCCTCGAGCTGTATACTGCACTAGCTTCTTTCCTGAAGGGCTTCTTCTCTGTACTTGACGAAGCACCTTTTTATATCTTGCCACTCTTGATACCGGCTTCAACTCTCTCCCCCGTCAAAATCAATTCAGTGAACCCAGACGATGAACTTCCAATCAGATGGTTGAAATATGGACCAGACAAAGTCCCAAGAAACATATCCACCAACTCCCTATCAGATAGAGGGGGTTGGACTCTTCCAGCAAGATCTCTCCATTTCTGAGCGTAGTCCTTAAAGCCTTCGCCTGTACCCATAGATATACCCTGAAGTTGGGTACGTGTGGGGGCAAGGTCGGCATTATACTGGTATTGCTTATAAAAAGCAGCAACGAGTTCTTCCCAGTTGAGGACGTTAGCTCCTTCTAATTGATAGAACCATTCAAGTTGAGTCCCTGACAGACTATCTTGAAAGAAATGAACCCACAGGTTCCTATCAGTAGTATATGGTTGAATATTTCTGACATACGAGCGAAGGTGTAGCTTCAGACAAGATACTCCATCGTATTTAGCAAAGACAGGAGCCTTAAACTTGTGGGGGATCACCACCCCAGATGCCAAACCCAAATCTCCGAAGTCCAACCCAAGTATCTTCTGGATCTCCATTGCACTCAACTGATCTTCAAGTTGCTTATACCTATCCTCGACAGGAGGATAATGGTCTTCATCAAAGTCAGTGTCATTGTCGGAAACAACAGGACTAGGACCCTTCCTTTCCTCTTGATTCTCTCCTCCTCCAGATGAATGAGACAAATCAACTTCCTCTCGCAACCTGTTCCCAAATCTGTGACCCATATTCAGCAGGACCACCTTCTTCTTCTTCTTGTTCTTCTTCTTCTTCTTCTTCTTGTCCTTCAAGATAAGAGTCTTTAAATCTTGTTGACTCTTGGCCAAGTTCAAGAACATCTCCTGGAATTGAGCATTCTGAGCTTGCAGAGCCTTGATGGCTTGATCAGTAGGTATTTCAGAAGACATGTTGTGCTAAAATAAACAGCGAAGAAGATGAGAAATCTGTAATGGTACCTGTAATAAGGTGCATGGGAATGGAATGCGTATGAAATTATTTCAAAAACTTTGGGAGATTCAAATTTTTAAACCAAAATAAAACACACTTTATTAGATAAAACTTGTAACAAAGTTTAACAAATGCCTTTAAGGCGTTACAAAAGAAATACTGAAAAGCAAATCTAAACTAGAAACAATAAAAAACATCAGAAATCTCATGGTCTTTTTCCCTTCGTGCTGACATAATCGTTGATTGTCCTTTTGTTCTCAAGCTTCCGTGTAAGCTTCAGGATCTTCTTCTCCTGCTCATGATACTTCTCTCTATAGGTATCCCTTTCTTCCTTTAGCTGGATCCAAGATCTCTTCAATGCCCCAATATCAGTAGGCATGTATGGATGGAGGACCGTATAAGGAACACCTTCTTCATCAGTATGTTCTATGATCACTGGCAAAACAACTTCATATGGCATCCCTAGATTTTGAGCACGGGCTCGCACCCACTGGAGATATGGTTGCATCGGGAGAGAAGTCTTCATTCCTAACTCATGTGGGTCAGACCTGTTCACCGCGCCCCAAGCTCGTATAAACCTGCGATGATGTCCCTCAACATCCCCCTTGTAATCAAAGACAATGCCTGTAAGCAGCAACTCATGGGGACTATCTCTCCGAGCGCGTCCAAATTGTCGTAGAGCCAAACAAGGATTATAGGTGATACCCCCTCTAATTCCAAGCAACGGAACATTAGGTTATTCCCCACATCGATCAATGACAGCCACTTTTTCCATATCTTTAGAACTCCAAAGGATGTCCGTATGAGCAAGGGACATGATTATGTAAGCCCATCCTACACCTTCCTCATTCTTCAATACAGACTTGGGGAGGTGAGAAATAAACTACCTCGCCAGCAGCGGCGTACAACACAAGAGGTTCCCCCTTCTCCGCACAGTACGGGTATAGAGAGCATGCAGAATATCACCTAAGAGAGTAGCCACTGGGTTACGAGACATGAATATCTTGACCGCATTCACATCTATGAAGGCATCTGGATTCGGGAAAAGAACCAAGCCGCAGATGAGGAGAGCCAGGATGTCTTCAAAAGCTTGAAAGTCTAAGTTGTCCCAGAACTGTTGAGCTTGATCGATCAAAAACTTATCCAAGAAACCTTTAACCCCGCTCCGAGTCTCCCAATTAGATACTACATCAACCATTTTTAGATGTAGGGCTGAAGAAATATCCTCTGGCCTAAGAGCTATCTCCAAACCTGTAAAGGGTGTCTGCTCAAGGATAGATATGTCCAGTAAGTTAGAAAACTCCTCCAAAGCAGGGACTAACTGATAATCCGGGAAGGTAAAACAGTGATGCAAAGGGTCAAAGAACTGGAACAACACGCTCATCATTTGTTCATCCAACTTTGAAGTGACCAAGCTAAGGAGGTGACCATGTCTTCTAAAAAATGAAGAAGTATCAGGAACCTTTGAGGCTAACTCTATGAGCTGAGCAGGGATTTGCATGAAGTTGATTCGAATGGTATTTCTGCGCATAGAGGCCATGATCTGCAAAACAAAACAAAGATGAATCCCCTCGGTCTTGGAAATGGTTAGTCTAATGAAATATGCATGCGATGTCATGATGCATGATGTCATGATAAAACACACAATAGGTATCACAGATAACAAACATGGTAAAGGCAAATAAGTCACACAAGAGCCCTTAAATTTCAGGCAGGCATGGAGTTTAGGTATTACCCTCTTTCAGTTTAGTTGGTTCAACCTGTCCTAATAATAGTAACCAGATTCTAGAGGTTCTCAATATCACTGACCATCCTCCACCGGTCATGATTCCAGTCATGCAATCTTTTCTTGCGGCCGGAACCATCTCGAGAGTACGGTCTCAATGAGTGTAGCATACTGCTACTTTCTATGGCCATGCTGGCCAATTATAGGTTCTAAGGTCAGTTGATGCTTAATGACCCATTAGCAGCCTCATACTCTCCTTGTTGCTCCACAAGGGATATCGGTACCAACTAATGTGTCACACCAACGTAGCTACTGCTTCAACCGTATCGGTCTATGCCGTACAGTTCCCTTACAGTCTATTTCTACTTACCTAAAAGGTGTCCCCCAGATCCGGGTTAGGATCTATAGTAACTCCGATACAAATCCCACAAAGATAAAGTAAATAAATCAAACAATTGAAAACAATATGATGAACTAATCCTGAGGTATACGCCAGTTATATCCCCAGTAGAGTCGCCAGTTCTGTGATATGGTGGCCAGAACCGATTGTTTAATACTGGTTTGCATTTTGTATTCGCAAATGTCGCGGTAAGAAAGAGTCGCCACTGACTTTTATTTTATCCAACAAGGAAAGGAAAAAAGCACAGAAAAATTCCTTTTTCGAGATATTTCTGAGTACGGGGGGTAGATTATAGAAAGGGAAGGTATTAGCACCCTTTCTATCCGTAGTTATCTACGGGCTCTTAGGTACTTGCTCATCATTTTCAAAATTGTTTTCTTTGTGTTTGTGTGATTTGAAAAGCTTTTGTTTTGACTTCAATTTAACTCTTGCTTCTGTCTTCAAGAGTGTAATGAAGTGTTTTTGAAAACTTTGTTTGTAAAAGAGTGTAAGTGTGAAAAAGTTTGTTTGGATTGAGCAAGTACTTAAGAACTAATCTACCTACTCAAAAAAAGAATCGTTCTATGTTCGTTTCCTTTAGACAATGCTATCCTACTATTAGTGAGTAGGTAGCACCGTCGTTGGAGTTTTGAGGGTCAATTCGAAAGGGACGTACGGTCACTAAAGCAATGGTAGGACATCTTAGTAATAACCCTAATGTCTTAGATCAATTATTAGAGGCAACAATTCCGAGGCAACCATTCTGAGGCAACTTTTCCGAATCGGGACTTTGATATTTATTTAGACAAAAGGACGACCACTAAAGCATCCTATACTCAATGACCATTTACCGAAGGCAGCCAAGTGAGAGTGTACCCTAGAAGTGCGCATGTGCGAGTGATTCAATTTCAGATTATTATCTTTGCGCATTTTAGGGTTATCTAACCGTTTTAAAAATTTACATACATACTTGTCATGCATCCTAATATCATACATCTAACAGTTTAATATTTTGCGGAATTTAAAGTGCGGAAGTTAAACTACGCTATTTACATAGCCAAAAACAACCCTTAAATAATAAAGCGATAAATGAAAATAAACGTCCTAATTAACTATTACAACTTGTGAACAATTACAATAATGGGATAAAAAATAATAAAATAAAGCGCGCGTGATACAATTAGAACGATAAGAAAAAATTAGGGTTTTGACCCTTTTTTAACCTAATTAAAAGAAAAAGATGTTTTTGTTGTTTTTAATATTTTTTAAGAAAATAATTAAGTTCTCTAAATAAAATACAAAAATTAATTAGTTAATTAAATTAATTAATAAAAATAATTACATGGCCTATTTTTTATGTTTTTGGTTAATTTAAGAAAAAGAAAAATATAATTAAGTTATGACCCTAATTGTTCTAATTATTTTTAATTATTTACAAAAGGAATTAAAGTTATCTAATATTAACAGCCTAATTAAATTAATCTAATTTTTTGATAAAAAATAAAATCTAAACCTAACTTGTGAAAAGTATTATTTTTGTGATTTTTTTGATAAAAAGGAATTATTTAATTTGTTAGTAAAATAAATAAATCAAATTAAATGAAACAAATATAATAAAAAAAGAATAGAGGAAGAGATTTGGGCCTGAGTTTAGCAGTTTGGGGGGGGGGGGTGCAAAAATCAGATTTTTGGCCCAAGACCAAAAGTTCCACGTTTGACTCTTTGCATCCAGTGCATTGCTTTGACTAGGCCCCATAGTAGTCTCTCACATGCTAGCCTTTGGATTTGGATCTCAGGACATTTGGCTGATGGGATGGTGAGGTCATATGGTGGACCTTTGGCTCATGTACGCGTGAGATCACCTGAAAGAAATCAAGAAAAATGCAAATGTTGGAGGCAGGGGTCAAACCCCTGACCTCAAGCTTCCCAACGCCTTAACGCTTGCCTGGCTACCACTGGGCCAATTGTTCTATTTGTTATAATAATACAAAATAATAATCAAATATTAAAAAGGCCCTATGTATCAAATCAACGCGCACTTTTTCAAACAGGCCAATGGTTGCTCGCCAGCTGGTTTTCTTCCTCCTTGGATCTGTTGGTAAAAGTTCCAAACTTTTACCTACGGACGTTTGTCCCTAGCTACAAGTCCTGCAAATCTCAAAACTAAACACAAGCGTGATAAATAAAAACGAAGGCCATGGACAGCTTTGTCTTGACCTGCTGAGTTCATTGGTGGCCCTTTCATGGTCCAATTTTGCCTGTAAACAAAACTCCTAAATTGAACCATAAAACCCTAGCTATGGTGAAATCAAATACAAGCCATTAAAATGCAATCAAATGTTACATGAAGCTTGCAAACATGATGGTGATCAAGAATATATCATTAATTCATGCTATCAATGTCTAAATCATGCAAATCGAATTCAAGAATACATGGATGTCGTGATGGACTTACAGCGCGATATAGGGCCTGGAAATGCTTGCTTTTGATTGCTTTTTCTTGCTGAGGATCCCAGGAATCGATTGAGATGGTCCAATGGTCTTGAATTGGCCTCTAAGTACGAATTCGATTCGTCACTTTTTCTTGTTTTTTCAAGTTTTGTTTCTGGTTCATACGCCTCTCTCTCTAGCCTCTTTTGGTCTGCCCACACACTCCTTATGTATTGAGGAGTGAATTAGGGTTGAAAACCTGGCCTTAATCTTCCTCCATCAATGCCCTTGATCTTGATTTGATTCACCTTAAAAATCTTTCCAAAAATGGCCTAATTCAATCTTTTTGTGAACCTCATGCTTTTACACGAATTTGATGCTAGCTGGATATTAAGACCTGAATCATGTAAAAAATCTTTGAATTTCAATGTTTTGGATTTTATATGATTTGTTTTGATTAAAAATGATTTAATTCAAACAATAATCAAAACAAATATAAAAATAAGATATGGACAAGTGGCAAAGGCTAGAGCTCATGGACCATGTTGTCAACTTAAAACAAGTGAAAAAGATTGGGCCCATTTGGTAAAAATTGATGTTTTAGGCATAGTTGACTTTTGGCAATTTTGCAAAAAGGGTCAACTTAACCAATGCATAACTTCCTCAATTTTGACTCTTTGAAGGTGTTCTTGGACTTTTTAGAAAGCATGAGATGTCCTATAAGCAACCCTTTTGGTCCTATCTCAATTTGATATTCCATGTTCATGTATGAAGCTTTGACAAAAAAGGTGTTTTTGTTGACTTTTCAAAATGACCTATAATGTCCAAATTCATAACTTCTTGTGAGTGCATATTTTGAACTTGGGGGATGAAGATGGATTGTAGAGAATGTCATCCTATTCAAAATGATCTTAGAATGGGTCATTTCTCATAAAGTATGAGAAAGTTATGCTTGGTCAAATTTGAGTTGACTTTTCCTACAAAACCCTAATTTAACAACTTTTGGTCCTTGATGAATTGTGAGCAATCCTTGATGAATAATGATCAACCCTTGATCAAATGATGAAATATACTTCAAAATGAGGATGTTTACCAAAAATCTTGAAGTTTGACTGTATGTAGGCCACAATTGACTTTTGCCCTAACACAATCGATTTTTAGGCCTTTGAGCAATTGACTGAGCAAACTTTCTCTGTAGGGCTTGAAACTTGACATGGATGATCTTGAGAACATATTGGGACATTGGTGAGCATTTGGGATCCATTGTACTCAAGTATCTTGATGCAATGTGAAACCCTAATTTGGGGTAGACTGCGTTAGGAGAGAGCTTGTCTGGTCAACCCTTGGACTTCTTTGAGCAACTTGAGGATCTTTCTTGAAATGTTTTGAGAAATATGGGAGGGAAAATTTTGGGGTACAACACGTGTAATTAGGTCAAAATTATTCAATTGGACTCTTGAGATCATGCCTTAAACCAATTGATCATTTGCTAGGTCAAAAATCAGAAATTGCCCTTTCTCAATCAAAATCTTAATTTTGACCATTTTGTCATTTTGAAGATTTGATCAAATTTCTTGAGGAATTATGGTCCAAACTTGATAAAATGATACATATGAGTTTAAAATGTTGATGTGGATAAAAAATTATGAAGTTTTACTGTTGTGATTGGTGGATCTGGAACTGACTGTTTAACGCTGATTCGCGAAATGTCGCGGAAGCAAGAGTCGCCACCGTCTTTTATTTTCTCCAACATGGACAGGACAAAAGCACAGCAAAATTCCTTTTGAGATTATCTCTCGCTTCGGGAGGTAGATTTATAGAAAGGGAAGGTGTTAGCACCCTTTCTATCCATGGTTATCCATGGGCTCTTAGATACTTGCTCATTTGTGTTTTCAAAAGTGTTTGCTTGAGTGGGTTTGAAAAAAGTTTCTTTGAAAGTTTCAGATCGACTCTTGTATCAGTCCTCAAGAGTGTTTGAAAAATTGTTTCGAAAGCTTTTTGAAAAGTGTAGGTGTGAAAAGAGTTTTTTTTTATTTGTTTTTGAATAGAGCAAGTATCTACGAGTCATCCACTTACCCTAAGGAATTAGGCTGCATAAATGTCCTTAAGGTAGTGCCATCCCACCATTGAGAGATAGGTAGCACCACCGTTGGAGGTGTTCGGGTCAATTCGAGTGTTAGGGACAGTGTGGTCACCAGAGCAACAGTAGGACACCTTAGAAGCTACCCTTATGCCATTGATCTTTTTATTCCGAGGCAACTATTCCGAGGCAACCGTTTCGAGGCAACTTGTTTCGAGGCAACTAGATCAATGGACATAAGGACTCACTAAGACGTCCTATACTCGACGACCACGTTTCGAGGGGCAAGGCAACAGTGAGGCGTACCCTAAGAGTGGTGTGTGAATTTGTGTATTGTTTTCAGTTATGTTTTATCTTGATCATGCATTGGGTGAGCTACGCTTTGATTTTATTTGGGCCATTCATTCTTTCATGCAAAATTTAGCAGTTTAGAAGGGTGCGGAAATTAAAGTGCGGAAAATAAAGGTCCTACGCTATTACAAGGCGCGGGTCTATACATCGCCAAATTAACAAAGACCCGTTTTTAATAAAATGCGGAAAGTAAATAAATTTCCTAATTACTATTACAAGGCTTTGGGCAATCACATAAGATTTAAAATAAAAATAAGAACAAACGCGCGAAAAGAAACTAGAATCGAATGTTCGAGGGCGTTGGACCCTTTAAAGAAGTTAAATGAAATTAAAAAGGCTAATTAATTATTTAATAAGAAAAGAAATTGTTTTTTTATGGTTTTTGATATTTATGAAAATAAAGAAAATTAATTACAATTAGAAGTTAAATAAAACCCTAGTTCTAAGTTGTTTTTAATTGTTAAAGAAAAATATTTAAGTTTTAACCTAATTTACCCTAATTAATTTATTACATGTTTATTTACAAAATTAATTAATAGTTAATAATAATGATAAGAAAAATTGTTTATTAAAAAAAAGAATAAAAACTGTTAAAAACCCTAATTTCTATGTATTTTAGTTATTAAGAAAAAAAATTAAAATTAAAACCTAATTTTACTAAATTGATTATTAAAAATTTATTTACAAAAATATATTAATGAAATAAATATTAAATAAACATATTTTTATTTTTATGATTTCTGATTTTTTTGTGTTATGAAAATTATTTTTTGTGAATTAAAAGAAACAATTAAAATAATTAAAAGAAAAGAAAAGGAGAGAAAAAAAATACAAACAATGGGGGGTCTGACCCAATTTAGGAGGTGTTATTTGAGAAATTTGGCCCAAGAATGCAAGGCCCTTTTTGACTTTCTGGAATTGTGTATGGAATGTTTGACCAGCGTGCATGGTGGACCTCCACGTTCTGACCTTTGGATTGAGGCCCCTGGACATTTGGCAGGCAAGCAGGCGAGGATGCATGATGGTCTTTTGAGAGCGTACTGCATAGAAACATATTGATAAAAATATTATGGAAGAAGTGGGGGACCTGAGAATCGAACCCAGGTCCCAATACCTGCAAGCCAACACATCAACCAACCCAACCAACGCGTATGTTTGATATTATAATGGAACGTGAATAATATACATGAAAACAAACGCTAGTGGCCTGAAGCAAGAAATCACGCGCGAACATTTGAATTATCCAGTCATGCTTGGACACATAGGCTTCATCTTCTCTATTTACCTGTAAACAAAAACGAATAGCGGGGGTTTTAAACCCCCACTAATTGCAAAACCTGAAAATAGCGATTAGCACATAGAGCAATATAAATTGGGCGCGATGGGGGGTTTTGCTTTGTTTGGATATCCTGAATCCAATGGTATAGGTTTGAATGGCCAATTTTTCCAGATGTGTAAAGCCCCAAACCTGGAGCTCTGAAACCCTAGCGAACGTCCATGGCAACTTTTGATACAGACATTATCAGTTCAATTAAAGGGCACCAATAGCTTCAGAATGTTCATGTTAGTGTAAATCAGCCATTAAAAATCATAAATCATGCATGGAATGTGAAACACGATTATGAAAATTTTGATGAAAAGTAAGACTCTGTTATACCAATTCCTTGAGTATGGAAGGCTGGTTTCGATTGGAATAGTTTCCTGGTGGTGTCAGCAAGCTTTTGGAATACTTTTGCAGCCTTGAATTGTCCTCTAGATACCAAAACAGTTTTCAACTTTTTTGTCAAAAAATGCAACTTTGTTCTTTGTCTTGGGCGCAGCTTCTGTGTGTATGAGCATTAGGTTTCAGTCTTGCATATATGTGTGGATAGAATTAGGTCAAAAAGCCAGCCCAAAATCCATCCATTTATGATTTTGAATATTTGATTTTTCACATCTTTTTTCAAATCTCTTTGCCATGAAAACTTGCTAATTGTGGAATATTTTGTCTCTTGAGAAGGCACACGAAATCTTGAGCTCATAATGGAAGAATATGCTGCACAAAAAGATTCAAAACCTTTGTTTAGTATTTTTCACATAATTAATTTTAATTAAATGAATTAATAGGATTAAAAATTCAATTAATTAATTAAAAATAAGAAAATAACTCCCTTTTAGCTTAATGGGTCGTGCATAGCCTTTGGGTAATGATTCATGGAAGAAATTGAGGCCCATTAGCAATTTTGAGGCATTTGAAGCAAAGTTGACTTTCCAAAATTCCCAAAAATTTCCCAACTTCCATAAGGCATATCTTGCTCAATTTTTAAGCTTTGATCATGTTATTGGACATTTTGGAAAGGTATTGAAGTCCTCTAACCAATGTCTTTTGTCCCATGTCATTTTGATTTACCAATCTCAAGTTATGGTCTTTGACTTAAAGTGCCTTTTTGTTGACTTTTGAAAATGACCTATAATGTTGAGATTGATAACTTTTTGTGAGAGCATTTCTTGGACTTGAAGTGTGAAGATGAGTTGTAGGAAATGTCATTCTCTTCAAAACGAGATTTGGATGGAATTTTTCTGATAAACCATGTGGAAGTTATGCCCTGGTCAATTTGCAGTTGACTTTTTCAACTGTCCAAAAATAGAAACTTTTGCATCTTGAGACTTTTTGAGCCATGCTTTGAGAATCATGATCAAGAATTGATCAAATGATGTTTGTGGCTTCAAAATAAGATGTTGACCAAAATTTTTGACTCTTGACTGTCAAATGACCATTTTGCCCCTGCAGTTGACTGTGAAGCAATTAGGGTTTTTGACTATGCAATTTGATGCTGTGAGTCTTGAAACTTGACATAAGGATGCTTGACAATGTTTGTAGGCATGTGGGACTTGATTGGACCCTTGGAAACTTCAATTTCTTCGCCAAAACCAAAACCCTATTTTTTGACTGTTAGGAGGCAGTTAGACTGTGCAACATTAGGAGATTTTGAAGCATGATCTTTAGCAAACCTTGAAGAATATGGGAGGGAAAATTTCGGGGTACAACAGTTGACCCTGTTCAATCTTCTTAAACCTGAGGGTGTAGATTGGTTGGCGTGCCTTTCGTAATCCGAAGGTGGAAGATGATTGAACACTAGAGTGCCCAGAAATTTGCACTCACATGTTAGCAGTGTGATGGTGGGAATGGGCTTATAGATGCCATTTGGAGACTGATGGATAGGAGGATGGGCTTATAGATGCCATCCGGAAGTGTGACTGAACTTTGTCGGGAATGGGCTTATAGATGCCATTTGGAAATGTAATGGATAGTTGTGGAGATGGGCTTATAGATGCCATCGGGAGGTCGTCGATCGCATAAGAGATTCCTTAGCGAGAACTTGCGTACCTGAGAAAGAAAAATAATTACCTGGTCTGTTATAGGAGTTGGTCTTCAAACTCTTCGTGTAGATGCGCCCTGGATGGATACAGGAATCAGATCTTTAAACTCTTCAGACGTGCCCTGGCGAGATACAGGAATCGAGTCCGGAGAATACAGTCGTCAACAGATACACCCTGGCAAGATACAGGAATCAGATCTTCGAACTCTTCAGACACACCCTGGCAAGATACAGGAATCGGGTCTGGTAATGTTAGTCGTCAACAGATACACCCTGGCAAGATACAGGAATCGGATCCTCAAACTCTTCAGACGCACCCTGGCAAGATACAGGAATCGGGTCTGGTAATGCTAGTCGTCAATAGATACACCCTGGCAAGATACAGGAATCAGATCTTCGAACTCTTCAGACGCACCCTGGCAAGATACAGGAATCGGGTCTGGTAATGCTAGTCGTCAACAGATACACCCTGGCAAGATACAGGAATCGGATCCTCAAACTCTTCAGACACACCCTGGCAAGATAAAGGAATCGGGTCTGGTAATGCTAGTCGTCAACAGATACACCCTGGCAAGATACAGGAATCGGATCCTTAAACTCTTCAGACGCACCCTGGAAAGATACAGGAATCGGGTCTGGTAATGCTAGTCGTCAACAGATACACCCTGGCAAGATACAGGAATCGGATCCTCAAACTCTTCAGACACACCCTGGCAAGATACAGGAATCGGGTCTGGAATCAGTCGTCAACAGATACACCCTGGCAAGATACAGGAATCAGATCTTTAGTTGCAACCGTTGATAGTAATTATCTTTGTATTAACCTTTGTCCTGAAAAGACAAAACGTTAGTTGTGCGTAATGTCATGATGTATGACAGGCGAGATGTGATAAGTGAGATTGTATGTTCATGATGCGTATGTGCATGCTATAATATATGAAGATATGATGTTTATGGATGTATGTTTTCGTTTTAGGAAAATAAATCCTTGACGGATGCCGGGAAGTTAAATCCTGGGCTGATGTGAATAGCATTTTGCTGTCTCCGCTGGGGAGTGGTGGCTGCAAGAATATCGATAGGAGATGGATGACTCCGTTGGGGAATAAACTTGGCGAATGGATTACTCTGCGGGGAGAAAATTACTATAGAGACCTTGCTGGGGAACAATACTCTGTGGGAAGAGAGGTACTTTGTTGGGATGTTGATGATAACTTAGCTGGGGACTTCGTTGTTGTGTTGGAAGTTTTAATAGACTCCGCTGGGGAATAGAAGACTTCGCCGAGGACGATCTTTCCGTGGCTTTTGGCTGAGGATAACCCAGTTATATCCTGGTAGGGAAATAACCTTTGAATAAAGCTGGGAGACGCGTTCGTGCTCTTGCAGGGGGGAAGCTTCCAGAATCTACTGGGGATAAGCTTCCTGCTGGGGAGATGGATTGAACTCTCCTGGAGAAATTTGGATTGGACTCTCCTGGGGAAATTTTTTAGATATATTGTGGAAGTGGCTCCGCTGGAGTGTTTGGTAAACCGCCGGGGAACAATCTTAGATCAAGACTGCCGGGGATGCTTGTTAAGAATGTCTGTATACTCCTGGGGGAATGTTGAGATCTGTAGGGGATACCCAACTTCCTTAAGGCTGCCTGTGGACTAATTCTGCTTGGGGAGAGTATGTTGACTTGCTGGCTCACTCTCTGGGGAGTTAAGGGATCTTGGTTATGTTCTTCGACTGAACTTACCTTGGTACCTTGGTGGACAGAACAATTAGATCGCTTAGACAACTCATTATTGCCCCTGTTTCTAATGTTACCTGTAATTAATCCTTTGTTTCGTATGCAAACATTTATGAGTTAACAATCATTGTCAAATGCATATATCACAAATTGAACCTTGGACGTTCTTCGCAAAACAAAACAGAAAAGGAAAAACAATTGGCAATTTTAGCTGAAAAGTGAATTTATATTGATTTCTGAATTTGCCTATAAATAGGCGTTTATGTACAAGAGGCTGACGTCCTAGTAAGAGAACGCCGCCGAACAAAAGAGTTTATACAATTTGTGAAAAGGGAAAACAAAACAGCTATGTGAAAAGAATAATCCCACTGGGTTCCAACTCTGCTATCGCCTTTATATCTTCGAGCGTCTCATTACTTTGCTGCTCGGTTGAAGATGAAGCTGATTGATCGATGCCGTTTGAACTTGATGTTGATATTAGATTCTGGATGCAAGGTGATCCAATGAGACATAGTATTACGCTTTATCCCTAACTTTTGCCTGGACCTCCCTTTCGGGTTTTCAGTCCACCGGGATACCCATTTTTGCCCAAGCCGCCTTTTCAGGTTTTCGACTTGCCGGGTGTACAAATTTTTTCATTTCATCCCTCATTTTGCCCGAACCCTTTTGGTTCGCCGGGAAGCCCTAATTTTTGCCTAGGTATGTCAACCTAGCGGGTCTTTTATCATGCGTAGTATCTTTTTACTATGTCTGCATTGGCGGGGTGAGGAAGGTCGTCACCATCCATGGTGGTTAGGATCATGGCTCCTCCTGAGAACACATGTTTAACCACAAATGGCCCTTCGTACGTAGGGGTCCATTTGCCCCTGGGATCACTCTGAGGAAGGATGATGCGCTTGATTACCAGATCCCCAACTTGATATTCTTGTGGTCTGACCTTCTTGTTAAATGCCCTGATCATCCGTTTTTGGTACGCCTGACTATGACAAATAGCAGTAAGTCTCTTTTCGTCAATTAGATTTAATTGATCAAGTCGTGTCTGGATCCAATCATCTTCGCTCAGATCTGCATCCTTCATTATCCGGAGAGAAGGTATCTGCACTTCGATCGATAAGACTGCCTCCATACCGTAGACCAAGGAAAAAGGAGTTTCCCCAGTTGACGTCCTTGCTGAGGTACGGTACCCATGTAGAGAAAACAGTAACATCTCGTGCCAATCTTTATAGGTCACTGTCATCTTCTGCACGATTTTCTTGATATTCTTATTAGCTGCTTCTACAGCCCCATTCATCTTCGGCCGGTAGGGAGAAGAGTTGTGGTGCTGTATCTTGAATTGCTCGCAGAGCTCAGTTATCATCTTGTTATTGAGATTGGTACCGTTGTCTGTAATGATTCTTTCTGGGACGCCGTATCGACAGATCAAGTTATGCCGAATGAACCGTGCCACAACGTTCTAGGTTACAGTGGCATAGGAAGCTGCTTCAACCCACTTTGTAAAGTAATCAATCGCCACCAGGATGAAGCGATGCCCATTGGATGCCGTAGGTTTAATCTCGCCGATCATATCTATGCCCATTGCAAAAGGCCAAGGTGCAGTCAAGACATTTAGAGGAACTGGAGGAACATGCACCTTTTCTGCATAAATTTGGCATTTATGACATGTCCGAGAATGTTGGTAACAGTCGGCTTCCATAGTGGACCAGAAATATCCTGCCCGAAGGATCTTCTTTGCCATAGTGTGTCCACTGGAATGTGTTCCGAAGGTACCTTCATGTAGCTCTTCCATGATCTTTTCTGCTTCAGTTTTATCCACACAACGCAGTAAAGTTGAATCATGGTTTCTCTTGTATAGAATGTCGTTGCTGAGGAAGAACTTCGCTGCGAACCTTCTCAGAAACTTTTTGTCATTGACAGATTCACCTTCAGGGTATTCCTGAGCTTCCAAGTATCTCTTCACCTCGTGGTACCAAGGTTTTTCAGTTACTACCTCAGCCTCAAGATCACAATAGTATGCAGGTTCGTCCAGTTTCCAGATAATGACCCGGGGAGCCTTATTGTCCCACTTGACTTTGAACATGGAAGGCATCGTAGCTAACGCGTCTGCCAACTGATTCTCCTCTCTTGGGAAATGTTCAAAAGTTATCTCTGTGAAGTGGGGGATCAACGTCAACACACATTCTTTGTAAGGAATAAGGTTCAGATATTTCGTATCCCACTCGCCTTTGATCTGATTGATCACGAGAGCGGAATCTCCGAAGACACTCAGAAACTTGATTCTTAAGTCGATCGCAGCTTGAAGACCCATGATGCATGCCTCATACTCCGCCATGTTGTTGGTGCAGTTGAAACATAGCCGGGCAGTAAGTGGAGTATGAGTGCCTTGAGGGGATATGATCACAGCGCCGATACCGTTACCCAAAGCGTTGGAGGCTCCGTCAAAGTGCATAGACCATCGGGATCCTTCCTCAGGTCCTTCATCCGGTCCAGGTACTTCACAATCAGTTACAACCATGATGCTCTCGTCTGGAAATTCGAAGTTCATAGATTGGTAGTCATCCACTGCCTGGTGTGCCAAGTGGTCTGCCAATACACTTCCTTTGATGGCTTTCTGAGTTGTGTACTGGATATCGTATTCTGTCAAGATCATTTGCCATCTTGCTATTCTCCCAGACAGAGCAGGCTTTTCAAATATGTACTTTATTGGATCCATCTTTGAAATCAACAAGGTAGTGTGAGTCAGCATATACTGTCTCAGCCGGCGAGCAGCCCATACCAAAGCGCAGCAAGTTTTCTCGAGCAGTGAGTATCGGGTCTCACAGTCGGTAAACTTTTTGCTAAGGTAATAAATGGCGTGCTCTTTTCGGCCAGACTCGTCATGCTGCCCCAGCACACACCCCATTGAGTTGTCAAGTACTGTCAGGTATAGTATTAGAGGTCTCCCTTCAACTGGTGGCATAAGAATGGGTGGTTCTTGGAGATACTCTTTGATTCTGTCAAAAGCGGCCTGACATTCATCATTCCAACGTACTACCTGATCTTTCTTCAGCAGCTTGAAGATTGGTTCACAAGTAGCAGTTAGGTGTGAGATGAATCGAGCAATGTAATTCAGGCGTCCTAGAAAGCCTCTGACCTCTTTCTCTGTCTTAGGAACTGGCATCTCTTGAATGGCTTTAACCTTGGCAGGGTCCACTTGAATACCCTTGTCACTTACAACGAAGCCCAGCAGCTTTCCAGACCTTACCCCGAAGGTGCACTTGTTCGGGTTCAACCTCAGCTTGTATAGTTTCAAACGGTCAAATAGTTTCTGCAGATGGTCAAGGTGCTCCTCCTCTGTTTGAGACCTTGCAATCATATCATCGACATACACTTCTATCTCATGATGGATCATGTCATGAAACAAAGCAACCATGGCACGTTGGTAGGTTGCCCCAACATTTTTCAATCCAAAAGGCATGACCTTGTAGCAGAAGGTGCCCCACTGAGTAACAAAGGTAGTCTTTTCCATATCTCCAAGAGCCATCTTGATCTGATTATACCCTGAAAAACCATCCATGAAAGAGAACACCTTATGCTGAGCAGTATTGTCAACCAGAACATCAATGTGAGGTAGGGGGAAGTCATCCTTGGGGCTGGCCCTGTTCAGATCCCTGTAGTCAACACACATTCTGACCCAATTTAGGAGGTGTTATTTGAGAAATTTGGCCCAAGAATGCAAGGCCCTTTTTGACTTTCTGGAATTGTGTATGGAATGTTTGACCAGCGTGCATGGTGGACCTCCACGTTCTGACCTTTGGATTGAGGCCCCTGGACATTTGGCAGGCAAGCAGGCGAGGATGCATGATGGTCTTTTGAGAGCGTACTGCATAGAAACATATTGATAAAAATATTATGGAAGAAGTGGGGGACCTGAGAATCGAACCCAGGTCCCAATACCTGCAAGCCAACGCATCAACCAACCCAACCAACGCGTATGTTTGATATTATAATGGAACGTGAATAATATACATGAAAACAAACGCTAGTGGCCTGAAGCAAGAAATCACGCGCGAACATTTGAATTATCCAGTCATGCTTGGACACATAGGCTTCATCTTCTCTATTTACCTGTAAACAAAAACGAATAGCGGGGGTTTTAAACCCCCACTAATTGCAAAACCTGAAAATAGCGATTAGCACATAGAGCAATATAAATTGGGCGCGATGGGGGGTTTTGCTTTGTTTGGATATCCTGAATCCAATGGTATAGGTTTGAATGGCCAATTTTTCCAGATGTGTAAAGCCCCAAACCTGGAGCTCTGAAACCCTAGCGAACGTCCATGGCAACTTTTGATACAGACATTATCAGTTCAATTAAAGGGCACCAATAGCTTCAGAATGTTCATGTTAGTGTAAATCAGCCATTAAAAATCATAAATCATGCATGGAATGTGAAACACGATTATGAAAATTTTGATGAAAAGTAAGACTCTGTTATACCAATTCCTTGAGTATGGAAGGCTGGTTTCGATTGGAATAGTTTCCTGGTGGTGTCAGCAAGCTTTTGGAATACTTTTGCAGCCTTGAATTGTCCTCTAGATACCAAAATAGTTTTCAACTTTTTTGTCAAAAAATGCAACTTTGTTCTTTGTCTTGGGCGCAACTTCTGTGTATATGAGCATTAGGTTTCAGTCTTGCATATATGTGTGGATAGAATTAGGTCAAAAAGCCAGCCCAAAATCCATCCATTTATGATTTTGAATATTTGATTTTTCACATCTTTTTTCAAATCTCTTTGCCATGAAAACTTGCTAATTATGGAATATTTTGTCTCTTGAGAAGGCACACGAAATCTTGAGCTCATAATGGAAGAATATGCTGCACAAAAAGATTCAAAACCTTTGTTTAGTATTTTTCACATAATTAATTTTAATTAAATGAATTAATAGGATTAAAAATTCAATTAATTAATTAAAAATAAGAAAATAACTCCCTTTTAGCTTAATGGGTCGTGCATAGCCTTTGGGTAATGATTCATGGAAGAAATTGAGGCCCATTAGCAATTTTGAGGCATTTGAAGCAAAGTTGACTTTCCAAAATTCCCAAAAATTTCCCAACTTCCATAAGGCATATCTTGCTCAATTTTTAAGCTTTGATCACGTTATTGGACATTTTGGAAAGGTATTGAAGTCCTCTAACCAATGTCTTTTGTCCCATGTCATTTTGATTTACCAATCTCAAGTTATGGTCTTTGACTTAAAGTGCCTTTTTGTTGACTTTTGAAAATGACCTATAATGTTGAGATTGATAACTTTTTGTGAGAGCATTTCTTGGACTTGAAGTGTGAAGATGAGTTGTAGGAAATGTCATTCTCTTCAAAACGAGATTTGGATGGAATTTTTCTGATAAACCATGTGGAAGTTATGCCCTTGTCAATTTGCAGTTGACTTTTTCAACTGTCCAAAAATAGAAACTTTTGCATCTTGAGACTTTTTGAGCCATGCTTTGAGAATCACGATCAAGAATTGATCAAATGATGTTTGTGGCTTCAAAATAAGATGTTGACCAAAATTTTTGACTCTTGACTGTCAAATGACCATTTTGCCCCTGCAGTTGACTGTGAAGCAATTAGGGTTTTTGACTATGCAATTTGATGCTGTGAGTCTTGAAACTTGACATAAGGATGCTTGACAATGTTTATAGGCATGTGGGACTTGATTGGACCCTTGGAAACTTCAATTTCTTTGCCAGAACCAAAACCCTATTTTTTGACTGTTAGGAGGCAGTTAGACTGTGCAACATTAGGAGATTTTGAAGCATGATCTTTAGCAAACCTTGAAGAATATGGGAGGGAAAATTTTGGGGTACAACAGTTGCCCCTGTTCAATCTTCTTAAACCTGAGGGTGTAGATTGGTTGGCGTGCCTTTCGTAATCCGAAGGTGGAAGATGATTGAACACTAGAGTGCCCAGAAATTTGCACTCACATGTTAGCAGTGTGATGGTGGGAATGGGCTTATAGATGCCATTTGGAGACTGATGGATAGGAGGATGGGCTTATAGATGCCATCCGGAAGTGTGACTGAACTTTGTCGGGAATGGGCTTATAGATGCCATTTGGAAATGTAATGGATAGTTGTGGAGATGGGCTTATAGATGCCATCGGGAGGTCGTCGATCGCATAAGAGATTCCTTAGCGAGAACTTGCGTACCTGAGAAAGAAAAATAATTACCTGGTCTGTTACAGGAGTTGGTCTTCAAACTCTTCGTGTAGATGCGCCCTGGATGGATACAGGAATCAGATCTTTAAACTCTTCAGACGTGCTCTGGCGAGATACAGGAATCGAGTCTGGAGAATACAGTCGTCAACAGATACACCCTGGCAAGATACAGGAATCAGATCTTCGAACTCTTCAGACACACCCTGGAAAGATACAGGAATCGGGTCTGGTAATGTTAGTCGTCATCAGATACACCCTGGCAAGATACAGGAATCGGATCCTCAAACTCTTCAGACGCACCCTGGCAAGATACAGGAATCGGGTCTGGTAATGCTAGTCGTCAACAGATACACCATGGCAAGATACAGGAATCAGATCTTCGAACTCTTCAGATGCACCCTGGCAAGATACAGGAATCGGGTCTGGTAATGCTAGTCGTCAACAGATACACCCTGGCAAGATACAGGAATCGGATCCTCAAACTCTTCAGACACACCCTGGCAAGATAAAGGAATCGGGTCTGGTAATGCTAGTCGTCAACAGATACACCCTGGCAAGATACAGGAATCGGATCCTTAAACTCTTCAGACGCACCCTGGCAAGATACAGGAATCGGGTCTGGTAATGCTAGTCGTCAACAGATACACCCTGGCAAGATACAGGAATCGGATCCTCAAACTCTTCAGACACACCCTGGCAAGATACAGGAATCGGGTCTGGAATCAGTCGTCAACAGATACACCCTGGCAAGATACAGGAATCAGATCTTTAGTTGCGACCGTTGATAGTAATTATCTTTGTATTAACCTTTATCCTGAAAAGACAAAACGTTAGTTGTGCGTAATGTCATGATGTATGACAGGCGAGATGTGATAAGTGAGATTGTATGTTCATGATGCGTATGTGCATGCTATAATATATGAAGATATGATGTTTATGGATGTATGTTTTCGTTTTAGGAAAATAAATCCTTGACGGATGCCGGGAAGTTAAATCCTGGGCTGATGTGAATAGCATTTTGCTGTCTCCGCTGGGGAGTGGTGGCTGCAAGAATATCGGTAGGAGATGGATGACTCCGTTGGGGAATAAACTTGGCGAATGGATTACTCTGCGGGGAGAAAATTACTATAGAGACCTTGCTGGGGAACAATACTCTGTGGGAAGATAGGTACTTTGTTGGGATATTGATGATAACTTAGCTGGGGACTTCGTTGTTGTGTTGGAAGTTTTAATAGACTCCGCTGGGGAATAGAAGACTTCGCCGAGGACGATCTTTCCGTGGCTTTTGGCTGAGGATAACCCAGTTATATCCTGGTAGGGAAATAACCTTTGAATAAAGCTGGGAGACGCGTTCGTGCTCTTGCAGGGGGGAAGCTTCCAGAATCTACTGGGGATAAGCTTCCTGCTGGGGAGATGGATTGAACTCTCCTGGAGAAATTTGGATTGGACTCTCCTGGGGAAATTTTTGAGATATATTGTGGAAGTGGCTCCGCTGGAGTGTTTGGTAAACCGCCGGGGAACAATCTTAGATCAAGACTGCCGGGGATGCTTGTTAAGAATGTCTGTATACTCCTGGGGGAATGTTGAGATCTGTAGGGGATACCCAACTTCCTTAAGGCTGCCTGTGGACTAATTCTGCTTGGGGAGAGTATGTTGACTTGCTGGCTCACTCTCTGGGGAGTTAAGGGATCTTGGTTATGTTCTTCGGCTGAACTTACCTTGGTACCTTGGTGGACAGAACAATTAGATCGCTTAGACAACTCATTATTGCCCCTGTTTCTAATGTTACCTGTAATTAATCCTTTGTTTCGTATGCAAACATTTATGAGTTAACAATCATTGTCAAATGCATATATCACAAATTGAACCTTGGACGTTCTTCGCAAAACAAAACAGAAAAGGAAAAACAATTGGCAATTTTAGCTGAAAAGTGAATTTATATTGATTTCTGAATTTGCCTATAAATAGGCGTTTATGTACAAGAGGCTAACGTCCTAGTAAGAGAACGCCGCCGAACAAAAGAGTTTATACAATTTGTGAAAAGGGAAAACAAAACAGCTATGTGAAAAGAATAATCCCACTGGGTTCCAACTCTGCTATCGCCTTTATATCTTCGAGCGTCTCATCACTTTGCTGCTCGGTTGAAGATGAAGCTGATTGATCGATGCCGTTTGAACTTGATGTTGATATCAGATTCTGGATGCAAGGTGATCCAATGAGACATAGTATTACGCTTTATCCCTAACTTTTGCCTGGACCGCCCTTTCGGGTTTTCAGTCCACCGGGATACCCATTTTTGCCCAAGCCGCCTTTTCAGGTTTTCGACTTGCCGGGTGTACAGATTTTTTCATTTCATCCCTCATTTTGCCCGAACCCTTTTGGTTCGCCGGGAAGCCCTAATTTTTGCCTAGGTATGTCAACCTAGCGGGTCTTTTATCATGCGTAGTATCTTTTTACTATGTCTGCATTGGCGGGGTGAGGAAGGTCGTCACCATCCATGGTGGTTAGGATCATGGCTCCTCCTGAGAACACATGTTTAACCAAAAATGGCCCTTCGTACGTAGGGGTCCATTTGCCCCTGGGATCACTCTGAGGAAGGATGATGCGCTTGATTACCAGATCCCCAACTTGATATTCTTGTGGTCTGACCTTCTTGTTAAATGCCCTGATCATCCGTTTTTGGTACGCCTGACCATGACAAATAGCAGTAAGTCTCTTTTCGTCAATTAGATTTAATTGATCAAGTCGTGTCTGGATCCAATCATCTTCGCTCAGATCTGCATCCTTCATTATCCGGAGAGAAGGTATCTGCACTTCGATCGGTAAGACTGCCTCCATACCGTAGACCAAGGAAAAAGGAGTTTCCCCAGTTGACGTCCTTGCTGAGGTACGGTACCCATGTAGAGAAAACAGTAACATCTCGTGCCAATCTTTATAGGTCACTGTCATCTTCTGCACGATTTTCTTGATATTCTTATTAGCTGCTTCTACAGCCCCATTCATCTTCGGCCGGTAGGGAGAAGAGTTGTGGTGCTGTATCTTGAATTGCTCGCAGAGCTCAGTTATCATCTTGTTATTGAGATTGGTACCGTTGTCTGTAATGATTCTTTCTGGGACGCCGTATCGACAGATCAAGTTATGCCGAATGAACCGTGCCACAACGTTCTAGGTTACAGTGGCATAGGAAGCTGCTTCAACCCACTTTGTAAAGTAATCAATCGCCACCAGGATGAAGCGATGCCCATTGGATGCCGTAGGTTTAATCTCGCCGATCATATCTATGCCCCACATTGCAAAAGGCCAAGGTGCAGTCAAGACATTTAGAGGAACTGGAGGAACATGCACCTTTTCTGCATAAATCTGGCATTTATGACATGTCCGAGAATGTTGGTAACAGTCGGCTTCCATAGTGGACCAGAAATATCCTGCCCGAAGGATCTTCTTTGCCATAGTGTGTCCACTGGAATGTGTTCCGAAGGTACCTTCATGTAGCTCTTCCATGATCTTTTCTGCTTCAGTTTTATCCACACAACGCAGTAAAGTTGAATCATGGTTTCTCTTGTATAGAATGTCGTTGCTGAGGAAGAACTTCGCTGCGAACCTTCTCAGAAACTTTTTGTCATTGACAGATTCACCTTCAGGGTATTCCTGAGCTTCCAAGTATCTCTTCACCTCGTGGTACCAAGGTTTTTCAGTTACTACCTCAGCCTCAAGATCACAATAGTATGCAGGTTCGTCCAGTTTCCAGATAATGACCCGGGGAGCCTTATTGTCCCACTTGACTTTGAACATGGAAGGCATCGTAGCTAACGCGTCTGCCAACTGATTCTCCTCTCTTGGGAAATGTTCAAAAGTTATCTCTGTGAAGTGGGGGATCAACGTCAACACACATTCTTTGTAAGGAATAAGGTTCAGATGTTTCGTATCCCACTCGCCTTTGATCTGATTGATCACGAGAGCGGAATCTCCGAAGACACTCAGAAACTTGATTCTTAAGTCGATCGCAGCTTGAAGACCCATGATGCATGCCTCATACTCCGCCATGTTGTTGGTGCAGTTGAAACATAGCCGGGCAGTAAGTGGAGTATGAGTGCCTTGAGGGGATATGATCACAGCGCCGATACCGTTACCCAAAGCGTTGGAGGCTCCGTCAAAGTGCATAGACCATCGGGATCCTTCCTCAGGTCCTTCATCCGGTCCAGGTACTTCACAATCAGTTACAACCATGATGCTCTCGTCTGGAAATTCGAAGTTCATAGATTGGTAGTCATCCACTGCCTGGTGTGCCAAGTGGTCTGCCAATACACTTCCTTTGATGGCTTTCTGAGTTGTGTACTGGATATCGTATTCTGTCAAGATCATTTGCCATCTTGCTATTCTCCCAGACAGAGCAGGCTTTTCAAATATGTACTTTATTGGATCCATCTTTGAAATCAACAAGGTAGTGTGAGTCAGCATATACTGTCTCAGCCGGCGAGCAGCCCATACCAAAGCGCAGCAAGTTTTCTCGAGCAGTGAGTATCGGGTCTCACAGTCGGTAAACTTTTTGCTAAGGTAATAAATGGCGTGCTCTTTTCGGCCAGACTCGTCATGCTGCCCCAGCACACACCCCATTGAGTTGTCAAGTACTGTCAGGTATAGTATTAGAGGTCTCCCTTCAACTGGTGGCATAAGAATGGGTGGTTCTTGGAGATACTCTTTGATTCTGTCAAAAGCGGCCTGACATTCATCATTCCAACGTACTACCTGATCTTTCTTCAGCAGCTTGAAGATTGGTTCACAAGTAGCAGTTAGGTGTGAGATGAATCGAGCAATGTAATTCAGGCGTCCTAGAAAGCCTCTGACCTCTTTCTCTGTCTTAGGAACTGGCATCTCTTGAATGGCTTTAACCTTGGCAGGGTCCACTTGAATACCCTTGTCACTTACAACGAAGCAGCAGCTTTCCAGACCTTACCCCGAAGGTGCACTTGTTCGGGTTCAACCTCAGCTTGTATAGTTTCAAACGGTCAAATAGTTTCTGCAGATGGTCAAGGTGCTCCTCCTCTGTTTGAGACCTTGCAATCATATCATCGACATACACTTCTATCTCATGATGGATCATGTCATGAAACAAAGCAACCATGGCACGTTGGTAGGTTGCCCCAACATTTTTCAATCCAAAAGGCATGACCTTGTAGCAGAAGGTGCCCCACTGAGTAACAAAGGTAGTCTTTTCCATATCTCCAAGAGCCATCTTGATCTGATTATACCCTGAAAAACCATCCATGAAAGAGAACACCTTATGCTGAGCAGTATTGTCAACCAGAACATCAATGTGAGGTAGGGGGAAGTCATCCTTGGGGCTGGCCCTATTCAGATCCCTGTAGTCAACACACATTCTGACCTTACCATCTTTCTTAGGTACCGGCACTATGTTAGCAACCCACTGAGGGTAAGAAGTCACTGCAAGAAAACCGGCATCAAACTGTTTCATAACCTCAGCTTTGATCTTCTCGGACATCTCTGGACGCATACGGCGGACCTTTTGCTTAACCGGAGGGCAGTCTTCCTTGGTAGGCAAATGATGGACCACAATGTCAGTATCCAACCTAGGCATGTCTTCGTAAGACCAGGCAAAGATCTCCACATAATCATGTAACATCTGAGTCAACCGTTGTTTTACGCTGAGCTCCAGATTAGCACCAATCTTGACTTCCTTTCTATCTGTCTCAGTACCCAGATTTATCGTTTCCACTGGCTCTTCATGTGGTTGAATTTCCCTCTCTTCCTGGAGTAACAGTCTTGCAAGCTCTCCAGGCACTTCGCAATCATCTTCACCTTCGTCTTCGGCTAAGTTGATCGGATTTTCGAAGTCATAACTGGCGGTAGCAGGGTCGTTACCAGTGAGATCTAGAGTGGATTGAAACCTGTGTAGGTGAGTGTGTGTAAATATAATTGTTTTGCAATATATAAAGAAAGAAATAAAGAAAGGGAGCACAAGATTTGAAATGCAAAAAAAACATCCAAGGTCTTTATTCATGATATATGGAAATGACAGTTAAATAGCCCTCACAAATGAAGCCAACGGTGCCCCGGGTAAGACACCGGGCCATAAAGTTTCGGTTTATTGTTTATTACAAATAACAAAAACAAAGGAATTCATTACTGCGTAACAAAAGTAACAGGTAGGCTGTCTTTTGCAATCCAATTGCTAGGTCCACTGTCGGCCGTTGGATAAATCCAGCTGTTGAACTCAGATTCTTCCACTTCGTCATCATCCCGGATAGCATTCACTCCATGATCAGGCAAGGGAGCTGTCACTACATTGGGTTTCTCAGGTGCCTCAAATTGTACCTCCTTAGCATCAATAAGGTCTTGCACCTTATTCCTTAGGGCCCAGTAATCATCAGTAGAATGCCCCGGGCTATCAGAGTGATAAGCACAGCGGGCATTTGGATTATACTTGGGGGATGCAGTATTCACAACCTTTGGAGCCTCTCTGACGGTTACCAAGTTGGTGGATAGCAGCTACGACAAGATTTGTGACAAGGTCATACTTAGCCGAGTGAATTCTCTTCTGGGTCTCTCACCCCTTGGTTGGTTAGGTTGCCGAGGAGCAGCAGCAGGCTTTGCAATCACCACCGCGTTGACAGATTGGCGGCGCTCTGGTTTATCTTGCCTTCTAGGCCCATACACAGCACTGGCCTCCTTCTTGAAAGGCTTCTTCTCAGCACTTGAAGACGCACCTTTTTGAATCTTTCCTGACTTCATACCAGCCTCTATCCTTTCCCCAGTCATAATGAGGTCAGTGAACCCTGCAGACCAATTACCAATGAGATGATTAAAGAACGGCCCAGAGAGGGTCCCCAAGAACATATCTACCAATTCACGGTCAGTTAATGGTGGCTGCACCCTGCCAGCCAGGTCCCTCCACTTCTGTGCATACTCTTTAAAACCTTCTCCCGATCCTAGCGACATACCCTGGAGTTGGGTACATGTAGGAGCGAGGTCGGCATTATATTGATACTGCTTGTAAAAAGCAGTAGCCAACTCCTCCCAGTTACGAACCTTGGTTCCATCCAGCTGATAGAACCATTCGAGATGAGTCCCTGAAAGACTCTCCTGGAAGAAGTGGATCCACAAGTTCTTATCTACTGTGTACGGCTGAATCTTCCGCACATAAGATCTGAGGTGCAACTTAGGGCAGGACGCCCCGTCATACTTTGCGAAAGATGGTGCTTTAAACTTGTGTGGGATGATCACACCAGAAGATAAACCCAAGTCTCCGAAATCCAAACCAGGCACTTGTTGAATTTCCAAGGCGTTCAAACGGTCTTCCAACTGCTTGTATCTGTCTTCAGCTGGAGGATACTGCTCCTCATTAAAATCAGTCTCGTTGTCAGAGACTACCGGACTGGGAACCCCTCCTCCCTGGGGACTGCCTTTGCCTACAGAAGAACCAGCTTCCTCATTCTGCAGTGTGTTACCAAACCTCCGGCCCGTGTTGAACAGAACAGTTCTCTTCTTCTTCTTCTTAACCAGCAGAGCCTTCAGCTCCTCTTGACCTTGAGCCAAACCCATGATCAGCTCTTGAAATTGGGCGTTCTGCGCCTGAAGGGCCTTGATAGACTGCTCGGTATATGATTCAGGGTTCATGATGCTGAAATAAGCAGCGAAGAACAGTAAGCAACCTGAAAAAGAAGAGTACCTGCTATGCACATGATGAATGATATGGGTTTATGCAATGCATTCAAGGGTTCGAAAGTTCAAATTTGTTGTAGACAAAAAGGAACACACGTTATCATTAAGGAAATAATTGTTCAGTACATCAGGGCCTCATGGGAAAAACATTACAAAAGGTGAATCAATCTCAAAAGACACTACGCATCCTCTTTGGAGCTATGTAAGTGTTGAGATTCCTCTCCTCGTGCAGTAGGCGGGTGAGCTCCAAGACCTTCTTTTCACTAGCATGTAGACTGGTCTCAAGAGAATTCCGTTCTTCCTTAAGCTGGATCCAGCTCTTCTGCATTTCTTCCCAGGACGTGGGCTGTCAGGATGTTGAATGGTGTAGGACACTTCTCCTTCCAATACTGGCTCTTTGATCACAGGGAGAACATGAGGGTAAGGCATTACTAACTTCTAGGAGCGGGCGCGTACCCACTTGAGATAAGGTTCCAACGGGATGGAGTTCCTGTGCCCCAGTGTTTTGCTGTCTATCCTACTTGGCATCCTCCAAGCTCTGATAAATCTCTGGCGAAGTCCTTGCGCATCATTGTCGAAGTCAAAAACTATGTCAGGAATTAACATGTCATGAGGGCCGTCCCTCCGAGCATAACCAAACTGTCTCCAAGCCAGGCATGGGTTGTAAGTAATACCTCCTCTGATTCCAAGTAAAGGAACATTAGGGTACTCCCCGCAACGATCAATGATAGTGACATCCTCTTTGGACCGAGAGCACCAATGTATATCAGCATGTGTAAGAGTCATCAATCGTTGCGACCATCTCAAACCCCGCTCATTCTTCAAAACTGATTGTGGAAGGTGCGAAATAAACCACCTTCCCAGGAGAGGAGTGCAGCACATAAGAACACCCCTTTTTCTCATGGTTCGAGTGTAACATGAGTGAAGGATGTCCCCAAGCAAAGTAGGTATAGGGTTCCTGGACATGAAGATCTGGACAACACTGATATCTATGAGCTGATCGGGATTAGGGAACAATACCAAACCATAGACAAGGAGGGCCACAACTTCTTCAAAAGCTTGTAGGTCAAGGGAGTTCCAACATTCTTGGGCCTTCTCAAACAGAAACTTGGCTAAGAACCCTTTGATACCACTTCTGACTTCCCAATGTCCCTTGAGGTCAGATGGTTGGAGGCGTAGTGCTTTAGCAATCTCTTCAAGTTTGGGTTCCTTTTCCGTACCGTTGTAGGGTAGTTGACTAAGGATAGGGATCTTCAGAAGCCGGGAGAACTGTTCCAATGTAGGAACCAATTGATAATCCAGGAAAGTGAAACAGTGATGCAGAGGGTCAAAGAACTGGAACAAGACCTTTATCATATCTTCCTCAATGTTGGTGTTGACCAAGCTGATGAGTCTTCCATGCCTCTCACTGAATGAAGAGCTCTCGGGAATCCTGGATATAAGCTCCTTAAGCTGAGGAGGGATCCTTACAAGGCTGATCTGAATTGTCTTTCTGCGAACAGTTTCCATGTCCTACAAAACAAGAACAAAGATGAAGATTCGAACCCCTGAAATGGTTAGTCAATGCACATGATGCTGTATGATGTTATGATGTTATGATTAAACACACCATAAATGTTCACAAGAAGCAAACATGGTAAGGCACACAAGTCACACCACAACCCTTAGAGTTTAGGCCAGCATGGGGTCTAGGTATTACCCTCTCGAAGTTGGTGGGCTCAACCTGTCCTATCAGAAGTAACCGGGTTCTAAGGGTCCCAATATCATTGGATTGCTTTCATTGTTCATCGTTTCGATTTAGCCACTGAACTGGCGACCGAAATATTCCAAGAAAACAACCCTCAATTGAGTGTAGTATCGAGTATCAACCAACCTCGGACTGCACCAAAGTCAGTTATCTCACTACCCTAAAGAGGCCAAGATGGTTCAATTAAGGTTCCTAAGGTAAGTTGATGCTTCACGACACCACGCGGAGGCCCCGTACTCTCCTTGACTGAACTCAAGGGTTACCGGTACACACCAAAGTGCCACATCAACGTAGCAGACTGCTTCAACCATGTCGGTATACCCCGTACAGTTCCCTCACAGCCTTGTTGCTACTTTCTAAGAAGGTATGCCCAGATCCGGGTTAGGATCTATAGAACTCCCAAGACAGTACCCACAATAATAAAGCAAATAAGTCAAATCAATTGAAAACACAAGTGATCTTAGTCTTAAGGTACACCTCACTTTAAGAATACGTCCCCAGCAGAGTCGCCAGTTCTGTGATCGGTGGATCTGGAACTGACTGTTTAACGCTGGTTCGCGAAATGTCGCGGAAGCAAGAGTCGCCACCGTCTTTTATTTTCTCCAACATGGACAGGACAAAAGCACAAAAAAATTCCTTTTGAGATTATCTCTCGGTTCGGGAGGTAGATTTATAGAAAGGGAAGGTGTTAGCACTCTTTCTATCCATGGTTATCCATGGGCTCTTAGATACTTGCTCATTTGTGTTTTCAAAAGTGTTTGCTTGAGTGGGTTTGAAAAAAGTTTCTTTGAAAGTTTCAGATCGACTCTTGTATCAGTCCTCAAGAGTGTTTGAAAAATTGTTTCGAAAGCTTTTTGAAAAGTGTCGGTGTGAAAAGAGTTTTTTTTTTATTTGTTTTTGAATAGAGCAAGTATCTACGAGTCATCCACCTACCCTAAGGAATTAGGCTGCGTAAATGTCCTTAAGGTAGTGCCATCCCACCATTGAGAGATAGGTAGCACCACCGTTGGAGGTGTTCGGGTCAATTCGAGTGTTAGGGACAATGTGGTCACCAGAGCAACAGTAGGACACCTTAGAAGCTACCCTTATGCCATTGATCTTTTTATTCCGAGGCAACTATTCCGAGGCAACCGTTTCGAGGCAACTTGTTTTGAGGCAACTAGATCAATGGACATAAGGACTCACTAAGACGCCCTATACTCGACGACCACGTTTCGAGGGGCAAGGCAACAATGAGGCGTACCCTAAGAGTGGTGTGTGAATTTGTGTATTGTTTCAAGTTATGTTTTATCTTGATCATGCATTGGGTGAGCTACGCTTTGATTTTATTTGGGCCATTCATTCTTTCATGCAAAATTTAGCAGTTTAGAAGGGTGCGGAAAATAAAGGTCCTACGCTATTACAAGGCGCGGGTCTATACATCTCCAAATTAAAAAAGACCCGTTTTTAATAAGAAAAGAAATTGTTTTTTTTATGGTTTTTGATATTTATGAAAATAAAGAAAATTAATTACAATTAGAAGTTAAATAAAACCCTAGTTCTAAGTTGTTTTTAATTGTTAAAGAAAAATATTTAAGTTTTAACCTAATTTACCCTAATTAATTTATTACATGTTTATTTACAAAATTAATTAATAGTTAATAATAATGATAAGAAAAATTGTTTATTAAAAAAAGAATAAAAACTGTTAAAAACCCTAATTTCTATGTATTTTAGTTATTAAGAAAAAAAATTAATATTAAAACCTAATTTTACTAAATTGATTATTAAAAATTTATTTACAAAAATATATTAATGAAATAAATATTAAATAAACATATTTTTATTTTTATGATTTCTGATTTTTTTGTGTTATGAAAATTATTTTTTGTGAATTAAAAGAAACAATTAAAATAATTAAAAGAAAAGAAAAGGAGAGAAAAAAATACAAATAATGGGGGGTCTGACCCAATTTAGGAGGTGTTATTTGAGAAATTTGGCCCAAGAATGCAAGACCCTTTTTGACTTTCTGGAATTGTGTATGGAATGTTTGACCAGCGTGCATGGTGGACCTCCACGTTCTGACCTTTGGATTGAGGCCCCTGGACATTTGGCAGGCAAGCAGGCGAGGATGCATGATGGTCTTTTGAGAGCGTACTGCATAGAAACATATTGATAAAAATATTATGGAAGAAGTAGGTGTTAGAACAAAGTTTGAATCTACTACCCTACATTTAAGTTTTGATGATAACAAAGTGAAAAGATATATTATTTATGATATTCATATATGAACTATCTGCTGCCTAAAATTATTATGTTCTGACTTGCAGATACTCTGATTGATAAGCAAGATCACATCTAATCAGCATCAGAATTTGGTTCTTGACACCAGCATCAGAAGTTGCCATATCAGAATGTCAGAATCAGATGATCAACTCACGTACATGCTGAAGCCTGATGAACAAGACTGCGCTCAACACTCTGATAAAGAAACACAACAGTTCATCAGCAGCGAAGCAGAGTCAGAATGAGCCAAGCCAGAACTTGCATTAAGTAAGCAATGGTACTGTGCATTGAAAGCAAATTAATTCCAACGGCCTCATTCCAGACAAGATCTGCTCGATAAGGAAAGTTTGTTATTAGCATTGAATCAAGAATATTGCATCCAACGTTCATCATCTCAGTGCTATATAAACAAGACTTTGAAGATTGAAATGGCTAATGCTCTCCAAATCTCTACACGCACAAAAAGCTAATCAAAATCTTCTTTCTCTCAGTTTTGCTAAACCACATTCTGATATTCTATCATTGTTTAGCAATCTAGTTTCTAAGTTTCAATTTGTGTATACATCACAGTTGTGATACAGTTTTGTAGAAAACATTCACACACTTAATTTTATCTCTTTGTAAGAAAGTGTTACCTTGACAAACCGGGTTGTGGTTTGGATCAAGAAGGCTTTAGCAGTTGTTAAAGCAGTCTGTAATATTCAGTTGAATATAGTGGATTAAGACCTCGTTGGAGAGAGGCGAAATCACCTTGACGGGTGGACTGGAGTAGTTTGAGATCAAACGAACCAGGATAAAAATATCTTGTTCATTGCATTAGATTTCAGTTTTACAATTCAACCCCCCCCCCCCCCCCCCCCCTTCTTGTGTTTTTCACCACTTCAATTGGCATCAGAGCGCCTGGTTCTGAGCTAAAACACTTAACCGTGTCAGTACAAGATCCAGCGTCAGAAAAACACAATGGCAGGAAACAATTCTCACATCAGCAATGACAACAATGAGGACAGAGACAGATTCAGTGGCAAACCTCCAGTCTTTGATGGAGAAAATTTTGATTACTGGAAAGACAGAATTAAAAGCTTCTTTCTGGCACATGATGTTGATCTGTGGGATATGGTGACAGATGGATACACGCACCCTGTGAATGCAAGTGGTCAGAAGATTGATATTAAAACAATGTCTGATCAACAAAAGCGTGACTTCAAGAATCACCACAAGGCCAGAACCATCCTCCTCAGCGCCATCTCCTATACTGAGTATGAAAAGATCTCCAACAGAGACACAACAAAGAATATTTTTGACTCACTCAGAATGACGCATGAGGGCAACGTTCAGGTCAAAGAAACAAAAGCTCTGGCGCTCATTCAGAAGTATGAGGCGTTCAAAATGGAAGAATCTGAATCCATTGAAACCATGTTCTCTAGATTCCAGATTCTGGTAGCTGGTCTCAAAGTTCTGGACAAAGGATACTCTACTGCTGACCATGTCAAGAAAATCATCAGAAGTTTACCCAAGCAGTGGAGACCTATGGTTATAGCTCTGAAGCTAGCTAAAGATCTCAACAAAATCACTCTGGAGGAACTTATCAGCTCCCTCAGAAGTCATGAGATAGAGCTAGAAGCTGATGAGCCTCAGAAGCAAGGTAAGCCTTTAGCATTAAAATCTAACAAAAAATTTGAGTCTAAAGTTTTGCAGGCAGTTGAAGAAACATCTGATGGATCCTCATCAGAAGAAGACGAACTCTCCCTCCTCTCCAGAAGAGTAAATCAACTATGGAAGCAAAGACAAATGAAGTTCAGGAATCCCAGAAGGTCTGATCAGAACGAGTCTTCTTCCAGATACAGAAGGACAGATTCTTCCTCTGGATACAGAAGATCTGAAGGCTCCTCCAGTAGCAAAAAGCCAAACACCAAAGACATCATCTGCTATGAGTGCAATGAGCAAAGACACTATAAGAGTGACTGCCCAAAGCTTCAGAGGGAAAAGCCCAAAAAGAAGTTTGGAAGAGAAAAGAAGAAAAGTCTCATGGCTACATGGGATGACTCTGACTCGTCTGAAGCTGACTCAGAATCAGATGATGAGAGGGCAAACATAGCTCTCATGGCTAACATCTCAGAAGATAGTGAAGCTTCTGAATCAGACTCAGAATCAGATACTGAAGAGGTATTTCCTAACTTTGCTGTTAACTTTACAAAGGCTGAACTTGCTGAAAGCCTTAATGAGATTCTGGAACGTTATCAGCAAATTAGAGCTAAATTCAGAGACCTGAAAAGGAATCTTGAATCTGACTCTAATAAGACTGAGAGTCTCAAATTGGAAAATTCTGAGCTGAGAAATAAGATTTCAAAATTAGAAAACACTTTACAAAATTCTCAGAAGGAACCAATTTCTGAAACTCCCAGCAACGCTGATGAGATCATCAAGGAGTATGATCACAGTTTCCAGAAGTTCCTAGCTAAAAGCATAGATAGAAGCAGAATGGCTTCAATGATCTATGGAGTTAGCAGAAACGGCAGGAAAGGAATAGGATACCAAGGTAAGGTTCCTACACCAAAGAATGTCATGGACTTAACCATTAAACACACTCCTCTGAATTCACATTTTGTATATGGTCACACACATGATATCAAATACACTAGCAGTAAGCACTCTGTGAAACCAAAATTCAACCAGAGCTTTGGTAAAACTAACAAATCAGGACCCAAGAAAATCTGGGTACCTAAGGATAAAATAATACATGTTGCAGATATCTTTAGCAGCAAGTCAGAAACACCAGTCATGGTACCTGGACTCTGGCTGCTCACGACACATGACGGGAAGAAGGCATATGTTCCAAAGCCTGGAACTTAAGCCTGGAGGCCACGTTGGCTTTGGAGGCAATCAGAGGGGAAAGATAATTGGCTCTGGAACTGTAGGTAATGGAAATCTTCCCTCTATTAATAATGTTCTGCTAGTAGATGGATTGATGCATAATCTGTTATCCATAAGTCAATTAAGTGATAACGGTTATGATATAATCTTTAATCAAAAATCATGTAAAGTTGTTAGTCAGAAAGATGGGACTATCCTGTTTAATGGTAAGAGGAAAAACAACATTTACAAAATCAAACTTTCTGAACTAAAGAGTCAGAATGTAAAATGTCTTCTATCTGTTAACAACGAGCAGTGGATCTGGCACAGAAGATTGGGGCATGTTAGTATGAGAAGAATATCTCAGATTAACAAACTCAATCTGTTTAGAGGACTTCCTAATTTGAAGTTCAATTCAGATGCTCTGTGTGAAGCATGTCAGAAAGGCAAATTTGCAAAACCTTCTTTTAAATCCAAAAATGTTGTTTCTACCTCTAAGCCATTAGAACTTCTGCACATTGACTTATTTGGACCAGTTAAAACTGCTTCAGTCAGTGGTAAGAAGTATGGGTTAGTAATCGTAGATGACTATAGCAGATGGACATGGGTAAAGTTCTTAAGACACAAGGACGAGTCACACTCTGTGTTTGTTACCTTCTGTAACCAAGTTCAGAATGAAAAGGATCTTAGAATCGTTAAAGTCAGAAGTGATCATGGTGGAGAATTTGAAAACAAAGATTTTGAGTCATTCTTTAATGACAGAGGCATTCTGCATGATTTCTCTTGTCCTAGAACTCCCCAACAAAACGGAGTTGTAGAACGAAAGAACAGAACATTGCAAGAAATGGCCAGAACCATGATCAATGAGACAAACGTTGCTAAGACCTTCTGGGCAGAGGCAATAAACACAGCGTGCTACATTCAGAATAGAATCTCAATAAGACCTATTCTGGAAAAGACTCCATATGAATTGTGGAAGAACAGAAAGCCCAACATTTCATATTTTCATCCATTTGGATGTACTTGCTTTATATTAAATACAAAGAATTATTTGAACAAGTTTGACTCTAAAGCACAGAAGTGTATTATGTTAGGATACTCTGAACGCTCAAGAGGGTACAAAGTATACAATACAGAAACACAGATTGTGGAAGAATCAATCAGTGTTCGTTTTGATGATAAGCTTGACTCTGAAAAGTCAAAGCAGAATGAAGTTTTTGCAGGTATAGAAATTGAATTTGCAGGTTCTGAAGACAAGTCATCAGAAGCTCTCAACACAGACATTCCTTCAACGTCTGAAAGGAGCACTGCTAGCAATCCTACAACAGCTGCTGATCAACCTCAAAAGAGATTACCCAGAAGCAGCTTGGATCGCCCAGAAGAGACTATCCTAGGAAGAAAGGAAGATCCAATCAGAACAAGAGCAAGCTTCAGAAACTCTGAAGAAACACTTATGGGACTTGTGTCTCTGATTGAACCTTCCTCTATTGATGAAGCACTTCTGGATAATGACTGGATTCTGGCAATGCAAGAAGAGCTGAATCAATTCACCAGAAACGACGTATGGGATCTCGTTCCCAGACCAAAAGGATTCAACGTCATTGGAACAAGATGGGTGTTCAGAAACAAGCTAAATGAACAAGGTGAAGTCATCAGAAACAAGGCACGGCTGGTTGCACAAGGTTATAGTCAGCAAGAGGGGATAGACTATACAGAAACCTTTGCCCCAGTCGCCAGGTTAGAAGCTATCAGACTTTTAATTTCATTTGCTGTTAATAGAGGCATCACTCTGTATCAGATGGATGTCAAAAGTGCATTCTTAAATGGTTATATAGAAGAAGAAGTTTATGTACACCAACCCCCAGGTTTTGAAAATACAAAACATCCAGAACATGTTTTCAAACTAAAGAAGTCACTGTATGGTCTGAAACAAGCTCCCAGAGCTTGGTATGAAAGGCTAAGTAACTTTCTGCTAGAAAACGAATTCACCAGAGGGAAAGTGAACACTACTCTATTCTGTAAATCAGTTAAGAGTGACATCTTAGTCTGTCAAATTTATGTTGATGATATTATTTTTGGTTCTACTAATCCTTCTCTTGGAAGAAAATTTGCTAAGTGTATGCAGGCAGAATTTGAGATGAGCCTCATGGGGGAACTGAAATTCTTTCTAGGAATTCAGATCAATCAAACTCCAGAAGGAACTTACATTCATCAGAGCAAATACATCAGAGATCTTCTGAAGAAATTTGACCTCTCAGAATGTAAGCCATCAAAGATTCCAATGCATCCCACGTGCATTCTGGAAAGAGAAGAGGTAAGCAAAAATGTAGAACAGAAAGTCTACAGAGGTATGATTGGTTCTCTCCTCTATCTGACTGCTTCAAGACCTGACATATTATTCAGTGTTTGTATCTGTGCTAGATTCCAATCAGATCCTAGAGAATCTCACTTAACAGCTGTTAAGCGAATTTTCAAGTATCTGAAAGGTACTACTAATCTGGGTTTGTTTTATAGAAAATCTAGTGATTACAGCTTAGTAGGCTACTGTGATGCTGATTTTGCTGGAGACAGAGTGGAACGTAAAAGTACTTCTGGAAGCTGCCAGTTTCTGGGAGAAAATCTGATCTCTTGGTCCAGCAAAAGGCAATCAACAATTTCTCTATCAACAGCAGAAGCTGAGTACATAGTAGCAGCAGGATGTAGCACACAAATGCTCTGGATGAAAAGTCAGCTTGAAGACTTCCAGATTTTTGAGAGTAACATTCCTATACTTTGTGATAATACTTATGCTATTTGCCTAAGTAAGAATCCCATTTTACATTCTAGAGCTAAGCATATAGAAATAAAACATCACTTCATTAGGGACTATATTCAGAAAGGTATTTTGAACTTAAAATTTATAGATACAGACCATCAATGGGCTGATATCTTTACTAAACCCCTTTCAGAAGATAGGTTTAATTTCATTCTGAAACATCTCAGCATGAAAGTGTGTCCAGAGTGAAAATGTTTTAATTCCATATATTTACCTTCAGAATGTAATTGTTTTACTGTGAACTTCTGATCAATCTTCTTTCAGAAAGATAGAACATGCAGATTGTATCAGATGCAAGTCTAAAGATCTGAGAGTCTAAGCTCAAAGACAGACGTGCTGATCACTACATCAAACAAGTGTCATCCAATAATCAGCATATCTCTGAAGCAGAACGCGTGCACACTTCTGAGAAGGCAAAGTGCTGATTGGGTGCATTGAGACACATGTCTGGTAACCGTTTTTAAGTATCTTTCTCAAATCCCCCAAAATCAGCAAGCATTTAATGAAAAGTAATCATGCTTTTAAAATGCAATCATGATTTTTCTCTCTCTTAAAAAACGTTTATCTTTTCAAAATATTTTTGAAACTCTATTTAAACACATTAATCTCTCATTCTCATTCTTTACGTTTTCTCACTAATACTCAAGCATTTTCTGCATATTTCTGTGTTCATCTCTTGCAAAACCTATTTTCCTCAGTTTATTCTCAAAACCCTTTTAGTGTGAACATGGCAACCTCCAGCAGTGCTTCTGCAGGTCCTCAGAAGAAAGCATCATCTGAGCAATATCAAGTGCCATTCAGAACTCTCCTCACTCCTGTGAAGAATCTTGAAGTGCTTTCTGAATTAATCATTGATTTTGGAAGCTTGAAGGAGAACGGGTTTGACCTAACTGAAGAAGTTAGGGCACAGAAGTGGGAAAGGTATTTTGACAGGTTGGTTGGACCAACATTCCCAATGCTAGTCAAGGAATTCTGGATTCACGCCAAGGCTTCAACACATCTAGTCACCTCCTTTGTTATGGGGAAGAAGATTGTGATCACTGAGGATCACATTGCAAGGCTAATCGGTTATAGTGGCGGTGGCGTCCGTTGTGTGGACATGGCTGAAAGATGTGCTGATGTAGGTGTGATAGCTGCAAGGATTTTCACTCATGGGGTGCCCAACAACAAGATTAAAGATCTGAAGGATCACTACAGAGTTTGGGCTAAGATAATTCTGGGGTGCTTCAACCACAGGAAACCAACCAGTTCTCCTGATTACATAAATGTGGATCAGCAGTTTCTGATCTACTTTATTGATCAGAAGGTAAAGATCAATCTGGCTCATTTTCTGTTCAACCAGCTCAGAACAAGTGTAAAGGAAACCAGGGAAGAAGAAAGAACCAAGAGGGATTGGATACCCTTTGGAAGGTTGATATCAGATATTCTGACAGAGAATAGGCTGATAGAGCATCTGATAGAAGCTCAAGAGCTAAGCACTATTGAACCAACAGTTGGGAAACCTCTGAATGCAAAGAACTTGAAGAAGATGAAGCTGATAGAGAATATTCAGAAGGAACCCAGAGCTACTCCTATTGCTGATATCACCAGCAGAAGAGTGCCTCTGAGTGACTTTCCGTTATTTTCTGAAATTGAATCCAAACCAGAGGTAGTTCTCACATACCTGGATGCGTGCAAGGCAGATGGTTCAGATCCAAATCTGATTATCAAAGCTCTACATCAACCTCAGCAAGAAGTGACTCTGAAGAAGACGAAGAAGAGGAAGGCACCATCAGAAGGATCATCCCAGCAGACACCCAGGAAAAGAGGTAATTCATCTGCTGCTTCTGTTTTAAATTCTTCTACTATTCTAGCATCTATTCCTCCTCAAACCTCTCATAGAATCTCAATCCCCATCCCTACCATAGATGAAACTGTACCAGAAGAGGACCCTTCTGAGGCATTAAAACTCAGAAGACCCAGAACTAAACATCCCAAACAACCAACAATCTCAACAACATCAGCAACAACAACAACAACAACCTCTCTCACCAATTCCAGAAGAACCCCTTATCCCTGAACAATCAGAAATTCCAACAACTTCTCCTCAACCAGCAATTTCGTCTCCCTCTCCCCAACCAGAAATTAATCCACCATCACCTCAACCAGAGTTTCATCACTCTGAAACTCCTTCTCCTCAACCATCTGAACCTCATTCACCTCAACCATCACCTTTGGCAATCCAGCTGCCAGGTGGAACAACTATCACCTTAGCACAATTGCCATCCTCATCAGAATCTACACCACCAAATACTCCCAAAACACCACCCAGTCCAATCATAATCTCTGATTCTGATACTCCATCTCCAAAACAAACAGCTGCCCAGAAAACCTCCGAAAACCCCAGCAGGACTTTCATAGACTTAACCTGTCTTGACCGTCTTGCTGATCTGAAACATAAAATTGCCATCCCAAAACCAAATCAACCAGATGTTGGCTCTGGTATTATGAATTTTGAAACAGGTGTGCTGCAATGGATTGCTTCTTTGAAGCAAGTCTGTCCTGGAATGATTGACCCAGGTGCTTCTGATCAGCTCTGGTCACAATTTAGACTTTGGGTACGTGCTGAAGCCCTCAAGTTGCAGGATATCAACTATGAGCAGGCACAACAAAATTTCAGCAAGCTTCTGAATGAAGTTGGAAGTCAGCTTCTGAAGGAAGACGTGCTCCCTCTGGATAGTGAACCTTGGTCTGAGAAACAGCAAGCTGCAAAGGTGCAATCAGAAGAAGACAATACCATTCAAGCTGAAGAAAGTCAAGCAGAAGATGTTGCTGAAAGCTCTCAGAAGCTTCCTGCTTCTGATGCTTCTCAAGCTGCCTTGGACAGGCAGACTCTGGAAGAACTAAGGCTGAATGACATGCGTCTGCAGCAGCGGATGGAGGAAAGCGACCAGAAGATGAAAGAGAGAATGGATGTGCAGGATAGCAAGATTGACACTGTTGTCAGCATGGTGCACAAGCAGAATGAGACTGCTGAAAAGATCCAAGCCATGCTGGAGAACCTGTTCACACGCTTGCCTCCTCAACCTTAGTCTTTTTTCATTCATGTCCTTTTTCATGTTTTCCTTGATTTTCTGATGTACTGTTTGAATATGTTTTGTACTATTTTCATGTTTTGATTCTGAACTCTTTTAATATAACTAGTTTTTCTGATCTTAATTGTTTTTAGCACATCACTTACACTTTTTGATTGCTGACAAAAAGGGGGAGAACAAGAATGATATTTTAAACAATAACGGCTAACTAGACAGAAATTCTCAAACATTCTAACTCTATTACTTGAGAATGTTTTTCTCTTTTGCTTAAAGTCTACAGGTACAAGGAAGCTCCTGGACACTCTGAAGACTAGAAGCTCTGATCACTATGAAGCTCTGATCCGCTCTGATACTCTGATCCAAAGCAAAGCTCTGACAAGAAAAGCTCTGAAGCTCTGCTCTAACATAAAGCTTCTGATAGTCAAAGACTCTGATACTCTGACGTTCAAAGAAAGGCAAAATGATCTGATCCTGAAGAACACTTGTAATCAAAGGGAAGTAATAAACTCAGGGGGAGTATATCTCTTAACTCTGATATCCTTTTACTCCTTATCCTTTGTACTTCTTACTCTGATGCATATCTCTGATACCTTTTCACGTTATTTTCATTTAAAAAATATCTAGTTTTTGTCATCATCAAAAAGGGGGAGATTGTTAGAACAAAGTTTGAATCTACTACCCTACATTTAAGTTTTGATGATAACGAAGTGAAAAGATATATTATTTATGATATTCATATATGAACTATCTGCTGCCTAAAATTATTATGTTCTGACTTGCAGATACTCTGATTGATAAGCAAGATCACATCTAATCAGCATCAGAATTTGGTTCTTGACACCAGCATCAGAAGTTGCCATATCAGAATGTCAGAATCAGATGATCAACTCACGTACATGCTGAAGCCTGATGAACAAGACTGCACTCAACACACTGATAAAGAAACACAACAGTTCATCAGCAGCGAAGCAGAGTCAGAATGAGCCAAGCCAGAACTTGCATTAAGTAAGCAACGGTACTGTGCATTGAAAGCAAATTAATTCCAACGGCCTCATTCCAGACAAGATCTGCTCGATAAGGAAAGTTTGTTATTAGCATTGAATCAAGAATATTGCATCCAACGTTCATCATCTCAGTGCTATATAAACAAGACTTTGAAGATTGAAATGACTAATGCTCTCCAAATCTCTACACGCACAAAAAGCTAATCAAAATCTTCTTTCTCTCAGTTTTGCTAAACCACATTCTGATATTCTATCATTGTTTAGAAATCTAGTTTCTAAGTTTCAATTTGTGTATACATCACAGTTGTGATACAGTTTTGTAGAAAACATTCACACACTTAATTTTATCTCTTTGTAAGAAAGTGTTACCTTGACAAACCGGGTTGTGGTTTGGATCAAGAAGGCTTTAGCAGTTGTTAAAGCAGTCTGTAATATTCAGTTGAATATAGTGGATTAAGACCTCGTTGGAGAGAGGTGAAATCACCTTGACGGGTGGACTGGAGTAGTTTGAGATCAAACGAACCAGGATAAAAATAACTTGTTCATTGCATTAGATTTCAGTTTTACAATTCAACCCCCCCCCCCTTCTTGTGTTTTTCACCACTTCAGTAGGGGACCTGGGAATCGAACCCAGGTCCCAATACCTGCAAGCCAACGCATCAACCAACCCAACCAACGCGTATGTTTGATATTATAATGGAACGTGAATAATATACATGAAAACAAACGCTAGTGGCCTGAAGCAAGAAATCACACACGAACATTTTAATTATCCAGTCATGCTTGGACACATAGGCTTCATCTTCTCTATTTACCTGTAAACAAAAACGAATAGTGCGGGTTTTAAACCCCCACTAATTGCAAAACCTGAAAATAGCGATTAGCACATAGAGCAATATAAATTGGGTGCGATGGGGGGTTTTGCTTCGTCTGGATGTCCTGAATCCAATGGTATAGGTTTGAATGGCCAATTTTTCCAGATGTGTAAAGCCCCAAACCTGGAGCTCTGAAACCCTAGCGAACGTCCATGGCAACTTTTGATACAGACATTATCAGTTCAATTAAAGGGCACCAATAGCTTCAGAATGTTCATGTTAGTGTAAATCAACCATTAAAAATCATAAATCATGCATGGAATGTGAAACACGATTATGAAAATTTTGATGAAAAGTAAGACTCTGTTATACCAATTCCTTGAGTATGGAAGGCTGGTTTCGATTGGAATAGTTTCCTGGTGGTGTCAGCAAGCTTTTGGAATAGTTTTGCAGCCTTGAATTGTCCTCTAGATACCAAAACAGTTTTCAACTTTTTTTGTCAAAAAATGCAATTTTGTTCTTTGTCTTGGGCGCAGCTTCTGTGTGTATGAGCATTAGGTTTCAGTCTTGCATATATGTGTGGATAGAATTAGGTCAAAAAGCCAGCCCAAAATCCATCCATTTATGATTTTGAATATTTGATTTTTCACATCTTTTTTCAAATCTCTTTGCCATGAAAACTTGCTAATTGTGGAAGATTTTGTCTCTTGAGAAGGCACACGAAATCTTGAGCTCATAATGGAAGAATATGCTGCACAAAAAGATTCAAAACCTTTGTTTAGTATTTTTCTCATAATTAATTTTAATTAAATGAATTAATAGGATTAAAAATTCAATTAATTAATTAAAAATAAGAAAATAACTCCCTTTTAGCTTAATGGGTCGTGCATAGCCTTTGGGTAATGATTCATGGAAGAAATTGAGGCCCATTAGCAATTTTGAGGCATTTGAAGCAAAGTTGACTTTCCAAAATTCCCAAAACTTTCCCAACTTCCACAAGGCATATCTTGCTCAATTTTTAAGCTTTGATCATGTTCTTGGACATTTTGGAAAGGTCCTGAAGTCCTCTAACCAATGTCTTTGGTCCCATGTCATTTGGATTTACCAATCTCAAGTTATGGTCTTTGACTTAAAGTGCCTTTTTGTTGACTTTTGAAAATGACCTATAATGTTGAGATTGATAACTTTTTGTGAGAGCATTTCTTGGACTTGAAGTGTGAATATGAGTTGTAGGAAATGTCATTCTCTTCAAAATGAGATTTGGATGGAATTTTTCTGATAAACCATGTGGAAGTTATGCCCTGGTCAATTTGCAGTTGACTTTTTCAACTGTCCAAAAATAGAAACTTTTGCATCTTGAGACTTTTTGAGCCATGCTTTGAGAATCATGATCAAGAATTGATCAAATGATGTTTGTGGCTTCAAAATAAGATGTTGACCAAATTTTTTGACTCTTGACTATCAAATGACCATTTTGCCCCTGCAGTTGACTGTGAAGCAATTAGGGTTTTTGACTGTGCAATTTGATGCTGTGAGTCTTGAAACTTGACATAAGGATGCTTGACAATGTTTGTAGGCA
Source organism: Vicia faba (assembly GCA_948472305.1). NCBI lineage: Eukaryota > Viridiplantae > Streptophyta > Magnoliopsida > Fabales > Fabaceae > Vicia > Vicia faba. Next base: position 1,181,576,889 of record OX451739.1, on the reverse strand, counting down.
TGTGGGACTTGATTGGACCCTTGGAAACTTCAATTTCTTTGCCAGAACCAAAACCCTAATTTTTTACTGTTAGGAGGCAGTTGGACTGTGCAACCCTTAGGAGATTTTGAAGCATGATCTTTAGCAAACCTTGAAGAATATGGGAGGGCAAATTTTGGGGTACAACAACTGTAAATTGGTCATGGTTGACTTTTTCCCTAATACAACTGATTTTTAGGCCAATTGCTCAATTGACTGAGCAAAAGTGTGATTCAAGGCTTGAAACTTGACATGAGTAATCTTGGGGGTCCATAATGATCCATGAAAGTAATATGGGGCATTGGAAGTTCAAATATCCTTGTTCAATCTCAAACCCTAATTTTCATCATCAATGCTTAAGGAGGTGTCTTGAGTTGATCAACCCTAGTGCAGTCTTGAGCCAGAGGACATCTCGTGAGAAAATTCTTGATAAGTGAGAGGGTAAATTTTGGGGTACAACAGCTTCCCCTGTTCAATATCTTAATCCTGAAGAGTTAGATTGGCGAGTTTTGCCATTCGTGACTTGAAGGTGGAAGATGATTGGACACTAAAGTGCCCAGAAATTTACACTCGGTGATGTGATGGTTGATGGTATAGGGAATGGGATTAAATATTACATTTGGAGGGATGATGGAAAGTTGTTGGAGATGGGCTTAAAGATGCCATCCATAAATGATTGTGGAACTGTATCTGTAAGCTGAAACTGAATGAGTATCAGGACGGCATCCGTGTCTGGAGCGTATCTGAACTGTATCTGAGAAGCTGAATCTGAATGAGTATCAGAATGGAATCCATGTCTGGAGCGTATCTGAACTGTATCTGAGAATTGAATCTGAATGAGTATCAGAATAGCATTCGTGTCTGGAGCGTATCTGAACTGTATCTGAGAGTTGAAACCAAATGAGTATCAGGATGGCATCCGTGTCTGGAGCGTATCTAAACTGTATCTGAGAGTTGAATCCGAATGAGTATCAGGATGACACCCATGTCTAGAGCGTATCTGAACTGTATCTGAGAGTTGAATCCGAATGAGTATCAGGATAGCATCCGTGTCTGGAGTGTATCTGAACTGTATATGAGGATTGAGTCTGAACGAGTATCAGAATGGAATCTGTGTCTGGAGCGTATTTGAACTGTATCAAAAGTTGAATCTAAAGAACCAATGCTGGATTGCTTCAGTTGGTCGTGTAGATAATTGTCCTGGCTTGTCTTAGGTATCAATCTCTAACCATTGTAGCCATTGATTAATCTTATCCTGAAAAGCGTAAAACATTAGTTGTAAGCAAATGTCATGATGCATGAAATGCATGGTGCAATGAGATTGTGATATATGCGTTCGTGTTATCAATGTTTATGACATATGGATGCGATTTATGCGTATGTGATCTAATCTTCTACACTGTTGTTGGTTTGGGGAAAATAAATCCTTGACTACTACTGAGGATATGGAGTGTAAGTCTTCATGTTGTGAAGTTGAAGTGTTGATGAATTTCCTTTTAGAGAAATAAAATCTGTTGTAAGGGAAACTCCGTGTACTGCTTGTAAAGTCCTGTTGGGGAATCCTGAGAAATTGGACGACTTCCACTGGGGATTGATAACTAGAAGCTTCGTTCCGCTGAGGATTAAACTGCACATTGCGGGGGATTTCTATTGAAATAGCTTAGAGAGATTTCGCTATCCCTTAAAACCATTAGTGATTGTCTTTTTATTTTATTCATTTGTAAACAGTAATTATGTTCAAATGCATATGTTCAAAAATAAATCATTGGACGTTTTTGTAAACAAAACAAGAGTAAAGAAAACAGATAGTTTTGCACTTTCAAAGGGATATCTTTGTATTGACTTTGAGTAAGTATTTTTGTACAATGAGACGAACATTCTAGTAAGAGAATGTCGTCGTAAAAATGGAAATTTTATACAAAGAAAAGATAGCTATGTGAAATAATCCCATGGGGTTCCCATTCTGCTATAGCCTTTGCGTCCCTGAGCATCTTTTCTATTTGTTGCCCTGTCCAAAGCTGATTGAATTGATCAGAACCATTGAGTTTGCAAGTTGTCAGTGAGGTGATCCAACGGGACATAGTCATACGCTTTAATTCCCTAACTTTTTCCTGGACCGCCCTTTCGAGTTTTCAGTCCACTGGGATACCCTTTTTTGCCCAAGCTGCCCTTTCGGGTTTTCAGCTTTCCGGGTGTACAATTTTTTTTTGTTTTTATCCCTAATTTTTTCCCGAACCTTTTTGGTTCGTCGGGATGCCCTTGTTTTTCCTAAGTGTGTCAACCTAGCGGGTCTCTTTATGTGTAGTATCTTTTGACTATGTCTGCGTTCACAGGGTGCGGCAGGTCGTTGCCATCCATGGTGGCCAAGATCATTGCGCCACCAGAGAATATGATTTTGATTACAAATGGTCCTTCATATACAGGAGTCCATTTTCCCCTGGGGTCACCTTGCGGAAGTATGATGTGCTTGATCACCAGATCCCCGACTTGATACACTTGGCATCTGACCTTTTTGTTGAAAGCCTTGATCATCCGTTTTTGATACATCTGACCATGACACACAACAGTAAGCCTTTTCTCATCAATCAAGTTCAGTTGATCAAGTCGAGTTTGGATCCAATCTTCTTCATTCAGCCCTACATCTATCATGATTCTCAGAGAGGGGATCTAAACCTCAATAGGTAAGACAACTTCCATGCCATATACCAAATAGTACAGTGTTTCCCCGATTGATGTGAGTGCTGTGGTACGATACTCGTGGAGAGCGAATGGCAGTATCTCATGCCAGTCCTTATATGTGACTGTCATTTTCTGTATGATCTTTTTAATGTTCTCATTTACGGCTTCGACATCACCACTCATCTTTGGCCGGTAAGGGGAAGAATTGTGATGCTGTATCTTAAATTGCTCGCGCAGGGCGGTGATCATAGTATTGTTTAGATTCGTACCATTTTCTATGATGATCCTCTCTGGGATACTATACCGACAGATGAGATTCTATTTAATGAACCTGGCTACAACATTTTTGGTAACGGAAGTGAAAGAGGCCGCCTCAACCCACTTTGTAAAATAGTCAATGGCCACCAAGATGAAGCGGTGTCTATTGGAGGCTGTTGGTTTGATTTCCCCAATCATATCAATGTCCCACATAGCAAAGAGCCAAGGAGCCGTCAAGACATTCATAGGAACTGGAGGTACGTGCACCTTGTCAGTATAAATCTGACACTTGTGGTAGGTTCTAGAGTGTTGATAGCAATCTGCTTCCATGGTAGACCAGTAATAACCAGCCCGTAGGATTTTCTTTGCCATCGTATGCCCACTGGAATGGGTTCCAAAGTGCCTTCATGTAGATCAACCATGATCTTTTCCTCCTCAACCTTGTCTACGTAACAAAGCAAAACTGAGTCATGGTTGCGCTTGTAGAGAATGCCATTACTAAGGAAAAACTTAGTATAGAATCTCCTTAAGAACTTCTTATCATTGACTGAAGCTCCTTCCGAATATTCTTGAGCCTCGAGATACCTCTTAACTTCGTGAAACCAAGGCTGGTCCACTAATTCTTCAGTATAAATACCGTAACAATGAGCTGGCTCGTCCATTCATTCAATGGTGATCTGGGGAGCCTCGTTATCCCATTTAAGTTTAAACATGGATGACATTGTGGCTAGTGCATCTGCTAGATGATTTTCTTCTCGCGGGAAATGCTCGAAGGTAATCTTCTCAAAATGTGAGAGCAATGTAAACACATGTTCTTTGTAGGGAATAAGGTTAGGGTGTTTGGTGTCCTATTCCCCTTTGATCTGGCTGATGACCAAAGCTGAATCTCCGAATATACTTAAGGATTTGATCCCCAAATCTATGGCATCTTTGAGACCAAAAATGCACGCTTCGTATTCTACCATGTTATTTGTACAATTGAAGCAGAGTCTTACTGTAAAGGGACTATGACATCCTTCAGGAGATATAAGTACAACACCAATACCATTGTCGAGTGTGTTGGATGCCCCATCAAAAACCAGGGTCCATTGGGATCCTTGTTCAGGTCCCTCATATGGTCTGAATTCTTCACAGTTATTTCCCATCATGATGTCTTCATCTGGGAATTCGAACTTCATGGACTGGTAGTCTTCCACAGCTTGGTGGGCAAGGTGATCAGTTAGTACACTCCCCTTTATTGCTTTCTAGGTAGTATACTGTATGTTATATTCTGTCAGGATCATCTGCCATCTCGCTATTCTCCCAGAGAGAGCAGGTTTCTCAAAGATGTATTTTATTGGATCCATTTTAGATATCAATAAGGTAGTATGGGTCAGCATATACTGTCTTAGCCGGCGAGCAGCCCATGCCAGAGCGCAACAAGTTTTCTCAAGCAGTGAATATCTTGTTTCACAGTTGGTAAACTTTTTGCTCAGGTAATAAATAACATGCTCTTTTCGGCCAGACTCGTCATGCTTCCCCATCACACACCCCATTGAGTTTTCTAAAACAGTTAGATACATGATCAATGGTCTTCCCTCGACTGGTGGCATCAAAACAGGAGGCTCTTGTAAGTACTTTTTGATCTTGTCGAAAGCAGTTTGGCACTCATCATTCCACTTGACTACTTGATCTTTCTTCAATAATTTGAAGATTGGCTCACAAGTAGCTGTCAGGTGAGAAATGAATCTGGCAATGTAGTTTAAACCGTCCCAAAAATCCTCTGACTTCCTTCTCGGTACGAGGAGCAGGCATTTCTTGTATTTCTTTCACCTTGGCGGGATCCACTTCGATACCTTTATTGCTGATGACAAAGCCTAGGAGTTTACCAGACCTTACCCCAAACGTGCGTTTATTTGGGTTCAACCTCAACTTGTATTTCTTTAGCCTCTCAAACAATTTCTGTAAATGGTCAAGATGCTCTTTTTCTATTTGAGATCTAGCTATCATGTCGTCCATATAGACCTCTATTTCGTGATGTATCATGTCATGAAACAGAGCTACCATGGCATGCTGATAGGTTGCCCCAGCATTCTTCAGTCCGAATGGCATAACCTTGTAGCAGAATGTGCCCCACTGTGTGACAAAGGTTGTTTTCTCCATGTCCTCAGGCGCCATTTTAATTTGGTTGTAGCCTGAGAAACCGTCTGTGATCGGTGGATCTGGAACTGACTGTTTAACGCTGGTTCGCGAAATGTCGCGGTAAGCAAGAGTCGCCACCGTCTTTTATTTTCTCCAATTTGGAAAGGACAAAAGCACAGAAAAATTCCTTTTAAGAGATTGCTCTCGGTTCGGGAGGTAGGTTATAGAAAGGGAAGGTGTTAGCACCCTTTCTATCCATGGTTATCCATGGGCTCTTAGGTACTTGCTCAATGTGTTTTCAAAATTGTTTGTTTGCTTTTCAATTGTGGGTTTCAAAAATATTCTTTGAAAAGTTTCAGTTCAACTCATACGTCAGAGTGTTTGAAAAGTTTGTTTTGAAAGTTTTTGAAAGTGTGTCGGTGTGAAAAGATGTTTTGATTTGTTTGAAATTAGAGCAAGTACCCTTGAGAACCTACCTACCCTAAGGAATTAGTCTGTGTAAATGTCCTTTAAGGTAGTGCCATCCCACCATTGAGGGGTAGGTAGCACCACCGTTGGAGATGTTCGGGTCAATTCGATTTTAGGGACATGGTGATCACTGGAGCAATGGGAAGACACCTTAGAAGCTACCCTCATGCCAGGTTCCCGGACCATGAGGACTTACTAAGACGTTTTCTACTCGATGACCACCTTTCGAAAGGCAACAGTGAGGCGTACCCTAGGGGTGATGTGTGCGAATTGTGTGTCATTTTCAGTTTATTGTTTGTCTTGTCATGTATTGGTGATCTAACGATTCGATTTTATTTTTTGGGCATTCATTCTTTCATGCATATTTATTAACAGTTATATATTTGCAAGAAAGTAAATCTAAACTATTACAACTGGCGCGGGTCCACATCGCCAAAAAAACCGAACCCGATTTGACTGAAAGTAAAATAAAGCGAATAAATAAAAGTTCGAGAGTTTTAAATTACATGGCTTTGGGGCATATACAGAGGTATTTAAACAATATAAAATAGATGCGCGAAATAAAGAGATTAAACAAAATTAGGGCGTTGGACCCTTTTACAAACTATTAAAATTAACCAAGGAATCTAAAATTAAAAATTAAATGAAAAATAATGTTTTTGTGTTTTTTAGGTTTAAAAGAAAAAAGAAAAAAAATTAATTAGAATTAAAGTGCTAAACCCTAGTTTTAATGTTTTTTAAGTTTATTATGAAAAAAGATTTAATTTCTAACCTAATTAAATTCTAAACTAATTTATGTACAATTTTTGATTTATAGAAAATAAATAATAAATAATAATATTGTGAGAAAAAAGGAAAAAATTAAAAAGGATATAAAAAATTAATAATTAACCTAATTCTACATTTTTTTTGGATTTTTATTATGAAAAAAGAATTAAAATTAAAATTAAAACCTAATTAAACTAAATGAGTTACATTTTAATTTATTTATAAAAGTAATCAAAATTAATTATATTTTTTTTGTCCTTTCTGTATTTTTAATGTTTTTTTTTATATTTTTGTAAGAATTAATTAAATCAGAAAATAAAACACAAGTAAATTTAAAAATAATAGAATATAAAGAAAACTAAAAAAAAGAGAAAAAAAGATAGAACCAGGAGGGTGTGGTCCCAAATTTGGAGGTGCAAGCCTGAAAAGCCTGGCCCATTTGCTGGCAATTTGTTGACTTTTTCCATTCAAGTGTGCGCCTGCTGACTTGATGTATGGTGCACTCTTCATCTTGGCCATGGATCTGAGGCCCTGGGACACGTGGAGGTTGAATTCTGATGGAGTATGGTGAGCATCAGTGTGAGCGCTGCATGTGAATTGGAAATGAAAAATAACATTAAATTTTGCAAGACCTGGGACTTGAACCCAGGTCTTTGATGTCTTGCACCTAACACGTTACCACTGAGCCAGTTGTATTTCAATTAACATATAATAGTTAATAAATAATAAAAAGAATAATCAATGCATAGTGGTCAAACGCGCGCGAATTTGAACGAATCAATCACCAGCTGACACGTCTTCTTCTTCCTCGCGTGTCCTGAAACATAAAATACAACAGCAACGGTTTTGAAGCGTTGCATTAGGTAAGCTACAAAAAAATAGCGAATAGCTTGTTTCCTAATATAAATTAGGCGCGAGTATGTCTTCTTCTTCGTCCAGATGCATGGAGTGTGATGGTGTTGCTCTGAAGTTCTGATTTTTCTTATTTACAAAAGCCCCAATTTAAGAAGCTGGAAACCCTAGAACATGAAAATGGTAAAATCGTGTATGGCTTATGAAAATGCAATTAAATACCATGAACAGCTTGGAAACTTTGTGAGGAACATGAATATGTAATTAAAAATGCAAAAGGATGCGTAGAATCAAGAACACGAATTCGAAATTTTTCTGTACAGTTTCACTTGCAGATACCAGTTCAAGGAGCTTTGATTGAGGTTATGAATTGAAAATCGTTCAGAATTATCTCAGGATGCTAATGGTATAAAAATTAAGGCTTCAAAAGATCCCTAGCTTTGAAATCAGATTTGCATTTTATGGTTCATTTTTCAAATTGCCAAATCACCTTTGAGCGAGCCTTTTGCTGCACTATGGTTAGGGTTTGACTCAATGCATCTCATGGAATGGAATTGACTAGTTTTTTGGCCTTAATTCATGCCTGGGAAAGAATTGGCCTTAGGGTTTCTTCCATTAACCATTTTTCCTACTTTTTAGCCAAAACCTAGACCTAGTGTGCAAATGAACCCTAGCCTGATTTCTTGAGTTGGTTCATGATACATAGAAATTGTCCAAGTTCATTTGACACTATTCCATTGGTTTTTAAATTTTATTTGAATTTTCAAAGAATTAAAATGAATTAAATCATCAAAAATTAAATAAAATAAAAAAAATCAATATTTGGTCTTGAAATTAACCATGGGACACGTGTGTGGCATGACAAGGATGGAACAAGTGGAAAAAATGGGGCCCTTTTGTCAAAAATTGGATTTTCAAAGATAGTTGACTTTTGCCATTTCACAAAAATTTACCAACTTCTACAAGGCATAACTTGCTCAATTTTTAAGCTTTTCACTTGTTCTTGGACATTTTGGAAAGGTCTTTGAGTCCTTTAACCAATGCCTTTGGTCCCATGTCATTTTGATTTACCAATCTCAAGTTATGGTCTTTGACTTAAAGTCCCTTTTTGTTGACTTTTGAAAATGACCTGTAATGTTGAAATTGATAACTTTTTGTGAGAGCATTTCTTGGACTTGAAGTATGAAGATGAGTTGTAGGAAATGTCTTTCTCTTCAAAATGGGCTTTGGATGGAATTTTTCTGATAATCCATGTGAAAGTTATGCCCTGGTCAATTTCACTTGACTTTTTCAGCTGTCCAAATATAGCAACTTTTGCATCTTTGATGATTTCTGAGCCAAATTTTGAGAATCATGATCAAGCATTGATCAAATGATGTTTGTGGCTTCAAAATGATATGTTGACCAAAAATTTGAACTTTTGACTGTCAAATGACCATTTTGCCCCTACAGTTGACTGTAATGCAATCTAGGGTTTTGACTGTGCAATCTTGAGCTGAATGCCTTGAAACTTGATATGAGGATGCTTGACCATGTTTGTAAGCATATGAGACTTGATTGACCCTTTGAAAACTTCATTTTCTTGATCAGAACCCAAACCCTAATTTTGACTGTATGGGAGACTGTTGCATTGTGCAATTCTTGGGGAATTTTGTAGCTTGGCTTGGCAGTTTATTGGAGAATATGGGAGGGCAAATTTTGGGGTACAACAGTTGCCCCTGTTCAATCTTCTTAGACCTGAGGATGGAGATTGGCTGACGTGCCTTTTGTAATCCGAGGGTAGAAGATGATTGGACACTAGAGTGCCCAGAAATTTGCGCTCACATGGTAGCAGTGTGGTGGGGGAATGGGCTTATAGATGCCATTTAGAGATTGATGGGTAGGATGATGGGCTTATAGATGCCACCTGGATGTTGATCGCGTAAGAGATTCCTTAGCGAGAACCTGCATACCTGCAAAAGAAAATGAGTACCTGACACGTCGCAGGAGCTGGTTTTCAGATGCTTGGTATAGATATGTCCTGACTGGTTACAGGAGCTGGGTCTGGATCTTCAAACGGTGATGAAGTTGTCTCTACTGACAGGTTGTTTCCAAGGACGAGTGGTCTTTAACGATGGGTGTCTATAACGAATGTCTATAACGACAAGTGTCTACACTGACGAGTGTCTATCACGACGAGTGTCTATCACGACGAGTGTCTATCACGACGAGTGTCTATCACGACGAGTGTCTATCACGACGAGTGTCTATCACGACGAGTGTCTATCACGACGAGTGTCTATCACGACGAGTGTCTATCACGACGAGTGTCTATCACGACGAGTGTCTATCACGACGAGTGTCTATCACGACGAGTGTCTATCACGACGAGTGTCTATCACGACGAGTGTCTATAACGACGAGTGTCTATCACGACGAGTGTCTATCACGACGAGTGTCTATCACGACGAGTGTCTATCACGACGAGTGTCTATCACGACGAGTGTCTATAACGACGAGTGTCTATCACGACGAGTGTCTATCACGACGAGTGTCTATCACGACGAGTGTCTATCACGACGAGTGTCTATCACGACGAGTGTCTATCACGACGAGTGTCTATCACGACGAGTGTCTATCACGACGAGTGTCTATAACGACGAGTTGTATCAGAGGAATCTTTAGGCATTGATTTAAACTGGATTTGTATTCTTTGACCGGATTTGTCTCTTATGACGGGATTTGTCTTTTCTGACGGTGTTTTGTCTATTTTGACATAGCTGATCATTCAACTGTATCCTTCCTGAAAGGTAAAGGTCAGTTATATGCAGTACGTGATATGAATCAAGCAACGGCATAAATGCAACTGTATGACATGATGCGTACATGCATGTGTCATGATGTACGAAAATGTGATGTTTATGAATGTATGCTTTCGTTTAGGAAAATAAATCCTTGACGGGTGCCGGGAAGTCACTCCCGGGCTGATGTTGGAGAATAAGCTTTTGCTTCCGCTGGGGATGATAAGACTTTACTGAGGACGGTCTTTTCCGTGGCTATTGGCTGAGGATAACCCAGTTATATCTTATTAAGGAAATAACTCTTTGAATAAAGCCGGACGACGCGTTCGTGTTCTGCGGGGAGTGAAAATATCTGGGTCGCATTCTTTAGCCGAACCTATGATAGACAGAGCAACCGGATCTTTTAGACAACTCCTTATTGCCCCAGTTTCAGTGGGAGGAGGCACTTGTGGGAGTACTTGACGAGTCTTCTGGTAGGCAGGTGCCGAGATGCTGGGACATACTCGTACGCTTTGATCCCTAACTTTTGCCTGGACCGCCTTTTCGGGTTTTCAGTCCACCGGGATACCCATTTTTGCCCAAGCCGCCTTTTCAGGTTTTCGACTTGCCGGGTGTACAGATTTTTTTCATTTCATCCCTTATTTTTGCCCGAACCCTTTTGGTTCGCCGGGAATCCCTTATTTTTGCCTAGGTGTGTCAACCTAGCGGGTCTTTGATTTTGCGTAGTATTCTTTCGACTATGTCCATATTTCTCAGAATGTGGGGAGTTGCCCCTGTTGGAAATACTTTGTCATGCCCCAGATAATGGGCAATGCTCCTACTGTGCCTCTTGATTGGAGGTACTTCTGTTCACAAGATATTCATCGTGTGAATTTCCCTGCTGTTCAGACAAAAATTCATATGCAAACAAAGTTATTTTAAGAATGCAAAAGTCGATGTCTGTCTTGAATATTTTAAAAATGCATTTTGGTGTAATACAATACGGTGTCAACTCAAGATTTTACAGCAAACCTTCAGGAGTCAGGATACCTTCGTAACAGTATGCTTTCGAACTAACCCATGCTTCAGCTAGGACTTTTAAGGGTTATATCGTGGCCTGGTTCACGGTTTAAGAAACAAAGGATAAAGGCCCAAATTATTTGTACCCACCCGCTCTTTCGTGATGTTCTCCAACCCTAAACTCAGTTGATCATACGTTAGACCTTGTTTGAGTCTTTGCTCTGATTTTCCGGTGATGGTTCAAACATTGATGATTTATTCTGACTAGGCAGTCATTTTTTGTTGAGGGTTTGTGAGACCTCTTTCTTGATTTTTGTTATCCCTTTCTTTTTTTGCCTGAACTGTTTCCTTTTTGGAATTACAGTCAGCGGGATGCCCCAGTTTCGTAAGTCTCTTTTCATAGGTTTTGACTTCTTGGGCTTTTCGTTTATGATTTTTTTTTTTGTGATAATGACTGCCTGTCCTTATGATTGTTCGGAACCATCACTGTCTTTTGTTTTTGAAAAAAACTCATTTGGTGCCATTCATTGTGCACTTGGATCAACTGAGAGAACTACCCTGCCCCAGGTTATGATTAAGGGTTTTGATTTTCGAAAATAAAACTCCTACTTCTTTGGCTCTGATGGGTTGGCGAGGGATTATCATCCTTATAACTCCAGTGTTTAGGGGTTGAAACAATTCCTGTACCTCATCAGCGGGGTCTGTTCAAAAGCATACTGTAAATCGTGGTATCGTTTTCGTCATCCTCCCTCAAGAGGCTTAGAATTATTAGTCGAACGTTGATCATCAGAAAAAAAATATGAAAATAATTTGCACATAGTGAATATGAAATAATTACTTCAAAACAGACATGTGTAACGCATTAATGAAATAACCAAGTTTGACATGAAATAAAATGTTTGAACAATTGAAAGAAAATTACAACTTGAATATTTGAATGAACAAAAATTTCTAGTCTCAGGGCTTGTCACTTCAAATGGTGAGCCTTGGAGGGATGGTAGAAAAATTCAGCCTGACCATCTTGTGTGAATTCCAGTGCTCCTTCATCAATCAGGTCCTGGATCTTGTTTTTCAAAGCCCAACACTCGTTTGCATTATGTCCTGGACAGGCAGAGTGGTAGGCACACCTTTTATTGGGATCATAAGCAGGATGTGCTGTGTTGGGATTCTGGGGATGATCCCTTAACGTGATCAGGTTCAATCTCAACAGGCGTTGTAAAGCTTGAAACGGCGACATATTGAGCGGGGTGAACTGCCTCCTGGGCTTGTCTGTCTGAAGTTGGTGAAGTTGCTGCTGAATTGGTAATACTGGAGCCATATGAGGAGCTTTCTCCTTGCCTCTTTGTCTCAAAGGTGGTGGAACGATGATTGGCTTTTTACCCTTAGATGTTTGCCCCAGTTGGTTACCCTGAAGCAGTTTGTTGATGAGAACCCCGAGCTCATCTTGTCTTTGAGTTAAACCCTGAATGGCAGTCATCTGCCCCAGCATCTGGGCTTTCAATGCATCCACCTCAGCTTGTAGGTGTTCCAGCCTTTCATCCTCAGCACTGTTCCTGACAAAAGTCTCCATGATAAGTGTCCTTAGCTCTTCCTGCCCCTTGGATAGATTCAGGAGGATTTCCCCGAACCGAGTCTCTTGAGCAAAAAGGTCCTGGTTGTCTTGTTGTGAAACCATTGCTGAAATAAACAGCGGGAAAGGTAAGTGACCTGCAACAAAGATGCCTGTTATGTAAGGATGAGTATGATATGCATGCAATGTTTTCAAGGATCTCGCGGGGTAAACAAGAAAATTTGTTAGCATTGGAATTTAGAGCTTGATTGAAGGACACCCATGTTATTGAGAACTCTTCTTCAAGAGTCAAAGGCTCACCATATCAAGTGGGTCGTAGCCCCTGACTTTAGTCATCATGTCTGGTTTTGATTTCCAAACAACCTTGGTTAGGGAACCTTCTTCAGGAGTCAGAGCTCACCATATCAAGTGGGTCATAGCCCCTGACAACATTGGCTAGAGGAAAATAAATCCTCTTTGCCCCTTGCTAGATGTTTGATTTATATGACCTGCATCACAAGCCCTTGAGATCCTTGAAATGGGTTAGGATGTATGCAATGGTATGATGTCATGGTATGCATGGGGTGATGTCAGTAACCCTATTATGAGTCCTAATTAAGGACTGAAACAACCTGCAAGAAACAAGTGTTAGATCACAAGCATGCAGATAGTCAAGTACTAAGGCACACAAGTCACACAAGAGAGAGCCCTTAGGTTTAGGCCAGCATGGGGTCTGGGTAGTACCCTCTTGAAGTTGGTGGGTTCAACCTGTCCTAATCAAAGTAACCGGGTTCTAAGGTTCCCAATATCATGGGATTGCTTTCATTGTTCATCGTTTCGATTTAGCCACTGAACTGGCGACCGAAATATTCCAGGAAAGCAACCCTCAATTGAGTGTAGTATCGAGTATCAACCAACCTCGGACTGCACCAAAGTCAGTTATCTCACTACCCTAAAGAGGCCAAGATGGTTCAATTAAGGTTCCTAAGGTCTGTTGATGCTTCATGACACCACATGGAGGCCCCGTACTCTCCTTGACTGACTCAAGGGTTACCGGTACACACCAAAGTGCCACATCAACGTAGCAGACTGTTTCAACCATGTCGGTATACCCCGCACAGTTCCCTCACAGCGTTGTTGCTACTTTCTAAGAAGGTATCCCCAGATCCGGGTTAGGATCTATAGAACTCCCAAGCAACCCACAATAATAAAGCAAGCAAAGAAAGCAATTGAAAACACAGTGATCTTAATCCTAAGGTACACCCCACTTTAAGTTTTACTCCCCAGCAGAGTCGCCAGTTCTGTGATCGGTGGATCTGGAACTGACTGTTTAACGCTGGTTCGCGAAATGTCGCGGTAAGCAAGAGTCGCCACCGTCTTTTATTTTCTCCAATTTGGAAAGGACAAAAGCACAGAAAAATTCCTTTTAAGAGATTGCTCTCGGTTCGGGAGGTAGGTTATAGAAAGGGAAGGTGTTAGCACCCTTTCTATCCATGGTTATCCATGGGCTCTTAGGTACTTGCTCAATGTGTTTTCAAAATTGTTTGTTTGCTTTTCAATTGTGGGTTTCAAAAATATTCTTTGAAAAGTTTCAGTTCAACTCATACGTCAGAGTGTTTGAAAAGTTTGTTTTGAAAGTTTTTGAAAGTGTGTCGGTGTGAAAAGATGTTTTGATTTGTTTGAAATTAGAGCAAGTACCCTTGAGAACCTACCTACCCTAAGGAATTAGTCTGTGTAAATGTCCTTTAAGGTAGTGCCATCCCACCATTGAGGGGTAGGTAGCACCACCGTTGGAGATGTTCGGGTCAATTCGATTTTAGGGACATGGTGATCACTGGAGCAATGGGAAGACACCTTAGAAGCTACCCTCATGCCAGGTTCCCGGACCATGAGGACTTACTAAGACGTTTTCTACTCGATGACCACCTTTCGAAAGGCAACAGTGAGGCGTACCCTAGGGGTGATGTGTGCGAATTGTGTGTCATTTTCAGTTTATTGTTTGTCTTGTCATGTATTGGTGATCTAACGATTCGATTTTATTTTTTGGGCATTCATTCTTTCATGCATATTTATTAACAGTTATATATTTGCAAGAAAGTAAATCTAAACTATTACAACTGGCGCGGGTCCACATCGCCAAAAAAACCGAACCCGATTTGACTGAAAGTAAAATAAAGCGAATAAATAAAAGTTCGAGAGTTTTAAATTACATGGCTTTGGGGCATATACAGAGGTATTTAAACAATATAAAATAGATGCGCGAAATAAAGAGATTAAACAAAATTAGGGCGTTGGACCCTTTTACAAACTATTAAAATTAACCAAGGAATCTAAAATTAAAAATTAAATGAAAAATAATGTTTTTGTGTTTTTTAGGTTTAAAAGAAAAAAGAAAAAAAATTAATTAGAATTAAAGTGCTAAACCCTAGTTTTAATGTTTTTTAAGTTTATTATGAAAAAAGATTTAATTTCTAACCTAATTAAATTCTAAACTAATTTATGTACAATTTTTGATTTATAGAAAATAAATAATAAATAATAATATTGTGAGAAAAAAGGAAAAAATTAAAAAGGATATAAAAAATTAATAATTAACCTAATTCTACATTTTTTTTGGATTTTTATTATGAAAAAAGAATTAAAATTAAAATTAAAACCTAATTAAACTAAATGAGTTACATTTTAATTTATTTATAAAAGTAATCAAAATTAATTATATTTTTTTTGTCCTTTCTGTATTTTTAATGTTTTTTTTTATATTTTTGTAAGAATTAATTAAATCAGAAAATAAAACACAAGTAAATTTAAAAATAATAGAATATAAAGAAAACTAAAAAAAAGAGAAAAAAAGATAGAACCAGGAGGGTGTGGTCCCAAATTTGGAGGTGCAAGCCTGAAAAGCCTGGCCCATTTGCTGGCAATTTGTTGACTTTTTCCATTCAAGTGTGCGCCTGCTGACTTGATGTATGATGCACTCTTCATCTTGGCCATGGATCTGAGGCCCTGGGACACGTGGAGGTTGAATTCTGATGGAGTATGGTGAGCATCAGTGTGAGCGCTGCATGTGAATTGGAAATGAAAAATAACATTAAATTTTGCAAGACCTGGGACTTGAACCCAGGTCTTTGATGTCATGCACCTAACACGTTACCACTGAGCCAGTTGTATTTCAATTAACATATAATAGTTAATAAATAATAAAAAGAATAATCAATGCATAGTGGTCAAACGCGCGCGAATTTGAACGAATCAATCACCAGCTGACACGTCTTCTTCTTCCTCGCGTGTCCTGAAACATAAAATACAACAGCAACGGTTTTGAAGCGTTGCATTAGGTAAGCTACAAAAAAATAGCGAATAGCTTGTTTCCTAATATAAATTAGGCGCGAGTATGTCTTCTTCTTCGTCCAGATGCATGGAGTGTGATGGTGTTGCTCTGAAGTTCTGATTTTTCTTATTTACAAAAGCCCCAATTTAAGAAGCTGGAAACCCTAGAACATGAAAATGGTAAAATCGTGTATGGCTTATGAAAATGCAATTAAATACCATGAACAGCTTGGAAACTTTGTGAGGAACATGAATATGTAATTAAAAATGCAAAAGGATGCGTAGAATCAAGAACACGAATTCGAAATTTTTCTGTACAGTTTCACTTGCAGATACCAGTTCAAGGAGCTTTGATTGAGGTTATGAATTGAAAATCGTTCAGAATTATCTCAGGATGCTAATGGTATAAAAATTAAGGCTTCAAAAGATCCCTAGCTTTGAAATCAGATTTGCATTTTATGGTTCATTTTTCAAATTGCCAAATCACCTTTGAGCGAGCCTTTTGCTGCACTATGGTTAGGGTTTGACTCAATGCATCTCATGGAATGGAATTGACTAGTTTTTTGGCCTTAATTCATGCTTGGGAAAGAATTGGCCTTAGGGTTTCTTCCATTAACCATTTTTCCTACTTTTTAGCCAAAACCTAGACCTAGTGTGCAAATGAACCCTAGCCTGATTTCTTGAGTTGGTTCATGATACATAGAAATTGTCCAAGTTCATTTGACACTATTCCATTGGTTTTTAAATTTTATTTGAATTTTCAAAGAATTAAAATGAATTAAATCATCAAAAATTAAATAAAATAAAAAAAATCAATATTTGGTCTTGAAATTAACCATGGGACACGTGTGTGGCATGACAAGGATGGAACAAGTGGAAAAAATGGGGCCCTTTTGTCAAAAATTGGATTTTCAAAGATAGTTGACTTTTGCCATTTCACAAAAATTTACCAACTTCTACAAGGCATAACTTGCTCAATTTTTAAGCTTTTCACTTGTTCTTGGACATTTTGGAAAGGTCTTTGAGTCCTTTAACCAATGCCTTTGGTCCCATGTCATTTTGATTTACCAATCTCAAGTTATGGTCTTTGACTTAAAGTCCCTTTTTGTTGACTTTTGAAAATGACCTGTAATGTTGAAATTGATAACTTTTTGTGAGAGCATTTCTTGGACTTGAAGTATGAAGATGAGTTGTAGGAAATGTCTTTCTCTTCAAAATGGGCTTTGGATGGAATTTTTCTGATAATCCATGTGAATGTTATGCCCTGGTCAATTTCAGTTGACTTTTTCAGCTGTCCAAATATAGCAACTTTTGCATCTTTGATGATTTCTGAGCCAAATTTTGAGAATCATGATCAAGCATTGATCAAATGATGTTTGTGGCTTCAAAATGATATGTTGACCAAAAATTTGAACTTTTGACTGTCAAATGACCATTTTGCCCCTACAGTTGACTGTAATGCAATCTAGGGTTTTGACTGTGCAATCTTGAGCTGAATGCCTTGAAACTTGATATGAGGATGCTTGACCATGTTTGTAAGCATATGAGACTTGATTGACCCTTTGAAAACTTCATTTTCTTGATCAGAACCCAAACCCTAATTTTGACTGTATGGGAGACTGTTGCATTGTGCAATTCTTGGGGAATTTTGTAGCTTGGCTTGGCAGTTTATTGGAGAATATGGGAGGGCAAATTTTGGGGTACAACACCGTCCATGAAGGAAAACACTTTATGTTGTGCCGTATTGTCAACTAGAACATCAATGTGGGGCAGTGGGAAATCATCCTTAGGGCTTGCCCTATTCAAATCTCTGTAGTCCATGCACATTCATACTTTACCGTCCTTTTTGGGCACGAGAATGACATTGGCAACCCATTATAGACAGGAAGTGACGGCCAAGAATTCGGCGTTGAATTGTTTCATGACTTCTGCTTTGATCTTCTCCGACATGTCTGATCGCATGCGATGGACCTTTTGTTTTACCGGTGAACAATCTTCTTTTGTTGGTAGACGATGTACCACGATATCTTCATCAAGTCCTGGCATGTCTTCATACGACTAGGAAAAGACCTCAACATACTCGTGTAGCAACTGAATCAGATGCTCTTTGACACTGGGTTCCAGATTGGCACCCACCTTGATTTCTCTTTTGTCTTATTTGGTACCTAGGTTGATTGTATCCACTGGTTCCTCGTGGGGCTGAATGGTCCTCTCTTCTTGTTGTAGTAACCTGGCGGGTTCCCCCGGTACTTCACAATCTTCTTCACCTTCATCTTCGGCTTGGTAGATTAGATCTTCAGAGTTACAAAAGGCCATAGCAGAATTGTTACACATGGGATCCTGAATATATGTAGACCTGCATTGTGAGTTTGAGTGTGTGTAAGAGTATAGCTATCTTTGAAAGGAATAAAAATGTAAAAAGAAAAACAATGAGCATAAAGTTTGTGTGCAAAAATGTCCATGATTCATTGATGTCATATGGAAATGAGATAATAACCCTTACAAATGGACCATTGTGCCTCGGGTAAGGCACAAGGTTTTAAGAGTCTGAATTGTTTTAATATTACAGATCCGACAAAATTTAAAGAAAAATTATTGTGGGATAAAAATGATCGAGACGAAATCTCTAGCTTCCCAATTGCTGAGCCCTCCATTGACAGTTGGGAAAATCCAATCCTCCAGGTCATAGTTGTCTTCATCATCCTCTATTGTGTTGACTTCGCGGTTTATGATCTTCAAGGGTGGTCCTCCGGCACGAGCGCGGCGTACAACTTTCTGGGCTCCTAAAGTGAAACCTAAGCCAAATTTGTCAGATTTGTATGGGATATCTTGGAGTTGTCCCCAAATAGTGCACCCACCTTCTTCTATCATTGCTTTGGCATCCTTCAAAGACGACATCTTGAGCGGAGGCCTTGTAATCTTTGGGACCTGAGAAACAACCTTGGTTACTGCCACATCTTGCGGGGATTCTTCAAAGTGCTGGAATGGAGTTTCAATAAATTCACCATCTAGTTCCACATATCTGAAGGAATTTAGATGGATGACCATATACTCTTCTTCTCCATGAACAGTGATGATTTTCCCATTGAATTGGATATTTCAGCATTTGATGCAACGTAGAGGGGACTGCACCAGCATTGTTAATCCACGGTCGGCCTAATAAGTAGGAATATGAAGGGCGGATATCCATTACATAAAAAGTTGAATCAAATGTTTGGGTTCCAACTTTTATGGGGATTTCCACTTCCCCATGCACCATCCTTTTTGATCCGTCGAAGGCCCTCACTACTATATTGCTAGGTTTCAATGTCAATCCTTCACAGTCCAGCCTATTAAGAGCATTTTTAGGCAACACATTCAGAGATGAACCAGTGTCAACCAAAACATGAGCCAAGGTCGTGCCCCTGCATTTGACTGAGACATAGAATGCCTCGTTATGCTTCTTCCCTGTTGGTGTTAAATCAGCATTTGAAAAACCTAAATCATTATCTGCAGTTAAGCTGGCTACGCAGTTTTGGAACTGATCGGTAGATGTTTCTTTGGGTACATGGGCAGTTTTGAGGAAATTTACCAAGGCTTTTGCATGAGCCTCAGAACATAGTAATAAAGCCAGCATGGAAATTTTTATGGAGTTTTCCTCAGTTGCTCGACTACATTGTAGTCGCTTCTTTTTATGATCTTTAGAATTTCCTCCACCTCTTTTCGGGAGGTCTCAGGGATATCTACTAATTGTGCCTTCGTCCGGTCAGGCTCAACCAAAATATCTTTTCCTCGAGTCTCGGTTGACTCGGCAGTGGGAATGTCAGTAGGGGTGATAACAGGGATTGTAACAGTTTTGTAAACATGAGTATTAGTAGATATGATTGTAGGACTGGGAATAGACTTTGGAGGAGCAACAACAATATAAATGATTACAGGTCCCGAAATAGATTTTGGAGGAGCAATTTCTGGAGAGAAAACCCTTCTACTTCGAGTGATCTTGCTCATCCCTGTGATATTACTGATATCAGAGTCATCTTTCTCAGAACTTGAATCTTCAGCAGCTGGCAAATCTTGCTTGATATTGTGGTAGTAGACATCACCTCCATAATTCCATGGGACGGTTTTATCTTACGAATACGGGATTGGTCCAGGCATTGTAATTATCAACGGAGCCACTTTAGGAACTGATGTAATTCTAACGGGTCTTTTGGTGGAGACCCTAGAAGAATTGTCGGAAATGGTTACGATGGAAACATCTTTATAAGAAATAGTTGGAATAGAAGTTTTTTCGAACAAAATCTCCTTGTCATCTATTAGGTATTGAACGCCTGCTTTTAACAAAGGACAGTTGGTTGGTGAGGATAAACAGAAATGACAGCTTTCATCAAAGCCTGGGAAAACACCGGCATTCAACAAGTTCTCTTTGATATTCAGGAGTGGGGTCACAAGTTCATCAACCAAAGTAACAAACATATCTTCCTCAACAACATTGACATCACGACTGTGCTTGGGCATAGGGGCAGTAATGACACTGGGCTTTTCTGGCGCGTCAAATTCAATCTCTTTGGCTTTAAGAAGGTCTTGTACTTTGTTTTTTAGAGCCCAACATTTGTTAGTGTTATGGCCAGGACTCTCAGAATGGTATGCACAGCGGGCATTAGGATGATAGTGAGGAGAGATTGTGTTAGGAATCTTTGGAGCTTATTTCAAAGTCACTAGATTGAATTTTAACAAATGTGGAAATACTTGAGATAATGTCATATTAATTCGGGTGAACTATCTAACTGGTCTTTCCGTTCTTGGTTGGTTGTTTCTTTGCTGAGCAAGTGCGGGTTTAGGAATCATGACAGCCCCCGCCATTGGACGGTGTTCAGTCCTATCTTGATTTCTCTGAGGATATACAACAACAACTTCTTTCGTTCTAATGAATGGCTTCCTTACAACAACAGAGGATGCATATTTTTGAATCTTCCCATTCTTTATCCCCGCTTCCTCCCTTTCTCCGGTCAATATCAATTCATTAAAACCTGTCGATGAACTCCCAATTAAGTGATTAAAGAAGGGACCATACAAGGTGCCCAAAAACATATCTACTAACTCTCTTTCAGATATGGGAGGCTGCAATCTTCCTGCTAAGTCCCTCCACTTTTGCGCGTAGTCTTTGAAGCCTTCACTTGAAACCATGGCCATACTCTAGAGTTGAGTACGGGTAGGCACAAGATCAGCGTTGTATTGGTATTGTTTGTAAAAGGCAGCGTCAAGATCTTCCCAATTATGAACATTGGCTCTTTCTAGCTGATAAAACCAATCAAGTTGAGTTCCAGACAGACTGTCTTGAAAGAAGTGTACCCATAAATCCTTGTCAGCGGTGTGAGGCTGTATTTTCCTCACATAGGACCGGAGATGCATTTTGGGACATGAAACTCCATCATATTTGGCGAACACCGGTGCTTTGAATTTTGGAGGAATGACTATCCCAGATACTAACCCCAATTCCTCAAAGTCCAATCCAGGCACTTTTTGGATTTCCATTGCACTTAACCGTTCTTCCATATGCTTATACTTGTCATCAGCCGAAGGGTATTGTATTTCAGAATAATCTTCTTCTTCCTCTTCCTCTTCTGAATCTGGTTGAATAATTGTTTCTTTTCCTTTCCCATCTTGATTGTCTTTCACACCAGATGAAATTGCAAAGTCTAGGGTTCTTCTTGCTTGTCCTTGGAATCTTCTTCCCATGTTTAGAATTCTGGTTATTTTCTTTTTCTTCTTTTTCTCTTCAACCAGCAAAGTCTTCAGCTCTTCTTGTCCTTTGTCTAGAGTTAATAACATATGTTAAAACTGGGAATTTTGTGCCTGGAGGTCCTTCACCGTTTGCTCGAGATCCATCTTACTGAAATAAACAGTAGAAAGATGAGGAGACTTGTTGCAAGAAACCTGCTTATGTTATGATGAATGGTAAATGCATATGCAATGATTTCAAGGATTTTAGGGATTCAAATTTGTTTTAGACAAAAAGGAAACACACGTCATATTAATAAATTAAAGCTTGAGTACATCAATGCCTCTTTGGGAAAAAGAATACAAAAACTCTAAGATAAAAAGGTAGTACGCATCCTCTTTGGTGCGATGTAGGCATTCAGAGTCTGCTCCTCATGAAGTTGCTTAGTGAGTTCCAAAACCTTCTTCTCGCTAGCGTAGAATTGGGATTTGAAAGTGTCTCTCTCCCCCTTGAGTTTTATTTAATCTCTTTGTAGGTCTTCAAGAGAGATGGGCATGTCAGGATGTACGATAGTGTATGGAACATCTCCTTCCATAACAGGCTCCACGATTACCGGGAGAATGGAGGGGTAAGGCATCATAAGTCTCTGAGCACAAGTTCGTACCCACTTGAGGTAAGGCTCAAGAGGGATGGAATTCTTATGCCCTAATTTATTTCTATACACCTTGTTCAACATCCTCCAAGCTCAGATAAACCTTTGGAGAAGACCTTGATCGTTGTTCTCGTAGTCAAATACCAAACTTGAATCAACATCTCATGTGGACTATCCTTTCGGGCGTAACCAAACTGTCTTAAGGCTAAGAAAGGGTTGTAGGTGATACCTCCTCTAATTCCAAGTAAGGGGATATTAGGGAACTCTCCACAACGGTCGACGATGTTAACATTATCTATAGATCGGGAACACTAATGGATGTCTGAATGTTTGAGCGTTATCAACCTTTGTGACCATCTTGAACCTTGCTCGTTCTTCAATACAGATCGGGGAAGATGCGAAATAAACCACCTTGACAAAAGAGGAGTACAACACATAAGGATACCTCTTTTCCTCATATTGGGAGTGTGAAAATAATGTAATATGTCCCTTAGCAAAGTAGGCACCGGGTTACGAGACATGAAGATTTTGACAGCGTTCACATTTATGAGTTGGTCAGGATTTGGAAACAAAACCATCCCATAGATGAGGAGAGCCACAATTTCTTCAAAATCTTGCAAATCCAAAGAGTTCCAAAAGTTTTGGGCTTTCTCAAAAAAGAGCTTTTCTAGGAAACCCTTGACACCACTCCTTGTTTCCCAATTAGTTGTGATATCAGATGGTTGCAAGTGTAGAGCTTGAGCAATCTCTTATGGCTTTGGATCTCTTTCCGTACCGTTGAAAGGTAGTTGATTGAGGATGGGAAGCCTCAAGAGTTGGGATAATTCTTTTAAAGTTGGAACAAGTTGATAATCGGGAAATGTGAAGCAATGGTGTAAAGGATCAAAGAATTGAAAGAGAACCTTCATCATGTCTTCATCAGTGTGGGAGGTGACAAAGTTTAGTAGGCGACCATGTATTTTGGTGAATGGAGAAATTTCAGGAATCCTTGAAGCCAGCCCTTTGAGTTGAGGAGGAATCCTTACGAGATTGACTTGAATAGTTTTCCTGCGAATAGAATCCATGTCCTACAAAACAGAACAAAGATAAATTCCAAGATCCTTGAAATGGTTAGTGAATGAATATGATGTTATGATGTTCATGATGTTATGTACAAGTAAATATACACAAACAAAGAAAACAAGTCCTTAGGTTTAGGATTTCATGGAGTCTCATAGGTAAGTACCCTCTTGAAGTTTAGTTGGCTCAAACCTGTCCTAGCAATAGTAACCGGGTTCTAAGGAGCTCAATATCACTGGTTTGTTTCCTTGGTCATTGTTTCAGCACAAGCCTCTTTAATGGCGACCAAAATATCCTAAAATACCAAACCTCAATGAGTGTAGTATCGAGTATCTACCAACTTCAGACTGCACCAAAGCCGGTCATCTCACTACGTCCTAAAGGCCAAGTTGGTCAAGTAAAGGTTCTAAAAGTTCATTAATGCTTCATGACATCACACAGCGGCCCCGTATTCTCCTTGATTAACTCAATGGCTACCGGTACCCACAAATATGTCGCACTAACGTAGCTATTGCTTAGACAATATCGGTATACCCTGCACAGTTTCCATAATGTATTTCTACTTACCTATAAGGTATCCCAAATCCGGGTAGAGGATTTGAACCCAAACAAAGAACCATAATGTAAAGCAAACAAGTCAAACAATGAAAGCAAATAAATATGATCTAACCCTAAGGTAACCCCACTTTTAGAATAGTCCCCAGCGGAGTCGCCAGTTCTGTGTACGGTGAGAGAACTGACTTGTGTGTTTTGCATTTGATCGCAAATGTTGCGGTTAGCAAGAGTCGCCACCGGCTTTTCTTTAATCCAAAAGTAAAGGTGAAAAAGCACAGGAAAGACCTTTGAGATTATTTCTTGAGTTCGGGGGGTAGATTATGAAAAGGGAAGGTATTATCACCCTTTTCATCCATGGTTTTCCATGGGCTCTTAGTTAATTGCTAGATCACTTGCTTTTGTTTGAAATTGTGCTTTGTGTGGTTTTTGAAAGTATTTTGTAAAAAGGCCATTTTTTAGGAAATCTTTGTAATGATTCTCGTTCATAAGAATGTATACAAAGATGTTTGATCTTTTAAAAATGTTTTCAAGTTTGTAAGATGTTTTGAAAGTGTAGGTGTTTGTTTTGAAAATAACAAGGATGTTTTGAAATTGAGCAAGTAATTAGGAGCATTCTACCTACTCAAAAGTCTTTCATGTTCATTTTCCTTTTCCTTTGACATTGTTATCTTACCATTGATTTGGTAAGTAACCCTATCTTTGGATGTAAACGAGATAGGCGTGGGTCATTGTATAACCATGATTAGCAATTGTGCAAGGTATCTTAGCATTCTCTTTTAGGGACTAAGATCATTTTAAAGGCAACTTAGATAGCATCATCGAGGGACTATGATCTTATATTTTACTTGTTTTTGCTAAGATACCTCACATGTGTAATATGGCCATTTTATAAAGGCAACCAAGTGGATTTACCTTAGGGGTTCTTGTGTGCAAGTGTATTGTTTGCATGCTTGATTTTGTCTTTGACTAGGGTTTTTCTAAGCATTGGTTTTAGTCTTTCCATACAAACCCTAATTATTAGCATTTATATATAAAGCGATAAATTGCAAAATTTAAAGTTACTACGCTATTACAATACTTGTGGGAGAGGGGTGTACAAATTATAAATGGGGATTGCAAGAAAATAAACCTAATTAATCTATTACAACCATATTGAATTTGTACAAGAATTGAAATAAATAATGTACATAATGAATAAATATACAAGAATGCAAATGTGAAGAAAATGGATACTTTTGTTTGGATTTTTTAGGAAAAGGGAATTTGTTTTAACCTAATTAATTAAAAAAGAAAATAATTAATTAAAACAATAAAAGTAAACATAAATTTATTAGGAAACTAAATTAAGTAAAATCGTAATCTATTAATTGATTAAAAGAAAATAAGTTTGTAAGAAAAGTATTTTTGGTATTTTTGTCTTTTAAAATAATTTATAGTATTATAAAATATTTTTGGCCTTTTTTATATTTAAATAATATATTTTAATTGGTGTAAAAGAAATAAATAAAAACCTAATTTTTTAATTAAATTTACAAAATAATTAGTGAAATAAAAGAAGTATGATAAAAATAACATAATTTTTGTGTGAGAAAAAATAAATAAACTATGTCCAAATATAAATCTACCATTTTTATATTTTTTATGATTTTTTAGTATTAGAAAAATAATTAAGAAAATAAATAAAATAAAAATAAGAAAAGAAAATAAAAAACTAGGCCAGGGGTGTTGATAGCTTGCAAGGGGGTTAGAGGTGAGAAAAAAAACAAAAGGGCCAAAGGAGGCCCAGCGCTGCCAAAAAAGGAAGTCAGAATGCAAAACAATATAAAAAAAATCAAAAGGGTACCATTGGGGCTCGAACCCAGGTCCCTCTGGTTACAGGCACGCGCTTCTACCACTAGGGTGGCTATACATCCATTTATATAAATCAAAGCATAAATATATATGGCAAACACGTTCCTAAGGCAAACTTCATCTTCAACTTCACGCCTAACCAGAACCTCTGTAACTTGTTCAAATCTCAACAAAAATGAAAACTGTAAACATGAAACTTGTAGAAAATTTCCTCACGGTTTCAAAAATGTAAAGCATTAAAACTATAGATCAAAGACAAACATGGATTTCATTGGCCCTAATCTGAACCCTGAAAATCTCAGAAACTTCAATCTTAAAATTCTCTAAGCTCAAGCAAAATTAATGGAAACTATGGACATGGTTAGCTTTAGGGCAATGATATATACATGTTTCATTCACAAATAAATCATTGGCGATGCATGTATGAAAAGTTCCAAAGTTAGAAAACTTACCTTGTAAGAGGGTATCGAGTTTGGAGTTTGAGAAGCTTTCAGTGAGTTTCAATGATTGGGTTAGCTTCCTCAAGTTCCCAGGAAGCTAAAGGGATGCTTAGCTTGAGCTGAAAGTGCCTAAGGAGTTCTTGAGAAGTCCAAGTGCAAAGCTCTGTTTCTGAAAATGGTGGATGATGATGGAGGTGTTAAAGTGGTGCTGCAGGTGTTGGAATTGTTTGTGTATGTTGTTTAGAAGCTTTTAAAAGCAAAAAGGACAAGAAACACACGAGTAGATTTGAAGATTGGCTTTAAAACTCAGAAATGACAAGTTTTGAAGTGTTTTTGGTGATTCTGTGTTCTAGGTGTTTTCAGGGCTTAAGCATGCGTGTCTTTTGTGGAAAATAATTTGTGTATGTATAAGCAAGGAGGTTTGAGTGTATTGGAAAGTCATAAGTACAAGTTACAAGTTATTTGCTATGTTACTTGATTTTCAAGAAAAATGGGAAACCAAGTTTCAATGTGAAGTACAAGCATTGGCTGGGTGATTGTAAGTGTCTAAACCATTTCTATTGTTTTATGAGACATTTATGATCAGAAGAGAATAAGTGCAAGGCTCAAGAACAAGTTTTGTACAAAAAGTCACTTTATCAAAATGGCAATGTGCACTTTCTTCCCAAAATGGATATAAAGCATGACCTTGCATTGAATGCTTGAAATGATACCTCTAAAAGATGTGCAAGAAATTAATTATGGAGTGACTAACAAGGTTGAGGCCTGCAAAGTATAGTTTATGCAACATAACTTTGAATTTGAGTTTTGTTCATCACAAAATGCCTTGTAATTCAAGTGATAAAACCTTAACTTCATCTCTTCGATTCTCCCTACTCAAGAATGATCTCAAGGAGTTCCATGACATTTTGGAAAGCTTGTAATGTGATATACAACCCATATTTGAATTACTTTTGAAGATTACCCTTGTAACTATATGAAAAAGTTCCATGAAGTTGGGTCAAAATCCTGACCAAATTAGGGCAAAAATTTCAGTAAGTGTTTTGTTTCATGACCATGTATTCTTAAAATTATAAATTGAGATCCAAGCACTTTTGGAAGGAGTTGTGTAAATAAAAGTTGTATATTTCATGGAGATCTATAACTTTCATTTTGGATGTTTCTCTTGAATCATCTTGCATCATGGTGAAAATTTTGCTCAAAGTTGTGAAAAAATAAGAAATTTCCAACACTTCGGAAAATTTCTAAGTTTAGAAATTTTCACTTTTCAAAATGAAATTTTGAATTTTGGATTTCTTGATGAATAAGTTTCCTATTTTGACATAATTTGATGAATTATGATCTTTGGCATTTGATTTTGACCAAAAAGTCAAAGTTTGACTTTTCAGTGTACAGTTGACTTTTGATCAGTTGACTCAAAATTCATCTATCAATCCATTAGACTTGAGAAATTTTTTGGGCCATGTCATTAGGTCAAAATGATGCAATTGGACTATTTAGATCATGCCTTAAACAAATTGATCATTTTCTAGGTCAAAAATAAAAAATTTCCCTTTCCCAGTCAAAACCCTAATTTTGACAATTTTGCCCTTTTGAAGATTTGATCAAATTTCTTGAGGAATTATGGTCCAAACTTGATCAAATGATACATATGAGTATAAAATGTTGACGTGGATAACAAATTATGAAGTTTGACTATAAATTGTCCATGATTGACTTTTTCCCCAATATAGTTGATTTTTAGGTCAACTGCTCAATTGACTGAGCAAAAGTGTGATCAAGGCTTGAAACTTGACATGAGTAATCTTGGGGGTCCATAATGATCCATGAAAGCCATATGGGGCATTATAAGTTCAAATATCCTTGTGCAATCTCAAACCCTAATTTTGGTCATCAGTGCTTAAGGAGGTGTCTTAAGCTGATCAACCCTAGTGCAGTCTTGAGCCAAAGGAGATCTTGTTAGAAAATTCTTGATAAGTGAGAGGGAAAATTTTGGGGTACAACAATATCCTTGCGCCATACCATTTTCTCTTCCTCCTTCTTCATTTTCTAAAAATTAATCAAAAAAAAATTGAGCTCTCACATTCACTTAAGCTTCTCATCTATTTGGAAGACAAAACATATGACAGGGAAATGCATGCTGCTTAGTTTTGTAATACAGTGGGAGAACTGACTTGGTTTGTTTTGAGTTTGATTGCAATTGTTGCAGATAGCAAGAGTCACCGCCGACTTTTCTTTTATCCAATAAGGAAAAGGGTGAAAAGAAAAGGAAAGACCTTTGAGATGTTTTCTTGAGTTCCAGGGGTAAATTATGAAAAGGGAAGGTATTAGCACCCTTTTCATCCGTAGTTATCTACGAGCTCTTAGTTGCTTGCTAGATCACTTGCTTTGTTTGAAAATGTGTTTGTGGTAGATTTTGAAAGTATTTTGGAAAAGCGCCTTCGTTTAGGCAAACTTTGTAATGATTCTCGTCTCTATAAGAATGTATACAAAGTGTTGGAATTTTTGAAAATATTTCATGTTTTTAAAAGTATTTGGTGTGTTTGAAAAATGTTTGTTTTTTGAGAATAGATTGTGATAAAGAAACTAAGAACGTTCTAACTTACTCAAAAGTCTTTTGTTCATCTCTCTCTTCCTTTGATATTTCTATCTTACCATTGATTGGTAAGAAGCCTTATCTTTGGATGTAAAGGGACAGACGTGGGTCAATTATATAGTCATATAAGGCAACCTATGAGACGTTATAGAAATTTTTCATTTAGGGACTATATCATTTACCAAAGGCAACATTGAGGGACATGAGGGACTACAATCTTTTTATCGAGGGAATTTTGCTATAACGCCCATATTCGAGGGACATGACTATTTTCCAAGGCAACAAGTGAGATTACCCTAGAGGTGCATGTGTGTGAATAGTGTGTTTGATTGCATTTATTTTTGTCTTTGAATTTAAAGGTTATCGATTTGTTGATTTTTATATTTCCATATAGCCTAATTACCAATAAGAAAGTAATAAAAATGCAAAGAATAAATTCTAAGCTATTGCAACCATAAAAAAACAAAATAAAAAAAGAGGAAAAGTGAGTCTTTCGACCCAGGTAGTATGCTCATTCGATTCACCCTATTTCAGCTTCTTTCGATTGGGCCTGCAAAACAAAAACGAATGTATCCTTCGACCATACCCCTTTTTCTACTTACTTCGACTCGACCTGCAAAACAAAAATGAATGTATCCTTCGAATGGACCAACTGTGTATTCTTCAAATGGGCCTCTTAAGCTAAATATGCCACCAAGTCTTCTTGCTTCTGATCACCTAAGTCTAACCCTTCGACCAAACTCAAGAGTAAACAAAAACCAATTGTTTCCCAACCATGGCAAGTCCTTTGAATGGGCCACCAAGTTGTATGTCATAATGCAGCGCTATGTGTGTTGAAAGGTCTGCAGTTAGATTCCAAGGTGATATGAAGGTGATTCAAAACAATCATGATGGTGGATTCGAAGGTGATATTAAGGTGTATTTAAATAAATTTAAAAGGGAATAATTTCTTTATGGGTGCTAGCGTGAGAGAAACCCCTGCCTTGTTCGTGCACATTTTTAGGAGGATTCGAAGGTTTTATAAAAATGGATTTGAAATAAGCCTGGAGATTTATTCGAATCCAGCATGTAGGTGTATTCGAAGGAGACATGAAAGTGACAATGTCTTGTGCATGCTAACATGAGGAAAACCCCTGCCTTGTGAATCAAAGCAAACACGTAAGGAACCAATGATGCAATCGAAACCAGCATGCAGGAGGTCCCTGCTTTGTGTCAGTGGAAAACCTTCAGAAATCCATTTCCCTCTGAATCAAAGAAATATTTCAGAAGGTAATCTCCTTCTGAATCGAAGGAAGCTTTTCAGAAGGTCATAATGCCCAGTCGAAGCTAGCATGCAGGAGGCCACTACTTGAATGAAGCTTGTGGACCAAAGGATGCATGGAGGGGTCCAGAGTTGGATTCAACATGTGTTGTTTTAAAAGGAAACCATACTCCAATCAAAGGTGATATGAAGGTGTATTCAAAGAAATTTAAATGAGATTATGATGTATGTGTATTATATATGATGTATGAAGGTGAAATATGATTGAAGTGCATCCTTTTCTGGAAAAATAAATCCTTAACAAATGCTGGGGAGCCTTGGGAAGATGAATCCCGGACTGCTGCTGGAGATGAAGAGCATGCTTCTCTTCAGACTTTGTTTTATGATATTTCCGCTGGGGGAATGTTGTTTTGTTTGAGAAGACTCTGAGGAGAGTGTTGATCTCCTGCTTGGGGAAAAGAGCTCATGAGTCTCAGTTGTCCATTGCTCTATTATGGAGTTATCTCTTGAAAGTTAGTTGTTATCTGGTTGGACTCCAGGCTTCACAACTACTTGCTGAGGATAAAGAAGTTGACAGTTATCTGTTTGTTTTCCAGGTTTTACAGCAACTCACCGGGAATTGTAGAAAAGTCTACTGGGGAATAGGAGTTTTGTTTAGTGATTTGTAAAAGTCAAACTGTTATCTAGCCGGGTCCAAGTTTTAACAACTTGAACTGGAGGTTAACTGTTATCAGGTCAGGTCCAAGCTTCAGCAACTTAAAATTATGGTTTACTGTTATCTGGTCGGATCCGGGTTTCAGTAACTTGAGTTGGAGGTTAACTGTTATCTGGTCGGGTCCAGGCTTCAGCAACTTAAAATTTTGGTTTAGTATTATCTGGTCGGATCTGGGTTTTAGTAACTTGAGTTGGAGGTTAACTGTTATCTGGTCGGGTCCAGGCTTCAGTAACTTAAAATTGTGGTTTACTGTTATCCGGTCAGATCCGGGTTTCACAGAAAGTTGAACTGGTGGTTAACTGTTATCTGGTCGGATCTAGGCTTCAGTAACTTGGAAAACTGGTTTTACTTTTATCTGGACAGATCCAGTCTTCACAGTAAGTTGAGGGTAGGGTAAAGTTGAACTAGTATCTGGTCGGGTCCAGGTTTCGTAGTAACTTGTTTGAAAGGATGAAGTTGACTGTTATCTGGTCGGGTTTTAGGCTTTTCAACAACTTTTAGAGATAGCAAAGACTTTGTTGGCGACTTCACTGGGGATTAGGGGTTATGGTCCCTTGATTCGTAATAGTCTGAGAGATAAACTCAAGCTGGAGAGGACAGACTCATCCGGGGAAGACAAACTCATCTAGGGAATTCCGATGTTTATTGGGGAAATAAATCCCATTGAGGAATATTTGACGAGCTGCTTGGGGAGATGTATTCTTTGGAAAAAACTCCTCAAGACTTCTTCTTACGACCAACTCAGCTGGGAAGAGAGTTTTCCATAGATTGAAACTCTGGATAGGGAGTTTATGAATCCAAATTTGTGAGGATAATTTTAATGGAAAGACTCTGTGGGGATGTCTTGAATGCAATTGGGGAGATGTTTGTCACTTTTTTTGAAGCATGTGTTAAAAGTTAAATCATGTTCATATGCATATGTTCATTCACTTTTTGTCATTGGACCTCTTCACATTCAAAACAGAAAAAACAAAAGGTTTGTACTTCAAAGTATATTTGTATTAATGTTTTGCCCATGAATAGGCTTTTTGTTTAAAGAGACAGAAATTCTAGTAAGAGGAAATCGCCAAAAGAAATGAAAAGTGTACAGAGTGAAAACAAAAATAATAGCCATGTGAAAGTGATCTCCTTGTTCCCACACTGCTATTACCTTTATGTCTTCGAGTAAACCTTTTCCATTGAACGAAGTCGATTGGATTGATTTTGGACCATTTGAACCTTCAGATTTTTGGTAATAAAACTGGCGGTTGGGATTCCACGAGACATAATCATACGCTTTAATCCTTAACTTTTTCCTGGACCACCCTTTCGGGTTTTCAGCCCACCAGGATACCGATTTTTTCCCAAGTCGCCCTTTCAGGTTTTCGACTTACCAGGTGTACAATCTTTTGCATATATCCCTAATTTTTTCCCGAACCCTTTTGGTTCTCCGGGATGCCCTTATTTTTTCCTAGGTGTGTCAACCTAGCGGGTCATTTTATGCGTAGTATTTTTTAACTATGTCCGCGTTTACGGGATGTGGGAAATCTTCGCCATCCATAGTAGTCAGCATCATGGAACCACCAGAAAAGACTTTCTTTACAACAAATGGTCCTTCGTAAGTGGGAATCCATTTGCCCCTAGGGTCGCCTTGTGGAATAATGATGCACTTTATTACCAATTTGCTAGCTTGACACACTTGAGGCTTGATCTTTCTATTGAACACCTTGATCATACGCTTTTGATACATCTGACCATGGAAAACAGAAGCTAGCCGTTTCTCGTCAATCAAGTTCAGTTGATCCAACCTAGTATGAATCCATTCATCCTCGCCTATACCTGCTTCTTTCATTATCCTTAAAGAAGGAATTTGAACTTTTATGGGCAAGACGACTTCCATGCCATAGACCAAAGAGAAAGGAGTTGCCTCAGTTGACGTGCGAGACAAAGTGCGATAGCCATGGAGAGAAAATTGAAACATCTCATGCTAATCTTTGTAGGTTACCATCATCTTTTGCATAATCTTCTTGATATTTTTATTGGCAGGTTCCACTACGCCATTCATCTTGGGTTTGTACAGAGAAGAATTGTGATGCTTGATTTTGAACTGAGTACAAATTTCCATAATCATAGCATTATTGAGATTAGTTCCATTGTCGGTGATAATCCTTTCGGAGGTGCCGTAACAACAGATGAGATTATGCTTAATAAATCTGGCTACAACATTCTTGGTGACAGAGGCATATGAAGCAGCTTCAACCTTCTTGGTAAAGTAATCAATGGCAACAACAATGAAACGTTGTCCATTTGAGGAAGTAGGTTTGATTTCTCCGATCATGTCAATGCCTCACATCGCAAACGGCCACGGTGTAGTCATGACATTTAGGGGAATAAGTGGTACATGGACCTTGTCAGCATAGATTTGACACTTATGGAAAGTTCTTGAGTGATGATGACAATCAATCTCCAATGTGGACCAATAGTAACCAGCCCTCAGAATTTTCTTGGCCATATTATGTCCATTAGAGTGGGCCCCAAAGAGGCCATCATGCATGTCTTCCATAATTTTCTCTGCCTCCTTCTTGTCTACACATCAGAGTAGAGTAGAATCATGTTGTGCTTGTATAGGGTTCAATTTCTTAGAAAGAATTTGGCTGGAAATCTTTGCAAAAACTTCTTATCATTAACGGAAGCCCCTTCAGGATATTTTTGTGCTTCAAGATATCTTTTCACCTCATGGTACCATGGTTTCTCTTCGTCAGTGTCAAGCTCATAACAGTGAGCAGGTTCGTCGAATATTTCGATTGTTATCATAGGAGCGTCATTGTCCTATTTGAACTTGAACATGGAAGACATTATGGCCAAAGTGTCAGCTAACTGATTTTCCTCCCTATGGAAATGCTCAAAGGTGATCTCCTCGAAGTATGGAATCAGAGTTAACACAAGCTCTTTGTATGGAATGAGGTTAGGATGCTTGGTATCCCATTCTCCCTTTACTTGGCTAATTACTAGAGCGGAATCTCCAAATACATCCAAGTGTTTGATCCTCAAGTCAATGGCAGCCTTTAGACCTAAGATGCATGCTTCATACTCAGCCATGTTGTTCGTACAATCGAAGCATAATCTAGCAATGAAAGGAGTGTGGCAACCTTCAGGGGAGTTTATCACATTACCAATTCTGTTACCCAAAGCATTGGATGGCCCATCAAAAACCATAGTCCATCGAGATCCTTGTTTAGGTCCGTCATACGGTCCAGGTTTTGCACAGTCGGTCACTAACATTATATTCTCATCCTGGAATTCAAAGTTAATAGATTGATAGTCATTAACAGCTTGGTGAGCCAAATGATATGTGAATATACTTCCTTTGATGGCCTTTTGTGTTGTATACTAGATGTCATATTCAGTCAGAATTATTTTCCATCTAGCTATCCTTCCGAAGAGAGCGGGTTTTTTGAAGATGTATTTGATAGGGTCCATTTTAGAGATCAATAGAATGGTGTGAGTAAGCATATACTGTCTTAGCCGGCGAGCAGCCCAGGCCAGAGCGCAACAAGTTTTCTCGAGTAGTGTATATCTGGTTTCAAAGTCGATAAACTTTTTGCTCAGGTAGTAAATTGCATGCTCTTTTTGTCCAGACTCGTCATGTTGGCCCAACACACACCCCATAGAATTCTCTAGAACAATCAAGTACATGATCAAAGGTCTTCCCTCAACTGGAGGCATAAGGATAGGAGGCTCTTGCAAATATTCCTTGATTTTGTTGAAGGTAGCTTGGCAATCGTCGTTCCATTTGACTACTTGATCTTTCTTCAAGAGCTTGAAGATTGGCTCACAAGTAGCAGTTAATTTTGATATGAAGCGAGCAATGTAATTAAGACGACCCATGAATCGTCTGACCTCTTTTTCAGAATGAGGGACTGGCATTTCTTGAATGGCCTTTACTTTTGCAGGATTAACTTTGATACCTTTGCCACTGACGATGAAACCTAGAAGCTTTCCAGACCTTACTCCGAATATGCATTTGTTAGGGTTCATCCTCAATTTGTACTTCTTTATCCTCTCAAATAGCTTGTGTAGGTGATCGAGACGCTCTTCTTTGGTTTGCGACCTTGCAATCATATCACTCACATAGACTTCTATTTCATTATGAATCATATAATGAAATAAGGCTACCATAGCCCTTTGATATGTTGCCCCTGCATTTTTTAATCTGAATGGCATAACCTTGTAGAAAAAGGTGCCCCATTGTGTGACAAAGCTGGTGTTTTCCATATCTTCGAGAGCCATCTTGATTTGGTTGTATCCATAAAATCCATCCATGAAGGAGAATACTTTGTGTTGAGCGGTGTTGTCAACCAAGACGTTAATATGTGGTAGAGGGAAATCATCCTTGAGGCATGCCCTATTCAGATCTCTATAGTCCACACACATGCGAACCTTTCCATCCTTCTTTGGCATAGGAACCACGTTTTCCACCCATTGAGGATAAGATGTAACGGCTAGAAAACCTGCATCAAACTGCTTCATTACCTCGGATTTTCTTTTCAGACATGTCAGGCCGCATGCGACGAACCTTTTGCTTAATAGGAGGGCAATCTACCTTCGTTGGTAAACGATGCACCACAATGTCAGTATCCAACCCGAGCATATCTTCATATGACCAAGAAAACACTTCAATATAGTCATGTAACATCTGAACCAATCTGCTTTTAATACCATTTTTTAGGTTGGCTCTGATCTTGACCTCTCTTTTATCTGTCTCTGTGCCTAAGTTGATAACTTCGATCGACTCTTCGTGTGGTTGAATAGCATTCTCTTCTTGCATAGAAGTCTGGATAGTTCTCTTGGTATTTCACAACCTTCCCTGCTTTCGTCTCCGGCTTGGTTAATTGATATTCGAAGTCATAACTGGCAATAGTAGAGTCATGGGCAATGAGATCCAGAGTTGATGAAGATCTGCAAGTGTGTGTATGTGTGTGTGTGTGTACGGTACATGGATATTTGAAAAAATGAAATAAAGGGAAAGAAAGACAATGAACGCGGAAATTTGAATGCCAACAGGTCCCATGGCTTATATTAAATTATTATATGATATATGAACATGAACAAAACCCTTTAACAAAATAGACCAAAGTTCCCCGGGTAAGGCACATGGCTTAAAAGTCATTGCTTTGGAATTTAAAGTTACAGACAGAAATTCTTGAATTGGCAGAAAATGGTAAATAGTAATTACTCCTTTGTGAAGGAGATGGGTGTGAATTCTTTTTCCTGTCAGTTGGTGAGTTTTCCTTTGACAGTAGGGTAGATCCGTTCTTCAAAAGGGCATTCATCATCAGAATCTTCTACAGCATTTACTTCATGATTTCTGATGCAGAGAGTTATTTTTCCCATGTGAGCACGCCTAACCTCTTTTTGAGCTTGAATCGTGAAACCCAATCTGAATTTGTCTGTTTTAAACGGGATGTCGGGTAGCTGTCCTAAGATAGTACAGTCTCCCTTCTTGACCACTACACGGGCATCCTTGAGTGAAATCATTCTTGGTACAACTTTATCAGCTTTTGACATGTTGGAGGAGGCTTTGGTGGCAGCAACCATAGGAGGAACAATTTCAAAGGCCTGGCATAGAGTTTCTATGAATTCGCCATCAATTTCCACATATTTAAAGGAATTAAGATGGCTCACCATAAATTCTTCTTCACTGCTAACAGTACCGATCTTTCCTTTGACTGGATACTTTAGTTTTTGACAAAGGGTGAGTGTCACTTCCCGTGCCCCATGGATCCAAGGGCGTCCAAGCAGACAAGAATAGGTGGGACGTATGCCTATTATGTAAAAGGTAGATTTGAAAGTATGTGAGACAACTTTAATTGGGAGACCTACCTCTCCATGAACCAGTCTCTTAGTCCAATCAAAAGCCCTCACGACAATATCGCTTGTCTTTAAAACCAGTCCTTCACAATCCAGCTGATCCAAAGCACCCTTGGGTAGCACATTTGACGATGATCTAGTATCAACTAATAAATGAACTAGGGTGGTTCCCTTGCATTTAATAGAGATATGTATGGCTTTGTTGTAATTTATTCCCATAGGAGTCAGATCGGCATTAGAGAATCCTAATCCAGTATCGGCCGTTAAACTTGCCACACAATTCTCAAACTGGTCAGTGGTGGTTTCTTGGGTCACGTGGGCCTTCTTCAAGAACTTTATCAGGGCTTGGGCATGAACGTCCGAGCAAAGTAATAATGATAACATGGAAATTTTAGAAGGGGTTTTCCCCAGCTGCTCCACTATTTTAAAGTCACTTTTCTTTATAATTTTTAGGATTTCCTCCATCTCTTGATTGGATGGTTCTTCATCATTAGCCTCTTTGGTAGGTTCCTCTATCCTAGAAGGCTCACCTTCTCTCTCTTTGTCTTTAGTTTTGGTATTGGACTTGTTATTTGTTATGCGGGCGGGAATCGTTGTAGAAACGGGTGGTGAAATATCAGGGGAAAAGATCCTCCTTGTTCTCGTCACTTTACTAGAACCGACAATGTTGGTGACATCATATTTATTTTTGTCGATCCAAGAATCTTGTTTTATCCGTGGTAATAATCCTCAGCATCATAGTTCCATGGAACTACTTTGTCAGAGGAATAGGGGATGGGCCCAGCGGCAATGATTATTAAAGGGGTGATGGTTGGTTCATTTGAAATCCTAATAGGACCCTTTGACGGGATTCTAAAAGGATTATTGGAAATTGTTATTACAGATAAGTCTTCAATTCTGTTGGTCAAACTCTTGATGGCAGGAATATTTTCAAACAGAATCTCGTGACTATTTACCAAGCATTGCACACCTTCCTTCAATCGCTTGCACCCACTCACTTGTTGATCACAGTAGATACGATCTTTAGAACAACCAGGGAACACCCCGACTCTTAGTAAGTTATCTTTCACAATAGTAAACAAAGTTGTTAAGTCTTCGATGGAGGAAACATAAATGGTATTATCAATTGCATTAACAACTTTTCCATGGTTTGGCATCGGTGCAGTTATCACATTAGGAGCAGTAGGGAATCAAATTCAATCGTCTTATTGTCTATCAGATCTTGAATCTTATTTTTCAGAGCCCAGCACTGATCGATTTCATTCCAAGGATTGTTTGAATGATACGCGCACTTGGCATTCACATTGTATTTCGGTGATGAAATGTTTAAATTGGATGGTTGATCACGTAGTGTCACTAGATTGGCCTTCAACAGATGTTGCAAGGCTTGAGACAGTGACATGCTAATCTTTGTGAATTGTCTTCATGGAATTCCGGGTCGTTCGTTGTTGAATGATTTCCTTTGAGCTGATGGAGGGTTGGATATTAACACATCTTTGACAGAGGGTCGATGATCCTTCTTGGCGTGGGACCTTGCCCCATACACAACATTTTCTTCTTTTTTTCCAGTGAAAGGCTTCTTTACAGTGTTGGAAGTGGAAGCAGATGTCAATTGGATTTTTACGCTCTTAATGTCGCTTTCTACCCTTCCACCAATCAGTATTAACTCGGTGAAACTAGATGAGGAACTGCCAATCAATAAGTTGAAAAATGGGCCAGTCAATGTACCCATGAACATGTCAATTAATTCTCTGTCAGTGAGTGGTGGTTGGACCCTACCAGCGAGATCCCTCCACTTTTGTGCATACTCCTTAAATCCCTCATTTTCACTATTGTACCCCAAAATTTTCCCTCCCATTTTTCATTCATGATACTATCCTAGGATTTCTCGAATACTCAAATTGGATCAAGATTGGATCAGACAAATTCCCCTCCTAGGCGGTGAGTCAAAAATTAGGGTTTGTTATTTTTCAAGCAAAATTGAGTTTGCAAAGTTTCAAACGGTCTTCATGGTTCTTCATGTATTCTCAAGGATGCTTGTGCCAAGTTTCAATCCTCACATCACAAGTTTGCTTAGTCAATGGTGCAGATGGCTGAAAATGAACTACATTGACCCAAAATTCGACCTTTTCAAGATCAAGTTCAAACGATTGTAACTTCTTCATTATTCGATATTTTTTAGAGTTTCTTTTTGCGTATGACTCTCCTTGACGTCATCCCCAATTTCTCTTTACAAGTCAAGAGCTGATTACGTGCAAAAGATCTTCAGAAAATTCGAATACTTTAGAGGTCATTTTGCAAATCTGACCTAATCACAAGAAACTTTTATCCAATTTTCGAGGTTCATAACTTCTTCAATTCTTAATGTCCTCAAGCGATTCTATTTGCAAAGTATCATGAATAGCAATGTCTATGATATTACTTCAAAGATCAAAGTCAAATTATGCTCAGAGGGCCAGGGAATCTCTTGAAACATTATAGGTTATTTTCTCGATTTAGAATGTCCTTAACTTCTAATTTCAAGTCGTGCCATAATTATTTTTCTTGATACATTGAATCTTATGGTAACATCGTTCATGGTACAAGATGCCGAGTTTGAAATTCTTTAAATGTTTGTTGCTTCTTCAAGTTACTTATGTCCGAGCATTTGGTGATTATTGGGCAAAAGTGGATTTTGGACCAAAATTCTTAAGGCGTCATTGTTCTATCAAATACTATTGGATTGAATTGTAAGTTACCATGAATTGAAGACTTGAAATTAAGGTCTCATTGGAAATGATTTGGAGATTCATTCGAGAGATGTCGTTAGGTTCAAATTGGTTCAAATGCACTCATCATTTCTCAAGATTCATTCAAAGAGATTCTTTTGATTCAAATGAATCAAAGTGTTTATAGCTTGTGAAATTGGAAGGGATATGTATTTGGTTTTCTTGGGATTTAAGTTACAAGATATTTGTGGGGCATGTTCATTCGTTTACCATCAAGATTTCATTCAAGATTCAATTCACTTTTGATTACCTTGCAAATATTATGGATTCATATCATGACCATTTGAATTCATACAAAGGAATTTAAGGGAAATATTGGAGGAAAGACTCGGAACTTCAAAATAAATTTGGAAGATAAAAGTATTGTCATTGAATTCCCAAAACTACAAACAAGTTCAAGCATATTCATGATTCATTCATAATTCCATATAACAGCCCCAATCTGGCCTCAATTGGTAGCCAAATGCTTCACTAAAACTAAGGCATTCCCTATCTTGAAACTTTTAGCCATGTAACCATTTGTATCCTTTTAACCCTTGGACGCTCACAAGGTTGGTGTTTACACCAAATATCCGCCAACACAACATTTTCTGAACAGAGATTTGAATGATGAAGTATATATAAAAATAAATCATGTCCTTGATTACCCTAATAAGAATATTGTCTATAAATTTAGCAATTTCATATATGGCCTTAAACAAGTCATTAACCAATGAAATGTAACTCCTATCCTTTTAGATTTAGGCTTGAAAGAGTCTAAGTAAGATTGTTCCATATTTACTATACACGAGTTCAAAATTTTTACAACTATTTTGACTTATGAACATGACTTGGTTTTAACTAGAAATGATTTTAATGATATTCAACATGTTAGAGTGGTATTTCCTTTGGTCAAAGGAAATATTCCTAAGATCTTCTTCATGATATTGGTTTACTTGTTTCTAAAACATATTCTACACCTATGGATCCAAGTCTAAAGTTTCATTCTACATCATGAATTTCTTTATTTGTTCCAAGTTTTTATCGTAGGCTCATTGATAGATTATTTTATTTAAAAAAAACCAGAACTGATATTTATTATTGAATTTTGCAACGGAACAAAATATTTTCATCACATAAAACTTAATCCAGTGGCGGAGCCAGCGTCCGGCCAGGTAGGGCAGCTTTCCAGGCTCTGCCCAGCCATACTTCACCATCCCGCACCACCACCACTTCAAGATTCGACAACCAATCACCCCAAAAAGTGGTATGCGATTTAGTCTCGTTGTTCGGCGGTGGATTCACTGCGTGATGGAGGTTGTCCGCCGGAGAATAGTGTGAGCGGTTGCGATGGCCCGAGGAGCTGCGTCATTGCAGTTGACAATGATTTGTGTCTTGGAATCGCGGAGGATCCGATCTGCCCCTTTTCCTCTTCATTGTCGGAGAGACTTCGGTTTCTTTTCCTGTTCTTGTTTTTCAATATTCTTTCTGCAAAAAACAAACTTAGGCAAGAATAGTTATGATTATTGTTATTACTTTATGATTGGCTTGTTGTTATGTAGGTATGAAACTATGAGTGAGTTTTTGGTTTCTATATAATCCCTTGATTTTATACCGGTTACAAAAAAAAATGATGACTTTTGTATGAAAAAAAAGCGGTGATGTTTATGATATAACACAGGGAAGCTTGATGTTACTATAAGAGATTTGTGATGAATGTGAATTTGGATTTTTGTTGTAAATTGTTTGTAACATTGGTGCTTGAAAGTTTGAGTTAAGTTGGTTAAAATAAAAGAGAGCTTTTTTAGAACTTTTGAATATAAATTATGGTGCAACGCCTCTGTACTGTGTGTGAAAATGTGTATGTAGAAATTGTGAAAAAAATATGGGTTACAATATCAGTATACTAATTATTTAGTAGTAATGGATTTGTTGTGCTGTTATTGCAGGCTAGGGATGTTAAGTTGCTTCCAAAATATGTCCGAGGGGAGCTTGTTATTCATCACACAATAAGGAAAAAGATCAATGAGAGAATTATGGCTGCAACTGGTATGGATTACTTTGTTTTGGTTGACGATGAAATATATCAAATATTATTATTTTTGTGATAGTTTGGATGTTATTAGTTTATTGCTTCCTTTTTTATTGCAAAAGAAATATGCTGTTTATAGTGGGGTATTCAGTAATTAGGGTATATGGCATTTGTGATGAATGCATTGTTTTGATCAATTTTTAGGAAAATGACAACTTTGTTTATGGTGTGTTTTGTTGAAATGTTATGTCTTTGCATAAATGATAGTGTCACTCAAGAAAATTGAAAGTGAGCCTCATTATAGTCAAGACTTAATTAAGGCCTCAAAATTTTTGAATAAAACTTCTACTGAGGCTGACATTCACTTGATAGTTGAAGGCGTGTTGCAAAAAACCAGTGAAAACATGTATGTAAACTTTAGTTTCTACCATAACATGTTTTTTTTCCTACTGCAATTATATAAATTTTGTTTTTTTTTAATAATTTTTCTCTCTAAATTATAACTTGCCCAAGCTTCATAAGTTTTCTAACTCCGCCACTGTCTAAAAGAAAACTATTCATGGTATAGAAATTCATAGCAATATGTTTTTAGAAAAACATGAAACTCGGAATAGAATTTGATTTTCAATGGTGAAAAACTTTGTTCCAGAGCTGCCTTGCACTTCCTTGCCAACATAAATAATGTTAAAAATGCCAACCCTAAAAAAATTTGACTTCTTGCCTTTTAAAGAAATTTGAACGCGTCCAAAATCGTGTCACTATGCTTTTGATCCTATCACAATTTGCTGATTTTTTTTCTAGATTTGTGTGCTGATTTGGAAAGATTTTTCCAAGGGCTAATATCTATTTTCTTCACAATTTCTTTAATATTTTTCTCTTTACCTTTTTTTCTCCGATTTTCAAATACTACTAATTTATTCACTAAAACTAAGGCTAATTATACTAATAATAGCTCAAAATAAATGAGTATTAAAATTTCATGATCACCGAGTGTCATCACCTAACATTTCTCACTTACATATTTGAAAGTAAATATTTTGTTTTTATTAATGAAAAAGATAATTGTGAAAATTTTGATGTTGAATCTGATGAAGGTATTTTTTTTGTTATTCTCTCTCTAGTAAGTCCTATAGAGTATTTAATAAAAGAACTCTTACTATTGAAGAACATGTTCATATATATTTTAATGAAACTAATCTCTTATTTACCGTGAAATTTGGTAAATAATTGCTGGTCTTTCAAATCAAAGAAAAGATTAGTGACTTGCAGAATCAACCAGATTGATCCTAAGTACATGTGTTTTTATTCAAACTTCTATTTTTGAAAACAAAGAATATTTTCGATAGCATTTTTAATCTTTTAAACAATACTAATTTTGATTGTTATTTCGAATGTAGTAATATAATGCTTTAAAGAAAAAACTAGTATGTAAAAGACTTTCGACTTAAACTTAAAAGGCATATATAAAACTTCAATTAAAATTGAATGACAATAAAGGTAAAATTGATACATCATACGTACATTCTCACAACTCGTTTCTCGAACGCTGGTACTTTGAGTAATTTAGAGTAATTTAGAGTAATTTGTACAAAGATGTGAACACACGGAATCCTAACGCTAAGACCCTAATTTATACTAATTCTACCAAAACGACCTCTTTATAAGATATTGTCACGTTTGATATCTGCATGCGCCTTCGAACCTTATGCTTCCACGCATCCCTTTGGATAAGATCAAACTTTCAAATTTGAAAAACCCTTTTGCCTTCGAAGCTCCAAATAATACAAACATGACAGTCGAAATATCCTTTCTGATGATACTTCGAATAACTTAAGTTCCAACGGTTCACAAATGAACCTTTCGCCAACACTTAGCAAAATGAAGCTCTTTTTGGCTTTTCCTATTGAAATCTTCATAAAATATATTTCATGGTACCTTTCAAACTACATTTCTTCAAATATGTATCATTTTCAACTTAAAAGCTCATGCAGTCGAAATTCACAGTCAACAAATTATCCCTAATAAATGTGTGTTTCGACATACTTGGAGAAACATACATTTTTTGCAAAACAATCATATTTCGACGGACAAACAATCTTCATGATAAACATTAACTGCTATGACGTCAAAAACAATCATGATTTTACTTTTCCAAAACGTCTAATTAAGACGTGCCTGTAGCATTTCCATCATTGCTACCAAAGTAGGTTCCAAATGTGGCTTTTAAACAAGCAACCTTTCTCATTAACTTATAAAAAACCACCATGTGTCCCACTAACAAAAGCATTTAATATATAAACTGAATAATTTCCAACTATAAATACTTTCTTCTTCCTCAAACACACTTTTTCCATCTTCTTGACTTCTAATTTCAAAAACTCACGCTATTTTCAGTTTCTCTTTCTCAAAAACCTTCAATCATCCAAATATTTGAACTTTCAACCATGGCACCAACCAAAAAAGGTAGCAAATCTGACAAAAATACGAAGAACAAGGAAATGAAGAACATCGACGATGCTGTATTCCAACCGATTGATCATATCACAAAACCGCTTCTTATTGGAAATCAAGAACTAGTTCCAACACCACAGGTTTCTGCTGAACAACAAGCTATTTACGTTTCTCAAGTAATAATCCCTTTCACCCTTGTTGATAAAACCTTAAGGTATATGGGTCCTATGTTATCCTCTAAATGTTTAGAGCAGATTAAGGAAATTTTTCCAGTTTATC
Source organism: Vicia faba (assembly GCA_948472305.1). Taxonomy (NCBI): domain Eukaryota; kingdom Viridiplantae; phylum Streptophyta; class Magnoliopsida; order Fabales; family Fabaceae; genus Vicia; species Vicia faba. The sequence continues at coordinate 1,181,532,881 of OX451739.1, read as the reverse complement.
ATGACACAAAATCCATTATTAACAAAGTTGGACCTCATAAGAGGAAAGATAACAATTCGGATAAACATTTAACATAATTGTTTGTAGAAAAAACTTAAAAATAACCTCTCTCAGTTCCTGTAACTGAAGACAAACCCTTTTAATTTGACTATGTAAATTTTAGACCTTTTAGGTATTATCCTGTAGCAGATAAACAATATCTTGCTTGGCTAGCTAAAGTCGAAAAGAAAAAACCGAAGCCTGGAAAGACTTAGGCATTTTCGACTTAATTCAAATGTCGAAAATAAGTTTTAGCTATTTCCAACCTATGTTGACGTCCTTATTATATTTCTAGGATAATACGTATAATACCTTTCATCTTCCTTGCGGAATGATAACTCCCACTCTCTTCGATGTCGCTGCTATCACTGGACTCCCACCAATTGGAGAGACCTCTGACCCTTATCAACAAGAAGAGAACACCATCAACTTTGTCGTTGAGAATGCCACCTTTACCAAATACATTAATCTTTACCATGCTCAAGGAGGCGAAGTGTCTGATTTTAAGCATGCAGCTTTCCTTGCTCTTTGGCTATCTAGGTGCATTTTTTTATGTAAATCCTTACAAGTTGCAAAAAGATTACTTACTTTAGCAAACCAACTTCACTCTGGTCAAAAAGTGTGTCTCAGCGAGTTAATTCTCACAGGGTTATATGAAAGCCTTGGGTTTGCCACTTCCAAACTGAAAGGATACAAGGCAGACACAAACTTACTCCTATCTGGCCCATATTGGCTTCTCCGATTGTGGCTTAATGCAACATTCGAACCATCTCTCAATACTTTTGTCATAATGGACGACAAAGATCCTAAAATTCAAACTCAAACTGTTGAAGAAACAAGACTGTTTCGACTGACTCCTAATGATGATGCAAAGAACTTTGGGGAGTGCTTCACTAAGTATGTCATGATGTTTTCTAAACATCATATCTTTAGTCCTTTGATGGCTCCTTTTACTAATAGGACTCATGGCCCTGAATGCTTCACTAAATCTCTCTTCGATATTTCTCTTGAAGATACAAATATTGTTGACATCTAAAGAGATTTTTAGTTCCTAGGCTGATTATTTCAAGGATCATGCCTATGAAAAGCAACATATGCATGCTTGCCTATCAACTAAATTTCGTGTCTCGACAATTTGGACTTTGCCAACTGATCCCTGAGCCTATCTTTGGAAGGAAACGTGAACTTTGCACAGCAGGAATGACGTTCTTTTTCTCACATTTGGAAAAACATATTGCTTATCATGTCAACTTTGCAGAGTTTAATCCCATTCCAAACATCTTTATATTGCTCGAAGGGTTTTGATATTTGGTCGAAAGAATTTTATTTAAAGAATATGTTCAACATCATTTTTCTCAGCCAACATCTGACGAAAGATTTTGCATATATGCAGGACATGAGCCATAAAGGTAAGCACATGCATATCAAGGAAATCCATGCATTCCAAAAGTACTTTGAAACTGCCTATGATCCAACTAACCTTAGTCGAACCACTTTCAACGCAACTCAAATTTTAAAAGAGAAATTTACCAAAAAACTTCCTTATTTATACATCCTTTCTTGTGTTAAACCTGAGGAAAGATATGACTTAGCCTTCAAACTCTAACCACCAAAATTCCCAAATTGCCTAGTGCTAACTTTGGCTTGGCCTTTTATCATCCTTACCCAAACTGGTTCATTTGTGGGGATTACCTTAAATTTTAAAACAAGTGTCTCAAAACCTCCTAAACGAGTGGTTTCGACTAAGCATACCTTGGACAGTTTCAATGGCTTCCTTCACTATGACTTGTCAGCTATCTCCAGTCTTTCTCCGACAGATGAAGGTGTGGAACCAACAAATTTCCTTGGTCCTTTCGATTACCTTTGTTGTTTCTTTTGTACCCGGTACTAACCAATGCTATCATGTACATTATTATAGCGGTCAAAAGGAAAACCAACAAAAAGGAACAACCTATTTCAAAGACAGGTTCAACTGAAGCTTCCAAACCAGCCAACACTTCAACAAAAAATGCTATCCCAGACACCAAAAAATCGAAGGCAACAAATGTATCATTCCAAATTTTATTTGCTTTTTGTATTACATCACTTTTCTAACAGCAATACCCTTTCAGGCTAGTTAATTACCTCCAAAATCTCCACACAAAAGAAAGTCTACCCATGACATTCCAGTGGAGGTCGAAGATGATGAGGACACCCCTCCCACTCCTTTACAAACTAAGAATACAAAGAAGAAGAAAGCAAAAACTTCAGATGCAACCTCTTTATAGCTACCCAAGCAAAAGCCTGAGCTCATTGTACTGCCCCCAAATCCCAAAGAGAAAAGCATGTCCCAACCATCTGGAGGAATTATCCTGGAGCGATTCGAAAGTGACAACTTAAGTCCTGATGGACTAAAGGTGTAACTTTTATTCGTTATTGTTTTTTGATCATCATTGTTCTTTTATTCGAACTAATGTTTCCTTTTATTTTGTAGGAAAATCAACCAACTCCCACCGAGTCTCTTAACAAGACTGATGTTCTTCCCAACAATGGTAATGCTTTGTACCATCCCTTGGCTAGCAACAAACTTTTCAGCAAAGGGTCTTCGTCCGCAGTTAACCAACATGATACAACTGTTCAGTCTAAAAAAGAATTTATTCCCCAGACTGAGAAAAATTAAGAGATACTCCAAATTGGAACCAAGAGGGCTAGTGATGATGAAAGGCAGAAGGATGATATCCCTAGTGACTCTTCTCAAAAAATTATTAAATTCACTGATGATTTTCTCGATGATGATGAACCTATTACTGATGATGAAATTGCATAGTTCTTCGCTGGAGATGAAGAGGTAGCAGAAGAAGAAGAAACTCAAGGAGAAAAAGACAAGGAATCTCATGTCCAAGCTAGATCCCAAGATAAAATCACTACTTCAAATCAATAAACTCAAAGCAATGCATAACCAAATCTTTCTCAAGAAGAACTAGAGGTTTTGAAGAAGAATAAACCCCTTGAATATGTAAGGCTTATGATGGAAAATAGGGTACCAATTGCCAAAAAAACTTGCCCCAGTCCATCTGCAACTTTGAATGGGAATTCTAATGTTGGAACTAATGAACAACTTCTCCATAAAGTCAAATAAAATCTTTGAAGCTGACTTATTCAAAGTATTGAAGGAAAATGCCACTGCAAGCGCTATACTAAAGAAGCTGATAAACCAAATTGACACAGTCACATGTCCTTCTGAGACTGGTGAAATTTTGATGGATGTGACTACTTTGATCAACATAATCAGCACAAATTTCCTTAGGGAACCAAATGCAGCTTCAAAACTTCAAGAAAAGCAAACTCTTCAAGATATTGAGTGGTCGATAGCTCTTGACTCAACTAACAAAGCTGAGAAACTTGGAAAAGATTTTAAAAATGCCAAAGAGGAGTTTGATACCAATGCTCGCTCTATCTCTTTCTAGGAAGATCAAATCAAGGAGTTGAAAGAAAAGATTTCTCAGATGGAAGCACACCAAAAAGTAATTGAACAGATGGCCATATTGAGATGGAGCGTGAAATTGCTCAAAGTGTGCAACATGTGGATGCAGCCAAAAAACTAGAGGATGAAAGAATTGCTCTTCATGCTACTAAATCGTCTATTGATTATAGGCTGAAGCTGGCGAAGACCAAGTATGACAGGATGAAAGCCAACTTTCCTTTTTGAATCTGCTGATCCTTAGTGTATTTCCATTTTTCTCCATTATTTGTGAATTTTTGGAATATGTAAGTTCAAGACAAAGCCATTTTGGCATTTTATGGTAACACCATGTTGGCTCTTAATTTATTACTTTTACTATTCTGTCATAATCCTCAGTTCTTGAAGGATAGGTTTATACCTTTTTAAGTACTTGCCATTTATTTTCAAGATTCTTCGATCCTTTGCCAATTCTTCTATTTCATAGGCGTTATTTGTGAATGTTTGAATAATTCAAAAGGGTCCTTCCCAATGTGGATACCATTTTCCTAACAAATTATTCTTTCGATCCATGGGTAATATTACTTTCCACACCAAATCATCATTCGAGAAAACTTGTTCTCTGTCTCTTTTATTGTATGCTCTAGCTATTCTTTCTTTTTTATCTTCTTGATACCTATAAAGCATGTAACCTCTCTTCGTCCAAATCAACTAATTAGTTCATCATCATTTCCCAATAATAATTAGAGGAGATTTCGTTCTACCTCTGGATTCTCATTGACTTTAAATATATTTCTACTGGAAAAACTACATTGTGCCTAAAAGTCAAACAAAACAGAGTTGTGTTCATTGCTTCTTTTGGAGATGTTCGACAAGCCCACAAAGTTTGCTCCAAGGTCTAATGCCAATTCTTCGGTTTTCTCCCTACATGTATTTTTATCAAGCCAATAATTACCTTATTTGCGGCTTCGACCTATCCATTCCCCTGAGTATAATAAGGCGTAGAAGTCAATAATTTGAATCCCATTTCTTTATAAAATTCCTGCATCTTTCGATCAATGAAGACTGATCCCTGATCAGTTGTAATTGTTTTTAGGATTCCAAATTTACAGATTATGTATCTTTGAATGAATTCGATAATACTCTCTTGATCCATATTTACCAAAGGTATTGCTTCAATCCATTTTGTAAAATAATCAATTCCTACCAGGATATATTTCCGTCCTTTGGATGAAGCTGGTCGAATCTCTCTAACCAAATCTAATGCCAAAACTTTGAAGGGCCATGGTTTAATGATCGAATACAATTCACTTGCAGGAGCTTGTTGAATATCGACATGAATTTGACACTCTTGGCATTACTTGGAGAATTCTATGCAATCTTTCAGCATGGAGGGCCAATACATGACATAACGGAATAAGAGCCACTTCATCTTGTGACCTGTTTGATGTGCTCCACATGCCCCACCATGTACATTCGACAACCCCAACTATGCTTCACTTTCTCCTAAACATTTGAGCAAGATTCCTTCTGGTATTTTCTTGAACAATTTGTTACCTGCTAAAATATAGCTTAACGCGTGATACTTAACCTTCCTTTCTGCATCCGCTATTGGATTCTTTAAATAGTATTATTGGGCTTCTCCAATATGTATCTATTAAGATATCTATGGCCAATACTTCAAAATTTACTTCATTTGAAAATCCTAAAATTGTATTTTTTAAATCTATTGGATGTAATTTAGTATCTAGTACCTTTCCACGAACTTTAACTAATTCTTCCAACTTCTCTTTTGACACTTTATATCCTGAAGAAATTTGGGCTAAGTCATTTGCTTTCTGGTTCTTCAGTCTAGGAATATGCTTGATATTGACATACTCAAATCTTTGAAGCAATCTATTTTCCACCATGAAGTACATTATCAGATTTTCTTTTATGCACTTGCACTCCTTGGTTATTTGTTTGATCACCAATTCAGAATCTCCTCTTATTTCGACTCTAGTTTCCCCCAATTCCAACAAAGCTTCAAGTCCTGTTATCAAAGCTTCATATTCAGCTTTATTATTCGAACAAGGAGGACCTTTGATCTTGTACTTGAAGTTGGTTGGAATTTTATTAGGAGAAATAATTAGTATTCCAACTCCAGTTCCATCTTTATGAGTAGAACCATCGAAGAATAATTTTCAAGGTTCTAATACCACAAGATTTTGAGGAATTTTGACTATTGCATGGTCGACTATAAATCCATATACTACTTTCCCTTTCATTTCTTTTAAAGACATGAAAGTCAAGGAATATTAAGACAAAGCAAGTGCCAATTTTCCAATTCGAATATGCAGGATTGGTTTTGAAAGCATATTTTTAATAACATCAAAATGCGAAGAAACATAGACATCAACTGGCTTTATATAATATTTCAACTTAGTGCACAAATAGTACAAACAAAGCCATAACTTTTATACAATACTATATCTAGTTTTTGCATCATTTAGTACTCGATTGAGGTAGTAGTTGGCTCTTATGATGCCATTCTCATCCTCTTGTGCAAGCATACTTCCTATAGTTGCATCTGATGCAGATATATACAATCTCATACACTTATTTCTACAAGGAGGTGACAAGATAGGAGGGTGAACAAGGTATTTCTTAATCTTGTCGAACGCCTCTTGATGCTCAGACTTCCAGTCGAAACCACCTTGTTTTAGACGTAGAAGGGGAGAGAAGGCTTGAGTACGTCCACATATGTTCGAAATAAACCTTCTTAAACAATTTATCTTTCCCAGAAGTGACTGTAACTCTTTTTTCGTTGATGGTTCTTGCGCTTCCATAATAGCCTTCTTTTTGTTTTAATTAATCTACATTCCCTTCTTAAGGACCACAAAGTCGAAAAAGTCACCAGCCTGCACAAAAAAGGCACACTTAAGAGGATTCATCTTCAAACCATGATTTCTCATTCTTTCGAATGATTGGTGAAGGTGATGCATATGAGTTTCATTTTATACAGATTTTACTACTATGTCATCAATATAAACCTGCATGACAGTCTCAACAAAATCGTGAAATATAGAATTCATTTCTCTTTGATAAGTTTCCCCAGCATTTTTTAAACCAAAAGGCATCACTACCCATTCAAAGGTTCCTAATGCCCCAGGGCATTGAAAAGTTGTCTTGGGTATGTCTTCTTTATCAATGAAAATTTGATTATATCCAGAGTATTTATCAAGCATAGTAAGATACTCAAAGTCTGAAACTGAATCAATTAGCATTTCTGCCACAAGCATTGGATATTCATGCTTTGGGGTTGCAGAATTCAAATCTCGATAATCTATGAAAACCCTGAGAGACCCATTTTTCTAATAACGGGAACAATATTTGCAACCCATTCGATATACCTTGTGGTCTGAATGAACTTGCATCATATGAGCCTTCTAATTTCTTCCTTTATCTTCGAGAGAATCTCTGGCACAAACCTCCTCGGAGTCTTCTTGAAGGGCTTCTTGCCATCCTTGATAGGCAACTTCAGTTCGACCAAATGTCTGCTCAAACCAAGTATCTCGTCGTAATCCCAAGTAAAATAATCCTTGTACTCTTTTAGAAATTGGACCACTTTGGATTTCATCTTTGGATTGAGTTTTGCACTCACATAGGTGGGTCTTTTGACGGATCCCTTACCCAAGTCCACTTCTTCAAGAGGGTCCTGCGCATCATCTTTGCACTTGACGTCGTTGGATCCTTCTCTAATTGAAGAGGCTTTTCGTGGTATACTGCATCTATCCTCTAGTCTTTTTCTTCGAAGGATGTTTCTTTGTAAGGGGGTTTTGGTTTGACATCCACCCCAGGCCCCTTCGCCTGTATTGCTTCATATTTGGCTTCGATAGTCATGTGCTTTACTTCAACCTCTAAGGCCGTTTCTAATTTATTTTCGGCTAAATAAGCCAAAATATTTTTGAAGAATTGGGACTCAAATATTATCAATGTCTTCATCAGCCCATCCAGTTGGCCGTATTCCTGGGACTCATTCTACATCCTCTTATTGTCCCATAATTTCCCTATCCCATTGGAATCCATGAGTGGGATGTAGAGTAAGAAAGTAAAGAGCATTCTTTTTAGGTGAATATGCATCATCAGCAGGGTTACATGGCCCAATATTGGCCAAATTCCTATCAAAGTTCCTTTTATCCACATGGTTAACTTCTGCCATGTTATAGGTCTAATCTACTTCAATATTCTCGATAATAACTTCCTCCCTCCATATTGATATGCGTTGATGCATTGAAGAAGGCATTGGCCCAATACCATGGATCCATTCACGTCCTAGCAACAAGTTATAATTTGTTTTTGCTGCAATGACCATGAACATAGTAGGCCTTGTAGTCAAACCCACTGTGAGATCCACTTGCACCACACCTAGAGTGTGTCCTATGTTTCCTTCATAGTTTGAAAGTACCATGTTGTGGGGCTTGATATCAGCATCGAACATACCGATTCTTTTCAACATGAATTGGGGCATTAGATTCACCACAACTCCACCATCTACCAGAATTTCATTGATTCTCACACTTTACACCTTTCCCCTTATAAATAAAGGTTTAAGGTTATTTTTCCTTCCTTGACCAGGCCATTCGAAGAACGTGTTTTGCTCTTCAACGACTCCATTATTCCAGATATAGTAACACATTGGCTTATGTTTTTCCATCTCAATCTTGTCAGCTTCCTCTGATTCTTCGAATTCAGTTATTTGATCATACTCACGGGGAAGCACTAAGATAACATTGTAGTTAATGTTGAGGGATGATTCTCTGTCTGATGCAAAGTCATCAATAAGCATGTATTCGTCATTAACTGGGTTTTTTTATCCTTTTCGCCAGCTTCTTCTTTCTTTGGGGAAAATAGTCTTCTCCCCACAGGTTGCTTCTCTTCGACCATGATGGTTGAGGGAAGTTTGTTACTATTCTAGACTAGCCTGACAACTTGTGTGGGCCCAATATAGGGTCTTCCTTCGGTAAGGCGCATACGACACAACCTGGTTCTCCCCCCTCTCGTCGAGCACCATCTACCATTTGTCCTCCTGGATCGACACTAACCTATGATGATTGACAGACACCTCCCAGTCTGCCCGACCTCAAGTCATCCAGACAACCAGAAACCGACCAAACCACTTTCCGTAACCTACCTCCTCCTCGGGACCAATGGCTAGTTGCGAGCACACATGCTCGGTGTAATACGATGGGAGAACTTACTTTACTGGTTATGCATTTTATCGTAAATGTTACAGTTATCAAGAGTCACCACCGAATTTTCTTTTATCCAACAAAGGAAAGGGTGAAAAGAACAGGAAATACCTTTTTAAATATTTTGAATTCGGGGGTGTAATACGGTGGGAGAACTGACTTGGGTGTTTTGAGTATTATCGCAAATGTTGCGGATAGCAAGAGTCGCCACCAACTTTTCTTTTATCCAATAAAGGAAAGGGTGAAAAGAACAGGAAAGACCTTTTGAGAATTTTTCTTGTGTTCGGGGGGTAGGTTATGAAAAGGGAAGGTGTTAGCACCCTTTTCATCCGTAGTTATCTACAGGCTCTTAGTTGCTAGCTCACTTTGAATGCTTTGTTTAAAATGTGTTTTTGATTGGTTTTGAAAGTATTTTTGAAAAGTGCCTTCGTTTAGGCGAACTTTGTAATGATTCTCGTCTGTATAAGAATGCATACAAAGTGTTGACTTTTGAAAATATTTCATTTGAAAATGTTGGTGTGTTTGAAAGTTGTTTTTGAAAATGGTTGTGAGCAAGCAACTGCGAACGTTCTACCTACTCAAAAGAAAATCTTTGTTCTTTTCCTCCTCCTTTAGATAATGTTATCTTACTATTAGTTAGTTAGAAACCTTATAATTGGATGTGAAGGGACGGGCGTGGGTCGTCGTATAGTCATAGAAAATAACCTTTGTGAAATACCTTAGCAATTTTATAAGGGTCTAAGATCATTTTGAAGGCAACATTTGAAGCATCATCGAGGGACTATGATCTTGTTTTTTGAAAGATTTTGCTAAAGTATCCCACATGCATAACATGAATATTTATTTCTCAAGGAAACAAGTGAGGTTAACACTAGAGGTGTAAGTGTGCAAAGTGTTTATTTTTCATGCATTTTTGTCTTTGAATTAGGGTTTTCTACTTGTTGATTTTAATCTTGCCATACAAATCCTAATTACTAGCATTTATATTGAAAGTGATAAATTGCGGAATGTAAATATCCTATGTTATTACATCATTTAGGGATAAAGGATACAAATTTACAAATGGGGGAATGACAAGTAATTTAAACCTAAGTTACTATTACAACCATATTGAATTTGAATAATAATGTACAAGAATGAATAAATATATAAGAATTAATAAATGGAAAAGGAAATTGGTTTTTTGTTTGTTTTTGTTAAGAAAAAAAGGTTTTGACCTAATTAAATCAAAAGAAAGTAATTACATTAAGAAAATTAAACCTAAGTTAATTAAGAAAAGAAATGGGATTTGATTATAGAAACAAGTTTTTTAGGATTTTATGAAAAGGTTTTATTAATTAAACTAGTATAAGAAACTTAATTAATTAAAAGAAACCTAAGTTCTAAATTAATTTTAATTAGAAAAGAGAAAATAAAATAAAATAAACCTAAGTCTAATATTTATTTATGAAAAGAAATTAAATTGAAAATAAGAAAATATTTTTGTCTTTTTCTTTTAAAAGAAATAAAATATAAGTATATAGAATATAAATAATAAATAAAAATATTTTTTATTGGATTTTTGATTTAATAAATAATATAATAATAAAAAAATAAAGAAGAGAAAATAAAATAAAAATATAAAAATAAAGTCAGGGGCTGTGAAATGAGAAAATGTGATTTTGAAGTAAAATAATTTTAGGGTTTAGGCCCAATATGAGTTTTTTTGTTAATCAGAAAAATAAAAGAAACAAAATAATATATGGGCCTATGCTGTAAAGTGTAATGGGGGTGAACCTGAGCAAAAAAATCAAAGCCCAGTGGCCTTAGGCCCAAGCGCGCTAGCTTGTGTCGAAAAAGGAAAAAAATAATGAAAATTTGGAAAAAGGGCAGTGCTGGGAATCGAACCCATACCCTTAGCAATAATACGCGTGCGCTCTACCACTAGGGTGGCTATAAATCCGTTAACTTATGTCAAACCATAAATATATATTACAAAGTCAGTTCTAATGGTAAACTTCATCTTCTTCCTCGCGCCAGCCAGAGCCTCTGCAACTCATTCATTTCTCAACCATTCTCAAAAGTATGAACATCAAACTTGTTAGAAATTTCACCACGATTCCAGAAATGCAAATAACTTAAACAATGGCTCAAGGATGAGCATGAATTTTGACTAGTACCAATTCTGACTTAATTTTTTTCAGAAATTTCAAACTTAAAATTCTCACTACTCAAGCAATATAAATGAATTGTAAGGACATGGCCAACTTCAGGGAAATGATGTCTACATTTTATCTTTGAAAATGGAAAGCTAACAATGCCTATATGAAGAGATTGAAAATCATAAAACTTACCTCAAAACTGGATTTCATTTTTTGAGTTTGAGCTTGCTTCAAGGTGTTTTAATGGCCTGGTTAGCTTCCTTGAACCTCCAGGAAGCCATTCCAATGGTTACCTTGAGTTGAGAGTGTTTGAACTGTTCTAGAGAAGTCCAAATGCAAACCTCTGTTTTTGAAAATGGAAGATGGTGATGGAGGTGTTACATAACTGTAACATGGATTGGGATAGCTTCTATATGAAGTAAGGAAGCTTTGTGAATGGTTTGGCTAAGAAACACACGAGTAAATTTTGACTTCGGTGTTCAAAGTCAGAAATGACACAAAAATGGAGGTTTTATGCAATTTCTGGATTGAGGGAGTTTTAGGGGTTTAGAGGGCTTGTAATCTCGTGTCTTTTCTCACAACTAGTGCTTCTATTTATAAGCAAGAAGTTTGGAGTGCATACATTGATCAGATTTCAAAATCACATGTTATGGATAAGTTTCTTGATTTTGAAGCAAAGTTGACAAACATCTTTTCCGAGACATGGTACAAGGCTATATAGAGTGGTTGGAAGCTTTAAACATGTTGCTTCTATCTTGTAGATGTTGTGTGTTCATAAAGAACAAGTGCAAAGCTCAAGGAGAGTGGAATTTGTGATTAAAGTGAACTTTTCTAAAATGGAAGTGTGAACTTTATGCCATTAATGGAAAATTGACGTGGGCAATGCTTCAAACACTTGGATAATGGCTCAATAAATTGTGTATACCATTAATTATAGAGAGAAATACAAGTTTGAGGCCTGCAAACAAGATTATGCATCATGGCTTCTGGATTTGATCAAATGTTCTTCACAAATTTTGCCTTGTAAATAAAAAATGAAACCCTAACTTCATCTTTTCGATTCTCTTAGCTCAAAAATGATATCAATGAGTTTTTTGACTTTTTGGAAAGCTTGTAACATCCTCTACAACCTTCATGTTTTCCATTTTTGAATAATCTAATTATAACTATGTGAAAATTTGTCATGAAGTTGGTATCAAAAATCTGTCTAAGTAGGTCAAAATTTCACAAGTGTTTTAAGAAAAAGTTCATGACTTTATGGCCTTATAACTCAAAATCTAAGAATTTTTTTGGACATGAGCCCTCTAATACAAGTTTTTATAACTCATCAAGATCTACAACTTTTATGTTGAAAGTTTTCCTTGAATCATCTTACATCATGGCGAAAAATTGGCATGAAGTCATGAAGAAAAGCATGTATAAAACACTTAGAAAAATTTCTAAGTCTTAGAAACTTTGACTTTTCAAAATGAATTTTGACTTTCTTGATTTCTTGATGATAAAGTTTCATATTTTTTCATGTATTGATTAAATATGATCTCTGAAACTTAATTTTGATTAAAAAGTCAAAGTTTAACTTTTCAGTGTACAATTGACTTTTTCATCAGTTGATCAAATTTCAACTATCAATCAATTGGTTTTGATAAATGAATTGAACCATGAAATTAGGTCAAGGTGGTGCATTTGAATACTTGATATCATGTTTCAAGCCAATAATTCATGTATTAGGTCAAAAGCCAAAAATCAAGCCTTCTTAGTCAAAACCCTAATTTTGACCATTTTGCCCTTTTGGTGATTTGATCAATTTTCTTGGGGAGTTATGATCCAAACATGATCAATTGATACACATGAGTTGAAAATTTTGATATGGGCCAAAAATCTTGAAGTTTTATTGTAAGTTGACCACAATTGACTTTTTACCCAATATAGTTGATTTTAGGTCATCTGATCAATTGACTAAGCAAACTTGAACTGCAAGACTTGAAACTTGACATGAGCAATATTGAAGGTACATAATGATCCATGAAAGTCATATTAGGCATTAAAAGTAAATTTTTCCTTGTGAAAACTCAAACCCTAATTTGAGGTATCAGTGTTGAGGAGATGTCTTAACCTAGTCAATCCTTGTGCAAGCTTGAGCTATTGAAGATCTTGTGGGAAATGTCTTGAGAAATGAGAGGGAAAATTTTGGGCTACAACATAGGTTATGTAAAGAGAAGGCATTAGAACCCTTTCCATCCGTAGTTATCTACGGGCTCTTAGTTGCTAGCTCATCTTGAAAATGCTTTTTAGTGTAAGTGTATTTGAAAATATTTTTTGAAAAGATGTCTTAGTGAAGAAAACTTTGTAATGACTCCCGTATCATTGAGAATGCATACAAAGTGTTTTTTGTATTTGAAAATATTTAGAAGAACATAGTGCATGTGTGAGAAAAACTTTTTTTTATGAGCAAGAAAATACAAGCTGTCTACCTACTCGAACGTTCTTTGTTATTTTCCTCTTTTCCTTTAGATAGTGCTATCCTACCATTAGTTAGTAGGTAGCCTTATCATTGGATGTTTGAGGGACAAGCGCGGGTCATCGTACAATCATAGAGGCTACTCATAGGGAACTTTAGCAATTTTATCGTAAGGGACTAGATCATTTACCAAAGGCAACAATCCGAGGGTCATCGAGGGACTACAATATTTTTGTATTGGAGGGACTTTGTTATAGCGTCCCCACATTTGAGGGACATGACTGTTTTTCCGAAGGCAACAAGTGGAGGTACCTTAGAGGTACGCGTTTGCGAAGTGTGTTGTGTTTCAGTCACGTTTATCTTGGATATTAGGTGTTCTAGCGTTTGCTTTTAGGTCTTATCATGAAATCCTATTAAGCATACATCTAGAAGTTAAATATATACAAGTGCAAAAAACTAAAAATGAGAAAATTTAAACTACGCTATTACACCACTTCGGGATAGGGGAAATTACAAACCAAAAATGGGGAAATTATAACCTTTGGACAATTACATAATTTATAAAAATGATGCGAATAAAAATAAATGATCGCGCGAAGAAGAGAAGAGGGGAAAGGTGTAAAACCTAAAAGTAATCTAAGTGATGAAAAGAAATATTTTTGTTGTTTTTGTTTAGGAAAAAATAATAATTAAATTAATAGAAATCTAATTCTAACTGATTAATTATTTAAAAAGAAAGTGATTAAATAATTAAATCAAAATTAATTTAATTAAAAAAATATAAGTATAATATTTTTGTGATTTTTGATTTTTATGATTAAAAGAAATTAATTAATTAAAAAAATAAAATGTATATTAAGCAAAAAGTAATAAAAAGAAACAATGGGCCTGTTGAGAATAAGTAACTAAGGTGTATGAATCAGAAATTCCTAGGCCCAACAATGAGAAGGCCCAGGCACTGCAAAAAGAAGGTTAGGGGGTGCAGGGAAGCAAATGAATCTAGGCCCATTTCATCAAGCCCCGACCTACAAAAAATAGGGAAACAAAACAAAATGTAAAACCTGGGGATCAAACCTAGGACCTGGAGAGGGAAAGACTTAAAAGCATGGATGTTACCACTGGGCCATTATGTTCATTCGTTATATGGACACACAAAAATAAATATAATATAAAAATTAAAGATATTTTAAAATAGACAAAACGCGTGCGCCAGGTGGATCCAGATTATTTTGAATGGACGAATCCGGAAAGAACATTTCACCATGCAAGATCCTACCGGAGTCAACGAAAGTCAAAGACACCGAAGTCAAACTCCAGTCGTCTTCTCCGACCAAGCAAAAACAAAAACCTGCAATTTCATAACATTCAAAACCAACTAAAGGTCTATTCCATGTAAAATCATCCACTGAGTTCAAATCTGGGCTTAAATTCAACAGACAATCACTGTATCATTCGGTTCGAACATATTCCAGATTGTGCCCTAACAATGACATCTAGCACATAGGGTGTTTATCTGCACATGTATTCATCCCAACCTGCTCTACATGATCTCACAAACACATATTAATGCACAAAAATAATGTATATGCTATGAATAAAAAGTTTGAGATTCATGAAGTTTACTCTACCGGAGCCACTTGGTGTGGCTGTTTTAGACGTACTTAAGGTTTAAATAAGGGTTGGTATGAACTCCTGGGAGTCTCAGGAACACTTTGTGATGCTTGGTTTGGATTGATATGGGCTGGAAGATTATTCTCGAGTTTTGGCAACTTTGAGAATTTTGAGAGCTTGGTTATGCAATGCATCCGTTCCCTAGCTTCTGAATGTGCTATATCTTATATAGAGGGAAGAGAGGAGTAGCTAAGTATGGTAAATAATCAATGCATAACCATGGCCTTAAAACAAAAATCAAAATTTGAAAATTATCCATTTTTGTAGATTTTTCCCATTTCTGTTTGGTGCATGATCCTGGACAGGTTGTTTGTATTTGGCTCGAGTTTTTGGGCTTCAAAACGGATCAAGCCAAGCGCACATGCACTAACCCATGATTTCTTGTGTTTTTATTTAATTTATTTGATTTTAAGTTAAATAAAATCAAGATAAATATAAATAAAAATCAAGGCCATGCATAAATGGACTTAGAGGTCCTCTAAGATGTTATGGACATGTTTGAAGTCCAAAAGGTAGGCTTATTGGTTCAAAATTGCAATTTTGCTCAATTTGCACTTCATGAACTTCTTCAAAATTACCTAACTTGTGCAACTCATAACTTTCTAAATATTTATCTTTTGAAGATAATCTCATACTTTTTGGAAATCTCAAGATGTTCTCTATAATATCTATGTTGATCATTTTTACTTTTGAAGATATTATCTTGATGTAAGTTGCCTTGATAAAAAATGTCTTTTGTTGACTTCTGAAAATGACCTATAATGTGTGAGCTCATATCTTCCTAATTGTAGGCCTTTGGGATTAAGAGGAGCATCTTATTGGTCAACCCTTGAGTGTTTTGAGTTTTTGAGGAGCCTTGAAAAAATGTCTTGAGAAAAATGGGAGGGAAAATTATTGGGTACAACAGCTGCCCCTGTTCAATCTTCTTGAACCTGAAGAGTTAGATTGGCATGTCCGCCATTCGTGACTTAAAGGTAGAAGATGATTGAACACTTAAGTGCCCATAAATTTGCACTCTCCTGTGCAATAAGTGACATTTTTGGAGAGGTGATAAAGAATCATCAAAGATGGGATTATAGATGTCATCCAAAGTAATTGTTGATTTCTACTTGAAGAAGAATCAGAATAAATATTTGGGCGACTTAAACTGAACCAGCAGATGTCCTTGATTGTCTTTAACTGGATAAGAATCAGAATAAATCTTAGGGTTGATTTAAACTGAATCAGATAAGTGTCTACCATAAATGAATTAGGATAAATCATTGGTTGATTTAAACTAAACCGACAGAGGTCTTGAATTGTCTTTAACTGGATAAGAATCAGAAAAATCTTAGGGTCGATTTAACTGAACCAGAGAAAGTATCTACCGAAAATGAATCATGATAAATCATTGGTCGATTTAAACTAAACCAGCAGAGGTCTTGAATTGTCTTTGACTGGATAAGAATCCGAAAAATCATAGGTTCAATTTAACTGAACCATAGAAAGTATCTACCGGAAACGAATCAGGATAAATCATTGGTCGATTTAAATTGAACCAGCTGAGGTCTTGAATTGTCTTTGACAGGATAAGAATCATAATAAATCTTAGGGATGATTTAACTGAACCAGAGAAAGTGACTACCAGAAATGAATCATGATAAATCATTGGTCGATTAAACTGAACCAACAAAGGTCTTGAACTGTCTTTAACTGGATAAGAATCAGAAAAATCTTAGGGTCGATTTAACTGAACCAGAGAAAGTATCTACCAGAAAAGAATCATGATAAATCATTGGTCGATTAAACTGAACCAACATAGGTCTATAATTATCTTTAACTGGATAAGAATCAAAATAAATCTTTGAACGATTTAAGCTGAACCAGAGAAAGGTCTTGATTGTCTTCAATTTGATAAGAATCAGAATAAATCTTTGGGTGATTTAAACTGAACCAGAGAAAGGTCTATTGGAAAAGCATCCGGATAAACCATTGGTCGATTTAAACTGAACAAGCAGATGTCAGTACTTAACTTTATAAGGAAAATGCCGAAATAGCCATTCGTCAGATGTAGCCTTTGAAAAGACTGTCAGGTCATATAAGTAGTTGATGATGTTTGTTGATTGGCCTTTCCTGAAAAGGTAAAGAATTAGTTGTATGCAATATCATGATGTATGAAATACATTGCGCAAAGATGTTCTCAAAATAAATGAGATTGTCCTATATGTGTTTCATATGCATATTCTATGATGTTTGTAAATGATGTATGAATATGACATGTTATTGAGGTGCATTTGCAAACTCGAGCAACATCTTTGTCTGGGGAAAATAAATCCCTGACTTTCGCTGGGGAGTATGTGTATCTTCGATCTTCTAGGGATTGTTTCCACTGGGGACTCCTGCTTGCTGTTTTGAGGAAACTCCGTTGGGGAACATTAATTTTTGCTCTTTGTTTGAGGAAACTCAATTGGAGAGTATTAATTCCTACTTGGGGAGAAGAATTTAAGAACATTGGTTGTTCATTGCTTTATTGGGGATTTATACCCCGACCGGGGATGGAAGAGGTGGATAACCTTCCGACTTATCTGGGGAAGATAAGGTTCACTGGTATTTGATTTGATTCCAGGTTCCATAGAAACTCTCTGGGGATAGTAGCAACTTCATTGGGGAGAGGATTTTAGCCGGTGATTTACGGTAAAAGCATACTCAAGCCGGGGAGTGTCTATGCCTTGATTGTATCTGAAGATGTATTAAATGGGTATCAGAATGATATCTATATCTGGAATGTATCCGAATTGTATCTGAAAGATGTACTGAAGGAGTGTCAGAATGAATCTGTATCTTGATCGTATCTGAAATGTATCTGGAAGATATACTGAATGAGTATCATAATGAATCTGTATCTTGATCGTATCTGAATTGTATCTGGAAGAGAAATCTGGAATGAGTGCTAGAATGAATATGTATCTTGATTGTATATGCACTGTATCTAGAAGTGGATCTGGAATGAGTGTCAAAATGAATCTATATTTAGATTTTATCTGAACTGTATCTAGAAATGGATCTGGAATGAGTGTCAGAATGAATCTGTATCTTGATTGTATCTGCACCGTATCTAGAAGAGATCCTTGAATGAGTGTCAGAATGATTCTATATCTAGATTGTATCTGAAGTGTATCTATAAGAGAATCTAGAATGAGTGTCAGAATGAATCTATATCTAGATTGTATCTGGACTGCATCTAGAAGATGATAAACTGTTGGAGAAATAAACCTTGTCGATGAAAGTCTGAACTCCACTGGGGAAATAAACCTTGTAGATGGAGGAATACCCTATTGAGGAAACACATTTGTTAAGGAAATGAACTCTGTTGGAGAGTAGAGACATGCAGGGGGTTCTGCAATCTCGGAGGAATAGGCTTAGCTGGGGAAGAGAAACTCCATGAACTGTACTGATTGGAACTCCGTAGGTTGGTTATATTTCTAAGAAGAAGATCATACTCCTTCATTTTCCAGAAAGATTTGTCGGGGAAATTACGGGGAATGTATGAACTTTTGAGGATTACTCTGTGAGGATTCGTGGATGGCTCAAACATTATCCCAAATCCTATAGTCTTGAGTAAACACTTATTCATGTTTTTATGCATTTGTTAATAGACAATTGTATCCATATGCATATGTTTATTCAATTTTAGTCATTGGACATTTTGCAAACAAAACAGAAAAAATAAAACATAATTTTGCTTCGAAATTGTATTTCATTGATAATTTTTCCTATAAACATGCGATTTTTGTACAGAGAGACTGAAATCCTAGTAAGTGGAAGTCGTCGAAGAAGAGATTTACAAAGTTAAAACATATATCTATGTGGGAATAATCTCATCAAGTTCCACCTTTGTTATTTCCCGTATGTCTTTAAGCATCTCATCCCTTACTGTCGGAAGAAAGTGATTCTAACTGATCTGTACTGTTTGAACTTTGACTTTGGTAATAAAGCTCGCTGTAGTGATCCAATAGGGACATAGTCGTACGCTTTAATCCCTAATTTTTTCCAGGACCACCCTTTCGGGTTTTCAGTCCACCAGGATACCCTTTTTTGCCTAAGCCACCTTTTCTGGTTTTCGACTTGCCGGGTGTACAGTCTTTTCATATATATCCCTGATTTTTGCCCAAACCCTTTTGGTTCGCCGGGATGCTCTTATTTTTGCCTACGCCAGTAAGCCTAGCGGGTAACTTTTAGGTGTAATATCTTTTGACTATGTCCGCATTCACAGGGTGCGGGAAATCTTCACCATCCATGGTGGTCAGTATCATAGCTCCACTAGAAAATACCTTCTTGATTACAAATGATCCTTCATAGGTAGGAGTCCATTTTACCCTGGGATTACCTTGCGGGAGGATAATGCACTTTATTACCAATTCACCAGCCTGATATACCCGATGCGTGGTTTTCTTGTTAAATGATTTGATCATGCATTTCTGATATATCTGACCATGATAGACATCTTTCAGCCTCTTCTCATCAATTAGATTTAACTGATCCAACCTGGTATGAACCCAGTCATCTTCGTCCAAGTCTGCATCTTTCATGATTCTCAGAGAAGGAATCTAGACTTTGACAGGTAGGACAACTTCCATACCATAGACCAGAGAGAAAGGGATTGCCCCAATGGATATTCTAGCCGAAGTGCGGTAGCCATGAAGAGAAAACAGTAACATCTCGTGCCAATCTTTATATGTCATAACCATCTTCTATATGATCATTATTATGTTCTTATTGGTGGATTCCACAGTGTCATTCATCTTCGGACGATACAGAGAAGAGTTGTGATGTTTGATCTTGAACTGCATGCAGAGTTCAGTGATCATAGTGTTGTTGAGATTGGTACCATTATCTGTGATAATCCTCTCGAGGATTCCATAACAATAGATAAGGTATTTCTTAATGAAACGGACGACCACATAATTAGTAACAGAGGCAAATGAGGCTGCTTTAACCCATTTTGTAAAGTAATCAATGGCGACGAGGATGAAGCGGTGTCCTTTAGATGCTGTGGGCTTAATTTCTCCAATCATATCAATGCCCCACATTACGAATGGCCGAGGCGCAATCATGACACTCAATGGTACTGGAGGCACATGAACTTTATTGGCCTAGATTTGGCACTTATGACAAGTTCTTAAGTGGTGGTGACAATCAGTTTCCATAGTCGACCAATAGTAACCAGATCTTAAGATCTTTTTAGCCATAGTATGCCCACTAGAGTGAGTACCGAAGACACATTCATGCATATCCTGCATAATCTCTTCTGCTTCTTTCTTGTCCATACAATGAAGTAGGGTTGAATCATGATTGCGTTTGTATAGAACTCCATTGCTTAAGAAGAATTTAGCTGAGAAGCTTCGCAAGAATTTATTGTCATGGATGGATTCCCCCTCATGGTATTCTTGAGCTTCGAGGTACCTTTTCACCTCGTGAAACCAAGGTTTCTCCTCCATTACATCAGTGTCAATTTCACAGCAGTGTGCAGGTTCGTCAAATCTTTCAATGGTAATTATATGAGCCTCATTGTCTCATCTGACCTTGAACATGGATGACATGGTTTCCAGAGCATCTGCCAGCTGATTCTCTTCTTGTGGGATATGTTCAAAGGTAATCTCCTCGAAATACGGGATCAAGGTTAGCAAATGCTCTTTATGAGGAATGAGATTCCGCTGCTTCATATCCCAATCTCCTTTAACCTGACTAATTACCGGAGCTGAATCTCCGTACACGCTTAAGAATTTGATTCTTAGGTCAATAGCAGCCCTAAGGCCCATGATGAAAGCTTCATATTCGGCCATGTTGTTGGTACAACCGAAGCAAAGTCTGGCAGCAAAAGGTGTATGGCAACCTTTGGGGGAAATGATCACAACACCAATTCTGTTGCCAAGAGCGTTGGAAGCTCCATAAAAACCATAGTCCATCGGGATCCCGACTCAGATCCTTCATACGGCCCAGGTTCTACATAATATGTTACTAGCATGATGTTCTCGTCCGGGAATTCAAAGTTCATGGACTGGTAGTTGTCTACAACTTGATGTGCCAAATGGTCTGCCAGTACACTTCCTTTGATGGCTTTTTGAGTGGTGTATTGGATGTCATATTCTGTTAAGACCATCTGCCATCGGGCTATTCTTCTGGAGAGAGTTGGCTTCTCGAATATGTACTTGATATGATCCATTTTAGAGATCAACAAAGTAGTATGGGTTAACATATACTGTCTTAGTCGGCGAGAAGCCCATGCCAAAGTGCATCAAGTTTTCTTGAGCAGTGAATATCTTGTCTCACAGTCGGTAAACTTTTTGCTAAGGTAGTATATTGCATGTTCTTTTCGACCACACTCATCATGCTGCCCCAATACACACCCCATTGAGTTCTCTAACACTGTTAAGTACATGATTAGAAGTCTTCCTTCGACTGGTGGCATCATAATGTGAGGTTCTTGCAGGTACTTTTTAATTTTATCAAAGGTTGTTTGACAATCATCGTTCCATTTTACTACTTGATCTTTCTTCAGCAGCTTGAAGATTGGTTCACAAGTAGCAGTTAGATGCGAAATAAAATGGGCAATGTAATTCAATTGTCCTAAGAAGCATCTTACCTCCTTCTAGATACGAGGAGTTGGAATTTCTTGTATGGCTGTAACCTTTGCTGGATCAACCTCAATACCCTTACCACTGTGTTGTACCCTAAATTTCACCCTTAATTTTTTCAGTCGCACTTTCATATCATATTTTGTCATTTGGTCACAATCATTAATAAATAGCTTCATTCATCACATTTTTATCCTATCTTTAAGTTTGCTCTTGTGTTTTTGACTAACTTCTAATCAAAATACAAAAAATATTTGTCTTTGTCTTTGTATATTCGTGTTTTGTAGGTACCGAGTCAAAGCATCAGACAAATAGGGTTTCCCCGTAATATTTTCCTAAAATCTCTATTTACATAGAAAAATAATTAAAATAATTTCATTTTTTTCACTGTATAATCGATTACACAGAGTGAAATTTTGAAAGAAAATCAGCAATTTCAAGCTTGTCAAATTTGGCTCCAAATTTTCTTCATTTTTTTAAAGATATATCATTAATTCAAATTTTGGCTCCAATTTTTCTTTTTTTGAGAGATATATCATTAATTCAAATTTTAGCTCCACCACTAATCCCAAGCCTAAACTCTATAAATAGAGCCCTCATTTCATTCAAATTTCAATCTTTTGATAACCAAATCCACCTTGCTAAAAAATCTCTCAATTCTCTCCATCTACCAAATTCACTCAAAGCTCCATTTTCAAAAAAAGTTAGTAAGTTTTGCCTTCAAGCTTACTAATCTTTGAGCTAAACCTTCATCCAAACACTTTTTCTTCACCAATTCTCTACATCCAAGCTTGGGAAATTTATTCTTGGGGCTGAATTGAAGCAAATTCTTGAAGTTGTTTTGATAATTCTGTAGATCTACCTTTTGTAAGTTGGATTTTTCATCTTTCACAATGTGATCTCTTGTTGATCTTTGGGTTTGATTCATTGAGTATTGTTTTGTGATTCCATTGGTTCTATTTTCTCATAATTTGATGGAATTTTCGTGTTTGATGGAAAGTTTAAACAAGAAATTGGCCTTTTAAAATGTTATTTTTCTGATTTTAACAGGGTGCAATCGATTGTTGTAATAGTGCAATCGATTGTCACAACAAAATTTCATGTTTTTTGAAAAAAAAACACTGATGCAATCGATTTCATCAGTAGTGCAATCGATTGTAACAGAACAAAAATGCATTTTCTTCCTTGTTTTGGGGCTGTTTTAATCCATCTCTCTTTTTCTACTCACTCCTTTTGATTGTTGATTTGGATTTCAATTTTAAATGGCCAATTTCTCTTTAAATTCAAGAAACTTTGGGTGTAGATGAAGTTGGATAAATGTTCATTAATTCAAATCTATCAAAGAGTGAATTATTTAATTCATTGTTGGTGCTTTGGATTAATAATATGTTTAGTACTTTAATCCATCAAGATGAGTGATTGAATTTAAATATGAAAGAAATTTAAGGTAGTGATTCAAATTAGCTTATCATTCCCTCCCTCTTAATCTTATTCCTTTCTTTTTTATTTGTGCTACATGTTATGGGATGATAATCTCTATATCATTTATCCAAACATGAAGTATATAGATTTCTATTGACCGACCTCAAAATAGGTGTGATTTCTACATAAGTCCACGTACGATTGCTTAACATAGTGCAAAATTTTGTCCCGATTCGAGGAAATGATCATTCGTGGCCCAAACTTATGTTTGCAAGCCCAAATATGTTAATTTCAACCCTTTGATCCAATAACCTTTAGATTCATTGTTAGGAGGCTTTGGTTCTACCAATCCTCCAATGGATCTTCATCAATTTTGGTCAACACGGATCACTTAAACATCGTTGATCATTAAATGTTACCTTGAGGATTCTTAAATGGATGATATACTTGACAAAAAGCAAACGCAACTTGTTATTGAGAGGCTTTGGTTTTACTAATCCTCTAATGAGTTCTAAATGCAAGTTTCAAGATGGTCATCCAACTAACCATTAACTTCTAACAATTGACTTTACTTCATGCTTTTATTTTATGGTTTTACTTTATGTACCTTTTACTTTAGCATTTACATTTCATGCTATTTTCATCTTTTCTCACTTGAGCATTTACTTTTATGCCATTTTTATTTTGCTCACTTGAGACTTTCTTTTTCTTTTAAATATACTTAATAATCAACATGAACCATAAAAAACATTAATGATACTTGGACTATTTGGTTAGTATCCTTGGCATTATGGAGTATTGGACTTCTTGGACTTAGGAATAGAAACCTTGGCTTATGTTGGAGACCTTGTGACCTTAATTGATATTTTGTCTGGAGATCTTGAGGTTTACCTCAAGACATTGGGTTGTTTATTTGTTTTATGTGCAGGTTATTGTGATTACATACTTTGTTTATAATCTGGAATTCTGCTGTATATACTCGTTACTCTGCCCAATTTTTGTGAAGACTTAATGCAATTAAAGCTTGGTTTTCTCAAGAGGTTTAGTATCCTTGCTTAGTTTCAATCCAAAGAATTGGAATTCTATCTTGACTCATAATGTCAAGTCTTGGCTTCTTATTGGTTAGACGGTTCTCTTGCTTAGCTTTTACCTTATGCTTTTGGATAGTCCCTTCATCTCCTCCCATCTTCTTTAATTTTCAAAATCTTCTCATCCTTTTCAAAATATTCTTTGTCTATAAACTCGAACCTCTTTCATAATAAACCTCGAATTTGTCGAGTGTCTTTTTTATTTTAAAACTTCTTTTCTTTAAAACTTCAATTCACATAATCATACTTCGACATCTTTCAAAATTAACAGAAACAATTCAACTCATTCAATCTCTTTTGTGCGCTCGAGCACTTTTACCCTTCAAAACCTTTTTCAAGATGAGACATGATTCATTGATAGTCGAGCAACATTATCCGATCCCCATGGTTATAAAGGTGTTAACTTTTCCACTTGAGTGCTAGAGGCGTTCTCAAACACTCACTCTGGATGACGTTGGGTCCATCTTTCCCACACCTTGTGGACGTTAGTCGAGATTTCTCTCCTAACAATGACGACTTGTCTCTTTGTTTAAAATTAATCAACATACAAGTCTTATCTAGCCGAACTACGGTGCTATGACTTTCCCATTACACGAGGGAGTACATAGGCACTAAGTCTTACGACTCAAGGCGAGCAACAAAAATAATAATAAAACATTTCATTTTCTTTTGTTTACAAATACTCATTCATTCTTTTTCTTTAGCAAGTAAACCTTTACATAACACTCATTTTAAAAGAAACCAAACAAAGTGGATCCTGCTGAATATGGTAGATGCTTAGGGTACTAATACCTTCCCTTTGCATAACCGACTCCCGTACCTCAACCTCTGATCTTTTATTTTTTGTAGGTTTTGTTCGCTTTTTTCCCATTTCCCATTGGAAACAATAAAGTGCGGTGGCGACTTCATTATGTTGAGATAAGTCAATTGATGGTTTAATCTCACATCTTTACCTCTACATTTCTTTTCCTATCATCACTGTCATAATATCTCATTCATCTTTTCTCGTCTTCGACGATGACAATTGCGCGCGACAGAAAAATGGAGACTTCACTGGGGACAGATTGACCTATTGCTAGTCCATTCCTAAGTGGGTCGATCCTAGATTTATTTTTTTATTTTTTATGAGTGTTTATATATTGTTTTACTTGCTGTTTATTACTTCCCATTATGATGTATATATGTTTGTCTGGATTTTCCTGGTTTTCAAGGGCTTGGTGATTTCTTATAAGTCTTCTACCCGGACTTTGGGAAAATTTAAGATAGGATGGGCGATATAATCATGTTAACTTTGAGGGAGTAATCACAAAAAAGGAGACATGAGATCCCCCACTCAGTGGAGGCCCATTTGATTTTAGTGTCGTTTATCGAGTAATCGAGAAGACGTGCTGCTTTCGACCTGGGAGCCTATTGAAGCTGAGGATCGTAGATTACCTAACCCATCTTGGCCTTTTAGGTGTAGTGCAGAAGCTATTATAGAGTAATCTGAAAGTAGTTGTCATGCGATACTACGCTCAGACGAGTTTTTCCTGAGAATATTACTAATTACCGAGTTAATCGGGACGTTGGTAATATCCGAAGGAAGGATGTAGACTATGGGAACTTCTTAGAACCCTTTTTTGGCGGGTGATAATCGTTAGTCCATACCTTATGGGTTATACCTTTGACTCCAGGCTGGTGACTCTGAACCATGTGATCTTGTTACCATGGAGTGCATTGCATAATGTAACACGGTGGGAGAACTAACTTGGGTGTTTTGCGTTTGATTGAAATTGTGCGGATAGCAAGAGTCGCCACTGACTTTTCTTTTATCCAAAAGGAAAGGTTTAAAAGAACAGGAAAGACCTTTTGAGATATTTTCTTAAGTTTGGGGGGTAGGTTATGAAAAGGGAAGGTATTAGCACCCTTTTCATCCGTAGTTATCTACGAGCTCTTAGTAGCTTTCTAGATCACTTGATTTTGTTTGAAAGTGTGTTTGTAATGTCGATTTTGAAAGTATTTTGTAAAAGAATGTCTTTGTAATGGCTCTCGTCTCTATAAGAACGCGTACAAAGTGTTTTGTCTTTTGAAAAATGTTTCAAAGTGAAGTTGTGGGTGTAAAATGTTTTTGTTGTGAGCAAGCGAGCAACTAGGAGTAACCTACCTAATCAAAAGGTCTTAAATGTTCTTTTCCTCCCCATTTAGATGTTGTTATCTTACCATTGTTTTGGTAAGAAACCCCATCATTGGATGTGAAGGGACGGGCGCGAGACGTTTTTGTATAGTCATAAAAGGAAACCATGTGACGTTTTAGCAATATCGTTTAGGGACTAGATCATTTACCGAAGGCAACATTGTGGTTCATCGAGGGACTACGATCTTTTATCGAGGGTCTTTGCTAAAATGCCCATATTCGAGGGACATGATTATTTTTCGAAAGGAAATAAAGAGGGATTACCCTAAGGGTGCTAGTGTGAAAATGTGTTTGATTTACATGCATTTTTGTCTTTGATTAGGGTTATCTATTTGTTGATTTTATGGCTTGCCATACACACCCTAAGTACTAGCATTTATATTTGAAAGCGATAAATTACGGAAATGTAAAGTCCTACGCTATTACATCATTTAGGGATGGGGGTATATAATTACAAATGGGGATTTGCAAGAATTTAAATCTTAATCATCTATTACAATCATATTGAATTGTACAATATATATAAAAAAGAAAGAACTTGTTTTAAAAATGGTTTTTTGTCTTAATAAATTAAAAGAAAAATAATCATTTGATAGAGAAAATATTTTTGATGTCCTTTTTTATAAAAATAGTTCTAATGCTAAAAATGATGAACATAATAGATAAAAAAAAGAAGAAAAAAAAGAGAAATAGGGTCAGCATGTTGTTGAAAGCAAAAATAAAGAGGATCAAAAGTTCTGATGCCATGCGCGCTGTGGTTCAGAATGAAACGTCAGAGATGATCATAAGTTCTGGGTTGATGCCATTGGGATCCTGAAATAAATGTTAGAGGGAAAAAACAGAAATTCTGGGTTATTTTTAAACAATGAGCAAAAAGTCAGAAGTTCTGTGTTGTGTTAAACAGTGAGTGAAAATCAAAAATTCTGTGTTGTGTTAAACAGTGAGTGAAAAATCAGAAATTATGTGTAATGTTAAAAAGTGAGTGAAATCAGAAGTTCTGTGTGTGTTAAAAGTGAGTGAAATCAGAAGTTCCGTGCGTGTTAAAAAAGTGAGGAGAGCTCAGAAGCTCTGTGTCGTGCTAAAACAGTGGGAAAGAAAAATCTAGAATTTCGGTGTTACACTTCAACTTGTTCCTTACATCAATCAGCTCATTAGCAAGCTTAACTAGTTCTTAACAATAGCAAAATCAGAAAGATAAAAGCACAACAGTTCATAGAAGTTCTAATCCTAATTCTGAGCCTAGCTTTATTCAAGAAGTTCTGATCTATAGTTTTTTTTCTACTTATGCAATGATATGGACAACATCAATACTATGATATTTACGTATTTAATGATGTTTTGAATGAAAAAAATTCAAATTCAGAAAGACTTACCTTGAATCTGGAGTGTGTGTTTGGGACTTGAGCTGCTGCCTTCAGATGTTCTGTAATCAGCAAGAGCAACGAAACAGAAAATGCTATGTTCTTTGATTCAAAGGGAAGAACAAAGGTTTTGGTTTTGTTTAGGAATTCAGGGTTCATGAATGTTTTACTGTTTTCTTTTCTCTCTTTGATAATTCTCTCTTTCCAAAATCCAGCCCCTTGAAAGTGTGATGGAGCAACTTATTTATAGGTGAGTTTGTTGTGGTTTTGGGGGGAAAAACAAATGTGATTTAAACCTTTTTGGCATACTGTTCCATTGCTTTTTAATCACATCTTTTGTATGCTAATTTGGTGCAAATATGGGGTTTGAGAAAGTGCAGGCATGGACTGGATCAACACCTGGTTGCAGGACTGTGCTACAGCAGGACAAAAGGCTGCTTAAATAAGGTTTAGGGATTTGGTGATGTTCTGATCATAGAAGATCAAAAACGTAGCCTCCAAATGCTGAAGAGTCATGTTCTGACCGAAGAACATTACTTCCATATGTTCTGATTGAAGGGTCATATTCTGAACCGTCTTTGCAAATTCTGATTGCACTTACGTGGAGGCTGGCCCAGAAGTTCTGAAGTATCATATTCTTCTAACACTTAGAAAATTTTTTAAATGTTTAGAAATTTGATCTTTTAAAAGTAATTTTTGACTTTTGATTTTTTGAAGAATTAATATCATGTCCTGATGAAATATGATTGTCGAAATTTGGTTTTTAATCCAAAAGTCAAAGTTTGACTTTTCAGTGTGCTTTTGACCATTTTGCCCTTGTGAATGAATTTCTTTAGAAAATTGTAATTTGAGACTTGAAACTTGCCGCAAGCAAATTTGAGGTTCCAGGATGATCCTTTGAGAAATGAGAGGGAAAATTTTGGGGTACAACAGCTGCCCCTGTTCAATCTTCTTAAACTTGAAGAGTTAGATTGGCGAATCTGCCATTCGTGACTTGAAGGTAGAAGATGATTGAACACTAGAGTGCCCAGAAATTTGCACTTGATGATATTGTGGTTGAGGTGTAAGGAATGGGTTTAAAGATGCCTTTTGGAGAAACGCTAGAGAGTTGGTGGAGATGGGTTTATAGATGCCATCCGGAGGTGACCATTGAAAGAAATTAGACTGAATCTAAGTTTGACTTCAACTGGGGAAAGAATCAGAATAAACCTTTGGTTGATTTAAAACTGAACCTAGTAGAAGTCTTGGATAATCTTTAACTGGGAAGAATCAGGATAAATCTTTGGAGCGACTTATCTGAACCAGAGAAAGTGTCTTAATTGGAAAGAATCAGGATAAACCGTTGAGAGGTTTAAACCGAACCAAAAGAGGTCTTGGGTATTCTTTAACTGGAGAGAATCAGAATAAATCTTGGAGCGATTTATTTGAACCAGAGAAAGTGTCTACTGGGAAAGAATCAGGATAAACCGTTGAGAGATTTAAATTGAACAAGAAGGGGTCTAGAAAAGAATCAGAGTAAATCTTGGAGTGATTTATTTGAACCATAGAAGATGTCTGCAGGAAAGAATCAGGATAAATCGTTGAGGGGTTTAAACTGAACCAGTAGTGGTCTGGAAAAGAATCAGAATAAATCTTAGAGCGATTTATTTGAACCAGAGAAGATGTCTGCAGGAAAGAATCAGGATAAACCGTTGAGAGATTTAACCCGAACCAACAGGGGTCTGGAAAAGAATCAGAATAAACCTTGGAGCGATTTATTTAAACCAGAGAAGATGTCTGCAGGAAAGAATTAGGATAAATCGTTGGGCGATTTAAACTGAACCAGCAGAGGTCTGGAAAAGAATAAGAATAAATCTTGGAGAAATTTATTTGAACCAGAGAAGATGTCAGCAGGAAAGAATCAGGATAAACCTTTGAGAGATTTAAACTGAACCAACAGAGGTCTGAATGGAGTATTTGTCATGTAGATAGTCACCCCGTCTTGTTTCGAGAATTAATCTTCAATTGATTTGTTCATAGATATTTGTCTTGTCTTGTTGAAAATTTGATAATAATTTTCTGTTGATGGATCTTTCCTGAAAATGGTAAAGAGGTAGTTGTATGTGATGTTATGATGCATGAAATGCATAGTGCAATGAGATTGTGATATATGTATTTGTGTCATCGATGTTTATGATGTATGCACATGTAAGCTGTTCTGCTGCAGTGTTGTTAGATTAGGGAAAATAAATCTCTGACTGCTGCTGGAGATATGGAGTGTAAGTCTTCATATTTTGTTGAAGTTGTAGTGTTGATGGATGGGTTTCCCTAATAAGAGAAATAAACTCTGCTAGGGAAGATAAATGCTGTGTATTTCTTATGGGCTTTATGAAATCCTGCTGGGGAATCCTGAGAAGCTGGGCGACTTTTACTGGGGAATCTTTGGAACGGTAACTGGGATTTTTGCTCCGTCGGGGATATGAAGGCAAAAGATACCATTAAGTTGCATGCTGGAGATATTGCAAAGATCTTGTAGCGAGACGTTCTTGTTTATGCCCCTGCTGGAGAAAATACGTGTGGGGGTTTCGTGGAAGGGCTCATAGATGTTGTCCTGTTTGTTAAAGTCATTAGTAATTATCCTTTTGTTTAGTTTTCCCTTTTTTATGAATTCAATTATTACAATCAAATGCATATGTTCAAGAATAAGCATTGGACGTTTTTTTGCAAACAAAACAGAAATAGTAAAAGAGAGACAGATAGTTTTGCACTTTCAAAAGAGTATCCTTGTATTAACTTGAATAAGTATTTTGTATAAAGAAACGAACATTCTAATAAGAGGATGTCATCGTAAGAATGAAAAATTGATACAAAGAAAAGACAACTATGTGAAATATGAAGAAGTGAAAAACACAAGAAGGGGGGTTGAATTGTAAAACTGGAAATCAAATGCAGACAACACATTATTTTTATCCTGGTTCGTTTGACCTCAAACTACTCCAGTCCACCCGCCAAGGTGATTTCGCCTCTCTCCAATGAGGACTTAATTCACTATATTCAACTGAATATTACAACTGCTTTAGCAACTGCTAAAGCCTTCTTGAGTCCAAAACCACAACCCGGTTTCCTCAAGGAAATTCACTAAATAGATAATTGTATATAAAAGTGTACAAAGGTGTTTCTAAATAAACAGTATCACAAACTTGTGATGTATTACACAACTTAATAATGGATTGATGAAGATGAAGCTTGTTTGTTGCTTTACTGATTTTTTTACGTTTTGTGTTGTTGTTCATCTTTTTTGAAATCTTCTTCTAGTCTTCTTTATATAGGCTTTGCAATAGAGACATAAGAAGATACTTTTGGTATGACCATAACACGCATTTAATGAGCTTTCCAAAACAGGAGATTCTTGTCTGTTTGTAGCCGTTGCATATGATCTTGCATTGATGGAGTTGTAACGCTTGAGAGACAGTATCAAATATTTTGTTTTGCTGCGCTGGTGCATTCAGAAGTTCAAACAGAACTTCTTCATATAAACGTGTTATGCATATTTGATGCTGCTAAATCTTTCATGGTCCACTTAACTTCTGTGCTTGTATAATCAGAACTTCTGATGATGTTCTGGAAGATCTTCCAGTTGCATTAGAACATCTTTTTCACATCAGAACTTCTGCATGTAAAGATACTTATTATTAGCAAGCATATTTGTTCTTTATATCATGTGTTTGTTATCATCAAAACTCTTGCTGGGCTGTAGAGCTAAATTATGTTCTAACAAAATAATCCCATGTGATTCCTACTCTGCTATAGCCTTCATGTCAATGAGCGTCTCATCCACTTGCTGCTCTGTCCGAAGCTGACTGGATTGATTAGAACCATTCGAGTTTGACGATTGATGCTGAAGATTTGCTATAAGGTGATCCAATGGGACATATTCATATGCTTTAAATCCATAACTTTTGCCTGGACCGCCCTTTCGGGTTTTCAGTCCACCGTGATACCCTTTTTTACCCACGTCGCCCTTTCAGGTTTTCAGATTGCCGGGTGTACAGATTTTTTTTTGGTATTTTATCCCTAATTTTTGCCCGAACCCTTTTGGTTCGTCAGGATGCCCTAATTTTTGCCTAGGCCAGTCGACCTAGCGGGTCTTTATTTATGTGTAGTATCTTTTAACTATGTCCGTGTTTACAGGGTGCAGAAGGTCGTCATTGTCCATAGTGGTTAAGATCATTGCCCCACCGGAAAATATGCTTTTAATCACAAATGGTCCTTCGTATATAGGAGTCCATTTTCCCCTAGGATTACCTTGTGGCAATATGATACGCTTGATTACCAAATCACCAACCCAATATACCTAACATTTGACCTTCTTGTTAAAAGCTTTGATCATTCGTTTTTGGTACATCTGGCCATGGCAAACAACTGTAAGCCTCTTCTCATCAATCAAGTTCAGCTGGTCAAGTCGATTTTGAATACATTCATCTTCATTCAACCCTACATTCTTTATTATTCTCAAAAAAGTTATTTGGACTTCAATTGGCAAGACAACTTCCATGCCGTATACCAAAGAGAAAGGAGTTGCCCCTGTTGATGTGCGCGTTGTGGTGCGGTTACCGTGGAGAGAAAATGGTAACATCTCGTGCCAATCCTTATAGGTTACTTTCATTTTTTGTATGATCTTCTTGATGTTTTTATTAGCGACTTCTACAACGCCATTCATCTTGGGCCGATAAGGAAAAGAGTTATGATGCTAGATCTTGAATTACGCGCATAGTGCAATAATCATAGTATTATTGAGATTTGTACCATTATTTCTGATGATTCTCTCTGGAATACCATACCTAGAGATAATATTCTATTTGATAAATCGGGCCACAACATTCTTGGTGACAGAAGTGAAGGAAGCTGCCTCAACCCACTTCATAAAGTAATCAATGGCAACTAAAATGAAGCGGTGTCCATTAGAAGTTGTAGGTTTGATCTCTCCAATCATGTCAATGCCTCACATTGCGAATGGCCAAGGGGCAGTCAGAATGTTTAGAGGAACTGGACGCACATGTACTTTGTCAGCATAGATCTGACACTTGTGATAGGTTCGTGAATGCTGATGACAATCTGCTTCCATGGTGGACCAATTGTATCCTGCCCGTAGAATCTTTTTAGCCATCGTGTGCCCACTAGAATGGGTGCCAAAAGTGCCTTCGTGTAGATCACATATGATCTTGTCTGTCTCGCTCTTGTCTATGCAATGAAGCAAAGTAGAGTCATGATTACGCTTATAGAGAACTCCATTACTGAGAAAGAACTTAGCAGCGAATCTCCTCAGGAATTTCTTGTCATTGACTGAAGCTTCCTTCAGATATCTTGGGCCTCGAGATATCTCTTAATTTCATGGAACCAAGGCTTGGCCACTACTTCTTCGGTATCAATCTCGTGACAGTAAGCTGGTTCGTCCATCCTCTCAATGGTGATCTGAGGAGCCTCATTATCCCACTTAACTTTGAACATGGACGACATAGTTGCTAGCGCGTCCACTAGTTGATTTTCCTCTCGTGGAAAATTCTCAAAGGTAATTTCCTCAAAATGTGGGATTAATGTTAACACATGTTCTTTGTAGGGGATGAGATTAGGGTGCTTTGTGTCCCATTCTCCTTTGATCTGACTGATGACTAAGGCTGAATCTCCAAATACACTTAAGGACTTGATCCCCAAATCTATGGCAGCCTTGAGAACCATAATACACGCTTAATATTCCGCCATATTATTGGTACAGTTGAAACACAGCCTAGCAGTGAAGGGAGTATGACATCCTTCAGGGGATATGATCACAGCACCTATGTCGTTGCTGAGTGCGTTGGAAGCCACGTCAAAAACCAATGTCCATCAAGATCCTTGTTCAGGTCCGTCATATGGTATGAGTTCTTCACAATTGTTTACCACCATGATGTCATCGTATGGGAATTTGAATTTCATGGACTGATAGTTATCCACAGCCTGATGAGCAAGGTGATCGACTAATACACTTCCCTTTATCACTTTTTGGGCAGCACATTGAATGTCTTATTCAATCAGGACCATCTTCCATCTTTCTATTCTCCCAGAGAGGGAAAGTTTCTCGAATATGTATTTAATTGGGTCCATTTTGGATATCAATAAGGTAGTATGGGTCAACATATAGTTTCTTAACCAGCGAGCAGCCCATGCCAGAACACAATAAGTTTTCTCGAGCAGTGAATATCTGGTTTCACAGTCGGTAAACTTTTTGCTCAGGTAGTATATTGCATGCTCTTTTCGTCCAGACTCGTCATGTTTCCCCAACACACACCCCATTTAATTTTCCAAGATAATTAGATACATGATCAAAGGTCTTCCCTCGACTGGCGGCATCAAAATAGGAGGTTCTTTAAGGTACTCTTTTATCCTGTCGAAGGCAGCCTGGCAGTCGTCGTTCCATTCCACCACTTGATCTTTCTTCAGTAATTTGAAGATTGGTTCACAAGTAGAGGTTAGGTGAGAAATGAATCTAGCAATGTAGTTTATCCATCCTAAGAATCCCCTGACTTCCTTCTCGGTGCGAGGAACAGGCATTTCTTGTATTGCTTTTACTTTTGCAGGGTCCACTTCGATACCTTTGCCGCTGACAACAAATCCTAAGAGTTTGTCGGACCTCACTCCAAAAGTGAACTTATTTGGATTCAACTTTAGTTTGTATTTTTTTCAGTCTCTCAAACAGTTTATGCAGATGGCCAAGGTGTTCCTCATCAGTTTGAGATCTGGCTATCATGTCATCCACATAGACCTCTATTTCGTGATGGATCATGTCGTGAAACAGAGTTACCATGGCAAGTTGATAGGTTGCCCCAACATTCTTCAACCTGAATGGCACAACTTTGTAACAGAACTTGCCCCATTTTATGACGAAGGTCGTTTTCTCCATATCCTCAAGTTCCATTTTGATCTGGTTATACCCGGAGAAACCTTCCATGAAGGAAAATACTTTATGTTGTGCGGTGTTGTCAACCAGAATATCGATGTGGGGAAGCGGGAAGTCATCCTTGGGGCTTGCCCTATTCAAGTCTCTGTAGTCCACACACATACGTACGTTACCATCCTTTTTAAGCACTAGAACAACATTGGCGACCCATTGTGGATAGGAGGTGACAACCAAGAATCCGGCGTTGAACTGCTTCATGACTTCAGTCTTGATTTTATGACATTTCTAGGCTCATACGACTGACTTTCTATTTTACCGGAGGGCATTTTTCTTTTGTTGACAGACGATGGACCATGATGTCGGTGTCGAGTCCTAGCATGTCTTCGTATGACCAGACAAAGACCTCAACATAGTCATGTAGTAACTGAGTTAAGCGCTTCTTGACACTAAGCTCCAGGTTGGCACCTATCTTGACTTCCTTCTTGTCCTCTTCGGTACCTAAGTTAACTGTTTCCACTGGCTCTTCGTGGGGATGTATGGTCCTTTCTTCTTGTTGTAGTAACCTGGCTAGCTCCCCTGGTACCTCGCAATCTTCACCACCTTCGTCTTCGGCTTGGTAGATCGAATTTTCAAAGTCACAATAGGCCATAGAAGAATCGTTACCCATGGGATCCTGAGTGGATAGGGATCTGCATTTTGTTACGTGAGTGTGTGTAAGAGCATAGCTATCATTGAAAAATGATAAAAGGTTAAAAAAAAGAAAAAAAAGAGCGTAAGATTTTGCATGCAAAAATGTCCATGATTTATTGATGATATATGAAGATGAAGCAACAACCCTCACAAATGGACCGTTGTGCCTCGAGTAAGACACAAGGTTTTAAAGTCTAAATTTTTTAATTATTACAAATCTGACGAAAATTGAAAGACAATTACTCTTGAAGAAAAGTAATGGGGACAAATTCTTTGGCTTCCCAGTTGTTAAGTCCTCCATTGAAAATTGGAAAAATCCAATCATCCAGGTCACAACTGCCACCACTGTCTTCCATTGTGTTGACTCCCTGATTGTTGATACATAAAGGTGGCCCTCCTGTGTGAGTTCGTCGAACAACCCTTTATGCTTCCGAGGTGAAACCCAAATCAAATTTATTGGATTTGTAAGGAATATCCGGAATTTGACCCCAAATAGTGAATCCACCTTCTTCGATCACTGCTCTAGCATCCTTCAGAGAGGCCATTTTCAATGGCGATCTAGTAACCTTTGGAGTCTTGGTAGTAGTCTTGGCCGCAACCGTTTGTGGGACCTCTTCGAAATGCTGACACGGGGTTTCGATGAACTCACCATCCATTTCAACGTACCTGAAAGAGTTCAGGTGGCGGACCATATATTCGTCTTCCCCATGGACAGTGATGATTTTTCCTTTGATTGGGTATTTCAACATTTGATGTAATGTAGAGGTGACAACATCAGCGCCATGAATCCAAGGTCGGCCCAATAAACAGGAATAGGAAGGGCGGATATCCATCACGTAGAAAGTTGAATCAAAGGTCTGAGTTCCAACTTTTATAGGGATGTCAACTTCTCCGTGCACTATCCTCTTAGAACCATCAAAGACCCTCACCACAATGTTGCTAGGCCTTAAAGTGAGTCCTTCACAATCTAGCCGGTTAAGAGAATTTTTGGGCAAGACATTCAGCGATGAGCCCATATCCACCAGAACTTGGGCTAGCATAGTGCCCCTGCACTCAATGGAGATGTGTAAGGCATTGTTGTGTTTCCTTCCTTTTAGAGTCAAGTCGGCGTCAGAAAAGCCCAATCCATTACCAGCAGTTAGACTGACCATACAATTCTCAATTTGGTCAATGGATGTCTCTTGGGGCACGTGGGTGGTCTTTAGGAACTTTACCAAGGCTTTGGCATGGGCCTCAGAACACAAAAGTAAGGCCAACATTGATATTTTCCAGGGGGTTTACCCCAACTGTTCCACGATGTTGTAGTCACTTTTCATGATTATCTTTAGTATCTCTTCTATCTCTTTTCTAGAAGCTTCAGGAATATCCTCTGGATGCGCCTTCGTATGGATAGGCTCAGATAACACCTCCTTGCCCCTTGTCTTGGCAGCAGGGATAATAGTAGGATTGTCAACAGGAGTATTACTGGGAATGCTGGTAGGAGCGGTAACGGGAATAACTACAGGGGTAGCAATGGTCTTTGGAGAGATCTCAGGTGAGAAGATCCTTCCACTTCTTGTTATCTTATTGGTTCCAACGATATTGACAACGTCGGGATCAGTGTCTTTCTCAACTTTACCTTGGATAGCCAACAAATCTTGCTTGACGCCATAGTAATAGACGTCAGCCCCATAGTTCCAAGGAACAACTTTATCCAAAGAATATGGTATTGGTCTTGGCATGGTAATGATTAGGGGAGCAGAATTTGGAGCAGATGTAATCCTGACGGGTCTTTTGGTGGAGACCCTGGGAGGATTGTCGGAAATGGTGATTATCAAGACATCTTCACAGGAATTTATGATAAAAGGAACTTTTTCGAACATGATTTCTTTGTTAGCCATCAGGCACTGGAAGCCCATCTTTAGTAACAAACAACCATTT
The DNA here is from genome assembly GCA_948472305.1 of Vicia faba. NCBI lineage: Eukaryota > Viridiplantae > Streptophyta > Magnoliopsida > Fabales > Fabaceae > Vicia > Vicia faba. The sequence continues at coordinate 1,181,495,721 of OX451739.1, read as the reverse complement.
AGTAGAGACACACATAATTGACAATTTTCATCACAACCCAGAAACAGACCGGCTCGCAGTAGATTTTGTTTAATTGTCAAAAGAGGAGTAGTTAAAACATTCACGGAGGAAACAAAACACTCATGATCAACAACATTGACACCTTGACCGTGTTTGGGCATTGGATCCTTTATCATATTAGGTGTTTATGTGGGATCAAACTCAATCTCTTTTGCCTCGATAAGGTCTTGTACCTTATTCTTCAAGGCCCAACAGTCGTTTGTATCGTGCCCCGGGCTTTCAGAATGATAGGAACATCGAGCATTCGGGTTGTATCGAGGAGAAGTTGTATTGGGGTTCTTGGGAACTTCTTTTAAGTTCACTAGGTTGGACTTCAAAAGATGTGGCAGAACATGGGACAAGGTCATGTTGATTCGGGTGAATTGTCTAATGGGCGCATCTAGCCCGTGTTGATAATTTCATTGCTGATTTGGTGCAAGATCATAAATCATAACAGCCCTTATTGTCGGGCAATGTTCGGTTTTGTTTTGATCCCTATGGTCGTATGCAACACTGATCTCCTTCTTTCTGGTAAAGGGTTTCTTCATCGTGCTCGAGGATGCATTTCTTTGAATTTTGCCACTTTTGATACCGGCTTCTACCCGTTCACCGGTCATGATTAATTCAGTAAATCCAGCCGAAGAGCTTCCGATCAGGTGGTTGAAGAATGGACCAGATAACATGCCTAAGAACATATCCACCAATTCACTATCAGATAGAGGGGGTTGGACTCTTCCCGCGAGATCCCGCTATTTTTGAGAATAGGTTTTGAAACCTTCACCTGCACCCATGGACATTCCTTGAAACTGTGTCCGAGTTGGAGCTAAGTCAGCATTATACTGGTATTGCTTGTAAAATGCGGCAGCCAAATCTTCCCAATTGCGAATATTGGTCCCTTCCAACTGATATAACCAATCCAACTGCGTCCCTGACAAGCTTTCTTGGAAGAAATGCACCCATAGGTTCCTATTTGCGGTATGGGGTTGAATCTTTCTAACGTATGACCTTAAATGCAGCTTTGGACAAGAGACACCGTCATATTTGGAGAAAGTGGGGACCTTGAATTTCTATAGGATGACAACCCCTGAGACAAGTCCTAGCTCCTCAAAATCCAAATCGGGCACCCTTTGGATTTCCATAGCACTGAGTTGATCCTCCAATTGTTTGTATTTATCTTCAGTTGGAGGATACTGCTCTTCAGAGTAATCAACCACTTCTTCTTCTTCAGACTCTCGATGGTCATTCACTTTTTTGTTTTTACCTTCTTGATTATTCCCTTCACCCAATGATGTTGCGAAGTCTAGAGTTCGTCTGGATGGTCCTTTGAACCTCCTTCCCGGATTCAAGACACTGGTTGATTTCTTTGCTTTCTTCTTCTTTTCTTTGATCAGCAGAGTTTTCAACTCCTCTTGTCCTTTTGCCAAAGTCAATAACATTTGTTGAAACTGAGCGTTCTTCACTTGAAGATCTTTTACTGTCTGTTCAATATCCATCTCACTGAAATAAATAGTAGAAAGATAAGGAGACATGTTGTAAGAAACATGTTTGTGTTATGATGAATTTAAATGCATATGCAAATGATTTCAAGGAAATTAGAGATTTAAATTTGCTTTATACAAAAAGGAACACACGTTATATTAATAAATCCAAGTTTGAGTACATCATGCCTCTTTGGGCTTACAATGAAAGAAGTAAAATAGAAAACTCCTAAGTAAAAAAGGTTGAACGCATCCTCTTTGGCACGATGTAAGCGTTCAGACTCCGTTCTTCATGAAGTTGCTTGGTGAGTTCTAAGACTTTCTTCTCACTGGCGTAGACTTGGGCTTTGAAAGTGTCTCGTTCTTCCTTTAACTGAATCCAATCCTTTTGCGAGTCTTCAAGAGAGGTAGGCATGTTGGGATGAAGGACAGTATACGAGACATATCCTTCAACAACAGGCTCTATGATAACTGGGAGAATGAAGGGCTAAGGCATTGTGAGACTCTGAGCACGAGCCCGTACCAACCTAAGGTAAGGCTCCAGGGGAATGGAATTATTTTGCCCCAATGTCATACTATCCATCTTGCTTACCATCCTCTAAGCTCGTATAAACCTTCGATGATAGTCTTGATTGTCGTTTTCATAGTCGAACACCAAACCTTGGATGAGCGCGTCATGTAGATCATCTCTTCGTGCATACCCAAACTGTTGCAGAGCTAAGCAATGGTTATAAGTGATGACTCCCCTAATGCCAAGCAGAGGGACATTAGGGAATTCCCCATAACGGTCGATGATAGTAATGTCCTCCAAAGATCGAGAACACCAGTGGATATCTGAATGCCTGAGTGACATCAGCCTATTGGACCACCTTAAAACTTGCTCATTCTTCACAACGGATCAGGGAAGATACAAAACAAACCATTTAAACAATAGAGGAGTACAACATATGAGGGTTCCTCTTCTCTTCATAGTGAGAGCATGGAGAGAATGCAAGATATATCCCAACAAAGTAGGCACTAGATTGTGAGATAAAAAGATTTTGACAGCATTCACATCTATAAGTTGGTCAGGATTTAGAAATAGTACCAACCCATGGATGACAAGAGCCAAAATTTCTTCGAAATCTTGTAAATCTAGGTTGTTCCAACAGTCTTAAGCTTTTTCCAATAAGAACTTGGATAAGAACCCTTTGACACCACTTCTTGTATCCCAATTAGCCGTGACATCAGATTGTTATAAGTATAAAGCTCGGGCAACAACTTCAGGGCTTGGATCCCTTTTAGTATCGTTGAAACGTAGTTGATCGAGAATAGGAATCCCCAAGAGCTGAGATAACTCTTCCATAGTTGGCACAAGCTGGTGATCAAAGAAGATAAAGTAATGGTGCAACGGGTCAAAGAATTGGAAAAGCACTTTCATCATATCTTCATTAAAGCTTGAGGTAACCAAGTTGAGAATCCGTCCATGTATTTTGGTGAACGGAGAATTCTCAGGGACCCTTGATGCTAACTCTTTGAGCTGAAAAGGTACTCGTACAAGGTTTACTTGGATTGTGTTCCTACAAGTGGGAGTTATATCCTACAAAACAAAAAAAAGATGAATCTCAAAATCCTTAAAATGGTTAGTCTAAAATGCTATGGTATGATGTCATGATGTTATGTACAAGCATATGCACAAGTTAAATCAAACAAATCCTTAAGTTTAGGCTTGCATGAGGTTTTATAGGTAAGTACCCTCTTGAAGTTTAGTTGGCTCAACCTGTCCTAGTAATAGTAATCGGGTTATAAGGAATCACAATATCATTGATCTTTCTTCATCGGGAATTGTTTCAGTGCAAGCCTCTTTAATGGCGACTGAAATATCCCGAAAGTCCGATCTCAATGAGTGTAGTATCGAGTATCAACCAACTTCGAACTGCACCAAAGTCGGCTACCTCACTACTTCCTAATGGCCAAGTTGGTCAAGTAAGGTTCTAAAGTAAGTTAGTGCTTCATGACACCACACAGCGGCCCTGTATTCTCCTTGACTAATCAAGGGCTATCGGTACCAACAAATGTGTCACACTAACATAGCTATTTCTTAGACCATGTCGGTATACCCCGCACAGTTTCCATAACTTATTGTTACTTACCTAAAAAGGCGCCCCAGATCCGGGTAGAGGATCGAAACAAACCCAAACAAGGAACCATAATGTAAAGCAAACCAAACAAAGGAAAGTAAGTAAAGGTGATCTAGCCCTAAGGTAACCCCACTTTTAAGATCTTCCCTAGCAGAGTCGCCAGTTCTGTAACACGGTGGGAGAACTGACTTGGGTGTTTTGCGTTTGATCACAATTGTGCAGATAGAAAGAGTCTCCACCGACTTTTCTTTTGTACAAAAGGAAAGGTTGAAAAGAACAAGAAAGACCTTTCGAGATATTTTCTTAAGTTCGGGGGGTAGGTTATGAAAAGGGAAGGTATTAGCACCCTTTTCATCCGTAGTTATCTACAGGCTATTAGTTGCTTGCTAGATCACTTGCTTTTGTTTGAAAGTATGTTTGTGATGTGGGTTTTGAAAGTATTTTGTAAAAGAATGTCTTTTTAATGGCTCTCGTCTCTATAAGAACGTGTACAAAGTGTTTTGTCTTTTGAAAAATGTTTCAAAGTGAAGTTGTGGGTGTAAAATGTTTTTTTTGTGATCAAGCGAGCAACTAGGAGTAACCTACCTACTCAAAAGGTCTTAAATGTTCTTCTCCTCCCCCTTTAGATGTTGCTATCTTACCATTGTTTTGGTAAGAAACCCCATCGTTAGATGTGAAGGGACGGGCACGTGACATTTTTGTATAGTCATAGAAGGCAACCTATGTGACGTTTTAGCAATATCGTTTAGGGACTAGATCATTTACCGAAGGCAACATTGTGGGTCATCGAGGGACTACGATCTTTTATCGAGGGTCTTTGCTAAAATGCCCATATTCGAGGGGCATGACTATTTTCTGAAAGGCAACAAAGCGGGATTACCCTAAGGGTGCTAGTGTGCAAATGTGTTTGATTTACATGCATTTTTGTCTTTGATTAGGGTTATCTATTTGTTAATTTTATGTCTTGCCATACACACCCTAATTATTAGCATTTATATTTGAAAGCAATAAATTACGAAAATGTAAAGTCCTACGCTATTACATCATTTAGGGATGGGGGTATATAATTACAAATAGGGATTTGCAAGTCCTGATTTCCAGAGGAGATCCACCTCAAAGGATTGTGATATCTGAAATCCCAACTGCTGCTATTGATACTCAACCTATCCAGCATACATCTACTACATGGCCAGAGTTTGGGTTGCCTCATAACTACTCTCCGCCTGTTGTAATTACTTTAATGGTTGGCTAGTCTTCCTGACCAGTCTTTCAGGCTCCAGTTTTCACTGAACCTCAGCCAATCGTCCATACTGCTTCTCGTCAACCTGTTGCACAAGCTGCTTTTGGCAACCCTCTCTTTGAGTACCATACTGCCAGTCCTCGAAGTGTAAGTCAAGGAGATTTTGGTGAGTTGGAAGAGTTCAAAGAACAATATCAGACTTTAGAAAAGAGACTTAGAGCTATGGAAGGAAATGAGTTCTTCAGTGTTGATGCTAACAACATGTGCCTAATTTCTGATCTGGTTATGCCAGCAAAGTTCAAGACTCCCGAGTTTGAGAAAAACCGGGGGCACTCTTATCTAAGAAGTCATTTGGTGATGTACCTTCGAAAGATGTCTGCTTACACAAAGATTGACAATCTTCTTATCCATTGTTTCCAAGATAGTCTGAGTGGAGCTTCATTGAAATGGTATATGGGACTTCACAAAGGTCGTATCCAATGCTTCCAAGATCTTGTTGATGCATTCATAAAGAAATACTAATAAAACCTTACCATGGCACCTGATCGTCGCCAACTGCAAAATATGTCTTAGAATGAGAAAGAATCTTTCAAGGAATTTGCTCAACGATGGAGAGAATTGACATCTCAAGTTGAACCACCTCTGGAAGAGAAAGAGCTAACTGGTTTGTTCATGGATACTTTATCCCCTTTATTTTGGGATAAGATGATTGGTAGTTTGTTTTCCAGCTTCACATACCTGGTGACTATTGGCCAGAGATTAGAAGAAGGAATCAAGAATGGTAAAGTGTCTAAAGTTGTTAAATCTTCTAATGGTGCAAAGAAATACTTTGGGAACTTTCAGAAGAAGAAAGAGGTAGAAGCCAATGTTGTCTTGATTGAGAGAAGAGGACCTCGTTGTGGGCCTCAATACATTGATCAATCACAAGAAGAGGTTGTTACTCCTGCAGTCAATGCTCAACCAGTTCAGGTTCCTCAACAACATAATATTGCACAAAATTATAATTGTTATATAAGGAATAAGGCTCAATTTGATCCCATACTTATGACATACACTTAATTGTATTCTGCATTGGTGCAGAAGGGCTTGATTACAACTAGGCCTCTAATTCCTCGAAATCCTCCTCCATCTGGGTTCAGATCTGACCTTCACTGTGAATTTCATCAGGGAGTTGCCGGTTATGATTAAGAAAGCTGATGTGCATTGAAAAACATTGTGCAAGAATTGGTGAAAGAAAATATTCTCATTTTCAAAGAGGCAGGTCCTAATGTTATCAATAATCCTTTGCCAAAACAAAGTGGCTGAAGACTGACTTGGGGTATCCTCAAGTCACTTCCTAAAACCAGTGTTTCAGATAGGACAACTCATCCTTGTTACTGATTAGTCATTAGGCCATCTTTCTTTTTGTTTGTATTTTTCCCTTGTTTATGTTAAAATTGTTGCTTTCAGATTTTGTTTGTACTTTCATGTTAAGTTTAACGAAATGAGCATTGCAATGTTTTGATTCAAATCATTTTCATTTACTGATTTCAAATATATTTCTCTTGTTTACTCTCTTTATCAAACTTCCGTTTATGAAAAGATTTGAGGGAGGATGATGAAAACGAAATACCCAAAATTGTTGTTGGTATGCTTTCAAATAAAACTTTGCTGAGGATATACATGCATTGTTTCAACTCCCAAACACTGGAGAAATAAGGAAGTCAATCCATCGTTCACCACTTTAAGCCTAGAAGTTGGAGTTTCTTTCTATACGAAAAAATCCGCAATCTTAACTTGGGGATGGGTAGTTCTCAGTTAATTTGGTTGTGCATTCAATTACAAGAGAAATCGTGCAAGACACCTCTTAATAAAGGTCGCGATCAAGATTTCCTTTGCACACAACAAGAAGTGTCAAAGATGCTCCCAAATAAAAAATGACAAAGATGGTTCCCCATAATCATTGAGCAAGGTAGTAATTATCTTTCCAAAAATAAAAATGAAATAAAAAGAAAAATCAAAAGAAAAAACGCTATGTCAAAACCTCTGAAGAAGACTTAGGCAAAAAACTAGGGCATCTCGCTGAATGTAATTCCAAATGAAACAGTTCAGGAAAAAGTTGGGAATAATAAATTCAATTAGAAGAGGTCTTCAAATCCTTAAAATTCTCAACCAGAGTTGACAAAAGTCCTCAAAACAAAAAAATGTTGTAAGAAGAAGTGACTTCCCTCTCAAAAATTATTTAGCTTCTGAGCCATCGTCATTATTACCATCAATGCAATTCCAAAATATGATGGAACCTGAATTCATATTATCAATTAACTGAACGTAGGAATGAAGAACATCACGAAGATTGGGTTGGGTAAAAATAAACTTTGAGCTTTTATCCTTTGTTTCTTAAACCGTGAACAAAACCACTTTACAACTCTCAAAAGACCTAATTGAAGCAAGGTTTCTTTTGAAAGCATACTACATCAAGTTTGCGTAAACTGACTCCTAAGATCTTTTGCGAATCATTTGTTTTGGTATCACACCTTTGATTTCACTTTAAAAGTATAAACCATTGTGTTTTAACCACTGATGCATTTTCTATACACCAACAATATCATTTCAAAAATGATTTTAAATTTGAAAACTTTTGCATGAACTTTGCATTAAAATTACCATGTTTGAATAAACAATTTTTCTTGCAAACAAGCTTTCCTCGTCAAGGAATTTCAAACAGCTGAGAAACATGGTCAGTGACCCTATCAGGGGCAAGTATCTTCCAAATCCATTTATGAATCAGTTCAAGATTTGTTACATAGTGCGAGTTTTCTCAGAATTGGTTATCCAGAAGATCATTTTCAAGACTCATACTGGGGCATTCCTTTCCAACAGTCATTTCGAGAACTGAAGCCATGGTCAGTTTATTTCCAACAAGTCATTTTAAGAACTAAAGCCATCGTCAGTTTATTTCCAACAGTCATTTCAAGAACTAAAGCCATGATTAGTTTATTCCAACAAATATTTCAAGAACTGAAGCCATGATCAGTTTATTGCCAACAGTCATTTTAAGAGCTGAAGCCATGATCAGTTTATTCCAACAAATATCTCAAGAGCTGAAGCCATGATCAGTTTATCTCCAATAGACATTTTAGAGCTGAGGCCATAATCAGCTTATTTCCAGCAACTTTTGACTGAAGCTATGATCAATTTATCTTCAACTATCAGCTAATCAGGGACAAATCCCTAAGCAGCTCTCCATGTCTTTCCTCAGAGGATCATCAGTTCAGTACAGCTTACGAGTGTGAAAAATTTGGGTTCAATACATTTTCTTTCCAAGAAAATTTGACAGAGTTCTCCGTGTTAAGGAATTAAACTTCCAATCTTACCTCCACAAAAGAGACAAAATCCATTGTCGTAAACGTCGGCATTACATGCATAGATCATTCATATATCATGCATAACAAAATTCATACATAATGCATAACAAGAGTGCTTCATCCTCATTTGCATTTCCCGAGGTCTTGTTGGAGTTGACATGTCGTCACCTTGAGATCAAAGTCGAACTTACTTAGCACCTACCAAAGCAGACGTTAGTTCAACTGTCTCTCTTTCGTCCAATGCTAATCTTGGATGAGCTGTTTTATCTCTTTCATCCAATGTTAATCTTGGATGAGTTGTTCATCTCTTTCTTCTGATGCTAATCTTGGGTATCATGTTTCCCCATTGTTGTACCCCAAAATTTGCCCTCCTTTTTTTCACAAGAAATCACAGCTCCGGGCTTTTCCTGATTTTTCAGATTGGCTTAAGAATCGGTCAAACAGACTTTTCTCATCAGTCAGACAAAATTAGGGTTTCTTTTTATTTGTTTGAGTTTGGCTCAGGGTTTGATCAAGCAGACGCTTCTTTAACATTAAATCAAGAATTAGGGTGTGCACGCGCATTTTCAGAAGAATTTGAATCCAGTGTCTTAATTGACTGCCACATGGTTTTGACGTTTGTTCAAGATTTCTGTTTGTTTCTCAAAGTCTAAACATCTGGGATATGGGTTGAGGCTTCTGATTGAGAGTTTGAAGTGTTGGTTTAATCAGTGAAATGAAAGACGTATGGACATTTGTTTTGTTTGACTGTGCAATACATATGGTTATTTGGAATGTCGGGCGTATTGTTGGTTAATGCGAAGTTGCAAGACTACAGTGTTTATTGATTATTTATAATTTCTAAAAGTTAAGATTATTGGGATAACTTCCAATTATTATGACTTAAGAAATTTAAATAATTAAATAAGCAATTGCAGAAGAATTAAAAGAAATATCTGACAAAAAGAATTTTTATTCATTTTCAATTATTTGTTACAAATATTATTTGAATACTGTAAATTTATTTACAGTGTTTACAATAATGTTATTACAATGATTAAAAATAAATTAAATCTATCCTAAGTCTTCATCTTCTACTGCTGCTCCCCATTGCTCAACTGATATTTATCTGCAAAGATAAAAAAAAAAAAAGAAGTCAAATGCAGATGAAAATTAAAAGGGCATTCTCAGACAGATAAATAAAAACTCATCATTAAAGGTTTTGGCCGGAATCAGTTTGTTCGTCCTCTCTGCAAATCACAAGAAGATGTCTCTTCTTGGTTCACAAAGAGGGAAGTAAATATGTTTGCAAGCATACGAATTAATACAAGGCAGCATATTAAACAAAATGCACAAAACTACATAAATTCAAACTGTCAACCAAAGGGACAAGCTACTGAAAATGCCAAAATAGGCTGCATAATTTCAAACCAAATTGCAAACTGAAAAGGAAAACCAAACTGAAATGCCAAAACCAAATTGCATTGTCAAAATGTCAACTAAGCTGTAACTGTCAAAAGCGGTCAACAAGTACACAAAAGCAAGGCAGAAAATCTGGAGGTAAGAAGATATGCAGAGGAAAGACAAATGCAAGCAAGCTTGTGAAAAGTACATTTTTATTCATCATTTTCCAGGCCAAAATCTTTTCAGAAAAAAAAGAGGTATTCTAAGAAAAGATGTGCTTTCTGTGGAGAGAGAAAGAGAGGGAAAAGTAGCAGGCTTACAGTTTTCCAGGCAGGCTTAGAGATAAAAATAACAAAATCAGAACACTGTCAGAGGGGGGCAGAATACACATAGAAACAAATAACACAAAACTTGCCTCCAACCTGTTTCATCCTGCCTAAAACCATAAAACTGTAACATTGCAAAAGCTAAAACACAAGCCTGAAGCCTGCTAACCGGCCTTCAAACAACAAACTCAAAAACACAGTAAACCTGTTTCAAACCACAAGCCTCAAAGCACAATAAACCTGTTTCAAACCACAAGCCTGCTTCAAACTTGTAAACAAACAAGCATATCAACCTGCATAATACCAGTTGCTAAACCTCCAACAAACTTCAAACCTGTTTCATCCTGCCTTCAAGATTACAAACTAAAGCAAGCCTGTCAAAACAAATTCCAACAAGCCTGCCTGTACAATAAACTTGCCTCAAGCCCAAACAATAAACCTGTACCAACAACCCTTCAATCCAAACCATTTCAAATATCCAAACAACCAACAAAACGCCTAAGAACGTGTTCATCATAGGCTAAACTAACCAGGCAAAAGAGAGGAAGAACATATCAGCAACTCAGAAGCATAACAATAGACAACTCAGAATCATCATCATCATTGAAAAATAGCCAACAAAATGCCTCAGAACCAAGGTTCATCATAGGCTAAACAGAAGCACAAGCAATCTCAGAATTACCATCATCAAGTCATCAGAACAAAGCAAGCCCAAGAGGAAAAAGCAAGCATCTCAGAGTAAGGCAACAACAATATCATCAAACTCAGAAGCAAATCATACAAGCATTTTCAGACTATAGTGTCATCATAAAACATCAAAAAGAAGAAAGATACGAGGATACCAGGCAAACCAGCAAGCACATCATCACCCCCTCGCCTTGGCCGCCTAAGACGCCCCCTGTCCACTTCTCCTCCTCTCCAACAACGAACCCTAAAGGTAGTAACTCCTCCATTTTCTTTAATATCTCACACAAACATAAATAATACAAAAGGTCAGGACATGAAAAAGATAAGATATGCAAGATAAGAACAAAAACCTAAAAAGAGAAATCGTTACCCTCTTTGAAATCACCGCCTTGAGCAACCATGAAGGGAGGAGAGTTTGGAGGTGACGTCCAATAGCCAGGCGTGGAAGGAGAACATCAGTGGCTGGTTTGAGAAAGGATGAAGAGGCATTGAGGAAGAAGGGAGCGGCGCCGTTCGTAAGACAAACCCTATTCTGAGCCAAGCAATTCAAACCCTAAACAAATTTTGCAAAGCGTATGGGCATGTCCCTTGAAAACAAACTGCCAAGCCCAACGATTCTAGCACATACACCCCCCTTTCCCTTGTTTTGAATCTGTTTGTTTTTGTTTTCTTGGGCCAAACACCCCCTTTTTTGAGCCCATCTAATTTCCCTTTTATTTAGGTTTACAAATCACTTTATTTTCTTTTTTTATATACAACTTAATTCCTGATTTTTCTTGTTAAGTATATAATATATTAATTTTTCATATTTATTTTTACTAATACTTTTATTACACTTAAAATAGGTAAATATTAGATTAATATATTTTTTTTAAAGAAAAAGCTTTCTTTTGCTTAATAAATCTTTTTTATATAAACTTCTAAAAACATTAACAAATACATAAACAATAGATTTTTTTTATTATTAAGTTAAAATTTTCTTTTCACTAAAACTTTTGTTTATATATAACAAAAACACAAAAATAAATAAATACTTAATAAATACATTAGGTTAATATTTGCATCATTTGTAAATAATCACATACATTGCATAATACTTTTATTTCTCTTTGATTCTTATACTTTGCTATACTTTTACATTGAGAATGTGATTCGATTTGGTTGTAAATAATATTTGGACACTACTATCCTGATAAGACTCATCCCCATTTGTAAATATTTGTACCCCCATCCCCGGATACTTATTTGTAATAGCTTAGACTTTAAATTCCCGCAATTTATCACTTTCTATATACTGTATAGTAATTAGGGTTTGTATGCGAAGATTCAAAATCAACCGCTAGATAACCTAACACAAGATAAATACATGACAATCAAATACACAATTCACACTTGCACCCCTAGGGTAATCCCGCTTGTTGCCTTCCAAAATGGGTCATGTTTGCATGTCAAGTACTTTGGCAAAACAAAAACAAATCAAATGATCATAGTCCCTCGATGACGCTTTCGAAGTTGCCTAAATAAAATGATCATAGTCCCTCAAGAAAATTGCCAAAAGACACTTGACACTATTTCTTTCATGGTCTAAACGATGACTCGCGCCTGTCCCGTTAACATCCTAACACAAGATTGTCCACCAAATACAATGGTGGAACAATACTGTTAAAAGGGTTAAAACATGAGAAAGATATTTGAGTAAAATAGGGTAGACAACTCTTAGTTACTTGATCAAACTTGCAAAACACACTTTCCTTCTTTCAAAACACACTCCACAACACAACTTTCAAAACAAACTCTCAAAAAACATTGAAACATCTTTTCAAAAAGACAAACACCTTTGTAAAACATTCGAGTAAAGAATTGTTACAATGGTTGCCTAGACAAGGCATCTTTTTCAAAACATTTTCAAAAAACATCACACACGAAACACCATTTCACACAATTGAAAATCAAGGCAAGTGATCTAAAACGAGTAACTAAGAGCCCATGGATAACCATGGATGAAAAGGGTGCTAGCACCTTCCCTTTTCATGTTCTACCCTCCGAACCCACGAAAACATCTCAAAGGTTTTTCCTGTGCTTTTTAACCTTTCCTTAGGATAAATAAAAAGTCGGTGGTGACTCTTGCTAAACCGAACAAGTGCGAATACAAACACAAAACCTCAAGTCAGTTCTCCCACCGTATCACAGAACTGGCGACTCTGCTGGGGAATTTTCTAAAAGTGGGGTTACCTTAGGGTTTTAGATCACCCTTTTGCATGATTAATTGTTTGCTTTGATTGCTTTAACTTTGTGGTTCTCTTGTTTGGGCTTGAAATCCTACACCCGGATTTGGGAAACATTCATAGATAGCAATACGTTGTGGAAATTGTGCGGGGTATACCGACACGGTTGAAGCAATAGCTATATTAGTGCGACATATTTGTGAGTACCGGTAACCCTTGAGTTCAATCAAGGAGAGTACGGGGCCGCTGAGTGATGTCACTAAGCACTAATGACCTATAACCTTACTTGACCATCTTGGCCTTTTATTAGGGGTAGTGAGATGACCGGCTTTGGTGCAGTCCGAAGTTGGTAGATACTCGATACTACACTCCTTGAGGGTTGTTTTCTTGGAATATTTTGGTCGTTAGTTAAGTGGCTAAACCAAAACAATGAACATGGAAAACAATCCAATGATATTGAGCTCCTTAGAACCCGGTTACTATTTATAGGACAGGTTTTTAAGCCAACTACACTCAAGAGGGTACTTACGTATGAAACCTCATGCAAGCATGAAACTAGGGTTTTGTGTGAATTGCTTGTACATGTGTTTGTGCATACATCATAAACATCATAAAGCATCATATGCATCCACTAACCATTTCAAGGGTTTGGATCTTCATCTTTGTTCTTGTTTTGTAGGTCATGGAAATTCTTCGCAGGAAAACTATCCAAGTCAACCTTGTGAGAATCCCTCCTCAACTCAAGGAGCTCACGTCCAGAATTCCAGAAAGCTCTCTCTTCAGTGAAAGACATGGTAGACTGCTCAGCCTAGTCAACACCAGCATTGAAGAAGACATGGTGAAAGTGTTGTTCCAATTCTTTGATCCCCTTCACCACTGTTTCACATTCCCCGACTACCAATTGGTGCCTACTTCGGAGGAATTTTCTAAACTCCTGAGAATTCCTATTCTTAATCAACTACCCTACAACGGTACGGAAAAAGAACCAAAGCTTGAAGATGTTGCTCAAGCACTACACTTGCAACCATCTGACATCAAGGGGCATTGGGAAACTAGAAGTGGTGTCAAAGGCTTCTTGGAAAAATTCTTGTTTGAGAAGGCACAAGAGTGTTGGAATTCTCTGGATCTACAAGCCTTTGAAGAGATTGTGGCACTCCTCATTTATGGGTTGGTCTTGTTCCCAAATCCTGACCAACTTGTAGACGTAAATGCTGTCAAGATTTTCCTATCCAGGAATCCCATACCTATATTGCTTGGCGACATCCTCCACTCATTTTACACACGAACAATGAGGAAAAGAGGTGTTCTCATGTGTTGTACTCCTCTCCTTGCAAGGTGGTTTATTTCTCACCTTCCACAATCTGTTTTGAAGAATGAGCAAGGCTTAAGGTGGTCACAACGATTGATGACCCTCACACATTCTGATGTACATTGGTGTTCTCGGTCCAGAGAAAATGTCATCATCATCGATCATTGTGGTGAGTTCCCTAATGTTCCATTACTTGGCATTAGGGGAGGCATTACCTACAACCTTTGTTTAGCTTTGAGACAATTTGGATATGCACGGAGGGATGGCCCTCATGACATGCTGATTCTTGACCTGGTCTTTGACTTAGACAACGATGCGCAAGGACTTCGCTAAAGATTCATCAGAGCTTGGAGGATGCCTAACAAGGTAGATAGTAAGACACTAGGGCACAAGAACTCCATCCCTCTTGAGCCTTACCTCAAGTGGGTACGAACCCGAGCCCAGAGTCTTATGATGTCTTACCCTCACATTCTCCCTTTGATCAAAGAGCCTGTTAAGGAAGGAGAGGTTCCCTACACCATCCTACATCCTGACATGCCAACATCATGGGAGGAGATGCAGAAGAGTTGGATCCAACTCAAGGAAGAAAGGGATACTTTTGAAGCCAGCTTCTACGTCAGTGAGAATAAGGTTTTGGAGCTTACCCGCCGACTTCACGAGGAGGAGACCCTCAACACTTACATCGCACCAAAGAGAATGCGCAACATCTTTTTACCTTAAGAAGTTTTTGTAATATTTGGCCCATGGGGCATTTATGTACTGACAAAATTTCTTCTTATTAATATGACGTGTGTTCTTTTTGTCTGCAACAATTTTGAATCTCTAAATCCTTGAATGCATTGCATAAATAAACATATCATTCATCATATGCATAAATAGGTCTTCACACCAGGTTTCCTTATCTTTCTGCTGTTTATTTCAGTAAGATGGATATCGAGCAAACGGTCAAAGATCTGCATGCACAAAACTCGCAGTTTCAACAGCTCCTCATGACCTTGGCAAAGGGTCAGAAGGATCTTAAAGCACTGTTAGGGAATAAAGAACAAGAAAGAGGGAAAAAGAAGAATAAGAAGAGTTGGGGTAGCTACACTAGGAAGAAGATTTGAGAATGAAGCTAGGAGAGTTCTTGAATTCCCCTCCACATCTGATGAGGGGACGAGTAAGGGAAAAGGAGTTGCATTACCTTCTGAGCCTGAGGCTGAAGAGGAAGAGGTTGAGGAAGATGAAGATTATTCAGAGCAGCAATACCCGCCAGCGGACGACAAATACAAAAACCTGGAGGATAGACTGGCAGCCATGGAACTGCAAAGGGTTCCCGGGCTAGACTTTGAAGAGTTGGGATTGATTGCTGGGATTGTGATCCCTCCAAAGTTTAAGGTGCCAACTTTTGCAAAATACGATGGTCTGTCTTGTCCGAAGATGCACCTGAGGTCATATGTCAGAAGAATTCAACCTCATTCATCCGATAGAAATCTTTGGGTACACTTCTTCCAGGACAGCCTGTCTGGTACACAGCTAGATTGGTTCTACCAGCTTGAGAGGTCAGAAGTACATAACTGGGAAGACTTGGTAGTTGCCTTCTACCGCCAGTATCAATATAACGCTGACTTGGCTCCGACCCGTACTCAGCTACAGAGTATGGGGATGGCCTCAAATGAGGGATTCAAAGAATACGCCCAGAAATGGCGCGACTTGGCCGGAAGAGTACAGCCACCTCTTTCAGATAGGGAACTAGTTGATATGTTCTTGGGGTCCCTATCTGGCCCTTTCTTCAACCATTTGATCGGGAGCTCTTCTGCAGAGTTTACCGAATTGATCCTGACTGGCGAACGGGTGGAAGCTGGTATTAAGAGTGGGAAGATTCAAAGGGATGCCTCTGCATCCACAACTGTTAAAAAAACATTCCTGGCCAAGAAGGAAGCAGCTGTTGCGTATTCTCAAAAAGGATTGGGAAGAACTGAGCACCGGCCGACTGTAGGGGCCGTGATGATTCAAAATTCGTCAAATGATCAGCTTCGTAACAATCAGTCTAGACCTAATCAGCAACGGGTAGAACAGACACAACGGCAGTTCACCCACATCAACATGACGCCTGCACAAGTTCTTCCCCATTTGTTGAAGTTGAATCTGGCTGGTTTAAAGGAGGCGCCGAAAAACCCTAACACCACATCTCCATACTATCATGCCAATGCTAAATGTGCCTATCATTCTGACAGCGCCGGGCATGACACCAACAATTGTTGGGCGCTAAAGAATAAAATTCAAGACTTGATAGATGCTAAAGAGGTTGAGTTCGACGCCCCCGAGAAGCCGAATGTAATCTCCGCTCCCATGCCAAAACATGGCCATCATGTTCATGCTGTTGAAGAAGATCTGTATGTCGCTATTTTTGATGATCTGTTAACTCCACTACTGACAATCAAATTGAATCTGTTGAAGGCTGGGATTTTCCCAGGTTGTAAAGAAGACTGCTACCCTTGTTCCTCCCTACCAACCGATTATCCATTGCTGAAGATAGGCATCCAACGCCTAATGGACAACCAACAAATTCTTTTTGAAAAGACTCCTGTTACTCCAACTCCTACCAATGAAGTTTCAATAATCACCATTTCCGCCAATCTTTCCAAGGTCCCCAAAAGGCATGTTAAGATTACATCCGCTCCGAAGATTGTACCCTTAAAGATAACCATGCCTGGGCCCGTCCCCTACAAATCTGACAAATCAATACCATGGAATTATGGTGGAGAAATCTACTACCACGGTGTTAAACAAATTGAGATAACCGAAGAGAGCTCTGACGAAGAAACTGCCGACATTGGAAACATTGCCGGTACGAGCAAGATTACCCGAAGTGGGAGAATTTTCTCTCCAGAGATTGCCCCTCCAAAGGCAATCTTTGGACCCTCAGCTGCTGCCAAGGTTACCCCTGCACCGATAAAACTATCTGCAAGAACGCCACTGATTGAAGAAGCTGTTACTCCTGTGGTTGTCCCTCCTACTTTTGCTGATAAGGGGAAAGGGATCTAAGAAGAGCTCGTCAGGACGAGGGCTCAACCATTGGTCATCTCCGAAACCTCTAAGAAGGAAATGGAGGAGATTTTGACGATAATAAAGAAAAGTGATTATGACGTTGTAGAATAACTGGGGTAAACCCCCTCGAAGATCTCCATGTTAGCTTTGCTGCTTTGTTCGGAGGCTCATGCCAAAGCATTGATAAGATTTCTGAAGACAGCCCATGTTCCCCAGGAAACCTCAGCCGATCAATTCCAGGATTGTGTAGCCAGCCTCACCGCTGACAACGGCCTGGGTTTCTCTGATGCTGACCTGACTCCGAAGGGAAGAAAGCACAATGACGTATTGCATGTGTCAGTTTAATGCCTAGGAACCACTCTCGCCCATGTCTTGGTCGACACTGGTTCTTCTCTAAATGTGCTGCCTAAGAAGGCTCTCGACCGGTTGGATTGTGAAGGCTTGGAGCTGAAACCAAGTAATATCATTGTCAGGGCATTTGACGGGTCTAAAAGAATGGTGCATGGGGAGGTCGACATTCCCATCAAGGTAGGCATTGAAGTGTTCCACTCAACATTCTATGTGATGGACATCCGCCCATCATACTCTTTCTTGCTAGGAAGACCATGGATACACAATGCTGGGGCAGTCACTTCTTCTCTACATCAGATGCTGAAATACTCTGTTAAGGGAAAAATCATAATTGTACACGGTGAGGAGGAGTACATGATCAGTCATCTGAATTCCTTTCGGTATGTGGAAGTGGATGGCGAATTCATTGAAACACCCTTTCAACACTTTGAGGAAGTGTCTCTCGAAGTGGCAGTAGCAAAGACAATAGCTGAGGTACCCAAGCAGGTGGCCAGGATGGCATCTCTGAAAGACGCAAAGGCTGCAATGAAGGAGGGAAAAAGCACAGTGTGGGGCCAGTTGCCTGACTTTCCTCACAAAACAGACAAGTTTGGGTTGGGATTCACCGCTGCGGGGCAAAAGGCTATGCGTCGCTCAAAAATTGAAAAGACACCCATCAAGATTTCTCCTCATGGAATTAATGCTTTGGAAGACGAAGATGAAGAGGGTAACATTGAAGATTGGATCTTCCCAACCATCGAAGGGGGACTACACAACTGGGAGGCGAAAGACTTCGTTCCCATTACTTTCATTAATCAGTAATTTATCTTTCGAACATTTCCTGTTGGTCTGTAATAATTACTAAAACAATCTGCACACTACTTTTTCACCTCATGCCTTGCCCGGGGCATGTAGGTCCATTTGTAAGGGTTTTGATTCTCTTCATAATCACATGCCATGTTTAATGAATCATTGGACGTTTTTCATTTATAAACTGCTGTGTTAATTTTCTTTCCTTTTGCATTTTTGTTTGTTTAAGGATGGCTATCCCTTACACATACCCACACTCACAAATGCAGGTACCCATCCACTCCGGATTCCATGGGTGACTATTCTGTTGTATCCTTCAATGACTCTGAAGATTTGGTTAATCAGGCTGAGTACGAAGATGATGAAGATTGTGAAGTACCGGGAGAGCTAGCCAGACTTCTACAACAAGAAGGGAGGGCCATCTTACCTCATTAAGAGTTGTTGGAAACCGTCAACTTAGGAACAGAGGAAGACCAGAAAGAAGTACAAGTGGGCGCCAATCTAGAACCAAGTGTCAAGGAGCGCTTAATACAGCTGTTGAATGAATACGTTGAAATCTTCGCCTGGTCTTATGAAGACATGCCAGGGTTAGACACAGACATCGTGGTTCACCGTCTCCCTACAAGAGAGGACTGTCCATTGATCAAGCAAAAAGTTCATCGAATGAGGCCCGACATGTCCGAGAAGATTAAAGCTGAAGTAATGAAGCAATTCAACGCTGGTTTTCTGGCTGTTACATCCTATCCACAATGGGTTGCTAACATCGTGCCAGTACCTAAAAAAGACGGCAAAGTCAGAATGTGTGTGGACTATCGGGATTTGAACAGGGCTAGCCCTAAAGATGATTTTCCGCTACCGCATATCAACATTTTGATTGAAAACACGGCTCAACACAAAGTATTCTTTTTCATGGATGGATTCTCGGGCTACAACCAGATCAAAATGGCCCCCGAGGACATGGAGAAAACAACCTTTGTTACACAATGGGGTACCTTCTGCTACAGGGTGATGCCGTTCGGACTAAAGAACGCAGGGGCAACTTATCAACGCGCCATGGTAGCTTAGTTTCATGATATGATACATCATGAGATCGAAGTTTATGTAGACGACATGATAGCTCGATTGCAAACGGAAGAGGAACACCTTGAACATTTGCAGAAGCTGTTTGCCAGGTTGAAGGAGTACAAACTCAGGCTGAATCCAAGTAAGTGCACTTTTGGAGTTAGGTCTGGTAAACTTCTGGGTTTTATTGTCAACAACAAAGGCATCGAGGTCGATCCAGCAAAAGTGAAAGCTATACAAGAAATGCCTACCCCCATACTGAAAAGGAGGTTAGAGGATTCTTGGGATGCTTGAACTATATCGCCAGGTTCATCTCTCACCTGACGTCTACCTGTGAGCCAATCTTCAAACTATTAAAGAAAGATCAGGTACTCGAATGGAACGATGACTGTCAAACTGCTTTTGATAAAATCAAGGAGTATTTGCTAGAACCTCCTATTTTGATGCCACCCGTCGAAGGAAGACCACTAATCATGTATCCGGCTGTTTTGGACAACTCAATGGGGTGCGTACTGGGCCAACATGACGAGTCTGGTCGAAAAGAGCATGCCATTTATTACCTTAGCAAAAAGTTTACCGACTGTGAGACTCGCTACTCACTGCTCAAGAAAACTTGTTGCGCTTTGGTATGGGCTGCTTGCCGACTAAGGCAGTATATATTGACTCATACCACTTTGCTGATCTCCAAAATGGACCCGATCAAATATATCTTCGAGAAGCCTACTTTATCAGGAAGAATCGCTAGATGGCAAATGATCCTGACTGAGTATGACGTCCATGATACTACCCAAAAAGCTATAAAAGGGAGTGTACTAGCTGACCATCTAGCTCATCAAGCTATCGAAGATTATCAATCCATGAGATTCGACTTCCCGGACGAGGACATCATGACATTGGACAACATTGAAGGTAACGGACCGTATGACGGACCTGAAAATGGATCCCGATGGACCCTGTACTTTGATGGGGCTTCAAATGCACTTGGAAACGGTATCGGTGCAATACTCATTTCCCCAGAAGGTTGCCATACACCTTTCACTGCCCGACTTTGTTTCAGTTGCACCAACAACATGGCCGAATATGAAGCTTGCATCTTTGGTCTCAAGGCTGCTATACACTTGGAGATCAAATCTTTGATCGTATTTGGGGACTCGGCTTTGGTTATCAGTCAAATCAAAGGAGAGTGGGACACCAAACATCCTAATATTATCCCATACAAAGAACATGTCCTGACATTGCTGCCTCATTTCGAGCAGATCACCTTCGAGCATTTCCCGCGAGAAGAAAACCAGCTAGCAGATGCTCTGGCTACAATGTCTTCCATGTTTAAACTCAACTGGGATAACGAGGCTCCCCAAATTACCATCGGGCGAATGGATGAACCTGCACATTGTCATGAGATTAATACCGAAGAAGTAGTGGAACAACCCTGGTTTCACGAAATCAAAAGGTATCTCCAGACTAGAGAATATCCCGAAGAAGCTTCCGTAAACGACAAGAAGTTCTTAAGGAGATTTGCTGCCAAGTTCTTCCTAAGCAATGGCATCCTTTATAAACGCAGCCATGATTGTGTTTTACTCTGTTGTGTGGATAAAGCTGAAGCAGAGTTAATCATGACTGAGATACACAGCGGCACATTTGGCACCCACTTGAGCAGACATACGATGGCTAAGAAAATTCTAAGGGCAGGCTATAACTGGTCTACCATGGAAGCTGATTGCCATCAACATTCCCGTACTTGCCACAAATGTCAGGTCTACGCCGACAAGGTACATATTCCTCCTGTTCCTCTCAACGTTCTGACAGCTCCTTGGCCATTCGCAATGTGGGGCATTGACATGATTGGAGAGATCAAGCCCACGGCATCCAATGGACATTGCTTCATCCTGGTCGCCATTGACTATTTCACCAAGTGGGTCGAAGCAGCTTCCTTCGCCTCTGTTACAAAAAATGTGGTTGCCCGCTTCATCAAGCAGAACCTCATATGCCGGTATGGTGTCCCCGACAGGATCATCACAGACAACGGTACAAATCTGAACAATACTATGATCACGCTCTATGCGAACAGTTCAAGATTTATCATCACAATTCATCTCCCTATCGGCCGAAGATGAACGGTGCTTTTGAAGCTGCGAATAAAAACATCAAGAAGATTATTCAGAAAATGACAGTCACCTACAAGGACTGGCATGAGATGTTATCGTTTGCTCTGCATGGATACCGTACCACGACACGTACTTCAACAGGGGCAACCCCATTTTCTTTGGTATATGGCATGGAAGTTGTCCTACCCATGGAAGTTCAGATTCCTTCTTTAAGGATTATGAAGGACGCTGGTTTGAGTGAAGACGATTGGATTCAGACCCGATTTGATCAACTCAATTTGATCGACGAGAAGCGACTCACTGCTGTTTGCCATGGTCAGACGTACCAAAAGCGAATGATCAAGGCTTTCAACAAGAAGGTCAGACGTCAAGTATATCAAGTCGGAGATCTTGTAATCAAGCGGATCATCTTGCCGCAAAGTGATCCCAGGGGCAAATGGACTCCTACTTACGAAGGACCATTTGTGATCAAGAGCATATTTTCTGGTGGTGCAATGATTCTGACCACCATGGACGGCGACGATTTGCCACACCCTACGAACGCAAACATAGTCAAAAGATACTACGCACAAAACAACCCGACAAGTCGAAAACCCGAAAGGGCGACTTGGGCAAAAATGGGCATCCCGGTGAACCGAAAACCCGAAAGGGCGGTTCAGGCAAAAATTAGGGATAAAACAAAAACAATCTGTACAGCCGGCAAGTTGAAAACCCGAAAGGGAGACTTGGGCAAAAAAGGGTTTCCCGGTGGACTGAAAACCCGAAAGGGCGATCTAGGCAAAAGTTAGGGAATTAAAGCGTATGACTAGGTCTCGTCGGATCACTTTAAGGAACAATCTCTTCATCAACAAGCTCCAAGCTTCTGATCAATCCAGTCATCGGCGGATGAAGCAGCGGATGGACAGACATTCAGAGTTGTGAAGGCTATAGCAGAATGGGAATCCCATAGAATTGTTACACATAGCCATCTTTCTTTTGTATAAACTTTTTCAATTTTTTACGACAACATCCTCTTACTAGGATGTCTGTCTCCTTTGTACAAAGATACTCATAAAAAGTTAATACAAACACTTTTCCAAATACAGAAATTTGCTTTGTCTTCCTTTTGCTTCTTACACTTATGTTTTGTTTTAGAAACGTCCAATGTTTTCTTAAATAGGGGTATACATTTGAACATAATCATTTTCTTACAAATCAAGAAAGATGATTGCTGACAGGTTGAAGGTACAGATAGATATCTTGAGGCCCTCTGAGAAGATATCCCCAGCGGAATTAAACTCCAAATTCCTCGACAAGGTTAATATCCAGAACTTAATTCCTCAAACAGAGTTAAACTTCAGGATCCTCAGCAGAACAAAAGCTTCCTCAAAGCTGATTTCCCCAGCCAGAGAGCCTTCCAGAACTTAATTCCCCTCAGAGTTAAGTTTCAGTTTCCCTAGTGGAGCCCTAAAAATCTGAAAATCCTATCCCTAGTGAAGGCAAAGCTGTTAATCCCCAGCGGAGCTAAAACTTCCGACTATCAATCCCCAGCGGAACCAGACTAGTGAACATTCTCCCCACAAAGATACTTCCCATCAGATTGAAGATTCTCAGTCTCACTCCTCCAGCATGAGTCTCCCAGATTCTGAACTCCCCAGTAGAGATCATCATAATTCTCATTCCCCACAAATCACCAAGGATTTTCAATCCCCAGCAGTAGCCCTGAAATCCCTCAACCATTGAAGATCTTGCTCCCCAAGCAATCAGCAGTTAACAAGGATGTCCAAAGATTTCCAATCCCCAACATTTGTCAAGGATTTATCCTCCAAAACAAATTACATTTCAAGTTTCAAATTCCTTCATCACCTGCTGGAAGTTACAACCACCAACAGAATAACGGACAATTGAAGCTCCTAAAAATCTGTTTCTCTCAAGAATGAAGATTCTCATCCTTAAAACCTCAGAAGATTGGTATACTCCCAGTTTTTGACCGTTAACAGAATGAAGATTCTCATCACCTCAGAAGATTGGTATTCTCCCAATTTATGACCCTCAAGAATGAAGACTCTCATCCTTAAAACCTCAGAATATTGGTATACTCCCAGTTTCTGACCGTTAACAGAATGAAGATTCTCATCACCTCAGAAGATTGGTATACTCCCAGTTTCTGACCATTAACAGAATGAAGATTCTCATCACCTCAGAAGATTTGTATACTCCCAATTTCTTACCCTCAAGAATGAAGATTCTCATCCTTAAAACCTCAGAAGATTGGTATTTTCCTAGTTTCTGACCCTTAACAGAATGAAGACTCTCATCCTTAAAACCTCAGAAGATTGGTATACTCCCAATTTCTAACCCTTAACAGAATGAAGATTCTCGTCCTTAAAACCCCAGTAGATTGGCATACACCCAAGCTCCTGATATTCCCAACAGAATGAAGATTCTCATTCTCAAAGTGGTAGACAACCTGAATTCCTGATATTCCCAACAGAATGAAGATTCTCATTCTCAAAGTGGTAGACAACCTGAATTCCTGATATTCCCAACAGAATGAAGATTCTCATTCTCAAAGTGGCAGATAACCTGAGCTCCTGATATTCCAACAGAATGAAGATTCTCATTCTCAAAGTGGTAGACAACCTGAATTCCTGATATTCCCAACAGAATGAAGATTCTCATTCTCAAAGTGGTAGACAACCAGAATTCCCGATATTCCAAACAGAATGAAGATTCTCATTCTCAAAGTGGCAGATAACCTGAATTCCTGATATTCCCAACAGAATGAATATTCTCATTCTCAAAGTGGCAGATAACCTGAGTTCTTGATACTTCCCAACAGAATGAAGATTCTCATTCTCGAAGTGGCATACAACCCAAACTCCTGATTCCCCCAACAGCGGTCCCAGGACTTCTCATTTTCAACGATCAAAGGATTTTCAATCCCCTGCAGCAGTCAAAGATTCACTTTCCACGACAGCAGTCAAGAATCTATTATCTCCGGCTATCCAGGATTCATCTATCCTCAGCAAGACAGCTCGTCAGCTTACATGCAAAATCATTACATTCATATCATAAACACTGATATAACATATATTGCATCATACATTTCATGCAACATAACTTTGTATTTCAGCTAATATTTTACCCTTTTCAGGATAAGATTATTAAGCTTCAACTTCAACGAACATTCCAAGTGGCATCTTTAAGCCCATCCCCGACAAGATTATGTCTCCTCTCCAAATGGCATCTCTAAGCCCATTCTCGCATCCATGTTCTGACGAGTGCAAATTTACGGGCACTCTAGTGTCCAATATCCTTTTACCTTCGAGACGCGAACGACAAACTTTCCAATCTAACTCTTCAGGTTCAAGAAGATTGAACAGGGGCAACTGTTGTACCCCAAAATTTGCCCTCCTCTTTTTCACAAGAAATCACAGCTTCGGGCTTTTCCTGATTTTTCAGATTGGCTTAAGAATCGGTCAAACACACTTTTCTCATCAGTCAGACAAAATTAGGGATTCTTTTGATTTGTTTGAGTTTGGCTCAGGATTTGATCAAGCAGGCGCTTCTTTAACATTAAATCAAGAATTAGGGTGTGCACGCGCATTTTCAGAAGAATTTGAATCCACAGTGTCTTAATTGACTGCCATATGGTTTTGACGTTTGTTCAAGATTTCTGTTTGTTTCTCAATTCTAAACATCTGGGATATGGGTTGAGGCTTCTGATTGAGAGTTTGAAGTGTTGGTTTAATCAGTGAAATGAAAGACGTATGGACATTTGTTTTGTTTGACTGTGCAATACATATGGTTATTTGGAATGTCGGGCGTATTGTTGGTTAATGCGAAGTTGCAAGACTACAGTGTTTATTGATTATTTATAATTTCTAAAAGTTAAGATTATTGGGATAACTTCCAATTATTATGACTTAAGAAATTTAAATAATTAAATAAGCAATTGCAGAAGAATTAAAAGAAATATCTGACAAAAAGGATTTTTATTCATTTTCAATTGTTTGTTACAAATATTATTTGAATACTGTAAATTTATTTACAGTGTTAACAATAATGTTATTACAATGATTAAAAATAAATTAAATCTATCCTAAGTCTTCATATTCTACTGCTGTTCCCCATTGCTCAACTGATATTTATCTGCAAAGATAAAAAAAAAAAAAAGAAGTCAAATGCAGATGAAAATTAAAAGGGCATTCTCAGACAGATAAATAAAAACTCATCATTAAAGGTTTTGGCCGGAATCAGTTTGTTCGTCCTCTCTGCAAATCACAAGAAGATGTCTCTTCTTGGTTCACAAAGAGGGAAGTAAATATGTTTGCAAGCATACGAATTAATACAACGCAGCATATTAAACAAAATGCACAAAACTGCATAAATTCAAACTGTCAACCAAAGGGACAAGCTACTGAAAATGCCAAAACAGGCTGCATAATTTCAAACCAAATTGCAAACTGAAAAGGCAAACCAAATTGAAATGCCAAAACCAAATTGCATTGTCAAAATGTCAACTAAGCTGTAACTGTCAAAAGCGGTCAACAAGTACACAAAAGCAAGGCAGAAAATCTGGAGGTAAGAAGATATGCAGAGGAAAGACAAATGCGAGCAAGCTTGTGAAAAGTACATTTTTATTCATCATTTTCCAGGCCAAAATCTTTTCAGAAAAAAAAGAGGTATTCTAAGCAAAGATGTGCTTTCTGTGGAGAGAGGAAGAGAGGGAAAAGTAGCAGGCTTACAGTTTTCCAGGCAAGCTTAGAGATAAAAATAACAAAATCAGAACACTGTCAGAGGGGGGCAGAATACACATAGAAACAAATAACACAAAACTTGGCTCCAACCTTTTTCATCCAGCCTAAAACCACAAAACTGTAACATTGCAAAAGCTAAAACACAAGCCTAAAGCCTGCTAACCGGCCTTCAAACAACAAACTCAAAAACACAGTAAACCTGTTTCAAACCACAAGCCTCAAAGCACAATAAACCTGTTTCAAACCACAGGCCTGCTTCAAACTTGTAAACAAACAAGCATATCAACCTGCATAATACCAGTTGCTAAACCTCCAACAAACTTCAAACCCGTTTCATCCTGCCTTCAAGATTACAAACTAAAGCAAGCCTGTCAAAACAAATTCCAACAAGCCTGCCTGTACAATAAACTTGCCTCAAGCCCAAACAATAAACTTGTACCAACAACCCTTCAATCCAAACCATTTCAAATATCCAAACAACCAACAAAACGCCTCAGAACGTGTTCATCATAGGCTAAACTAACCAGGCAAAAGAGAGGAAGAACATATCAGCAACTCAGAAGCATAACAATAGACAACTCAGAATCATCATCATCATTGAAAAATAGCCAACAAAACGCCTCAGAACCAAGGTTCATCATAGGCTAAACAGAAGCACAAGCAATCTCAGAATTACCATCATCAAGTCATCAGAATAAAGCAAGCCCAAGAGGAAAAAGCAAGCATCTCAGAGTAAGGCAACAACAATATCATCAAACTCAGAAGCAAATCATACAAGCATTTTCAGACTATAGTGTCATCATAAAACATCAAAAAGAAGAAAGATACGAGGATACCAGGCAAACCAGCAAGCACATCATCACCCCCTCGCCTTGGCCGCCTAAGACGCCCCCTGTCCACTTCTCCTCCTCTCCAACAACGAACCCTAAAGGTAGTAACTCCTCCCTTTTCTTTAATATCTCACACAAACATAAATAATACAAAAGGTCAGGACATGAAAAAGATAAGATATGCAAGATAAGAACAAAAACCTAAAAATAGAAATCGTTACCCTCTTTGAAATCACCGCCTTGAGCAACCATGAAGGGAGGAGAGTTTGGAGGTGACGTCCAGTAGCCAGGCGTGGAAGGAGAACATCAGTGGCTGGCTTGAGAAAGGATGAAGAGGCGTTGAGGAAGAAGGGAGCGGCGCCATTCGTAAGACAAACCCTATTCTGAGCCAAGCAATTCAAACCCTAAACAAATTTTGCAAAGCGTATGGGCCTGTCCCTTGAAAACAAACTGCCAAGCCCAACGATTCTAGCACATACACCCCCCTTTCCCTTGTTTTGAATCTGTTTGTTTTTGTTTTCTTGGGCCAAACACCCCCTTTTTTTAGCCCATCTAATTTCCCTTTTATTTAGGTTTACAAATCACTTTATTTTCTTTTTTTATATACAACTTAATTCCTGATTTTTCTTGTTAAGTATATAATATATTAATTTTTCATATTTATTTTTACTAATACTTTTATTACACTTAAAATAGGTAAATATTAGATTAATAGATTTTTTTTAAAGAAAAAGCTTTCTTTTGCTTAATAAATCTTTTTTATATATACTTCTAAAAACATTAACAAATACATAAACAATAGATTTTTTTTATTATTAAGTTAAAATTTTCTTTTCACTAAACCTTTTGTTTATATATAACAAAAACACAAAAATAAATAAATACTTAATAAATACATTAGGTTAATATTTGCATCATTTTTAAATAATCACATACATTGCATAATACTTTTATTTCTCTTTGATTCTTATACTTTGCTATACTTTTACATTGAGAATGCGATTCGATTTGGTTGTAAATAATATTTGAACACTACTATCCTAATAAGACTCATCCCCATTTGTAAATATTTGTACCCCCATCCCCGGATACTTATTTGTAATAGCTTAGACTTTAAATTCCCGCAATTTATCGCTTTCTATATACTGTATAGTAATTAGGGTTTGTATGCGAAGATTCAAAATCAACCACTAGATAACCTAACACAAGATAAATACATGACAATCAAATACACAATTCACACTTGCACCCCTAGGGTAATCCCGCTTGTTGCCTTCCAAAATGGGCCATGTTTGCATGTCAAGTACTTTGGAAAAACAAAAACAAATCAAATGATCATAGTCCCTCGATGACGCTTTCGAAGTTGCCTAAATAAAATGATCATAGTCCCTCAAGAAAATTGCCAAAAGACACTTGACACTATTGCTTTCATGGTCTAAACGATGACCCGCGCCTGTCCCGTTAACATCCTAACACAAGATTATCCACCAAATACAATGGTGGAACAATACTGTTAAAAGGGTTAAAACATGAGAAAGATCTTTGAGTAAAATAGGGTAGACAACTCTTAGTTACTTGATCAAACTTGCAAAACACACTTGCCTACTTTCAAAACACACTCCACAACACAACTTTCAAAACAAACTCTCAAAAAACATTGAAACATCTTTTCAAAAAGACAAACACCTTTGTAAAACATTCGAGTAAAGAATTGTTACAATGGTTTCCTAGACAAGGCATCTTTTTCAAAACATTTTCAAAAAACATCACACACGAAACACCATTTCACACAATTGAAAATCAAGGCAAGTGATCTAAAATGAGTAACTAAGAGCCCATGGATAACCATGGATGAAAAGGGTGCTAGCACCTTCCCTTTTCATAATCTACCCCCCGAACCCACGAAAACATCTCAAAGGTTTTTCCTGTGCTTTTTAACTTTTCCTTAGGATAAATAAAAAGTCGGTGGCGACTCTTGCTAAACCGAACAAGTGCGAATACAAACGCAAAACCTCAAGTCAGTTCTCCCACCGTATCACACCCATGCTATCCAAAACCAACATTGGATGCCATGATATTTTGCTTCCATCCAAAGCCAATATTCAATGTCGCAATCTGCGTTGCCGTCCAAAGCCAATATTGGATGTCGTGATCTTTGTTGTCGTCCAAAGCCAATATTGGATGTTGCCATATTTTGTTGCAATCTAAAGCTAATATTGGATGTCGTAATCTTTTTTGCTGTCCAAAGGCAATATTGGATGTTGTGATCTTTTCTCTCGTGAAAAGGAATTATTAAACGTTGAGTTTTCCACTCATTCAAAGCCAATATTGGATGTTGTGATCTTTTCTCTCGTCTAAATCCATTATTATACATTGAGTTTTCCATTCATTCAAAGCCAATATTGGATGTTGTGATCTTTTATCTTGTCTAAAGCCATTATTAGACGTTGAGTTTTCCCTTCATTCAAAGCCAATATTGGATGTTGTGATCTTTTTTGTCGTCTAAATCCATTATTAGACATTGAGTTTTCCCTTCATTCAAATCCAATATTAGATATTGTGATCTTTTCTCTCGTCTAAAGCCATTATTAGACGTTGAGTTTTCCCTTTATCCAAAGCCAATATTGGATGTTGTGATCTTTTCTCTCGTCTAAAGCCATTATTAGACGTTGAGTTTTCCCTTCATCCAAAGCCAATATTGAATGTCTTGTTTTTTTTCCGTCCAACGTCTTTCTTGGACGACTCCAATGTAACTTCAAATTTGGTCTCATCCCACATCTAATGCTCTTCTAGATACGTCTGATTGTCTTTTCCAGAGAGTTGCTCGCCTCATTCAATGCCATTCTTGGATGTCGTTGCTTGCCTTCTCAAGTTTTTATCTTTTTTCCAAGTATTGATGGTTACTCTTTGTCACCCTGACAGATATCCAAAAATATCTTGTAGTTTCCCTAGCGTGTCTTTCTACGTCATTTCATCTGAATTACCATAAGTTTCCAGTTTCGAGTCTTTCCATATTCCCAGAGTCTGTCTCATATCATACATAATTCAAAAAAATATATGTCAAAAAAGAGTCCATGCATTCATTCATAATATATGCTATCATCTCATCGCACCAGGGACAAAATTCAGGTCTGTTTGTATTTAATTACTTTCCTCCTATCTGGAAAAAAGATAATTAAATAGAGGCAGCTGTTGTACCCTAAATTTCGCCCCTAACTTCTTATGTCGCACTTTCATATCATATTTTATCATTTGGTCACAATCATTAATAAATAACTTCATTCATCACATTTGCATCCTATCTTTAAGTTTGCTCTTGTGTTGTTGACTAACTTCTAATCTCACATTATCTTTCAAAATCTCGAACAACCAGGCCGAATACGAGGCATTTTTGGCAGGCTTACGTCGGTCTGGAGATTTGGAAGCCAAGGAAGTGAAGATCTTCACCAACTCTGAGTTGGTTGTGTCCGAAGCCGTGGATCACCATACATCATCATTTTTGAGTCATTTGATGTTCCAGTGTGTTTTAATGAATTGGGTCCGACGCCTTATATTATTTCTGATTTATTTATTTTTACAAATAAAATTTTAAACTTGTTTTAATTTCAAAATTTCCTAACTCTCTTATTTTTTATCCAAAAATTATTAAAAAATATACAAAAATACTTTGAATTATTTCTAATTTTACGAATATTTTTACATATTTTTATTTTAAGGTTTCATATTTTTCGTAATTTTTGTTTTGTTTTCTTTAATTTAATTATATTAAAATTACTTCTTAGCATTTTTAAATTCTAAAATTTTTTATAAAAATCATTTTTCTTATTTCTGACCTTATAGAATTTTTATAGAATTTTATTTTGACTTCTACTATTTTTTTAATCTTTTTTCTTACTTATTTGTGTGATTTTAATTAGTTTTAAAAAACTTTTCAGTTTAAAAAAATTACCGAAAATTTTATAAAAATATTTGAGGTCATTTCTAATTTTTTTTATGGTCTTTTTAAATTTTTCTTTGATACTTTAAATATAGTTTCCTATTTTACCTCTTATTTTCATTTTTAAAAACAATATAAAAGTCATTTTTATTTTTTTATTTTATTCATTAAATGAAATTTATTTTTTAATATATTCTGACTATGTGATTGTTGATCATAAACTTCATTAACATCATTGGATCTTGGGCGTTAAGTTTAACTCCACCAAAATAGATGGAGGATTTTAATGATAGTTTGATCAAATTTTTTGATTCAAATATTCCCCTTCCCTCTTCATCTCACCCTCTTCTCTTTGTGCTACATGTTGTTTGAGGATGATCTACATATTATCACTCCAAACATATGGCATATAGATTGTTATTGACCGACCTCAAAATAGGTGCGACTTCTATATAAGTCCACTTACGATTGCTTAACATAGTACTAAATTTTGTCTCGATTCGAGAAATGATCATTCGTGTCCCAAACCTATGTTTGCAAGCCCAAGTATGTTTAATTTGAAATCTTTGATCCAATAACCTTGAGGTTTATTGTTAGGAGGCTTTGGTCTTATCAATCCTCTAATGAACTTTCATAAGATTTGGTCTAAGTAAACCATTTAAACATTGTTGATCATTTATTGTTGCCTTGAGATTTTGAAATGAATGATATACTTGACAAAAAGCAAATGAAACTTGTTTTTGAGAGGCTTAGATTTTATCAATCTTCTAATGAGTTTTCAAATTCAAGTTTCAAGATGGTCATTCAACTAACCTCTAATTCCTAACAATTGACTTTATTTTATGCTTTTACTTTATGATTTTTATTTTGAGAACATTTATTTTAGTATTTTCATTTCATGCTACTTTCATCTTTGCTTATCTGAGCATTTATCTTTATGTCACTTTTATTTTGCTCACTTGAGATTTTTATTTCTTTTTGAAGATACCTAATAATTAATTTGAACCATAAAAAACTTTAATGTTACTTAGACTATTTGGTTACTATCCATGGCATTTTGGATTTATGGACTTCTTGGACTTAGGATTAGAGACATTAACCTACCTTGAGACTTTGTGACTTCTATTGCAATTTTGTCTGGAATTCTTGGGGTTTACCCCGAGATATTAAGTTGTTTGTTTTCTTTGTGTGCAGGTTATTCTGATTATAGGCTTTGTCTGTGATTGGGAATTCATCTGTATACAGCCGTTACTCTATCCAATTTTTGTGAAGACTCAATTCATTTGAAGCTTGGTTTTCTTAAGAGTTTTATTATCTTTTCTTGTTTGGTTTCAACCCAAAGGATGGGAATTATACATTGACTCACTATGTCAAATGTTGTCTTTTTGTTGGTTGGACGGTTCTTTTCCCTAGCTTTTACCTTATACTTTAGGATAGTCCCTTCTTCTCCTCCCATCTTCTTTAATTTCAAAAATCTTCTCCCTCCTTTCAAAACTATTCTTGTTTTCTAAACTTGAACTGCTTTCATATTAAAATTGTACTTAGGTCCATGCATTTTCAAAAACATTTTCATAATCAAATGTTAAACAACTTAATAATACTCTAACATTTTTGTGAGAAGACTAAAAGTCAATCAATCTCATTCAAATTATTTTTGCCACTTTGGCTTTTTACTTTAAAATTTTCTCAAAAGATTAGATTT
This sequence comes from Vicia faba, assembly GCA_948472305.1. Classification (NCBI taxonomy): domain Eukaryota; kingdom Viridiplantae; phylum Streptophyta; class Magnoliopsida; order Fabales; family Fabaceae; genus Vicia; species Vicia faba. The sequence goes on along the minus strand of OX451739.1, from coordinate 1,181,463,022 downwards.
TTGTCAATCCTTGTAGTGATACAAGCTACTATACTTCTACAATATGAAATAAAGTGAGACATTTTCCACTTGGGTGTTGAGTGAGGCTTTGTTGATTTTGAATCCAAGCTATATCCTCCACTTTGAGATGATACAAATTCTCCTTTCTCATAATCGTGGGTAGTAAGTATGTTTTCCACTCGGATAAGACGATGACGTCTCGTCTCTTAAAATTATTCAACACACCTTGTGTTTTAAATTTTTTTAAAGGTGAACTACGAGTACCCTGATCCCCTATTTCACGGAAGGTGGTACATAGGCATTAAAAATTTGCAACCGCGGCGGGTGCAAAAAATTGTAAAATATATTTCTTTTCTCGTCTGCACAATATATTTTTGTATACAACTCTTATAACCAAAATACATAAATTTTCAAAGAGGTTCTTTTGGAGTACCGTAGATGTTTAGGGTTCTAATACATTTTCTTTGCATAACCAACCCCCGAACTTAGATTCCCCCCCCCCCCCTCTTATTGGGTTATTCGCTCTTTTTCCATTCCTTTGGAAACAATAAAGTGCGGTGGCAATTTGTATTTGATATGTGCGAGTAAAGTCAATCCAATGACTTAGTCTCAAAATTTCTACTGCTACAAAAAATGGCGACTCCACTGGGGAAAGATTGACCAAATATTGGTCCATCCCTAAGTGGGTTGAGCCTATCTTTGTTTATTTGTGCATGTGCTATTGTTGTTTATATGTTATATGTTGTGTATATGTTTGTCTGGATTTTCCTGGTTTTCAGGGCGCTTGGTGATTTCTCAAAAGTCCTCTACCCGGACTTGGAAAACTTAAGATAGGACGGGCAATATAGTCATGTTAACTTTGAGGGAGAAATATAGTCTATCGGGTATAATGACTGCAAGTGCACAGTCTATCGCATAGTTTTAAAAGACATCGAACCCACAAGGACTGATGGTCAGAACTACTGTTATCTAAGGGTTACTATGTAAAGCTAAGGCTAATTATAAATTTGGGCGTTTGGGTTAAATCGAGAATTAACTAGAATTTAATAATTAATGACGGGATACCGGTATGTATTTCGTTAACTTAAGGGATTCAGTACGTCATTGGCATTTGTTTTTAGTATTAAAACACAGTTTCAGTGAAACTATTCGTTTAAAAACCCATGTCTCAAACTTTCGTTCTATTGAATTAGATCATATCAGTTAAGCTCAAAATGAGCGCTTCCGCTGTTTCATTTAAAACTCAAAAGTATTTTTTGAAAACAAATAAGTTCCAATTAACTTTAAAGCGCTTCCGCTGTTTTTAAAATTAATGTTTCAATAACCAATATCCGGGAAAACCTCGAACTTCTGCTCTATTGATTTTAACCTTAGACTGTTTCTTACTTCCGTACAAAAACAAATAAATATTCAATTGCAAATTAAAACTAGAAAAGTATTTTTATTAAATATAATAATGCCAATTAATTACTGAATTATTTTGGTTAAGTTTTACATACCGGTATAGGGAATCTAGCCAGACATGATATTATTGCAGAATATCATAAAATTAAAGTGTAAATTCAACATCTCATGCATAGTAAGAAATAAATAAATTATGCTATTTATAATAAGAACCTGAAAAGTGAATAAGAAAGCGATTAATTCAAATAAACCGTGTGTCCTCCACAAGCCGACAGGATTGACTTGATGTAAAAATAGCTCGAATACAATTAAAGTAAATCCTAAACAAATTCTGGAAGCCTTGAAACAAACTAATGTTGCAGTATTTCTCGGATGTGGAAAAATACTGCTTTGACGGTGAGGTTTTTATTGCCTTAGTCCTACGACTGGAAAGTTAATGCTGGAATTCTAAGACAGGAAAGTACTAAAAAACGGAATGCAATAAAATAATTGATGTACAGAGAAAATGGAATTAAAAATAATAATACTGCGTAATTGCTCAAAGTTCCAGAGAGAAGATCAAAACGACAGGGAGCGGAGACGTTCCATTGTTGGTAACTGCCTCCATATATAGAGTCTATTTTGTTAAGGAAAAATATGTAACGTCCCATGATTTACGTTACTGAAGCATGGAGAAAATCCAAGAATATGCGCTGAGTACGCTCCATTGGCGAAGGCTTCGTAACTGCCTGAATCATGGCGAGCATGGTGTGGTGCGTGACGTGGGGCACATAATCCATGTTTGTTCTGATCTTAACGTGAGTGTGTCGAGGGGCACTAAAACTTAACTTGTTTCGGTCGTAACGCCTTTGTGGCGGGAGGCACGCTTCTCTGCTACAGAAATTCATTTTTGCTGTTTTAAAGCCATTTCTTCTTCATTTTCCATTCTTTTTTCTTCCTTTTCTTATTTATGTCTTGAAAATGCTAAGTACCTGAAATATGTTTCAAAAAATACAAAAAAGGGATAAAATGTGACATAATAATCGAAGAATCATAATTTTAATCTATATAATTTGGGCAGAAAATGCTATATCTTTTCGTGTTATCAAACTCCCCTAAGCTTGAACCTTTTCTTGTCCTCAAGAAATAAAATCAGTATAAAAACAAATAAGGCACAAGTTAAATGCAATTTCTTGATACAATTCGAATCATAAGAGGCTGCCAAAGTTTTTTCGGAAACGTAAGCTCAACATAAGATAAAAGATACGGTGATAACACTAAACATCCCCTATTGTGCAGACCAATTCCAGTCATGCCATTATAGCTCAACCTAATTATTTTCGCTAAATTTTACCCGTTTTCATTCTAACGCAATCACATTAAGCCCTTTATCTTCACACGCACATAGTAGAGTAGCCGGTTAGTGACTATGATCCTTATAATCATGATGTTCTAGAACATGAATGCGGTAACCTCCTTTGATTCACCCAATTGCAAGTTGCGGGGGATCGGACCATAGTCCACCTTACCAAGTTCAGTACCAGACACCTTTGAACCAACTGACAACGGGTTTTTATGTTATATCACTTAGGTACTACATCCGTTAGATTAATAGACCGTGTGAGGGTTACCTAACTTAATTACTGCATTCCCTATTTTCTTACAGTAAAGCGTAAATATTTCAAATACACTGGATCATTCACTTATATTCATCGACTCCCTACGTAGTTTGTGTTTAAGATGGTGTTGACTGCTAGATAAACTACTCTGTGTTATTTTAAAGCTAAAGTTTAAGGTTTTGGTATAAAGGGCACTAAAATTGATCTAGTGCAATCTGGGGATTTAAAGTGTTACGGCGGTATCCATCATACTTCTGTTTCACTCAAAGATTTTGGTATATGTTTTGAAAAGTGAGCAACATATATATTCTTCGAATGCGTCAGATTATGCAGGTAACTAACAATAAATTTTGTTATGGCTCAAGAAAGTGGGAAATTACTTATCAACCAAAAAATTGCATAAATGAAGTCGAAAACACAATGATGTTTTTTATTACAAATGGAAATGAAAGAAAAACCTACTTAGAAAGAAACAAGGAGTTTCTAAACTAACTAACTCCCCTAATCTTGAAACAAGCAATGTCCCAATGCTTTAAAAACAAAAAGGAAACGGGAAGAGAAACAAAATCAATATATTCTTGTTTGTTATCACGTCCTCTTCCTCGTCCTCGTGCTCATCCAGGTGTACCAGGAGGATGGGGCATATCTACATGGTATATATAATCCTAAAAACCTTACATGCGTACAGTCAAGTCCGCCATTTCCTCAGTTAATCTCACATCCCGACGCTCGTTTCTTGCATCATATTCTTGTTGTTGAGTTTGCATGGCCAACATAAGTTGCATCATTGCATTTTGGTTATTCTGCATAGCATGCATTCTCTCATCTTGTTCCATTATGGCAGCCATAATGTCATCATTCGAGGCCGATACTCTTTCTCTTCTTCTCCTAGGCCTAATGGACGTGCTTGCCATGTTTTTAGGGGGAGCATGCTGTTCAGTGTCTCCTTGTTCCATTTCCTACTCCATTTCATCTGCTTGGACATTCCCCTGGTCGCTTCACGCATTATCTCCAGGTGCAAGAGCATCAAGGTCATAAAGCCACTTAGACAAATTTGTAACATTAGTAAGCGTAAACTTTGGCAAAATGATACTTGGAACTATTTTTTTGTGCACCATGAGATTGTATTTACCATCCCTCCTAAACTAAATTAAGGGGCCATCCCGACAGTTGTCAATGTCAATGAACGTGGGCGGTAGTGATTGCAAATTTGCAAGCTTTTCTTGAAGGCCAAGCCCAAGTGTAATAGAAGTTACTATCCCTCTGATGCAGAAAGGCGTAGATCCTCTGGCGCATAAGGACTGGATATGCGATAGAATGAAGGTGCTTTCATTGATCCTTTGGTTGGGTTTGAAGGTACAATGGAGGAGGAACAACTCTTTCGAATTAACTTTTTTGTTGTTCATTCTTCCAAAAATGGTATTGGAGATGACAAGATGGAAGTACCTTATTGCGGGATTATGGATGGATGAGGCATAGAGTCCTTCCCAGCTGTTTGGTTCCTCATTGGAAAGAACTTTTCAAAGCGCGAAACCTGTAGATTCCCAATCAAGGTCTTATGGAATGCAGTGGTGTACCATCCGTTTGGTAGGAAATTGGAAGAAGGAACTTAGAGTGGATTGTCTTACGAAATATTCAGTGTTGAATATTCTAAAAGTGATGGAGTCGGATAGGTGCTCGTTCTCGTCACACGACAAGTTGTATGAGAACGAGCTCAGAAATTCCAAGGTTAGCGACTCATATGTTGGGAGGTTCTGCATGCATATAGACGCTAAGTTGGAGTAATGGAGTAACCACTGGAAGCTATCAAGCAAGCTTAATTTTTGAAGGCACTCAATATCCACATACCGTGTCGGTACGATGAAGCGTTGATAGAACTTGAGGTACTAAGCCCTTTGGTGCTCTCTGGCTTCTCTGTTGCGAAATGTAATGCTAGAAAGATTTGGTTCAGGTCTGGAATTCCTTCGTGCCATTGTTGAAGCAGGGAAAGAAGATTGGTGAAGGTTTATATGAGAGATTGGGGATTTTTAACTGGTAATGGGTTTGGAGATGATTTATAGAGAGATATAACGATGGAATTAAGTGGGATTTAGTGGATTTTTATGGTAATGTTAATGGGGAAAATAAATAGGCAATAGGTTCAATGTATCGTGAGCAATGCTTGAAGAAAATGGAAGGGTGAAAGGGTTTTGCGAGGGTTTCTGTAATAATACAGGAATGCTTCTGTATTATCAGTGCATGCCGAGCGTCACGCATATGTGCCGAGCGGCACGGGGCTATGTGAAGTGTGACGAGCGGCATGCATCTGAATATAGTTTGTTACGCATTAAATCATTTCAATACTATACATAATATATATATATATATATATATATATATATATATATATATATATATATATATATATATATATATATATGTAAATACGATATTAATGTAGTAAATTGACGAAATAAATAAAACTCATGATTAAATGAACTAAATGATAAAATTCCAAAAATACTGAAAAATAGAATTCCAAAACTTGTAATAATAAAGTGTCAAATAAATAAATGAAAATCTAATAAACGAAAATAAAGAAAAATAATGCAGTTTGTTCGGTAAGTCAGCCACGTCTGTCAAGTGATACCGAGAAAAGATGTTGATAATATAATCCAGTTGTTCGACTACCGTATCCATAAAGGAATGGAAGTCAATCAGCAGAATGACAAGCTCGTCCTTCAACAAATAAATATCTGATTAGATGGCAGTCAAAGCGGGAGCAGGATGAAATACTAGAGGTGGAGAAACAACTGGAGAGTCGGGGAAGTTTGAGCCAATCTGTTCGGGAGAAGGGAAGTCATGGTAGAAGGGAGGTGTCTCAAGGTCAATATCCTCATCGAATAAGAGAGCATCTAGGTGGTCATTGTAACTCCCCAATATTTAATTATTTATTTAATTAAATATTTTTGAATATTTTATATTAATTCGAATTTTTATCGTCGAAGTCAAAATTATTTTATTTAGTGCCATGATAAATAATCAGATTTAATTTGGTGGAATTAAGTTGAAGTATTATTTTATTATTAAGCTTAAATATGAGATTGGGCTTAATTTGTGGTGTTGTGAAGTAATAGGGGGGGTATGTCACTTAGGCCCATTTAGATTTATTAAGAGAAATAATATTATTTTATTAGAAATAGGAATAGAGGAGAAAGATAGTTAGTGTTATCAGGAAAAGAAGGAAAAAGAAGAGAAAGAGGAATAGGGTTTTGAGAGGAGAAGAAGAACAAGAGGAGGTTGCTACTAGTTCCAAATTCCCTGAAATTTCAATGAAGTTTCTTAGAGCTGCACTCAATACAATGTAAGAGTGGGGTTCTTGTTAAATAAATTGGAGTATAAAGAATTTTAATTTGGGTTTAGGGTAATAGTTTCACTACTATGTTGTGATAGAAATTGGTTGTATTGCTATTAAAATTAACAATTGATTTGAGTTGTGTTGTTATTTATTGTATTTGAACTGTGTTGGGTTAATGCTAAGCTAGGATAAATGAGTGAATTGAAATAAGGAATGAACAAGAACAAGGCATATGTGTAAAGGGATGCAAAACTAGTTTTTAAGCTCCAGGCCTCCTGATACGGGTCGTGTCAGCTGACACGGGCACCCGTGTCAGCCCCTGCACTCTACGCCTTTCCCTTTGCTTCTTCTGACACAGCCGTCTCAGGCAACACGGCCACCCGTGTTAGGCAAAACGGCCACCCGTGTCAGCTGCTATAGCAAATTTTTTCTGAACTTCGACTTATGCAATTTTTCTGTCCCGATTCGTCCTATTTGATTCTTCTGTAAACCAAAACATAAAATATGGTGATAGGGAATAAAACATCAATTAGTTGAACAAAGCAATGAATAAGTAACTAATAAATTCCTGTGTAGAATCATTGATCAGTAGCCGAATTAGGCGGTATAATTAGTTGTCCAGAATTTAACGAAATTTGACCGGGTAACTAAGTTTAATTAGAAGGTAATTGTGGATATGTCCTTTTGTTGAAATTATGTCGATTACACTGAATTTCCAGTACAGCAGGTTAAGTCGTTTCGTCCAGTTTATGGACATTGTTGATTATAGGTCCTATGACTAATGTTATGTTATTTTATATTGATTGATGAATGTGTTGGTGTTGCGAGATATCATTGAGTATATGTGGATCTCGATATCGATAATGTGATTATGAATTATTTCTGTGGGTAGCCTTATGGTGTGAATATGTTGCGTGATTAATCAAAGTCTGGTTTATGATATGAAGACTATATTTATGAGTTGTGTTTGTTCCGCTTCTTTAAGTGTTATGTATCTAATCTAAAAGTATGACATATTTATGTGTTTTGTTGAATATGTGACATCCTGATTATATTGGAAATTTTTATACTCTAATTTTCTGATAATTTATTGGGATAGAATTGGGGTGTTACATTAGTGGTATCAGAGCAAGTCAGTCTGTCCGGCCAAGTTATCGAGTCGTAGTTGTTTAGCAATCGAGTATAATTAGTTTTTCTTAACTGTCATTTGCATGGAAGTAATAGGATAAGATGGCTAGAAGAAACGATGCTACAATTGTTGTTGCTCTGTAAGTGATGGCTCAGGCTATGCAGAATCAGCCTAATGCTGACGAGAATGCTGGATCTCGTAGTTTGATCAAATTTTTTGATTCAAATATTCCCCTTCCCTCTTCATCTCACCCTCTTCTATTTTGTGCTACATGTTGTTTGAGGATGATCTACATATTATCACTCCAAACATATGGCATATATATTGCTATTGACCGACCTCAAAATAGGTGCGACTTCTATATAAGTCCACTTACGATTGCTTAACATAGTACTAAATTTTGTCTCGATTCGAGAAATGATCATTCGTGTCCCAAACCTATGTTTGCAAGCCCAAGTATGTTTAATTTGAAATCTTTGATCCAATAACCTTGAGGTTTATTGTTAGGAGGCTTTGGTCTTATCAATCCTCTAATGAACTTTCATAAGATTTGGTCTAAGTAAACCATTTAAACAGTGTTGATCATTTATTGTTGCCTTGATATTTTGAAATGAATGATATACTTGACAAAAAGCAAATGAAACTTGTTGTTGAGAGGCTTAGATTTTTTCAATCTTCTAATGAGTTTTCAAATTCAAGTTTCAAGATGGTCATTCAACTAACCTCTAATTCCTAACAATTGACTTTATTTTATGCTTTTACTTTATGATTTTTATTTTGAGAACATTTATTTTAGTATTTTCATTTCATGCTACTTTCATCTTTGCTTATCTGAGCATTTATCTTTATGTCACTTTTATTTTGCTCACTTGAGATTTTTATTTCTTTTTGAAGATACCTAATAATTAATTTGAACCATAAAAAACTTTAATATTACTTAGACTATTTGGTTACTATCCTTGGCATTTTGGATTTATGGACTTCTTGGACTTAGGATTAGAGACATTAACCTACCTTGAGACTTTGTGATTTCTATTGCAATTTTGTCTGGAATTCTTGGGGTTTACCCCGAGATATTAAGTTGTTTGTTTTCTTTGTGTGCAGGTTATTCTGATTATAGGCTTTGTCTGTGATTGGGAATTCATCTGTATACAGCCGTTACTCTGATCAATTTTTGTGAAGACTCAATTCATTTGATGCTTGGTTTTCTTAAGAGTTTTATTATCTTTTCTTGTTTGGTTTCAACCCAACGGATGGGAATTATACATTGACTCACTATGTCAAATGTTGTCTTCTTGTTGGTTGGACGGTTCTTTTCCCTAGCTTTTACCTTATACTTTAGGATAGTCCCTTCTTCTCCTCCCATCTTCTTTAATTTCAAAAATCTTCTCCCTCCTTTCAAAACTATTCTTGTTTTCTAAACTTGAACTGCTTTCATATTAAAATTGGACTTAGGTCCATGCATTTTCAAAAACATTTTCATAATCAAATGTTAAACAACTTAATAATACTCTAACATTTTTGTGAGAAGACTAAAAGTCAATCAATCTCATTCAAATTATTTTTGCCACTTTGGCTTTTTACTTTAAAATTTTCTCAAAAGATTAGATTTTTGTCAATCCTTGTAGTGATACGAGCTACTATACTTCTACAATATGAAATGAAGTGAGACATTTTCCACTTGGGTGTTGACTGAGGCTTTGTTGATTTTGAATCCAAGCTATATCCTCCACTTTGAGATGATACAAATTCTCCTTTCTCATAATCATGGGTAGTAAGTATGTTTTCCACTCGGATAAGACGATGACGTCTCGTCTCTTAAAATTATTCAACACACCTTGTGTTTTAAATTTTTTTAAAGGTGAACTACGAGTACCCTGATCCCCTATTTCACAGAAGGTGGTACATAGGCATTAAAAATTTGCAACCGCGGCGGGTGCAAAAAATTGTAAAATATATTTCTTTTCTCGTCTGCACAATATATTTTTGTATACAACTCTTATAACCAAAATACATAAATTTTCAAAGAGGTTCTTTTGGAGTACCGTAGATGTTTAGGGTTCTAATACATTTTCTTTGCATAACCAACCCCCGAACTTAGATTCCCCCCCCCCCTCTTATTGGGTTATTCGCTCTTTTTCCATTCCTTTGGAAACAATAAAGTGCGATGGCAATTTTTATTTGATATGTGCGAGTAAAGTCAATCCAATGACTTAGTCTCAAAATTTCTACCGCTACAAAAAATGGCGACTCCACTGGGGAAAGATTGACCAAATATTGGTCCATCCCTAAGTGGGTTGAGCCTATCTTTGTTTATTTGTGCATGTGCTATTGTTGTTTATATGTTATATGTTGTGTATATGTTTGTCTGGATTTTCCTGGTTTTCAGGGCGCTTGGTGATTTCTCAAAAGTCCTCTACCCGGACTTGGCAAACTTAAGATAGGACGGGCAATATAGTCATGTTAACTTTGAGGGAGCAATATAGTCTATCGGGTATAATGACTGCAAGTGCACAGTCTATCGCATAGTTTTAAAAGACATCGAACCCACAAGGACTGATGGTCAGAACTACTGTTATCTAAGGGTTACTATGTAAAGCTAAGGCTAATTATAAATTTGGGCGTTTGGGTTAAATCGAGAATTAACTAGAATTTAATAATTAATGACGGGATACCGGTATGTATTTCGTTAACTTAAGGGATTCAGTACGTCATTGGCATTTGTTTTTAGTATTAAAACACAGTTTCAGTGAAACTATTCGTTTAAAAACCCATGTCTCAAACTTTCGTTCTATTGAATTAGATCATATCAGTTAAGCTCAAAATGAGCGCTTCCGCTGTTTCATTTAAAACTCAAAAGTATTTTTTGAAAACAAATAAGTTCCAATTAACTTTAAAGCGCTTCCGCTGTTTTTAAAATTAATGTTTCAATAACCAATATCCGGGAAAACCTCGAACTTCTGCTCTATTGATTTTAACCTTAGACTGTTTCTTACTTCCATACAAAAACAAATAAATATTCAATTGCAAATTAAAACTAGAAAAGTATTTTTATTAAATATAATAATTCCAATTAATTACTGAATTATTTTGGTTAAGTTTTACATACCGGTATAGGGAATCTAGCCAGACATGATATTATTGCAGAATATCATAAAATTAAAGTGTAAATTCAACATCTCATGCATAGTAAGAAATAAATAAATTATGCTATTTATAATAAGAACCTGAAAAGTGAATAAGAAAGCGATTAATTCAAATAAACCGTGTGTCCTCCACAAGCCGACAGGATTGACTTGATGTAAAAATAGCTCGAATACAATTAAAGTAAATCCTAAAAAAATTCTGGAAGCCTTGAAACAAACTAATGTTGCAGTATTTCTCGGATGTGGAAAAGTACTGCTTTGACGGTGAGGTTTTTATTGCCTAAGTAGTCCTACGACTGGAAAGTTAATGCTGGAATTCTAAGACAGGAAAGTACTAAAAAACGGAATGCAATAAAATAATTGATGTACAGAGAAAATGGAATTAAAAATAATAATACTGCATAATTGTTTAAAGTTCCAGAGAGAAGATCAAAACGAGAGGGAGTGGAGACGTTCCATTGTTTGTAACTGCCTCCATATATAGAGTCTATTTTGTTAAGGAAAAATATGTAACGTCCCATGATTTACGTTACTGAAGCGTGGAGAAAATCCAAGAATATGCGCTGAGTATGCTCCATTGGCGAAGGCTTCGTAACTGCCTGAATCGTGGCGAGCATGGTGTGGTGCGTGACGTGGGGCACATAATCCATGTTTGTTCTGATCTTAATGTGAGTGTGTCGAGGGGAACTAAAACTTAACTTGTTCCGGTCGTAACGCCTTTGTGGCGGGCGGCACGCTTCTCTGCTACAGAAATGCATTTTTGCTGTTTTAAAGCCATTTCTTCTTCATTTTCCATTATTTTTTCTTCCTTTTCTTATTTATGTCTTGAAAATGCTAAGTACCTGAAATATGTTTCAAAAAAATACAAAAAAGGGATAAAATGTGACATAATAATCGAAGAATCAGAATTTTAATCTATATAATTTGTGCGGAAAATGCTATATCTTTTCGTGTTATCAAACTCCCCTAAGCTTGAACCTTTTCTTGTCCTCAAGAAATAAAATCAGTATAAAAACAAATAAGGCACAAGTTAAATGCAATTTCTTGATACAATTCGAATCATAAGAGGCTGCCAAAGTTTTTTCGGAAACGTAAGCTCAACATAAGATAAAAGATACGGTGATAACACTAAACATCCCCTATTGTGCAGACCAATTCCAGTCATGCCATTATAGCTCAACCTAATTATTTTCGCTAAATTTTACCCGTTTTCATTCTAACGCAATCACATTAAGCCCTTTATCTTCACACGCACATAGTAGAGTAGCCGGTTAGTGACTATGATCCTTATAATCATGATGTTCTAGAACATGAATGCGGTAACCTCCTTTGATTCACCCAATTGCAAGTTGCGGGGGATCGGACCATAGTCCACCTTACCAAGTTCAGTACCAGACACCTTTGAACCAACTGACAACGGGTTTTTATGTTATATCACTTAGGTACTACATCCGTTAGATTAATAGACCGTGTGAGGGTTACCTAACTTAATTACTGCATTCCCTATTTTCTTACAGTAAAGCGTAAATATTTCAAATACACTGGATCATTCACTTATATTCATCGACTCCCTACGTAGTTTGTGTTTAAGATGGTGTTGACTGCTAGATAAACTACTCTGTGTTATTTTAAAGCTAAAGTTTAAGGTTTTGGTATAAAGGGCACTGAAATTGATCTAGTGCAATCTGGGGATTTAAAGTGTTACGGCGGTATCCATCATACTTCTGTTTCACTCAAAGATTTTGGTATATGTTTTGAAAAGTGAGCAACATATATATTCTTCGAATACGTCAGATTATGCAGGTAACTAACAATAATTTTTGTTATGGCTCAAGAAAGTGGGAAATTAGATATCAACCAAAAAATTGCATAAATGAAGTCGAAAACACAATGATGTTTTTTATTACAAATGGAAATGAAAGAAAAACCTACTTAGAAAGAAACAAGGAGTTTCTAAACTAACTAACTCCCCTAATCTTGAAACAAGCAATGTCCCAATGCTTTAAAAACAAAAAGGAAACGGGAAGAGAAACAAAATCAATATATTCTTGTTTGTTATCACGTCCTTTTCCTCGTCCTCGTGCTCATCCAGGTGTACCAGGAGGATGGGGCATAACTACATGGTATATATAATCCTAAAAACCTTGCATGCGTACAGTCAAGTCCGCCATTTCCTCAGTTAATCTCACAGCCCGACGCTCGTTTCTTTCATCGAATTCTTGTTGTTGAGTTTGCATGGCCAACATAAGTTGCATCATTGCATTTTGGTTATTTTGCATAGCATGCATTCTCTCATCTTGTTCCATTATGGCAGCCATAATGTCATCATTCGAGGCCGATACTCTTTCTCTTCTTCTCCTAGGCCTAATGGACGTGCTTGCCATGTTTTTAGGGGGAGCATGTTGTTCAGTGTCCCATTGTTCCATTTCCTACTCCATTTCATCTGCTTGGACATTCCCCTGGTCGCTTCGCGCATTATCTCCAGGTGCAAGAGCATCAAGGTCATAAAGCCACTTAGACAAATTTGTAACATTAGTAAGCGTAAACTTTGGCAAAATTATACTTGGAACTATTTTGTTGTGCACCATGAGATTGTATTTACCATCCCTCCTAAACTTAATTAAGGGGCTATCCCGACAGTTGTCAATGTCAATGAACGTGGGCGGTAGTGATTGCAAATTTGCAAGCTTGTCTTGAAGGCCAAGGCCAAGTGCAATAGAAGTTACTATCCTCTGATGCAGAAAGGCGTAGATCCTCTTGCGCACAAGGACTGGATATGCGATAGAATGAAGGTGCTTTAATTGATCCTTTGGTTGGGTTTGAAGGTACAATGGAGGAGGAACAACTCTTTCGAATTAATTTTGTTGTTGTTCACTCTTCCAAAAATGGTATTGGAGATGACAAGATGGAAGTACCTTATTGCGGGATTATGGATGGATGAGGCATAGAGTCCTTCCCAGCTGTTTGGTTCCTCATTGGTAAGAACTTTCCAAAGCGCGAAACCTGTAGATTCCCAATCAAGGTCTTATGGAATGCAGTGGTGTACCATCCGTTTGGTAGGAAATTGTAAGAAGGCACTTAGAGTGGATTGGCTTACGAAATATTCAGTGTTGAACATTCTAAAAGTGATGGAGCCAGATAGGTGCTCGTTCCCGTCACATGACAAGTTGTATGAGAACGAGCTCAGAAATTCCAAGGTTAGCGACTCATATGTTGGGAGGTTCTGCATGCATATAGACGCTAAGTCGGAGTAATGGAGTAACCACTGGAAGCTATCAAGCAAGCTTAATTTTTGAAGGCACTCAATATCCACATACCGTGTCGGTACGATGAAGCGTTAATAGAACTTGAGGTACTGAGCCCTTTGGTGCTCTCCGGCTTCTCCATTGCGAAATGTAATGCCAGAAAGATTTGGTTCAGGTCTGGAATTCCTTCGTGCCATTGTTGAAGTAGGGAAAGAAGATTGGTGAAGGTTTATGTGAGAGATTGGGGATTTTTAACTGGTAATGGGTTTGGAGATGATTTATAGAGAGATATAACGATGGAATTAAGTGGGATTTAGTGGATTTTTATGGTAATGTTAATGGGGAAAATAAATAGGCAATAGGTTCAATGTATCGTGAGCAATGCTTGAAGAAAATGGAAGGGTGAAAGGGTTTTGCGAGGGTTTCTGTAATAATACAGGAATGCTTCTGTATTATCAGTGCATGCCGAGCGTCACGCATATGTGCCGAGCGGCATGCGTCTGAATATAGTTTGTTACGCATTAAATCATTTCAATACTATACATAATATATATATATATATATATATGAATAAATAATATGGAGGTATTTTAAGCATATATATATATATATATATATATATATATATATATATATATATATATATATATATATATATATATATATATATATATATATATATATATATATATATATATATATATATATATATATATATATATATATATATATATATATATATATATATATATATATATATATATATATATATATATATATATATATATATGTGTGTGTGTGTGTGTGTGTAAATACGATATTAATGTAGTAAATTGACGAAATAAATAAAACTCATGATTAAATGAACTGAATGATAAAATTCCAAAAATACTGAAAAATAGAATTCTAAAACTTGTAATAATAAAGTGTCAAATAAATAAATGAAAATCTAATAAACGAAAATAAAGAAAAATAATGCAGTTTGTTTGGTAAGTCAGCCACGTCGGTCAAGTGATACCGAGAAAAGATGTTGATAATATAATCCAGTTGTTCGACTACCGTATCCATAAAGGAATGGAAGTCAATCAGCAGAATGACAAGCTCGTCCTTCAACAAATAAATCTCTGATTAGATGGCAGTCATAGCGGGAGCAGGATGAAATACTAGAGGTGGAGAAACAACTGGAGAGTCAGGGAAGTTTGAGCCAATCTGTTCGGGAGAAGGGAAGTCATGGTAGAAGGGAGGTGTCTCAGGGTCAATATCCTCATCGAACAGGAGAGCATCTAGGTTGTCATTGTAACTCCCCGATATTTAATTATTTATTTAATTAAATATTTTTGAATATTTTATATTAATTCGAATTTTTATCGTCGAAGTCAAAATTATTTTATTTAGTGGCATGATAAATAATCAGATTTAATTTGGTGGAATTAAGTTGAAGTATTATTTTATTATTAAGCTTAAATATGAGATTGGGCTTAATTTGTGGTGTTGTGAAGTAATAGGGGGGGTATGTCACTTAGTCCCATTTAGATTTATTAAGAGAAATAATATTATTTTATTAGAAATAGGAATAGAGGAGAAAGATAGTTAGTGTTATCAGGAAAAGAAGGAAAAAGAAGAGAAAGAGGAATAGGGTTTTGAGAGGAGAAGAAGAACAAGAGGAGGTTGCTACTAGTTCCAAATTCCTTGAAATTTCAATGAAGTTTCTTAGAGCTGCACTCAATACAATGTAAGAGTGGGGTTCTTGTTAAATAAATTGGAGTATAAAGAATTTTAATTTGGGTTTAGGGTCATAGTTTCACTACTATGTTGTGATAGAAATTGGTTGTATTGCTATTAAAATTAACAATTGATTTGAGTTGTGTTGTTATTTATTGTATTTGAACTGTGTTGGGTTAATGCTAAGCTAGGATAAATGAGTGAATTGAAATAAGGAATGAACAAGAACAAGGCATATGTGTAAAGGGATGCAAAACTGGTTTTTAAGCTCCAGGCCTCCTGATACGGGTCGTGTCAGCTGACACGGGCACCCGTGTCAGCCCCTGCACTCTACACCTTTCCCTTTCCTTCTTTTGACACAGCCGTCTCAGGCAACACGGCCACCCGTGTTAGGCAAAACGCCCACCCGTGTCAGCTGCTATAGCAATTTTTTTCTAAACTTTGACTTATGCAATTTTTCTGTCCTGATTCGTCCTATTTGATTCTTCTGTAAACCAAAACATAAAATATGTTGATAGGGAATAAAACATCAATTAGTTGAACGAAGCAATGAATAAGTAACTAATAAATTCCTGTGTAGAATCATTGATCAGTAGCCGAATTAGGCGGTATAATTAGTTGTCCAGAATTTAACGAAATTTGACCGGGTAACTAAGTTTAATTAGTAGGTAATTGTGGATATGTCCTTTTGTTGAAATTATGTCGATTACACTGAATTTCCAGTACAGCAGGTTAAGTCGTTTCGTCCAGTTTATGGACATTGTTGATTATAGGTCCTATGACTAATGTTATGTTATTTTATGTTGATCGATGAATGTGTTGGTGTTGCGAGATATCATTGAGTATATGTGGATCTCGATATCGATAATGTGATTATGAATTATTTTTGTGGGTAGCCTTATGGTGTGAATATGTTGCGTGATTAATCAAAGTTTGGTTTATGATATGAAGACTATATTTATGAGTTGTGTTTGTTCCGCTTCTTTAAGTGTTATGTATCTATTCTAAAAGTATGACATATTTATGTATTTTGTTGAATATGTGACATCCTGATTATATTGGAAATTTTTATACTCTAATTTTCTGATAATTTATTGGGATAGAATTGGGGTGTTACATTAGTGGTATCAGAGCAAGTCAGTCTGTCCGGCCAAGTTATTGAGTTGTAGTTGTTTAGCAATCGAGTATAATTAGTTTTTCTTAACCGTCATTTGTATGGAAGTAATAGGATAAGATGGCTAGAAGAAACGATGCTACAATTGTTGTTGCTCTGTAAGCGATGGCTCAGGCTATGCAGAATCAGCCTAATGCTGACGAGAATGCTGGATCTCGTAGTTTGGCGACTTTCTAAAGGGAGAATCTGCCGGTGTTCAAGGGTAAGCATGATCATGATGGAGCACTAGATTGGTTGAAGGATATTGAGAGGATCTTCCGTGTGATGGATTTCACTCCAGCAGAGAAGGTTCAGTATGGCACTCATATGTTAGCAGTTGAAGTTGATGACTGGTGGCTAGAGATGCGTGCAAGGTTGGAAGCTGCAGATGAGGAAATCAATTGGATTGTGTTCAGTAGGGAGTTTCTAAGGAAGTATTATTATGAAGATGTTCGGGGTAAGAAAGAGATTGAGTTCCTTGAGTTAAAGCAAGGGGACAAATCCGTCACTGAGTATGCTGCTAAGTTCATTGAGCTAGCTAAGTTCTATCCATATTTTGACGGTGAAGGTGCTTAATTTTCTAAGTGCATCAAGTTTGAGAACGGGTTGCGCTCAGAAATCAAGAAGGCTGTTGGATATCAGAAGATTCATGTATTTTCTGATTTGGTTGATAGTTGCAGGATCTTTGAAGAGGATAACAATGCTTATCATAAGATTGTTAATGATAAGAGAGGCAAGAATCAACAGAACCGTGGCAAGCCTTATGATGCTGGTAGAGGGAAACAAAGAGTTGCTCATGGGAAAAGGACTAGTGGGGGAGATGCTCTTGCTAGAGTTGTATGTTTCAAATATGGGCAACCTAGTCATAAGAGTAATATGTGCACTACTGCTAATGTGAAGAGGTGTTTCCGTTGTGGCAAGATTAAACACACAACTCCTGAGTGTAGTCATACGACAGGTGTATGTTTCAATTATGGTGAAGAATGGAATATTAGTACTCAGTGTCAGAAACCAAAGAAGGCACAGTCTGGTGGTAGGGTGTTTGCCATGGCTGGGACTGTGTCAGCTAGTGAGGACAGACTCATCAGAGGTACATGTTTCATTAATAGTACTCCTTTAATTACTATTATTGATACTGGCGTTACTCATTGTTTTATTGTTGCTGACTGTGTTGAAAGATTTGGTCATGTGTTGTCTTCTATGAATGGAGAAATAGTCATCGAGATTCTGACTAAGGGATCAATGACTACTTCTCGTGTGTGTATAAATTGTCCTTTGTCGATCTTCGACAAAGAATTTTCTATTAATTTGATTTATTTGCCGTTAAGCGGGTTAGATGTGATCTTGGGTATGAACTGGTTATAGTATAACTATGTTGACATCAATTGCTATAACAAATCTTTGAGGTTTTCTACTCCTGAAGAGGAATAAGTTGGTTTGTTGACTGGTAAACAGTTGCGGCAATTGATGCAAGACAAAGCACAGATGTTCTCATTGATGGCGTCACTATATATTGAGAACCAAGTTAGGATTGATGAGTTGCAGGTGGTGAGAGAATTTCCTGAAGTGTTTCCTGATGAAATTCCTGACGTACCGCCAGAAAGAGAAGTTGAGTTTGCAATTGATCTTGTACCTGGTACCATACCTGTTTCTATGGCACCGTACAGGATGTCTGCATCTGAGCTGTCTGAATTGAAGAAGTAGTTAGACGAGTTGCTTGAGAAAAAGTTTGTAAGATCAAGTGTATCGCTGTGGGGAGCGCCTGTGTTGTTAGTAAATAAGAAAGATGGAAGTATGAGACTTTGCATCGATTATAGACAGTTGAATGAAGTGACGATTAAGAACAAGTATCCGCTTCCGAGAATTGATGACTTGATGGATAAATTGGTGGGTGCAAGATTGATTTGAGGTCAGGATATCACCAAATTAAAGTGAAAGAAGATGATATTCAGAAGACTGCATTCAGAACTCGGTATGGACACTACCAGTATTCTGTGATGCCTTTCAGTGTTACTAATGCGCCGGGAGTATTCATGGAGTACATGAATCATATCTTTCATACTTATTTGGATCAGTTTGTGGTGATATTCATTGATGACATTCTGATTTACTCTAAATCGGAAGAAGAACATGAAGAGCACCTAACAGTTGTATTGCAAGTTTTGAAAGAGAAAAAGTTGTATGTGAAGTTGTCCAAGTGTGAATTCTGGTTGCATGAGGTTAGTTTCCTTGGTCATGTCATTTCTGGTATTGGCATTGTTGTGGATCCTTCTAAAGTTGATGTTGTATTGCAATGGGAAGCTCTGAAGTCGGTTATCGAGATTAGAAGCTTCTTGGGATTATTCGGTTACTATAGTAGGTTTATTGAAGGTTTTTCTAAGTTGGCACTTCCGTTGACCAAGTTGACTTGTAAGGGTAAAGCCTTTGTGCAGGATAATCGATGTGAAGAAAGTTTTACAGAGTTGAAGAAGAGGTTTACGTCGGCTCCGATTTTGACTTTGCCTAATCCGGGAGAACCTTTTGTTGTGTATTGTGATGCTTGTCTGATTGGGTTAGGTGGTGTACTCATGCAGAATAGTAAGTTGGTTTCTTATGCGTTGAGGCAATTGAGGACTCATGAAAAGAATTATCCTACGCGTGATTTAGAATTGACTACAGTTGTCTTTCTATTGAAAATCTGGAGGCATTATCTTTATGGTTCTAAATTTGAAGTGTTTAGTGACCATAAGAGTTTGAAGTATCTTTTTTATCAGAGAGAGTTGAATATAAGGCAGCGAAGGTGGTTAGAATTCCTGAAGGATTATGATTTCAGTTTGAATTACCATCCAGGAAAAGCTAATGTTGTGGTTGGTGCTTTAAGCCGAAATACTTTTCACATGTCGGTAATTATAGTTAAGGAGTTGGAGTTGATCGAGAAATTCTGAGATTTGAGTTTGGTTTGTGAAGTGACATTGTAGAGTGTTATGTTGGGAATGTTAAAGATTAATAATGACTTTCTCAACATTATTAGTAAGGCTCAAAATCTAGATGTGAAGTTGGTGGATATTATGAAGGGAATCAATCGATATGAGAATGATGATTTCAAGATAGATGTGCAAGGTGTGTTGAGATTCTGAGATCGTATTTGCATTCCTGATGATGAAGAGATTAAAAAGTGATTCTTGAGGAAAGTCATAGAAGCAGTTTGAGTATTCATCTAGGATCTACTAAAATGTATCAAGATTTGAAAGGTTTTTTTTGGTGGCCTGGTATGAAGCGTGATGTGGCACAGTTTGTGTATGCTTTTTTGACTTGTCAGAAGTTAAAGATTGAACATCAGAAGCCTGCAGGGTTGATGCAACTGTTAGAGATTCCAGAATAGAAATGGGATAGCATTTCGATGGACATTGTAATGGGATTACCTAGTACCTTTAGAGGACATGATTTGATATGGGTGATTGTTGATAGGCTTATGAAGTCAACACATTTTATACCTATTAACATCACATATCCGATTTCGAAGTTGGCAGAGATTTAAGCCAGAGTAATTATGAAGCTGCATGGTATTCCTTTGTGTGTTGTGTCAGATAGAGATCCGAGGTTTACTTCTGATTTCTAGAAAAGTTTATAAGAAGCATTGGGATCTAAGTTGAGGTTGAGTATGGCGTATCATCCTCAGACGGATGGTCAGACCGAGAGGACCATTCAGTTATTGGAGGATTTGTTGAGAACATGTGTTCTTGAGCAGGGAGGTTCGTGGGATACTTATCTTCCGTTGATTGAGTTCACTTACAATAATAGTTACCATTCGAGTATTTGGATGGCACCTTTTGAGGTGTTGTATGGTCGGAGGTGTAGGACTCTGTTGTGTTGGCATGAATCTGGTGAAAGTGTGGTACTTGGACCTAAGATTGTTCGAGAGACTATTGAGAAAGTGAAGCTTATCCGAGAGAATATGAAGGTTTCTTAAAGTAGACAGAAAGGTTACCTTGACAAGAGGAGGAAGGATTTGGAATTCCAAGCTGGTGATCATGTGTTTTTGAGAGTCACACATGTGACTAGTGTTGGGCGAGCTCTGAAGTCTAAGAAACTCACTCCTCGTTTTATTGGTCCGTATCAGATATCAGATAGAGTTGGTAAAGTTTCTTACCGAGTGGCGTTACCGCCAAATCTTGCCAATTTGCACGACGTGTTTCATGTATCACAACTCCAGAAGTATATTCCTGATCCGTCTCATGTGATTCAGATGGATGATGTGCAAGTATGGGATAATCTAACGGTGGAGACGATGCATGTGCGAGTCGCAGATCGCGAGATGAAGATTCTAAGAGGAAAGGAGATTTCATTGGTGAAAGTTGTCTGGTTAGGAGTTGCTAGAGAAAGCATGACCTGGGAGTTGGAGAGCAGGATGCAACACTCTTATCTCGAGTTGTTTGAACTAGGTAAACTTTTATTTTCGAGGACGAAAATATTCTAAGTGGGGGAGAGTTGTAACACCCTAATATTTAATTATTTAGTTAATTAAATATTTTTGAATATTTTATATTAATTCAAATTTTTATCGTTGAAGTCAGAATTATTTTATTTAGTGGAATGATAAATAATCAGATTTAATTTGGTGGAATTAATTTGAAGTATTATTTTATTATTAAGCTTAAATATGAGGTTGGGCTTAATTTGTGGGGTTGTGAAGTAATAGGGGGTATGTCACTTAGGCCCATTTAGATTTATTAAGAGAAATAATATTATTGTATTAGAAATAGGAATAGAGGAGAAAGAGAGTTAGTTTTATCAAGAAAAGAAGGAAAAAGAAGAGAAAGAGGAATATGGTTTTAAGAGGAGAAGAACAAGAGGAGGTTGCTACTAGTGACAAATTCCCCGAAATTCCATTGAAGTTTCTTAGAGTTGCACTCAATCCAAGGTAAGGGTGGGGTTCTTGCTAAATAAATGGGAGTATGATGAATTTTAATTTGGGTTTAGGATAATAGTTTCACTATTATGTTGTGCTAGAAATTGGTTGTGTTGCTATTAAAATTAACAATTGATTTGAATTGTGTTGTTATTTGTTGTATTTGAACTGTGCTGGGTTAATGCTAAGCTAGGATAAATGGGTGAATTGAAACAAGGAATGAAAAAGAACAAGGCATATGTGTAAAGGGAGGCAAAACTGGTTTTTAAGTTCCAGGCCTCCTGAAACGGGTCGTGTCAGCTAACCCAGACACCCGTGTCCGTCCCTGCACTCCACGCCTTTCCCTTTCCTTCTTCTGACTCAGCGGTGTCAGGCAACACGGCCACCCATGTCAGCTGCTGTAGCAAATTTTTTATGAACTTAGACTTATGCCATTTTTCCGTCCCGATTCGTCCTGTTTGATTCTTTTGTAAACCAAAACATAAAATATGGTGATAGGAAATAAAACATCAATTAGTTGAACGAAGCAATGATTAAGTAACTACTAAATTCCCGTGTAGAACCATTAATTAGTAGCTGAATTAGGCGGTATAATTAGTTGTCCGGAATTTAACCAAATTTGACTTGGTAACTAAGTTTAATTAGTAGGTAATTATGGATATGTCCTTTTGTTGAAATCATGTCGATTACACCGAATTTCCGGTACAGCAGGTTAAGTCGTTTCGTCCAGTTTATGGACATTGTTGACTATAGGTCCTATGACTAATGTTGTGTTATTTTGTGCTGATCGATGAATGTATTGGTGTTGCGAGATATCATTGAGTATATGTGGAACTTGATATTGATAATGTGATTATGAATTATTTCTATAGGTAGCCTTATGGTGTGACTCCACTGCGTGATTAATCAAAGTTTGGTTGATGATATGAAGAATATATTTATGAGTTGTGTTCATTCCGCTTCTTTAAGTGTTATGTATCTCTTCTAAAAGCATGACAGATTTATGTGTTTTGTTGAATATGTGACATCCTGATTATATTGGAAATTTTTATACTCTGACTTTATGATAATTGCTTGGGGTAGAATTGGGGTGTTACAATCATAAATCAAGGGAGTCTCAAGAGTGGATGGTGGTGACATGTGTGGTGCATCCCAATCATATAACTAGTTATTTCGGTCATGTATGCTTGTCCTAGGGTTAAGTAGGGTAAAAAGTGGCATTAACTGATTGTTAATGAGTAGTTAGAAGTTACCAGGGCCTAGGTTTTCGGTGATACCCCTATTGAAACAGAAATTTATGTTCATCGGTTGAAATCTACCCTGAGGGGAAAGGTCTAGCAGTTGTTGTCTTAATCTAATAACATTAACTATCATGGTCACTAATCCACCTATGAGAATGGGTTCATGTACCGCTCTTGCAAGACGGTGAAAATTAACTAGCATAAATGTAGCTCCATTGATGGGGCGGTTTTGCGAGACGTAGAACATGATAAAAAGCTCAACTCTAGAAACAGTGGTAATGTTTTATACTTTACCAAAAAGGGTGTGGGCTAGGATTTTGTGAAAGTACCTTAAAGCTAGATTGTGGATGCTTTCAGAATGCATCTCCTCAGGTTCAGGGTTACTAATGCATGTAATGTTCCCCCATAAATAATCTAACTCACCTACATTAAAAAGCTCTTCCTGGACTATGGTAAATGCATCCAGGTTGGGTGGGAATCCTAGTAACTCTGCTAGCTCTCTGTGGGTGAAGGTGTACTCTATAAAAAATATTCTAAATCTAATCAATCCTCTATTAAATCCCAAACCGTGGTCAGGTTTGTAGACAAGGGAGCTTAAAAACTCTAAAGTTAGTCTAAGGTAAGAGCTAAATTTTCTCCTCAAAGCAGATGTATCCCATCCTAAGCTCAATAAACATAGAACATTATCCTGAATCCCTAAGGTGATCATGTTTGGTCTGTCGGGGTAGGTACTTAATCCTATCTCCCTATCAGAAAGTGACACAAACCTCCTCCATTGATTCCTCCCTCTAAACACAATGCCCATCATATCAACTGGATTCATCTGGTTAGTATAATCAGCTAATCAGAAAGTTAGCCTGAAGTAGGTTGACAATTAGCATTAAGTTAGTAGAAGGCAAAATTAAAGAAACAATACTGCATATTTTAATAATAATAATAAAATCAAGAAAAGAAAAGAAAAACGAAAATAAGCAAAGCAAAAAGAAAAGACTCAAAGTTGGGTTGTCTCTCAAGAAGCGCTTTGTTTAAAGTCGTAAGCTCGACATTACATGTTGATTAGTCTGATAAATGGGGTGGTAGTGCGTCTAGCCTAATTGTTGTGTAATATTCCTTGTTATCTATGCTATGATAATGTTTTAAGCTTTGACCGTTAACAATGAACGGTTTGCAACTCATTCCTTTGATTTCTATTGCACCATTTTGAAAAACCTTAGTGACTTCAAATGGACCAGACCATCTAGAGTGAAGTTTTCCCGGGAATAACAAAGACTAAGCTTTTTCTAATAAAAACTGAGTGGGTAATCCTCTACTTCCTCCTTTAGTAGTCATATGGGCCTCAATCTCAGACTTCCGCAAAAGGACCATAGCAGCAATTTCCTGAGATTTTGGCTCCCCCTCCAAACCGGTGAAAGGAACACGATCGGTAATAGGTAAACCCAGTAGATAAGAATACTCTTCTAATGTAGGCATCAACTGATAATGAGGGAGAGTGAAACATCAATACATCAGATCATAGAACTTGACCAAAGTCGAGAGAATACCCTCCTTCATCCTGAGCTTCATGAGAGACACGATGGATCCATACTTCTTTCGAAAATTTGTAGAACTCTCAATCTCTAGAATTAGACTCATCAAATCATCTATCTTGGGATTCTTGAAACTGTACTTCCGAGTCTTTCTTTCTGTTAAAAATGGAAAACTGACTTTCAAAGTCGGAGAAGAAAAGGTTGAATTCATCTTATCTAAATTCCTTATGGCACCATCCATCGATGATTCATGTTGTTTCTTAGATGAAATCGATAAATGCATGAAAGAATTGGAGAAACAACAAACCACCTATTCAAAATTATTGAAGATTCACATACCCCCGATTCTCGAAGATGATAATTGGCACCCTGAATATCAAGATGAAAATCTGAGTGAATGCCTAGCCCTAACTCCTGACCCTATACCCTATCAAAAGAAGCCTGCCATAGAACTCAAAACACTACCAAAAGACCTAAGATATGAATTCCTAGACAAGAACTTGAACGACCAGTTATAGTCAATGCAGACCTAGGACAAATAGAAATTGAAAAATTATTACATATCCTAAGAAAATACCCAACTGCCTTAGGTTATAACATATCAGATCTAAAAGGAATAAGCCCTTCTATCTGCATGCACCGTATTATGCTGGAGGAAGTTTGTAAAACCTCTAGGGAACATCAAAGGAGAATAAATATCATTTTGAGCGATGCAGTCAAGAAGGAAGTAGAAAAGATACTAGAAGCAGGAATCATATACCCAATATTCAACAATAAATAGGTTAGCCCAGTACATGTCGTACCGAAGATAGGTGGTGTGACAGTTGTCAGCAACACTAAAGGAGAATTTGTAGCGCAACGATCTCATACCGGGTGGAGAATGTGCATCGACTATAAAAAGTTAAACAAAGCCACTCGTAAAGATCACTTTCCTTTACCCTTCATTGATCAAATGCTTGAACGACTAGCTAAACACTCTCACTTCTGCTATTTAGACGGATATTCTGGATTTTTCCAAATTCCTATCCATCCCGACGACCAAGAAAAAACGACCTTCACTTGTCCTTATGGTATGTTCGCCTATAGACAAATACCATTTGGATTATGCAATGCCCCTATAACATTCCAGAGATGTATGATGTCCATCTTCTCTGATTTTTTAGAAGGCATGATGGAAGTTTTTATGGATGACTTCTATGTCTATGGAGAAAGTTTTGAAGGATGTTTATCGAACCTCGATATGGTACTAGAAATATGCGTAAGTGTCAATCTCGTATTAAACTGGGAAAAATGCCACTTCATGGTCCGACAAGGAATTGTCTTAGGATATATAGTATCCGATAAGGGAATTGAAGTAGATAAAGCAAAGATCAGAGTTATAGAAAATATTCAACCACCCAAAACTGTTAGAGAGATAAAAAAATTTCTAGGACACGCTGGTTTCTATCGATGTTTCATTAAAGACTTCTCTAAAATAACCAAACCTCTAACCGAACAACTGATGAAGTATGCTGAGTTCATTTTCACCGATAAATGTTTGGACGCGTTTACAACTCTAAAAAAGATTTAATTCCAACACCTATTATTCAACCTCCTGATTGGAACGAACCATTCGAGATAATGTGTGATGCCAGTGACTATGTCGTAGGCGCAGTCTTAGGACAAAGAAAGGATAAAAAGCTTCATGTGATCTACTACACAAGTAGAACCCTAGATCCTGTGCTGACGAATTACGCCACCATTGAAAAAGAATTGTTAGTTGTTGTGTTTTCTTTAGTTAAATTATGTTCCTACTTAGTAGGAACACGAATAATTATCTATACTGACCACGCTTCAATTCGGTACCTCTTGAGTAAGAAAGACACCAAACCAATATTACTAAGGTGGATCTTACTTCTACAAGAATTTGATTTAGAAATAAAAGACAAGAGAGGAACTGAAAATGTATTACCTGACCACCTATCCAAAATAGAAGGCGTCAAACCAGATCATATTCCCATCAATGATGATTTTCCTTTTGAACGCCATGTAGCCCAATTAGAATTAGATAGTATTATAACCGAGTACCCTGTGACTTATGAAGACAAGAACATAAACTAAATTATGGAAGCAACATGCACCATAACCATACTACCATGGTACGTCATTTTAGTCAACTACTTGGCTGCTAGAGTGCTTCCACCCAATATGTCTTATCAACAAAAGAAGAAATTCTTTCATGACCTTAAACATTACTATTGGGACGAGCCTTTGCTTTTTAAAAGAGGCGCCGATGGTATTTTTCGTTGACGTGTTCCCAAAAATGAAATCGAAAACATAATTTTCCACTATCATGCCTCCCCTTACGAAGGACATGCAAGTACATCAAAGACTTGCGCTAAGATGTTACAAGCTGGCCTCTATTGGCCTAGTCTTTGGAAAGACGTCCATATCGTGGTTAAAAATTGCGACCAATGCCAGTGCACTGGAAACATCTCTAGATGCGATGAGATGCCTCAAAAGGGAATTCTAGAAGTTGAAGTCTTTGATGTATGGGGAATCGATTTCATGGGACCCTTCCAGTCTTACTTTGGAAATCACTACATAGTTGTTGTCGATTATGTTTCAAAATGGATCGAGGTTGTAGCCTCTCCGACAAATGACGCGCGAGTAGTTGTCAGGATTTTCAAGAACATAATCTTTCCAAGATTCGGTGTACCGAGACTCGTCATCAGTGACGATGGCTCCCATTTCATTTCCAAAATCCTAGAAAATTTATTAGATAAGTACGGAGTCCGATATCGTGTCGCAACACCTTATCATCCTCAAACAAGTGGGTGAGTAGAGGTCTCCAATAGAGAAATAAAACAAATTTTAGAAAAAACTGTAGCAACCTCTAGGAAATATTGGTCATCTAAGTTACATGACGCTCTATGGGCATATAGGACAGAATATAAAACTCCAATTGGAACCACACTATTTAAACTAGTTTATGGGAAATCCTGTCATCTGCTGGTAGAAATAGAACATAAAGCTTATTGGACCATTAAGACCCTTAATTTAAATTATACCTCTAGGGGTGAGAAACGAATCTTAGATATCCATGAACTAGAAGAACTTAGAATAGACGCTTATGAAAACGCCCGAATATATAAAGAGAGAACAGAAAATGGCATGATAAACAAATACCAAGACATTCTTGTTTTGGATACTGATATTGTAGAGCATCATTTGCCGCTAAAGCTAGAATGCCTGCCAATCAAGCAAAAATTGCGAAGAACTCACCCTGATATGGCAATGAAAATTAAAGAAGAAGTTTTAAAGCAGATTAATGCCGATTTTCTTGTAACATCGATGTACCCTCAGTGGATTGCCAATATTGTCCCAGCACTAAAGAAATACGGAAAAGTTTGCATGTGCGTTGATTATAGAGATTTAAACAAAGAAGTCCAAAAGATGATTTTCCATTGCCACATATTGATATGTTGGTTGATAGTACAACAAAATCAAAGTATTCTCGTTCATGGACGGATTTTCTGGATATTATCAAATTAGAATGGCTCTTGAGGACACGGAAAAAAACAACGATTATCACACCCTAGGGAACATTCTGTTACAGAGTGATGCCCTTCGGGTTTAAGAACGCTGGTGCAACATACCAAAGGGCTATGACAACCATATTCCATGATCTGATGCACAAGGAAATTGAGGTATATGTTGATGATATGATTTCTAAGTCCCAGACTGAAGAAGGGCATATAGAAGATTTGTTGAAATTCTTTCAGCATTTGAGGAAGTATCGTCTCCGCTTGAATCCAAATAAATGCACCTTTGGTGTTCGATCAGGGAAATTGTTAGGTTTCATTGTTAGCCAAAAAGGGATTGAAGTTAACCCTGATAAAGTGAAAGCAATGCAAGAAATGCCAGCGCCAAGAATTGAAAAGCAAGTTAGAGGCTTCCTTGGGCATTTGAATTACCTTTCCAAATTTATTTCCCATATGACTGCAACATGTGAGCCGATCTTTAAGTTTTTAAAGAAAGATCAGGGTTGTGTGTGGACAAATGATTTTCAAAGGGCATTTGAAAGTATTAAAGAGTATTTGTGTGAACCTCATATATTTCTCCCTCCGGTTGAAGGAAGACTGTTGATTATTTATCTGATTGTGTTAGATAATTCTATGGGGTGTATGTTGGGACAACAAGACGAAACATGAAAGAAGGAATATGCCATTTATTATCTCAGCAAAAAGTTTACTGACTGTGAGTCATGGTATTCTATGTTGGAAAAGACATGTTGTGCTTTGGCCTAAGCGGCAAAGCAGTTGCGACAATATATGTTGAATCATATTACTTGGTTGATTTCCAAAATGGATCAAACTAAGTATATTTTTGAAAATCCTGCTCTTACTGGGAGAGTTTCCCGTTGACAGATGTTATTTGAATATGATATCGAATACCATACTAAGAAGGCTATAAAAGGCAGTGTGTTGGCGGATTATCTTGCTCACCAACCGATTGATGGTTATCAGTCTGTTAAATATGATTTCCCTGATGAGGATGTTATGTTTCTGAAAGTGAAAGATTGTGATGAACCGTTGCTTGAGGAAGGTCTTGATCCTGAATCTCGTTGGGGCATGGTGTTCGATGGAGTTGTGAGTACTTATGGGAAATGAATTGGTGTTGTGATTATCACTCCCCATGGATCGCATATCCCATTTACTGCAAGGTTGGAATTTGATTGCACCAATAACATGGAAGAGTATGAAGCTTGTATCATGGGTCTCGAGGAGGCTATTGATCTCATAATAAAATTTCTAGATGTATATGACGATTCAGATTTTGTAGTAAATCAGATTAAAGGAGAATGGGATTCTCATCACTCTGGCTTAATCCCTTACAAAGACTATGCTAGAAGATTATTACCCTTCTTTAATAAAGTTAAATTCCATCATATTCCCAGATATGAGAATCAGATGGAAGATGCTTTAGCCACTTTGGCTTCTATGTATCAAGGGAATACCTAGAACGATGTGCCTCGTATCACAGTGCAACATTTGGATAGACCAACTTATGTGTTTGCAACAAATGAAACGTCAGACAAAAAACCTTGGTATTATGATATCAAGAATTTTCTCTAAACTCAGGAATACCCGTTTGGTGTGTCAAACAAAGATAGAAAGACATTGAGAAGGTTGGCAGGAAACTTCTTCCTCAATGAAGATGTGATATACAAAAGAAATTATGACATGGTCTTACTCAGATGCGTGGATAGACACGAAGCAGACATGTTGATGCATGAAATCTATGAATGTTCCTTTGGTACTCATGCCAACGGGCATTCGATGGCAAAGAAAATGCTTAGGGTTGGTTACTATTGGCTGAAAATGGAATCTGACTGTTACAAATTTGCAAAGAACTGCCATAAATGCCAGATTTATGCTGACAAAATTCATGTGCCTCCGACACTTATCAATGTTATTTCTTCCCCATGGCCTTTCTCTATATGGGGTATTGACATGATTGGAATGATTGAACCCAAGGCATTGAATGGACATTATTTTATATTAGTGGCAATTGACTACTTCACCAAATTAGTGGAAGAAGCTTCATATGCTAATGTTACTAAGCAGGTGGAAGTACACTTTATCAAGAACAATATTATATGTCGATATGGTGTGCCAAGCAGGATTATCACTAACAATGGCTTGAATCTGAATAACAAGATGATGACAGAATTTTGTGAAGAATTCAAGATTGTTCTTCACAATTCATCTCCTTACATGCCAAAGATGAATGGGGTTGTTGAGGCTTATAATAAAAACATTAATAAGATCATCCAGAAGATAGTTGTTACCTATAAAGACTAGTACGAGATGCTCCCTTTTGCTTTGGATGGGTATTGTACATCTGTCCGTACTTCGACAGGGGTAACCCCACTCTCTTTTGTGTATGGTATGGAAGCAATGCTCCCCATCGAGGTTGAGATTCCCTCTTTAAGTGTGATAATGGAAACCAAGTTGTCAGAAGCTGAATGGGTCCAGAGCGGGTTTGATTAATTGAATTTGATAGAAGAAAAAATAATGATGGTTTTGTGTCATGGCTAGTTATACCAGAAGAGAATGAAGAAAGCTTTAAATAAGAAGGTCAAGCCTCGCAAATTCAGAGAAGGCAACCTCGTGCTCAGGAAGATCATGTCTTTTAACGTTGATTCCAGGGGCAAGTGGATTCCCAGTTTTGAAGACCCATATGTTGTCAAGAAAGTCTTCTCTGGCGGTGCATTGATTCTTGAAACTATGGATGGCGAGGAGTTCCCACGTCCTATGAATGCTGATGGAGATAAGAAATACTTCGTCTAAAGAAATAAAATAACAACTCGCTAAGTTGAAAACTTGAAAGGGTGACATAGGCAAAAAAGAGCGTCTCGGTAGGCTGAAAACCCGAAAGGGCGGTCTAGGAAAAAATAAAAGACATAAATAGAATAAATTCTTTCCTCTAGGTTGAAAACCTGCAAGGGAAACCTAGGCAAAAGTTAGGGATTTCTTGGCAAGTAAATGCGTCAGACAAGACTTGATCATTGAAGCAACAATCTTCTCAGATTATCACCACACTTCAACATAAGTCGCTGCTCAGGAATTCAAAGTTGCTAAGGAGGATAATGGTCATTGTATTTCAATGTATCTTTTAAAATATATTACCATTTTCCTAACTTTGTAATCATCTATGGAGTCTCGCCATTCGTAGACTACCATTCTATTAATAAAGCTTGAGATGTTATCCAATTCTTTGCAATTCTTATTTTATTCTGCTTACAAAGACTCCATTTATTATTGATAGTAATTTTCAAGACAAAAAGATTAAATAACAAAGTTGTTTTTTTAAAAGAATTTACAAATTACTTGTTACTTTAGATTTTGTGACTCAAGAAAAACAAAAATGGTGATTCTAAGGATGGAAGGACTCTGAAATTTTGGAAGTATGTATTCCCCATGAAGGTTCTCCCAGGTCATTTTGCTGGTATGTGTATGATCTTCTTGTGTTTCTAAAATAGTTGGAGTTGATACTGATTGATGTATGGTACGGTGTTGGGTTTGTGATCCCATTTTCCCCAGTCAAGTTGTGGTTCATTTTGATTTCGGGTTTTCATGGTCTGAAGCCTCTATCCCAGTTTCCCCGGTAAGGTTTTCGCTCATATGACGAAAGTTCTTTCTCCCTTTAAGTTTTACGGATGAATCATTTTCAAAACATCACCCTTTATATTGATGGCATTATTGTTGTTATTTGTTTCCCAGGAAACTAGACAAGGGCAATGTCTTTTCTAAGAAATGTTGAAATAGTTGTCAACTTTTTGGGTTTTTTCTCGCAAACTGCTGGGTTTGATTTAAAATCCCCATAATTTTGATTTCTTGCGGTTTTGTTTGACTTCTTAAATCCCCAAGTAAAGCCGAGATAATGTTTCTTCTTGAAAGTTTGTTATCCCTATGTGATTTCATAATTTCTCCCCAGGGAAGTTTGTGTAATCATCACTCTTGATATTGAAGAATGTATTTTGGGCATCCCTTAACAAGGTGGTATGGTCCTCCCCAATGAAACCAATACGATATCCCAAGTTGATATCTCAACAACATGGTTTTCTTCTTCCCTAGAGAAGATAATATTATAATCTCCAGTGGAAATATACACGTTGAGACATTTGTTTTCCCCCATTGAAATCTGTGTGATGTTCTCCAGTGAAGCCTGGAGGAGGATGTTAGATCCCTGTATTTGCACTGATTTTATTGTTTTGATTTGATTACTTTCGATTTGTGTTTCTTCCCAGTGAAGTTAAGTCGTGAAATAGGAATTTGTTTCCTTAGTTAGTGCTTACTTTCTTATGAAATTTTCCTCCTGGACGTGATTTAGTCGAGTGTTGACTTTACCCAAGGTGGTTTTGTCTGGTTATTCCCAGTGTTGTATGTCTGTTTTTTCAGCATATACATAATAATATTCGTACATACATCATGCGTAGCTGAATTAAAATTCATTTCTCATTTGCGTTTATTATAATTTTTGTTGGCATATTACCCTAATTAGAGAGTTATGTTACCCTCTCACCAATAGGTTGTCAACCTTAAGCAGCAAGAGTATATTTTTTTTAATTTCCCCATTGAGTTATCCCTCGTGGAAGAATTTTGTTTTAGCCTTCCTATTCAGCTCATTATCTAGATGATTTGTGTTCCCTTTTTGAGTTTATTTCTCATCAGGTGCTATCTTGGTTGAATGTTTTATTCCGATTTATTTCTGGCTTAAATCAGTAGTTCCTAGCAACACTTCTATTCTGATTTCTGCAGGCTTTGAGCCCTGATTTGAGAATGTGCATTTATTTTGCACGAGAAGACTTTACCTCCTCAGCAGGAATATATTGGCATTTCCCCAAGAAGTCATAATTCTTTTCCAAATAGCATTATTACAACTCCTTCTTATAACAGCAGACGACAAGTCTCTTTATTTGAGAAACTTGTACTTCCCCAGCAAGTTTGTTAGCTCCCAGAGAACATTCATGATTTGTTACTCCAATGGATGGTAGTCTCGTCATTATGGGAGGTAGTTCATTGTTGATATGTTTACTCTAATGGATGGTTGTCTCGTCATTATGGGAGATAGTTCGTTGTTGAGATGTCTACTCCAATGAATGGTAGTCTCTTCATTATAGGATATAGTTCGTTATTGAGATTCATTACTCTAATGGATGGTAGTCTCTTCATTATGGGAGATAGTTAGTTGTTGAGATTATTTACTTCAATGAATGGAAGTCTCGTCATTATGGGAGATAGTTCGTTGTTGAGATTGTTTACTCCAATGAATGGTAGTCACGTCATTATGGGAGATAGTTCGTTGTTGAGATTTGTTACTCCAATGAATGGTAGTCTCGTCATTATGGGAGATAGTTCGTTGTTGAGATTTGTTACTCCAATGGATGGTAGTCTCTTTATTATGGGAGATAGTTCGTTGTTGAGATTTGTTACTCCAATGAATGGTAGTCTCTTCATTATGGGAGATAGTTCGTTATTGATATTTGTTAATTCGATGAATGGTAGTCTCGTCATTATGGGAGATATTTCGTCGTTGAGATTCACCTTGCTCTGAAGAAGTTTGTTTGTTTCCAGTCATAAGTACTGATTTTGGTAACTTATGGCTTATCCTAATATTGATGTTTGCTGGTATTATCCTACCACTTCTTTCCCCATGTGGGTCGACCTTACCTTTTTTGCTATCTTCTTGGTGAATGGATACTTTGAAGTTATCTATCGATCACTGTTATCCTTTATTTTCTCTCCTTAATGTTTGAGTTGATGTTAATTTGTCTCCTTCTTGGGCTTTACCCAAATAGAGTTGAGTCTTCTGTTCACCAGTGATTTATTTTCCTGGTCTAATTTTCTTTTGATCTTTTATTTTCTGTTCCCCCAGGGGTGTCCCGTGTCACCTTTGGATCTGTTTAGTTGCATGCACAATCATATGCATTGCATGGCATCTTAGAGCCAAAAATAGGGCTTGTTTTATATTTAAGTATCTTCAATCGCGTTGATGCGAAGATTTTAACCTTCGTATCTCCGGATATAAGACATTTAAATAAGGGCACCAAGCACCTTAATTTATATATTGTGACCGCATATGTTTTGTATTGATTAACCTTTAACTAATAAATACAATGAATGTTTGCTCTAATTGATGATGCTATAGGTGAAAGCACAACATATTTCATCAGGTTGATCTATAGGTTCATGAATTTATTTCCATGCCTTCTTCAACAAAGTTTCATTGATATTCAAGCTTCATCATTGAAGATACTTTGAAGTGATATCATGACAAGGTCTACTATGATTCATCATGCTTCAATTTGTCAAATAAAATCAAAAGATGCAAGAGTTGAATGAAGAAGTTTGACCTAATTGGACAAGTTCTTGATTTCTTGGTCACAAGTGCATAAATACCTCAATTCTGAATATTTTGAGGTGGTTTTTGTTTCTATGGATTCTTATTATCATCCACAACAACTTCTATTCACATGACAAAAGTATTTGTTCAAGAAAGTTTGTCAAAATTGAAAGGGGTTTCCAAGTCATTTTGGTGCTTTTGGAGCTAGGGTTTTGAACTTCTAAGGGCTATATCTTGTTTATATTTTTAGATTTTTGAGTGATTCCAAAGATGCGCTTCTCTTTAAAGGGTTATCAACAAATTACTTCAATAGTTTCAAGAAAACGTTATGTGGAAGAATCCTGATGATAGAGAAAGATTACATCTCCTTGAGCCCATTATTTTCCCAAAATGATCTTAAGTATATGAACTTCAACTATTATTTTATGTACAAGACTTGAAAATGGGTGAAAGATACCCTAAGAACTCAAAAGATTATAGGTCATGTCATGGATTTTCACTAATTTCACAAGGCCATAACTTCTTCAATACTTGATATTTTTGAGTGATTCAAGTTTCACAATACTATTTGTTAAGTCTACTTCAAGCTAGAATCAATGATCAAAGCTTAATTTTTAAGGAAGGCCTTGTTTGAACTCAAAACATTATAGGTCACTTTTGAAGAAAAACTTAGAATTTTTCTAAGTACAAAAAGTCAGCATCTTTTTCTCAACTTTGACTCATCAAAACTTTTAGCTCAAGGATCCATTTGTTCCCTTTATTTCACATTGTAAATATTGTAATCTTATCTTTCAAATTCTTTAAGAATCATGCCCTAAGACCCCTTGAGCTATGAATGCCATTGATTCAAAGTTGGTACCTTGAAACGTACTTTTTCCTTCAAGTCAGAATTTGAAATGCACAATTCATCTTCTAATCACTAAATTTTTGCGCGTCTTTACCTTTAATCATGTTTAACAATCTTCCAAAACTGATTAGCACCTTGAAACGCATATTTTGGTTGAGTTTTGAGCAAAATAGAAGTTACACTTTTCATACTTGCAACTTCACACGATTTCTCTCCAAACTTCATTATTCTACACGCTTGAGCATTCCATTTGATTCCCTATAAATATAGGGTTATATCTCACTCATTTCCTTAAGCTTCAACAGCCAAAATCACTTTTTTAAACTCTCCTAATAACACCCTTTTCTGAGATTTCGAATTCCTCTTTTTACCACTTTTTAATCCAATTTCTTCATCGATCATTCATCCTTGAACTTCACTGAAGCTAACAGAATAAGAATCAAGTCTTGAGGTGCCTTGAATCGTGCTATACAAGTCCATTTACAGAGCAAGTTCATCTGACTTTGTTCAGGTAGTTTAAGGCACCAAATCTTTTAACTCAAATTACTAGTATGGTCTATGATATTCACTGATGCTTGCTGTAAACTCAATTTTGGTGAATCAATGTGTTTGATACTTCTGTTTTTTATTTAAAATTTTTCAAAACATCTCTGATATTTGTCAAATCGAGTAAGTTGTGTTTTATAAATTTGGTGCGAGGATATGGTTGTGATCGTCTTGAAGAGACACGTCTAATGATACCATTATGAGCATCTAAATTTACAGATTTAAGGATCATGGTTTCGCCCTAGTTGCAGGGTAGCTGGAGGTTAAAGATGACCTACGTGGCCTCTTCAACCAATGAGCGCAAGACAATTGAAATGTTGTGATTGGTCTGACTTTTGTGACTCCATTGTGCGCTTGTTGATCGTGGATCACCATACATCATCATTTTTGAGCCATCTGATATGCCAGCGTATTTTAATGAATTAGATCCAACGCCTCACGTTATTTCTAATTTATTTGTTTTTACAAAATTTGTTTTAAACTTGTTTTAATTTCAAAAATTCATAACTTTGTTATTTTTTATCCAAAAATTATTTTTAAAAATACAAAAATACTTTGAATTATTTCTGATTTATTGAATATTTTTTCATATTTTTATTTTAATGTTGGATATTTTTTATAATTTTTGTTTTGTTTGCTTTATTTTAATTATTTTAAAATTACTTCTTGGCATTTTTAAATTCTAAAAAATTTTATAAAAATCATTTTTCTTATTTATGACCTTCTGGAATTTTTATAGAATTTTATTTTGACTTCTACTATTTTCAATCTTTTTTCTTACTTATTTGAGTGGTTTTAATTAGTTTTAAAAAAATTACCAAAAATTTTACAAAAATATTTGAGATCATTTCTGATTGTATGGTCTTTTTAAATTTTTCTTTGATACTTTGAATATAGTTTGCTATTTTACCTCTTATTTTCATTTTTAAAAACAATTTAAAAGTCATTTTATTTTTTTTATTCATTAAATGCAATTTATTTTTTAATATATTTTGACTATGTAATTGTTGATCATAAACTTCATTAATATCATTGGATCTTGAGCGCTGAGTTTAACACCGCCAAAATGGATGGATGATTTTAATGATAGTTTGATCAAATTTTTTGATTCAAATATTCCCCTTCCCTCTTCATCTCATCCTTTTCTCTTTTGTGCTACATGTTGTTAGAGGATGATCTAAATATCATCACTCTAAATATATGGCACATAGGTTGCTATTGACCGGCTTCAAAATAGGTGCGACTTCTATATAAGTCCACTTAAGATTGCTTAACATAGCTCTAAATTTTGTCCCGATTCGAGAAATGATCATTTGTGGCCCCAACCTATGTTTGCAAGCCCAAGTATGTTTAATTTGAAATCTTTGATCCAATAACCTTGACGTTCATTGTTAGGAGGCTTTGGTCTTATCAATCCTCTAATGAACTTTCATAAGATTTGGTCTAAGTAAACCATTTAAACACCGTTGAATGATATACTTGACAAAAAGCAAATGAAACTTGTTGTTGACAGGATTTGATTTTATCAATCTTCTAATGAGTTTTCAAATGTAAGTTTCAAAATGGTTATTCAACTAACCTCTAATTCCTAACAATTGACTTTATTTTATGGTTTTACTTTATGTTTTTATTTTGAGGACATTTATTTTAGTATTTTCATTTCATGCTACTTTCATCTTTGCTCATTTGAGCATTTATCTATATGTCACTTTTATTTTGCTCATTTGAGCTTTTCATTTCTTTTTGAATATACCTAAGAATCAATTTGAACCATAAAAAACTTTAATGCTACTTGGACTATTTGGTTACTATCCTTGGCATTTTGGAGTTATGGACTTCTCGGACATAGGATTAGAGACCTTGACCTACCTTGAGACTTTGTGACTTCTATTGCAATTTTGTCTGGAATTCTTGGGGTTTACCCTGAGACATTGGGTTGTTTTTTTTCTTCTTTTTGTGCATGTTATTTTGATTATACGCTTTTTCTGTGATTCAGAATTCATATGTATACAGTCGTTACTCTGCCCAATCTTTGTGAAGACTTAATGCATTTGAAGCTTGGTTTTCTTAAGAGGTTTATTATCTTTTCTTGTTTGGTTTCAACCCGTAGGATGGGAATTCTAAATTGACTCACTATGTCAAATGTTGGATTCTTGTTGTTTAGATGGTTCTTTTCCCTAGCTTTTAACTTATCATTTAGGATAGTCTCTTCCTCTCCTCCCATCTTCTTTAATTTCAAAAATCTTATCCCTCCTTTCAAAACTATTCTTGTTTTCTAAACTTGAACCGCTTTCATAATAAACTTGGACTTAGGTCCATGCATTTTAAAAAATATTTTCTTAATCAAATGTTAAACAACTTAATAATACTCTGACATTTTTGTAAGAAGACTAAAAGTCAATCAATCTCATTCAAACTATTTTTCCACTTTGGCTTTTTACTTTAAAATTTTCTCAAAATATTAGATTCTTGTCAATCCTTGTAGTGGTACGAGCTACTATACTTCTATGATATGCAGTGAAGTGAGACATTTTCCACTTGGGTGTTGAGTAAGGCTTTGTTGATTTTAAATCCAAGCTATATCCTCCACTTTGAGATGATGCAAATTATCCTTTCTCATAATCGTGGGTAGTAAGTATGTTTTCCACTCGGATAATATGATGACGTCTCATGTCTTAAAATTAACCAACACACCTTGTGTTTTAAAATTTTTTAAAGGTGAACTACGAGTACCTCGATCCCCTATTGCATGGAAGGTGGTATGTAGGCACTAAAGTTTCACAACCGTGGTGGGTGCAAAAATTTGTAAAATATATTTCTTTTCTCATCTCCACAATCTATTTTTGTATACAACTCTTATAGAAAAAATACACAAATTTTCAAAGAGGTTCCTGCGGAGTACCGTAGATATTTAGCGTGTCAATACCTTCCCTTTGCATAATCAACCCCGAATTTAGATTCTCCCCCCTCTTATTCGGTTATTTGCTCTTTTCTCATTCCTTTGGAAACAATAAAGCGTGATGGCAATTTTTATTTGATCTGTGCGAGTCATGTCAATCCAATGGCTTAGTCTCAACATTTCTACCACTATAAGAATATGGAATGAATGCAATGATGCACAACAACATATTTAATACGACCATGACTAGTCAACACGCATCCCTATTCATGATTCATCACAAACATCAACGTAACATCATAGTAATCAACACAACATCATAACATCATCCTGGTAATTAACACAACACCATAACATCATCATCATGAGCAAAGCATCATCATAAACAAAACACCATTGTGATTCAATGTGGGGAACCTAATTCTATTCTAACTTAGGTCACAGAGATATACTCCTTAATTCTAATTTTTTTTCTCCACATAATTAAATTTCATTTAGTTAGTTATCCAACGCTCCAAACGGCACCTCAATCCAAGCTCTAGAACTAAAGTTAAGACCATTTTAAGATTGTCCGACACAGCCAACCAAATATGCCATCCGTCACCTGACAACATTCCCTGTTGCCTAGCGACACATACTTTGTGTCTGCTTTTCCCGGTGATGCTAAAAGGATGCACTCTAGAAGCATCATACTTTTCCACCTTTTCAATCGCCTCATCCTCGCCCGGCGATGACAAAAAATCCATGTGTCGCCCGACGACACTACTTTCATTGCCTACCGATGATGCGCAAACAGGATTTTTCTGTTGAGATTTCAGCACTACACCAGTCCAAATATTTTGCGATTTCATAACATTACAGGTCCTAAAACACCATCTAATCACAAGATTTATTATCTATCAACAACCTATAATTCTACACTCATTATACATCAATTATAAGTCATTATCCATTACCAATTCATCAATTCCTCATCAAACAATACCAAATCACCATCTACCAAAACCTAAGGCAATCTATCAATCATCTAAACCTTAAATAAAATATAATTACAATGATAAAACTCCCCTTACCTTAAGATTATTGCTAGAGATCAATTCCTCTTCGTGCTCTACCGGGATTCCTATGCTCTTTATGCCTCTTTGTGGCCTAGATCTCTTTTCTCCACAATGTTCTTCGGAATTCTATCGTACAGAATGAGAGTGTAAAATCCCAAACATTCTCCTTATACCAAAATTTCCCTCTTAGACCCATAATAATGAACTTCCTATCATGCCCTCACTTATTCTTCATTAATGACCACAACGCCCTTATTTTCTCTACATCACATATTATTCTATTTTTTTAAATATAAATAATTCTAAATAATCACTATTAAATCTAAATAATTATAAACTAATTATTTAAATTCTAAAGCCTCTTATTATCCCATCCTACACCATACAATTCATCACCTTAAACATATTATTCATCAAGTAATCATTATTGCATCACAAAGACTCATATGTTTATGCTAAATTAATTGAATAAATAAATAATCTAGAATTTAGGGTGTTACACCATCCAAGATATCCATCTTGTCATTGCTACTCTGCGTTGATACCCACCATAATGCATTATTGAAATTCCTGGGCACTACTTATGTTCCCGAGGAGATTTATGTGAATCAATTGGAAGGAATTGTTGCTGGAATAACTGCAGGGAACAAATGGGGATTTACAGACTGAGGTCTACCTTCAGAAGGAAAGAATCACAATAAGGTGTTGCATATTTCTCTGGAATATACTGGTACGACTCTAGATCGTGTATTGGTAGACATGGGGTCTTCTCAGAATGTCTTACCCAAAGATGTTTTGAACAAACTTAATGTTGAACGTGTGGAGTTAACACCCAGTGATGTGATTGTTTATGCTTTTGATGGAGTAAAAAGGTATATGTTTGGAGAGATTGTGCTGCCTATCAAGATTGGCCCTTAGGTGTTTGATATAAACTTCTTTATTGTGGACATTCACCCTTCTTACTGTTGTCTATTAGGGCGTCCATGGATCCATAATGCAGGGGCAGAGACCTCAACCCTCCATCAAAAATTAAAGTTTGATGCGGGAGGTTAAATCATAATTGTTTGTGGAGATGAGGATATTTTGGTTAGCCATCTGGTGTCAATCTGTTATGCTAAAGTGGAGGGAGAGATTCAAGAAACTCCATATCAAGCTTTCGAGGTTGTTCCCATTGATAAAATTCTTGCCGTAGAGGTTAAGAAGCCAAAGAGTTTGATAACATCATTGAAAGAAGCTAGAGCTGTAGTAGAATCCAGACACCCTAAAGGATGGGGTTGAGTCTTGGACTTACCTGCAAATTTTGATAAGTTGGGATTAGGCTATCATCCGGGATCGCAGGAATGAAGCAAGTTATCTCCTAGAGGAAAAGGAAGATTTGTTTTAAGAGGCCGTGGTTCTCCATATTTTATTAAATTCATTAGTGCTGGCACCATCAATGAGGGTCAGATACAAGCAGTGGATGACGAGGTTGACAACAAGAATAACATCAGCAACTAGATTCATCCTTGTGTTCCCGAACAAGAGCTCCGCAACTGGACTGCTGAAGAAATCATTCATGTCTCTTTTCTTCATAAGTAATTTCCTTTGTTTTTATTAAAATTCTTGTATTATACCCAAGGCACAGTATAATCTTGTAAGGCCCCTCTATATCTGCATGTTTTATCATTTAAATAACGAACGCTTTAATTCAAATTTGAGTTCCCTGTCTTTCGCTTACACTTTTAATAAAACTGGCAATGTTTTTCTTTCTTTTTCCTTTTTTCTTTAAAAAAACACTCGCATTCTAAAAAGCGTAAATCCCCTTTATACAGATTCACCCTAGTTCCCACTGATGATGATACGACTATGATTCTCTATGACTTCAATAACCCGTTTTACTAAGCCGGAGAAGAATATGAAGAAGATTATGAACTTCCTGAAGAGTTGGTTAGGCTATTGAGACAGGAAGAAAAGGTTATCCTGCCACACGGGGAATCCTTGGAAGTTATCAACTTGGGTACTGAAAACGTGAAAAAGGAAGTCAGAATAGGGGATACTTTGGAAGGATCAGTAAAACAAGGTCTGATTGGTTTATTACAAGAGTACATAGATGTCTTTTATTGGTCCTACAAATACATTATTGGGCTTCATACATATATTGTTATAAACAGTTTTCCTCTCAGGAAAGACTCTCCACCTGTCAAGCAGAAGCTTCGAAGAACGCATCCAGACATGTCCATAAAAATTAATGAAGAGGTTCATAAGAAGTTCAATGCAAGTTTCCTAAAGGAAATCAAATATCCCCCATGGGTTTCAAACATTGTGCCTGTGTCGAAAAAGGACGGAAAGGTATGAATGTGTGATGATTATAGAGATTTGAATAGAGCAAGTCCCAAAGATGATTTTCTGCTTCCTCACATTGACATTCTGGTTGACAACACCGCTCATTTAAAGGTATTCTCCTTCATGGTTGGTTTCTCTGGGTACAATCAAATCAAAATAGCCTCAGAAGATATGGAGAAAACTACTTTCATTAACCCTTGGGGAACCTTTTGCTACAAAGTGACGTCGTTTGGTCCGAAAAATGCTGGAGCAACATATCAACGTGCCATGCTGGCTCTTTTCCATTACATGATTCACAAAGAGATCGAGGTTTATGTCGATGACATGATTTCAAAGTCCCAAGCTGAAGAGAAACATTTGATACACCTGCAGAAACTATTTTAAAGGTTAAGAAAATTCTGATTGAGGTTGAACCCAAACAAATGCACCTTTGGGGTATGATCTGGAAAACTTTTGGGTTTCATAGAAAGTAAACTAGGCATTGAGGTCGACCCTGCAAAAGTAAAAGAAATACAAGATATGCCTGAGCCAAGAAGAGAGAAAGATGTTTGTGGGTTCCTAGGAAGATTAAATTACATCTCCATATTCATTTCTCATTTAATAACTACATGTGAGCCAATCTTCAAGTTGTTACGAAAGGATCGAGCCGTGGAATGGAATGATGATTGCCAACAAGATTTTGATAGGATCAAGCAGTATGTGCAAGAACCTCAAATTCTCATACCCCTAATACCAATAAGCCCTTTGATTATGTACCAGATAGTCCTTGACATTTCTATGGGTTGTGAACTCACTCAACATGATGACAGAGAGATAAGAGGATGCAATCAACTATCTAAGTAAAAAAGTTCACTAACTGAAAAACAAGGTATTCACTGCTTGAGAAGACGTGTTGCGCACTTGTGTGGGATGCCAAGCGCTTGAGGCAATACATCTTCACACATACAACATTCTTGATATCAAAGATATACCTGGTTAAGTACTTATTTGAAAATCCAACATTGACATGAAGAGTTTCCCGTTGGAAAATGGTTTTAACCGAATATGACATCCAATATGTTACCCAGAAAGCAATCAAGGGTAGTCTATTATCATATTACCTTTCCCACCAGCCGATGGATGATTATCAACCCATGAAATTTGACTTTCCAGATGAAGACATTATGAGAATATCAGATATAGAAGAAGGACCCGAACCAGGAGCACGGTGGACGCTCGTGTTTGATGGTGCCTCGAATGCTTTGGGACATGACATTGGAGCAATCATTACTTCCCCTACTGGTTTTCACCTTCCATTCACCGTAAGAATTTGTTTCGACGCCACCAACAATGTTGCAGAGTATAAAGCTTGTATCTTTGGTTTAGAAGAAGCCATTGATTTAAAAATCAAGACTCTAGCAATATATGAAGATTCAACCTTGGTAATCCTCCAAATCAATGGAGATTGGGAGACCCGTCATCCAAATTTGATCCCCTACAGAGAATATGTCATACAATTAATTCACTACTTTGATGATATCACCTTCATCCATATTCCAAGAGAGGAGACTCAACTGG
The DNA here is from genome assembly GCA_948472305.1 of Vicia faba. Lineage (NCBI taxonomy): Eukaryota > Viridiplantae > Streptophyta > Magnoliopsida > Fabales > Fabaceae > Vicia > Vicia faba. The sequence continues at coordinate 1,181,419,513 of OX451739.1, read as the reverse complement.
TCGATGCCTTGGCCACCTTGTGTTCCATGTTCAAAGTCAAATGGGCCACCGAAGCAACTAGCATCAGAATTCAACGTCTGAATGAACCAACTTATTGCCATGAGTTGGAAAGGACTAAAAATGACAAACATTGGTTCTACAACATTCAAAGATACCTCGATACACAAGAATATCAAGAAGGGGTTTCCATAACTGATAAAAATACTTTACGGAAATTGTCATCCAAATTCCTCCTCAGCGGAAAAATTCTCTACAAAAGAAATTATGATTCAGTGCTGCTCAGACGCATGGTAGACACGAAGCATTTAAGATCATAGAAGAGGTACAAGAGGGATCCTTCGGAACACATTCTAGTGGTCACACCATGGCTAAGAAGATCCTGAGGGTGGGATATATTAGACCACTATGGAAACTGATTGCTTTCATCATGCCAGAGCTTGCCACAAATTTCAGGTCTATACAGATAAAATGAATGTGCCACCAGCGCCTCTGAATGTCATGACTTCTCCTCGGTCCTATGTTATGTGGGGTGTTGACATGATTTGCTGAATCAAGCCAACTGCTTCCAATGGTCACTGTTTCATCCTGGTTGCCATTAACTACTTTACTAAGTGGGTAGAAGTTGCTTAATGTGTCAATGTCACCAGACAAGTAGTTGCCCGCTTCATTAAGAATCAAATCATCTGCCAGTATGAAATTCTCGAAAGGATCATTAATGATAATGGATCCAACCTCAACAACAAGATGATAAAAAAGTTGTTCTAGAATTTCAAAATCCAACATCACAACTCTTCACCTTATCAGCCAAAAATTAATGGCATTGTTGAAGCCGCCAACAAAAATATCAAGAAAATCGTACAAAAGATGGTTGTGACGTATAAATATTGGCATGAGATGTTGCCTTTTGCTCTTCATGGCTATCATACTTTGGTATGTACCTTGACTGGGGAAACTCCTATGTTGTCTACAGAATGGAGGTTGTTTTACCAGTAGAAGTAGAGATACCCTCCCTAAGGATCATAATGGATGTCATGTTTAATGAAGCAGAATGGGGCTGAACAAGGTTCGATCAGTTGAACCTTATTGATGAGAAACGATTGGAAACCATTTTCCGTGGCCAAATATATCAGAAAAGAATGAAGAAAGCTTTCGACAGGAAATTATGGCCTCAAAACTTCCAAATTAGAGACCTCGTGTTAAATAAAATCCTGCCTCTCAACAGTACAAACACTAATGGTAAATGGGCACCAAATTAAGAAGGGTCATATATTATGAAGAAAGTTTTCTCAGGAGGATCTTTGCTACTCACTACTATGGATGGTGAATATTTCCCACTCACAGTGAACACATACATAATTAAAAAATACTTTGTGTGAATAGACCCACTAAGTCGACGGCTTAAGCAAAAAATGGGCAACCCGGCGAATCATAAAAGGAAAAGATCCAGGAAAAAATTAGGGATAAAAATACAAAAAAGAATACACCTACTAAGTTGAAAACCTGCAAGGGCAACTTAAGCAAAAAAGGGTATCCCGGTGGACTGAAAACCCCCAAAGGGGCATCCAGGCAAAAGTTAAGGATTTCAAAGAGAATGATTGTGATTTGCGACTTTTCTCTACAAACAACAATTGACAACCCCGAGGGGCAGGAATTAATCAAGTCATCTTCTTTTGAAAGAAAAAGTGACAAGATCTTTGAGGATATAGTGGTTATAGTATAATCAGAACTCAGTGGAAATCAGACTTTTCCATTGCCCATTTAAACTCCTTCTCACACAATTTTTTTTTTTTGGATTTCTTCCTCATGTAAAAAACTCCTATTTACAGGATATATTCAATAAAATTTCTATTTCAAAACAGGTTGTGTTTTCTATTTCATCATATGTCCATATCATTTGACATTTTATTTCTATCTATTTTATAAGTTCATACCATTTGGCGTCTCGGGTACCTTTTAATCATTTGTCCATATCATTCGGAATTTTATTTCTATCTGCGTTGTAAGTCCGTACCATTTGGCGTCTCTGGTAACTTTTCATCATTTGTCCATGTTATTTGGAATTTGATTTCTATCTGCTTGGTAAGTCCATATCATTTTGCATCCAAGACCCCTTCTTGTTATCAATTCCACATCATTTGGAACTCAGTTTATTAATCTGTCCCCCGACTTAGTCCTGTCATTGGATCCCAGTATGTCATCATACATTACAAAACCTGGAATGCAAATTTTATGGTTCATTTTAGTATTTAATCTCCTTATACCCTAAATTTCAAAAGGCAAAAGCCAATATCACATTCAGTTTCAAGATGATTAAATAGGGTCAGCTGTTGCACAATAAAATTTTCCATATGAGTTTTAAGCACAATTAACTCAAATCTCACATTCATTCTTCTCCACATACATCCTCATCTACATCACAATCATTCATTGCATGTGTTATCAAAGCATGGGTTCACATTTCCATCAAGATTAGGGTTTTGAAAAGGATAGGCTCATCTCTCAATAGTTTGTATCATCATGGTCATCATTCTCTGAGCATCATCTTTCATTTGGTCTCATCATTATGGTTTGATAAAATTACAGTTTTGCCCCTCATCAGTGAAAAGTCAGGAATTAGGGTTTTTGGTGGCTTGTAGTTCAAGGTTGATTGCTTCAAAGTATCATCAACAACACCATCTCATGGTTATTACATCATCTCAATTTGTATTATGCTCACAAGATCTCATTGGTTATAGAGGGATTAATTTCATCTAAAGAAAGTCAATTGTTACCAAAAAGTCAAACTTTGACCTCTTTGGTCAACATTGAAGATTCAAAGTCAAAATATCATCAACATATCCAAGATCACTAAGTTTGATCATTAAAATCAATAATATCAAGAAAGTTAACAAAAGTCAAAGTTTAAATATTTTCAAGTACTTAGAGAAAATTCAAGTGTTTTGTGCCTAAAAAACATTAACTTCACAAGCAACTTACCTCAAGATGCAAGCTGATTCAAGAGAAACTTTCAACATGAAAGTTGTATGGAATAAAGAATCCTACAACTTTGTCAGTGTGGGATGATCCTCAAAAAATGCTTGGATTAAGAGATATGGGCCCATGAAGTTTTGTTACTTTTTATCCAACACTTAGAAGTATTTTTTATCAGTTTTTTGCCTCAACTTCTTGGCTAGTATTCATCAAATTCCCAATTGACTCAGCCAAAGTAGTCAACATGAAAGTTAAAGATCATGTTCTAAGCTTTCCAAACTGTCCAAGAGCATGAAAAGATCATACTTGAGATGAGAGATTTGAAGAGATGAAGTTGACCATTTTTACTTGAATTATAGATCATTCCTTTGATAACTATAAGATCAAATCTTCATGCCACACCTAGATATCTTTAATTTTCAGGTCTCTAAACCATAAATCCTTCCATAATCAGTTGCTTAAACAAACTTTTGGACCATTACCCATGTGATTAAGGATTTATTCAAGATAACTTGCCATTTAAGGGAGAAAGGTTACACTTCCATTTTGGAAAAGTGACTTTAATCATAATGTCAACTCTCCTTGAGCCTCTAACTTGTTTCCTCTGCATACGCTTAACCTAAAAGATCATAGAAGCATGCTTAAAGTGTCCAACAACTCTATGAGGAATGGTACAATGCATTGGAACTATGATTTCACAAGAAACTTCATGTTGCATTTCAACCAAGCCATAAGTTCATAACTTGTAAACCAAGTCCTCTCATCCTCTCAGACTTTTCCTCTAAAAAGAGGACATACCACACTATATAGCTTACTAATTCACAAGCCTTCTGAACCTCCCAATCTCTCTCAAATCAGAATTGGCATAAAACCTCATGTCTTGAGTTTCAAAATCCATTTATTTAAAACTCTTCATCCTTGTAACTTTTGACCAAACCACCCATCCATACACTTCATACACATCATATACAAGTGATCCAAGCCCATGTTTCATCACTATAACTCCACCATCACCATCCACCATTTTCAAAATCTAACCTTGCAACTTGACTTGGGTAGAATGTTTCAGCCATTCTCAAAGCAAAGTAAGAATTACAATACACTCCTCAAGGTCCCAACAAGATCAAACAATCATCATCTTGCTTATTGAAGTGCTTGAAGAGGCGTTAGAATTTCTCCAACTTGTTATATTTTTCAAATTTTGAAATACTTAGTTAAGCATCATTTGCATTTACTTTGTGAATAGAAAATGTATACATCATGTCAGTGAAGCTAACCATGTCTTTGAATTTCACTTTCATTGATTGAGGGATGAGAATTTTGGATATGAAATCCGTTAGGGTTTATTTGGTATGAGTAAAATTTGTTCCAATATTTAATCTATAATTTTTGAAAATCATATGGTTGAATTCCTTGTTAAAAATCAAGCAAGTTTGGTGTTTGAACTTTTCAATTTGGTTGAGAAATGGAGAAATTCGAAAATCAACAATGGTGTTGTTGTAAACCTATTAGCGCGAAGAACAAGAAGATGGTGATCTGGCCATTTCAAATTTTCATGACTTGTTTTATAATATATATACAGTTTTTTATGTTTCAATTAACAGATGTATCATCATCCCAATGGTTAAAGTGCGCGCCTGTTACTATAGGGACCTGGGTTCGAGCCCCACAATTTTCTCATTTTGAACTTCACTTTTTACTCCATTTTCATTTAATTATTTTTGCAATCAAATTTAATTATTTTGATATGATTTTTTGCACACTATTAGTTTAACATAAATATTTTATGAATATAAAAAATATCAAAAAAAATATTTTTATTTCATTATTTTTCAATTAAATCAAGTTATTACTTTTTAGGGTTTTTTAAAGGGATTTTTGGTGATCTTTTGATCAAATTTTCAACCTTGCTTACAAAGCTTGATTTTTCCATGATAATTCTTGATTATCATGAGATATCTTGATTCTTGAGTAAACATTTCATGATAGCTTAAGCCTTTTTATAACTTTTTCTCATCCAAATTCATATTAAATCATGAAACATGTTCAAAAAATCAAAAGTTATGCTCCGTGACTTTAAAATGTGATTGTGATGAATACACTTGTTTCAAACATTCAACTCATCCATATTTTCCCAAGCTTGCTTTATTTTTTTAACATATTTCCTTCATAATCTCTTTTAAAGCATAAACCAAAAAATAACAAAAACATGCTTTCAACTTCAATTCTTTTGTCACAACTTTTACAAAATAAACCTATGGATTATCATCTACTTGTATTATCATTGCTTGTATTAATAACATGTTCCCTTAAGCTTACTTGGTTCATATTAAATCTTTTATGAATATTGGACCAAGATAGAAATTAGGATTTCAATCCAAGGATGACAAACTTTAGGATATAAATTCCCCCTCAATCCAAACCCTAAGTCCATCGTTGTATGACAAAACTAGTTTAGATTTCCCAAAATCTCAACTATAGGATCAATATTTGCATGACAACTATAAGATTAATAAGTCTTCTCATTAGACTTTTTTTATTTTACATTGCATCTTTAAGACTAAAATCTTTCTCAAAAAAAACTCCAAAAAACTTAACAATATTCAAAACCTTTTCAAAACTAAAGTATGAAGGTGATGGGTGTCTCCTTGAATGAGGGTCCACTTAACACCTTCTTCCTAACAAAAACACCAACCTAATCCAAATCATTTTGCCTTAGGGATTTTTTTTCACTTTAAAACATTTTCAAAAAATGATATGTTAAATCCATTCTACACAAAACGATAAGTAGTCTCAAACGGTCGAGTGGCAACGTTAACTGTTAGAATGCAAACTTAATATCATCCATAAAAAACACACAACAAACAAAACATTTTTTAGAAGAACTACGACGTTCTGATTCCCTTGTGGATATGTAGGCATGGAGTATCTATGCTTACTAGAATGCATTAATAAACCCCTTTTCTTTTCCCATTGAATAAATGCATACATTTCCCTTTAGCAAGATAAAATTTAGATAAACACACCCACTGAATATAATAACAAGAGTGGATCCCGTAGAGTACCTTTGACGTTAGTGGTGCTAATACCCTCCCCTCGTGTAATCAACTCCCTTACCCAAGATTTGGTTGCAAGACCACTATTGTACCCCAAAATTTGCCCTCCCATTTTCAAGGAAAATTAATTCAAGATACTTCCCATGCTCATGAAGATCTCAAACACTCAAGACTACTAAAAAATTGACTAGACAAACCCTCCTCCTAAGCAGATGACCTACAATAAGGGTTTTGTTTTTCTCAAGGTAAATTGGACTTATAATGCCTCAAGTTGACTTCATGGTTTCTCATTTGCTTCAAATTTTCCCCATGCCAAATTTCAAGCCTTGCATCACAAGTTTGCTCAGTCAATTAGTCAGATGATTGAAATCAACTATAATGGACAAATAGTTAACTTTGAGCAATTTATAGCAAACTTCAAGATTTTTGGTCAACATAAATATTTTGAACTCATACTCATCATTTAATCAAGGGTTGATCATGATTAATCAAGAAAACTCAAGATTCATCAAAAGTTACTAAATTAGGGTTTTCTTTAGGAAAAGTCAACTGAACTTTGACCAAGCATAACTTTCACATACTTCATCAGAAATTTCTCAACCAAAGCTCATTTTGAAGTAAATTCAATTCTTTAAAACTTTATCTCTTTAAGCTCAAGGCCAAAAATGTTTCATTTGAGAGATATGAGCTAAAACATTACAGGTCATTTTAAATGTCAATAAAAGACCCTTTTTGTCAAAGCACTTTACATCAATATATAGGCTTCAAATAAACAATTGACCAACATGAAGGTTGTAGGGGACATCTTGAGCTTTCTGAAAATTATAAGACCACCTTCATATGATACAAATTTAGTGAAATATTATTTGTGCAAATTGTTTAATTTTGAGAAAATGCATGAAGTTCAATTTGAGCAAACTTGGATTTTTGGATTAATGGACCTATCTTTTAAGGTCTAAACATGTTTACGAAACCTTAGAGGACCTATAAGTCTATTCATGCATTATCTTAATTTTTATTTCATTTATTTTGATTTTTATTCATTTAAATTCAAAATTAAATCAAATAAATATTGAATAAATGTATAAGGCATAAAAGGCTTGTGATTTGAATCTTTTGGAGGCCCAAGGTCATGCTACAAACCGTGTGCATCTATTTGTGAATAAAATATTCATGGTTTTGTAATATTTCAACCTATTTTCAAACCAAATAAAAGATGTATTTCACATGATGTCCAAGCCCACCTCTTAACCTAATATGATCTTCTATATATACTCATTACATTCAGACCAAAAGAAAACACACGTGGCTGCCCAAGAAATAAGGGTTTTGGAGATTGAAAAACTGAAAAGAAGGTTGAACTCGAATTCCTATTTGCAGCCATCCTCAAGGCTAGGAAACCATCCAAAACAATCCCTGAGGTATCATAGAGTAAGTACTAATCATTCTTGATCATCAAACCCCTTGAAATACTCATTCATTCCATCACCGATTTGCATATTTTATGAAATTCATATCTTAATATTTATGATGCTTTAATTTAAACTAACCGTTTCAATGTGTTCTTGAGGCAAAATAACACATGTTTTATCCCTTGCATGAGACCCATGATGCCATAATACTCCATCACTATGATTTCACCGTTTTTCTTTGTTTTGATCGTATCTTATTATACAGGTTGAATTAGACAAAAAGAATGCCCCCATTGTATTCGCAAGGGACAAATTGGGGGGATATAGTCTCTCTTAATCTCTAACGTGTGTTGTTTTTGCAGAATCGTATTTGACCTCGCCGGATAAGACGACCAGAGTTAGGGCTCCGACGCCTCTCCAGCTCACATGTTTTATTATATATTTGTTTGCTTCTATTGTATTGACAGATTTGAAGTGCAACACAGTTGGTTGAGGAAGAAGCGTGTAATGTGAAGGGCATGGGTTCGATCCCCGTGTCTTGCGTTTATTTTGTTTAATTTTCAAATTAACATGCAGGCTTACAATATAATGATCAATTCAGGTTTGCTATCACCAACAACACACTGGCTCAATGGTGAGGCGTGCGCCTGTGAAACTAAGGGGCATGGTTTCAACACCCACCCCATAAAAATCCTTTTTTCTATTTTCTAACCTAATTTCTTTTCTTTTTCTTTTCTAACCCTAACTTTTTTTAATTAATTTTTAATTAACAATCAACTAACCTAATTTTTCTTAACACTAATAAATTAGGATTAGGATTTTTAGTTAGTAATTAATTTTTTCTTATATATTTTTATTTACTAAATTAATTAATTAATTAACTAAACCTTTTCTTTCGTAAATATTAAAATCAATTAGAAATGTAGGTTTTATTAATTATTAACACTTAAATTATTTTTTATAAAATACCAAAGTATCAATACTTAGAACTTAGGTCTTTTAAACTTTTTTAAAAAAACATTTTGCTATTTCTTTTTACTATTTCTTTTTCATAGATCAAGTGTATAGGTCGTGTTCTTAATTGTAATAGTGTAGATTTATTTTCCTCATCTTTTTTATTATTATGTAACTGCTCACAGGATGTAATAGAGCAGGATATTTATATTCTCGCACGTATATTTTTTGCTATGATTAGTAATTAGGATTGTATGGAAAGACTAATAATTTAACATAGAAAACCCTAATTCCAGATGATATAACTGAAAACAAACTCTTCGCCCACTTCCACCTCTAGGGTATCCTCTCTTGTTTCCTTACGATACTTAGTCACGTCCCTCGAAAGTGGGGATACTTTAGCAAAAGAACCTCGATCAAATCATCATAAAGATCATAGTCCCTCGATGACCCTTCAAAGTTGCCTAAAAATGATCTAGTCCCTCCGATATAATTGCAAAAGTATCCTTACATTTTTCCTTCAATGATCATACGATGACTCTACGTATGTCCCTTTACATCCAATGGATAGGGCTACCTACCAACTAATGGTATGGATATTACTATATCAAAAGGAGAAGGAAAAGAATAAGAAAGACCTTCAGTGGGTAAGAAACTCTTAATTGCTTGCTCACGATTTTTTCTCATAAACATTTTTCACACATCACTTTCAATCAAATATTTTCAAAACACTTTGTACACATTCTCAAGGACTGATAGAAGAATCATTACAAAGTCATACTTACTTTGGCAATTTCAAAATATTTTCAAATCACACACACAAAGCATAGTTTTTCAAAGTAAGCTAAGCAATTAAGAGCTTGTAGATAACTACAGATGAAAAGGGTGCTAACACCTTCCCTTTTTATAACTTACCCCACAAAATCAAAATCTATCAAAGGTATTTCTTGTTCTTTTCACCTTTCCTAAATATTGGATAAAATAAGAGTCAGTGGCGACTCTAGCTATCTGCACATTTGGATAAAACCAAAAAAAGTCAGTTCTCCCATCATATTATAGAACTAGAGACTCTAATGGGGAATAATTAAAAAAAAGAGGGGTTACCTTAGGGTTAGATCTTTTTACTTGCTTTTATTGTATTCTTTGATTGTTTTAATTTAAGGGTTTTGTTTGGGTATAAATGCTTGTAGAATCCTACACTCGGATCTAGGAATTCCTTAGGTAAGTAGCAATAGATCATAAAGACTATACGGTGTAGACCGATATGGTTAAAATGATGGTTATGGTTAGTGTGACACTTTGGTTTATATTGATGTTCCAAGAGTCAATCAAGGATAACATTAGGCTTCTGCATGGTGTCGTGAACTCTAACTTACTTTTAGAACCTTAATTGGCCCATCTTGGCCATTAACAAGTAGTGAGATAGTCGGCTTTGGTGCAGTCCAAGGTTGTTTGATACTCGAAGCTAATCTCATTGAGATTCGACTCTCGGGATGTTTTGGTGGCAAGCAGGTTGTCGTGCTAAAATAAAGCCTGCGAGAAAGATCGGTGATATGAGATTCTTAGAACCCGGTTACTATTTTAGGACAGGTTGAGCCCACTTAACTTCAATGGGAAAGGGTACTTACCTATGGACTTCGTGCAAGCTTTTAAACCTAAGACTCTTGTATGACTTGTTTGTGTTTTCTACTCATGAACATAACATCATAGCATCATATCATCATAACATAACATTTTTACAAACCATTTCAAGGATCTTAGGGATTTCTGATGCATGATTATCTAGCAAGGGGAAAGAGGTTTATTTTCCTCTAGCCAGATGCCGTCAAGATCAAAGTACATTATCTTGAGTTAGAGGCTATGGCCCACATGATATGGTGAGCTTGATTCTCATAGAAGGACGTTTAAAGATGAAGACTCAAAGTTCTTCAGACAAAGATGCAAATAGATTCAATTTTTAATATTTCAAATTAAATCCCACGAGATCCTTGAAAACATTGCATATGCATCTAAATGTCATACATATCATCGCATAACAGGTTTCCAAGACAGGTTTCTCATCTTCGTGTTGCTTATTTCAGTAGAAAATGGCTCTCGAACAGACAGTCAAAGAACTCCAGGCTCAGAATGCTCAGTTCTAAGAAATGTTCGTAAACTTAGCCAAGGGGAAAGAAGAACTGAAGGCGCTCGTCATCAATGGGAAGAAGAAGAAGAAGAAGAAGAAGAAGACAAAGAAACCAATCAACACTCTTAACATGGGCAGAAGATTCAGAGGTCCAATCAAGCAAGTTCGAGATCTTGATATCCCATCAGACGAAGATGACAAACATGATGAAGATGGTAAGAGTGTTAAAACAGAAAGAAGCAACCTTGGTTCTGACAAGTTTCCTGATAAAGAGGAAGAGGATTATTTGGATGAACAATATCCCCCTGCTGACGAGAAGTATAAGCTGCTAGAAGAGCGTCTGAAAGCTATGGAGATCTAGAATGTGCCTGGCTTGAACTTGTAGGAATTGGGTTTGGTATCGGGAGTTGTCATTCCTCCTAAGTTAAAAAATCCTACCTTTGCAAAGTATGATGTCATTTCTTTCCCGAAGCTACACTTGAGATCTTACGTTTGGAAAATTCAACCATACACTGCTGACAAGAAATTATGGTTGCATTTCTTTCAAAAGAGTTTGTTTGGAACACAACTAGAATGGTATTATCAACTTGAAGGTGCCAATATCCATACCTGGGAAGATTTGGCTGCAACTTTCTACAAACAATATCAATACAATTCTGATTTGGCACCAACACGCATGCAACTACAGAGTATGTCCATGGGTTTTGTGGAAGGCTTCAAATAGTATGCACAGAAATGGAGATATCTTGCAGGAAAAGTTCAATATCCTTTTGCTAATAGGGAATTGGTTGACATGTTCATGAGTACCCTAACAGGTCCTTTCTATAATCATCTTCTAGGTAGTTCTTCAGTCGGGACCACTGAACTGATATTGACAGGGGAACGTGTTGAGAATGGAATCCGAAGTGGTAAAATTTAGGTGGCTACATCCTCGAATACTATGAAGAAGTCTTATAATGGTAAGAAAGAATCCAATTCCGTGTATGGCCATAAGGGTCGTAATAAGAGTGACTGCAACCAATTTTTGGTGGTAGTACTGATCTCTAATCCTATGCCAATGAACAATAATAACAAAATAATTATCGAAGGCAAGATGCACCCAAGAGACATTTCACAAGAATCAACCTGCTGTTGTCTCAAGCATTGCAACACATGTTGAAGGCAGGGCTGATTACATTGAAAGAACCTCCTCAGAACCTTAATACTTTCTCTCCCTGCTACAATCCCAATGCAAGGTGTGCATATCACTCTGATAGTCCCGGACATGAAACTAGTAACTGATGGGCTCTGAAGAATAAGATCCAAGACGTGATTGACTCCCAAGAGATTGAATTTGACCCTCCTGAGACTCCTAATTTGATCATTGCACCTATGCCTAATCATGACAAGGGCGTTAATTCTACTGATGATGTTTCTCATGTTCCTACTGTGAATGACTTGACTACTCCTCTGATAATTGTTAAGAAGAAGTTGTTGCAAGTCGGTTTATTTTCGGGTTGCATTGAAAACTTCTACTCCCGTGAATCCTAATCCAATAGTTGTGCACTACTGAAAGAAGGTATTCAATGTTTGATGGATGATCGTGTGATACTATTTGAGAAGATTCATTTTGGGAAGACTCCTTCTATGGAGAGTATGTCCCAAGACCTGAAGCTTGAAGACATGTCTACAATTTCCGGTAATCTTATAAGGATCACTTCTAAGGGTCCTGTGAAGATTACCGCTGAACCTAGAGTTACTCCTCTAATCATTAATGCACCTGGGCCAATTCCAAATTCCTCTGATAAGGTTATTCCTTAGAATTATGGAGTTGATGTCTACTACCATGGTGTCAGGAAAGAACCGTTGACTGTCGAAGATGAAAATATCGAAGTTAGTGATACTAACATTTGGAATATTACTGGGACTAGTAAGGTTACCAGAAGTGGAAGGGTTTTCTCTCCAGAGATCTCTCTAAAGGTTGTTACTACACCAATTCATATCACTAATACTAAATCAACTAGTGAGACTCGAAGCAGAGAACAAATGACTAAACCTACCTAGACTGAGGCAATGAAAGAGGTTATTGTTAAAGATACTTCCAAGCAAGATATGGAAGAGATACTAAAGATTATTTAAAAGAGTGACTATAAAATTATTGAACAGTTGGGGAAGTACCTCCAAAATATATATGCTATCTCTGTTATTATGCTCTAAGGCCCGTGCTCACGCTTTGGCAAAGTTCCTAAAAAGTGCTCATTTACCGCAGAAAATCTCTATTGATCAAGTCAAAAATTGTGTTGCTAACCTAACAACTGATAATGGGCTAGGCTTTTCTGATGTTGATTTAACTCCCGCAGGAAGGAACCATAATAAGGCCCTGCGTGTCTCTATTGAGTGTAGGGGCACTATCTTATCTCATGTGTTGGTGGACACAGGTTCCTCATTGAACGTATTGCCAAAAGATGCTTTAGACAAACTTGACTGTGAGGGGATTGTGCTAAAACCCAGTGATATTGTGGTGAGAGATTTTGATGGTTCAAAGAGAATGGTGCATGGAGAGGTTGATCTTCCAATCAAAGTGGATTCCCATGTCTTTGACTCTACTTTAAAGTGATGGACATTCGTCCAACCTATTCTTGTTTGCTTGGACGCCCTTAGATTCATGGGGCAGGTGCTGTTACTTCTACATTACAACAAAATTTGAAGTATCCCATGAAAGGAAAAATTGTTACAGTTTGCGGAGAAGAGGAATACATGGTGAGCCACTTGAACTCCTTCAAGTATGTTGAGATGGACGGTGAATTCTTCGAGACCCCTTTCTATACCTTTGATGTTGTTTCTCAAACAACCCCTGTTGATAAAGCTTCTCCTGTTGTCCCTAAGGTTACCAGGATTCCACCAAAAATGGCTTCTCTGAAAGACGCTAAGGTTGTGGTTGAAGAAGGTGGTGGCACTGTTTGGGGTCAGCTTCTCAATATTCCTTACAAGTACGACAAATTTGGTTTGGGTTTCACCTTACAAGCTCAAAAGTATGTCGGTCGTGTTCGTGCTAATTCTTGGAGATCACCGTTCCGCATCAACAACAATGGAGTTCACAACAATAAAATCAATGATGTGGAAGATGCTGATAGCGACTGCGACATAGAAAATTGGATCTTCTCTACTACCGAAAGTGGGCTCAATAATTGGAAGCCTGAAGACTTTATACCAATCTCCTTTAGTCATGAGTAAATGTTATTTTCTATTTTCTTACTTTCAAATTTTTGGTTATGTAATTTAAACAATAACTTTAAGCCTTGTGCCTTACCCGGGGCACAACGGTCCATTTGTTAGGGTTATCATTATTCATCAACATATTTTCATTTAATAAATCATTGGATGTTTGCATTCAAATTTTGCACTCTTTGTCTTTCTTTTACTTCATGGCTTTCAAAATAGTTATGTGTTCTTATACGCACCCACACAACAAATTACATATCCATATCCACCCTGGATCTCATTGATAACAATTCTGCTATTGCCAATTATGACTTAAAAAATTCGATCTACCAATCCGAGGACGAAGGTGAGGAAGATTGTGAAATACCTGGAGAGCTTGCTAGGCTCTTAATGCAAGAAGAAAGAACCATACAACCGCATGAAGAGCCAATCGAGGTTATGAACTTGGGTACTGAAGAGGACAAGAAATAAGTCAAGATAGGTGTCAACCTAGAAGACAATGTTAAAAAGAGATTAATCCAGATGTTGCGTGACTATGTTGAGATCTTTGCTTGGTCGTACGAAGACATTCTAGGGCTTGATACTGACATTGTGGTTCACCGTCTACCAATGAAGGAAGGTTGTCCTCCTATAAAATAGAAGGTTCGTCATATGCGTCCTGAGATGTCTGAAAATATTAAAGTTGGGGTTATGAAGCAGTTCAATACAGGTTCCTTAGCTATTATGTCCTATCCCCAGTGGGTTGAAAATATGGTGAAAGTACCTAGGAAGAATGGTAATGTGTGTATATGTGTATACTACAGTGATTTGAAAAGGGAAATCCCCAAAACGACCATCGGCTTCCGCATATTGATGTTCTGGTTGAAAACATCGCTCAACACAAAGTATTTTCCTTCATGGATGGTTTTTCTAGTTATAATCAAATCAAGATGGCACCTGAAGACATAGAAAATACTACTTTTGTCACACTGTGGGGCACTTTCTATTACAAAGTTATTCCTTTTGGTTTGAAGAACGCTGGTGCAACATATCAGCGTGCTACGGTAGCTTTGTTCCATGATATGATTCATCATGAGATAGAGTATTACGTTGACGACATGATAGCCAAGTCTCAGACTGAAGAAGAACATCTTGATCACGTACACAAGTTGTTTGAGATATTGAAGAAATAAAATTTGAGGTTGAATCCAAACAAGTGCACCTTTGGAGTAAGATCTTGTAAACTCTCAGGATTCGTCGTCAATGGTAAAGGTATTGAAGTTGATCCTACTAAGGTTAAAGCCATTCAAGAAATTCCAGCTCCCCGTACTGAGAAGGAAGTTAGAGGTTTCTAGGGACGATTGAACTACATTGCTAGATTTATTTCCCATTTGACTGCTACTTGTGAGCCAATCTTCAAGTTACTAAAGAAAGATCAAGTAGTGAAGTGGAACGACGATTGTCAGATAGCCTTCAATAAAATCAAAGAGTACCTCGAGGAACCTCCAATTTTGATGCGACCAGTTGAAGGAAGACCTTTGATCATGTACTTGACAATATTAGAAAATTCAATGGGGTGTGTATTGGGGCACCATGATGAGTCTGGTCGAAAAGAGCATGCAATATACTACCTTAGAAAAAAGTTTACCGATTGTGAAACAAGATACTCACTGCTTGAGAAAACTTGCTAGACTTTCGCATGGACTTCTCGCCGACTGAGACAATATATGTTGACTCATACTACTTTATTAATCTCTAAGATGGATCCAATAAAATACGTATTCAAGAAACCTGCTCTCTCTGGAAGAATATCAAGATGGAAAATGGTCTTGACAAAATACGAAATTCAATACACTACTCAGAAGGCAATCAAAGGAAGTGTAATGGTAGATCATTTGGCTCATCAAGCGGTGGATGACTATTTGTCTATGAATTTCGAGTTCCTAGATGAGAATATCATGCTAGTTACTGATTATGAAGAACCTGGACCGTATGAAGGACATGAACCGGGATCCTGATGGACTATGGTTTTTGATAGAGCTTCCAACGCGCTTGGTAATGGAATTGTCACTGTGATTGTCCCTCCCAAGGGTTTCCATACGCCCTTCACCACTAGATCATGTTTTGATTGTACCAATAATATGGTCGAGTACGAAGCATGCATCATAGGTATCAAGGTTGCCATCGATATGATAATTATATTCTTGAATGTATATGGGGATTAAACCATAGTAATCAGTCAAATGAATGGAGAATGGGATATGAAGCATCCAAATCTGATTCCTTATCAAGAGCATATGTTGACATTAATTCCGTACTTCGAAGAAATCACTTTTGAACACATTCTGCGAGAAGAGAATCAGTTGGGAGACGCACTAGCTACCATTTCATCTATATTCAAAGTAATATGGGATAATGAAGATCCTCAAATTACTATTGAAAGACTAGATGAACTGGCGCATTTCTACGAAGTTGATACTGACGGAGTAGAGGAAAAGCCTTGGTACCACGAAGTAAAAAGATATCTCGAGACTCAAGAGTATCCTGAAGGGGAATCTTTCAATGATATGGAATTTCTAAGGAGGTTCTCTGCCAAGTTCTTTCTGAGTAACAGAATCTTATACAAGCACATCCACGATTTGACTTTGCTTCGTTGTGTAGACAAGAAGGAAGCTGAGAAAATTATGGAAGATATGCACGAAGGAGTCTTTGGTACTCACTCCAGTGGACATACAATGGCTAAGAAAATACTGAGAGCGGGTTATTATTGTTCTACCATGGAAACTGATTGCCATCGTCATTCTAGAACTTGTCACAAATGCCAGATTTATGCTGACAAAGTACATGTTCCACCAGTTCCTTTGAATGTTTTGACTGCTCCTTGGCCGTTTGTAATATGGGGCATTGATATAATTGGAGAGATTAAGCCTACTCCTTTCAATGGACATTGTTTCATCCTTGTCACTATTAATTACTTCACGAAGTGGGTAGAGGCAACCTTGTTTGCCTCAATTACTAAGAATGTTGTGGCTTGGTTCATTAAGAATAACCTTATCTGTCGATATGACATACCTGAAAGGATCATCACGAACAATGGTACCAATCTTAAAAATACTATGATCACGGAACTCTACACGCAGTTGAATATTAAGCACCAAATTTCTTCTCTATATCGACCAAATATGAATGGTGCAGTGGAAGCCGCCAACCAGAATATCAAGAAGATTTTGCAAAAGATGACGGTGACATACAAAGATTGGCATGAGAAGCTACCATTTTATCTTCATGATTATCTCACTTTAGTACATGCATCAAGTGGGGAAATCTCGTTTTCTCTAGTCTAAGGTATGGAGGTTGTCTTACCTGTCGAAGTCTAGATTCCTTCCCTAAGGATTATGAAAGATGCAGGTTTAGATGAAGATGAATGGATTCAAACTAAACTTGACCAGATAAATTTGATTGATGGAAAAAGGCTTGCATCTATTTGTCATGGTTAGATGTATCAGAAACGCATGATCAAGGCCTTTAACAAGAAAGTCAAGTATCAGGTGTATCAGGCTGGTGAATTGGTAATAAATCACATCATCCTACCACAAGTTGATCCCAGGGGCAAATGGAATCCCACGTACAAAGGGTCATTTGCGATAAAAAATATATTTCCAGGCAGTGCTATAATACTTACCACCATGGACGGTGAAGATTTTCCATACCCCGTGAACACGGACATAGTCAAAAAATTCTAGGCTTACAAGAGACACACTAGGTTGGCTGGCCTAGGCAAAAATAAGGGCATCACGGCGAATCAAAAGGGTTCGGGAAAAGATTAGGGATATATATATATATATATATATATATATATATATATATATATATATATATATATATATATATATATATATATATATATATATATATATATATATATATATATATATATATATATATATATATATATATATATATATATATATCCGGCAAATCAAAAACTTGAAAAGGCGGCTTGGGCAAAAAAGAATATCCTGGTGGACTGAAAACCCGAAAGGGAGGTCCAGGCAAAAGTTAGGGATTAAAGTGTACGACTATGTCCCGTTGGATTACCCATCCACTTACAACCAGCATAATCACTAACGTCAAGTTCAAATGGTACAGATCAATTCAATCAACTTCTTCCGACAATAAGGGATAAGAACCTAGAAGACATAGGGGAAATAACGGAGTTGAAACTCAATTGGATCATTTCCACATAGCTGTTTTCTTTGTTTTTCTTTGTACCTTTTTTTCGAAATTTACGACAATTTCCTCTTACTAGGATTTTTGTCTCCTTGTATAAAACTGCATGCTTGTTGGAAAACTTTTCAAAATCAATGCAAATATACTTCAGATATCAAAATTGCTTTTACTTTCTCTATTTTGTTTGCAAAAATGTCCAATGATTACATTGAATGAACATATTCATTTGAATAAGATTACTATATATAAATATATATATATATATATATATATATATATATATATATATATATATATATATATATATATATATATATATATATATATATATATATATATATATATATATATATATATATATATATATATATATATATATATATATATATATATATATATATATATATATATATATATATATATATATATATGAAAATATGATTAGCATTTACTAAAGACTCTGGGAGTCGGGATAATGTTCAAGTTGACCATAAATTCCCAGAAAGCAATCTCCTCAGAGCTATTTTCACAAGTTAATCCCCATAATAGATTATTTCCTCAACACAGTCTAAATGGTTTATTTCCCCAACAGAGTTTATTTCCCAATATTGCAATTCCCCAATAAGATTCTCTTCTCCAGCCAGGTGCCATTCAATGTTGTTCTCCCCAGAAGAGCTGAACCCATATCTGAAACCTAGTCAGAAAACACAACAAAGGATTATCCATCTCTTTTATCCCCAATCAGGGTATAGAAGAATCAAATCCTTGAAAAAAAGTATGAACAATCGACTCTCCTTGAACCCTTCCATCCCCAAGCAGAAGACGAAGATCCCTAGTATAAGGTCCTCAAACATAAAGAAGAAACCCCTAGTAAATGCATTTTAGACAAAGATGAAAAATTACTTTCTTCATCCCCAATAACAATCAGAGATTTATTTTCCCCAGCCAGATATGTTATACAAATCTACCGATACGTTCCAAAGACATGTTGCTTTCATACGTCACTTACAGAATATCATAACATATGCATACGAAACGCATATACTTTTATCATTTATTATGAGAACATCATTACGTAATGCATTACATACATCATGACATTGCATAAAACTAACTTTATCTTTTCAAGTTAAGTTCGAAAATAGACGAATATTATCAGCAATTTAGAGACAAGTTGTAGATCAATTCCCGAAACAAGACGGGGCGGCTATCTACATGACCAGAGCATTTCCTTCAGATCTTCATTTTGAAAAGAACTTCCTTCAAATCTTCATTCTGAAAAGCATTTCCTTCATATATTCATTCTAAAATGAATTTCCTTTAGAGCTTCATTCTGAAACAAAGGTATGGTCTTTTGATTCTGGGTTGGATAATGTGTTAAGTGTTTGATGATTTTCACACAATCAAAGTTTCCAACTATCAAAAACCTCTGGATGTGTTGTCCAGCCCCCATAGATGTGTTATGGAGACTCTTATTTATAGATGAAGTTGGCTGAGGTTTAGGAGGGAAAACAAAAGAAATTTGAAAAAATTGAGTATACTGTTCTTGTAGCTTTCGAGGTGCAGTCTTGTATGACATTTTGGTGCACGAATAGGGGAAGTATGGCAGGATTGTTGTGCAGCAGTTTTGGAGTGTTGTGGCTAGTATAGAAGCACAAGCATCTTTGAATATTTCCAACCTTTCGTTTTGACTTCATAAGTCCAACCTTCTACCAGATCCTCTCTTTAGACAACAATATGTGCCTTTCGAATGAGCCCTTTTTGTGAATCCTTCAAAGGAGCCAAATGTGTGCCCCTTGACTGGGTTACCAAACTATTTCCTTCGAATGGAACATCCAGGTATGTCTTGCAGGTCCTTCGAATGGGCCACCAAAGTATGTCCTTCTAATGGAACAACAATTGTATGATGAAGATTTTCAAAGGTGGAATCGAAGCAAGATATTTTAAAGGGAGATATTTTCCATTTGAAACTAGTATGAAAAATAGCCAATGCATGAGGGAATTTCCTGGCTTGTGATTTGAAACAAGCAGGACAGAAACCTTTGCTTCCTGAATCAAAATAAACACTGTAAGGGGCCATTTCTTTGTGAATCAAAGCAAGCATAAAGGGGTCATTGCTTCAATCGAAGCTTACATGCAGGAGGCCACTTTATTTATGGGTGCTAGCATGAAGGGAAACCATTGCCCTGTGCAGGAAGGCATGCAGGCAGGCCCTTGCCTTATACTTCATGTAGGAGGCCAATGCTGAAGGTGGATTCGAAGCAGACAAGAAGGAGAATTCGAAGCAAACATGGAGGGAGTTATTTGTCCAATCGGAACAGGCATGTATGTAAACATTTGTCCAATCGAAACTTGTCCAATGCAGGCATTAAATGTCTAATCGAAACAGGAATGTAGTTAGTCATTTGTCCAATCGAAATTTGTCCAATCGAACAAACATGCAGGTATCAAATGTCCAATCGAAGCTTGTCCAATGTCCAATCGAAGTAGGCATGCAGGAAGCCATTTGTCCAATCTAAAAAAGGGAAATTAAAGCAAACTTGTTGTTCCTTAAAAAATCATTTTTATCTGTTTTTCCCTTTTTTACAGTTTCCTCTTTAACTTGATGCTTGAAAATCCAATTGTACTTGTGCAAGCTTGAATTTTTGAGAATCCTTGTGAGAAATGTCTTGAGAAAAAAAGGGAAAATTTTGGGGTACAATAGTTGCCCCTGTTCAAATTTCTTAAACCTGAAAAGTAAGTACGGCATGTTTCCATTCGTAGCTTGAAGGTAGAAGATGATTAAACACTAGAGTTCCTAGAAATTTGCACTCGATGATGTGGTGGTTGATTGTATAGGGAATTGGCTTAAAGGTGTCATTTGGAGAGATGGTGGAGAGTTATCAGAGATGGGCTTATAGATGCCATCTAAAGGTGATTATTGACAGAAATTAGACTAAGTCTAAGTTTGACTGTATTTTGAAGAAGTATCAGGATAAATATTTGGTTGACTTAAATCTGAAGGATATGCTAGAACGAACCCGTGTTAAGCCGTGTATGGAAATGTATTAGAAGGAATCTGTGTAAGATTACTTTACGATGAGCCTGTGTAAGGCTGCTTTAGGAGATATATGAGAGGGAAGCCTGGGTATGGCTACTTCATGATTAATCCATGTGAAACTTCATCTGGAAATGAGAAGGAACATGGGTAGGTTTTCTTCATGATGAGTTCGTATAAAACTTTATCTGGAAAAATGAGAAGGAACCTGGGTAGGGTTGCTTCATGATGAGTCTGTGTAAAAATTCATCTAGAAAAGAGAAGGAACATGGGTAGGGTTTCTTCATGATGAGTCTGTGTAAAACTTCATCTGGAAAATGTATGAGAAGGAACCTGGGTAGTGTTTCTTCATGATGAGTTAGTGTAAAACTTCATCTGGAGATGCATAAGAAGGAACCTGGGTAGGGTTGCTTCATGATGAGTCCGTGTAAATCATCATTTGGAAATGCATGAGAAGGAACCTGGGTAGGGTTGCTTCAGGATGAGTCCGTGTAAAACTTCATCTGGAAAATAAGAAGGAACCTGGGTAGGGTTGCTTCATGATGAGTCCGGGTAAGACTGCATTTAGAAATGTCTGAGAAGGAACCTGGGTAGGGTTACTTCATGATGAGTCGAGTAGATAGTTGTCCTGTCTGGTTTCAGGTATTAATCTCTAACCTTAGAAGGAAATATAGTTTTCGTGGCTTGTTACAGGTATTAATCTTCAATCTGCTCATGTAGATATTTTTCCTGGCTAGTTACAGGTATTAATCTACAATCAATCGTCCACAGATAGTTGTCCTGGCTTGTTACAAGTATTAATCTGGAACTTTCTTTTGTTGGTCGTTGAGATAGTTGCCATGTCTGGTTTCAGGTATTAATCTCTGACCTTAGAAAGAAAGATAGTTATTCTAACTTGTTAAAGGTATTAATCTTCAATCAGTCATCCACAAATATTTTTCCTGTCTTGTTTCGGGTATTAATCTGGAACTTGTTTTTTGTTGCCTGTAGAGATAGTTATCTTGTCTGGTTTCAGGTATTAATCTCTGACCTTAAAAAGAAAGATTGTTTTCCTGGCTTGTTACAAGTATTAATCTTCAATCTTCTCATGTAGATAGCTTTTTCTGGCTTGTTACAGGTATTAATCTACAATCGCTCGTCCACATATTATTTTCCTGTCTTGTTTCAGGTAATAATCTGGAACTTGTTTTTTGTGTTGCTCCTTGAGATAGTCGTCCTGGCTTGTTTCATGAATTAATCTCTGACCTTTTGAAAATGGTTGTGGTATTTTCCAAAAATGACTTTTGTTGATTGACTTTCCCTGCAAGGAAGAGGGTTAGTTGCATGCAGATGTATGCATGGCTTGATGATGTTCTCAAAATAAATGAGATTATGCTATATGCATTTATCATGTATGTAATATGATGCATGAAATGTGAAATGTTGTTGGAATGTATCCTTGTCTTGGAAAATAAATCCTTGACAAATGTTAGGGAATTTTGGGAAGTTAAATCTCGGACTACCATTGGGGATGAAGAATGTGCACATCTTCAAACATTATTTAGAATATTTCTGCTGGGGATTCCTATTGTTTGAGGAGAAATCCGTTGGGGAATATTGGCTTTGCCTTGAGAAAAACATTGCGGAGAGTGTTAAATCCCTCTTGGGGAAAAGAGTTCAGGAGTCTTAGTTTTTCGTTGCTCTATTGGGGAGTTATCTCTTGATCGGAAGAGAAAGGAAGTTAACAACTTGTTGGGCATAAGGAAGTTAGCGGTTATTTGGTTTGGTTTCCAAGCTTTGTAGCAACTTACCGGGGATTGTAGGAAAGTCTACTGGGGAAAAGGGGTTGTGGTCCCTTTATTTGTAGTAGTCGGAAAGACTTACTCAAGTTGGGGAATCTGTAGTTTGTTAGGGAAATGAACCCTGTTGCCAATCTGCTGGAGAGGTGTTTTCCTTAAGCAGAACTCCTCGAGGATTCTTGAGATCAACTCAGTTGGGGAGAAGTTTTCAGAGATTGAAACTCTGGCTGGGGATTGCCTGGATCCAACTTTGTGTGGATATCCCTGAATTTTTCCTGGAGGGGTTTGTACCCTTATCCGTGAAGATTATTCTGTGGGGATAACCTTATAGAGATGACTCTATGGTGACTTGACTAGGGATCACTTTATGAAAAGGACTTTGGGGATATTTGCCATTTCCCCTAGTAGGAAGTGTTGTAGCATTTCCATAAAAATGTTTGCTTGATCGTATGTAATCCTTTACTGGAATTCACGTTCAATGCCCCAAGTGATTCAGATACAGGCCTGCCCCTGGTTATTCAGCATTTTTTTAGAGATTTCTTGGAATCTCGACTTGACTTCTATAGATGAGTTGGACAATGACATGTCTTGCCCCCTTGCTTATAGGAGATTTATCATTGGAAGTGTCATCCCATTTGAATTTATTTTATTCACTGAGAGAGTTTTTGTTCGCTGGATATTCGTCGTGTGAATTTCTCCGCTGTCAAACAATTAGCCATATGCAAACAACGATATTCAAATAATGCATATTTTATGCCTGTCTTGAAGTTTTGAGAATGCAGTTTTAGAAGATAATAATTTTTGTAAGAACGTGAATTCAAATTCAGGATTTAGAGTAAAGCCTTACAGGAGTCAGGATACCTTTTGTAACAGTATGCTTTCGAACTAACCCATGCTTCAATTAGGACTTTTGAAGGGTTGTAGCATGGTCTGGTTCATAGTTTAAGAAATAAAGGATAAGGCTCAAAGTGTATTTGTACCCGCCCGTTCTTCGTGATGTTCTTTAGTCCCTAAACCCAGTTAATTGTGTGTTTGAACTTCAATTGAGTCTGGAATGACGTTTTGGTGATGGTTCGGACAAGTCAAGTTTGTTGGAAGGCAGTCATTTTTGCAACATTTTTCATGTTGTCGAGGATTTGTAGTGACCTCTTTTTGATTAATTATCCCTAATTTTTGCCTGAATGTTCTTGTGTTGAGAATACAGTCAGCGGGATGCCCCTGTTTTTCTCAAGTCTCCTTCGTAGGTTTTGACTTATGGGATTTCTTTTGGAAAATAATAACTGCTTATGTGATAGGGAACCATCGCCTTCTTTTGATTCCAGAGGAATGTTTTTGGTGTCATTCGTTGAATACAAAGTGAAAGCTTGCGACTGAACGCGCATTTGAATTAACTGAGAGACTACCCTGCCCCAGGTTTCGATTAAAGGTTTCAATTTTGTGTAAAAAGAAAACTACTACTTCTTTGGCTCAAATGGGTTGACTAGGGATTATCTTCCTTATAACTCCAGTGTTTAGGGATTGAAAGAAACGCCTTTACATCGTCAGCAAGTTTGTCCAAAAGCATACTGTATGAGATTATGGCATTGTTTTCGTCATCCTCCCGTCTAAAGGCTTGCAACTTTTAAAACAAGAGTTGAATATTATAAAGGGAGTAAAAATCATAGTTTAAATAGAGTGAAAATGAATGGACTGATTCAAGACAAACATATTTAATGCATTAATGAGAATAACCAAAGTCGAACATAAAGATATTAGTTTTTAAGCAAACAAAGAAATTACAACTGAAAATTCGAATAAACAGAAAATTCCTCCGCCTAGATTGTCACTTCATATGAATTCCCTTGAGGGATGACAAAAGAGATCCAATTGACTGTATTGCGTAAATTCCAACACTCCTTCGTTGATTACGTCTTGAATTTTGTTCTTCAAAGCCCAACAACCATTTGTATCATGTCTAGGACTATCGGAATGGTATGCACACCTCTCATTGGGGTGGTAACTAGGAGCAAAAGTATTGGGATTCCAGAGAGGAGCCTTTAACATAATTAGCTCTGCCTTCAACATGCATTGTAACACCTGAGCCAACGACATGTTGATCCTGGTGAATTGTCTCTTAGGTGCGGCCTCCTTACGCTGATTCCCCTATCGTTATTGGAGAGGTTGTTGTTGGGCTCATGATGTGGCAGCAATTTGGAAAGGTCCACCCTCCATCAAACCGACTTCTTATCTCATGGGAGGTTGAATAATGATCTAATCCCTAATCTCGATTGTTTGTTTCATACAGTTTCATCTGTCTTGATGAAGTTTGTTGACGAGGGTCCTTAGCTCTTTTTGTCCCTGGGCTAAGTTTTGGATAAGATCCATCTGGCCTACCATTTGTCCCATCACCTAGATCTTCATTGTGGCTATCTCAGTTTGTATCCATTCCAACTAGTCATCCTTGTTGTCCTCAGGATTCTCCATGGTCATGCCCTTATTAAGGAGTGATTTCACTTCTTCTTGCCCCTTGGATAGGCTCAAGAACATTTCTTGAAGTTGAGCATTTTGAGTCTGAATGTCCTTGATAGTCTGTTCTAGAGCCATCTCTACTGAAATAAACAGTAATAAGATGAGAGACCTGTGTGGGGAAAGCCTTTCATGATATGATGCATGGTATGTGGATGCATGTTTTCAAGGATCTTGCGGGGTAAACACAAGAAGATGTTAGAAGTTGAATTTTGATCACATCTTTGATTGGAGAACTTCGTATTAGTGGATGTCCTTCCACGAGAATCAAGCTCACCGTGTCATGTGGGTCAATCAAATAAAAATGGCACCTGAAGATATGGAGAAAACAATCTTCGTCACGCAGTAGGGGAATTTCTGCTACAAAGTTATGCCATTTGGGTTAAAGAACATCGGGAAACCTATCAGCTTGCCATGGTAGCTTTGTTTCACGATATGATCCATCATGAGATAGAGGTCTACATCGATGATATGATAGTCAAGTATCAAACTAAAGAGGAGCACCTTTATCACCTGTAAAAGCTGTTTGAAATACTGAAGAAGTACAAACTGAGACTGAACCCGAATAAGTGCACCTTTGGAGTAAGATCTGGTAACTCTTAGGCTTTGTTGTCAGCGGAAAAGGTATTGAATTAGACCCCACAAAGGTTAAAGTCATACAAGAAATTCCAACTCCCCGCACTGAGAAGGAGGTTAGGGGATTCTTGGGACGTCTAAACTACATTGCTGGATTCATTTCCCATCTAACCGCTAATTGTGAGTCAATATTCAAATTACTGAAGAAAGATCAAGCAGTGAAGTGGAATGAAGATTGCCAAACCTCCTTAGACAATATCAAGGAATATCTTCAAGAGCCTTCAATTTTGATGTTGCCGATTGAAGGAAGACCTCTGATCATGTAATTAACAGTGTTAGAGAACTCAATGAGGTGTGTGCTGGGGAAGCATAACGAGTCTGGTCGAAAAGAGCATGCAATATACTACCTTAGCAAAAAGTTTACCGACTGTGAAACAAGATACTCACTGCTCAAGAAAACTTATTGCATTTTGGCATGGACTACTCGCCGACTAAGACAGTATATGTTTACTCACACTACCTTATTGATATCTAAAATGGATCCTATCAAATACATCTTTGACAAGCCCGCTATCTCCGGAAGAATAGCAAGATGGAAATGGTCCTGACTTAATATAATATTCAGTGCACAACCCAGAAAGCAATCAAGGGAAGTGTATTAACTGATCATTTGGCTCATCAGGCTATGGATGACTACCAATCCATAAATTTTTAATTCCCAGATGAGAATATTATGTTAGTAACTAATTATGAAGAACCTGGACCGGATGAAGGACCTAAAAAAGGATCTCGAAAAACTATGGTTTTTTACGGAGCTTCCAACGCACTCGGCAATGGCATCAATGTTATGATCATATCTTCCGAAGGCTTCTACACACCCTTCACTACCAGGTTTTGTTTCAATTATACCAACAATGTGACTGAATATGAAGCATGTATCATGGGTCTCAAGGCTGCTATCGATTTGAGAATCAAATTCCTAAGCATATATGGAGACTCAGCCATGGTAATCAGTTAAATCAAAAGAGAATGGAACACGAAGCATCCTAATCTCATCCCTTATCGGGAGCATGTGCTGACACTGATTCCATATTTTGAAGAAGTTACCTTTGAGCATTTTCCACGAGAGGAAAATCAATTAGCGGATGCGCTAGCTACTATGTCATCCATGTTCAAAGTCAGATGGAATAATGAAGCTCCTCAGATCACTATTGAGAGAATGGACGAACCAGAATACTGTTATGAGATTGATACTGAAGAAGTAGTGGAAAAACCTTGGTTCCACGAAGTGAAAAGGTACCTCGAAGCCGAAGAGTATCCCGAGAGAGCTTCCGTCAATGATAAGATGTTCCTAAGTAGGTTCTCTGCCATGTTTTTCCCCAGTAATGTAATTCTCTACAAGCACAACCACGATTCTACTTTGCTTCGGTGTGTAGACAAGATTGAAGCAGAGAAGATTATTACAGACATACACGAAGGCACCTTTGGCACTCATTCTAGTGGGAACACAATGGCTAAAAGGATCCTACGGACAGGATACTGCTGGTCCACTATGGAAGTAGACTATTATCAGCATTCTCGAACTTGTCACAAATTCCAGATCTATGCTAATAAAGTACATGTACCTCTGGTTCCCTTGAACGTCTTGGCTGCTCCTTGGCCTTTCGCAATATGGGGCATTGATATGATTGGAGATATTAGACCTACCGCTTCTAATGGGCATCGCTTTATCCTGGTTTCCATTGATTACTTCACAAAGTGGGTCGAGGCAGCCTCATTTGCTTCTGTTACCAAGAATGTGGTGGCCCGGTTCATCAGACAGAACCTTATCTGTTGGTATGGTATTCTAGAAAGAATCATTACAAACAACAGTACCAATCTCAATAATACTATGATCACCGAGCTCTGCACACAATTTATGATTCAGCATCATAACTCTTCTCCTTACCAGCTGAAGATGAATGGCACTGTAGAGGCTGATAATAAAAACATCAAGAAGATCATACAGAAGATGACGGTGACATACACAGAATGGAATGAGATGTTACCATTTTCTCTTCATGGTTACCATACCTCAGTACGTACGTCAACAGGGGAAACTCCTTTCTCTCTGGTATACGGTATGGAAGTTGTCCTACCCATCGAAGTCCAAATCCCTTCCTTGAGAATCATGAAGGATGCGGGTTTGAATGAAGACGAATGGGTCCAAACTTGACTTGACCAGTTGAACTTGGTTGACGAGAAGAGGCTCGCGGATGTCTATCATGGTCAGATGTACCAAAAAGGTATGATTAAAGTTTTTAACAAGAAGGTCAGAAGTCAGGTATATCAAGTAGGTGGCCTAGTAATCAAGCGCATTATCCTGCCGCAAGGTGATCCCAGGAGAAAATAGACTCCCACATACAAAGGGAGATTTATGATCAAGAACATATTTCCTAATGGAGCTATGATCTTAACTACTATGGGCGGTGACGACTTTCCGCACCCTTTAAACGTGGACATAGTTAAAAGATACTATGCATGAAAAGAGACCTGCTAGGTTGACTGGCCTAGGAAAAAATAAGGGCATCCCAGCGAACCAAAAGGGTTCGGGTAAAAGTTAGGGATACATATAGGAAAAATATGTACACTCGGCAAGTCGAAAACCTGAAAAGGTGGCTTCGGAAAAAAAGGGTATCCCGGTGGACTGAAAACCCGAAAGGGCGGTCCAGGCAAAAGTTTGGGATTAAAAGCGTATAACTATGTCCCGTCGGATCACCTTACAAATAGACTTCGGTAACAAGTGTCAAGTTTAAATGGTAATAATCAATCCAGTCATCTTCAGACAAGCAGCAAAGGGATGAGATGCTCAAAGATATAAAGGCAATAGTAGAATGGGAACCCAATGGGATCGTTTCACATAGCTGTTTTTATTTGTATACTATTTTTGTATAGTTTTCATTCTTACAACGGTATTCTCTTACTAGAATGTCTGTCTCTCTGTACAAAAATACCTATTATAGGCATAATTCTTCATATTAATAAAAAACTATCTCTTTGAAAGTGCAAAACTATTTGTTTTTCTGTTTTTTTTGCAAAAACGTCCAGTAATTATTTTTGAACATATGCATTTGAATGTGATTACCATTTACAAATACACGCATAAAAAACAGAAAGATAGTTACTAATGGCTTTAAGAAACGGGACTGTGTCTAAAAAAGGCCATATGCAAATCCCCGCAAATACTTTCTCCAGCAGGTACAGAGGCAGAGCCATCCTACTACAAAGTCACTACCATATCCTCAGTATACATCCTAATGATGTCAAAGTTTCTGATGTCCCAGGAAGAGAAAGAATCTCCAATTATTCCTCGGGCATCTTAAAGAATTCCTAGCCTGGTTCACAAACTTCTTGGGTTCCCCAATAGGGCTTCATAAAAACCCCTAAGCAGTTTACAGAGTTTTCTTTCCCTAGTAGAGTTTATTTCTCTAGCCACGGAAGTTCATCTCCCAGCAATTCAACTTTAATAAATAATGAAAACTTACATTCTTCATCCCCAGCAACAATCAGGGATTTATTTTCCCTAGTTCAACAACACTGCAATAGAACAAATGATACGTTCACATATTGTATTCATACATCATTTTACAAACGTCATAGCATATGCAGTACAAATGCATATATCGTAGTCTCATTTATTTTGAGAACATCATTACCCAATGCATTTCATGCATCATGACATTACATACATCTAATTCTTTACCTTTTCAGGAAAGTTCACAAGAAGACAAATATCATCATCAATTTTCAACAGTTCTAGATTAATTCCTGAAACCAGACATGGAAACTATCTGTGAACAACTGATTGTAGATCAATTCCCGAAACAAGACGGGGCGACTATCTACAAGACCAGGTTAGAGAGTAATTCATGAAACCAGACAGGACAACTATCTCAACGACCAACAAAAGCAAGTTCCAGATTAATCCTGAAACCAGACAGGGCAACTATCTGTGAACAACTGATTATAGATCAATTCTCGAAACAAGACGAGGTGACTATCTACAAGACCAGGTTAGAGAGTAATTCTTGAAACCAGACAGGGCAACTATCTCAACGACCAACAAAAGCAAGTTTCAGATTAATTACTGAAACCAGACAGGGCAACTATCTGTGAACAACTGATTGTAGATCAATTCCTAAAACAAGACGGGGCGACTATCTACAAGACCAGGTTCCAGATTAATTCCTAAAACTAGACAGGGCAATTATCTGTGAACAATTGATTATGGATCAATTCAGGAAACAAGACGGGGCAGCTATCTACACGACTAGATGAAGCAGTCCTACATAGGCTCCATCTAAATATTTCCAAATGTAGCTTTAAATGGGCTCATCCTGAAGCAATCTTACACGGATTCCTTCTCATCCTAAAATGCAGCTTTACACGGGTTCTTCCTGAAGCAATCTTACACGTGTTCCTTCTCATGATCTCTAGATGCATCTTTACACGGGCTCATCCCAAAGCAATCTTACACGGGTTCCTTCTAATAACCTTTCAGATGTAGCTTTACACAGGATCATCTTGAAGAAATCTTACACGGATTCCATCTCGCAATTTTCAGATTCAGCTTCACACGGGCTCATCCTGAAGCAATCTTACACGGGTTCCTTCTCATAATCTATAGGTGAAGCTTTACACGGGCTCAACCTAAAGAAATCTTACACAAGTTCCTACTAAGACATTTACATATGTAGTCTAACACAGGCTCATCCTGAAGCAGCCTTACACAATTGCCTTCTAATACATTTCTGGATGCGGAAGCCTGGACCCGACTACATGACAACATACCTTAAGTTCAAGTTTAAGCTTGAACCCGACCAGATAACAACTTAATTTCTGAAGCATGGACCCGATCGGATAATAGTTCAACCTCTTCAATTACTGTAAATCCTGGAAACCAACTAGATAACAGTTAATTTCATTTTCCCCAGTAAGTCGCTGTGAAGCCTGGAATACGACCAGATGACAATCAACTTTATTACCCTCATCAAGTTACAGTGAAGTCTGGATTTCGACTAGAAAACAGCTAACTTTCATCTCTCCAGTCCAGAGATAACTCCTCAGTAGAGCTATGGACAACTAAAGCTCCTAGACTTTATTCCCCACAGAGTTTTCCTCAAGGAAAAGAAGAGAAATCAACATTCCCCAATGGAGTCCTCCTCAGACAACGGGAACAGGAATCCCACAAAGAGACCTCTTATGAAGTCAGCATCTACTTTGGATGGCATCTTTAAGCCCATCTCCGACAAATCTTAGTCAACTTCTCCAAATGGCATCTGTAAGCCTATTCCTTATATCATCAACCAACGATGCTTACTTCATGCGAGTGCAAATTTCTGGGCACTCTAGTGTTCAATTATCTTCCACCTTCAGATCACGAAAGGCAGACAAGACAATCTAAATCTCAGGTTTAAGAAGATTGAACAAGGGAAGCTATTGCAACCAAAAAATTTCCTTCCCATTTTATTCAAGGCATGCTCATTAAGGTCCTCAATTGCTCAAGGTTGACCAAGAATTGATCAGACAAATTCTCCTCCTAAGCAATGGCCTTTCAACTAGTTTCACTTTTCACCAAGATGTGTGAGCTCCAAACGTCTAAAATGTTTTCCATTGTCCTAATATGTCTTCAAGTTTTTCCATGCCAAGTTTCATGCCCTACAACTTCTCTTTTATCCTCAAGCTCAAGAAATGCATCATTTGGAAGATACAAGCCCATACATTACAAGAGGTTATTGCACCCTATACGCCTCAACATAATGGCATAACTGAAAGAAAGAATAGAAGTGTACTGAACTTGATGAGGTGTATGTCGAAAGCTAATAATATGCCTAAGAGATTTTGGGCTGAAGCAGCTTCGACAACAGTATGCATTCTAATTAGATGCCCAACGAAGCAGTGTTAGCTGGGAATTTCGATTACATAAGTTTTGAATAATTGACACTATGGTCGAAGAAAGAATAGTTCAAAAGAAAGCGTGAGGAAGCTTTTATGAATTCTTTGATTGATGAAGATCTAGTAAAGAAATTCACTACGTTGAACTTTTATCAAAGGGTTCATTTTCGAACTATTGAAATATAAGCTATTCAAAGCATTACAAGGAAAGACATTTCGACTATCATGTTGATTGAATTGGTGCTTCGAAACGAAGAGGATATTGAATTCAAAAGCTTTGATCTTATCCAAAGAAGCACGTGGAAGTCTAATGGTTTGAAGGACATGTAATCTTCAAACGTGGCGTGATTTCATAGAAGGACCGTTAGGGTCGAATCAGCCAAATATAAGTTATCTTAGAGTTTTTGGATCAATTTGTTTCAGGCATGTACCTGAATAAGTGAGGAAGAAATTGGATGATCGAAGTGAAGTCTTGGTGCTCATAGGTTATCATTTGACTGGTGCATACAAGTTGTATTCACCAATTGAAGATAAACTAGTGATCAGTAAAGATGGTCTTGTAGATGAAAGCAAGGGGTGGGGTTGGAGTCGAAGTTCAGTTCGACAAAAAGATGAACTGAACAAAGATTTGACACTGTCACAAATGTCACAATTTTGTTCGAAGATCGAAAAGAAAAGAACAAAGCTTCGACAAGTCAAAATGAAGAGATGATACTTCGATTGGTCGAATTGAAGGAAAGGAGATCGAAAAGGACAGAACGAAACTTCGACAAGTCAAAATGAACAAGGTGATATTTTGATTGGTCGAATTGAAGGATAATGAGATCGAAAAGAACAGAATGAAGCTTCAACAAGTCAAAAGGAAGAGGTGATACTTTGATTGGTCAAATTGAAGGAAAGGAGATCGAAAAGAACAGAACAAAGCTTCGACAAGTCAAGATGAAGAGGTGATACTTCGATTGGTCAAATTGAAGGAAAGAAGATCGAAAGGAACAAGAACTGAGTTCGACTAGGCTGATTTTATATGAGGGGTTTCCAGATTATACAATCGATGCAGATGGTGACTAAGTCGAAGAAGCCATGATGATGAAGCCTTGAGCAATTTGAATTGGAACTCAGAGCCATCGTAAAGAACAATGCTTAGGAGCTTGTCGAAAGAATCAATTGATGTGAAATAGAGATGCAAGTCAAAACGAAAACCTAATGGGATGAAGCTTGTTGTTGTTCTTGGATTGATTAGCTCGAAGCCCAAATTCGTGCAAAACACCAACACAACCTGTCCAGGTTCACTCAAAGTTCAAAATGGCATGAAATATCACAAAATGGCAACTTTTGAAATCTGATGATTTTGCTTTCAAATCCATGGTTAATGGCTGTTTAATGCCATATTTGTTCACAACTACACCCCTATATAAATACAAGACCAAATCAGAAGCATGACACGCACACACTGCTTATCAAAGCTCCACAAAATTGTAAAAGATCCAACAAAATTGTCAAACTCGAAACAACCTTTGCAAGCCTTTTCCATCCAGACCAAGCATCCTATCCTTCTCCTGAAGATTCCAGGAGACATTCTCAGTCCTTAAGCATCCCCAACCCGATCTCAACGTTTTTTTTGTAAAAACTCCTCGATCTCAAACTCATAGAATACATGATTTAAATCCACATTGATCATATATACTATTGTTGCTGATGTTTATGTTTGATTGAATGTGTTACATGAGAGATTAGATGCATAATTAGGGATTTACCAGGTTTAGGGCACAATCTGGATCATGGCTCAAAATGGAAGATATGTCCACGATCTGTCGAATCCAAGACATGATTCGACCCAGATCTGGGATTTTGTTTTTTTTTCGAACGAGTTTCCTGCAGATCTAGTGTTCTCAGATCGAAGGAGTACACCATACACCATCATTCCCTTGCTTCCAGATGTTGGCCTATCCAGATCCAGTGCCTTCGACGTGCAGTCCGTCGTGCATTTTCGACAACCTCTCTCATTGGATCGAAAGGCCGTCTGGGCCTCTTTTTGATCCGGGCATGCGTTCTGCAAATTACACCCCTTGTTTACTAGTCAGCCTGAACCATTTATTTGTTTTTTTATTTCTTTTAGGTTATTAATTTCAAGCATTTTTCTATTATTTAATTATAAAATAATATAAAAATCACAAAAATATTAGGTTAGCATTTTCTCAAATAAATTAGTTTTATAAATTAATTGATTAATTATTTTAACCCTTTTTTAAATTTAAAACTAAATAGACTTAGGATTTTAAATTAAATTTCTCTCCATGATAAAAAAAAAATAAATATTTTTTCTTTTAAGTTTTAGACGTTATTTTCATTTCGCGCGCATTATTTCCTTTCATACTTTTTTCATATTATTGTATATGCTTCCTGGTTTTAATAGTTTAAAGTAGGCTTTTACATTTACTGCTTTATTTCCCTCCTAGTTTTGAACATGTAATTAATCCCCCTCCCCGAAGTCTTGTAATAGTTATGATTTTACATTTCCACACTTTTAATTTCTGTAAACTATTAATTATTAGATGTATGCCTAATAGGATTGTATGGCAAGAATTACAAACAAACGCTAGAAAAC
Source organism: Vicia faba (assembly GCA_948472305.1). NCBI lineage: Eukaryota > Viridiplantae > Streptophyta > Magnoliopsida > Fabales > Fabaceae > Vicia > Vicia faba. Next base: position 1,181,385,151 of record OX451739.1, on the reverse strand, counting down.
CTAACACAAGATAAATAGCTGAATATAACACAATTACACATGTGCACCTCTAGGGTATCCCTGTTCGGTTGCCTTCATAAAACAGTCACAACTCTCAAAACGTGAGAGATTTTAGTGGCTACCCTCTGGTTTAAAGATCATAAGTCTCTCGATGACCCTCTCGACGTTGCCCCGGTAAAAATGATATTAAAACCCTAGGGTAGTTACTAAAGTTTCTTTCTTAATTGTCTTTGTGACTGTATAAACGTCCGTTCGAATGTCCCTCAAATATCCAACGACTAGGGCTACCTACTCACTAATAATAGGATAACACTGTCTAAAGGAAAATAGGAAAAGAACAACCCGTTCGAGTAAAAGTAGATAGTTCTTAAATTATATGCTCAAAACAAACTTTTACACTTATATAAAACTTCTTTTAAAAACATTTACAAACACTTTGTATACGTTATCTACCATTCCGAGAAATATTACAAAGTTCGCTGCACTAAGGCGCTTTCAAAAATACTTTTCAAAACACACAAAGCACAAGGTATTTCAAAATGAGCTAAGCATCTAAGAGCCCATAGATACCTACAGATGGAAAGGGTGCTAACACCTTCCCTTTCCATAATCTACCCCCTTACTCAGAAAACTCACAAAAGGTCTTTTTCTGTTCTTTTCACCCTTTCCGTTGTTGGATAAAAGAAAAGTCGGTGGCGACTCTTGCTTACCGCAATATTTGCGAATACAAACGCAAAACAAGTATAACAGTCAGTTCTCCCACCGTATTACACATATCCACAAGATTAGGATCACTCTCTCTTTAAAACAAGTCCAAAATATCAAAAAGGTTTACAAGGACTTGGCATATTCAACAGGGGCAGTTGGAAGACTTGAAGATGTTTTTGACCAGAGCATTTAAGAGATTTAATAGCAATTATCGACTTGGGTAGCATTTTAGAGACAATTCAAAGACTAAGGACACATGAAAGTAAAACGAAGAATGGAGGTCCACGTAACAGGATACGTGCCGAGTCCTAGGGAAATAACTGTTATCAGCGGTTATAGTTGTAGTAAGTATATAAGTGAATTTCATTTATGTAATTAGAGTTCACAAATTTTATAATTAATCCCTATAGAACTCAAAGTACCCAAGTCACAGAGAGAAAAGTGTTTGTGAGAAAACATGTATGAATCTGCATCTCTTCTTTATTTTATTTTTAATTCAAGGATTCAATTTATTTTAATTTTATTTGTGTTCATTGTTTACTTTGTTTCATCGAACAATTCTACGTTGTTCTTATTGAAATTTCTATCCAAACTCTCTATGTTCAAACATCAATACTCACTCATAAACACGTTTCTTCAAACTATTTTACATAAACTGTTCATAGGATTTTTTTCGAGTTTAATCCCTTAAGTGAACTAAACCTTGTGATTTGATTTACTGAAAAAACTAGGAAACACAACTGATGATGATAATCCAGCTCATCAATGACCCATACAAGATCAATTTGTAGGGTGTTTATCGCCTCTTGCATATTGTGGTACGGTGGCAGAACCAGACTGTTTTAGGAAAATGCTGGTTTGCGTTTTGCGTTTGTGTTTGCAAAATGTCGCGGTAAGCAAGAGTCGCCACCGACTTTTATTTTATCCAACAGGAAAGGAAAAAAGCACAGAAAAATTCCTTTTTCGAGATTTTGAGTACGGGGGGTAGATTATAGAAAAGGGAAGGTATTAGCACCCTTTCTATCCATGGTTTTCCATGGGCTCTTAGGTACTTGCTCATCATTTTAAAATTGCTTCTGTGTTTGTGTGTTTTGAAAAGTTTTTGTTTTACTTCGTTTTAACCCTTGCTTCTGTCTTCAAGAGTGTTACGAAATTGTTTTGAAAACTTTGTTTGAAAAGAGTGTAAGTGTGAAAAAGTTTGTTTTTGAGAAAATACCTACTAGCATCTACCTACTCGAAAAAAGAATGTTTCTGTTCTTGTTTCCTTTAGACAACTTTATCCTACTATTAGTGAGTAGGTAGCACCATCGTTGGAGTTGTAAGGGTCAATTCGAAAGGGACGTACGATCACTAAAGCAATGTTAGGACGTTTTAGTAATAACCCTAATGTCTTAAGATCATATTCGAGGCAACATTTCCGAGGCAACATTTCCGAACGGGACGTTTGACCTTTGTTTAGACAAGAGAGCGACCACTAAAACATCCTATACTTAATGATCATTTACCGAAGGCAACCGAAGTGAGAGTATACCCTAGGAGTGCGCATGTGCGAGTGATTTGATTTCAGTTATTATCTTTGCATATTTAGGGTTTGGTAACCAGTTTAAAATTAGCATACAGTCTTGTCATGCAATCCTATTATCATACATCTAACAGTTAATGTTTGCGAAAATTAAAATGCGAGAAATAAAACTACGCTATTATAAGGCTTCGGGGAGGGGGATTAATTACATAGCCAAAAACCCATAAAAACGATAAATAAACGAAGAGTCCTAATTAAACTATTACATACCATGAGCAGTTACATTAATATTGTAAAAAGTATAAACGCGTGCGATGAAACGAGAACGAGAGAAAATTAGGGTTTTGACCCCGTCTAAACCTAATTGAAAGAAAGATCATTTTTGTTGTTTTTGATTATTTTAAGAAAATAAGGTTTTAATTAAATAAATACAAACCTAATTACTAATTAATTAAGAAAAATAATTAATTTGGTCTATTTTTATATTTTTGTTATTTTGAGAAAAAAAATAAAAGTTAAATCAAATAAAACCTAATTTTCTAATTTATTTTAATTTATTTACAAAAAGATTAAAATTACCCTAAAATTAAATTAAGCTAATATTAAATTAATTTTGATAAAATATATAAAAACCTAAATTTGATGAAATTGATTTTATGAATTTTTTTTGTTGGAAAAAGATGATTTATGTGTTGATAATAAAAAAGAATAACTAAAGAAAGGTAAATTAGAGAAAAAAGAAATAACCCAAGGGCCGGCTGGCAGCGGCTCTGATCAGAGGATGATGGTCCAGAGGATTGCGGTCCAAAGGATGGTGGTCCAGAGGATGGTTGTCCAGAGGATGGTGATACTGGGCCTGCTCCTGGCTGGTGGATCCAGCAGATTATGACCATCAGAAGATGGGGTGCGCTGGATCTGGTGAAAGAAAAGGGGGGAAATGCCAAAAAGGTCACGCCTGGGATCGAACCCAGAATCATAAACTTCTGACTTCTTTCTTCTGACCAACTGCGCTGGGTGTTAGTTTATCAATACGACAGAAACAAACAAATAGATCAGAATTATAGGCTTCTAGCCAGAATAAATGCGCCAGAATTTAAACCGGCCAGTAAAGTCGTGACACGCCATCGTCTTCTTCCCTGGATCTGTCATTTAAAACTATAAACTTTTACCCACAGGCATGGTGCTGTAGCTATAAGCCAGTGCATCTCAGAAATTGCATACAAGTAATATAAATAAAATTTAAGACTGTGGATCAACTGGGTTTGACCCGCTGATCACAATGGTCTCCTCCATTTGGGTCAATTGCTCATGTGCACAAAACTCCTAAAAACGAAACCTAAACCCTAATCATGGCAAGTCTCTGTATGGCTAACAAAAATGCAATTGAATATTATCATTAGCTTGCAAATGTTTCGATGAACCAGAATATGTAAAGAATTCACGGTATAAATGCCAGAATCATGATATTGGATTTCAAGAAAGTATCACTGTCGTGAGATACTTACAGTGCATTCTTGGGCACAAAAACGCTTGCTAATGATTGGGATAGCGTCCTTAGATGTCAAGCAAATGAATGGTGTGCTTGGAATGGCTTGAAAGCGCCTGAAATTATGAAATCAGATTGCCACTTTTCTTGAGTTTTTTAAAGTTTTTCCTCAGCTTCTCACGCCTCCAATCCTTGTGCTTTTGGTCTGGATTTGTTCTATATGTAGCCTTGAGTGAATTAGGTTTACAAATGTGCTTCAAATCTTCTCCAATAATGGTCATTGATCATGATTTGATTCTCATGTAAATCTTTTCAAATTAAGCCAAAATCCAATCTTTTTATGTACAAACAAGCCTTGCACGATTTGATCTCATTTCCAGCTACTCATGGACCTGAAATGTGCACAAAATCTCAAGGTTTAAATGATTTTGATATTTCCATGATTTTATTTTGATTTAATTTAATTTAATTGGAATAAAAATAAAAATAAATGACAAAAATAAAATAAAGGCAAGTGGGAAGGGTCATGGGTCGTGGACCATGTTACAAACTCAATGTAAGCACAAAACGTTGGGCCCGTTTGGCAAAAATTGCAATTTGAGACACTTTTGACTTTTGGAAATTTTGTAAAAAAGGTCAACTTCACCAATGCATAACTTCCTCAATTTTTACCCTAGAGATGTGTTCTTTGACTTTTTGAAAGCTCAAGATGTCCTATAAGCAACCCTTTTGGTCTCATCTCAATTGAGTCTTCCATGTTCATGTATGAAGCTTTGACAAAAAATGTGTTTTGTTGACTTTTCAAAATGACTTATAATGTCCAAATTCATAACTTCTTGTGAGTGCATATTTTGAACTTTGGAGATGAGGATGAATTATAGGGCATTGCATCCTCTTCAAAATGAGTTTTGGATGGGTCATTCTTGATGAAGTATGAGAAAGTTATGCTTGGCCAAAGTTGAGTTGACTTTTCCTGCAAAACCCTAATTTAGCAACTTTTGGGTTTTTATGAATTGTGAGCAATCCTTGAGGAATCATGATCAATCCCTTGATAAAATGATTAATGATGCTTCAAAATGAGGATGTTGACCAAAAATCTTGAAGTTTGACTGTATGTGGGCCACAATTGACTTTTGCCCTAGCACAGTCGATTTTCAGGCTTTTGAGCAATTGACTGAGCAAACTTTCTCTGCAAGGCTTAAAACTTGACATGGATGATCTTGAGAACATATTAGGACAATGGTGAGCATTTGGGATCCGTTGGACTCAAGTATCTTGATGCAACATGAAACCCTAACTTGAGGTAGACTGCCTTAAGAGAGAGTTTGTCTGGTCAACCCTTGGACTTCCTTGGGCAATTTGAGGATCTCATTTGAAATGTTTTGAGAAATATGGGAGGGAAAATTTTGGGGTACAACACATATCCTTCACAACCTATTGCTTGCATTTTTTTTGAACATTTTTGTTAATGTAAATCGACAAAGCAAATTAACCATCCTTTGAAACACAACTTTAATTGCTTTCCTCAAAGCAAGATTTATATCCGTCAAAATCACTTATAGACATAACCATTTCTTACTAAACAATTGTTTCAGCTTATCCAATATCCAACAAAAGTTATATGTCTGTTCAAATTCCATATAGGCAAATGCAACACAAAATGTTAACTCAGTCCAAGTCATACCAACAATAGAAAGAAATATTCAAAATTACTGAATCCGGGTGAGCCTAAAACATATCTCTTATGTTTAAATAATCTGCAGTAAACATAATCTGCATCATCTATTAGCTTAAATAAATATTGTATCTAAGTAGCTAGGACTTGTGATCTCTTTTTATAACCTACTTTTATGTTTGTATATTTGTGTGATCTGAGTGACGTTCTCAGGATCTCGCTCTTACAATGTCAGAAGTATGCTTTTTTAGTGACATACATAAGTATGTGCTCGAGTAGAACATTTGCTTTGTCAAATCAACATGTTTCGGTTCTTCTAACACAACTAACAAATGCATAACGTTCAAATATATCAGGTAAAATATGGTTATGAAATCCACGTTTTATATCAATCTTCATATCTTGACCATCTTTAGACAATGTTGATTTGGTTTTGAATATACACCAATGTTTTTCATTAGCAATTTGTGTTGCATTCTTTTATTTCCCTCCTTTATAATAACCAAATATCAATTTGTTGTTTGTTCCTTTTTTTTGTGCTTTCATATTTGAACGAGTAATGACAACGTTCATTTTATGTTTGATTCCAACCTCATTAGTTAACCTTATTATTTATTCTTGTGTATCAAATTTCTATGTAGTTGAGAATACATCAGAAATATCTACACATATCTAATTTTTATCAAATGTTTATAAGGAGATCTATATATCATTGAAATATAAAAAAATTAAAAAGAAACTTCAAAAAAATATATATTGAATTACTTATAAACGAATAATGCATTAAACAAAATTGAAATAAACCGAAACACTTATAATTAAATTATCCGATAATAATTTATAATACCAAAATAATTATGCATCAAGTTATTTAACAAATAAAAATACATATTAGAATACTTAATTGCAAAATATCTGATAACCATCAATACATATAGAAGGGATAAGTGTAATGTAAAGTTTCCCATTCCTTTGAGTAGTTGAGTTGACGATACGCATGCATATGTTGCTGGTATATACGAACATCATTCGGCACATGGGCAGGACATAATGGGGAACAAATGAGTAAGACTGCTCCAAACAATATTGTACCAAACTTTGAACACAAACAGATAATCATTAAAACTTGCTTTATATTTTTGAAATATCACTTGATATTTACTATTGTTTAAAATTCAAATCTCTAAAATCGTATACTAGTATATTTCATAGGATGCTAGTATGCTAAAAACAAAAAAGATCACTATATGATTTTTAAATACATAATAAAAAGTATATGTGTGTGGGGGAAAGTGAGAGGGAGAGGCATCGAATTCTCTGAGGTTGCAATAAAAATGGTTGGTTGCTTTCCAACTTCAGTCTTCTCGTACAAGCTACACTCCAACCCACACCTTTTCTACATATTCTTCCTTTTTTTTTTTTTACTTTCTCTATAGAAAAGAAAAGAAAAAACAAGACTCTAAGTTAAAAGAATCACAAGAGATTATCATCGAGACGCGTGTCATAATATTCTTGTCCCTCTGAATATCCCTTTTATATGGCCCATTTACATGGCCTGTCAGAATATTCTTACCTTCTCACATTGTCTTAATCTTTTCTTTTTTCTCTCATGACATGCATTTTCCATTTTTAATTCATGATATTTTCACTATCGTGTTTTAAATAATATTTCTCCTTCGTAATACCTAAAAGAATTCAATTTCAGAATTTCGTAATACCTAAAAGAATTCAATTTCAGAATTTTTGATTTTCAACGTGTTAGGAAAAATCTAATGCGTCATAATCGGTTAATATGAAGTGTAATTAGTTACAAGTTTGATGAACAATACTTTTGAAAAGTAGAAAAATTAATTTTTGAGTTGGTGTACCAGTTTACGCATCGTGTTAATCGGTTATACCTATTTGTATTTTTGTATTTTATATCGGTTGAAATTGGTTAATTATTTGTGTTAACGGTTACAGCCATGAGTTTTTTTTGTTTTTTCTTACTTTTGAATAGTGTGTTTTATGTTCCAATTTTTTTTAATATTTGTATAAATCTTTTGGAGGCATCAACATTATTAGTAATGCAAATTATCACACTCTTATTCTCAACTATCTCTCTCTCTCTCTCTCTCTCTCTCTCTCTCTCTCTCTCTCTCTCACTATTTCTTTCTTCATATACTCCATAGTTGTGTGATTGTATGTTCCAACATTTGACATCAAGAGTCTGGTTCTGATCCATAAAAATATAGTGTGCAACAATGAATTCTGTCTTCAATGATAGAGTCCCTACAAACCTTCCAACCCTTGATGCGAAGAATCACGACAAATGGTGCAAGCAAATGAAGGTGTAGTTTGGCTACCGAGATATTCTTGAAATGATCAAGAATGGGGTGAATCCCCTTGTCGAAGGTGCAACGAATGCATAACGAGCAACACACAAGGAAGAAAAGAAGAAAGATTACTAAATGTTGTTCTTGATCCATCAATACGTAGATGGTGACAACTTTGAGATACTTATCGATTCCGAATCAACAAAGGAAGCGTGGGAAATCTTGGAAAAGACATATGGATGAGGTGATAAGGTAAAGGTGGTGCAATTACAAACTCACAAATATCAACTTAAATTGATTCAAATGGAGGAAAAAGAGACGATCAATAATTACATGACATGAATTATACAATTGGTGAACCAAATAAAGTCTTGTGGTAAAATTGTTTGTGAGAAGAATATTGTGCCATAGATCTTGCGTTCTTTGACGAAAATATTTGACAATATTGCAGTGACGATTGAAGAGTCGAAGGATCTTGCGATGTTGAGCAAAGATGAGCTTCAAAGCTCTCTTGAGGCTTATGAGCAAAAGATGGAGGAGAGAAATAAAGACAAGGCAAAGGCAGAGATCGCTTTGCAAGCTCGGTTCAATGAGAAGAACAAGAAGTCGAAAGAAAAATAGCTCATGAAGAGTAAAGGGGATTTTCAGAATTATGATGGAAAAAAGTATCAAAATTCAAAGAATTTGACTTGTCAAAAGGGTGAAAGCGGCTGCAGCAAAAATGGTGTTCAAGGAAACTTTAGGTGATCACGAAAGGTAGTAGACTGCGGGGCAACAACATCAACAATGTTATGGTGACTATGAGAGAATGAGTCTAGTGCAATGAAGAATTATTTTTGGATTTTGGTTGTTCTATTCATATGACGGGGAGAAAGGATTGGTTTATCAAAATCAATCAAGCCATAAAGAATAAAATAAAATTCGCAGATGATACCACTTTAGCAGCCAATGGGATCAGTAATGTTTTGATCATGAAAATGGATGATGGAAATTCCTTGATCAAAGATGTATTGTACATTTTTGGAATCAAATGTAACCTTCTATGTATTGGTCCTTTGCTTGAGAAGGGTTACAAGATTCGCATGGAAGACAAGACGTTGCGCGTTAAGGATGCAAATAGGGTTTTAGTCCTTAAAGTTCCTATGGCTTCCCATAGAACTTTCAAGATTGATTTGAAGGTTATGAAACATAGGTGTCATCCTTAAGCGACAAGTCGAGAAGAGTGGTTGGGGCACTACTGTCTTAGGCATCTCAATTTTTGAGATCTCAATGCATTGCAAAAGAACGAAATGGCAACTGGGTTGCCATTCATCAACATACCAGCTGAGATTTATGAAGAGTGTGTGCAAACGAAGTAACATAAGGGTAAATTCACAAGGATGCAGGTTATAGAACAAATAATCACCTTGACGTGGTGTATCCTGATGTGTATGGGTCGATGCAAGTTGATTTGTTTGGTGGAAATAGGTATTTTGTCACTTTTATCGATGATTATAGTAGAAATCTATGGACATTCTTAATCATGAGAAATGATGAGGTATTTGAAGTATTTAATAAGTTCAAGTCCATGGTTGAGCAGCAAAGTAGTCACAAGCTCAAAGTTCTCAAAATGGGTGGTGGAGGCAAATATGTCTCAAATGACTATGGGAAGTTTTGTGGTAAAGATAGGATACTGAATAAGGTAGTACCACCCTATACACCGCAACAAAATGGTGTTGCCGAAAGGAATAATCAGTCGATTATAACCATGGTGAGAAGCATGTTAAAGTGGAAGAACTTGCCGAAAGAGTTGTGGGGAGAAGTAGTATCCACCATCTGCCTAATTGTTGAATAGGTGTCCTACAAAGAAGCTTAAGAAGGTAACATCAGAAGAAGCATGGTCTGGATTCAACCAAATCTAAACCATTTTAGAGTTTCCGGTTTCATAGAATATTGACATGTTTCGGAACAAATTAGAAAGAAATTGGATCACAAAGGGGAGATGATGATACTTGTAGGGTATCACCCTACTAGAGGTTACAAGTTGTTTGATGCTGCAAACAGGAGGATTGTGATCAGTTGGGACTTGTATTCATTGAATTAAAGCAAGTGGAGCAGTCTATAACCAATTACATACCGTCTTTAATCAGTTACATACAGTCGTTAACCGGTTACAGGAAACCGTTAATCGGTTACAACTTTGAATTTTCAGATTATGAAGAAACGAAAAAGTGCAAAAGTGTCTTGCATTGAAGTCAAAATTGATGAAAATATGAGAAAACCGACTAGGAAAAAGGTTTTCCTTAAAGACTCCAAGATTGTGAGATATTACGCGACAACGAAATCAATGATGATGGTCATTTCATCCATTTTGCACTTATGGCCGAATTTGAGCCTGTTAAGACGAAAGATGCCTTAAGTGATCCAAAGTGGATTTGTTCTATGAAATAGGAGCTGGAATCGATTGAGAAAAATAGTATTTAGGAGTTGGTTGATCTACCAAAGGAAATAAGTCGATAGGTGTAGGATGGATCTATAAGGTGAAGGCGAATTCTAAAGGTGAAATAATCAAGCATAAGGCTCGATTATTAAAGGGATTTTTGCAAAGAGAGGGTATAGACTTTGATAAGGTATTTGCATTGGTTTCTAGGATATAAACCATAAGGATAATTATTGGTATTGTGAATAGCAATAATTGGTTTATCTATCATATGGAAGTGAAGTCCGTGTTTTTAAATGGTCCGCTTGAGAAAGAAGTGTATGTTGAACAACCCCCTAGATTTGTTGTGAAAAACCAAGTGGAAAGGTTCTACAAGTTGAGAAAAGCATTATACAAATTAAAGCAAGCTTCGAAGGTGTCAGTATTGCTAATAGATTCATGGAGAGACTAAAGGTGTCTCACTTGGAAGTAGTCAAGAGGATCATGAGTGTTGTACCCCAAAATTTTCCCTCGAATTTATCAATAGTTTTCTCACAACATCTTCCATGGCTCAAGTTTGCAGCACTGATACATTAATTTAGGTTTGGGATTGGCACAGGGGAAAAATGGTCAAAATGCACATTGAAAAGTCAAACTTTGACTTTTTTTATCAAAAGTCAAGTTTCAAGAATCACATTTCATCAAGACATGTTAGAATATGAAGTTGTTTCATCAAGAAAATCAAAAGTCAAAATTACTTTGGAAAAGTCAAAGTTCTAAACACTTAGAAATTTTTCTAAGTATTTAAGAAAGTATGATAAGTTCAGAACTTCTGACCATATTTTCATCATGATGCGAATTGATTTAGGAAGAATTTTTGACACAAAAGAGATGTAGATCTCAATGAGATCTAAAACATTGCAGAACAGAACTCCTTCTAGAAATGCTGGGATTTCAAGTTATAAATCCTTGAATACACGTCCACGAAGCTAAAACACTTAGTAAATTCTGAACATTTCCAAGTCAGAATTTGAGTAGGACTTCTGGGCCAGTTTTCAGGAAGGTACAATTAGAGTTTGCAAAGATGATTCAAAGAGGGGTTATATAATACAGTGGGAGAACTGACTTGAGGTTTTGCGTTTGTGTTCGCAAATGTTTCGGTTTAGCAAGAGTCGCCACCGACTTTTTATTTTATCCTAAGGAAAGGTCAAAAAGCACAGGAAAGACCTTTGAGATGTTTTCTTGGGTTCGGGGAGTAGATTATGAAAAGGGAAGGTGCGAGCACCCTTTTCATCCATGGTTATCCATGGGCTCTTAATTACTTGTTCAGATCACTTGCTTTGCTTTTCCAATTGTTTGAAATGGTGCTTTGTGTGTGGTTTTGAAAGATGTTTTAAAAAGAAGCCATCGTTGTGGTAACCTTTGTAATGATTCTTATTTGAATGTATACAAAGGTGTATTGTATTTTTGAAAAGATGTTTCAATGTTTGAAAGTTTGAAAGTTTGTTTTGGGAAGTGTTTTGAAATTGTGTTGTGAAGTGTGTTTGAAAATAGCAAGGATATTTTTGCAAGTTTGATCAAGTAACTAAGAGTTATATACCCTATTTTACTCAAAGGTATTTCCTACACATTTTTTAACCATTTTTGACAATGTTGTTTTACCATTGCATTTGGTAAACAACCTTGCATTAGGATGTTAAACGGGGCAGGCGCGGGTCATCGTATAGACCATGATAGCAATTGTGTTAAGTATTTTTGGCAAATTTTCCGAGGGACTAGATCATTTTGTATAGGAAACCAAAATAGCATCATTGAGGGACCATGATCTTTTGTTTTGTTTTTGTTTTTCCAAATTACCCAACATGTATAACATGGCCCATTTTAAGGAAACAAGTGGATGTAACCCTAGGGGTGCAAGTGTGTATTGTGTATTGATTTTCATGCATTTTTGTCTTTGTATTAAGTCAAGCCACTTGTTTGATTTTGGATTTTTTTGCATACAAACCCTAATCTCTAATCATGGCATAATTGAAAGCATAAAGTGCGAGAATTAAAAGTCTAAGCTATTACAACATAATTATGGGGAGGGGGATACAATTTTTGAATAGGGATTATTTGACAAGAAATTAAAACCCTAATTTTACTATTACATCCAAATTGAATCAAATGGCATAAATAATAAATGGACAATATTTAAATAAAAAAAAATTAAATAAATATACAAAGTATTATGAATATGCAAAAAGTTTATGTTTTTTATGTATGTAAAAATATTTAATACAAAAAAGGAAGAAATAAAATAAAAGAAATTATTATTTTTTTTATTAAGGATAAACCCTAATTTTCTTTAAGAAAATAAATATGTTAATTATATTATTTATGTACAATAAAATAAAATGATGTATATATGAAAAATTAAATATATTTAGAAAAATGTATAATTTTAAGTATAAATAATAATAAGAAAAAAGTATATTTTTCATGTTTTTATTCTCAAATATTTATTAAATAAAATAAAAGTATGTATATGTAATATTAATTATATTAAACATGTATAAAAAATGAAATAAAAGTATATAAAAATAAAAATATATTTAGTATAATACATTATTTAAATATAAATAAAAATATAAAAGTATGATTTTTAATATTTTATTTCTAAGTTTTCATTAAAATAAAATAAAGATATATGTTCATTAAATTACTTTTATGTTTAGAAAAATAAAAATAAAATACAAAATAAATGTGAAAATTTATAAAAATATTTTTTGAGTATTTTTTATATTTGGGAATAATAAAATAAAATCAGAAATGAAAATAAAAATGCAAAAATATAAAATATCAAGAAATTGGGTCAGGGGGTGCAAAAAGTAAAAGGGGGTGCCAATAGTGAGCTAGGACCAAGCTCAGCCCACCACTTCATCTTCAACCTCTGACTTTCAAAAAACGCGCGCACCTTGTACAATTGCCAGATCCTGTATACGAGCTCTATTGCAAAAACACATAACATCAAAGTTGTAGAGTTTTTCAAGACGAATCCAACCATATAAACAACTTGTCCTAACTCTCAAAGATCAGAGAGAATTTCTCTGGCCCCAAATCCTAACCTAGTTTTTTCAGAATGTTCATGGACCAAATTCTCTTAGCACGCTTAATAAAAATGAAAACTAAGCATATGTACAGCTTCATGGCTATGAATACTACATTTCTTATTCACAAACCTAAGGCTAAATGTTCCTAAATAGAGAGATAGGAAGTTGATAAAAACCTTTTTCAACTGACTTCGTGTATGGCAATGGGGAGCTTTTCAACAAGGCTTGAGATGTCTGGGAGCTTCCTTGAACTTCACTTGACCTTCTCCAATGCCCTGCTTGCCTTGAATATGCTTGAACAAGCCTATAGAACTCAACCTGCACAAGCTCAAAATGAAAATGGCAAACCCTGTAAATGGAGTTACAGTTGGTGTTTAAGGTTTGGGATAGCTTGGATGGATGGAATGGAAGGTGTTTGAACAGGTTTGGGCCAAAACGCACGAGCAAATTGTGCTATGGAAGTCAAGTAGCAGATGCTGCCCTGTTTTGCCAATGGGAGGTGATTTCTTGTTATGGGATGTTTGAAGGCTCAAGAGATCATGTTTCTGGCTCAGAGAGGTGTAAGAAAGATGATTCAAATCTTTGCACAAGTTAGTTTTTGTTGGTGTTCAAGTTCTTGTGTTTTTGATATCTTTCTTGTATTTTAAGTAAACATGAGAAGTGATGTCCAACAGGCCTGTACGGGCTATCCATATGCTTGCACACTTTTCCCTTGGCCCATCCAATTTGTGGATTTGATTTGCTGCATCAGATATGGACCAATGCTCAAGGGATTCAATTTTGACATAAAGCACATTTAAGCAAAAATGGAAATATTGCTTTTTCTACTTAGGGATTAATCTTGTGTGCAATTCCCTAATAACCAAAACAATGCCTTAGACTGATGGATTTGCATTTAATTATTGAGTGTGAAGTGGTTTAGAGGCCTGTAATCTAGTTCAAGGCATGCTGATTTGAATTTGCAACTTGTATGAACATGAACATGCCATGGATGAAAAGTGAGTTTTTGCCAACTTCAAGCCTTCGATTCTCCCTAACCACAAATGAGTTTGGAGAGTTCTTGGACATTTTGGAAAGCTTGCAAAATGATCTACAATCCATTTTTTGGAATGCAATTTGATATTCCAAGTGGAACTATGTGAAAAATGGCCAAGAAGATAGGTCCAAATCCTGCCTAAACTAGGGCAAGATTTCACTAAGTTAAAAGTTTTAGGGACCCTTTCTCCAAAAATCATAACTTGAAATCCAAGCTTCTTTTTGGAAAACTTTGTGAATCAAAGTTGTAGATTTTGTGGAGGACTACAACTTTAATGTTGTAAGTTTTGTTTGAATCCAAATTCATCATGGTGAAAATGTTGGGCAAAGTTAGGAAAAATTAAGAAAATTTCATAACTTAGAAAAATTCTAAGTTATGAAAATTTTTCAACTTTAAACCCTAATTTGCAAAAATGGGTTTCTTGATGAACAAGTTTCATGTTTTGACACATATTGATGAAAAATGACCCTTGGCACTTGATTTTGACCAAAAAGTCAAAGTTTGACTTTTTAGTGTACAGTCAAATTTTGATCAGTTGACTGGAAAATTCATTTGTCAATCCAATGCAATTGAGATCTTTTGAACCTTGTGAATAGGTTAAGATGATGCCATTGAGTCCTTGAGTCCATGCTTGAACCCAATTTTCCATTGGCTAGGTCAAAGAATCAGAAATTGCCTTTGTGTAGTCAAAACCCTAAAAATGACCATTTTGCCCTTTTGGTGATCTGATCAAATTTCTTGTGGAGTTGTGGTCCAAACTTGAAAAAATGTTTCATATGAGTTCATAATGTTGATGTGGATCAAAAATTGTGAGGTTTGACTGTAAATTGGCCATAGTTGACTTTTTCCCCAATATAGCTGATTCCTAGGTCAACTGTCCAATTGACTGGGTAAAAATTTAATTCAAGGCTTGAAACTTGGTATGGATAAACTTAGGAGTAAAACATGAAGTATGAGAGTTACTTTTGGCATTGTAAGTCAAAAAATCCATGTGCAAACTCAAACCCTAATTTAGGTCAACAGTGCAAGGAGATGTCTTGAGCAGAATAAACCCTAGCTTGGTCTTGAGTTCAAAGAGCCTTGTGATGAGAAATGTTGATAAAATGAGAGGGCAAATTTTGGGGTACAACAGGTTACAAAGAATGTTAAATGCTTTCTGAAAAGTCTGAGAACTCCTTCAGATCATGTTGGAGCAGGGAGAATCAGAGATCAGAAGTTGGACATTTGTTCTTAATCTAAGTTACGTTTATGCTGAAGTTCTGATCTAGTTCCAAGCTAGGCTGCATAATCTCATGTTGCAGGCCTTCTTGCTTGTTAAATCTCATCATCATTTAATTCTCACACCGAATTTTGAGTATTTATCCCAATTCTTAAGCCTTTATCCAAAAGATCTTCCCCACGTGTGGCATAAAAGTACTAATGCTGTCCTTGAAAAGCAAACTTTTCTACAAAGTTGATTTTGAGCCCATACTTTACTTTGATTCTGAGTGTGCTTCCCCACAAATCATGCCTACAAACTGAAATTAGGCGTGATTAAAGTTGCTAACCCCTACCTTGCCTTGAAACCATGCTTGTCTAAACTTGCTTCAAAAACAAGTCAACGATCCATAACACGTGATGGTTGTACTCTTAACTTCTCCAAGCTTCTAAATATTTTGCCTATAAATTAAACTTCATTTTCAAACAAAAATAGGATTATAAATTGAAAAAAAAAAGCCCTGAAACCTTGCTAAAAATTTCCAAGAACCTGAAACTGCAGCACAAACACAAAACCCGCTAGTTTTTAATTTTTGCATATAACCTCTAATTTTCCTTGTGCATTTCTTGGCCAAATCATCCACACAGTTTCTGATATACACTTAGAAGCCTTCCCAAATTTTGTTTTCAAACTATAACACAATCTTCACCAATCTCCATTTCAAAATCAGAACTTTGCATCTTGACTGCTCCAGAATCATCCAACCAGCCATAACTCAAGTTAAGGGTTGCTTTAGCTTTCTGGGAACTTGAGGAAGATGACCAGAACATCATAACAGTCTGCACCAGGCTCTAACTCATAGAACAATCTCCAGCTTCAAGGTAAGTTTCTTCTGATTTTCATCTCATTACTTAGGCATTGTTAGGCTTGCAATTTAAAGACATAATATAGATATCATGGCTCTGAATCTGTACATATTTATAGATTTCATTTATATGGCCTAAGTAGAGAGAATTTCATATCAGAACTTCTTAAGGAAATTAGGGTTCAGAATTAGGATTAGCAAAATTCATGCTTGCTTCTGGTTTACTATTTTGATGCTTTGTATTTCTGAAACCATGATAAAATATGCCATAACTTCTATGTTTGCATTTTCCATTTTTTGTTGAGAAATGATTAAGTTACAGATACTTTGGCCACCGCGAAGAAGAAGATGAAGTTCATCATCAGAACTTACTTTGTAATATATGTTTATGTTTTTGCTTCTAATATCGGATGTATAGCCACCTCAGTGGTGGAGAGCGCGCGCATAATGCATTAGTGTTAAGGGTCCTGGGTTCTAGCCCCAGAAACATCTTTTTATGTTTATTTCTTGACCTTTTTACCTCATCATTTGTCAAACAATATTCTTGGACCAGAACTTCTAGATAAACCCCTCCATTTGTTTGTCAAAAAAATACTCCTAGACCAGAACTTCTAGACATTCTCATCCAACAGCATTGTCACCTCACTTATGTTAGAACATAGTTTGATTCTACAACCCTTGGTTAGAGTTTTGATGATAACAAATACAAGGAATAAATAAATACAAAGAACAAATATGCACCTTAAA
The DNA here is from genome assembly GCA_948472305.1 of Vicia faba. Taxonomy (NCBI): domain Eukaryota; kingdom Viridiplantae; phylum Streptophyta; class Magnoliopsida; order Fabales; family Fabaceae; genus Vicia; species Vicia faba. The sequence goes on along the minus strand of OX451739.1, from coordinate 1,181,368,109 downwards.
AATATGTTTTATGTATGCAGAAGTTCTGATCAGGTCATCATCAGAAGATAAGCCATAAGTGCTACACGCTGAAGCAATCAGAACATACACTGAAGATTGATGACCAGAACCTGCGCTTAATCAAAGTAAACTCTGATTCTGAACAAGAACATATCAAAACAAGTCATCAAACTCCAGAAGGAACTTACATTCATCAGAGCAAATACGTCAGAGAACTTCTGAAGAAATTTGATCTCTCAGAATGTAAGCCCTCAAAGATTCCAATGCATCCCACGTGCATTCTAGAAAAGGAAGAGGTAAGTAAAAAGGTAGAACAGAAGGTCTACAGAGGTACGATTGGTTCTCATCTCTATCTGACGGCTTCAAGGCCTGACATTTTATTCAGTGTTTACATTTATGCTAGATTCCAATCAGATCCTAGAGAATCCCACTTAACAGAAGTTAAGCGAATTTTCAAGTATCTGAAAGGTACTGCTAATCTGGGTTTGTTTTATAGAAAATCAAGTGATTACAACTTAGTAGGATATTGTGATGCTGACTTTACTGGAGACAGAGTAGAACGTAAAAGCACTTCTGGAAACTTCTAGTTTCTGGGAGAAAATCTGATCTCATGGTCCAGCAAAAGGCAATCCACAATAGCACTATCAACAGCAGAAGCTGAATACACAGCAGCTGCTGAATGTAGTACGCAAATGCTCTGGATGAAAAGTTAACTTGAAGACTTCATTATATTTGAGAGTAACATTCCTATCCTCTATAACAATACTTCTGCTATTTGTCTCAGTAAAAATCCTATTTTGCATTCTAGGGCTAAGCATATAGAAATAAAACATCATTTTATTAGGGACTATATTCAGAAAGAGATTCTTAACTTAAAATTCATTGACACAGACCATCAATGGACTGATGTCTTTACAAAACCTCTTTCTGAAGATAGGTTTAACTTCATTCTGAAACATCTCAGCATGAAGCTTTGCCCAGAATAAATTGTTTTATTTACATATCTTAACCTTCAGAACTTAGTTATTTCCTGTGAACTACTGATCAACCTGCCTTCAGAGTTTTAGAAGTACAGATTGCATCAGAATCTATCCATGAAGATCTAAACGTTTCATTTCAAGGATAGAAGTGTGTTGTTCATGTAAGCAAACAGTTGTCATCCATTCATCAGCTACCTTCTGAGGATGAACACGCGTTCACTTTTCTGAAAGGTCAAAAGCGCTGATTGGGTGCATTGAGACACACATCATTGGTAACCGTTCCAATATCTTTCTAAATCCATAAAATCAGCTATCATTAATGCTTACAATCATGACTAATTGTTTCTCTCTCTTACTGTTTATGCTTTCAAGAAAATCTATTTAAACTCAAGTTTCACTCTTTACATTCTTTCCCTTTTACTCTCTCAATACCTTCTATTGTTTTCAGTTCGTACTTTCAAAAACCCTTTCATCTTTCTTAAAATTCTTGTGTGAACATGGCTTCTTCAAGCATCCAAAACATCAGTACTCAGGAAACTGCTTCTATGGAACAATACGAAGAACCATACAGAACGCTACTCACTCCCATTGACAATCTGGAAGTTCTTTCTAAACTGATTGTTGACTTTGAAAGCCTTCAAGAAAACGGCTTCAATCTATTTGAAGACATCAATGCTCAAGGTTGGAACAGATATTTTGACCGTCTTCTAGGGCCAACTTTTCCAATTCTTGTCAAAGAATTCTGGATACATGCTTCCTCCTCAAATCATCAACTTACCTCGTATGTCATGGGGAAGAAGATTGTCATTATAGAAGACCTAATTTCAAGGCTTATTGGTTACAATGGTGGAGGTGTCATATGTATTGACATGGCTGAAAGATGTTCTGATGTAGCTTCTATTGCAAGGGAAATATTTACTCTGGGCCTACCCTCCAGCAAGATTAGGGATCTGAAGGATCATCACAGAATTTGGGCTAAAATAATTCTGGGATGCATCAACCACAGGAAGCCAACTAGCTCTCCTGACTACATAAACATTGATCAACAGTTTCTGATCTACTTTATCTCCAAGAAGACTAAGGTAAACCTCCCTCGCTTGCTATTTAATCATCTGAGGACCAGTGTAAAGGAAACAAGAGAAGATGAGCGTACCAAAAGGGAATGGATACCCCTAGGAAGACTCATATCAGATTTTCTGATGGAGAATAGGTTGATAGAGCATTTGACTGAAGAATAGGAAATTAGCTCACTAGAAGCAACTGCTGGGAAGCCTCTGAACGCAAAAAATCTAAAGAAAATGAAAATCATTGAGAACATCAAGAAGGAACCCAATGTTACTTATTTTTCAACCATCACTTCAAGAAGAATTCCTCTGGATGATTTTCGTCTTTTCTCTGAGATTGACTCCAAGCCTGAGATAATTGTCAGATATATGGATGCATGTAAAGCAGATGGCACTGCACTAGAAATAAATATACAGGACTTGCATCAAGCTGCACCAGAAGTTATTCTGAAGAAAACCAAGAAAAGGAAAGATGCAGCAAAAGGATCATCCTAGAGGACTCCAAAAGTTGCTAAAAAGAAAGGAAATCCTTCACCTGTTACTGTTTTAGAATCAATAACTATATCAACATCTGAAACCATAACTACTCAATCAGAACATCCAACTCCACAAACTTTTGATGACTTTGACATAAGGTTTGATCCATAAGAAACTCTAAGTCTAAGTGAAACTCACTCCCTTCCTAATAATCCAAATCTTGAACAAACTCAACAAGAACTTGCCAAAGTTCTGTCTGATATTGACTCTTTTGACCAAGACATTTCAGCTCCCACACCACAAAATCCAAATCCTCAAATCCCTGATAATCCAAACTCCGAAACTACAACAGATGTTCCACAATAAGATATTGCACTACCTCTCTCTCCACAAAAAGATATTCCTCATCCACCACACCTCAACCTGAACAACCAGAAGCTCAAACTTCTGAGAATAAACCATCTGAGACCCATGAACCAGAACCTCAAAATGTTTCAACAAACCAATCTGAAGAACCTACTTCAAATTCGGATACAATCCCAATCCCAGGAATCACTTAACCACTTGCCATTCGCATGCGTCTCACCATCCTGGACATTCCATAAATTCCTTCTTCTCTGGAATCCACACCACCAAATTCCCCTACCAGTCCAATCATCATACCTGAATCTCCCACTCCTTCATCCAAGAGCAATCCAGCTGACAACGTAAGACTTGTCATTGATCCAATTGCATTGGAAAGATTAGCTGCTATATCTCACAAAACTGCCGTTCCCAAACCAAAACCAACTGAAACCACACCAAATGTTGGTACAAGTTTGTTGATGTTTGAAACAGGAATACATGAATGGATAACCTCCTTGAAGCATGCTAGTCTAGAGATGACTAATCCTTCTAATTCTGATTATCTATGGACACGATTCAGAAACTGGCTAAGTTCTGAATCACTAAAGCTAAAAGAACAGAGCTATGAACAGGTTCAACGAAATTTCAGTGATATGCTAAAGGTTTTTGAAGACCATGTTCTGAGCCATCTGCTCAAGAAGGACATTCTCCCTCTGGATAATGCTCCCTGGTCAGAACATCGTCCCTCAGATGAAGTTCAACCAGAATTAGAAGGTCTCTCCCTGACTGCTGCTCCAGAAGAGATGATCTTAGCAGAGGAAATGGTTCAATGTGATCAAGCTGCAGAATGCTCTGAGAAGCGTCCAGATACTGAAGAATCTCCAACTCCTTCCTATGTCATGCAAACTCTGGAAGAATTGAAGAGAGCAAATGCTGTTATCCAGGAAAGGTTGGATAAGCAGGAGGACACAAACAAAGAAATCAAAAGCATCTTAGGCAAACAAGAAGAATCTAACACCCAAATCAAGGGCTTGATGGAAGCTTTGTTCACACGCCTTCCTCCTCCCTCTTAGATTCTTTTCTGTTTTAAATCTGTTTATCTGTAACGTTTGTTTTACCCCTTCTGTTCTGGATTACTTATCATTGCTTTTTTTTTATAAATATAAATCAACTATTTTGGCTTTGATTATATTGCCTTTTTGATAACTGACAAAAAGGGGGAGAAAGTAAGATATTTTCAATAACGGTTTACTGAGACAGAAGTCTCAAAGATTCTAGACTACTTAACTTATATCTTCTGAAAATCTTGAACAGGTACAAACTCTGATGAATGACGCAGTTAAACTCTTATTCTCAAGGAACATAAGGGAAGCAATCAACTCAGGGGGAGTTTTTCTTCTTTATTCTAAACTTTTTCTTCCTTATTTTTTAATTAAAAAATCTGGTTTTTGTCATCATCAAAAAGGGGGAGATTGTTAGAACATAATTTGATTCTACAACCCTTGGTTAGAGTTTTGATGATAACAAATACAAGGAATAAATAAATACAAAGAACAAATATGCACCTTAAAAATATGTTTTATGTATGCAGAAGTTCTGATCAGGTCAGCATCAGAAGATAAGCCATAAGTACTACACGCTGAAGCAATCAGAATATACGCTGAAGATTGATGACCAGAACCTGCGCTTAATCAAAGTAAACTCTGATTCTGAACAAGAACCTATCAAACCAAGTAATCAATATTCCGAAGCGTCATCAGCAGTAAGGAGAAAAGATTCTGAAGCGTTACTGAACATTCAAGACAACATCAATTCCAACGGATTCCTTCAGACAGGATCTTCTCCAAAAGGAAAGTGTGTTAATGACATTAAACATGCTTTATGATCAACGTCGTTACACTGCCTATATAAATGAGTCTGCTTTCAAAATGAAGTGTACGTACATACAACAATTTTGCTAGATCACCACTCACGCATATTCAAGCTGCAAGCAATTTCATTCTATCTTTCTAAGCTATAAACCAGTGTAACTTATCACAGTTGTGATAAACAGTTTTTGTTAGAAAAACAACAACACATATTGTATAATCTTATTGAAAAGGAGATCTTTGAGATTAACCGGATTGTGGTTGTACTCAAGAAGACTTTAACAGTTGTTAAAGTAGATTTTGTAATCTTGTTGAGATTAGTGGATTAAGACCTCGTTGGAGAGAGGTGAAATCACCTTGACGGGTGGACTGGAGTAGTTTGAGATCAAACGAACCAGGATAAAAATACTGTGTTATTAAGCTGTTTTAGATTCTAGTTTTCAATTCAACCCCTCCTTCTTGTGTTTTTCACATCTTTAACTTACCCATTATTATAACTTCTATCCTTCCAGTAACACTAGAACTTCTAGGTTCTCAGCTGCACTAGAACTTCCAGGCTCCCTCAACAATCAGAACTTCTAGACTCTCTCAACAACAAGAACTTCTAGCCTTCCAGTAACACTAGAACTACTAGGTTTCCAGCAGCATAAGAACTTCTAGGCTTTCCTATGTTTCCAGCAACCCCTGGACTTTAGCGCGTCTGAATCCAAAACTTCTGGCCTCCCCCATTTTTGCTCTCTCTTATTTCTATTCTTTCAGCAACGCACTGGCTCTAACTCTTATTCTCTTATTATTTTTATCATCACTTTAATTTTCATTAATCAAAAACACCAAAAGATACTTTATATTCATATACTTTGCTTTCTTTTAAAACAAAAGACTAAAAACATTTCCTTAAGAAAATTTATTTCTTCTCTTAACTAAACAAAACAAATCTATTTTACATTTCAATTTTTGTACATTATTTCAATATGGTTGTAATAGATAATTAGGACTTTTATTTCTTGCAACCCCCATTTCTAAATTTGTACACCTCATCCCCAAGTGATTGTAATAGCGTAGGATATTTACTTTCCACAATTTATCGCTTTCATATAAATGCTAGTAAAGTAGGATTTGTATGGGAAGATAAAATCAATCTTAGAAAGCCCCTAATTCAAGATAAATCAAGCATGAAATACAAACACTTGCACACTTACACATCTAGGGTTAACTCCACTTGTTGCCTTATAAAAATGATCATGTTATGCTTGTGATACTTCTTAGCAAAAATAATCAAAATACAAGATCATAGTCCCTCGATGATGCCTCAAATTTTGCCTTACACATGATCTTAGTCCCTAAAGAGAAATGCTAAGATATCTCACAAACATTGCTATCATGTCTATACGATGACCCCCGCCCGTCCCTTTACATCCACATATAAGGCTTCTTACCAATCAATGGTGAGATAGTAACATCTAAACGAGGAGGAAAAGAACAAAGACTTTTGAGTAGGTAGAAACGTTCCTAGTTGCTTGCTCATCTTCAAAAACAAACACCTTTTCAAATGCAACAAAACTTTCCATGAAATTATTTTCAAAAGTCCAACACTTTGTATACATTCTTATAGATACAAGAATCATTACAAAGTTTGCCTAAACGAAAGAGCTTTTCAAAATTAATTTCAAAAACCACCACAAAAAGCACACTTTTAAACAAAAGCAATGATCTAGCAAGCAACTAAGAGCCGACAGACAAATATGGATGAAAAGGGTGCTAACACCTTCCCTTTTTATAATCTACCCCCCGAACTCAATAAAATAATCTCAAAAGTCTTTCCTGTTCCTTTCACCCTTTTCTTTATTGGATAAAAGTAAAGTCGGTGGCGACTCTTGCTATCCTCACAATTGCGATAAAATGAAAACACCCAAGTCAGTTCTCCCACCGTATTACAATGAGATACATAAAATGATATGTTATATGCATAATTCTCTTTCCTACAGCGGATATGGCCAGAAAATGCAATTTTCTTGGGTTTTACCGATTCCAATTAGTGCAGAGATAAATATGATCACAATTCTACAAGTGGATACATATTTATGTTCGGTGGAACACAAATATTATGGTGTTCGAAGAAAGAACCGATATTTACACTCTCGCCTTGTGAGGCCGAGTATATTTTTGCTTCATTATGAACGTGCAAAGCTGTGTGGCTAATGAATCTATTGAAGGAGATGAGCATCAATTAGGGTGAGACTATTACGCTCTTGGTTGATAATGTTTCTGGTATTAATATTTCTAAGAACCCAATTGCACATAGGAGGAGCAAGTACATTGAGATGAGGTTTTACTATTTGGGGGAGCATTTTAGTGAAGGCTAATTAAGATTGGGATATTGTAGAAGTGAAGAGCAAGTTGCTGATTTGTTGACAAAAGAAGTCAAAAATGATGTGTTAAAAAGGTTGAACAAGAGCATGATCATGAAAGACTTGGAGCACTTGAATTACTGTGGTGTGTTAAGATAAAACCAAGTCATTCAAATTCTTTAACCGGTTAACACGAGTGTCATACCCCAAATTTTCCTTATGGGTATTAAGGGTCAAGTCATTATGGTTGACCATATTTAGTGTTTAGTTCATATTTACATATGCATTATTTATGTATGTTAATTGTTATGTATCGAAAAAGGGGTTTAATGTAGCAAGGGGGGGGGGGGGGGGGGGTTCATATTGTTGGGTTTATTTGGAGTCCAAAATGGTTATTAAGGGTCCAGTCTTATTTTTCATTGACCAGAAGTCAACATATACTAGATTGGTTTATTTTTATCATTATTATTATTATTATTATTAATTTTGATAAAAAGAATAATATAATTATACATTAAAGAGGGGTTAACCCGGAGTCAACTCCCACTGATTATGCAATTTATCTTTATTATTTTATTATTATTATTACTTCTTCATATTATTAATATTTCAAATCTTATTGACCAAGTCAACATTAGGGTGAAACCCTAATTCCCAAAATAGTTCCCAATTTGGTCTTCCTTACCAAGACACCTAAGCCCAGAGGTCCAGATTTGGAAGAACCAAATCTTTTGGATCAAATCAACTCATAATATTTGTTTTTATTGAATGAAAACGAATTACAGAGGCATTATAGTCCAAGTTCATTACAAGATCCACAAACCCTAAATCTAATTTACAATAAAATCAAATCTAATCCTAAATTGATTATGATTGAATCAATCAACAATATAACTGCTAATCGTCTAAAAAAATTTCCTAAATAAATCTACTCTAAAACCTATATAAACCAAAGACTAAAACCTAAGAGGGACAAACAAGAAAGAATTGAGAACTATTTTCTTGAATCCTTGTTGCATCTTCAAGGTTCAAGGATAATTTCAAACATTTCTACAATCCATAAAAAAACTAACCAAACACATTCGAACTAGGAAATTGGACTCTGATTCTTCATAACGAGATACGTAGGCACACAGTTAAAACCAAGGCAAGTTCACAACTAAAAAATTAAATCCTTTTCTTAATATATAGAAATATTAGCTATCAAATTCCCATTTTACCCTTAAACCTAAAAGCGGAGCCCTTTGAGAACAAGGGAGGTGCAGGGTGCCTAACACATTCCCTTTGTCTAATTGACTTGAGAATTAGAATCTATGTACAAATTAGGATTATCCTTTATTCCCCCGTCCTTAGGACAAAAAATTAATGGTGGCGACTCTCTATTTTTTTCGGTTACGATAACGGGGGTGTAACTAGTTATAGTTGGGTGAAAAGCACTTATGGTAAGGAGAAAAAGCACTTTATGAGTTGGTGTAATCAATTACGCATCCATGTTAACTGGTTACACCTGTTTGTATTTATGCAGTTTGTATCAAATGTAACCAGTTAACTCTTTATGTTAACCAGTTACTGCCACTGGTTTTTTCCTTTTCTTTCTTTTGAATTGTGTGTTTTATGTCCCAATCATTTTGTAATGCTTATATAAATGCCTTGGAGGCATATTCATCATTAGTAATGTAAATTATCATTCTCACCCTCAACTCTCTCTCTCTCTCTCTCTCTCTCTATCTATCTCTCTCCCTCTCTCTCGTTCTCTTCTTTCTCACTATTTATTTCTTCACATACTCCATAGTTTACTAGTTGTGTGATTGTATATGTTCCAACAGAATGGTCTCGTGACTCTACGAATCATAAGTATATAAAGGTTTTTGTATCTATTTTAAAAATTCTCGTGTTTCTTAAAAATGTAAGAAACAAAATAATGTATTTTTTTTCTATATAATTTAAATATTGTGTTATGACATCCACCACTATTTAAATAGTTTTAAATAGTTTGCTTGTGTCAACTATTGTTAAAATGTTGAAATCAACATGAGAAAGTTAGAGAGAAGCTACAAAATTTCTGTTATTGAGTTTAAAATTTGTGATTATTACATCATGATATATAGCTTCCAAAGTAACCTATCTAATTAATAGAAAATTAAAAAACTAACATCTGGAAAAAAAAAATAGAAAGCTGCAACTAACTCTCAAAAACCAATTACTAAAAATAGAAAATTTGTTGAGTGCTATAAATGAAAGACTTTTGTGCATCTCTAAAAAGGCTTCTTGATCATACCTTTATTATTTCAAGATACTCCATCTAGCTTAAACATGATAAATTTCCAGTATGTCAAGTTTAGAAACAAAGGAATTGAACTTGATTGAAGGTAAAGCCATAGGGAGGAAGTTTGCAAAATATAATAGATAAACTTATGAAGAAATAATATTTTGATGTATATTTTCTTAAATTAATGTAGTCAATAAAATTTTCTACCAAACATCTTAGTATTTGTAAATTATAATACCTAGGAAATAGCAATCCATGACTATAATTATGCTTTAAGTATCTAATAACTGTGTTTGATGCTTCATAATGCAATGGAGTAGGATTATGGATGAATTGACTCAATTGATGAGTAGCAAGAGTAATGTGTGGCCTTGTGTTATTCAATTATAGAAATATTCTAATGAATCTTTGTAATACGGTGGGAGAACTGATTTTTTGGTTTTGCGTTTTATCACAAATGTTGCGGATAGAAAGAGTCGCCACCGACTTTTATTTTATCCAATAAAGGAAATGGTGAAAAGAACAGGAAAGACCTTCGAGAATTTTCTATGTTAGGGGGGTAGGTTATGAAAAGGGAAGGTATTTGCACCCTTTTCATCCATAGTTATCTACGGGCTCTTAATCGCTAGCTCACTTTGAAAATGCTTTTGTGTTTGTGTGTTTGAAAAATATTTTGAAAAATGCCTAAGTGCGGAAAACTTTTTAATGATTCTCGTATCGTTGAGAATACATACAAAGTGTTTGTTTTGAAAATATTTTAGGAAAGTGTGTATGTGTGAGAAATGTTCTTTTATTTTGTGAGAAAGCGACTACAAGCTATATACCTACTCAAAAAGTATATGTTCTTCTCTTCCTCTCCTTTAGATAATGATATCCTATCATTAGTTAGTATGAAGCCCTATTATTGGATGTTTGAGGGACAGACGTGGGTCATCGTACAATCACGAAGGTAACTCATAGGACACTTTGGCAATTGTCGTAAGGGACTAATATCATTTATCGAGGAAACATCAAAGGGTCATCAAGGGACTACGATCTTTTAACCGAAGGGTCTTTGCTAAAGCATCCCACGTTCGAGGGGCATAGTTGTTTATATCTGAGGCAACAAGTGAGGGTCATCCTAGAGGTGTGAAGTGTGTTGTGTTTCAGTTATTTGAATCTTGAATTTATGGTTATCAGGCGTTTTCTTTTAATCTTTTCCATACAATCCTATTACTAGTAGTTAAATATATACATGCATACACAAGTCAACGATCCATAACACATGATGGCTGTACTCTTAACTTCTCCAAGCTTCTAAATACTTTTCCTATAAATTAAACTTCATTTTCAAAGTGAAATAGGATTGGAAATTGAAAAAAAAGCCCTGAAAACTTGCTGAAAATTCCCAAGAACCCGAAACTCCAACACAAAAACAAATCCTGCTAGTTTTTAATTTTTTCATCCAAACTCTAATTTTAATTGTGCATTTCTTGCCCAAATCATCCATACAGTTTCTGATATACACTTAGAAGCCTTCCCAACTTCTGTTTTTAAACTGTAACACAATCTACACCAATCTCCATTTCAAAATCAAAACTTTGCATCTTGATTTCTCCAGAATCATCCAACCAGCCATAGCTCAAGTTAAGGGTTGCTTTAGCTTTCTGGGAACTTGAGGAAGTTGACCAGAACAGCACAGCAGTCTGCACCAGGTCTAACTCACAAAACAATCTCCAGCTGCAAGGTAAGTTTCTTCTGATTTTCATCTCATTACTTAGGCATTGTCAGGCTTGCAATTTCAAAGACATAATGTAGATATCATGGCTCTGAATATGTACATATTTATAGATTTCATTTATATGGCCAAAGTAGAGAGAATTTCATATCAGAACTTCTTGAGGAAATTAGGGTTCAGAATTAGGATTGGCAAAATTCATGTTTGCTTCTGGTTTACTGTTTTGATGCTTTTTATTTCTGAAACCATGATGAAATATTCCATAACTTCTATTTTGCATTTTCCATTTTTTGTTGAGAAATGACTAAGTTGTAGATACTCTGGCCAGTGCGAAGAAGAAGATGAAGTTCATCATCAGAACTTACTTGGTAGTATATGTTTACGTTTTTGCTTCTAATACCGGATGTATAGCCACCCCGGTAGTAGAGAGCGCGTTCATAAGGAATAAGTGATAAGGGTCATGGGTTATAGCCCCAGAAACATCTTTTTATCTTTATTTCATGAACTTTTCACCCCATCATTTGTCAAACAATATTCTTGGACTAGAACTTCTAGATAAACCCATCCATTTGTTTGTCAAAACAATACTCCAGGATCAGAACTTCTAGCGTTCCAGTAACACTAGAACTTCTAGATTCCCAACTCCACTAGAACTTCTAGGCTCCCTCAACAATAAGAACTTCTAGACTCTCTAAACAACCAGAACTTCTAGCCTTCCAGTAACACTAGAACTTCTAGGTTTCCAGCTGCATCATAACTTCTAGTCTCTCTCAGTAATCAGAACTTCTAGGATTTCCTTTGTTTCCAGCAACCCCTGAACTTTAGCTCGTCTGGATCTAGAACTTCTGGCCTTCCCCATTTCTGCTAACATTTTCTTTCTGATTTGCAGCGCACCTGAGTCAGAACTTCTACTCTCTCTTATTTCTATTCTTACAGCAACGTGCTGACTTTAACTCTTATTATCTTATTATTTTATCATCACTTTTATTTTCATTAATAAAAAAAACCAAAAGATACTTTATATTCATATATTTTGCTTTCTTTTAAAACAAAAAGACTAAAAACATTTCTTTGAGCAAATTTATTTCTTCTCTTAACTAAAACAAAACAAATCTATTTTACATTTCAATTCTTGTACATTATTACAATATGGTTATAATAGATAATTAGGAGTTTCAATTCTTGCAACCCCCATTTGTAAATTTGTACACCCCATCCCCAAGTGATTGTAATAGCGTAGGATATTTACTTTCTGCAATTTATCGCTTTCATATAAATGCTAGTAAAGCAGGATTTGTATGAGAAGATAAAATCAATCTTAGAAAGCCCCTAATTCAAGATAAATCAAGCATGAAATACAAACACTTGAACACTTGCAACTCTAAGGTTAACTCCACCTCTTTCCTTATAAAAATGATCATGTTATGCTTGTGAGACGTCTTAGCAAAAACAATCAAAATACAAGATCATAGTCCCTCGATGATGCCTCGAATGTTGCTTTACAAATGATCTTAGTCCTTCAAGAGAAATGCTAAGATATCTCACAAACAATGCTATCATGTCTATACAATGACCCACGTCCGTCCCTTTACATCCATAGATAAGGTTTCTTACCAATCAATGGTGAGATAGTAACATCTAAAGGAGGAGGAAAATAACAAAGACTTTTGAGTAGGTAGAAACGTTCCTAGTTGCTTGCTCATCTTCAAAAACAAACACCTTTTCAAATGCACCAAAACTTTCCATAAAATTATTTTCAAAGGTCCAATACTTTGTATACATTCTTATAGAGACAAGAATTATTACAAAGTTTGCCTAAACGAAGGCGTTTTTCAAAAGTACTTTCAAAAACCACCACAAAATCACACTTTCAAACAAAAGAAATGATCTAGCAAGCAACTAAGAGCCCATAGATAACTATGGATGAAAAGGGTGCTAACACCTTCCCTTTTCATGATCTACCCCCCGAACTCAAGAAAATATTCTCAAAAGTCTTTCCTGTTCTTTTCACACTTTCCTTTATTGGATAAAAGAAAATTCAATGGCGACTCTTGCTATCCGCACAATTATGATAAACTGCAAAACACCCAAGTCAGTTCTCCCACCGTATTACAGAACTGGCGACTCTGCTAGGGACAAGACTTAAAAGTGGGGTTACCTTAAGGCTATATCACCTTTAGTTGTTTTTCTTTGTTTGACTTGTTTGCTTTACATTATAGTTCCTTGTTTGGGCTTGTTTTGATCCTCTACCCGGATCTGGGGCACCTTTTTAGGTAAGTAGTAATAGATTGTGGAAATTATACGGTGTAGACCGATATGGTTGAAGCAATGACTACGTTAGTGTGACGCATTTATTGGTACCAGTATCCTTTGTGTTGAATCGAGGAGAATACGGGGCCACTGAGCAGTGTCATGAAGCATTAACTGACCTTAGAACCTTAATTGAACAACTTTACCATTAGGAAGTAGTGAGATAGCCGATTTCGGTGGGAAGCTAAAAATTGGTTGATACTCGATACTACACTCATTAAGATCGAAATTTTGGGATATCTCAGCCACAAGAAAAGATTGATTATACTGAGACAATGCCTAAAAGAAAGATCAGTGATATTGAGATCCCCTAGAACCCAATTACTTACTAGGACAGGTTGAGCCAACTAAACTTAAAGAGGGTACTTACCTATCAAATTCCATGCAAGCCTAAACCTAAGGACTTGTCTGCTTTGTGTGTACATAACAACTTGCTTACTTGTACATAACATCATAAACATGATAACATCATAAGCATTCTCACTAACCATTTCAAGGATTTAGGAATTTATCTTTGCTTTGTTTTGTAGGCCATGAATCCCTTCTGAAGGAATACCATCCGAATCAGCTTCGTGAAAGCACACCCTCAACTCCAGGAATTAGCATCAAGGGTGCCTGAAGATTCTCCTTTCACCAAGAAATATGGTCGACTCCTCAGTTTGGATACCTCCAATTTCCAAGAAGAAATTTTGTGTGTGCTCTTCCAATTCTTTGATCCCATGCATCATTGCTTCAAGTTTTCTGACTATCAGCTGGTTCCTACGCTAGAGGATTTCTCTCAACTGTTGGTAGTGCCTGTGCTTGATCAAATATTGTTCACCAGTTTAGAAGGGATTCCAAAACCTGAAGTCATTTCCGAAGCCCTGCATCTGAAGAGAGCCGAAATTATAGCAAATTGGGAGACAAGAAGCAGAGTTAAAGGGTTCCTAGCCAAGTTCTTATTGGAGATGGCTCATTTATTCTGGGAAGATATGGATCTTCAAGCCTTTGAAGATATCCTGGCCCTTCTCATCTATGGTTTGGTTCTATTTCCCAACTCAGACCAATTCATAGACGTGAATTCCATCAAAGCCTTTCTCTCTCTTAATCCTATACCTACTTTGCTTGGAGACATATTACATTGTTTCTATACTCACACCGCGAAGAAAAGAGGTACTCTCTTGTGTTGCATTCCCCTACTCGCCAAGTGGTTTACTTTGCACCTATCTCGATCAATATTGAAGAACGAGCAAGGATTGACATGGTCTCAAAGGATGATGTCCCTCACCCACTCTGATATTCATTGGTGTTATCGATCCTTAGAAGATACTTCTATCATTGACCGTTATAGGAATTCCCTAATGTCCCTGTTCTTGGCATTATGGAAGGTATCACTTACAACCCTTGCTTAGCTTTACGACAGTTTGGGTATGCCTGAAGAGATGGTCCTCATGATATGCTCATCCAAGGAGTGGTGTTCGACTATGAGAGCGACGATCAAGGCTACCGTCAGAGGTTTGTACGAGCTTGGATGATGGTAAAAAAAGTGGATAGTGAGATGCTGGGACGCAAGAATTCTATTCCCCTTGAACCTTACCTTAGGTGGGTACGAGCTCATGCTCAGAAGCTCATGATGCCTTACGCCTCCATTCTACCAGTTATCGTGGAGCTTGTTGCTGAAGGAGATATCCCGTATACTGTCCTCTATCCCAACATGCCTACTTCTCTTGAAGACTTGCAAAAGGGTAGGATTCAACTAAAGGAAGAGCGAGAAACCTCTGAAGCTCAATTTTACGCAAGCGAGAAAAGGGTTTTGGAGCTTACAAGGCAACTTCATGAAGAACAGAGCTTGAACGCCTACCTAGCACCAAAGAGGATGCATTCGGCCTTTTTGTCTTAGGAATTTATTTTGTAAGCCCAAGAGGCATGTTATAACCATTTTGAACTGATTAATGCAATTTGACGTTTGTTCATTCTTTGTCTAGACAAATTTAAATTTTTATAAATCCTTGAAATCATTTGCATTCACATTTTTCATGCATCATAACATAACAGGTTTTCCATGATAGGTTTCCTTATCTTTCTGCTGTTTATTTCAGTAAGATGGATATCAAGAAAACAGTGAAGGACCTACAAGCACAAAATTCCCAATTTCAAGAGACTCTGCTGACCCTGGCCAAAGGGCAACAAGAGTTGATGACGTTGCTGGCATCTAAAAAGAAACCAAAAAGGAAATCTCTGGTCAACATGGGTAAAAGATTCAGAGAGCCGATCAACCAGATGCCGGTAGTTGAAGATTCGTCCGAGGAAGACGAAAATCAAGCTGAAGAAGCAAGGAGTACCTGGGATGGGTGTGTCAATGATCGAGTGTCCAATGACGAAGACTATTTTAACGAGAAGTATCCTCCTTCCAAATACAAGTACAAGCATCTTGAGGATAGATTGAAGGATGTTGAGATTCAAACCATCCCTGGTTTGGATTTTGATGATTTGGGTTTAATATCCGGGGTTATCATTCCTTATAAACTCAAGATACTAGTCTTCGTTAATTATGATGGGGTCTCCTGCCTAAAGCTTCATCTGGAGTCTTACGTGCGCAAAATACAACCGCACACCACCGATAAGAAACTATGGGTCCATTTCTTTCAAGAAAGCTTGACTGGGACTCAACTAGAATGGTTTTACCAATTGAAGGGTTCCCGTATCCATACCTGGGAAGACTTGGCCACTGCTTTCTATCACTAATACCAATACAATTCCGACCTAGCGCCGACTAGAGTTCAACTATAAGACATGACGATGGGTAAAAACAAGGGGTTCAAAGAGTACGCCCAAAAATGGAGGGATCTTGTCAGTAGGGTCCAACCACCGTTAACTGATAGGGAACATATTGATATGTTTATGTGTATGTTATCTGGTCCATTTTCAACTTATTGGTTGAGTGTTCTTCGTCCGGTTTCACCGAGCTGATCCTAATCAGTGAAAGAGTCGAAAGTGGTATCAAGAGCGGGAAAATCCCTATGGCGTCTACTTCCACCTCCAATCCCGTAAAGAAAACCTTTACTGGGAATAAAGAAACGAATGCTATGTATGGGGAAATGGCCCGTACCAAGAAGGATAATCGTCCGTCCGTTAATGTTGTTATGATCTCCAACCCTACTCCTGTTCAAATGCAATCTTCCAATCATCAAGTATTTGAGGCTCCACGAAGACAATTCACAAGGATATGCATGTTGCTATCCCAAGCATTACAACACCTGTTAAAGGCCAACTTGGTGACACTACGTGATCCTCCGTCCAATCCGAACACTTCCTCACCTAAATACAATCCAAATACCAAGTATGCGTATCATTCAAATAGTCTCGGGCATGATACCGATCAATGCTGAGCGCTGAAGAGCAAAATTCAAGATCTAATAAACAACAAGATAATCAAGTTTGATCCAATTACAATTCCCAGTGTGATAACGACACCAATTCCAAACCATGGAAAAGGTGTCAATGCAATTGAAGACACTATTTTTGTTTCCTCCGTTGAATACTTAACCACTCCGTTAACCATTGTCAAAAAGAATTTGCTGAGAGCCAGGGTTTTCCCTGGCTGTTTGAAAGATTGTGTTTGTTGCGCCAAACAAATTAATGGATGCAAATGGATGAAAGAAGGTATTCAACGCCTAATGAATAAGCATGAGATCCTATTTGAAAGAACTTTGTCAACCAAAAATTTGACCGTTAAGATTGAAGACCTCTCCATCATAAAAATTTCAAACAAGCCTCTTAGGATCTCCTCAAAGGGTCCTATCAGGATTTTGAATAAACTGAATGTTGTTCCATTAATAATCACTACCCCTGGGCCAATTTCATACTCTTCCAGTAAAGCAGTGTCGTGGAATTATGGTGCTGAAGTGTATTACCATGGAATAAAGCAAGATGCTTGGATTGAAGAAAGTAAGGCTGATGACATTGGTAATATTAATGGATCTAGTAAGGTGACCAGAAATGGGAGAATCTTTTCGCCCAAAAATTTTCCGCCAACTGCTATAACGACACATGTCCGCATCACCGTTACTAAGCCTAGTGTTGGTATTAGAGGTAAATAGAAAGTAGCTGAGCCTGCTGAGACAGGGGCGCCTGCAAAAGATATTGTTACTGAGGAACCTTGCGGTCAAGAAATGGATGAAATCTTGAAAATTGTAAAGAGGAGTGATTTCAAGATAGTGGAGCAGCTGGGAAAACCCCTTCCAAGATCTCCATGTTATCTTTGCTACTTTGTTCTGATGCTCATGCCCGAGCGTTGATCAAATTCTTAAAGAAGGCTCATGTCCCTCATGAGACCACAACCGACCAGTTCAAAAATTGTGTGGCGAGCTTGATGGTCGATAATGGATTGGGGTTCTCGGATGCTGATCTGACATCACTTGGAAAGAACCATAACAAAGCTTTGCATATTTCTGTTGAATGTAAGGGGACTACCCTAGCACATGTTTTGAAAATCATGAAGTAAACACTGTGGAAGATTCTGATGATGAATACGCATTCGAAGAATGGATATACCCTACCATAATAGAGCTCTACAATTGGCGCACAAAGGACTTCGTTCCCATCTCCTTAATTGAGGGGTAATTGCTTGTTTATTTCTTTCTATCAATTCAAGATCCTTTTATCTGTAATATTAAACAATGACTTTTAAACCATATGCCTGGCCCGGGGCACTATGGTCCATTTGTTAAGGGTTTTATTTATGTTCATTTTATCATATGATCATTCAATATAAACCATTAGACTTTTTGCATTCAAAGTTTTGAGCTCATTGTCTTTCTTTCTCTTTATAACACTTTTCAAATATCCATGTATCTTACATGCACACACACACACATACACACACAGTCTTGCAAGTTCTCGTCCACTCCAGATCTCATTGCCAATGACTCTACTATTGCCAGATATGATTTCGAACATCTAATTAACCATGCCAAAGACAAAAGCGAAGAAGATTGTGAAATACCAGGATAACTAGCCAGACTTCTAATGCAAGAGGAAAAAGCTATTCAGCCGCATGAAGAGTTAGTTGAAGTCATTAACCTAGGTACCAAGACAGACAAGAAAGAGGTCAAGATCGGCGCCAACCTAGGAAGCGGTTCAAAAGAAGATTGGTTCAGATGTTACATGACTATGTGGAAGTGTTTGCTTAGTCATATGAAGATATGCCAGGGTTGGGTACCGACATTGTAGTTCATCGTCTTCCAACAAAGGAAGATTGTCCTCCTGTCAAGCAAAAAGTTCATCGCATGCAGCCTGCCATGTCTTAAAAGATAAAAGTTGAAGTGATGAAACAATTCGACGCAAGATTCCTAGTTGTGACATCTTATCCCTAATGGGTTGCGAATGTGGTTTCGGTGCCAAAGAAAGACGGAAAAGTTCATATGTGCGTAGATTACAGGGATCTGAATAGGGAAATCCCCAAGGATGACTTCCCTCTACCTCATATTGATGTCTTGGTCGATAACACCGCTCAAAATAAAGTCTTCTCTTTCATGGATTATTTCTCCGGCTATAATCAAATTAAGATGGCTCCCGAAGACATGGAGAAGACCACCTTTCTTACGCAATGGGGGACCTTTTATTACAAGGTCATGCCATTCGGATTGAAGAATGCATGGGAAACATATCAAAGGGCTATGGTAGCTTTGTTTCATGATATGATCCATTATGAAATAGAGGTATATGTGGATGATATGATTGCAAGGTCACAAACTGAAGAAGAGCATATCAATTACCTATACAAGCTATTCGAGAGGTTGAAGAAGTACAAGTTAAGGTTGAAACCATATAAGTGCACATTCGGAGTAAGATCTAGAAAACATCTAGGTTTTGTTATCAGTAGTAAAGGCATCAAAGTTGATCCTACAAAGGTAAAAGCCATTCAAGAAATGCCAGCTCTCCATTATGAAAAGGAGGTTAGAGGATTCTTGGGTCGTCTTAACTACATCGCCCGCTTCATATCTCACTTAACTTCTACTTGTGAGCCAATCTTCAAACTCTTGAAGAAAGATCAAGTAGTCAGATGGAATGATGAATGCCAAGCTGCCTTCGACAAAATCAAGGAATATCTGCAAGAACCTCCTGTTGTACCCCAAAATTTGCCCTCTCATTTCTCAAAAGATCATCCTGGACTCTCAGGTTTGCTTCTATCAAGTTCCAAGTTTTGAATTACAACTTTTCAAGAAAATTATCCACAAGGGAAAAATGGTCAAAAGCACATTGAAAAGTCAAACTTGGACTATTAGATCAAAAATCAAGTTTCAACAATTATATTTCATCAAGACATGAAATTGGTTCATCAAAAAATAAGAAGTAAGAAGTTACTTTGAAAAAATAAAATTTATAAACATTTAGAAAATTTTCTAAGTGTCAAGAGAATATGATACTTCAGAACTTCTGAGCCAGCCTCTACGCAAGTGTAGTCAGAATTTGCAGACACAGTTCAGAACATGATGCTTCAATCAGAACATATGGAAGCAATGTTCTTCGGCCAGAACATGACCCTTCAGCATATGGAGGTTACGTTTCTGATCTTCTGCGATCAGAACATCACCAAATCCCAAGACCTCTTTTAAACAACCTGCTAAACTGCTACAACACATTACTCTAACCAGCATCTAATCTAGTCCATGCCTGCATTTTCCCAAATCCCATATTTTCACCAAATACAAAAAGCTGTGATCAAAAAGCAATGGAACAGTGTACCAAAAAAGTTTAAATCCCATTTGTTTTTCCCCCCAAAACCATAGCAAATTCACCTATAAATAAGTTTCTCCATCACACTTTCAAGGGGCTGGTTTTTTGAGAGAGAAAATTGTCAAAAGAGAGAAAAGAAAAAATGTGAAACCTTCATAAAAAAATCCAGAATTCCCAAACAGAAAACAAAACCTTTGTTCTTCCCTTTGAATCAAAGAACTTGGCATTTTCTCTCTCCTTGCTCTTGCTGACTCCAAAACATTTGAAGGCAGTAGTTCAAGTTCCAAGCATACGTTCAAGATTCAAGGTAAGTCTTTCTGACTTTTCATCTTCTCATTCAGAACTTCATTAAATATGTAAATATCACAATATTAATGTTGTCCATATCATTGCATAAGTAGGAAAATTGTGGATCAGAACTTCTTGATTAAGGCTAGGCTCAGAATTAAGATTAAAACTTCTATAAACTGCTGTGCTTTTATCCTCCTGATTTACTATTAAGGATTGAATAAATTGTTGATGTGCTGATTAATATGATGAAAAAGTTGAAATGTAACACAGAACTTCTGTTTTTTATTCACCATTTTACCACACAAAACTTCTGATGCTCACTCATTGTTTTAGCACAACACAGAACTTCCAAGTTCTCCATACACGTTAAACACACTGATCTTTTGATGCTCCACTCGCTGTTTTAACACTCAGAATTTTTGATTTTTCACATGCTGACAACACACTGAATTTATGATGTTCACTCACTATTTTAGCGCAATACAGAACTTCTGACTTTTGGCTCACTGTCTGAATACCACCCAGAACCTCTGTTTCCTTTCCCTATGACGTTTCTTGCAGGACCTTAGAGTGTATCAATCCCGAACTTCTGATTCCACTGACGTTCCTTTCTGAGTCACAACGCGCCTGACTTCAGAACTTATGATCCTTGTTGTTTTGCTTGCAGCAGCACGTCGTTTCTATCTTTCATTTATTTTCCTTTTATCATTTTCAATATCAATACTCTTTTTATCAATATAAAAAAGATACGCAAATGTTTCCTTTTACTAACTAATTTATTTCCTCTTTTTTTTTTAAATCCATTAAGACAAAAAAAACCATTTTCTAAACAAAGTCTTTTTTTTCTTACGTTGTACATTTTAATATGGTTGTAATAGTTAAAGAGGATTTAAATTCTTGCAACCCCCCATTTGTAAATATGTTCCCCCATCCCTAAAATATTGTAATAGCGTAGGACTTTTATATTTCCGCAATTTAACGCTTTTCCAAATATAAAATGTTAGTAATTAGGATGTGTATGGCAAGACCTGAAATCAACAAATAGATAACCCTAATCGAGACTAAAATTCATGTAATCAAACACACTTGCACACTAGCACCCTTAGGGTAATCCCACCTTGTTGCCTATCAGAAAAATAGTCATGTCCCTTGAACATGGGGGTTTTAGCAAAAGACCCTTGATAAAAGATCGTAGTCCCTCGATTACCCTCGATGTTGCCTTTGATAAACGATCTAGTCCCTCACACGACTTTGCTAAAACGTTCCATGGGTTGCCTTCTATGACTACACAAAAACGTCCCGCGCCTGTCCCTTCACATCCAACGATGGGGCTTCTTACCAAATCAATGGTAAGATAGCAACATCTAAAGGAAGAGGAAAATAATATCTAAGAACTTTTGAGTAGGTAGATTTGCTCCTACTTGCTTGCTTGCTCACAAAAAAATCATTTTATACACCAACACATCTCTTTGAACTATTTTCAAAACCAAAACTTTGTACGCATTCTTATAGAGATGAGAATCATTACAAAGTCACATTTTCAAAATACTTTCAAAACCCACACCACAAAGCACATTTCAAACAAAGCAAGTGATCTAGCAAGTAACTAAGAGCCCATGGAAAAACATGGATGAAAAGGATCCTAACACCTTCCCTTTTCATAATCTACCCCCCTAACTCAAGAAAACATCTCTAAAGGTATTTCCTGTGATTTTTCACCTTTCCTTATTGGATAAAAGAAAAGTCGGTGGAGACTCTTGCTATCCGCAACATTTACGATCAAACGCAAAACAAAAAGTCAGTTCTCCCACCATATCACAGAACTGGCGACTCTGCTGGGGAATTTATAAGTGGGGTTACCTTAGGGTTAGATCACCTTTACTTGCTTTTTTTTTGTTTGACTTGTTTGCTTTATATTTAAGGGTTTTTTGCTTGGTTATTGTTAAAGATCCTATACCCGGATCTAGGGGACACTTATTAGGTAATCAACAAAATATCATGGAGACTTTACGGGGTAGACCGATATGGTTTAAGCAATGGCTGTGTTGGTGTGACACTTTGGTTGGTACCGGTATCCTTCGTGTGGAAACAAAGAGAATACGGGGCCGCCACGTGGTGTCGTGAAGCACTAACGGACCTTAGAACCTTAGTTGAACAAAATTGGCCATTATAAAGTAGTGAGATAGTTGGCCTCAGTATAAAGCTAAGGATTGGTTGATACTCGATGCTACACTTATTGAGATCAGACTTTCGGGATATTTCGGCCGCAAGAAAAGATTGCCTGAGCTGAAACAATGCCCGATAGAGGAAGATCAGTGATATTGAAAATCCTTAGAACCCAATTACTTTTCTAAGACAGGTTTGAAACCAACTAAACTTCAAGAGGGTACTTACCTTTAACCTCATGCAAGCCTTTGAACCTAAGGACTATTGTGTGTTTGGTTTGTGTGTGATTTACTCTATTTGAACATAACATCATGCATCATAACATAGCATCCATTCTTATTACCCTAACCATTTCAAGGACCAAGGGATTTTATCTTTGTTCTGTTTTGCAGATCATGGCTTCTGCTCATAGAAATACTAACCGAATCAGCTTTATGAAAACACCTCCCCAACTCAAAGAACTAATATTAAGGGTTCCTGAAACTTCTGCGTTCACCAAGAGACACGATTGAATTCTCAACCTGGTTACTTCAAGCTTTGATGAGAAGATGATGGGTGTACTCTTTCAGTTCTTTGATCCTGAGCACCACTACTTCACCTTTCTAGACTATCAGTTGGTGCCTACCATGGAAGAGTTCTCTCAGTTATTGAATATACCCATTCTTGACCAGGTACCGACCAGATAGCAGTTTAATGTTAGTAAGTTGCTGCGAAGCCTGAAATCTGACCAGATAACAGTTTAACTTCACTCTCCCAAGTAATTTCCTGCGAATCCTGGAATCCGACCAGATAATAGTTAATTTAATCTTCCCTGGTAAGTCGCTGTGAAGCCTGGAATACAACCAAATAGCAGTCAACTTCATTATCTCCAACAAATTGCTGCCAAACCTAGATTTCGACCAGATAACAGCTAACTTCTGATGTTCTCCAATCAGAAATAATTTCCCAGTAGAGCATTGGACAACCAAAATTCCTGAAATTTATTCCTCCAAGCAGAAACCAACACTCCCCAGAGTTTCCTCGTGCAAAAAAAAAGCCAAAGTCAATACTCCCCAACGGATTTCAACTCAAACAACAAAGCATGAATTCCCAGCGAAAACATTCTAAGCAAAGCTGAAGATACACCTATTCTCCAACAACAGTATGGGATTCAATCTCCCAAGTCTCTCCAGTATGTTGTCAAGGATTTATTTTCCTAGACAAAGACACACTGCAATAAACACATCACATTCATAAACCATAACGCACACATGAAAATGCATACATCATAATCTCATTTATTTTGAGAATATCATTACGCCATGCATACATTTGCATGCAACTAATCCTCTTCCTTACAGGAAAATCAACAAGCAAAAGACATCTACCGTTTCAGTATAAATCAACCAAAATATTTATCCTGATACTTTGCCCGGTAACTCTCGATGGAATCTATAAGCCCATCTTCGACAACTCTCCATCATCTTCCCAAATGGCATCTTTAAGCCCATTCCCTACACAGTCAACTAATACATCACCGAGTGCAATTTTTTATGCACTTTAGTGTTCAATCATCTTTCACCTTCAAGTCACGAATGGCTGGCTCGCCAATCTAACTCTTCAGGTTTAAGAAGATTGAACAGGGGCAGTTGTTGTACCCCAAAATTTGCCCTCTCATTTCTCAAGAATTTTCTCACAAAATCTTCCATGGCTCAAGTTTGCAGCACTGATACATCAATTTAGGTTTGGAATTGGCATAAGGGCAAAATGGTCAAAATTCACATTGAAAAGTCAAACTTTTACTTTTTGATCAAAAATCAAGTTTCAAGAATCACATTTCATCAAGACATGTTAGAATATGAAGTTGCTTCATCAAGAAAATCAAAAGTCAAAATTACTTTGGAAAAGTCAAAGTTCTAAACACTTAGAAAATTTTCTAAGTATTGAAGAAAGTATGATAAGTTCAAAACTTCTGGCCAGATTTTCACCATGATGCAAATTGATTCAGGAAGAACTTCTGACACAAGAGATGTATATCTCAATGAGATCTAAAACATTGCGGAACATAACTCCTTCTAGAAATGCTGGGATTTCAAGTTATAAATCCTTGAAGACACGTCCACGAAGCTAAAACACTTAGTAAATTCTAAACATTTCCGTTAGAATTTGAGTAGAACTTCTGGGTCCAGTTTTCACGTAGGTACAATCAGAGTTTGCAAAGATGATTAAAAGAGGGGTTACAAATCATGTTACATGCTTTCTGAAAAGTCTGAGAACTCCTTCAGATCATGCTAGAGCAGAGAGAATAAAACATTAGAAGTTGGACATTTGTTCTTAATCTAAGTTACGTTTATGCTGAACTTATGATCTAGTTCCAAGCTAGGCTGCATAATATCATGCTGCAGGCCTTCTTGATTGTTAAATCTCATCATCATTTAATGCTCACACCAACTTTTGAGTATTTATCCCAGTGCTTAAGCCTTCATCCAAAAGATCTTCCCCACGTGTGGAATAAAAGTACTACTACTGTCCTTGTGATCGGTGGATCTGGAACTGACTATTTAACGCTGGTTCGCGAAATGTCGCGGAAGCAAGAGTCGCCACCGTCTTTTATTTTCTCCAAATGGAAAGGACAAAAGCACAAAAAAATTCCTTATAGAGATTGCTCTCGATTCGGGAGGTAGATTTATAGAAAGGGAAGGTGTTAGCACCCTTTCTATCCATGGTTATCCATGGGCTCTTAGATACTTGCTCATTTGTGTTTTCAAAATTGTTTGTTTGCTTTTCAACTGTGGGTTTAAAAAAAGTTTCTTTGAAAATTTCAGTTCGACTCTTGTATCAGTCCTCAAGAGTGTTTGAAAGGTTGCTTTTGAAAGCTTTTTGAAAGGTGTCGGTGTGAAAAGAGTTTTTTTTTTTGGATTGTTTTGAAATTAGAGCAAGTATCTATGAGTTCTCTACCTACCCTAAGGAATTCGTCTGTGTAAATGTCCTTAAAGTAGTGCCATCCCACCATTGAGAGGTAGGTAGCACCACCGTTGGAGGTGTTCGGGTCAATTCGAGGGTTCGGGACATGGTGATCACCGGAGCAATAGGAAGACACCTTAGAAGCTACCCTCATGCCATGTTCGTGGACATGAGGACTTACTAAAACATCCTCTACTCGACGACCACCTTTCGAGGGGCAAGGCAACAGTGAGACGTACCCTAGGGGTGGTGTGTGATTTGTGTATCATTTTCAGATATTTTGTCTTGTCATGTATTAGTGATCTACGCTTTGTTTTTATTTTTTTTGGCATTCATTCTTTCATGCAAATTATTAACAGTTAAAAGATGCGAGAATTAAAAGTCCTACACTATTACAAAGGCGCGGGTCTACATCGCCAAATAAATCCAAGACCCGATTTGAAATAACATAAAATGCGGAAGGATAAATGTCTAATTAATCTATTACACGGCTTTGGGATAAATACATTATATTCACAAAGAGAAATAAAAGTAAAATGCGAGAAGAAGTAAAGTCGGGAATGCGAGGGCGTTGGACCCTTTTAAAGAAATTAAATTACGAATAATAAATTAATTAAGTTAAATGAGAAAAGGAAATTATTTTTGAGTTTTTGTATTTATGGAATTAAGAAAATTTAAATGAAATTAAAACCCTAATTCTAACTATTTTTACTTTGTTAAGAAAAATGTTTAAATTTAACCTAGTTTTAACCTAATTTTTTAATGGCAAATTTATTTACAAAATAAATAATTAATTATTAATAATGGTAAAAGAAAAGAAAAAAGATAAAGGCATTTAAAACCCTAATTCTACATTTTTTAGTTTATTAAAAAAAATATTAAAATTAAACCTAGAATTAAAACTAAATTAATTGTTAAATTTATTTACAAAAATGTTAGTGAATTAAACATTAAAACATATTTTTTATTTTTATAGTTTCTGATTTTTTATATTTTTATGAAAATTTAATTTTGATGAATTAAATAAAATAAATAAAACAAATAAATAGGAAAAAATAAAGAGAGAGAAATGAAATGCAAACCAATGGGGGGTGTTGACCCCAATTTGGAGGTAAAATCAACAGGAATTGGGCCCATTTGGAGCTTGGCCACGTTGACTTTTCTGGCTTGTATGCACATGGTTGACTGAGGATGCACGGTGGACTAAGTGATCTGACCATTAATGAATCTCCTGAGACGCGTGGCAAGCTTCAGCGTTGGATGCATGGTGGAATTCTGGGCGTGCACTGCATGGGATCAGGTAAAAACAAAATATATTGAGAAAGGGAGGGGACCTGGGAATCGAACCCAGGTCCCATTGCTTACCAAGCCATATGCCTGCCAACTGAGCCATTAGCGCGTTTTATGTATAATATGGAAAATAAAGAATATAATGTAAAACAATGATGAGTGGTGTCCTTCGCGCGAAAATTCAAACGCGCCTGTGAGCAATGGACACGTCCTCCATCTTCTTCATGCTGCCTGCAAAATAAAAAGAGATAGCGGGGGTTTTAAACCCCCACTAAATAGCATATGTGAAAATAGCGATTAGGCCCTGGCTTATCATAAATTGATCGCGAGGTATGGAATTGATTCGTCATGAGCTTCTGGTTTCAATGGTATAGGTCTTGTGTCTCAATTTTTCCTGAAGAGGAAAGCCCTAATTTTTGACCTCTAAAAACCTAGAAGGCTCCAATGGTGGATTCATGTACAGGGCACGAAAACTCAATTAAACGATGCTGTTAGCTTTAGAATGATTGGATTAGTACAAATTAACAAAAAATGCAATGAGGATGCGTATAAATTGAAACACGAATATGAAAATGTTAAGAACAGGACGACATCATGTTACCAATTCTTTGCGTTAGAAGCTGTGATTTTGATCCAGAAAATTTCCTTGTGGCCTTGGCAAGCTATTGGAATTGTTACTTTTCTTTGAATTGCGCTAGAATGCAGTTTTCAGTTTTGAATTTTTTCACAAAAATTGCAAAGTGTGTATTGGTCTGAGGCGCAGCTTGAAGGTTCTTGTGACTAGGGTTGTGATCTGCTTATGTATGCCAATGGATTAGGGTAGAAATTCAAGTCAAAAGATCAATGTTTTGATGAATCAAATATTTGATTTTTAATGAAATCCTTTCAAATCTTTTCCATGTGCTTTTGATACCAATCATGGCCAAACCTTTCCAAATTGGGTGTGCACGAATCTTGAGGTTTTATTGGAAAGAATATGCTGTAAAAAGGGATTAAAAACATGGTTTTCTATTTTTGTCATATTTTATTTCATTAAATGAATTAATAGTGATTAAAAATTCAAATAAATAATAAAAAATGATGAAATAATTCTCCTTTGGGCCAAATGGTCGTGCATAACCTTGGATGATGATTCTTGGAAGAAAATGTGGCCCATTAGCAATTTTGAAGCATTTGAAGCAAAGTTGACTTTTCAAAATTCCCAAAAATTTCCCAACTTCCACAAGGCATATCTTGCTCAATTGTTAAGCTTTGATCATGTTCTTGGACATTTTGGAAAGGTCTTGAAGTCCTCTAACCAATGCCTTTGGTCCCATGTCATTTTGATTTACCAATCTCAAGTTATGGCCTTTGACTTAAAGTCCCTTTTTGTTGACTTTTGAAAATGACCTATAATGTTGAAATTGATAACTTTTTATGAGAGCATTTCTTGGACTTGAAGTGTGAAGAGGAGTTGTAGGAAATGTCATTCTCTTCAAAATGAGCTTTGGATGGAATTTTTCTGATAAACCATGTGGAAGTTATGCCTTGGTCAAGTTACAGTTGACTTTTTCAACTGTCCAAATATGGAAACTTTTGCATCTTGAGACTTTTTGAGCCATGCCTTGAGAATCATGATCAAGAATTGATCCAATGATGTTTGTGGCTTCAAAATAAGATGTTGACCAAAAATTTGAACTTTTGACTGTCAAATGACCATTTTAGCCCTACAGTTGACTGCTGAGCAATTAGGGCATTTGACTGTGCAATTTTGTGCTGTAAGTCTTGAAACTTAGCATGAGGATACTTGACAATGTTTATAGGCATGTGGGACTTGTTTGGAACCTTGAAAACTTCAACTTCTTTGCCAGAACCAAAACCCTAGTTTTTGACTGTTAGGAGGCCCTTGAACTGTGCAACCCTTGAGGAGATTTTGAAGCATGTTCTTTGCAAATCTTGAAGAATATGGGAGGGCAAATTTTAGGGTACAACAGTCCTTGAAAAGCAAACTTTTGTATAAAGTTTATTTTGAGTCCATGCTTTACTTTGCTTCTGAGTGTACTTCCCCACAAATCATGCCTACAAACTCAGATTAGGCGTAATTAAAGCTGCTAACCCCTACCTTGCCTTGAAACCATGCTTGTTTGAACTTGCTTCAAAAGCAAGTCAACGATCCATAACACATGATGGCTATACTCTTAAATTATACAAGCTTCTAAATCCTTTGCCTATAAATTAAACTTCATTTTCAAACTAAAAGAGTATTGGAAATTGAAAGAAAAAAAAAGCCCTTAAACCTTGCTGAAAATTTCTAAGAACCTGAAACTGCAGCACAAACACAAAACCTGCTAGTTTTTAATTTTTGCATCCAAACTCTAATTTTCCTTTTGCATGTCTTGGGCAAATCATGCATATCCTTAGAATCCTTCCCAACTTCTGTTTTAAAACTGTAACACAATCTTCACCAATCTCCATTTCAAAATCAGAACGTTGCATCCTGACTGCTCCAGAATCATCCAACCAGTCATAACTAAAGTTAAGGGTTGCTTTAGCTTTCTGGGAACTTGAGGAAGCTGATAAGAACATCACAGCAGTCTGCACCAGGCTCTAACTCACAAAACAATCTCAAGCTACAAGGTAAGCTTTTTCTGATTTGCATCTCATTACTTAAGCATTGTTAGGCTTGCAATTTCAAAGACATAATGTAGATATCATGGCTCTGAATCTTTACATATTTATAGATTTCATTTATATGGCCTAAGTAGAGAGAATTTCATATCAGAACTTCTTGAGGAAATTAGGGTTCAGAATTAGGATTAGCAAAATTCATGCTTGCTTCTAGTTTACTGTTTTGATGCTTTATATTTCTGAAACCATGATGAAATATGCCATAACTTCTATGTTTGCATTTTCCATTTTTTCTTGAGAAATTACTAAGTTGCAGATACTCTTGCTAGCGCGAAGAAGAAGATCGAGTTCATCATCAAAACTTACTTTGTAATATATGTTTACGTTTTTGCTTCTAATACCGAATGTATAGCCACCCCAGTGGTAAAGAGCGCACACATAATGCATTAGTGTTAAGGGTCCTGGGTTCTAGCCCCAGAAACATCTTTTTATGTTTATTTCTTGACCTTTTTACCCCATCATTTGTCATACAACATTCCTGGACCATAACTTCTAGATAAACCCCTCCATTTGTTTGTTAAGACAATACTCATGGACTAGAACTTCTGGACATTCTCATCAAACAGCATTGTCACCTCACTTACCCATTATTAGAACTTCTAACCTTCCAGTAACACTAGAACTTCTAGGTTCCCAGCTGCAGTAAAACTTCCAGGCTCCCTCAACAATCAGAACTTCTAGACTCTCTCAACAACCAGAACTTCTAGCCTTTCAGTAACACTAGAACTTCTAGGTTTATAGCTGCATCAGAACTTTTAGGCTCTCTCAGCAATCAAAACCTCTAGGCTTTCCTTTGTTTCCAGCAACCCCTAAACTTTAGCAATTCTAGATCCAGAACTTCTGGCCTTCCCCATTTCTGCTAACATTTTCTTTCTGATTTGCAGCGCACCTGAGTCAAAACTCCTGCTCTCTCTTATTTCTATTCTTTCAGCAACATGCTGACACTAACTCTTATTCTCTTATTATTTTTATCATCACTTTTATTTTCATTAATCAAAAACACCAAAAGATACTTTATATTCATATACTTTGCTTTATTTTAAAACAAAAAGACTAAAAACATTTTCTTAAGCAAATTTATTTCTTCTCTTAACTAAAAAAAAACAAATCTATTTTACATTTCAATTCTTGTGCATTATTTTAATATGGTTGTAATAGATAATTAGGACTTTCATTTCTTGCAACCCCTATTTGTAAATTTGTACACCCCATCCCCAAGTGATTGTAATAGCTTAGTGTCGTAACCCAAAGTTGTCCTACCTCGATGATTTCATCTTTCGAGATTAAAATAGAAGAAATATTTAATTAAAGATTGTACACCAGTATCTGATGGCCTATCTTTATCCAAGATTAAGGGGTGTATCTTAATCTAGGAGAGTGGGGTTTTCTAAATCAGAAAGACTCATAAATCCGTTCGCGAGGCATGTTGGCCAATGGCCCATGCAATTCGAAAATCAATTATTCGAGCAACTATTAAGTTCTTAATTATTAAACAGTTGTTATTAAGAAGAAAAATGGGAAGTTAAATAGTTGCTAAGTTAGCCCACTTGGCATTTGTGAGCAAGATCATTAGTTTGATTTTAAGTAAGAGTTTTAAATCATTTTTATTATGTAATAAAGGATTTTTAATAAGGGTGTTATTATCAAGACTCTTTGTTCTTATTATTAAATATAAATGCATGTTATGAAGAAAAATATAATTGCTGACAAGTTCCATTTTTATATTAAAGAAAATTGTTTATTATTTTTAAGTAAATAAATAAACAATATATTTTCTTTTAAAAAAAAAACTAAAACATTTTACTAGTAACTTTGGATTCTGAAATTTGTTTGCTTTAAAAGATATTAAAGCCCATTAAGATTTCCAGCCCATTTAATGTTGCTACTTTGTTTTAGGAAAAACATTATTATTAAAAGAAAAAAATTCTTGATATTTCAATGAGAAAAAAATTATTAAGAAAATAATAATTTTTTTATGTAAATATTTAATCTAATTATGAAGAATTAGTGCTTGCTGGGTCAATTGCTAGAAGGCCCATTTCACGTTAAGAAAAAAGAACAGTAATAGTGTTGCAGACTTGTTCAAAAGCTAGGAAGGCCCAAGATAAACCATTAACGGTTACTGTACAAATCCATGAGAAGTTCACGCACGTTTTTCCTCAATAACAATAACTGTTTAGATCTAGCCAAAATTAATACACAAACAGGCACTATTCAGATTGAATCCAGAAAGCTATACAAAATCATATCGTTTTCATATCAAATCTCAAGATTAAAATTTATTCGGCAAAATCAAATCTACAACAAATCACAAATCTTAGAATCAAATCCAAGATACTGAATCAATTACATTAACCATATCTAAAACCTAAATCCATAATTTATCTCATAATCTTCCTAATCTACGCTTACAATTCTAAAACCCTAAAATAAAACTATTTATTAAAAATACTAAAAAAAATAAAATATTGAGGGGGAGGGTTCGTTGACAGAGGAGAGGACGACAATTTTTGACAGAATACAGAAGAGGCGGATCTTGGACAGAAAACAGAGAAATGATTCTGGGACGGAAAGTGGAAGAAGATCTGGAGAAAGAGAGATTAAAGAAAAAAACCTTGAAGTCAGCAAGGGCTAAGGACCAACCCATTGGCCGTTGAAAGACCGAAAGAGGAGGCGATTAGAGTTTCTGGGTCGGAAAACCCTAATCGCTAGCCCAGTCATCCACAAACGCTCATCCTCGCCGTTTATATCCGTGTGAACCTCGCCTCTGTGCCGTTGTTACTCCATCACCGTTAACTACCATCTTCAACCTCTCGTTCCACTGTCACCTGTCAAACATAAATAGAAGAAGATCAGAAGAACGCAGAAGCTAGAATCAAAAGGGGTAAAAAACCAACTTAGTTTCCTTAATTTTTGGTTGTTTGTTCTGATTGTTGGGAGGGGTTACGACGAAGAAGGTTAGGCGCCACTGGGGATTTTTTTCTTAGGGTTAGGGAAAAGGGTAGGAAGAAAAAAGTGAGATACGTGGAATAGAAAGAGGATCACTGAAAAAACTTAAGTGATTTGTAAAAATGAAAAAAACATATTATAATATGTCTGATCACATGCCTGCACGACTATGGTAATTAGCGTACTCCCTCAGTTCCATCCATATGATTCATTTTGGACGACCGATAGGCCAAGTCCTATCGCATAGCTATGCATCGCGCCACATATAATCCCTCAGCCTTCCTCCAAACCGTGTAATGAGACCAAGCCCAATAATTTCTACACCCCCTATCCACAATTACTAAAACTCCAAACGAAACATACCCCCTCCTTGCCTGAACTATAATGGGCCCAGTCAGATTACTTTTAACACCCCTACATTTTTACTTGTTAATACAAATTGCACCCCCCTGATTTAATTAAATAATTTTTTTTATATTATGTTTTTTTATCTATTTTTTCTATATATATATATATATATATATATATATATATATATATATATATATATATATATATATATATATATATATATATATATATTATATTTTTATTATTATTATAATTATTTCTTTTTCTTTAAAATAACAATTATTATTATTAATATCAAATTTGTTATCATATTTTTATTTGCTAATTATTTATCATGTGAATGAATTATTTTTATTTAAAAACTCATGCATATATTTTATTATATTATTTGCATTAAATATTTTTATTTTTATGCATTAATCAAAATATTTTCATAATTAATATAGTAAAAAATACAAACTAAACATCAAATTATATTTTCGCAATAAACTAAACTAACCAACTATTTTTGTAAATGGGTTTCAAACTAATTTTGACTTACTACGTTCTCAGTCAAAATCTCCCCAATCACTACTCCCAACTGAGTGCAAAGTGATTCAAAATATGCTTGCAAACCCCTACAAGATACCAACCCATACGAACTACGAATTGGGACTTTAATTCCTCGTAAGAGGATACGTAGGCACGCGATCTAAAATCGTGGCGAGTCATTCTAATTAAAACTTAAAAACCTGTTTATCCCAAACCTAAACCTAGAGCCTAATATCCTTGTGAACAAGGTGGATGAAAGGTGCATAACACCTTCCTTTCATCCAATTGAGTCTGTAACCTATAATCTCTGTTTGCGAATTAGGGTTTCCTATTGGATGCCCTTCCCTAGGATAAAAACTAATAGTGGCGACTCTTGATAAAAAACCAGTTGATACAGCTGGAGACTCAATTGGGGACTCTCCTTAACCCTAGGTTTAGGTATTTTTGGAGTTTCTTATTTTTATTTTCTTTATTTATTTATTTGCATTAATTCTACTTATTGCGTCATTTATTTATTGTCAATTTTCTTATGATCATTTATACTATGTGGCGGGTTTTTATTTCAAAAAAAAAAATTCTAAAATAACCTTAGCAAGAAGTTTCGTCTATTAGCTTAGGGGGTACATCATCCCTGCGAGTTTATGTGACGACTTCGCCTAGAGTCGGTGAACTTCTGAAAAAGGAATACTTATTGAGAGATATCCTCTTGACGAGTAGGACTTTGGAAGGATACCCATGACTCTTTGTAACGACCTTAACCCAAATATCTCATGACGTGATCTTTCACGACTTTGAGACAAAAGTCTCAGTCCTTAAAGAGGCTACACGTAAGGGAGGCCCTTGTGCCTTTCCCCTCTGGTGTTATTCATGACACCCTTAAGGAAGCCACCTTTTGGGAGGGTAGATCAACTGTAGGTCAAGACTAAGGAACCTACCTTATAAGGGTACTATGATACGGTGGCAGAACCTACTGTTAATACTGGTTTGCGTTTTGTATTCCCAAATGTCGTGATAAGCAAGAGTCGCCACTGACTTTTTATTTTATCCAATCAGGAAAAGGAAAAAGAACAGAAAAAAAACCTTTTTCGAGAATATTTCTGAGTACGGGGGGGTAGATTATAGAAAGGGAAGGTGTTAGCACCCTTTCTATCCGTGGTTTTCCACAGGCTCTTAGGTACTTGCTCATTTTTAAAAATTGCTTGTGTGTTTGTGTTTTTGAAAAGTTTTGTTTTACTTCATTTTAACCCTTGTTTCTCTCCTCAAGAGTGTTACGAAGTTGTTTTTGAAAACTTTGTCTGAAAAGTGTTTGGTGTGAAAAAGTTTTTTTGTTTTGAGCAAGTACCTAACAGTTATCTACCTACTCGAAAAAAGTCTGTTTGTTTTCCTTTAGACAACGCTATCCTATTATTAAGGAATATGTAGCATCATCATTGGAGTTTTAAGGGACATTTGAAGGGACAAGTACGATCACAAAAGCAATGTTAGGAGGTGTTAGTAATCATCCTAAAGCCTTAAAAATATTTTTCCGAGGCAAATACGAATGGGTCACTTAAGATCTTCGGGGCTAGAGGACGACCACTAACAAACCCTATACTTTATGACCGTTTAACCGAAGGAAACCAGAGTGGAGTAAACCCTAGGAGTGAGCATGTGAGAGTGAATTTTTTCAATTAATTTGTCTTTGCACATTTAGGGTTTTCTACCGTTTTAATTTTTAAGTACTCTTTCCATACAATCCTATTAGCCATGCATCTAACAGTTTATAATTGCGGAAATTAAAATGCGGAAAGTTTAAAGTTCTAGCTATTACATGGCTTTCGCAGATACATAATTATTTTTGACTATAAAATAAAAGGCGGAATTAAAACCTAATTAAAGCTATTACAAAAAAAACAAAAAAAGTAATTAAAATGCGCGCGACGAATTAAATGCGAGGATAAATATAAAACCTAAAAATATAATTGAGAAAAATATTTAAGTTATTTTTTGAAGAAAAACTAATTATATACAAAATTAAACCTTAATTTCTAATTGATTTTAATTACAAAAAAAAAGAGTTTAATTCCCTAATTTTTAAATAAATTAATTTTAAAAAATAAATATTTTATGGAAAAAAAGATTTTTGGATTTTTTTTTGTGATTTCATGATTTAGTAATAAAAATAAATAATTTGATGTTATTTTAAAAAAGAAAAGAGTTAGAAAAATAATTAAAAAGAATTAAAATCAAAAGATGAGAAAAGGGCCTGTATTAAAGAAATCAGGGGGTGGGTTACTGAATTTGTTAGGCCCACCAAGCTGAAGCCCAGTCAGCGCTTGATCCAGTGGTGCTCCCTCCTGATGGTGTACCATAGTCTCTGGCAGGTGGTGCGTTGGATTAGATTAATGATGAATCCCATGGCTGGATGTTGATGGCGCATGGTAGGCGTTTGAGAGGATGATGCACCTGATCTGTAAAGGAGAAATTAAATGAAGAAAACGCTGGGATCTGGGATCGAACCCAAGTCCTCACACTCACCACCAACGCGCTTTTCCATCTGGGTTGTGTGACTCAATTGTTAATATAACAACAATAATGAATAATATATAAAACATGGTGATTAGATGGAAAACACGCGTGAAATTCAAATGGTCCAATGAGGTGGTGACAAGTCACCGTCTCCTTTGTTGAGAGTGTCGCCTTAGGGGTAAGACTTATACCCACAGACACTTTGCAATAGCTGAAACCTGTAAACTTCAACAATCAAGAAAACGCATGATAAATAAATTCTAATTACATGGTTCCATTTGTCTTGAACCCACGAACATCATGGCGGGCTGTTCTTGTTCTAATTTTACCTGTGGACGAAAGCCCTAAAACAAAGACAAAAACCCTAGCAATGGCAAATGCATATACAGGTGTCAAAACTTCAATTAAATTATTCATACATGTTACAAATACATCAATGATCACAAATATGCCATTAAATTATGCTAATGATGCAAGAATTTTCGTAACCTATTTTGAAAAAGCAAGCAAACCATGTGGGGTTCAGGGGTTGATTCTGGGCGCGAGAATGCTTGTTACTGATCTTGTTAGCTTCAGAGATGCTCCAGGATACGATTAAGAGTGTTGGAATGCTTTGAATCGTCCTCTAGGGTAGAGAACATATCACCACTTTTTGCCAAAATTTTGAGTTTGTTCTAGTGTTCTTCACGACTGCTAGCCCCTCTTTTTGTGCTTGGTCTTCTTCAATATATATCCCTGAATGAATTAGGGTTATAAAAATAATATGTATCTTTGCAATTTTTGAAGATTTGATTTCATTATTTCTTTATGTGATTTGTTTCCAAATTATGCCTAATCATTCCATTCTTGTGCCAATCAACCTTGATTCGATTTGATCCTGATATGCCAGCATAATTAGCTTGTGATTCTGTCCAAAAATCAGATCAAAACAAATCTTTGTTATTATTTATCATTTATTTAATTTAATTTGAATTTTTAATAATAAAAAATCAAAATAAAATAAATAATAAATCAAATAACATGTGGGTAAGTAGTTGGGTCGTGGACCATGTTATGAGTACAAGAAGTGTATGTTTAATCACATTTGACTTTTGGCAATTTTGCAAAAATGGTCAACTTTGACAAGGCATATCTCTTCCAATTTTAACCCTAGAGAGGTGTTCTTGGACTTTTTAGAAATATTAGGATGTCCCCTAAACAACCCTTTTTGTCTCATCTTAATTGGGTCTTCCATGTTCATGTAAGAAGCTTTGACCCAAAAAGTGTTTTTGTTGACTTTTCGAAAGGACCTATAATGTGGAAATTCATATCTTTTGATGAGTGTACATTTTGAACTTGAGTGATGAAAATTAATTGTAGGTAATTGCATCCTCTTCAAAATGAGCCTTGGATGGGAAATTAATGATAAATTATGAGGAAGTTATGCTTGGTCAAAGTTTGGTTGACTTTTCCTAAGAAACCCTAATTTAGCAACTTTTGGGTTTTGATGAATTTGGGGCATTCCTTGGGTAATCATGATCAACCCTTGATAAAATGATGAATATCACTTCAAAATGTTGATTTTGAACAAAAATCTTGAAGTTTGACTGTATGTGGGCCACAGTTGACTTTTGACCTTGTACATTTGATTTTCAGGCATCTGAGCAGTTGACTGAGCAAACCACTTGTGCAAGGCATAAAACTTGACATGGAGGGTCTTTAGAACATATTAGGACCATGGAAAGAATTTGGGACCTTTGGAGCTCCCATCTTGTTGAAAATGGAAACCCTAGTTAGAGGTTCATTGCTTTAGGAGAGAGTTTGTCTGGTCAGCTCTTGGGCATCCTTGAGCAAGTTTAGGATTTCAATGAGTATGTTTTAAGTAAAATGAGAGAGAAAATTTTGGGGCACAACAGCTGCCCCTGTTCAATCTTTTTAAACCTGAGGATGTAGATTGGCTGTCTGCCTTTCGTAATCTGTAGGTGGAAGATGATTGAACACTAGAGTGCCAGAAATTTGCACTCGTCTGAGAAGGTGCTGGACTGTGTAGGTAGTATCAGGAATGGGCTTACAGATGCCATATGGAGGAGATGATGGAAGGTCATCGAAGATGGGCTTAAAGATGTCATCTGGAGGATATGACAGAGAATCGTCGGAGATGGGCTTAAAGATGCCATCTAGAGGATGTTGATTTCCCGAGATATTCCTTTGATGAGAATTCCTGTTCCTGTCATTGAGGAGAAATCTGTTGAGGAATGTTGGTCTCTGTCTTGAGAGAAATGGAATTTTAGGAACTTCAGTTGTCTGTTACTCTACTGGGGAATCATCTCTCAATCGAGGATATGACAATGAATTTATTTCTAGTCGTGCTTCAGGCCTTACAGTGATTTGCCGAGGATAACAAGACTGACTGCTATCTTGTCGTGCTCCAGGTTTTATAGTGACTTACTAGGGAGATGAGATTAAACTTGCTATCTGGTCGTGCTCCAAGCTTTGCAATTTCTTAATTCTTATCTGGTCGTGTTCTAGGATTCAGAAGAAATTAAGTGGTTATCCGGTCACATCCAGGTTTTAACTTGAACATGAGGCATACTAGTATTTGGTCGATTTCCGGGCTTCATAGTAATTGGCCGAGTAAACTGCTATTTGGTCGAATTCCAAGCTTCGCAGTACCTTATACTGTTATCTGGTTGTATCCCAGGTTTCACAATGTCCTTTGCCGCTATCTGGTCGTGCTCCAGTCTTCACGGTGTCTTATACCGTTATCTGGTCGTGTTCCAGGATTTACGGTGTCTTATACCACTATCTGGTCGATTCTAGGCTTCATAGTATCTTGTACTGTTATCTGGTCGATTTCCAGGCTTCACAGTAACTTACTGGGGGTTAAACTATTTTTCGGTCGATTTCTTGGCTTCATAGCTTGAATTTAAGATATATCACTATCTGGTCGATTCCAGGCTTCGTAGTATTTTGGTGAAATCAAGATACTATCCGGCCGATTTCCGGGCTTCATAGCTTGAATTGTAATAGAAATCTTAGTATCGATTTGATTGAACCAAGGGAAACTTGTGAGAATTTCAACGGGGAGAGAAATCTTAGTGTCGATTTGACTGATCCCAAGAGAGGTCTCGGATTAACTTTGACTGGCATAGAAATCAGGGGAATCTTAGCGGAAATTCGGTTGACCCAGACAAAAGTCTTAAAACGTCTTAAACTAGAATAGAAACCTTAGTGTCGGTTTCACTGAACCAGAGAAAACTTGTGAGAACTTCAACTAGGAGAGAAATTTTAGTATCGATTTGACTGATCCTGGGAGAGGTCTCAGATTAACTTTGACTGACATAGAAATCAGGGGAATCTTAGCGGAGATTCGGCTGACCCAGACGAAAGTCTTAAAACATCTTCTACTAGAATTGAAACCTTAGTGTTGGTTTGACTGAACTAGAGAAAACTTGTGAGAACTTCAACTAGGAGAGAAATCTTAGTATGGATTTGACTGATCCCGAGAGAGATCTTGGATTAACTTTGATTGGCATAGATATCAGGGGAATCTTAGCGGAGATTCGGCTGACCCAGACGAAAGTCTTAAAACATCTTCTACTAGAATAGAAACCTTAGTGTCGGTTTGACTGAACCAGAGAAAACTTGTGAGAACTTCAACTAGGAGAGAAATCTTAGTATCAATTTTAATGATCCTGGGAGAGGTCTCGGATTAACTTTGACTGGCATAGATATCAGGGTAATCTTAGCGGCGATTCGGCTGACCCAAACGAAAGTCTTAAAACATCTTCTACTAGAATAGAAACCTTAGTGTCGGTTTGACTGAACCAGAGAAACTTTTGAGAACTTCAACTAGGAGAGAAATATTAGTAACGATTTGACTGATCCCGGGAGAGGTCTTAGATTAACTTTGACTGGCATAGATATCATGGGAATCTTAGCGACGATTCGGCTGACCCAGACGAAAGTCTTAAAACATCTTCTACTAGAATAGAAACCTTAGTGTCGGTTTGACTGAACGAGAGAAAACTGTTGGAATATCTTCAACTGGAATAGAAACCCTGGTATCGGTTTGACTGAACCAGAGAGAACTCGTGAGAACTTGATTGCATCTTTCCCTAAAAGGTAAAGAGTTAGTCGTATGCATTGTCGTGATGTATGAAATGCATTGAGTAATGATGTTCTCAAAATAAATGAGATTAAGTTGTATGATATATATGCACATGCCATGATGTATGGATATGCAGTGCTATTGTGATGCTCTCTAGTTGGGGAAAATAAATCCTGGACTGCTTCTAGAGAGTATAATGAGTCGAGTTCTTCGTTTCCGCTGGGGATAGTGAACGAAGATGATTAGCTGGAGATTTACATCCATTATGCTTTGAGAACATTCTACCGGGAGAGACTTTGTCTGAGAATAATCCTACGGGGTAATGACTCTGTGGGGAAGGGAGATACTCTGTTGGAAGATCTGCTGATTTGGGGAAATAAACTCAGCAGGGGATGAACTTCCATTGCTTGAGAGACGAGCTCTGTTGGAGATTGAGCTTCTTCCGTAGAAAAATAAACTCTGCTCGGGAGAAAAACTCTATAAACCGTTTATGATTATATCGCTCGGCTGGGGAATACATATATTAGCTTTCTAAAGGAGCCTGGTGGGGAAGGAATTCCTTCTTGGGGACACGGAGGCCAGACCTTGGTTGTCTCGGCTCTGTGGGGAATATATATATCACTGGCTTATATGTGATAGTGACTTCGCTTCCAACTGTCTTTGTCCCTTGTACCATGAGAGACGGGGTAACTGTCGATATTTAGGTTTTGTGCCAATTTCTTTGAGTTCTTAGTAACTGTCTTTCTATTTTATATGCAGATATTTGTGAACAGTAATCATATTCAAATGCATATGTTAAGAATAAAACATTGGACGCTTTTGCAAAAAAAAACAAAAAAAAGGAAAAACAAACACACACACTTTTGTACTTAAAAGACACTTTGTATTAATTTGAAATTTGCCTATAACAGGCGTTTTTTTACAAGGAGGCTGACGCTCTAGTAAGAGAATGCCGCCGTAAAAATGGAAATTATTACAAAAATTGTGTGCAAAAAGAAAACAGCTATGTGTAGTGATCCAATTGAGTTTCAATTCATCTATTGCCCCTATGTCTTCGAGCATCTCATCACTTTGCTATTTTTCCGAAGCTGACTGGATTGATCGGTACCGTTTAAGCTTGATATTTGATTATTGAAGTTTGATCACAAGGTGATCCAATGGGACATAGTGATACGCTTTAATCCCTAACTTTTTCCTGGACCGCCATTTCAGGTTTTCAGTCCACAGAGATACCCTTTTTTGCCCAAGCCGCCTTTTTAGGTTTTCGACTTGCCGGGTGTACAGATTTTTTTCATTTTTATCCCTAATTTTTGCCCGAACCCTTTTGGTTCGCCAGGATGCCCTTATTTTTTCCTAGGTGTGTAAACCTAGCGGGTCTTTATTATGCGTAGTATTTTTTCACTATGTCTGCATTAACAGGGTGTGGAAGGTTGTCACCATCCATGATGGTCAGAATCATGGCTCCATTGGAAAGTATGTTTTTGACTACAAATGGTCCCTCATAGGTGGGAGTCCATTTTCCCCTGGGATTACCTTGCGGCAGTATGATGCGCTTGATTACCAGATCCCCTACTTGATACGCTTGTTGTCTGACTTTCTTGTTGAAGGCCTTGATCATCCGTTTCTTATACATTTAACCATGGAAGACAGCAATAAGTCTTTTCTCATTGATTAAGTTCAATTGATCAAGTCAATTTTGGATCCAATCATCTTCGCTCAAACCCGCATCCTTTATAATCTGTAGAGAATGGATCTGGACCTCTATGGATATGACAACCTCCATACCATATACCAGAGAATAAGGTGTTTCCCCTGTCGACGTACATGCTGAAGTACGGTACCCGTGAAGAGAAAACGGTAACATCTCGTGCCAGTCTTTGTATGTCACTGTCATCTTCTGTATGATCTTTTTGATATTCTTGTTAGCAGCTTCAACAACCCCATTCATATTCGGCCGGTAAAGAGAAGAGTTGTGATGCTGAATCTTGAACTGCTTACAGAGTTAAGTGATCATTGAGTTGTTGAGGTTGGTACCGTTGTTTGTGATGATTCTCTCAGGGATACCATAACAACACACCAGGTTATGCTTGATGAACCATTTCACCACGTTCTTAGTAACCGTAGCAAAGGAGGCAACCTCAACCCACGTTGTAAAGTAATCAATGGCCACTAGGATGAAGCGATGCCCATTGGACGCGGTAGGTCTGATCTCGCCGATCATGTCAATGCCCCACATTGCAAAAGGCTATGGAGCCGTCAAAACATTCAAAGGAACTGGAGGTACATGCACCTTATCAGCGTAGATTTGGCACTTATGACAGGTTCGAGAGTGTTGATAACAGTCAGTTTCCATAGTGGACCAATAATATCCTGCCCGTAGGATTTTCTTTGCCATGGTATGTCCACTGGAATGAGTGCCAAAGGTACCTTCGTGTAGGTCTGCCATGATCCTCTCTACCTTGCTCTTGTCTACACACCGTAGTAAGATAGAATCATGGTTGCGCTTATAGAGGATTCCATTATTGAGGAAGAACATTGCAGCAAACCTTCTCAGAAATTTCTTGTCATTGACATATGGCCCCTCGGGGTATTATTGATCCTCAAGATACCTTTTCACCTCATGAAACCAAGGTGTATCGGATACCTCCTCAGTATCGATCTCGCAGCAGTATTCTGGATCATCCAACCTCTCAATAGTGATTTGGGGAGCTTCATTGTCCCACCTGACCTTGAACATTGACGACATAGTAGCTAGCGCGTCCGCTAACTGATTCTCTTCTCGTGGGAAATGTTCAAAGGTGATCTCTTCAAAATGCGACAGCAGTGTTAGTACATACTCTTTGTAAGGAATAAGGTTCGGGTGCTTCATGTCCAACTTGCCTTTGATCTGACTTATCACCAAAGCAGAATCCCCGAATACACTCAAAAACTTGATCCTTAGGTCAATAGAAGCTCTAAGACCCATGATACATGCTTCATACTCTGCCATGTTGTTGGTAGAGTTGAAACATAATCGGGTAGTGAACGGAGTATGACAACCCTCAGGAGATATGATTACAACACCGATACCATT
This sequence comes from Vicia faba, assembly GCA_948472305.1. NCBI lineage: Eukaryota > Viridiplantae > Streptophyta > Magnoliopsida > Fabales > Fabaceae > Vicia > Vicia faba. The sequence continues at coordinate 1,181,325,155 of OX451739.1, read as the reverse complement.
ACCCAGTGCGTTTGAGGCCCCATCAAATTACATAGACCATCGGGATCCATCCTCAGGTCCTTCATTTGGTCCAGGTTCTTCATAGTTGGTTACCAACATGATATTCTCATTCGGGAACTCGAAATTCGTGGACTGGTAGTCGTCCACATCCTGATGTGCCAAATGATCTACTAACACACTTCCCTTGATTGCTTTTTGGGTTGTGTATTGGATGTCGTATTCGATTAAGATCATTTTCCACCTTGCTATCCTTCCGGAGAGATCGGGCTTTTCGAAAATGTACTTGATTGGATCCATCTTAGATATCAACAAAGTAGTATGGGTCAACATATACTGTCTCAGTCGGCGAGCAGCCCATGCCAAAGCGTAACACGTTTTCTCGAGAAGTGAGTATCGTGTTTCACAATCGGTAAACTTTTTGCTAACGTAGTATATTGCATGCTCTTTTCGACCAGACTCGTCATGCTTCCCCAACACACACCCCATTGAATTATCTAGCACTGTTAAGTACATTATCAAAGGTCTTCCTTCAGTCGGAGGCATCAGAATAGGAGGCTCTTGGAGATCTTGTTTGATTCTGTCAAAGGCTACTTGGCATTCGTCATTCCACTTTACCACTTGATCTTTCTTCAGAAGCTTGAAGATTGGCTCACAAGTAGCAGTCAGATGTGAAATGAATCGGGCAATGTAATTTAGGCGTCCCAAGAAACCTATAACTTCCTTCTCTGTACAGGGAGCCGACATCTCTTGTATGGCCTTCACCTTTGCAGGGTCTACCTGAATACCTTTGTCACTGATGATGCATCCCAAAAGCTTACCAGACCTTACCCCGAAGGTGCACTTGTTCAGATTTAACCTCAGCTTGTACGTCTTCAACCTATCAAACAACTTTTGTAGATGATCAGGATGTTCTTCTTCAGTTTGAGACCTGGCTATCATATCTTCGATGTAAACTTCTATCTCATGGTGAATCATGTCATGGAATAGAGCTACCATAGCTCGCTGATAAGTTTCCCCAGCATTCTTCAACCCAAATGGCATCACCTTGTAGCAGAAAGTTCCCCACTGTGTAACAAAGGTTGTCTTCTCCATGTCTTCAGGTGCCATCTTGATCTGATTGTAGCCAGAGAAGCCGTCCATGAAGGAAAATACTTTGTGTTGTACGGTGTTGTCAACCAGAACATCAATGTGGGGAAGCAGGAAGTCATCCTTGGGGCTTGTCCTATTCAGGTCTCTATAATCCACACACATTCGTACTTTACCATCTTTCTTGGGTACTGGAACCACATTAGCAACCCACTGCGGATAGGAGGTGATAGCTAAGAACCCTGCATTGAACTTCTTCATAACCTCTGCTTTAATCTTCTCTGACATCTCGGGGCGCATACGACAAACCTTTTTGCTTTACCGGAGGGCAATCTTCTTTAGTCGGCAGATGATGAACCACTATATCCGTGCCTAGTCCCGACATGTCTTCATATGACCAGACAAAGATTTCAACATATTCATGCAACATCTGTACTAACCGCTGTTTGACATTAGGCTCTAGATTTGCACCTATCTTAACCTCTTTTCTGTCTTCCTCGGTACCCAAGTTCATTGTCTCAACCGGCTCTTCATAAGGTTGTATGGCCCTTTCCTCCTGCTGTAATAGTCTAGCAAGTTCTCCGGGTACCTCACAATCTTCGTCACCTTCGTCTTCGGCTTGGTTGATCGGATTTTCAAAGTCATAATGAGCAGTAGCAAAACTGTTATCAATGGGATCCAGAGTGGATATGGATCTGCATTTGGATACGTGAGTGTGTGTAAGAGCATAGCTGTATAGACAGAATAAAAGAAAAAGAAAGACAAAGAGCGCAAAATTTGTATGCAAACGTCCAATGCTTTATTAATGTCATATGAAAATGAAACATGACAACCCTCACAAATAGAACCATTGTTCCCCGGGTAAGACACATGGCTATAAAGTTTATATTGTCTTTAAATTACATATCCAAAACAATAAAAAAGATAATTACTCCTGAACAAAAGTAATCGGCACAAAGTCCTTGGCGGTCCAGTTACTGAGTCTACCGTTGGTAGTCGGGAAGATCCAACTTTCAATGTCAGAATCACCATCACTGTCTTCAAGTGCATTGACCCAAGGATTGCTGATACGTATGGGAGGTCCTCCAGCCCGAGCACGGCGAACAGCCCTTTGAGCACCTATAGTAAAGCCCAAACCAGATTTGTCAGACTTGTAATGAATAAACGGGAGCTGACCCCAAATGGTAGACCCACCTTCTTCAACTACTGCTCGCGCATCTTTGAGAGAAACCATCTTCAAAGGAGACTTGGTGACTTTCGGAGGAATGTCAATAGTTTCTGCTGTAGCCGAAATCTAAGGTACCTCTTCAAAGTTCTGGCAAGGAGTCTCGATGAACTCGCCATCCATCTCTACATACCTAAAGGAGTTCAAGTGACTGATCATGTACTCCTCTTCACTGTGCACAGTGACAATCTTTCCTCTTACTGGGTACTTCAATATTTGGTGGAGGGTGGAAGTAACATCCCCAGCCCCATGTATCCAAGGGCGTCCCGACAAGCAAGAATATGATGGTTTGATATCCATTACATAGAAAGTGGAGTCGAAAGTCTGGGAACCAACTTTGATAGGGACATCCACTTCCCCGTGCACCATCCTCTTTGAACCATCAAAAGTTCTCACTACTATATTGCTAGGCTTCAAGGTCAAGCCTTCGCAATCCAATCTGTCTAGAGCTTTTTTAGGTAGCACATTCAACGAGGAGCTAGTATCTACCAAAACATGGGCTAGAGTCGTGCCCCTGCATTCAATGGAAACATGAAGAACATCATTATGCTTCCTTCCTTTTGGTGTCAGATTCGCGTCAGAGAAACCCAAACTATTATCGGCAGTTAGACTAGCCATACATTCTTCAAACTGATCAGCAGATGTCTCCTGTGGTACGTGAGCCGTCTTCAGAAATTTAACCAAAGCCTTCGCATGGGCCTCAGAACACAACAACAAAGCCAACATAGAAATTTTGGATGGGGTCTGCCCCAGCTGCTCGACTACATTGTAGTCGCTCTTCTTTATTATCTTTAAAATTTCTTCCATTTCTTTCTTGGAAGCTTCTGGTATGGTTACTGAATTAGCCCTTCTTAGGACAGGCTCAATTAATATGTCTTTTCCTCGAGTCTCGGCCGACTCAGTGATGGGAGGGTCAACATGAGTAATTACTGGAGTTATAGTAGTAGTCTCGGGTGGAACCACAATAGGAATGATCACAGGTCCGATAGCGGTCTTTGGAGGAGAAATCTCATGGGAGAACACTCTTCCACTTCTTGTTATTTTACTAGTTCCGACAATATTGACGATATCAAAATCAGCATTTTCAGCACTCTTGTCTTCAATGGCTAGCATATCCTGCTTAACACTGTAGTAATAGACATCGGCTACATAGTTCTAAGGAACAGCTTTATCCGAGGAATATGGGATTGGCCCAGGCATGGTTATGATCAACAGAGTCATTTTCAGAATTGATGTAATCCTGGCGGGTCTCTTAGCGGAGGCCCTGGAAAGATTGGCATAAATAGTTATGATGGCAATGTCTTCACAGGAAATAGTCGGAACATGAGTCTTCTCAAATAGAATATCTTTTTCATCCATCAGGAGCTGAACACCTGCCTTCAACAAATGGCAACCAGTCGGTAGAAACAAACAAAAGTGGAAACCTTCACCACAGCCCGGAAATAAACTAGCTTTCAATAAACTCTCCTTGATAGTCATGAGTGGGGTTACCAATTCTTCCATAGAGATCACAAACCCCTCTTCTTCAACGAAATTAACACCCCGACCATGTTTCAGCATGGGAGCAGTGATAAGGTTAAGAGTCTCCGGGGGATCAAATTCAATCTCCTTAGCATCAATCAAATCCTGTACTTTGTTCTTCAAGGTCTAGCAGTCATTGATGTCATGTCCTGGACTCTCCGAATGGTAAGCACAACGAGCATTCGGTTTATAGTAGGGAGAGGTGGTGTTCGGATTTTTTGGAGCTACCCTTAGAGTAATCAGATTGGTCCTCAGCAACCGAGGTAAAATATGAATCAGCGTCATGTTGATTCGAGTGAACTGTCTAGTTGGCCTCTCTGCTCTTGGCTGATTATTTCTTTGCTGAGCAGGTGCAAGGATGGGAATCATAACAGCCCCTACCTCCGGACGATGCTTAGTTCGATTCTAATTCTTTTGGTTGTATACAACACTGAATTCCTTTTTACCTGAAAATGGCTTCCTTGCAGCATTAGAAGAGGCATCCTTCTGAATTTTTCCACTTCAGATTCAAGATTCCACTCTTTCACCCATTAAAATCAGTTCAGTAAAACCCACCGATGAACTTCCAATCAGATGGTTGAAGAACGGCTCAGTCAAAGTTCCCAAAAACATATCCACGAGCTCCCGGTCAGCCAAGGGAGGTTGAACTCTTCTAGCCAAATCTCTCCACTTTTGAGCATAATCCTTGAAACCCTTGTTCGAACCCATAGACAAATTTTGGAGTTGTGTACGGGTGTGAGCAAGGTCTGCATTATATTGATATTGCTTATAAAATGCAGCAGCAAGATCTTCCCAGTTACGAACATTGGCTCTTTCCAGCTGATAGCACCAATCTAGTTGTGTTCCATACATACTGTCTTGGAAGAAGTGAACCCACAGGTCTTTGTCATCAGTGTGAGGCTATATCTTCCTCACATAAGAACGGAGATGCATCTTTGGAAAAGAGACCCCATCACAGTTAGCAAATATCAGTGCCTTGAACTTTGGGGGGATGACAACCCTAGAGACCAGACCCAACTCTTCAAAATCAAGCCCAGGAACCTTATGGATTTCCATGGCGCTCAGACGCTCTTCTAACTGCTTATACCTTTCACCAGCTGGAGGGTACTCCTCCTCATTGTAATCAGTTTCATTTTCAAATTCTTTAGGACTAAGGTCCTCTTCTCTGTCTTCACCCTTTTGATTCTCTCCCTTTTTGGATGAAGAAGCTAGCTCAACAACCCATCTTGGCGGCCCTCTGAACCTTCTTCTCATATGTGCCACACCGGCCACCCTCTTGGTCTTCTTGTTCTTCTTAACAATCAGAGCCTTCAAATCTTCCTGTCCTTTGGCCAGAGCCACAATCATTTGCTTAAACTGCGTGTTCTGAGTCTGAAGATCTTTCACAGTTTGTTCAAGAGCCATTGCTGAAATAAACAACGGAGGTGATGAGAAACCTGTTATGAATCCTGTTATGCAATGATATGTATGATATGTATGAAATGTTTTCAAAGACTTTTGGAAATTTAAATTTGCGAACCAAAATGAAACAAAGCTTTTATTAGTTAAATTCAAAGTTCAAATTCCTTTTAGGCGTTCCAATTAAAAACAAATATAAAAAAACTAGAAAACAAAATCAAAAATCCCATGGGTGCTTCCTCTTTGTGTCGAGATAGACATTAAGTCTTTTTTCCTCCTGGAGCTGTTTTGTGAGCTCTAAAACCTTCCTCTCCTAGGCATATAACTAATCCCTGTAAGTATCCCGCTCTTTCTTCAACTGAATCCAAGACCCCTGTGATTCTCCAAGATCAATGGGCATATCAGAATAGAGAACCGTGTAAGGAATACCCCCTTCAATAGTGGGTTCCACAATCACTGGTAGAACGACCATATAGGGAATCCTAAGTTTCTGGGCGCGAGCTCGTACCCATTGGAGGTAAGGTTCCATAGGAATGGAAGCCTTTGGCCCCAAAGCCTTGGTTCCAGATCTGTTTACCATGCCCCAAGCTCGTATGAACCTTCGACGATACTCTTGAACATCATCCTCATAGTTGAATAAAATTCCCTCGATAAGTAACTCATGGGGACCATTTTTCGAGCGTAACCAAATTATTGCAGAGCTAAACAAGGATTGTAGGTTATACCCCCTCTAATTCCAAGTAACGGGACATTAGTGTACTCCCTGCAGCGGTCAATAATAGCAGTATTTTCCATAGCTTGGGAACACCAGAGAATATCCATGTGAGCGAGTGACATTATCCTTTGTGACCAACCCACACCTTCTTCATTCTTCAGTACAGACTTAGGGATGTGAGAAATAAACCACCTCGACAGCAATGGCATGCAGCACATAAGCACCCCTCTTCTCTTCATGGTACGAGTATAGAGAGTGTGCAAAATATCTCTGAGCAAAGTAGGCACATGGTTGCGAGAGAGGAAGATCTTGATAGCATTCATGTCTATGAATAAGTCTGGATTAGGGAATAGTACTAAACCATAGATTAGAAGGGCCAAGACCTCCTCAAAAGCCTGAAAATCCATATCATCCCAAAACAGACGGGCCTTGTCTATCAGGAACTTGCCTAGAAAACCTTTGACTCCGCTTCTTGTTTCCCAATTGGATACCACGTCGACCCATTTCAGGTGCAAGGTTGAGGCAATGACTTCTGGCGTAGGAACTTCTTCCAGACCTATGAAAGGCAACTGTTCAAGAATGGGTATATCCAACAACTGAGAGAACTCTTCCATGGTAGGCACCAACTGATAGTCTAGAAAGGTGAAGCAGTGGTGCTTGGGATCAAAGAACTGAAAGAGTATACTCATCATCTTTTCATCAAAGTTTGAAGTAACCAGGTTGAGAAGTCAACCATGTCTCTTGGTGAATGCATAAGTTTTAGAAACCCTTGGTACTAGCTCTTTGAGTTGGGAAGGTATCTTCACAAAATTGATTCAGATAGTGTTTCTACGAACGGAAGCCATGATCTGCAAAACAGAACAAAGATAAATTCTCTTGGTCCTTGAAATGGTTAGTGCAATAAGAATGGATGCTATGCTATGATTCATGATGTCATGTTAAACCACAGGTATAACACACACAGACAAATCACACCAAGTCCCTAGGCTTAGAGGCTTGCATGAGGTTAAAGGTAAGTACCCTCTTGAATTTTAGTTGGTTTCAACCTGTCTTAGAAAAGTAATCGGGTTCTAAAGATTCTCAATATCACTGACCATCCTTTATCGGGCATTGTTTCAGCTTAAGCAATCTTTTCTTGCGGCCGAAATATCCCGAAAGTATGATCTCAATGATTGTAGCATTGAGTATCAACCAATCCTCAACTCTATACCGAGGCCAGGTATCTCACTACTTTCTAATGGCCAAGTTTGTTTAACTAAGGTTCTAAGGCCTGTTAGTGCTTCACGACACCACGCAACGGCCCCGTATTCTCCTTGTTTCCCCATGAAGGATACTTGTACCAACCAAAGTGCCACACCAACACAGCCATCGCTTAAACCATATCGGTCTACACCGTACAGTCTCCACGATCTATTGTTGTTTACCTAAAAAATGCCCCCAGATCCGGGTGTAGGATCTATAGTAACCCAAGCAAAACCCTTTAAGAATAAAGCAAACAAACAAAGAAAGCAATTTTGAAATGACCTAGATCCAAAGGTAAACCTCACTTTATTTTTAAATCCCCAGTAGAGTCGCCAGTTCTGGGATACGGTGGCAGAATCGACTGTTAATACTGGTTTACGTTTTGTATTCGCAAATATCGCGGTAGGCAAGAGTCGCCACCGACTTTTTATTTTATCCAATCAGGAAAAGGAAAAAGAATAGAAAAACCTTTTTCGAGAATATTTTTGAGTACGGGGGGGGGGGGGGGGGTGATTATAGAAAGGGAAGGTGTTAGCACCCTTTCTATCAGTGGTTTTCCACAGGCTCTTAGGTACTTGCTCATTTTTGAAAATTGCTTGTGTGTTTGTGTTTTTGAAAAGTTTTGTTTTACATCATTTTAACCCTTGTTTCTGTCCTCAAGAGTGTTACAAATTTATTTTTGAAAACATTGTCTGAAAAGTTTATGGTGTGAAAATGTTTGTTTGTTTTGAGGAAGTACCTAACAGTTATCTACCTACTCGAAAATATTCTGTTCATTTTCCTTTAGACAATGCTATCCTATTATTAAGGAATAGGTAGCACCGTCGTTTGAGTTTTAAGGGACATTTGAAGGGACAAGTACGATCACAAAAGAAATGTTAGGAGGTGTTAGTAATCATCCTAAAGCCTTAAAGATCTTTTTCCGAGGCAACATTCGAATGGATCATTTGAGATTTTTCGGGGCTAGAGGACGACCACTAACAAACCCTATACTTTATGACCGTTTAATCGAAGGCAACCGGAGTGGAGTAAACCCTAGGAGTGAGCATGTGCGAGTAAATTTTTTCAGTTAATTTGTCTTTGCACATTTAAGGTTATCTACACTTTTAATTTTCAAGTACTCTTTACATACAATCCTATTAGCCATGCATCTAACAGTTTATAATTGAGGAAATTAAAATGTGGAAAGTTTAAAGTTCTAGCTATTACATGGCTTTCGCAGATACATAATTATTTTTTACTGTAAAATAAAAGGCAGAATTAAAACCTAATTAAAGCTATTACAAACTCGGAGCAGTTACAAAAATAACAAAAAAAGTAATTAAAATGCGCGCGACGAATTAAATGCGAGGATAAATATAAAACCTAAAAATCTAATTGAGAAAAATATTTAAGTTATTTTTGAAGAAAAACTAATTATATACAAAATTTAACCCTATTTTCTAATTGATTTTAATTACAAAAAAAGGAGTTAAATTCCCTAATTTTTAAATAAATTAATTAAAAAAAATAAACATTTTATGGAAAAAAAAGATTTTTGGCATTTTTTTATGATTTCATGATTTAAAAATAAAAAGAAATAATTTGATGTTATTTTAAAAATTAAAATCAAAAGATGAGAAAAGGGCCTGTATTGAAGAAATTAGGGGGTGGGTTACTGAATTTGTTAGGCCCACCAAGCTGAAGCCCAATCAGCGCTTGATCCAGTGATGTTCCCTTCTGATGGTGTACCATAGTCTCTAGTAGGTGGGGTGTTGGATTAGATTGATGATGAATCCCATGGTTGGATGTTGATGACGCATGGTAGGCGTTTGAGAGGATGATGCACCTGATGTGTAAAGGAGAAATAAAATGAATAAAACGCTGGGATCTGAGATCGAACCCAAGTCCTCACACCCACCACCAACGCGCTTTTCCATCTGGGCTGTCTGACTCAATTGTTAATATAACAACAATAATGAATAATATATAAAACATGGTGATTAGATGGAAAACACGCGTGAAATTCAAATGGTCCAATGAGGCGGTGACAAGTCACTGTCTCCTTCGTTGAGACTGTCGTCTTAGGGGTAAGACTTATACCCACAGACACTTTGCTATAGCTGAAAACCTGTAAACTTCAACAATCAAGAAAACGCATGATAAATAAATTCTAATTACATGGTTCCATTTGTCTTGAACCCACGAACATCATGGTGGACTGTTCTTGGTCTAATTTTACCTGTGGAAAAAAGCCCTAAAATGAAGACAAAAACCATAGCAATGGCAAATGCATATGTAGGTGTCAAAACTTCAATTAAATTATTCAGACATGTTACAAATACATCAATGATCACAAATATGCCATTAAATTATGCTAATGATGCAAGAATTGTTGTAACCTATTTTGAAAAAGCAAGCAAACCGTGTGGGGTTCAGGGGTTGATTCTGGGCGCGAGAATGCTTGCTACTGATCCTTTTAGCTTTAAAGATGCTCCAGGATACGATTAGGAGTGTTGGAATGATTTGAATTGTCCTCTAGGGTAGAGAACAGATCACCACTTTTTTCCAAAATTTTGAGTTTGTTCTAGTGTTCTTCATGACTGCTAGCCCCTGTTTTTGTGCTTGGTCTTCCTCAATATATATCCCTGAATGAATTGGGGTTATAAAAATAACATGTATCTTTTCAATTTTTGAAGATTTGATCTCGTTCTTTCTTTGTGTGATTTTTTTCCAAATTAGGCCTAATCATGCCATTCTTGTGCCAATAAACCATGATTCGATTTGATCCTGATATGCCATCATAATTAGCTTGTGATTCTGTCCAAAAATCAGATCAAAACAAATCTTTGTTATTATTTATCATTTATTTGATTTAATTTGAATTTTTAATAATAAAAAATCAAAATAAAATAAATAATGAATCAAATAACATGTGGGTATGTAATTGGGTCGTGGACCATGTTATGAGTGAGGTGCAAGCATAAAAAGTTAGGCCCATTTAACAAAAAGTGTATTTTTGGGCACATTTGACTTTTGGCAATTTTTCAAAAATGGTCAACTTTGACAAGGCATATCTCTTCCAATTTTAACCCTAGAGAGGTATTCTTAGACTTTTTATAAATCTTAGGATGTCCCCTAAACAACCCTTTTGGTATCATATTAATTGGGTCTTCCATTTTCTTGTAAGAAGTTTTGACCCAAAAAGTGTTTTTGTTGACTTTTCAAAAGGACTTATAATGTGGTAATTCATATCTTTTGATGAGTGCACATTTTGAACTTGAGGGATGAATATGCATTGTTGTAAATTTAATCCTCTAAAAAATGAGCCTTGGATGGAAAATTTCTGATAAAGTATGAGGAAGTTATGCTTGGTCAAAGTTTGGTTGACTTTTCTTGAAAAACCCTAATTTAGCAACTTTTGGGTTTTGATGAATTTGGAGAATTCCTTGGGGAATCATGATAAAACCTTGATAAAATGATGAATACCACTTCAAAATGTTGATGTTGACCAAAAAACTTGAAGTTTGACTGTAGGTGGGCCACAATTGACTTTTGACCTAGTATAGTTGATTTTTTGGCATCTGAGAAGTTGACTGAGCAAACCACTTGTGCAAGGCATAAAACTTGACATGGAGGGTGTTGAGAACATATTAGAACCATGGAAAGCATTTGGGACCTTTAGAGCTCCCACCTTGATGAAAATGGAAACCCTATTTGGAGGTTCATTGTTTTAGGAGAGAGTTTGTCTGGTCAACTCTTGGGCATCCATGAGCAAGTTGAGGATTTCAATGAGAATGTTTGAGTAAAATGAGAGGGATAATTTTGGGGTACAACAGGTACATATTGCAGAAAGTCCCATCACTCACCTTACACCTAGGCATTCATACATTTCATGTATTCTTCATGCATTTCATATATTCGTCACCCTACATTTGTCTTATTCATAGGGGGTATAAAAGATAAAAATAAAATCAAGATCTCGGTGATTGTCTTTAAAAATGGATACTGAAGGAAACAACCTGCCCGCGTCAACATGCCAAACATGTCTAAAATCAAAGCCACGAAAAGGAAATAACATGCTGAAGATTTTCCCAGGCTTTGTCAGGTCAAGGTGGATGATTTCCAAATAAGATATCCGCAGGCACACCTAGAAGACTTATTTCCCTTCGCTTGATTTCATGCAAATAAAGTTTTGGTTTAAGATTGTAATATTTTTCAATGTCTGAATTATGTTACCTTCAATAAAGGCATTTTTTTCCACATCTCATTTCCATATCTATTTTAAAGATGGTCGCTAAGTAAAATAATAAACAAAATACGGATACATACCCAAGTGAATAGGACAGTTAACCCCTTTCATATTCGTACACATTCATTCGCACGCATGCATTCACGAACACTCGCATATCATGTCAAAACTCATTTTTCAAAAATATAAAAGACATCTCTCCAGTTGAACCTTTGGTAGAAGAAGACCTCCACCTCTTTGGCCTCCATATCAAACAAGGGCCTATCAACAAAAAGCAATGGAGAAAATCGAGGAAACGCATGCTGTATTCAAAGAGGACCTCGACCAAGTAAAGGGTGATGTCACCACAAAGAAAGGAGATCTGAGTCAAGTTCTCCTAGCTTTGAAGAACATCATTGACAGGCAAGACCAGATTCCCACGGAAGCTTTCAAATAATTAACCCAGACTATTGGTGCATCAAGAGGTCACCAGCTAAGGAAAGAGCCAGAAGCAGGAATCCCAAAGTGCGTCATGGCTCAACAAGAAGCTGAAACTGAAGGGTTTGTCCTTCCGCCACCAAAAGCAGGGGCATCTCATACCCTATAGATTCCAACCAATAATGCAGACTCCCTCTAGGACATAATGAAGCTTTCGAAAGAGTTCTACAAAGGCTAGGGGACCAGGGGATAGTCCAGTTTAAACAATACCTTGAAGAAAAATATAAAGCTGCTCTGAAGGGCAAAACACCTTTTCCTTCAACCCAAGACACTTTTGTCAACAACGGATAAGAGCATGGCATACATGGGGAAAAAATATTCAACAAAGCCAACACCAAAGGGGCAACTGAAATCATCCAAGAATTCACCCCAAGAAAAAAAAACTCAAAATATGGACGACCATGGAGATGCCTGAGATCTTTTTATTTCCTAATTACTTTTCTTGTTTTTAAAAGAACCTATGTCAAGCTCGAGGCATAGGGGTCGCTTGTAAGGGTTTCCCTGTTATGTTTCAGACAATATTTACGATTAATAAAAGTGATATTTTGTTTTCAATCAAGATCCATGTCTTTCTTTTGCACTCATGTCTTAATTTTAAAAATGTCAATACTTTCTCTACATATGCATTTTCAAAATTTCAAATACTAAAGTTGCACCAAAACATGATAAAGGTGCAAATTCATGCCCAAAACCACCGATAATGCTATCGCTGCAAACCGATATAATTTTGATGCTCCTATCAACCAAGCTAAAGAGGAAGATGATAAAAATCTTGAAATCTCTGAGAAAATGGCGAGGGAATTAAAAAATAAAGGCTAACAATACGTAACCGTATCTAGAGGCTATCAAGACCATTAATCTGATTACAGGGGAAGACCTGGAAGAAACCAAGCTAAGGGGCAATGTTAGAGCGGAGCCAAAAAGAAGTTGATCAAGTTATTGCGCATATCTATAGAAACATGCCAAAGTCGAATACAGACAGTGCCGTAAAAATAAGCAACTATGAAATAAAAGGACTTGACAAAGGACCCGATCCAGGGGCACGTTGGATATGCACGTTCGACGGGACTTCAATTACACTGGGGCACGATATGGGGACAATTTTGACTTCTCCAAAGAATGCTCACCAGCCATATACCAGGTCAACGGTGAATGGGATAATAAACATCTAAAACGGGTTCCATATCGGGATCACATTTTGAAAACTGACTACGGAATTCGCAAAGATCACTTTCAGTCACATCCCACGAAAAGGAAATCAAATGACAGACGCCCTGACAATTATATCGTCTATGTTCAAAGTAACTTGGTCAAACCATAAATCGTGCATCACAAACAGACGCTTCGAAGAGCCCGCACTTTGCCTTGCTATTAAAAATCGACAATATAACAAGCTTTGGTTTCACAACATCCAGAACATTCCTCCAGCATCGACAAGTAACTCTATAAAAATTAGCTTCAGATATCTTTCCTGAGTAACTGTATACTGTACAAGATGAACCACAACATGGTCTAATACTCAAGAAGATTCTGCTACCTTTCCTCGACTCATGTGGTGAATGGACCCCCAATTACGAAGGCCCGTACGTAGTCAAAATAGCATCCTCCGGTGGTAATCTTGTCTCCACAACAATGGATGCGGAAGAACTACCGCATCTAGAAAAGTCAGACATAGTCAAAAATACTATATATAAGAAGTTCGCTAAGCTCGAACCCTAAAAGGGTGACTTAGGAAAAAAGTAGCGTCCCGGTGGATCGAAAACCCTAAAGGGCGATCCAGGCAAAAATTAGGGGCATATATACAAAAAAAATCATCCCGGTGGATTGAAAACCCTAAAGGGAAATCTAGGAAAAAATTAGGGATCATTCAAAAAGAAATAAAGAACAAAAAGATTGCGATCTAAGAACTACGACTACGAACCACGAAGGGAGAGATAGATATGAATCATTCAACTCAGAAGCAAAGGAGATAAGATCATTAAAAGGATATTGGGGAACAACAATATCAATTATCATTTTATTACCATTTACTATTTTAAAACCTTCTGTAATTACCTCTTTCTAGGAATTGCATCTTGTACTCTCGCCTACTCATGGGCATATTAATAAAACACTGGCTTTCTTTGCATTTTTCAAATTGCGTTTTTTCTTTTCTCAGACTTGTTTACAAAATACTACGATTTTTACTTGTGAATAGTGTCTTGAAATCATTTCGGGGGATTAACAAAATAAAATCATTTGACAAAACATCGAAAAAACATTTTTGTTAGAAAAATATCAAAAGAAAATTCGCGTCTACGTCCACGCACAGGGCTACTCCTACGTCTCGCAAATCTATACACATGTCTACGCCTGTATCTATACATATCTACGCTCACGACGCAAAAAAAAAAGTCTACGTCCACACGTACATCTGCGCCTATGCTTGCACTCAACAATACCATATCTACTCCTACGTCTACGCGCCCGCACACAAAGCCTACGTCTATGTCAGCACCTATGCCTAACTTGCAACACGAGGTCTACGTTCGCACGCGTCCATGCACATGTTTATTCCTGACAATTCTACATACGTCTACATTTATGCTGGCGCTTACAATATACAAATATACGCATAGGCCATTATCTACGTCTACGTCCACCCCCGTAATACAAAATCAATGCTCAAATTTTGCTAACATTTCCCACCTCGTTCAAGTTCAACAATGCTACGATGATATAACATACAACGCTAGGAATTGGTAATTCTAAGCCAATGGTTTAAAGGAGAGAATTCCATAAATGGTATTCACATTTCAAAGCACATACGCATCTTACACACGTTTCACACATACATTTTTCATATCTAAAGCATACATACCCTATAGATTCCAATATTCAATACACTCAGGGTTCCATATTAATGTCAAACATCATATATTTCGCATACATACAACATTCAATACGCATGCATACACATGTATCGCCTAGTAAACAGATAAATAATTTCACCCTCGATTCAACTATCTAAGGGTCAACCAATGCAATACTTATCCTATGATTCAGCCCGTCACTTCAGTCTTCATGCCGTGACACATTCAGCCCATCACCTAAGTCTTGCGGTGATGAGTTCTTTACAAGTCCCATTACATTGCCTCTAAGCCATAGTGTATTATCCAAGCCCAACACATTACCTTTAAGCCGCAATGTATCCTCGAAACGCACTGTATTATCCAAGCCGCGACATATCCTCAAAACCCATTATGTTGCCTCTAAGCCGCAATATGTTCCCAAAACCCACTGCATTTTTTCCTTTAAGTCGCAATGTATTCTCAAGACCCATTGCATTGCCTCTAAGTCGCAATGCATTCGTAAAACTCCGTACGTTTCCTCTAAGCCGCGGCATACTCTCAAAGACCCATTACATTGCCTCTAAGCCGTAATGAATTCTCAAAACTAGGTATATTGCCTCTAAGCCACAATGTATTCTCAAAACTCGACACATTGCCTCTAAGCCATAATGTATTCTCCAAACTCATTACATTTCCTCTAAGCCGCAATGTTTTTGCAAAACCTAGATCATCGCCTCAGACTTTACGCAGCGATTCTCGAAAATAAAACCTAGCTTATCGCCTCATACTTCATATAGCGATTTGCGAACCTAATCCATTGCCTCAGACTTCATGCAGAAATGTAATTCGTTATGCCAAGTTCCATACCGTCGTCTCAGACTTCATGCAGCGATGTTCGAAAACCAAATTTAGCTTATCACATCAGGCTTCACGCAGCGATTTGAGAACCAAACTCATTGCCTCATACTTCATGCAGCAATATATATATATATATATATATATATATATATATATATATATATATATATATATATATATATATATATATATATATATATATATATATATATATCTTTACTCCGTAACACAAATCATCGCCTCAGACTTCATGCAGTGATGCCTGAAAACCAAAATCTAGCTTATCATCTCAGACTTCACGCAACAATTTGCAAAACTGTAACCCAATGCATCAGGCTTCAAGCAGCAATACCTCCCTTCATTCCATAAACACCGATCATCGTCTCAGACTTCATGCTGCAATGAAAAACAAAACTTTAACCCATTGCATCATACTTCATGTAGAAATACATTTTTTTATTCCATAAACACCGATCATCGCCTCAGACTTCATGTTGCGATGCTCAAAAGAAAACAAAACTCAACACATTTCCTCTAAGCCGCAATGTATTCGCAAACTCAACACATTTCCTCTAAGCCGCAATGTATTCGCAAACTCAACATATTGCCTCCACACTGCAATACATTCTCAGAACTCAGAACATTTCCTCTAAGCCGCAATGCGTTCTTCAAACTCAAACACATAGCCTCTGAGCCGCAATGTATTCATGCTCAAAACATCGCCTCAGACGTCATGCAGCGATTCGCAAACATAACCCATGGCCTCAGTCTTCAAGAAGCCATGCATCATCAATCATTGCTATACTCATCCTCCAGATGGGTGAATAAGCCAAGACATACAAAATTGCGCTATCTGCCTCGATATCAAACCCGTGTAAGCGATATATCATCAGCTTTTCCTACTTCCTTGAGACTTATAAGGGTATGCTACATCAGTATAACCTTATGTTTGTCGGACAAATTTTTGGATACTTCAAGTATTCAATAAACTTTCAATCAAAAGGCACAAGACTCGAGTTTTCTCACGCTATTCGATTGAAAGATAATTGAATAAGGGCAGCTATCGTAACCCAAATTTGTCCTACCTCGGTGATTTCATCTTTCGAGATTAAAATAGAAGAAATATTTAATTAAAGATGGTACACCAGTATCTGATGCCCTATATTTAACCAAGACCAAGGGGTGTATCTTAATCCAGGAGAGTGGGGCTTTCTAAATCGGAAAGACTCATAAATCCGTTCGTGAGGCATGTTGGCCAATGGCCCATGCAATTCAAAAACCAATTATTCGAGCAACTATTAAGTTCTTAACTATTGAACAATTGTTATTAAGAAGAGAAATGAGAAGTTAAATACTCGCTAAGTTAGCCCACTTGGCATTTGTGAGCAAGATTATTAGTTTGATTTTGAGTAAGAGTTTTAAATCATTTTTATCATGTAATAAAGGATTTTGAAAAATGGTGTTATTATCAAGACTCTTTGGTCTTATTATTAAAGATAAATGCATGTTATGAAGAAAAATATAATTGCTGACAAGTTCCATTTTATATTAAATAAAATTGTTTATTGTTTTTAAGTAAATAAATAAACAATATATTTTCCTTTTAAAAAAAATAAAACATTTTACTAGTAACTTTGGGTTCTAAAATTTGTTTGCTTTAAAAGATATTCAAGCGCATTAAGATTTCTAGCCCATTTAATGTTGTTGCTTTGTTTTAGGAAAATCATTATTATTAAAAGAAAAAATTTCTTGTTATTTAAATGAAAAAATATTTTTTTATTAAGAAAATAATAATGTTTTTATGTAAATATTTAATCTAATTATTAAGAATTAGTGCTTGCTGGGTCAATTTCTAGAAGGCACATTTCACGTCAAGAAAAAAAAACAGTAATAGTGTTGCAGACTTATTCAGAAGCTAGGCAGGCCCAAGATAAACCATTAACGGTTACTTTACAAATCCATGAGAAATTCACGCACGTTTTTCGTCAGTAGCAATAATTGTTCACATCTAGCCAAAATTAATACCCAAACAGGCACTGTTCAGATTGAATCCAGAAAGCTATACAAAATCATATCTTTTTCATATCAAATCTCAATATTAAAATTTATTCAGCAAAATCAAATCTACAGAAAATCATAAATCTCAGAATCAAATCCAAGATACCGAATCAATCACATTAATCATTGGTAAAACCTACATCCCTAATTTATCTTATAATCTTCCTAATCTATGCTAACAATTCTGAAACCCTAAAATAAAACTAACTATTATAAATACTAAAAAAGAAAATACAGAGGGGGAGGTTTCTTTGACATAGGAGAGGACGGCGATTTTTGACAGAATACAGAAGAGGAGGATCTTGGACAGAAAATAGAGAAAAGATTATGGGACGGAAAGTGGAAGGAGATCCGGAGACAAAGAGATTAAAGAAGAAAACCTTGAAGTCAGCAAGGGCTAAGGACTAACCCTTTGGCCGTTGAAAGACCAGAAGAGGAGGCGATTAGAGTTTCCGGATCGGAAAACCCTAATCGCTAGCCCAGTCATCCCCAAACGCTCATCCTCACCGTTGATAGCCGTGTGAACCTCGCGGCGGTGCCGTTGTTAGTCTGTCACTGTTGACCACCATCTTCAACCTCTCGTTCCACTGTCACCTGTCAAACATAGATAGAAGAAGACCAGAAGAACGCAGAAGCTAGAATCAAAAGGGGTAAAAAACCAACTTAGTTTCCTTAATTTTTGGTTGTTTGTTCTGATTGTTGGGAGGGGTTACGACGAAGAAGGTTAGGCGCCGCTGGGGATTTTTTTTCTTAGGGTTAGGGAAAGGGTAGGAAGAATAAAGTGAGATGCATGGAAGAGAAAAAGGATCACTTAAAAAACTTAAGTGATTTGTAAAAATGAAAAAAACATATTATAATCCATCTGATCACATGCCTGCGCGATTATGGTAATTAGCGTACTCCCTCAGTTCCATCCATACGATTCATTTTGGACGGCTGATAGGCCAAGTCCTATCGCATCGCCATGCACCGTGCCACACATAATCCCTCAGCCTTCCTCCAAACCATTTAATGGGCCCAAACCCAATAATTTCTACACCCCCTATCCACAATTACTAAAACTCCAAACGAAACATACCCCCTCCTTGCCTGAACTATAATGGGCCCAGTCAGGTTACTTTTAACACCCCTTCATTTTTACTTGTTAATACAAATTGCACCCCCCTGATTTAATTAAATAATTTTTATTATTTTTTTATATTATATTTTTTTATCTATTTTTTCTATATATTATACTTTTATTATTATTATAATTATTTCTTTTTCTTTATAAATACAATTATTGTTATTAATATCAATTTTTTTATCATATTTTTATTTACTATTTATTTATCATGTGAATAAATTATTTTTATTTAAAAACTCATGCATATATTTTATTATATTATTTTCATTAAATTTTTTTATTTTCATCCATTAATCAAAATATTTTCACAATTAATACAATAAAAAATACAAACCAAACATCAAATTTTATTTTCGCAATAAACTATACTAACCAACTATTTTTGCAAATGGGTTTCTAACTAATTTTGACTTACTACGTTCTCAGTCAAAATCTCCGCAATCACTACTCCCGACCAAGTGCGAAGTGATTCAAAATATGCTTGCAAACCCCTAAAAGACACCAACCCATAAGAACTATGAATTAAGACTCTGATTCCTCGTAAGAGGATAGGTAGGCACGCGATCTAAAATCGTGGTGAGTCTTGCTAATTAAAACTTAAAACCCTATTTATCCAAAACCTAAACCTAGAGATTAATATCCTTGTGAACAAGGTGGATGAAATGTGCCTAACACCTTCCTTTCATCCAATTGAGTCCGTAACCTAGAATCTCTGTTTGCGAATTAGGGATTCCTATTAGATGCCCTACCCTAGGATAAAAACTAATAGTGGCGACTCTTGATAAAAAACCAGTTGCTACACGTAGGATATTTACTTTCTGCAATTTATCGCTTTCATATAAATACTAGTAAAGTAGGATTTGTATGGGAAGATAAAATCAATCTTAGAAAGCCCCTAATTCAAGATAAATCAAGCATGAAATATAAACACTTGCACACTTTCACCTCTAGGGTTAAATCCACTTATTGCCTTATAAAAATGATCATGTTATGCTTGTGAGACGTCTTAGCAAAAACAATCAAAATACAAGATCATAGTCCCTCGATGATGCCTGGAATGTTGCCTTACAAATGATCTTAGTACCTCAAGAGAAATGCTAAGATATCTCACAGACATTGATTCATGTCTATACGATGACCCACACTCGTCCCTTTACATCCACAAATAAGGCTTCTTACTAATCAATTGTGAGATAGTAACATCTAAAGGAGGAGGAAAAGAACAAAGACTTTTGAGTAGGTAGAAACGTTCCTAGTTGCTTGCTCATCTTTAAAAACAAACACATTTTCAAATGCACCAAAACTTTCTATGAAATTATTTTCAAAAGTCCAACACTTTGTATACATTCTTATAGAGATTAGAATCATTACAAAGTTTTCCTAAATGAAGGCGCTTTTCAAAAGTACTTTCAAAAACCATCATAAAATCATACTTTCAAACAAAAGCAATGATCTAGCAAGCAACTAAGAGCCCATAGATAACTATGGATGAAAAAGGTGTTAACACCTTCCCTTTTCATAATCTACCCCCGGAACTCAAGAAAATAATCTCAAAAGTCTTTTCTGTTCTTTTCACCCTTTCCTTTATTGGATAAAAGAAAAGTCGGTGGAGACTCTTGCTATCCGCATAATTATGATAAAATGCAAAACACCCAAGTCAGTTCTCCCACCGTATTACAATGAGATACATAAAAGGATATATTTTCTGCAGAATTCTCTTTCCTACAGCGGATATGGCCAGAAAATGCAATTTTCTTGGGTTTTACCGATACCAATTAGTGCAGAGATAAATATGATCATAATTCTACAAGTGGATACATATTTATGTTTGGTGGAACACCAATATCACGGTGTTCGAAGAAAGAACCGATATTTACACTCTCGCCTTGTGAGGCCGAGTATATTTTCCCTTCATTATGAACGTGTCGTGGATAATGAATCTATTGAAGGAGATGAGCAGCAATGAGGGTGAGGCTATTACGCTCTTGGTTGATAATGTTTCCCGTATTAATATTGCTAAGAACCCAATTGCACATAGGAGGAGCAAGTACATTGAGATGAGGTTTTACTATTTGGGGGAGCATTTTAGTGAAGGCTAATTAAGATTGGGATATTGTAGAAGTGAAGAGCAAGTTGCTGATTTGTTGACAAAAGAAGTTACAAATGATGTGTTCAAAAGGTTGAAGATGAGTGTAACACCTGAGACTGAAAAAGGCGAGGAGTGGTTGCACCGCATGTAACACCTGAGGCCTAAGAGGGAAAAGGTGGTCGCCACATCGGAATGAGAGGGATCCCGAGGCTATGCAAGTATGGGAATGCATGGTTGAAGGAAGGCTTATAAGGATTAATTGGTACTACCTACACCAATAAGATGCATCTTATTTTCGGTAGCTCATTCATAATAACTCCATAGTTAAGCGTGCTTAATTTGGAGAAATTCTTGGATGGGTGACCTTCTGGGAAGTTCTCTCGGAAAGCGTGTAAGTAAGGATAAAACACGCTGAAAAGACCCGTGTTGGTTTGTGGGGTCAGTCGGTAATCCTGAAAGCAGTCTGGGACGTTACAATGAGCATGAGCATGAAAGACTTGGAGCACTTGAATTAATGTGGCGTGTTAAGATAAAACCAAGTCATTCAAGTTCTGTAACCGGTTAACACGGGTGTCATACCCCAAATTTTCCTTATGGGTATTAAGGGTCAAGTCATTATGGTTGACCATATTTAGTGTTTAGTTCATATTTACATTTGCATTACTTATGTATGTTAATTGTTATGTATCAAAAAAGGGGTTTAATATAGTCTGGGGAGTTACAATGAGCATGAGCATGAAAGACTTGGAGCACTTGAATTAATGTGGTGTGTTAAGATAAAACCAAGTCATTCAAGTTCTGTAACCATTTAACACGAGTGTCATACCCCAAATTTTCCTTATGGGTATTAAGGGTCAAGTCGTTATGGTTGACCATATTTAGTGTTTAGTTCATATTTACATTTCCATTAGTTATGTATATTAATTGTTATGTATCGAAAAAGGGGTTTAATGTTGTAAGGGGGGGGGGGGGGGGGGGGTGTTTCATATTGTTGGGTTTATTTGGAGTCTAAAATGGTTATTTGGAGCACTTGAATTAATATGGTGTGTTAAGATAAAACCAAGTCATTCAAGTTCTGTAACTGATTAACACGGGTGTCATACCCCAAATTTGCCTTATGGGTATTAAGGGTCAATTCATTATAGTTGGCCATATTTAGTATTTAGTTCATATTTACATTTGCATTAGTTATGTATGTTAATTTTTATGTATCGAAAAAGGGGTTTAATGTTGTAGGGGGGGGGGGGGGGGGGTTTCATATTGTTGGGTTTATTTGGAGTCCAAAATGGTTATTAAGGGTCCAGTCTTATTTTTCATTGACCAGAAGTCAACATATACTACATTGGTTTATTTTTATCATTATTATTATTATTATTATTATTATTTTTGATAAAAAGAATAATAGAATTATACATTAAAGAGCGGTTAACCGGAAGTCAACTCCCACTGATTATGCAATTTATCTTTATTATTTTATTATTATTACTTCTTCATATTATTATTATTTCAAATATTATTGACCAAGTCAACATTAGGGTGAAACCCTAATTCCCAAAATAGTTCCCAATTTGGTCTTCCTTACCAAGACACCCAAGCCCAAGATTCCAGATTTGGAAGAACCAAATCTTTTGGATCAAATCAAATCATAATATTTGTTTTTATTGAATGAAAATGAATTACATAGTCATTATAGTCCAGGTTTATTAAAAGATCCACAAACCCTAAATCTAATTTACAATCAAATCAAATCTTATTCTAATTTAATTCTGATTGAATCAATCAACAATATAACTGCTAATCATCTAAAAAAATTTCCTAAATAAATCACCTCTAAAACCTATATAAACCAAAGACTAAAACCTAAGAGGGAAAAACAAGAAACAATTGAGAACCATTTGCTTGAATCATTGCTGCATCTTCAAGGTTCAAGGATAATTTCAAACATTTCCACAATCCATAAAAAAAAACTAACCAAACACATTCGAACTAGGAAATTGGATTCCGATTCTTCATAAGGAGATACGCAGGCACGCGGTTAAAACCAAGGCGACTTCATAACTAAAAAATTAAATCCTTTTCTTAATATATAGAAATATTAACTATCAAATTCCCATTTTACCCTTAAACCTAAAAGCGGAGCCCTTTGAGAACAAGGGAGATGAAGGGTGCCTAACACATTCCCTTTGTCTAATTGACTTGCGAATTAGAATCTCTGTACAAATTAGGGTTATTCGTCATTCCCCCGTCCTTAGGACAAAAAATTAATGGTGGCGACTCTCTATTTTTTGCCGGTTACGATAACGGGGGTGTAAATAGTTATAGTTGGGTGAAAAGCACTTCTGGTAAGGAGAAAAAGCACTTTATGAGTTAGCGTAATCAATTACACATCTGTGTTAACTGGTTACACCCGTTTGTATTTATGCAATTTGTATCAAATGTAACCAGTTAACTCTTTATGTTAACCAGTTACTGCCACGGGTTTTTTCCTTTTCTTGCTTTTGAATTGTGTGTTTTGTGTCCCAATCATTTTATAATGCTTGTATAAATGCCTTAGAGGAATCTTCATCATTAGTAATGTAAATTATCATTATCACCCTCAACTCTCTCTCTCTCTCTCTCTCTCTCTCATTCTCTTCTTTCTCACTATCTCTATCTCCACATACTCCATAGTTTACCAATTGTGTGATTGTATATGTTCCAATAGAATGGCCTCGTGACTCTTCGAATCATAAGTCTATAAAGGTTTTTGTATCTCTTTTAAAAATTATCGTGTTTCTCAAAAATGTAAGAAACAAAATAATGTATTTTTTTTCTATATAATTTAAATATTGTGTTATGACATCCACCACTATTTAAATAATTTTAAATAGTTTGCTTGTGTCAACTATTGTTAAAATGTTGAAATCAACATGAGAAAGTGAGAGAGAAGCTACAAAATTTTTGTTATTGAGTTTAAAATTTGTGATCATTACATCATGATATATAGCTTCCAAAGTAACCTATCTAATTAATAGCAAATTAAAAAACTAACATCTGGAAAAAAATAGAAAGCTGCAACTAACTCTCAAAAACCAATTACTAAAAATAGAAATTTGTTGAATGCTATAAAGGAAAGACTTTTGTGCATCTCTAAAAAGGCTTCTTGATCATACCTTTATTATTTCAATATACTGCATCTAGCTTAAACATGATAAATGTCCAGTATGTCAAGTTTAGAAACAAAGGAATTGAACTTGATTGAAGGTAAAGCCTTGGGGAGGAAGTTTGCAAAATATAATAGATAAATTTATGAAGAAATAATATTCTGATGTATATTTTCTTGAATTAATGTAGTCAATCAAATTTGCTTCCAAACATCCTAGTATTTGTAGATTATAATACCTAGGAAATAGCAATCCATGACTATAATTATGCTTCAAGTATCTAATAAATGTGTTTGATGTTTGATAATGCAATTAAGTAGGATTATGGATG
Organism: Vicia faba; assembly: GCA_948472305.1. Taxonomy (NCBI): domain Eukaryota; kingdom Viridiplantae; phylum Streptophyta; class Magnoliopsida; order Fabales; family Fabaceae; genus Vicia; species Vicia faba. Next base: position 1,181,300,824 of record OX451739.1, on the reverse strand, counting down.
AATTGACTCAATTGATAAGTAACAAGAGTTATGTATGGCCTTGTGTTATTCAATTATAGAAATATTCTAATGAATCTTTGTAATACGGTGGGAGAACTGACTTTTTGGTTTTGCGTTTCATCGCAAATGTTCCGGATAGCAAGAGTCGCCATCGAATTTTATTTTATCCAATAAAGGAAATGGTGAAAAGAATATGAAAGACCTTCGAGAATTTTCTAAGTTTGGGGGGTAGGTTATGAAAAGAGAAGGTATTTGCACCCTTTTCATCTGCATTTATCTACGGGCTCTTAATCGCTAGCTCACTTTGAAAATGCTTTTGTGTTTGTGTGTTTGAAAATTATTTTGAAAAATGCCTAAGTGCGAAAAACTTTGTAATGATTCTCGTATCGTTGAGAATGCATACAAAGTGTTTGTTTTGAAAATATTTTATAAAATAGTGTATGTGTGAGAAATGTTCTTTTATTTTATGAGCAAGCGACTACGAGCTATATACCTACTAAAAAAGTATGTGTTCTTCTCTTCCTTTCCTTTAGATAATGCTATCCTATCATTAGTTAGTATGAAGCCCTATCATTGGATATTTGAGGGACAGACGTGGGTCATCGTACAATCATGAAGGAAACTCGTTAGGAAACTTTAGAAATTGTCTTAAGGGACTAAGATCGTTTACCGAGGGAGCATCAAAGGGTCATCGAGGGACTACGATCTTTTAACCAAATGGTCTTTGCTAAAGAATCCCACGTTCAAAGGGCATGACTGTTTATATTTGAGGCAACAAGTGAGGGACATCCTTGAGGTGATCTTGTTCAAAGTGTGTTGTGTTTCAGTTATTTTAATCTTGAATTTATGGTTATCAGGCGTTTTCTTTTAATCTTTGCCATACAATCTTATTACTAGTAGTTAAATATATACATGCATTCATACATAAGTGCGGAAGGTAAAAATGCGGGAAATCGAATCTACGTTATTACAATGCTTCGGGGATTGAGAATTACAAACCATAAAATGGAGAAAAAGTAAAGAAATCCTAATTTTAAACTATTACATCCCTTTTTCAGTTACATAATTATGAAAATAGCAGTGCGAAAAATAAATAAACGCACGGAGATTAAAGAAAGGAAAGATATTAAAACCTAAAAAGTTCTAAGTGTTAGAAAAAAGTATTTTGGTCTTTTTGTTTAGAAAAATATTTTGTAGTAAATAATAATGATAAACCCTAATTCTAATTAAATTAATTAATAAAATAAAACTTAAGTGTGATTAAATTAAATTAATTTTATTTATCAAAAATTAAGTTAATTAAACAAAAACCTAAATCGAAATTTTTTATGATTTTGTGATTTTTGTTGATTAAATGAAATTGATTAAAAAGAAAAATAATTAATTAAAAAATATGAAAAGAAATGAAAATGGGTCTGCTGAGAATAAGAAAATGGGGGGCGGGGTGAAGAATCAATAATTTTCCAAGCCCAACATCTTAAGCCCAAGCGCCTGTGAGATCTAGTGAGGATGATGTACGAAGGTTCATGGTGGGGGTATGCATTTGAGGCATTGGATCTGACTTGATGAGATCTGATGGTTAAGGGTTGGAGATGCATGATGTGCGTGTTGGATTGCATGGCATGGGATCTGCAAGGAAAACATTGAAAAAATAATATGCCAGAGGCAGGGATCGAACCCCTGCCCTGGCATACAAACACCTTAAGACACATGCACTTACCGCTGGGGCCACCAGTACATTCAGTATATGAATCAAACAAAAATATAAAACATAAAATAAAGTATATGGCCGAAGAAGCGTCAGAGCCCTAACTACAGTTGTCTTCAACGGTTAACCAAAAACTTAAACCCTGCAAAAACATCCGAATTAAGGACATAAATACATGCTCCCCCCTAACTCAAACCCCCTGATTCCAAATTCGGCCTTAGTTTTGGCCAAAAGCTCTTAGATCACGATTTTTGAATAAAACTACACCGATCAGAGATAAAATGGCTCCTAGCCAACTAACGTGCATGAGGCCATGTTAGGGATTTAAACTTGTTCAGACAACACTCGTGAAACCGACAAGGCAATGATATGTAGTTTCATGCGTGCAGGATCATCGTGATTGATCCAGACCTACCCTATGATGTTCCAGGAGATGAATGGAATTGGAATCATGGGATGAGAAGGTTGGTAGCATTTGTTGTGGAACTTAGGTTGTTTTGATAAAATGTGAGAGTTTTTCAAGTTGTTTCAAGCAGGGATTTTGTGTACTTATGATTTGATGTTGTTGTGCTTAAATAGAGGAGTGGAATGAAGCAACAAATATGGAACAAAACAAAGGAATTCATGGCCATGAAACCAAAATCCGACACATTTAAAACTTGCCTTTTTTTGAGTGATTCTTTCCTCTTTGATCCTTACACGAATTTGGCATGTCTTGCTGGGTTATCATAAGCTATATTGGGACTGTAAATGATTGAAACTAAAAGGCCCAAGCCCTTATACCATTGTTTTGTGATTTTACTTAATTTACTTTGTATTTATTTCAATAAAAATAAAAGTAAATATTAATAAAAATCCAGGTAAGGTATGGATGGACTTAGAGGTCCTCTAAGGTGTCATAAGCATGTTTGAACTCTAAACTTAGGCCCAAAAGCCCAAAAAATCAACATTGTCCAATTGAAGTTTCATGCATTCCTAAATAATTGTCCAACTTGGATTAATCATAACTCTCTCAATTTTCATCTTTTGAAGGTGATATTAGACTTTTTAGAAATCTCAATATGTCCTCTACAATTTCTATTTAGACCATTTTTTTATTTGGACATTTTATCTTGATGCAAGTTTCCTTGACAAAAAGTGTCTTTTTGTTGACTTTTGAAAATAACTTGTAATGTATTAGCTCATATCTTTAAAATGAATCATTTTTTGGACTTGATAATAAATACAAAGTTGTAGTGAATTGAGTTTACTTCAAAGTAGGCTTTGTGTGGGGAAAAGTTGATGAAGCATATAAAATTTATGCTTGGTCAAAGTTCAGTTGACTTCTCTTAAGGAAAATCCTAATTTGACAATTTTGATGATTTGAGGGCTTTCCTTGAGGAATCATGATCAACCCTTGATCAAATGATGAATTCACTTCAAATTGTTGATTTTGCCAAAAAAATCTTGAAGTTTGACTATATGTTGACCATAGTTGACTTTTTACCCAATACAGTTGATTTTCAATCATTTGAGAAATTGACTGAGCAAACTTGTGATGTAAGACTTGAAACTTGATAAGACTACTATTGAGGATCTATAATGAGCCATGAAAACTATTTGAGACCCTTGCAAACCAAACTTACTTGAGGAACTCAAAACCCTAGTTGTAGACTCCTTACTTAGGAGGGGGTTTGACTAGTCAACTCTTGAGATTCTTGAGTACTTGAGACCTCTGTGAGCATGTCTTGAAGAAATATGGGAGTGAAAATTTTAGGATACAACAGTTGCCCCTGTTCAATCTTCTTAAGCCTGAAGAGTTAGATTGGCATGCTCACCATTCGTGACTTGAAGATAGAAGATGATTGAACACTTAAGTGCCTAGAAATTTGCACTCGTCGGTGTATGAAGTGATGTTATTGGTTGATAATACCGGGAATGGGCTTATAGATGCCATTTAGAGAAGTGACGAAGAGTCATCGAATATTGGCTTATAGATGCCATCCAAAGTAACTGTTGATAGAAATTAGACCAAGTCTATGCCTGACTTCAACTGGAAGAAGTATCATAACAAATCTACGCTCGATTTAATCTGAGCCAGAAGATGTTTATGCCTGCTTTAACTGGAAGAAGTATTAGAATAAATCTATGCTTGATTTAGTATGAGCCAGAAGATGTTTGTGTTTGACTTCGAGTGGAAGAAGTATCAGAATAAATCTACACTTGATTTAATCTGAGCCAGAAGTTGTCTACTGGAAGAAGTATCATAATAAAACTATGCTTGATTTAATCTGAGCCAGAAGATCCCTTTAACCATATTCAACTGGAAGAAGTATCAGAATAAATCTACACTCGATTTAATCTGAGCCAGAAGATGCTTATGCTCGACTTTAACAGGAAGAAGTATCAGAATAAATCTATGCTCTATTTAATCTGAGCCAGAAAGTGTCTTTAACTGGAAGAAGTATCATAATAAATCTACTCTCAATTTAATCTGGGCCAAAAAATGTTTACGACCGTCTTCAACTGGAAGAATATAAGAATCAATCTATGCTTGATTTAATATGAGCCAGAAAATATCTACGACCGTCTTAAACTGGAAGAAGTATCACAATAAATCTACACTCAATTTAATCTGAGACAAAATATGTTTTTGATCGAATTTAACTGGAAGAAGTATCAGAATAAATCTACCCTCGGTTTAATCTGAGCCAGAAGGTGTCTTCAACTAGAAGAAGTATCAGAATAAATCTATGCTAGATTTAATCTAGGCCAAAAAATGTTTACGACCGTCTTCAACTGGAAGAAGTATCAGAATAAATCTACGCTCGATTTAATCTAAGCTAGAAAATGTCTATAACCGTCTTCAACTGGAAGAAGTATCATAATAAATATACGCTCGATTAAATATGAGCCAGAAGATGTTTATGCTCGACATTAACTGGAAGAAGTATCAGAATAAATCTACGCTCGATTTAATATGAGCTAGAAAATGTCTACATGAAGAAGTATCAGAATAAATACACGCTTGATTTAATCTGAGCTAGAAGATGTGTGCGCCGGTATTTAACTGGAAGAAGCATCAGAATAAATCTATGCTCGATTTAATCTGAGCCAGAAAATGTCTATGCTCGACTTTGACTGGAAGAAGTATTAGAATAAATCTATGCTCGATATAATCTGAGCCAAAAAATGTCTACGACCGTCTTCAGCTAGAAGAAGTATAAAAATAAATCTATGCTCGATTTAAACTGACCCAGAAGATATTTACGACTGTCTTCAACTGGAAGAAGTATTAGAATAAATCTACGCTCGATTTAAACTGGGCCAGAAGATATTTACGACCGTCTTCGAATGGAAGAAGTATCAGAGTAAATCTAAGCTCGATTTAATATGAGCCAGAAGATATTTACGACCGTCTTCAACTAGAATAAGTATCCTAATAAATATACACTTGATTTAATCTTATCAAAAAGATGTCTGCGCCTATCTTCAATCTCGTATGGAATTTTGCCGCTGGGGGCTCATGCTCTCTGTTTGAGGAAACTTCGCTGGGGAACATCGATTTCTGCTTGGGGAGAAGAGGCCGAGAACATTGGTCGTTCACTTCTCTACTGGGGAATTTAGTTCTTATACACCGTGATTGGGGGTAAAAGAGATGGGTTGGATGCTGACTCCTCTGAGAGAATAAGGTTGAATGATAGCTAATCTTGTTTCAGATTTAGTAGCAAACTCTGGGGGCAGCAACCCAGACTATCTTTGCTGGAGATGGGAATCCTGTCGGTAATTTATGGTAGAAGCAGACTCAAGCCAGGGAGATTTAACTCAGTTGGGGAAATAAACCATGTTGGGGAAATTAACCCTGTTAGGGAAATAAACCTTATTGACAAAGAAATACTCTGTTGAGGAAACACCCTTGCTGAGGAAATGAGCTCCGCTGGAGAGAAGAAATTTGTAGGGTTTTTTTTATAGTTTTGGAGGAATAAACTCAGTTGGGGAGGAGAATTTCCATAAACTGTACTAATTGAGATTCCATAGGTGAGTGATATTGTTGGGAAAAATATCATATTCTTTTATCCGCTAGGGGAATTTATTGGTTAGCATGATAAGACTGCTTTGAGGGGATAATCTCATGGAAGTGGCTCTGTGGGGATTTGTGGACAGCTTGAACGTTATCAAAACTCCCAGAGTCTTGAGTAACTTCTTATTATTGTTTTTATATATTTGTTAACAATTAATCGTATCCATATGCATATGTTCATTCAATTTTAGTCATTGGACATTTTCGCAAACAAAACAGAAAAAGTAAAAACAAAAAGTTTGAATTTTGAAATTTGTATTTTTATTGATAATTTTCCCACAAACAAACAATTTTGTACAGGTGAAACCACCCGACCGAAACCTGTCATCTGGATGTAATGAAACATCAATGAAGTCGCCACCGAACATCTTTTATCCCGCCGAAAGGGAAAGGTAAACATCGAGAAAACCTGAAGAGGGAGAAATCACGGTCTTTCGACCGAGAGATCGGGTAAGGGAGTCTGTTACGTGAGGGGAAGGTATTAGCACCCCACACGCCAGTAGTACTCTACGGTATCCACTCTTATTGTCTAATCTAATGGGTGTGGTCAAATCCTACGTCTATGGCTTAAAGATGAAAAGGGAATGCATGCGAAAGAAAAAGAAAACAATGTAGGGAAAAATAAAAAGTTGTGCTCGATCAGGCCCTACCCCAATGCCTACGTATCCCTTTTAAGGAATCAGAGCAGTCGTAGTTCGGCTTATATATTTTGGTTGGTTTGTTTTGTTTAATTAAGACAACAAAAACAATCAAGATGGAAAAACATCAAATAAAACAACTAGCGCGTGAGATGGTCAAACATCGACTAAATAATAACAAAGTAACATATCAAAGATGGTGAAACATCAAATGAAAAAATGGATGACAAAACATCACACCTAGAAATGATATTGAGAATCAAAGTAGGATAACAAACATGTGCGATGGTGAAACACCGGCTTCAAACAAATGTGCGATGGCGAAACATCGGTAAAAAGATAGCACAATATCATGGCAGAGATGGAAAAACATCAATAAAATCAAATGACAAAACATCACACCTAACAATGATATTGAGAATCAAAGTAGGATAACAAACATGTGCGATGGAGAAACATCGGCTTCAAACAAATGTGCGACGGCGAAACATCGATAAAAAGATAGCACAATATCATGTCAGAGATAGCAAAACATCAATAAATCAGATGAAAAAACATCACACCTAACAATGATATTGAGAATCAAAGTAGGATAACAAACATGTGCGATGGCGAAACATCGGCTTCAAACAAATGTGCAATGGAGAAACTTCGGTAAACCAGGTTTAAAAGCAAAGCCAAGAGGCACACATACAAAGTAAGATTGGTTTGTATCTTTTACCTTGAAGAAGAGTTTGAGTTGATTAGAAATGTCTTATGATTTGCCAAGAAAACAATTTTTGTTTTAAGATGCAGAATGCATAGAAAGGAAAAAACAACTAAGGGAAACTAGCCTAGCACTATCCATAGTGTTATCATACAATGGTTGACCCTAAGGTTGAGGATAAAGGAAAACCCTACCTTCATTAACATGTTAAAGGGCTCTTAACAAAACTATCCTAAGGGGAACATGCAATGAGAGCGAAGTCGTGATCTCAAATTCTAAATTGAGTGACTCATCGATCAATAATTAAAGAAGAAAAACAATAAACATCCTATAGGGAACATGTACTGAGAGCGAAGTCGTGATCTCAATTTCTAAATTGAGTGACTCATCGATCAACAACTAAAGAAGAAAAACAATAAACATCCTATAGGGAACATGCACTGAGAGCGAAGTCGTGATCTCAATTTCTAAATTGAGTGACTCATCGATCAACAATTAAAGAAGAAAAACAATAAACATCATATAGGGAACATGCACTGAGAGCGAAGTCGTGATCTCAATTTCTAAATTAAGTGGCTCATCGATCAAAAGAAAACACAACACATGTATCAGACAAAAACCAGAGGGCCTCTTGACATATATCTGCAACAGAGGTCCCATCATGCAATCAGAGAACTATGAGAAATGAAAATGGAAGAAAGGAAATAGTGCCATACCAAATGGATAACTATCCGTTGCAACTGAGCAAGAATAAAAGAAACCCAGAGAACTTCAAGCAAGTTGGCATCAGTAGACAAATCAAGTCAGAAGTTACGCCATCAAGATATAAGTATTGAGATTTTTATATATGCACAGATCCCATGGGCAATGTATAGCATGCACAATAACATGTACATATCCTGAATAGATTATCAAACAAGCCAAACACAATAGCAGTGCCAATATAATAAGTTGTGTTCCATAAATAAAGTGAAACATAGTAGCCTCAAGCCAAAAATGGAAACTTTCTCAAAGTACCTCGCACATTCAACAACCAAGTTAGTATTCCATAAAGTGAATGATGACTCACATAAGGGATGGATGCAACATGATGAAGTGAGAACAACATGATAACAATTATCAAACATTAGACATGATAGACAAGAGGAAAAAGGCATATGCACAATTTGGTCAAAAAAATCAGAGGAATGTTGCTCCTTTCTATCACCATATTGAATTGACAATCGAATATCAATCAAGGATCATGGGAGCTTGAGAAGAATACAATAAAAAACCATGAAGGTCAATAGCAAACACATTTCAACCATTATCAATTAAATTATCACAGCTCACAAGCACAATAGAAGAGGGGTTCAACACAGTGTGCATAAAAAAGGTTCAAACATTCAAACATGGGGCAATAGGTGAAATGACTTGAGCTTATTTTGAATAAAAATATTCAACATGATCATTAGGTGCCCAATTATAGGCCTCACTCAAGTTCATTGACCATCAAACAAATTGCAACAAGGCATGCAACATTAATTGGGTACCTTCACTTCAAAAATACATCAAAAATAGAAACAAGAATCAATAAATCAAACCAAAAACTTCTTAGCATCTTTGAAGTGTATAGAAGTCAGAAAGCAAGCCTTAAATTCATGAATGATTGAGGAGGGGATCCAATGAGGCCCAAAGTTCAAGTCTAGTTGGCAAAACTACCAAACTAGACAAGTTTTCAAAATAATTTGTGGAAAAATGTCAAACCAATTCAAATAATTCAAGAAAAACGGTTTTCAGATCCTCAATGCATTCATGAACCATAATCAAGACTTGAATTCTATTTAAAGTCCATGGCCTAAGGGTTTTGAAAAAGAAACTTGCACAATAAGCAACAAAACCCTAATTTTTGACTTTTAATCTTAAATATTGATTAAATAAGATCAAGATCCAAACAATTCAAACCAATATCATGCAAATCAGAAGGAAATCCTAAATGTCAGAATACATATTTTTACACATTTTTTTGAATTAAAGAAAAGCCAAAAATGAAATTAAATCCAAACAATTAATCAATTAATCCAATAATCACATCTCAAAATAAAATTCTAAACAAAAGTCATAAAAATGTCCAACCAAAATTATATTCAAATATTAGAACTAAAAACTCACATCTCTGATATTTTTGGAATTTTTTTGAATTAAAGTAAATATTAAAATAAAAATTATACAAACAATTAACAATTAAACTATTATTTAAAGGAAAAAATTCAAATCCTAGCCAAAAAACACAAAAAGGTCAAAATAAAAATATATTCAAATTCTATGATTAAAAATAAGCTTGCATGATTTTTTTGAGGATTTTTGAATTAAAGAAAATATTTAAAATGAAAATTATAAAGCAAAAATTCAAAATGAACTTCTCAAATTAAATTTATAATAAAAAATAGAAAAAATGCCAAACAAATTTAAGAATCAAATTCTACATTATTTTATGAGCTCAAAATATTTTTTGTGAAATTTGTTAGGTCAAAGAAGTATTAAAACAAAAATAATCCCTAAACAAACAAATATTTAATTTCATTAATTTTTAAACCATTCAACACATTTTTAAAAATTCCAATAAAATTACACAAGATAGTATAAATTATTTTGAACTTGTGAGAATTATTTCAGAATTTTTTAAATTGTTTTGATCAAGAAACAAAAATTAGAAAATCAATTAAAACAAAAATATGAAAAATTCATGATAATTTTAAACAGGCCAATCATAGTGCGCCACCTCACTTCATCTTCAACCTCCAGCATATGGAAAAATGCGTGCAATACCACAGTTCATGAGCCTATGTTCAGATCCATCAATCATGCTCGCTTCTTAAGCAAAATCCATGAAATCAAGTGCAAATTAAAGCTAGCATATCATACTACATAATGCAATTTGAATCAAACTCAAAGATCAAGTATAGATCAAGAAATAAAGTCTCAAAAACTGGAAAAACTCACCGTAAACATCAAAGTCATGAACACGATTTCAACAATTCTGCTTGAATCAAAGCTCAAATATACATCAATCTTAATGATTGGCCAGCTAGCAACTCAATGAACATGATTTTCATCCTCAATTCAAGCTGAAACACATAAATCAAAGTTCAAGAAACTCACATGGTTGTGAAATCTAGAAACACGATTCCTTCACTCCAGAAGCAATCCAATGGTGTAGGCTTGATCTCCTTACTTCACTGAAGCTGAATCACCAAGAACTTTGAAGAATGGTCCAAGGAGAAGATAGATTTGAAGCAATTTGCAGAGATGCATCCAAGATGTTTAGATTTTCAATGTAGCGATTATGAACCTTCCCCTTCACAAATGAGCCTTGATTCTTGTTATATAGCACGAGGGTAAGAGGATAGAAGTGGTATTTGGCACTCAAAACTGATGGAGGGTAAGTTTGGAAGTTTTGGCCAAAAATGAGGATGCACATGGAATGTGTGTCTCAATCGTGCATTTGCTTGCCTTTTGTGCGTTTTGTGAGCCACATGAAGTCAGAATTACATGCCTAAAGTGCCAGCTCATGATTGTTTGAAATGAAGAAGTGTTGGTGATTTTGCAAAATTGAGCATGTTTTGTATTTTTTTCATCCAAGCAAGCTTATGAAGCATATGGGCACGAAATGATGAGCGTAATGGGCCTCAGCATGTCACAAATTACCAATGGGTTTGATTAGAAGCAAAAGGAATGGCTAAAACTTGAGTTTGCAAGAAATGGCCATTTTGCATATTTGTCAAAATTCAAGAAAATGCTTCAAAATTCCAAAGTCCACAACTTTCTCATACTTTTGAATTTTAACACAAATGAGTACAATTTCATAAGGTATTTAAAATATCTACAATCCCTTAGTTTTGAGTTTTTGCCATTGAATCTATTAAGTTTCTCAAAATTGAGCTTGAAATTCATTAATTTTGGAAAATGACCTATAATTTTGTGATTTCCAAAGACCACAATTCTTGATTCCTTGCCAATTTGGACATGAGACCAAAAGGATATGAAAGATAATCCTCTTATCTTTCCAAGCATGTTTCATTTGCATTTTTTTGATCAAAGGTGAATAAAATGTGAAAATTTGAAATTAAGTCCTTATTTTCCAAAATTAGAAACTTTTAGGGTTTTCTTCAAGAACAAGTTTCAACCCAAACGTCAATATCTTTGAGCCAATGACAAAAATGGACTTGAAATATGAAAATTACACCCTTGAATTGATGGTTTACAAATAATTCCCTTGGTCAACTTTGACTTTGACAGATTTTGACCAAAATGACCATTTTGCCCCTTTGAATCAATTGATCCACTTCCCATCAAAATTGATGATCAAAACTCCAAACATATGATCTTCCAAACATATAGTGGCCATGTACAAAGTTTAACTTCAAATTTCTCAAGAAATCTTGATGGAATCCCAAACCCTAGTTTTGGTTAACACCTCAGGAGACTGATGAATTTTCTTCAAAACTTCAAATCCTCTGGGCATCTTGACCAATTTCTTGTACAAAGGTTTTTTAAAATACCAATGAGATGTTGTAGCTTCCAAATCAAGACTTGTGCATTGATCAATAGCCTTGATTAAGTAAAACCCTAATTTGATTGGTGAATCAAAAGAGAGATTCCTCTTATAAATAAACACAAACTTCAATCCTCTGATGATCCAAAGAGATGGATAAAGCATCTTCAGATATGTAATAACTTTTGAGCTTGAAAGATCCAGAGGTTCAGATGATAAAGTTCTACTTGAGCAACTTTTCAATGTAATCATTCTTCAAAGCTTGAGGAAGACTTGAAAACCAAAATACTTTGATCCCATCACAATGTATGAATGCAATGCAATATGATATTCATGATGAAACATAAGCCTAAATCAAGAGGGTAAATTTTGGGGTGCAACAACAGGGAGACATAAATCCTAGTAATAGGAAATTGTCGTGAAATGAAAAGATTACAAAGTGTAAATAAGATAATAGTTATGTGGGAATAATTTAGTCGGGTTCCAACTTTGTTATTGCCCTTATATCTTCAAGCATCTCATCCCTTGCTGTCGGAAGAAGGTGATTGAACGGATTTGTACCATTTGAACTTTGAATTTGGTAATAAAGCTTGATGTAAGTGATCCAATGGGGGCATAGTCATACGCTTCAATCCCTAACTTTTTCCTGGATCATCCTTTTGGGTTTTCAGTCCACCAAGATACCCTTTTTTTCCCAAGCCACCTTTTCAGGTTTTCAACTTGCCAGATGTACAATATTTTATATACATTCCTAATTTTTTCCTGAACCCTTTTGGTTCGCCTGGATTACCTTATTTTTTCCTAGGCCAGTCAACCTAGCGGGTCGTTCTTCATGCGTATTATCTTTTGAATATGTTCGCATTCACAGGGTGCAGGAAATCTTCACTGTCCATGGTGGTCAATATCATAACACCACTAGAAAATATCTCCTTAATCACAAATGGTCGTTCCTAGGTGGGAGTCCATTTTCCCCTGTGATCACCTTGCAGTGGAATGATGCGCTTTATTATCAAGTCACCAACCTAATATACCCGATGCTTGATTTTCTTGTTGAATGCCTTAATCATACGCTTCTGATACATCTGACAGCAACAGACAACCGCAAGCCTTTTCTCGTCGATTAGATTTAACTGATCCAACCTAGTCTGAATCCACTCATCTTCGTCTAAATCAACATCTTTCATAATTCTCAGAGAGGGAATCTGAACTTTGATAGGTAGGAAAACTTCCATACCATAAACTAGAAAGAATGGGGTTGCCCCAATTGATGTTCATGCTGAAGTGCGATAGCCATGAAGAGAAATGGTAACGTCTCGTTCCAGTCTTTGTAGGTCACAACCATCTTTTTCACGATATTCTTTATGTTCTTATTGGAGGCTTCCACTGTACTATTTATCTTAGGACGATACAAAGAAGAATTGTGGTGCTTGATCATGAACTACATGCTGAGTTCGGTGATCATATTGTTGTTGATATTAGTAGCATTGTTTGTGATAATCCTCTCGGGGATGCCATACCGATAGATAAGGTTATGCTTGATGAATCGGGCGACCACATTCTTGATAACAGAGGCAAACGAGGCTACTTCAACCCACTTTGTAAAGTAATCAATGGCGACGAGAATGAAGCGATGTCCGTTAAAGGCAGTGGGTTTGATCTATCCAATCATATCAATGCCCCACATTGCAAATGGCCAAGGAACATTCATGATGTTCAGAGGAACCAGAGGCACATGAACTTTATCAACATAGATATGACACTTATGACAAGTTCTCGAGTGGTGGTGACAGTCACTTTCCATAGTCGATCAATAGTATCCAGCTCTCAAAATCTTTTTAGCCATAGTATGCCCATTGGAGTGAGTACCAAAGATGCCTTCGTGCATATGTTGCATAATTTCTTCTGCTTCCTTCTTATCTATACAACGAAGCAGGGTTGAATCATGATTACACTTGTATAAAATTCAATTGCTCAAGAAGAACTTACCCGAGAAAATCTGTAGGAATTTCTTGTCATTGATCGATTCCCCTTCAGGGTATTCTTGAGCTTCAAGGTACCTTTTCACTTCATGAAACCAACGCTTTTCCTCTACTCCATCAGTGTCAATTTCATAGCAGTGTGTCGGTTCGTCGTATCTTTCAATGGTAATTCTAGGAGCCTCGTTGTCCCATCTGACCTTCAACATGGATGACATGGTAGACAATGCTTCCTCCAACTAATTCTCTTCTCTTGGTATGTGCTCAAAAGTAATCTCCTCGAAATACAGAATCAAGGTTAGCACATGTTCTTGGTAAGGGATAAGATTCAGATGCTTCGTATCCCATTCTCCCTTGACCTGACTGTTTACCAGAGCCGAGTCCCCATATAAGCTAAAGAATTTGATTCTTAGGTCAATACAAGCTTTAATTCCCATTATGCACGCTTCATATTCAACCATATTATTGATGCAATCAAAGCAAACTCTGGAAGTGAAGGGCGTATGACAACCCTGAGGAGAGACATTTACGGCACCGATTTCGTTTCCAAGTGCATTGGAAGCTCCGTCTAAAATAATAGTCCATCGGGATCCTGGATCAGGTCCTTCATGCGGTCCAAGTTCTTCACAATCTGTTACTAGCATAATGTTCTCGTTTGGGAATTTGAAATTCATAGACTGATAGTCGTCTACAGCTTGATGTGCCAAATGATCTTCCAGTAAACTTCCTTTGATTGCTTTTTGAGTGGTGTACTGAATGTCATATTCTGTTAAGACCATTTTCCATCGGGTTATTGTTCCGGAGAGAGCTGGCTTTTCGAATATGTACTTGATGGGATCCATTTTAGAGATCAACAAGGTAGTATGGGTTAGCATATACTATCTTACTCGACGAGCAGCCCATGCCAAAGCGTAATAATTTTTCTCGAGTAGTGAATATCTTGTTTCACAGTCAGTAAACTTTTTGCTAAGGTAGTATATCGCATGCTCTTTTTGCCTAGACTCGTCATGCTGCCCAGTGCACACCCTATTGAATTCTCTAGCACGGTTAGGTACATGATCAGGGGTCTTCCTTCGACTGGTGGCATCCGAATTAGAGGTTCTTATAAATAATCTTTAATTTTATTAAAGGCTACTTGATAGTCGTTGTTTCATTTTAATACTTGATCTTTCTTCAGCAGCTTGAAGATTGGTTCACATGTAGCAGTCAAATGAGAAATGAAACGAGAAAAGTAATTCAGTCTTCCTAAGAAACCTCTGACTTCCTTCTTGGTATATGGAGTCGGCATTTCTTGAATAATCTTAACTTTTGCAGGATCGACCTTAATACCTTTACCATTGACGACGAAACCCATGAGTTTACCGGATCTCACCCCAAAAGTGCACTTGTTCAGGTTTAACCTTAGCTTATACTTCTTCAGTCTGTCAAACAGTTTATGCATATGATTGAGATGATCTTCTTAGTCTGTGACCTGACTATCATGTCGTAAATGTAGACCTCTATCTCGTGGTGAATCATGTCATGAAATAAGGCTATCATGACACACTGATAAGTTGCCTTGGTGTTCTTCAACCCAAAAGGAATAACCTTGTAACAAAAAGTGCCTCACTGTGTGACAAAGGTAGTTTTCTCCATGTCTTTAAGCGCCATCTTAATCTGATTATAACCTAAGAAACCATCCATGAAAGAGAATGCCTTGTGTTGAGCGGTGTTTTCGACCAAAAAATCAATATGTGGCAGTGGGAAGTCATCTTTGAGGCTTGCCCTATTCAGATCCATGTAATCTACACACATTCACACTTTTCTATCTTTCTTTGGCACCAGAGCAACATTAGAAACCCATTGGATATCATGTCACTGCTAAGAAACCTGCGTTGAATTATTTCATGACCTCGACTTTGATATTTTCTGACATTTCAGAATGCATGCGACGAACCTTCTATTTTATCGGAGCACAACCCTCTTTCATTGGTAGACGATGAACCACAATATTAGTATCGAGCCCTGGAATGTCTTTGTATGACAAAGCAAAGATTTCAACATATCCGTGAAACATCTGGATTAACCTGTTCTTGACACTGCTTTCTAAGTTGGCACCTGTAACACCCCATTTCTACCCTACAAACTATATAAAATCAGAGTTTCAAAATTTCAACAAACAAATGGAATGCTACATTTTCAACATGGAAATAACGACATTTAATCACCTATAGTTCAGATACATAACACATAATTTCAGATGAACCGATAACAACCTGTTTAGTCTTTAAAAATAAAACAACTTTCATTACTACGTAGTGGATTCACAAAATTCAACTGAATTTCCAACTCAAACAACTTTAATGACAACAAATCTTTAATGAAAACAACTTAAAAATTCAGCAACATAAGGAAAACCAACAATAAAGAAAACATGCGTTTATCCCCCTGAGTGCTACGTATTAGAGCGATAACATAAACTCGGACTAACGGAGGTAACAACTATCCTTCTTGATTACCTGTACTTTACCAACAGAGGACAACATTCAAACAGAAAGGGTGAGATATCGAACCATATAATTGAGTGTATGATAAACAATATATTAGAACGGATTATATAAAATCACCATTCACAACTTTCAACTAACATCAATCATCACAAGTCAATAACACAACAACTCAAATATGCAACACAGAATGCGACTCGTTATAATGCACATGCATGTGGTACCATTGGAGCAGAACTCCTAACTTAAAAATCTGCCAATTAATAGAGGCGTCAATAAGGCATAAGCCTTCAACTTAATTTTCTAATCCCGGCTAATTTACCGAGCATCAGCTCTGACTTGATATGCTATGTATGCAACACAATATGAATGTCAGAATAACAACAATAATAGTTACATAGCAACACTACAACAAATCAGCACATAGGCCTACAACTTATATTTTTCCCATAAATAGAGGCAATTAAACAAGATACAAAATTGAAACCACCCCGTCCGAACCTGTTATCTGGATGTAATGAAACATTAATGAAGTCTCCACCGAACGTCTTTTATCCCGCCGGAAGGGAAAGGTAAACATCGAGAAAACCTGAAGAGGGAGAAATCACGATCTTTCGACCGAGAGATCAGGTAAAGGAGTCTGTTACGCGAGGGGAAGGTATTAGCACCCCACACGCCCGTAGTACTCTATGGTATCCACTTTTGTTGTCTAATCTAATGGGTGTGGTCAAATCCTATATCTATGGCTTAAAACTGAAAAGGGAATGCATGCGAAAGAAAAGAAGAAATAATGTAGGGAAAATAAAAGTTGTGCTCGATTGGGCCCTACCCCAATGCCTACGTATCCCTTTTAAGGAATAAGAGCAGCCGTAGTTCGGCTTACATATTTTGGTTGGTTTGTGTTTTTTAGTTAAGACAATAAAAAACAGTCAAGATGGCAAAACATCAAATAAAACAATCAAACCAATGAGATGATAAAACATCGACTAAATAATAACATGCTAACATGTCAAAGATGACGAAACATCAAATGATAAAACATCACACCTAACAATGATATTGAGAATCAAAGTAGGATAACAAATATGTGCGATGACGAAACATCGGCTTTAAACAAGCGTGCGATGGCAAAACATCGGCTAAAAGATAACAAAGTATCATGGTAAATATGGCAAAACATCGATAAACTGGATGGCAAAACATCACACCTAACAATGATATTGAGAATCAAAGAAGGATAACAAACATGTGCGATGGCGAAACATCGGCTTCAAACAAGTATGCGATGGCGAAACATCGTTTATATGATAACAATGCATCATGGAAAAGATGGCGAAAAATCAATAAAAAGGATGGAAAAACATCACACCTAACAATGATATTGAGAATCAAAGTAGGATACCAAACTTGTGTGATGGAGAAACATTGGCTTCAAACAAATGTGCGATGGTGAAACATCGGCTAGAAGATAATAAGATATCATGGCAAAGATGGTGAGACATCAATAAAACGGATGACAAAACATCACACCTAACAATGATATTGAGAATCAAAGTAGGATAAAAAACATGTGCGATGGAGAAACATCATCTTCAAACAAATGTGCGATGGCGAAACATCGGCTAAAAGGTTTAAAAACAAAACCAAGAGGCGCACAAACAAATAAGATTGATTTATATCTTTTACCTTGAAGAAGGGTTTGAGTGTGTTAGAGGTGTTTTATGATTTGCCAAGAAAACCAATTTTTGTTTTAAGATGCAAAATGCAAAGGAAGGAAAAAAAACAACCAAGGGAAACTAGCCTAGCATTATCCCTAGTGTTATCATACAATGGTTGACCCTAAGGTTGAGGACAAAGGAAAATTCCTATCTTATATTAGCATACATGGATTCCTATCTTAGTCAACATGTTAAACGGAGCTTAATCAAAACTATCCTATAGGGAACATGCAATGAGAGCAAAGTCATAATCTCAATTTCTAAATTTAGTGACTCATCGATCAACAATTAAAGAAGAAAAACAATAAACATCCTATAGGGAACATGCACTGAGAGCGAAGTCATGATCTCAATTTCTAAATTGAGTGACTCATCGATCAACAATTAAGGAAGAAAAACAATAAAAATCCTATAGGGAACATGCATTGAGAGCGAAGTCGTGATCTCAATTTCTAAATTGAGTGACTCATCGATCAAAATTTAAAGAAACAAACACAACACATGTATCAGACAAAAAAAAACATAGGGCCTCCTGACATATATCAGCAACAGAGGTCCCATTATGCAACATAGAACTATGAAAATAGAAGAAAGGAAATAATGCAATACCAAACAGATAACTATCCGTAGCAACTGAGCAAGAATAAAAGAAACCCAAAGAACTTCAAGCAAGCTGGCATCAGTAGATAAATCAAGTCAGAAATTACACCATGAGGATGTAAGTATTGAGATTTCCAGATATGAACATATCCCATGGGCAATGTATGGAATTCATAATCACATATATATATATATATATATATATATATATATATATATATATATATATATATATATATATATATATCCTGCATAAACTTATCAAACATGCCAAGCACAAGAGTAGTTCCAATATAATAAATTATGTTCCACAAATAAAGTGAAACACAATAGCCTCAAGCCAAAAATGGAAACTTTCCTCAAAGTACCTCGCAAATTCAACAACCAAGTTAGTATTCCCATAAATAGAATGATGATTATAATAAGGGATGGATGATAACACCATGATGAAATGAGAAAACATGATAGCAACTATCAAACATTAGTCATGATAGACAAAAGGAAACAAGCATATGCACAATTTGGCCAAAAGAATTAGAAGAATGTTGCTCGTTTTTATCACCATGTTGAGTTGACAATTAAATATAAATCAAGGATCATAGGAGCTTGATAAGAATACAATCAAAGACCATGAAGGTCAGTAGCAAACACAATTCAATCATGCACAATTAATTCAACACAACTCACAAGCATAATAGAAGAGAAATCCCACACAATGCATCAAAAGGTTCAATCATTCAAACATGGGGCATTAAGTGAAATGACTTGAGTTTATGCGGATAAACACATCCAAAATGATCATTAGGTTCCCAATTATAGACCTCAGCCAAGTTCATTGGCCATCAAGCAAATTGCAACAAGATATGCAACATTAATTGGGTACCTTCACTTCAAAAATACATCAAAAAATAGAAAAAAGGATCAATAATTCTAACCAAAAAATTTCTTAGCATCTTTGAAGTGTGTAGAAGTCAGAAAGCAAGTCTTAAGTTCATGAATGGTCGAGGAGGGGGTCAAATGAGGCCCAAAGTTCAAAACTAGTTGGTCAAACTATCAAAACTGGGCAAGTTTTCAAAATAATTTGTTGAAAAATATCAAACCAAGTCAAATAATTCAAGAAAAATGGTTTTCAGATCCTCAATACATTCATGAACCATAATCAAGACCTAAGTTCCATTGAAAATCCATGGCATAATGGTTTTGAAAATGAAACTTGCAATGTAAGCTACAAAACTCTAATTGTTTGAATTTTAATCTTAAATAGTAATTAGGTAAGATCAAAATTCAAACAATTCAAACCAAGATCATGCAAACCACAAGAAAACCCTAAATGTCAGAATACATATTTTTTTCACATTTTTTGAATTAAAGAAAAGTCAAAAAGAAAATCAAAATCAAACAATTAATCAATTAAACAAATAATCACATCTCAAAATAAAATTTTAATCAAAAGTCAGAATAATGTCCAACCAAAATTATATTCAAATATTAGAATTAAAACACACATCTCTGATTTTTTGTGGAATTTTTTGAATTAAAGGAGATATTAAAATAAAAATCAAACAAACAATTAATAATTAAACTATTATTTAAAGGCAAAAATTCAAACCCTAGCCAAAAGTCACAAAAAGGTCAAAATAAATGATATTCAGACTCTATGATTAAAAACAAGTTTATGTGATTTTTTTGAGAATTTTTGGGTCAAGAAAAATATTAAAATTAAATTGTGGAACAAAAGAAATCAAATGAAACTCCCAAATCAAACTTTTAATCAAAAATAGGAAAAAATACCAAACAAATTTCAGAATCAAATTCTAAATAATTTTAAGAGTTCAAAATATTTTTTGTGGAATTTTTAGGTCAAAAGAACTATTAAAATAAAAAATAATCTTTAAACAAACAATTATTTAAACTTATGAATTTTTAAACCAAGTAAAACATTTTTTAAAAATTTCAATAAAATTATACAAGATAGTAGAAATTATTTTGGACTTGTGATAATTTTTTCATAAGTTTTTAAATTGTTTTGATCAAGAAATAAAAATCAGAAAATCAATTAAAATCAAATATTATGAAATGCATTAAAATTTAAATCAAGCCAATCACAGCGCGCCACCTCACTTCATCGTTAACCTCCATCATGGGGCAAAACGCGTGCAACACAACAGGTCATGAGCCTATTTTCAGATCCATCAATCATGCTCGTTTCTCAACCAAAATCCATGAAATCAAATGCAAATTAAACCTAGCATATCATACTACATTATGCAATTTGAATCAATCTCAAAGATCAAGCATGGATCAGGAAATAAAGTCTCAAAAACTGAAAAAACTCACTGCAAACATCAAAGTCATGAACACGATTTCAACAATTCTGCTTTAATCAAAGCTCAAATATACATCAATCCTAGTGATTGGCCAGCTAGTAACTCAATGAACATGATTTACATCATCAATTCAAGTTGAAACACATAAATTAAAGTTCAACAAACTCACATGGATGTGAAAACTGGAAACACGATTCCTTCACTCCAGAAGCAATCCAATGGTGCAGGCTTGATCTCCTTACTTCACTGAAGCTGAATCACCAAGAATTTTGAAGAATGATCCAAGGAGAAGAGAGATTCGAAGAAATTTGCAGAGATGCTTGGAAATTTTCAGATTTGCAATGTAGCGATTATGAGCCTCCTCCTTCACAATTGAGCCTTGATTTCTGTTATATAGCACGAGGGTAAGAGGATATAAGTGGTATTTGGCACTCAAAACTGTTGGAGGGCAAGTTTGGTAGTTTTGGCCAAAAATGAGGATGCACATGGAGCCTATGTTTCACTCATGCATTTGCTTGCCTTTAGTGCGTTTCGTGAGTCAAATGAAGTCAGAATTACATGCCCAAAGTACCAGCTCATGATTGTTTGAAATGAAGAAGTGTTGGTGATTTTGCAAAATTGAGCATGTTTTGTATTTTTTCATTCAAGCAAATTCATAAAGCACATGGGCACGAAATGATGAGTGTAATGGGATTCAACATGTCACAAATTGTTCATGGCCTTGATTAGAAACAAAAGGAATGGCTAAAACTTGAGTTTGCAAGAAATGGCCATTTTACATACTTGTCAAAATTCAATAAAATGCCTCAAAATTCCAAAGTCCATAACTTGCTCATATTTTTGAATTTGGACACAAATGAGTACAATTTGTAAAGGTATTGAAAATATATATAATACCTTAGTTTTGAGTTTTTGCAATTGAATCCATTAAGGTCCTCAAAATTGAGCTTGAAATTCACTAATTTTGGAAAATAACCTATAATTTTGTGACTTCCAAAGATCATAATTCTTGATTCCTTGCCAATTTGGACATGAGACCAAAAGGATATGAAAGATCAACCTCTTATCTTTCCAAGAATGTTTCATTTGCATTTTTTTGATCAAAGGTGAATAAAATATGAATTTTTGAAATTAAGTCCTTATTTTCCAAAATTAGAAACTTTTAGGGTTTCTTCATGAACAAGTTTCAACCCAAACCTAAATCTCTTTGATCCAATGATCAAAATGGACTTGAAATATAAAAATCACATCCTTGAATTGATGTCTGACCAAAAATTCCCTTGGTCAAACTTGACTTTGACTGATTTTGACCAAAATGACCATTTTACCCCTTTTAGTCAATTGATCCACTTCCCTTCAAAATTAATGATCAAAACATCAAACATATGATCTTCCAAACATACAGAGCCCATGTGCAAAGTTTAACTTCAAAATTCTCAAGAAATCTTGATGAAACCCCAAACCCTATTTTTGGTTAACACCTTAGGAGACTGATGAATCATTTTCAAAACTTCAAACCCTCTAGGCATCTTGACCAATTCCTTGTACAAAGACTTTTCAAATGCCAATGAGATGTTATAGCTTCCAAACCAAGACTTGTACATTGATCAATAGCCTTGCTCAAACAAAACCCTAATTTGACTGGTGAATCAAAAGGGTGATTCTTCTTATAATCAAACACAAACTTCAATCCTCTGATGATCCAAAAAGATGGATAAAATATCTTGAGATATGCAATAACTTTTGAGCTTGAAAGATCCAGAGGTTTGGATGATAAGGTTCTACTTGAGTAACTTGTCAATGCAATCAACCTTCAAAGCTTGAGGAAGACTTGATAACCAAAGTATTTTGATCCCATCACAATGTATGAATGCAATGCAATATGATATTCATGATGAAACATGAGCCAAAATCAAGATGGTAAATTTTGGGGTGCAACAGCTGCCCATATTCAAATATCTTCAACATGATAAGTGAGAAAAGTGACAACTTTCGAGCGTTCAGAGTTGAAGATGATTGAATACAAAAGAACCCGAAAATTTACACTCTTGAAGAAGAAAGAAAAAAAAACAGAAATGTGCCAGGGGAAAACAGAATGAAGTTGTAATGCAGGTTGAAACATAACGAAAACAAACGAAGGGTATACGCAACTAAACTTCCGGACAAATGTGCCAGGGGAAAACTGGGCTTCAGAAAGGGTGAGACAAAACTCAAACCACAGAGTATAGGCGAAACTAAGCTCTGGAAAAGAAAACGTACGCGGGTGAGGAGGGGAAACTCTGAGCTCGACCCAAAGCAAAGTGGCTAGAGTGTGTGATTCTAGGAGCAATTGCTAATATCAACTAAGATAGACAGTATGAAGGAACTGAAAGAATCCTAGAAAAGAGGAAGAAAAGCGAGACGAAACTCGACTCAATAACCAGTTAGACGAAACTAGACTAGATGAGTACCAGGACGAAACTGGATTTCACGCACGGGTTACGAGGCAAAACTCGACCCATTGAAAAGTGATGAGAGTGCATGTTTCTCAGAGCACCTGCTGGTCTCAGATTGATGGATAAACAGTGACGAAAACTGATAGAAGAATCCAAGGAACAAAAGAGACTGATTCCAAACCAGGGACGCAGTACGAACACTGCACTCGGTAAACGAACACCTTCAATGGGTCCAAGGTATGAAAGCAAAAACGAGGAGAAACTCGACTCAAAAACTAGTTAGGAGAAACCAAACTAGATGAGCATCAGGATGAAACTTTATTTCATGCGCAAGGTGAGGAGACGAAACTCTAAGCTCAACCCAAAGCAAGGAGATTAGGGCGTACACCTAAAAACCTGCTGAAAGCGAATATCAGGACAAAACAGGTATTCGAAAGGTGCATCAATAGACATTGGAATGAACCTGAGAGGGTAGTGAAGACTAAACCCGAGAAGACCGCGCCAGGGTGAAACTGAACTACAGTCAACAGTAAACACTCAAACAAACAAATGATTGACATCAAAAGGATATTGGTATGGGGAGGAAACTGAGATAATGAGGACGAAGACCTCGCTGGGTATTTAATCCGAAGTATTAGAAAATTCACTGGGGACAACAGAAACAATAATGGCTTATGTTCCGATGCATGTTTGAATTATTTTTATATAGCGCAATGCTCCATATAATGGAAATGCTACGCGTTTTGGTATATGCAATGTAATGATGCATGTTTAAAAGTTTCACTGGGGAATGGCCAATTGAGAAGCCAATAACCAAGAAGTCAGAATCTGACGCGACTTGCAAAAATAAACTGCAAAATCCAAAGGAGAGGAGAAAATACGGGGAACCGCTAGAGAGGGAACCTCAAAGAGATGAATCTTTGCGGGGAATAACAACTGAGCAATCAGTAGAAATGGGTCACAAACATTGAGGGAAGCTACAAAAATAAATTGCAAACTCTTAGAGAAGATCAGATCGACATTGTAGCTTCTGGAGATGGACGCCATCCGAAAATTAGTCATTGAGGGAGAATATCAGGGCAGGACTGTAATCTCTGGAAAAGACAACGCGCGGTCGTGTTGCAGATGACACCAAGATAACAAACCCGACGTGAGGGGTGAAAAACCTTACTGGGGGAACAAAGTTCTGTTGAGGAAACGAGACTTCACCGGGGATAAAGAACTTTGTTGAAGATTTTTGTTGGAGAGATTTCTATTGGAATGCAACCATTGGATGGATCATGCAGATAGTCACACAGTACCGACTTCACTGGGGATAAGGAAAGATCTTAACATAAGGATACCCCAGTTAGCAGATCGGCTAGGAAATGAGAGGTCATGGTGAGGGATC
The DNA here is from genome assembly GCA_948472305.1 of Vicia faba. Taxonomy (NCBI): domain Eukaryota; kingdom Viridiplantae; phylum Streptophyta; class Magnoliopsida; order Fabales; family Fabaceae; genus Vicia; species Vicia faba. The sequence continues at coordinate 1,181,276,246 of OX451739.1, read as the reverse complement.
TCTGTCGGCAACTCCGTTGGGGATATGCGACATCCTCAAATCCGGAGTCTCAGAATGAAGCCTTTAAAAGAAGATTCCTGGGGCAACCACACTTCGCTGCGGAAACGAAACTTCACTGGGGATAGGTAAAGTCCTATTCATACATGGGCTCTGTCTAACAGAAGAAAGCCAAATATTCCCTTCCTGACAATCATTAAGCTTTTTATAGGTGTTCAATGTGTAAACTCTTTTTTTTATGTCAAACAAATGTTTTGCATGCAGAAAGATATTTATTTTGGGAATGACAGACCTGATGCGATAATTATTTAAGCCTTAAAGTTTAAAACCTTAACAAAGTGTCGTATCTCTATTGTGAATGAATCACTAGCTAGAGTGAAAAAATTTCAAAACTTTTCTTCCCCTTCTCTCTCTTTTTTAAAAACAAGTGAAGATGCGGGTGGTAAGATACCAACATGGATATGCAACACATACTTGGGAGTTTAGGAAACGTTATCATGTTGTAGCATGCTTTCGAGTTAAACCCTTGTTCCAGTTAGGACTTTTAGAGGATGTAACATGGCCTGGTTCGAGGTTTTTTAGAAAAAGGTTTTTCAAGGCTCAAGTTATTTGGTGCCCACCCCCTTCGTGATATCCTCCTTTCCTAAGTTCAGTTGACTTATCACAAGCATTCATCTTTCAAAAGGATTTATAATGGTAGAGTGATCACGACAAATTCTCCAACATGATTGTCACTTAACTTTTGCTGCTTTTGTTTGTTTTTTTTTTGATGAAAATTTCATTGAATAATCTCTTTTTTTTTGCCTTTTAGGGTCTCTTTTCCCTAACTTTTTCCTGGACAAAATCTTTTGAATTTCAAATTTTGGGAGTCCAGCGGGACGCCCTAACTTTTGCCTAAGCGACTTATTTTCAAGTTTCGACTTAGCGGGGCTTTTTATTTCTTTCTTATTCATACTTTCCACTTCGAATAAGTCAATGTGACTTTAGGTCTTTGAACTTTTTCTTTCTTTCTCTCTTTTCTTTTTGTGAACAAAAGCCTCATTCCTTGGTCGACGAGAGATTGCCATTATTGTATCGATTCGATCTCGACCTCAAGACTTTGTGAGGAAATGAACATCGTGGTTTAGCCATTTTTCCTGATCTCATGATGCGAAAGATAAAATGTGGTGACCCTCAGATGGGACATTCCTTCTGAAATTTGAATGCTTGGTCAAATTAACTGAACATCTACCCTGCCCCCGGGTTTAAAAGAAGGTTTTTTTTAACGGAAAAGAAACTCCTACTTAGAAGGCTCAGAGGGGTTAATGAGGGTCTAACTCCCTTATATCTCAGGTGTTTGGGGATTGAAATAATTCCTGTACATCGTCAATGGGGTTCTACTCAAAAGCATACCACTACCGTCATTGTTTTTTAGCTAAACTCCTTCCTCCAAACTCTTGGCTAAGCAAAAGAATTGGCACAGTTTGTATCAAAATGCCCGAAAAATCAATTAAAGAGTGATACTGGATGGATTAAGTAAAATGAAACAATTTTTTTCAAGGCAAAAATATTCAACGCATCTAGACTGACATTCGGCCATAAACAAAATCCTATATGCAGACAATGCTAAAACAATCAATCAAGATAACACATGAAAGTGCGGCAAAGAAACGTAATAAAAGCCATTATGGGGAAGAAATAATCTCCAACTAGGTTCGCCGATCTCGCTGACCTGCTGTAATCTTGATATTACCCTGACCCATGACCTTTACTAATAGCACGGAGTGGTGAAACAAAATTGGCAAGACGTACACCAGCAAAGTGAAAGAGAAATCCATCAATCAGAGAACCAAACATGCCCCTTGCACAGGTAGTAGTTGTGTTTGTTATCCGTATTTCAAGCGATCAACCAACCATGACTTGTATTACCATTTCTGTTTAAGGTCCGCGAAGTTTATATGCACATGCTTATCAAAAATATTGGACGTTTTTGCAAACAAAATAGTAAAAAGGGAGAAAAGAAAAGTACGCGTATACTTGAAAGAAGATATTATATTGATTTTGAGAAATCAGCCTGTGAAGATTACAAAATCAAAGCAAACAAGTGTTTATAAATGGCAATGTGAATGTGAATATCCATCAAGTCCATACTCTGCTATGACTCTTATGACTCTTACGCTTTCATCTTCCTGCTTTCAGACAGATCATTCTTGGATTAGCTTCGAGCTTATGCCAGGTGACAGAATGAAGGAAAGAAACAAAGGATCTCATGCTGACCGTAGTCATTTGCTTTAAGTCCCTAACTTTTGCCTGAATCTCCCTTTCGGATTTTCGATTCACCAGGACACCCTCTTTTTGTCTAAACCGCCCTTTCAGGTTTTCAGTTTAGTGGGTTTTTATTTTTATTATATTTTTTTTATGCAAAGTATTGTTTAACTACGTCAGCATTCACAGGGAGAGGGGAGTACTCTCCATCCATAGTCGTGAGAATCATCGCTCCTCTAGAGAAAACTTTTTTGACCACGAAAGGACCTTCATAAGTCGGAACCCACTTGCACCCTGGATCTCCCTGGGGGAGAATTATCCTTTTTAACACAAGGTCACCTGGCTTGTAACACTGAGGCCGTACCCTCTTATCAAAATCTTTCTTCATCCTTTGCTGATATACCTGACCATGACATACAACCGTCAACCTCTTCTCGTCAATAAGTTCCAATTGATCCAGCCGATTCTGTACCCATTCACTTTCATCCAGCTTAACATCTCTCATGATCCTAAGAGAAGGAATCTCGACTTCTACCAGAAATACTGCTTCCATGCTGTAAACCAACGAAAATGGGGTTTCCCCAGTTGAAGTACGCACAGTAGTGTGATAACCATGCAAAGAAAAAGGCAGCATCTCATGCCAATCTTTATAGGTTACCACCATCTTCTATACGATTTTCTTAATATTCTTATTGGCCGCTTCGACAACACCGTTCATCTTTGGTCGGTATGGGGAAGAGTTATGATGATTGATTTTGAAGGACTCACAAAGCTCCTTCATCATTTTGTTGTTCAAATTAGACCCATTATCGGTAATGATCTTCTCAGGAACTCCATAGAGACAAATAATATTGTGCTTAATGAAGCGAGTTACCACATGTTTGGTGACATTGGCATAGGATGCAGCTTCGACCCATTTTTAAAATAATCGTGGTAACCAGAATGAAACGGTGCCCGTTGTATGCAGTCAGTTCAATTTTGCCGATCATATCAGTTCCCCACATTGCAAACGACCAAGGGTAAGTCAAGACATTCAAAGGTACTGGCGGCACATGCACTTTATCAGCATAGACTTAACATTTGTGGCAAACCCATGCATGATTGTAACAGTCAGTCTCCATGGTGGACCAATAATAACTTGCTTGCAAGATATTTTTAGCCATGGTATGCCCGTTGGAATGGGTCCCGAAATCACCTTCATGTATCTCCTCAATGATTCTAGCTGCTTCTTTCTTGTCAACACATCTGAGCAGTAAGCCATCATGATGCCTTCTATACAACACACCACCACTGAGAAAGAACTTGGCTGGAAATCTTCTCAAGAACTTCTTATCTGTGACGGATGCCTCTTCAGGGTACTCTTGTGTTTAAAGATATCGTTTAACATCATAAAACCAAGGATTACCATCTGATTCCAAACTGGCCTCAAAACAGAAAGCTGGCTCACTCAAACTTTTGATGGTAATGGAAGGTGCCTCATTAGCCGACTTAACCTTGAACATGGAGGACAAAGTTGCTAGTGCATAACCTAGATTGTTTTCTTCTCTGGGAATGTGCTCAAACGTGATCTCTTCGAAGTACGGAATCAGCTTTGTAACACGCTCACGATAGGGAATTAAGTTCTAATGGTGAGTCTCCCAATCTCCATTAATATGGCTGATAACAAGATTGGAATCCCCGTAAACTTTCAAAAACTTGATGCGCAAGTCGATCGCCGCTTTAATGCCTTAAATGCAAGCCTCATATTCGGCCATGTTGTTAGTGCAATCAAAACAAATACGAGTCGTGAAAGGAATGTGGTATCCCTCAGGAGAAGTGATAATAGCTCCGACGCTGTTGCCCATGGCATTGGAGGCACCATAAAAAACAAGCGTCCAACGTGATCCCGGCTCGGGTCCTTCATCTGGGTCTAGCATATTACAATCCCAAATATATACAATTTCCTCATCTAGAAAATCAAACTTCATGGGTTCATAATCGTTCACGGGCTGATGAGCAAGATGGTCAGCCAGTACATTACCCTTAATTGCTTTTTGAGTAGTGTATTGGATATCATATTCGGTGAGTATCATCTGCCAACGAGCTACCCTGCCTGTAAGAGCTGGTTTCTACAAAATGTACTTGATTGGGTCCATTTTGGATATCAAGTTGGTGGTGTGAGTTAACATGTACTGCCTCAAACGTTTGGCGGCCCAGGAAAGCGCACAACAAGTATTTTCTAGCAATGAGTACCTCGACTCGCATTCCGTAAACTTCTTACTCAAGTAGTAAATAGCCTGCTCTTTCTTCCCTGTATCGTCGTGCTGACCGAGGACACAACCCATTGAGATCTCCGACACATTTAGATACATGATTAGTGGCCTTCCTTCCACTGGCAACATGAGTATCAGAGGTTACTACAAATACTCCTTTATTTTGTCAAAGGCCTTCTGACAATCCTCATTCCATTTCACTGTCTGACTTTTCTTCAACAACTTGAACAAAGGTTCACAGGTGGCTGTGAGATGAGGAATAAATCTAGAAATGTAGTTTAACCTTCCCAAGAAACCATGTACTTCCTTCTCTGTCCTTGGTTCAGGCATTTCCTGTATCGCTTTTACCTTTGCCGGGTCCACCTCGATACCTTTTTCACTTACAATAAAACCCAAAAGCTTGCCAGATCTCACCTCGAAGGTGCACTTATTTGGATTCAACCTCAACAAGAACTGCCTCAGTCTCTCGAACAATTTTTCCAGATGAACAAGATGTTCCTCTTCCGTGTCAGACTTAGCAATCATATCATCCACATATACCTCAATCTCTTTGTGAATCAAATCATGAAAGAGAGTGACCAGGGCGCGCTAATATGTTGCCCCGATATTTTTCATGCCAAACGACATCACTTTATAACAGAAAGTTCCCCAAGGCGTGATGAATGTTGTCTTCTCAATACCCTCCGGAGCCATCTTAATTTGATTATAACCTGAAAAACCATCCATGAACTAAAACACTTTGGAATGAGCAGTATTATCGACCAACACATCAATATGCGGAAGAGGGAAGTCATCTTTAAGGATGACCCCGTTCAAATCCCTATAATCCACACACATCCTGACTTTACCATCCTTCTTGGGCACATGCACAATATTTGCAATCCATGGCGGATAATTAATGACCTTTAAGAAATTCACGTCCAACTACTTCTGGTCCTCCTCCTTGATCTTCTTGGACATCTCAGGATGAGTTCTTCAGAGCTTTTGCTTGACGGGGGGACAAACTTCTTTGAGCGGTAATTGATGCACCACTATGTCTGTATCCAATCCAGGCATATCCTCATAAGACCAAGCGAAGATATCAGAATACTCACAGAGTAGCTCAATCAATCTGGCCTTTATACTTTCTTGGAGATCTTCACCTATCTTGACTTCTCTTCTTACCTCTTTTGTGCCAATATTCACCACCTCAATCGAATCCTGATTCGGCTAGATAACCTTCTTCTCTTGTTTTAACAATCTTGATAATTCCTTAGGAAGATCACAATCCTCATATGTTTCTTCTTCAGCTTGATAAATAGGAGTATCAAAGTCATAATGAGCCATAGCAGAGTCGTTATCAATATGATCGGTGGTGGAAGTGCATCTGCATGAATGACATTTTGGTGTTTTTTAGTGACAGTGTGTGAAAAGAGAAACATTGCCATTCAAAATAATAATAAAAAAAGAAATGGAGTAAAATTTTGAATGCAAAAACTTCCTTTATTTCATGATAAACTTTTGAAAATAAACATGGTGGCCCTACACAAATGATTCATTACGCCTTGGGCAGAGCGTAGGAATTATGATATGATAATAAAAGAAAACAAGAAAATTACTCCTCAGCGCTTGAAACTTGGATAACATCCACAGAAGTCCAATTGCTGAGTGTCTGGCCTGGAATACTCGAACGAATCCAATCTTCGATATTGTAGCCATCAACCGTCTCGTTGCCAACTGCATTGACGTGTCCTTCTTGAGTAGCACAAGGACGGGAAAACTTCACAGGAGTAGATAAACTAGATGCTCTGGGAGTTGCACTCTGCTGACCTGGGTTAAAACCAAGACCAAATTTGTTCAAATTTGGGGGTAACGTCTAGCACCTGACCCTAACCTTAAGGGTTACCACCTTCCACCACATCTCTCGCATCCTTGAGAGAAGACATAACAGTTTTAGGTTTCCTTTTCTTCTCTAGAGGAGGGAAATTGACAGTATGAACTGTCTCAAACGCCTGAAATGGAGTCTCATGTATCTCACCTTCAACTTCAACATAGAGGAATGATGTCAAATGACTCACGATGTACTCTTCCTCGCGGCACAAAATTATCACCTTTCCCTCTGCAGGATACTTGAGTTTCTGATGAAGAGTAGAAGTGACTGCCCCTGCTTTACGAATACATGGCCGCCCCAACAAACAAAAATACGCTGGATGTATATCCATCACAAAAAAAAGTAGCCGTGAAGGTGCAAGGACCAACCTTGATTGGTAACTCCACTTCCCCAAACACTAACCTTCGAGACCTATCAAACGCCTTCACCATAAAATCACTAGGGCGCAGCTCCAGTCCAGAATAATCAATCTTCATCAACGCTGACTTGGGCAATACATTCAAAGACGACCTTGTGTCCACCAAAACCCGGGATAAAGTAGTGCCCCTGCACTCCATTGAAATATGCAACGCTTTGTTATGGTCTTGCCCTTCTGGAGGAAGATCAAAATCTGTGAAGCCCAGACCATTCCCGGTATATATGTTAGCACAAACATTCTTAAACTGATTGACTGTTATCTCATGTGGCAAGAACGCGTTATTTAACAACTTCATCAAAGCATTTTTGTGAGGTTATGAATAAATCAACAGAGACAAGATAGACATCTTAGAAGGAGTATGGCTCAGATGATCAATTATGCTATAATCACTCTTTCTGATAATTCGCATTAACTTTTCAACCTCATCGGGAACTGAATAAGCCTCTGGGATCGGAATTGGTTGAGTCACATTGGCTGGCGTAACCCTTGGATTACCAATTATTTCCCGTTGTTTTCCTTTTTCTTTTGCAGAAGCATCTGCCGCGTCTTGCACATTGGAAGGACCAAATACTCTCCCGCTTTTAGTCATTCGACCCACACTAGAAAAGTTATGAATTTCCTCTTCATTACCTGTAGCACATTCTTCCTCAGACAAACAAGTACTTACTTCCTGCTTCACCCCATGGTAATAAAAATCAGCACCGTAATGCCATGGGATGGCCTTCTCACTGGTATACAACATGGGACCAGGTACCGTAATCATCAAAGGAGGTGCCCTAGATGGGGCAGGAATGCGCACATGGGTGTAACGAATAGATACCACAGTAACATATTATTCGGTAACCTTACGGTAGCTTGGTTTTCTATCGAACTGCAGGGAACCCTCCTTTATCATTAATTTGATACCGGCTTTTAAATCATCACAGCCCTTCGGTTGCCCTCTACACTTGGCACACTCTGAAGTACAACCCGGGAAAATAGAATTGTCAAGCAAATACCTCTTAACATAGCACAATAGAGTAGTTACTTCTTCCACATTCATGATCAAATTCAAAACTTAACCATTATCATCAATCATATTAACAACACCCCCTTCATGCCTAGGCATTGGGTTCTGAGTAACGTTCAGACTAGTCACTGGAGTAAACTCAATTTCCTTAGCATCCAACAAGTCTTGTATCTTGCACTTCAACGCAAAGCAATTGTTAGTAGAATGACCGACTCCGCTTGAATGGAATTCACATCTTGCGTTAGCATCATAGTTAGGAGGAAGTCTTGCGGGTGGTGGTGGCATATTTCTCAAACCGATCAACTTCAAATCGAGCAAATGGTAGAGTGCTTCAGTAAAAGATACTGGCAAGGGATCGGATTTTCTCGGCTGTCTCTGCTATTGATTATTATACTGACGAGGTGCATCTTGTTGTCTTTGTTGTTGAGGCACTGTATTTGGTCTCTGTTGCGGAGGAGAATTAATAGGAATAGAAACAACATTGATTTGTTGGTGCTGACGATCCTCTCTTCTTCCTCTATGAGAGTAAACTGCGCTTGTGTCGCCTTCCCTTTTCTTAGGGTAAGTGTTGAATGTTTTCTTACTGCCCCCTGATGAGCCCCTAGAACCTCCATTCTGAATTTTCCCCAATTTCAAACCTACCTCAATTCTTTCACCAGCCATAACCAAGTCTGTAAATCCTGCCGAATTACTTCCTATCATGTGCTCATAGAATGGCCCTTGCAAGGTACTCATAAACATATCAATGAGGTCACTCTCCATGAGTGGAGGTTGAACCCTCACAGCCAACTCACGCCACTTCTGAGCGTATTCCTTGAAAGATTCTCTTGGTCCCTGTGACAAATTCTGTAACTGAGTGCGATTAGGTGCCATATCTATATTGTACTGATAATGTTTGACAAAAGCCCGAGCAAGACCATTCCAGCAACGAATATGGATTTTCTACAACTTCATGTACCACTCCAGAGATGCCCCAGATAGGCTATCCTGGAAAAAGTGAATCAAAAGCCCCTGATCCTCAGTATGCACCGACTTCTTTCGGAAATAAGCAGTTGCATGAGTAACAGGACATGACGTTCCGTTGTACCTTTCAAATACAGAAGGCTTGAACTTTGGAGGAGCTTTCACCCAAGACACCAACCCGAGATCATTAGCATCCATACCAAGGGCTCCTTGCCCTTCCACAGCCTTCAAACGTTCTTCCAACAACCGATACTTCCTATCCTCAACCTGAACTTCCGACTCTGAATGCTGAACAGAAAACTGATCTTCATACTGGTCAAAGTCACAATCCTGCTCCTGATAGCCCCTTACACCACCCTGATTATCTCTTCTGTTCCCTACAAGACGAAGTCCCGGAGACGGGGAAAACTTCCCTACGTTGCATACAAAAGGGTTTCCAGGCATCCCGTGAAAATTTCCAACAGGCTGATCTTGCACATCTCCCAATCCTACAGAAATATCCTGATAGAGCCCTTGATTTCCAGCATCCCCTGGATAGTGGCGCTGGTTGTTGACAATGGCAGCCAGTTCCTCCTGTCGGGGATTCACATTGGTGATGACCTCCATGAACTGGGTAATCTAAGTAGCCATCTGGGCCCTCATTTTAGCGAGTTCAGCTTGAACTTGTTCCATCTATCTTGGCAAATTGTTCTGGTGGAATACCGACGAGTAGTCGTCTTGAATTCTGAATAAGAAAAGCAGAAGAATAAGAATACCGTCTTGAGATAACCTGTAATGTTATGAAATGCATGATGTGCATGATATGTTTGTCATTTCCCGGTATTCAAGAGTCCTTTTATTCATCAATCACGGCGTGCAACCAAAGATCAAACATATAATCAAAGGAAAAAAGGACAATAAGACAAACACTTCAATTATTTACAAAAGAAACGATGTTCAAGTGACTTCGGACATTTAAGAGTGTAACAAAATACGTATTTCAAAGTAAACTTAACAAAAACTGAATAATAAAAACAAATAATGGTCCCTTCCAACAATCCTGGGGGTGACCAAATACACCAAAGGTAATTAACAAAACTAAATCTCTGGAACAAGACACGCTTCAAGGTGTTGACAATACTCTTCAAGCCTGGCTTTCTCCTTCAAAAGTTATGATGCGACTACTTTACTTTCTTGAAACCGATCCTCTGCGACACGCTTCTGGGCTACTTCCTTCTTAAGCTGAGCATCCTTGTCTTTGAGCTGTTTCTCCAAGTTTTGAATCTTCTTCTTGTAGTTGTTCTCAGATGCCTGAAGCTTTTGGCACTCTTGCTTGGTCTTACTTAACTCTTCTTCCATTTCAGCATGAGATCTCTTCCTAAAACTGGTTGCATCAGAAGTTTCCCCTTGAGCTTCTTTGAGTTTGCGAGCTAAGTCGGACCTTTCTTGATCTATCAAATAAAGTTTCATCCCTGCCTCACGGCCTTTTGCACGAAGTTGAATATTCTCAACATGAACCTGGGTGAACACCTCGGTAGGCACTGTGTTACTCAGAACAGTAGGAGGTTGCTCACATATAGGAGCCGACCTTGCAAATGGTAATTGTAAAATCTTAACCCTGGCTCTAATCCATTCCAAGTAAGGAACCCTAGCAATAGGAACCTTCTTGCCCAAAGTAGTTCAATCCTTCTTGTGAATTCCTTTCCAAGCACTTGTCACTCTTTTCAACATCACAAGATCACTTCCTCTAACAAAATACACTATTTCAGACACCTCCTCAACCTTTGGCGGTCCATCCATTGCATATCCCAATTGACGATAAGGAAGCACAAGATTATAGTTGATACACCCCTTAGTTCCTATGAGGGGAACATTAGGGAAATCTCTGCAGCTAGTGATAATACTTTGTACTTCCCCCATGTCATAATTCCACCGGATATCAAATGAAGTAAGGTTGACAAGTCTTGATGACCATCGAAAAGAATGTCTGGTATCCACGAAAGGGCCGCTTGTCGGTAGGTGCAACTTGAACCATTGATACAACATCGAATGACATAAATTTACATTACCTACTTTCCCATGCCTGAAATGAATGGTGTAAAGAGTATCTTCCAAGAGTGTCGGTACCGGGTTCTTATTTCTAAAAACACAAATAGCCGTCAAGTCCATAAATTTTCTCTTGCGAGGGAAGAGAGTGATCCCGTATATCATGAGAGAAAACAGAGAGCTGAAGTCATTCCAATTCCCTTTCTTTGCCCAGTATTCAGCTTTCTTCACTAAGAAATCCAAATAAAACCCTGTAGTATCCTCACTTGATTTCCAATTGTCCTTCACCTCTTTCAAACTCAAATGAAGAATTTCAGCAATAACTTCGAACTTCGGCTTTTCCGGTACTTGGACAAAAGGAACTTCATCGGACAACTTGATATTAAGTAGGTACGCGTACTATTATAGTGTGGGAACCAGTTGATAATCTTCAAAAGTAAAACACCATAATTCCCTGTCATTGAACTGGAAGAGGGTGATCAAATCCATTGGGTCAACTGGAGTGTTAAGGATTAGTAACAAATTGCTATAATTTTTGTTGAAATTATTCAGAACATCACCCTTCAGATAAGAACTCAACCTCTTCAATTCGGACACATCAAGAGTAGGAATCTGATAAGCGAATGTATGTATGTTGGGCTCTTTAACACGAACTGAATCAAACTCATCTGACGGGAGGCTAGCCATTTCTGATGAAAAGAAGACTCTTGAATGTCCCTAGAAAATGACATGCGCATGCTAGTTATTTTTTTATACATCATTTTTTAGGAATAAATATGCTATGACGCAACATGACAGAATCAAAGTTTCACACTGGATCATGGCTGGACCATTACAGAACAGCACCATTCAAGATCAAAACCAAATCCCAAAGCTTCAAAACTATCATGGGAACCAGAGTCACCTTCACAACACAAAGTCACCAACAATACCTGTACCTGTATGAAAAGTTTTCCCACCCCTCTCACGGGTGTAGTCTAGGTCAAGGTAAGGTTAAAAGCCAAATCAGAGTACGAGAGCTCGAATATCGGTATCATCATATGATAACACCTATCTGAACTACCTATGAAGTCACGGGTCTCATGGTTAGGTCTAGAAAGCATTCGCCTCATAGCTTCCATGGCCACTCTATTCCTAGTTCCTATGGAATTCACTCATAGCCTAGGTATGAGGCCTTTTACCTCATGGAACAACCCACCCACCAAGAAATCAATAATCCAAACAGTCTAGCCAAATCCAGTATGCAGAAAGTAAAGCGCACATAAGATGCAATGCAAACAGATAAATATGCAAAGCGGTAAAATAAACACCCAAAAAGAAAATAAACTAGATCTAGGATCGACTCCAGGATGGACCAGTAAGAGGTCAATTTGTCCCCAGTGAAGTCACCAGCTGAAACCACCCCGGTCGAACCTGTCATATGGATGTAATGAAACAACATTGAAGTCACCACCGAACGTCTTTTATCCCTCCGAAAGGGAAAGGTAAACATCGAGAAAACCTGAAGAGGGAGAAATCACGGTCTTTCGACCGAGATATCTGGTAAGGGAGTCTGTTACGCGAGGGGAAGGTATTAGCACCCCACACGCCCGTAGTACTCTACGGTATCCACTCTTGTTGTCAAATCTAATGGGTGTGGTCAAATCCTATGTCTATGGCTTAAAACTGAAAAGGGAATGCATGTGAATTAAAAGAACAAATAATGTAGGGAAAATAAAAGTTGTGCTCGATTGGGCCCTAACCCAATGCCTACGTATCCCTTTTAAGGAATGAGAGCAGCGGTAGTTCGACTTACATATTTTGGTTGGTTTGTGTTTTTTAGTTAAGACAATAAAAAACAGTCAAGATGGCAAAACATCAAATAAAACAATCAAACCAATGAGATGGTAAAACATCGACTAAATAATAATATGGTAACATGTCAAAGATGACGAAACATCAAATGATAAAACATCACACCTAACAATGATATTGAGAATCAAAGTAGGATAACAAATATGTGCGATGGCGAAACATCAGCTTCAACCAAGCGTGCGATGGCGAAACATCGGCTAAAAGATAACAAAGTATCATGGAAAACATGGCAAAACATCGATAAACCGGATGGCAAAACATCACACCTAACAATGATATTGAGAATCAAAGTAGGATAACAAACATGTGCGATGGCAAAACATCGACTTCACACAAGTATGCGATGGCGAAACATCGTTTATAAGATAACAAAGCATCATGGCAAAGATGGCAAAACATCAATAAACAGGATGGAAAAACATCACACCTAACAATGATATTGAGAATCAAAGTAGGATACCAAACATGTGCGATGGCGAAACATCAGCTTCAAACAAATGTGTGATGGCGAAACATTGGCTAGAAGATAACAAGATATCATGGCAAAGATGGAGAGACATCAATAAAACGGATGACAAAACATCACACCTAACAATGATATTGAGAATCAAAGTAGGATAACAAACATGTGCGATGGCGAAACATCGGCTTCAAACAAATGTGCGATGGCGAAACATCGGCTAAAAGGTTTAAAAACAAAACCAAGAGGTTCACAAACAAATAAGATTGATTTGTATCTTTTACCTTGAAGAAGGGTTTGAGTTTGTTAGAGGTGTTTTATGATTTTCCAAGAAAAACAATTTTTGTTTTAAGATGCAAAATGCAAAGGAAGGAAAAAAACAACTAAGGGAAACTAGCCTAGCACTATCCCTAGTGTTATCATACAATGATTGAACCTAAGGTTGAGGACAAAGGAAAATTCCTATCTTATATTAGCATCCATGGATTCCTATCTTAGTCAACATGTTAAATGGAGCTTAATAAAAACTATCCTACAGGGAACATGCAATGAGAGCGAAGTCGTGATCTCAATTTCTAAATTGAGTGACTCATCGATCAATAATAAAAGAAGAAAAATAATAAACATCCTATAGGTAACATGCACTGAGAGCGAAGTCGTGATCTCAATTTCTAAATTGAGTGACTCATCGATCAAAAGTTAAAGAAACAAACACAACACATGTATCAGACAAAAAAAAACAGAGGGCCTCCTGACATATATCAGCAACAGAGGTGCCATCATGCAACATAGAACTATGAAAATAGAAGAAAGGAAATAGTGCAATACCAAACGGATAACTATCAGTAGCAATTGAGCAAGAATAAAAGAAACCCAGAGAACTTCAAGCAAGCTGGCATAAGTAGACAAATCATGTCAGAAATTACGCCATCAGGATGTAAGTATTGAAATTTTCAGATATGAACATATCCCATAGGCAATGTATGGCATTCATAATCACATATACATATATCCTGCATAAACTTATCAAACATGCCAAGCACAAGAGTAGTGCCAATATAATAAATTGTGTTCCATAAATAAAGTGAAACACAATAGCCTCAAGCCAAAAATGGAAACTTTCCTCAAAGTACCTCGCACATTCAACAACCAAGTTAGTATTCCCATAAATAGAATGATGATTCTCATAAGGGATGGATGATGACACCATGATGAAATGAGAAAACATGATAGCAACTATCAAACATTAGTCATGATAGACAAAAGGAAACAGACATATGCACAATTTGGCCAAAAGAATTAGAAGAATGTTGCTCCTTTCTATCACCAAGTTTAGTTGACAATTGAATATCAATCAAGGATCATGGGAGCTTGAGAATAATACAATAAAAGACCATGAAGGTCAGTAGCAAACACAATTAAATCATGCATAATTAATTCAACACAGCTCACAAGCATAATAGAAGAGAAATCCCACACAATGCATCAAAAGGTTCAATCATTCAAACATGGGGAATTAAGTGAAATGACTTGAGTTTATGTGGATAAACACATCCAACATGATAATTAGGTGCCCAATTATAGACCTCACCCAAGTTCATTGGCCATCAAGCAAATTGCAACAAGATATGCAACATTAATTGGGTACCTTCACTTCAAAAATACATAAAAAATAGAAACAAGGATCAATAATTCAAACCAAAAAATTTCTTAGCAACTTTGAAGTGTGTAGAAGTTAGAAAGCAGGTCTTAAGTTCATGAATGGTTGAGGAGGGGGTCAAATGAGGCCTAAAGTTCAAAACTAGTTGGCCAAACTATCAAAACTAGGCAAGTTTCAAAATAATTTATGGAAAAATATCAAACCAAGTCAAATAATTCAAGAAAAATGGTTTTCAAATCCTCAATACATTCATGAACCATAATCAAGACCTAAGTTCCATTGAAAATCCAGGGCATAATGGTTTTGAAAATGAAACTTGCAATGTAAGCTACAAAACCCTAATTGTTTGAATTTTAATCGTAAATATTAATTAGGTAAGATCAAAATTCAAACAATTCAAACCAATATCATGCAAACCACAAGAAAACCCTAAATGTCAGAATACATATTTTATCACATTTTTTGAATTAAAGAAAAGTCAAAAATAAAATCAAATTCAAACAATTAATCAATTAAACAAATAATCACATCTCAAAATAAAATTTTAATCAAAAGTCAGAAAAATGTCCAACCAAAATCATATTCAAATATTAGAATTAAAACACACATCTCGAATTTTTTGTGGAATTTTTTGAATTAAAGGAAATATTAAAAAAAATCAAACAAACAATTAACAATTAAACTATTATTTAAAGGAAAAAATGCAAACCCTATCCAAAAGTCACAAAAAGGTCAAAATAAAATTATATTCAGACTCAATGATTAAAAACAAGCTTATCTGATTTTTTTTGAGAATTTTTGGGTCAAGAAAAATATTAAAATAAAATTGTGGAACAAAAGAAATCAAATGAAACTCCCAAATTAAACTTTTAATCAAAAATAGGAAAAAATACCAAACAAATTTCAGAATCAAATTCTAAATTATTTTAAGAGTTCAAAATATTTTTTGTGGAATTTTTTGGTCAAAAGAACTATTAAAATAAAAAATAATCTTTAAACAAACAATTATTTAAACTTATGAATTTTTAAACCAATCAAATCATTTTTTAAAAATTCCAATAAAATTGTACAAGATAGTAGAAATTATTTTGGACTTGTGATATTTTTTCAGAATTTTTTAAATTGTTTTGATCAAGAAATAAAAATCAGAAAATCAATTAAAACAAAAATATGAAAAATGCATGATAATTTGAAACAGGCCAATCACAGTGCGCCACCTCACTTCATCTTCAACCTCCATCATGGGGCAAAACGCGTGCAACACAATAGGTCATGAGCCTATGTTTAGATCCATCAATCATGCTCGTTTCTCAACCAAAATCCATGAAATCAATTGCAAATTAAAGCTAGCATATCATACTACATTATGCAATTTGCATCAATCTCAAAGATCAAGCATGGATCAAGAAATAAAGTCTCAAAAACTGAAAAAACTCACTGCAAACATCAAAGTCATGAACACGATTTCAATAATTCTGGTTGAATCATAGCTCAAATATACATCAGTCCTAGTGATTGGCCAGCTAGCAACTCAATGAACATGATTTACATCATCAAATCAAGCTGAAACACATGAATCAAAGTTCAAGAAACTCACATGGATGTGAAAACTGGAAACACGATTCCTTCACTCCAGAAGCAATCCAATGGTGCAGGCTTGATCTCCTTACTTCACTGAGGCTGAATCACCAAGAATTTTGAAGAATGATCCAAGGAGAAGAGAGATTCGAAGCAATTTGCAGAGATGCTTGGAAATTTTCAGATTTGAAATGTAGCGATTATGAGCCTCCTCCTTCACAACTGAGCCTTGATTTATGTTATATAGCACGAGGGTAAGAGGATAGAAGTGGTATTTGGCACTCCAAACTGTTGGAGGGCAAGTTTGGTAGTTTTAGCAAAAAACGAGGATGCACATAGAGCCTGTGTTTCACTCGTGCATTTGCTTGCCTTTTATGCGTTTTATGAGCCAAATGAAGTCAGAATTACATGCCCAAAGTTCCAGCTCATGATTGTTTGAAATGAAGAAGTGTTGGTGATTTTGCAAAATTGAGCATGTTTTGTATTTTTTTTATTCAAGCAAGTTCATGAAGCACATGGGCACGAAATGATGAGTGTAATGGGCCTCAGCATGTCACAAATTGTTCATGGCCTTGATTAGAAACAAAAGGAATGGCTAAAACTTGAGTTTGCAAGAAATGGCCATTTTGCATACTTGTCAAAATTCAATAAAATGCCTCAAAATTACAAAGTCCATAACTTGCTCATATTTTTGAATTTGGACATAAATGAGTACAATTTGGAAAGGTATTGAAAAGATCTACAATACCTTAGTTTTGAGTTTTTGCAATTGAATCCATTAAGGTCCTCAAAATTGAACTTGAAATTCACTAATTTTGGAAAATGACCTATACTTTTGTGACTTCCAAAGACTATAAATCTTGATTCCTTGCCAATTTGGACATGAGACCAAAAGGAGATGAAAGATCATCCTCTTATCTTTACAAGCATGTTTCATTTGCATTTTTTGATCAAAGGTGAATAAAATATGAATTTTTGAAATTAAGTCCTTATTTTCCAAAATTAGAAACTTTTAGGGTTTCTTCATGAACAAGTTTCAACCCAAACCTCAATCTCTTTGATCCAATGATCAAAATGGACTTGAAATATAAAAAGCACATCCTTGAATTGATGGTTGACCAAAATTTCCCTTGGTCAAACTTGACTTTGACTGATTTTGACCAAAATGACAATTTTGCCCCTTTGAGTCAATTGATCCACTTCCCTTCAAAATTAATAATCAAAACTTCAAACATATGATCTTCCAAACATACATAGGCCATGTGCAATGTTTCACTTCAAAATTCTCAAGAAATCTTGATGAAATCCCAAACCCTAGTTTTGGTTAACACCTTAGGAGACTGATGAATCATCTTCAAAACTTCAAACCCTCTAGGCATCTTGCCCATTCCTTGTACAAAGACTTTTCAGATACCAATGAGATGTTGTAGCTTCCAAACCAAGACTTGTACATTGATCAATAGCCTTGCTCAAACAAAACCCTAATTTGACTGGTGAATCAAAAGGGTGATTCTTCTTATAATCAAACACAAACTTCAATCCTCTGATGATCCAAAAAGATGGATAAAATATCTTAAGATATGAAATAACTTTTGAGCTTGAAAGATCCAGAGGTTTGGATGATAAGGTTCTGCTTGAGCAACTTGTCAATGCAATTAACCTTCAAAGCTTGAGCAAGACTTGATAACCAAAGTATTTTGATCCCATCATAATGTATGAATGCAATGCAATATGATATTCGTGATGAAACATGAGCCAAAATCAAGAGGGTAAATTTTGGGGTGCAACAAAAATCACCTGTAATTTCACATTATTCAACAAAAACAACACCCAACAAATCAACAAAAAATTACTAGAAATAAAATGAGTAATTATTTGTACTAATATATTGTTTATCATACACTAAATTATATGGTTCGCTATCTCACCCATTCTATTTGAATGTTACCCCTATGTTGGTAACGTGCAAGTAATCAAGAAGGATAGTTCTTACCTTTGTTAGTTCGAGTCGGTGTTGTCGCTCTGATACGTAGCACTCGGGGGGATGAACACATGTTTTCTTTATTGTTGGCTTTCATTATGCCGTGGAATTTTTAAGTTGGTTTCATTAAAGACTTATTGACTTAAAGTTTTTTTGAGTTGGACATGATGTTATGTTGCTTCAGGTTGAATTTTGTGAATCTGCTCCATAGTAATGAAATTTGTTTTATTTTTAAACACTAAACGGGTAGTTATCGGTTCGTCCAAATTTTATGTGTTATGTATCTGAACTATAGGTGATTAAATGTCATTTTTCCAAGTTGAAAATGTAGCATTCCATTTGTTTGTTTGAAATTTTGAAACTCTAATTTTATATATTTTGTTGGGTAGAAATGGGGTGTTACATCGCCTATCTTGACTTCTTTTCGGTCTGTCTCGATACCTAAATTTACCACTTCAAATGGCTCTTCATGTGGTTGGATAGCCCTTTATTCTTGTATTAAAAGTCTGGAAAGTTCTCTAGGTATTTCACAATCTTCCTCACCTTCGTCCTCATCTTGGTAGATCGGATTTTCGAAGTCATAAGCGGAAATAGAAAATTTGTTGTTAACGAGATCCAGAGTGGATGAGGATCTGCTATGTAGTGTGTGGGTGTGTGTAAGAACACATAACTATTTGAAAATGCAGTAAGATAAAAGAAAAATAGAGATCACAAAATGTGAATGCAAAACGTCCAATGCTTTTATTGAATGAACAATGTTTATGAATTATCAACCCTTAACAAATGAACCATTATGCCCTGAGTAAGACACTAGTTTTAAAGTCATTGTTTATTACATAACCAAAATCTTTTTTAAAAGAAATAAGATAAGAATATAGCTATTACTCTTGACTAAAGGAGATAGGGAAAATGTCTTCTAATTTCCAATTATCAAGTCCATCACCAATGGTAGGGAATATCCAGCTGTCAAAATCACAATCACTGTCAGAATCCTCTATAGCATTGACCTCGTTGTTGCTGATACCAAATGGAGGTCTCCCAGCACGAGCGCGACGAACAACCCTTTGACCTTCTACAGTAAAGTCCAAACCAAACTTGTCAGATTTATAGGGGATATCAGGAAGCTGGCCCCAAAGAGTACAACCATCTTCTTCTATAGTTGATTTGGAATATTTCAAGGAAGCCATCTTGTGAGGAGTCTTGGTGATCTTCGAAATGGCAAAAACATCTTTAACAGCAGTAGGGGAAATCACTTCAAAGGTATGATAGGGAGTCTCGATAAGTTCTCCGTCCATCTCCATGTACCGAAATGAATTCAGGTGGCTGACCATTTACTCCTCTCCTCCGTAGACAGTAACAATCTTCCCTCTTACAAGATACTTTAATTTCTGGTGAAAAGTGGAGATGACGGCACCTACCCCATGGATCCAAGGGCATCCCAATATACAAGAATAGGTCGGTCGGATGTCCATTACATAGAAGGTGGACTAAAATATCTGTGAACCAACTTTGATTAGGAGGTCCACTTCTCCATGCACCATTCTTCTGGATCCGTGAAAGGCTCTAACTATGATATTACTGGGCTTCTGCATAACTCTCTCACAATCCTGTTTGTCAATAGCACCTTTTAGCAGAACATTCAGAGAAGATCCAGTACCAATTAACACATGATCTGACATAGTGCCCATGCATTCAATGAATACATACATAGCCCTATTATGATTTCTCCCCTCTGGAGTCAGGTCAGCATCAGAGAATCCTAACACATTATCAGTTGATAAACTCGCCACGTAACTTCCAAATTGATCAGCCTAAATTTATTGCGGCACATGAGCAGTCTTCAAGAATTTTGCTAAAGCCCGCGCATGGGCTTTAGAACACAGCAGCAAAGATAACATGGAAATTTTAGACGGGGTCTTCCCCAACTGTTCAACAATTTTATAATTGCTTCGGGGAATGATGTTCAAAACCTCTTCTAACTCTTGTCCAAAGGTGTCTTTGAGTGTAATTTCTTTTGGCGCCTCCGTCTGGGCAGGCACTATCATCGGTTCTTTACCCCGAGCCTCGACAATTGGCTTGGTAAATATGACTTGAATAGGTGGAGATATTTCTGAGGACAAAATCCTTCCGCTTCTTGTAATTTTGCTGGTTCCCATAATATTAACAATGTTGGGATCAACCTTTTTATCATCTTCATTGGATAACTCTTATTTAATGCCATGGTAATAGACGGCATACCCATAATTCCATGGAATAGCTTTTTCTGAGGAATATGGGATGGGACCAAGTGTTGTAATGATTAACAGAGCAACTTTTGGATTGGCGGTAATCCTTACAGAACCCTTGAAAGTGATCCTGAAAGGAGTACCAGATACGACAGACAAATATTGACACAAATTTGGAATTTTCTCAATCAAAATTACATGTTCATCCATCAGGCGTTGAACACCCTCCTTCAGTAACCTGCAACCATTAGGTTGGACTACACAAAAATAACATCCTTTAACACAGCCCAAAAATAAACCGGCATGTAACTGATTCTCTTTGATCGTGGAGAGAGGAGTAACCACGTCACTTACAGAGGTAACATACTGAACATCTTTAACAACACTTATGCCCTTGTCATGCTTCGGCATAGGTTTAATAATCAAGTTTAGAATCTCCAGAGGGTCGAACCTAATTTCCTTACTATCGATGATATCCTGAATCTTGCTCTTTAGGGCCCAACAATTGTTGGTGTCGTGCCCAGAAATGTTCAAATGATAAGCACACCTCGCGTTTGGATTATACTTTGGAGAGGATGTGTTGGGATTCTCTGGAGGATCCCGCAGTGAAATGAGTTCAGCCTATAACAAATGTTACAATTCCTAAGATAAAGGCATGCCGATCTTGGTGAATTGTCTTAACGGAGCGTCTGGAATTCGTCGATTTCCCTATTGTTGGTAAATAGGAACCAAATTAGAAATCAACACTGCTCCCACAGACTGATGGCAATCACTTTTACTACGACTCTTCTGACCATAGTCAACATTGGTTTCTTTTTTACCACCAAATGGCTTCTTCATAACATTAGAAGATGTAGCCATTGGAATCTTCCCACTCTTAATACCTCCATCAATTCTTTCTCCAGTCAGAATCAACTCCGTAAAACCAAACGAAGAGCTTCCAATTAACAGATTAAAGAATGGGCCTGTCAAAGTGCCCATGAACATATCCACCAATTCCCGGTTAGTTAAAGGAGGTTGCACCCTTCCAGCTAAATCCTTCCATTTTTGTACATATTCCTTGAACCCTTCATTTGAGCCCATGGACATGTTTTGTAATTGCACACGGGTCGGTGCAAGGTCAACATTATACTAATACTATTTGTAGAACGCAATAACCAAGTACTCCCATGTGTGAATGTTGGTTCCCTCAAGCTGGTAGAACCATTCAAGTTGAGTGCCATCCAGACTCTCTTGGGATAAATGGACCCATAACTTCCGGTCATCAGTATGAGGTTGGATCTTGTGAACATATGACCTCAAATGGAGTTTGGGACAAGAAACCCCATCATACTTAGCAAAGACAGGGATCTTGAACTTATGAGGGATGACCACCCCCAGAATTAGACTTAGTTCTCCAAAATTCAATCCAGGAACCTTCTAGATTTCCATATTCTTGAGCCGGTCTTCCAACTGCTTGTATTTGTCATCTACAGGAGGATAATATTCGTCATAGTAGTCTTCATCTTCATGAACATTCTCATAACCCTGTGTGATACGGTGGGAGAACTGACTTGGGTGTTTTGTGTTTGATCTCAAATGTTGCGGTTAGCAAGAGTCGCCACCGACTTTTCTTTTATCCAAAAGGAAAGGTGAAAAAGCACAGGAAAGACCTTTGAGATTATTTCTTGAGTTCGGGGGGTAGATTATGAAAAGGGAAGGTATTAGAACCCTTTTCATCCATGGTTTTCCATGGGCTCTTAGTTACTTGCTAGATCACTTGCTTTTGTTTGAAATTGTGCTTTGTGTAGTTTTTGAAAGTATTTTGTAAAGAGGCCATTGTTTAGGAAAACTTTGTAACGATTCTCGTTCGTAAGAATGTATATAAAGTATTTGATCTTTTGAAAATGTTTTCAAGTTTCTAAGATGTTTGAAAGTGTAGGTGTTTGTTTTGAAAATAGAAAGGATGTTTTTTTTTTAATTTGAGCAAGTAATTAGGAGCATTCTACATACTCAAATGTCTTTCATGTTCAATTCCTTTTTCCTTTGACATTGTTATCTTACCATTGATTTGGTAAGTAACCCTATCTTTGGATGTAAACGGGACGGGCGTGAGTCCTCGTATAACCATGATTAGCATTGTTGCAAGGTATCTTAGCATTATTTTTTGGGGACTAAGATCATTTGAAAGAAAACTTAAATAGCGTCATCGAGGGACTATGATCTTATATTTTTCTTTGTTTATGCTAAGATATCTCACATGCGTAATATGGCCATTTTTCATAAGGCAACAAGTGGAGTTAACCCTAGGGGTGTTTGTGTGCAAGTGTATTGTTTTCATGCTTTATTTTGTCTTGAATTAGGATTTTCTAAGTATTGATTTTAGTCTTTCCATAAAAATCCTAATTACTAACATGTTATATATAAAGCGATAAATTGCAGAATTTAAAGTTACTACGCTATTACAACATTTGTGGGAGGGGGGTATACATATTCATGAATTGGGATTGAAAGAATTTAAACCTAATTAGTCTATTACAACCATATTGAATTGGTATAAATGTACAAGAATTTAAATGAATGCAATGTACAAAAATGAATAAATGTACAAAAATGTGAAATGTAAAGTAAATGGATATTTTTGGATTTTTATGAGAAAAGGTTTTTTTGTTTAACCTAATTAATTAAAAGAAAATAAATAATTAAAATAATAAAAGTAAACCTAATTTAATAAGAAAAGATTTTAAATAAAACCCTAAGTCTATTAATTGATTAAAATAAATTAAGTTTAAGAAAAGTATTTTTGTATTTTTGTCTTGAAAATAACATATGGTGTTGTAAAATATTTTTAGTCCTTTTTATATTAAAATAATATATTTTAGTAGTTGTAAAAAGAAAAAAATATTAACCTAGTTTTAATTAAAATTACAAGATAGTTTGTAAAAATAAATAAAGTATGATTAATAAAATAATTTTTTGTGTGAGGAAAATAAATAAACGAAGTTAAAATATAAATCTACTATTTTTGTATTTTTTATGATTTTTTAGTATTAGGAAAAATATTTAAGAAAATAAATGAAATAAAAATAAGAAAATAAAATAAACGGGGCCAGGGGTTCAAATATGAAACAGGAGGTTAGCTAGCAAAAAAAACAAAAAAATGAAACAGGCCCATAGAGGCCCAGTGCCCTACAAAAAAAGTCAGAAAATGAAAAACATGTAAAAAAACACAAAAGGGTATCACTGGGGCTCGAACCCAGGTCCCAAAGGTTACAGGCACGCGCTTCTACCACTGGGGTGGATATACATCCATTAACATAAGCAAATAATTAAATATATGATATAAAACGTGCCCTGATTACTTCATCTTCAACCTCCAGCCAGACCAACTGTAACTTGTTCATTTCTCATCAAAAATGAAAATGGTAAACATGAGACTTGTAGCAAATTTCCTCACGGTTTCAAAAATGTAAAGCGTTAAAACTATAGATCAAATATAAGCATGAATTTTATTGGCCCTAAACTGAACCCTAAAAATCTCAGAAATTTCAGTCTCAAAATTCTCTAAGCACAAGCAAAATTAATGGAAACTATGGACATGGTTAGCTTCAGGGAAATGATATCTACATTTTTTATTCATAAATAAATCATTGATGATGCCTGTATGAGAAGTTCCAAAGTTAGGAAACTTACCTTGCAATAGGGTATCGGGTTTGAAGTTTGAGCAGCTTTCAAGGAGTTCCAATGGTTGGGTTAGCTTCCTCAAGTTCCCAGGAAGCTAATGGAATACTTAACTTGAGTTGAAAGGGCCTGAAGAGTTCTGGAGAAGTCCAAGTGCAAAGCTCTATTTTTGAAAATGGAGGATGGTGTTAATGGAGTTACAATTCTGTAACAGGGTGTGGGATCAATTCTAAATGATGTTTAGAACCTTTAGAAACCAAAAGTCTTGAAAACACACAGAGGAGTTATGAGTTTCATGTTTTTGGTCAGTTTGTGTGAAAGTGGAAGTATGAGATGTGTTTCTGAGTTCTACCTATTTTTAGGGCATGAGCATTCGTGTATTTTTTGCCAATGGTTTGTGTGTGTTTAAAAAAAAGTGTATGAGAGCTTTGGACAATCAGAAGTACCAGTTCTTAGCTTTTGGCTAGGTTACTTGATTTTGAAGAAAAGTGGGAAACAAGTTTCAAGAGGAGGTACAAGCATGAGCTGGGTGATTGTTAGTGTCTAAAACATTTATCATGAGTTATAGGACTTGTGTGATCATAAGAGAACAAGTGAAAGGCTCAAGAATGCGTTTTGTACAAAAAAGCACTTTATCAAAATGACAATGAAACCTTTCTTCCAAAAATGGATATAAAGCATGTCCATGCATTGAATGCTTGAAGTGAGACCTCTAACAGCTGTGTAAAACATTAATTATGGAGTGCCTAAAAATTTTGAGGCCTAAAAAGTAGTGTTTATGCAACATAGTTTGAATTTTGAATTTGGTTCATCACAAAATGACTTGTAATTCAAGTGATAAAACCCTAACTTCATCTCTTCGATTCTCCCTACTCAAAAATGATCTCAAGGAGTTCTTGGACATTTTGGAAATCTTGAAATGTGCTATACAACCCATATTTGAAATGATTTTTAAGATTACCCTTGGAACTATATGAAAAAGTGCCATGAAGTTGGGTCAAAATCCTGACCAAATTAGGGCATAATTTCACTAAGTATTTTGTTTCATGACCACATGTTCTTAAAATTATAATTTGAGATCCAAGCATTATTGGAAGAAGTTGTGTGAAGCAAAGTTGTATATTTCATGGAGATACACAACTTTCATGTTGGAAGTTCCTCTTGAATCATCTTGCATCATGGTAAAAATTTTGCTCAAAGTTATGAAAAAATAAGAAATTTTCAACACTTAGAAAAATTTCTAAGTTTAAAAATTTTGACTTTTCAAAATGAAATCTTGACTTTTTTATTTCTTGATGAATAAGTTTCATATATTGATATTTTTTGATGATTTGTGATCTTTGGCACTTGAATTTGACCAAAAAGTCAAAGTTTTACTTTTCAGTATATAGTTGACTTTTGATCAGTTGACTGAAAATTCATCTATCAATCCTTTGAACTTGAGAAATGTTTTGAGCCATGTCATTAGGTAAAAATGATGTAATTGGACTCTTGAGATTATGCCTTAAACAAATTGATCATTTTCTAGGTCAAAAATCAAAAATTGCTCTTTCCTAGTCAAAACCCTAATTTTGACCATTTTGCCCTTTTGGAGATTTGATCAAATTTCTTGAGGAATTATGGTCCAAACTTGATCAAATGATACATATGAGTTTAAAATGTTGATTCGGATAAAAAATTATGAAGTTTGACTGTAAATTGGCCACGGTTAACTTTTTCCGCAATACAACTGATTTTTAGGTCAATTGCTCAATTGACTGAACAAAAGTGTGATCCAAGGTTTGAAACTTGACATGAGTGATATTGAGGGTCCATAATGATCCATTAAAGTCATATGGGGCATTGAAAGTTCAAATATCCTTGTGGAATCTCAAACCCTAATTTTGGTCATCAGTGTTTAAGGAGGTGTCTTGAGTTGATCAAACCCTAGTGCAGTCTTGAGCCCAAGGAGATCTTGTGAGAAAATTCTTGATAAGTGATAGGGAAAATTTTGGGGTACAACACCCTGGTTATTCCATCCTTCACGCTTAATGCTTCTACCATCTTCTTCTTTTTTGTCGTCTTCCTCAGAGGAAACATCATCCAATTGGACTAGTTGAGCATCACCTTTGAACCTTCTCCCCATATTGAGGATAATAGGCGGCTTCTTAGTCTTATATTTCTTAGCGATGAGCGCCATCAGATCTTTCTTCCCCTATGACAGATTCAGAAAAGTCTCTTGAAATTTTGCATGTTGAGCCTGGAGATCCTTGATAGTTTGTTCGAGGGCCATTTTTGTGCTGAAATAAACAGCGAGAAAATGATAAACCTGTATGAAAAACCTGTTATGAAATGATGAATGATATGTAAATGCAATGTTTTCAAGGACCATAGGATATTTAAATTTTCTAGCCAAGAGGAAATAGAAACAAAGATTTTATTATTAAATTCAAAATTTCAATTGCTTCTTAGGCTTACAATGAAAAAGAGGGTCTCAACGAGATAACAATATAAACTCCTAGAACATAAGTCTCAATTTTCCCACAGACGCTTCCTCTTTGTGTTGATGTATGCATTAAGACTCTGTTCCTCGTGAAGTTGCTTTGTAAACTCCAACACTTTCTTTTCACTTGTATATAATTGAGTCTCAAAGGTGTCCCGTTCTTCCTTGAGTTGAATCCAATACTTCTGCAATTCTTTAAGGTCAGTGGGCATGTCTGGATGAAGAATGGTGCGAGAATCGTCTCCTTCAAAATCATGTTCCATGATCACTAGTAAGACAACTGGTATGGAATTATGAGGTTTTGAGCACGAGCTCACACCCATTTGAGATAGGGCTCCAAAGGGATGGTGTTCTTATGTCCTAAAGCCTTACTATTAATCTTGCTTAACATGCCCCAAGCATGTATAAACCTCCAATGATAACCTTGAGGATCATTTTTGTAATTGAACACAATACCCTAGATAAGTGCGTCATAAGGACCATCTCTTCGAGCATAACCAAATTGACGTAGATCTAGAGAAGGGTTATAAGTAATACCTCCCCTAATGCCAAGGAGTGGAATATTATGGAATTCCCCACAGCGGTCAAGGATAGTGATATCCTCATGAGATCGGGAATACCAATAGATGTCTGTATGAGAAAGTGACATTATTCTTAGCGACCATCTCAAACCTTGTTCATTCTTTGTTATCGAGCAGGGAAGGTGCAAAATAAACCACTTGGATAGCAGAGGTATACAACACATGAGAGTTCCTCGCCTCCTAATAGTGCGAGTGTGAAGAGAACGTATAATGTCTCTGAGCAAAGTAGGCACAGGGTTACGAGCAATGAAAATTTTGATGGTCACATCTATGAGTTGGTCTGGATTAGGGAATAGTACCAACCCATAGATTAGAAGAGCCAATATATTCTCTAAAGCTTGAAAACTCATAGAATATATAAATATTTGAGCTTTCTCTATCAGAAACTTGGCCAGAAAACCTTTGACTCCACTTCTTGTTTACCAATTAGATACGATGTCGAATCGCTTCAGATGTAAACCTGCTGCAATAACTTCTGGTTTCAGAGCTTCCTCTAAACCAGTGAAGGGTGTCTGATCAAGAACAGGTACCCCCCAGTAATTGAGAGAACTACTTCATTGTGGGTACCAACTGATAATTGGGAAAGGTGGAGCAGTGATGTGCAGGGTAAAAGAACTGGAATAGAACACTCATCATGTCTTCATCAAAACCTGAGCTAACCAGACTGAGTAGTCGACCATGCCTTTTGATGAATGGAGAACTTTCGGGAACCCTTGAGACTATCTCCTTAAGTTGAAGAGGAACCCTTAAAAAATTGATCCAGATAGTGTTTCTGCGAGCAGAGGCCATAGTCTGTAAAACAGAACAAAGATAAATCCCTTGGTCCTTGAAATGGGTAGTGAAAATGATATGTTATGATGTCATTATGCTATGATGTCATATTCGAACAGTTAATCATACATAAAAAAAACACACAAGGTTTAAGTACCCTCTTGTAGTTTTAGTTGGCTCAATCTTTCTTAAAATAAGTAACCGAGTTCTAGGAGCCTCAATATCGCTGATCTTCCTCCCAAGCATTATTTTAGCATAAGCATCTGATTTGCAACCGAAATATCCCGAGAGTCTGATCTCAATGATCGTAGCATCAATTATCAACCAACTTCAGTCTGCACCAAATCCGGCCATCTCACTATGTTCTAATGGCTATGTTGTGTCAACTAAGGTTTTACGGTCAGTTAGTGCTTTATGACACCACGCGACAGCCCAGCATTCTCCTTGACTTGACTCAAGGGACACCGACACCAACCAATGTGTCACACTAACGTAGCCATCGCTTCAACCATATCGATATACATTTTACAGTTTTCACGATCTATTTCTACTTACCTAAAATTCCCCAGATTCGGGTATATGATCTTTACAAGAATAACCCAAACAACCCTTAAAAATAAATCAAGCAAATTAAAGGTGATCTAGCTAAGGTAACCCCACTTTTAGATATATTCCCCAGCAGAGTCTCCAGTTCTATAATACGGTGGGAGAACTGACTTTTTTGTTTTGCATTGTATCACAAATTTTGCGGATAGCAAGAGTCTCCAACGACTTTTATTTTATCCAATAAAGGAAAGTGTGAAAAGAACAAGAAAGACCTTCGAGAATTTTCTGAGTTCAGGGGGTAGGTTATGAAAAGGGAAGGTATTAGCACCCTTTTCATCCGTATTTATCTATGGGCTCTTAATCACTAGGTCACTTTGAAAATGCTTTTGTGTTTGTGTGTTTGAAAAATATTTTGAAAAATTCCTAAGTGCGGAAAACTTTGAAATGAATCTCGTATCGTTGAAAACGCATATAAAGTGTTTGTTTTGAAAATATTTTAGAAAAGAGTGTATGTATGAGAAATGTTCTTTTGTTTTGTGAGCAAGCGACTACGAGCTATCTACCTACTCAAAAAGTCTTTGTTCTTCTCTTACTTTCCTTTAAATAGTGCTATCCTACCATTAGTTAGTAGGAAGCCCTATGATTGGATGTTTGAGGGACATGCGTGGGTCATCGAACAGTCATAAAGGAAACTCGTAGGACACTTTAGAAATTTTCATAAAGGACTAAGATAGTTTACCGAGGTAGAATCAAATGGTCATCGGGGGACTACGATATTTTAACCAAAGGGTCTTTTCTAAAGCATCCCGCGTTCGAGGGACATGACTTTTTATATATGAAGCAATAAGTGAGGGTCACCCTAGAGGTGCGTGTGTGCGAAGTGTGTTGTGTTTCAGTTATTTTAATCTTAGATTTATGGTTATCTAGCGTTTGCTTTTAATCTTTGCCATACAATCCTATTACTAGTAGTTAAATATATACATGCATTCATACATAAGTGTGGAAGGTAAAAATGCTGGAAATAGAATCTACATTAATATAATGCTTCGAGAATAGGGAGTTACAAACCATAAAATTGGGAAAAAGTAAAGAAATCCTAATTTTAAACTATTACATCCCTTTGTAAGTTACATAATTATGAAAATAGCAGTCCGGAAAAATAAATAAACGCGCGGAGATTAAAGAAAGGAATGATATTAAAACCTAAAAAAGTTCTAAGTGTAAGAAAAAAAGTATTTTTGTGTTTTTGTTTAGAAAAATATTTTGTAGTAAATAATAATGATAAACCCTAATTCTAATTAAATTAATTAATAAAATAAAACTAAAGTGTAATTAAATTAATTAATTCAATTTATAAAAAATTAAGTTAATTAAACAAAAACCTAAATCTAATATTTTTATGATTTTGTGATTTTTGTTGATTAAATGAAATTGATTAAAAAGAAAAATAATTAATTCAAAAACATAAAAAGAAATGAAAATGGGTCTGCTGAGAATAAGAAAATGGGTGCGGGGGTGCAGAATGAGAAATTTGCCAAGCCCAACATCTTAAGCGTAGGCACCTGTGAGATCTAGTGAGGATGATGTACGAAGGTTCATGGTGCGGGGTATGCATTTGAGGCGTTGGATCTGACTTGATGAGATCTGATGGTTAAGGATTGGAGATGCATGTTGTGCGTGTTGGATTGCATGGCATGGGATCTACAAGGAAAAAATGAAAATATAATATGCCAGAGGCAGGGATCGAATCCCTGCCCTGTCACACAAACACCTTAAGACACACGTGCTTGCCGCTGCGGAGGCCAGTACATCTGGTATATGAACCAAACAAAAATAACAAAACATAAAATAAAGTATATGGCCGAAGAAGTGACGGAGCCTTAGCTCTGGTCGTCTTCTCCGGTGAACCAAAAACTTAAACCCTGCAAAAACATCAGAATTAAGGACAAAAATACATGCTCCCCCATAACTCAAACCCCTTATTCCAAATCCGGCCTTAGTTTTAGCCAAAAGCTCTTAGTTCACGCATTTTGAATCAAAGTGCACCGATCGGAGAAAAAATGGCTCCTAGCCAACTAACGTGCATGGGGCCATGTTGGGGATCTAAACCTGTTCAGACAACACTCGAGATCACATTAGAAACATAAAATCGAATTAAAATATGGCAAGATCAAATATATGATTTAAAAAAAAAGTGAAACCGACATGGTGATGATATGCAGCTCATGCGTGCAGGATCATCATTATTGATCCAATCCTACCCTCTGATGTTCCAGGAGATGAATGGAATTGGAATCGTGGGATGAGAAGGCTGGTAGCGGTTGTTGTGAAACTTAGGTTTTTTTATAAAATGTGAGAGTTTTGCAAGCTATTTCAAGAAGGGATTTCGTATCCTTGTGATTTGATGTTGTTGTGCTTAAATAGAGGAGTGAAATGAAGCAATAAATATGAAACAAAACAAAGGAATTCATGGCCATGAAACCAAAATCGAACACATTAAAAATTTGTTATTTTTGGAGTGATTCTTGCCTCTTTGAGCCTTACACGAATTTGGCATGTCTTGCTGGGTTGTCATGAGTTGTATTGGGCCTGTAAATGATTGAAACTAAAAGGCCTAAGCCCTTATACCATTGTTTTGTGATTTTACTTAATTTACTTTGTATTTATTTGAGTAAAAATAAAAGTAAATATAAAAAAAAATCAAGGCAAGGTATTAATGGACTTAGAGCTCCTCTAATGTGTCATGAGCATGTTTGAACTCTAAAACTTAGGCCCAAAAGCACAAAAATTCAACATTGTCCAATTGAAGTTTCATGCATTCTTCAAAAATTGTCCAACTTGCATTAATCACAACTCTCTCAATTTTCATATTTTGAAGGTGATATTTGACTTTTTTGAAAGCTCAGGATGTCCTCTATAATTTCTCTCTTTATCATTTTCGCATTTGAATATTTTATCTTGATGCAAGTTGCCTAGACAAAAATTATCTTTTATTTGACTTTTGAAAATGACATGTAATGTATTAGTTCATATCTTTCAAATGAAGCATTTTTTGGACTTGAGATTAAATCCAAAGATGTAGAGAATTGAATTTACTTCAAAATAGGCTTTTGTTGGGGAAAAGTTGATGAAGCATGTGAAAGTAATGCTTGTTCAAGGTTCAGTTGACTTCTCCTAAGGAAAATCCTAATTTGGAAATTTTGGACTTTTGATTATTTGAGGGCTTTCCTTGAGGAATCATGATCAACCCTTGATCAAATGATGAATATCACTTCAAAATATTGATATTGACAAAAAATCTTGAAGTTTGACTATATGTTGACCGTAGTTGACTTTTTACCCAATACATTTGATTTTAAATCATCAGAGCAATTGACTGAGCAAACTTATGATGCAAGACTTGAAACTTGATATGAGTACTATTGAGGACCTATGATGAGACATGAAAACAATTTGAGACCCTTTCGAACCAAAATTCCTTGAGGAACTCAATACCCTAGTTGTAGACTCCTTGCTTAGGAGGGGGTTTGACTAGTCAACTCTTGATATTCTTGAGTACTTGAGACCTCTGTGAGCATGTCTTGAAGAAATTTGGGAGGGAAATTTTTTGGGTACAAAAATATTCTATATGAAGTGACGCCTTCACTAGGTTTACTTCCATATTTATAAAAATTTGTATAGGGATTCAAAGGTGTTGGTTGTAGTTGGCTTAGATCCTACTAGTCATGTATCATTTAATAGATCAAGATAATACTTTCTTTGTGAGATAATAATATTTTCCTTTGAGTATGCCACCTAAACACCAATAAAATATTTCAATATTTATATGTTCTTAATTTTGAAATTATTGTCTCGAATGCGTTTGATGTGTTTAAACTCAGACATGAATGTTCCTGCTAGTATAATGTCATAAACATATAATAGTATAATTGTGATGTGGTAGTTTCTTTTAAGAGTAAACATGAAGTAGTCTGAACTTTATTGAGCATATCCTAGCTTTAGGATAAAGGAAGTGAGCTTTTCATACAACTTTCCACTAATGTCTATCTGAAATCACCACCAAAGGATGAACCGAGAAGCCCTAAGGGAACATGGAAAAGGTTCAAAACCTAATGTCTATCTCAAATCACCATAATAGGACGAATCAAGAGATCCTAAGGTAGCATGGAAAAGGTTCATAACCTAAGAAAACATGCACATAAGGATGGAAAGCAAGCAAGCAATCAACAAGCTCAAGAGAGCGCACACATGTCATGAGTAGTAAACATTAGCTCGAGTCAAAAGGCCTAAACAGGATATCGAATCATCGAGGTAGGTAACAAAGGGGGAGTTCCTGACCATAGATATCTCATCTAGGAAAGAAAGGGTCATGAAATATACTCTTAACCAAGGTATCATGTCACTAAGGTAAGAAGTATAGAGTGGGGGAAGTGAATGTCCAAGGCGACTACGCACCTAACAAAGATATCAATAATTGAGGTACGAGATATAAGACAATACAAACAAACACGAAGCATCAATGTTGTACGAAATGAACTCAAGACAAAGTGTGGGGATTGATTACAGTTCCCTTTTCCATCTGACCGACTCGATAACGAGAGCAGCACACTCTAAAGCATCGGAGTACAATGCGAGCTAAGGATGACACAACCAGAAATTGCAGGGGTTGATTATGATCCCTACTTTGCTTGCCTTCTTTCAGGAATTAACTATGATGGAATGGGAATCGGATGCCTCTTTGAGGCCTTTGGAACAAATGTAAACACACAGTAGAATTCCTACTTCGAAGGTAGGTCTTTAAACAATCAACAAACACAATTAAGAAACAAGTGCGGAGTGCCTTCTAAAGGACTTTAAACAGCGACTTCGAGTGTACGCTCTTTATTATCCTACTTCTCATGATATCTAGAAAGCGATAAAATAAGGAAAGATAAACCAAGCAGTGAAGTAATACCAAATGGATAAAATGTCTGTTATACAGCAAGCGAGAAAAGAGAAAATACTCCGGAACACTTCGAGCAAGCTAGAATCAACAAATGAAATGGTCAGAAACAATATCCAATACAGTCATCCAGTGTACAATGCAAAAATAAATCACAAGAAATGCGCCTCAAGCCAACAATCAAAATCAAGTCAACAATTAAATTCACACCAAAATTCACATTGTGTCAACATGTAAATTTCAAGAATTCAAAGCACATCATAATTCAAATCAATTCAATGTGATTATGTCCCTCAAGCATTTACATAAACACTTAAAATTCAAGAAAATTAACTCATGTGATAAAGAATTCAAGAATCAAAATTAACACATGACTTCACATAATATTCAACTAAATCTTCTTTTTAGCCTAATTGAAGTCAACATTCAAGAATCACATCAATTCACAAGTTCAAAATTAAATTATAACAAAAATTTAATTCACATGTTCAATAATAATTCAAACAAGATAATGAATAATCAAGTGTAGTGAATTACCAAAATGAAGTGAAGAGGAGTTTGATTTTGATGGAATCTTGCAGTCGGAGGAGGGAGAGCTAGATCGCCATGATTGCGATGAAGAGAAGACGGAGGGATGTCTGCGGCAGCTTTGAATCTTAGTGGAGGGAGCTTCAGCCGGATTCTGGTCACTAGTGTCCTGCAGAAATGAATCGGTGGAGAAAATCCTCCGATCAAAATCCGAACTCGGGGTCTGAAGCAAACTTGTAGCTGGCACCATTTGTGAAATTTTTCCGAAAGAATCATCTCGATATGATAAACATTGAAGAGGTTATGATTTTTAAAATATCGGAAAACAGTGAATTAAAACTTCGGTTCAGTACAATAAATTTCTCTAGTAATCCATAATTCTGAAGACTTTCCTCAAAGAATCAGCTTTCGACCCGAACACACGAATCAAAGATAAAATCAAGAAAAAATTTTAGCCCAAAGAACAACTCAAAATTAATGTTCCAGGCGAAAGTTATGAATTTCTTAAAGTCTGCAAAATAACGGTTCAGAATAGTATTTTAACTATTTTCACCGTTTAGCTTCAAGTAGTTGCGCATTCGGAGATCTTCCACAAATAATTGACTTTCGAGCTGAACGTGAAAGTTGGAGGAGAATACAAGACGATTTAAATGATACAAGAAGAACTCAAAGATGATACTCTAGTCATAAGTTATGAATTTTTAAGCATCCAAAAACCCGAGAAATGGTAAATCCATTGTATACCGCAATTCAAGTATTTTTCGCTTTAGAAACTTATCCTCACAAAATTAGCCTTCGACATGAACAAGTGAAATGAACAAGACCCTAATACGGTTCTAACGACTGAAGAATCAACCCCAAACTATTTTCTGAACTCGAGTTGTGAAATTTTGAGCTTGAAATGGTTTGTACTGAGTTTCTGTCTGCACTGTCTCAAATCGATTGAAACACTTGATATTCTGCACAATCAAGAGCGCATTGACACACATAAGAGCTTGATATGATGATGACTTTCTTGGTTGTTGATTGGACAATTTGGAGACCTTGCATATCGCATAAAAATGCGGAAAACCCCTGATTTCTGCTTCACAGTGCTATTTAACAAAACAATTAATTTTTGCAAATCTCTTGCAAAGAAATACCTTGATTCCATGAACATAGAGTCATGAAATGTATGCACATGATAATGAAGTATAAGCCACTTAGGTTTAAAATGAAGAGGGCGGATTTTGGGGTACCACAACATCCCTTATTCAATCTTCTTTAACATAGGGTGAGATTGGTGTAAGCCTTTCGAACAATCAAGGTGAGAGAGGATTGAATACTTAATAGAACCGTAAAATTTGCACTCTGAAGCTAGTTAGGTATTATTATATTTTTGGTTTTTCTGTACTTTCAATCTTTTTCTTTTGGTTTAAAGTGGTTATCAGAGGCAGGTGTATGTCAGGTCAAGATTAGACACACAAAAGAGAGATCGAATAAATGCGCCAGGTAAAGATTTTGGACACATTTCAGGAAGAGACGTTTCTGCCCAACCAAGTGTGCCAAACAATTGTACTTTGAAAGAGACACTAAAGAACTCTAACGAGGAAGGACGCACCTTCTCAACTGAGGATGCCAGACAACTGGACTTTGAAAGAGACACTAAAGGACTCTAACAAGGAAAGACGCACCTGCCAAACCGAGAATTCTAGACAACTAGACTTTGAAAGATACACTAAAGGACTCTAACGAGAAAGGACGCACTTTCCCAACCGAGGATGCCAAACAACTGGACCTTGAAAGAGACACTAAAGGACTCTATCCGAGAAAGGAGATTATTAAAATATGATCTAACTGGAAGCATTAGCTAAGCTAACAGAAGGGAAATCTGATCCATATAGATAAACCAGAGGGAAAGAATTGATCAAAATAGGACCTAAACAAGGAAAGGAGATGATCAAAACATAACCTAACCGAAAGTGTTAACTAACCTAACATAAGGTAAATCTGGTCCAAACGGATAAACTAGAGAGAAGGAACTGATCAAAACAGGACCTAAACAAGGAGAGGAGATGATCAAAACATAACCTAACCATGGATGTTAATTAAGCTAACAGAAGGAAAATCTGATCAACACGAATAAACCATAGCAAAGGAACTGATCAAAACAGGAACTCTAATAGGAGTGTTAGCTAAGCTAATGGATGGAGAATCTGATCAACACGGATAGACCAGAGCAATGGAACCGACTAAGCAGCACCTACAGAGAGCACCGATCAAAGGTGAACTCAACAACGAAAGGGGAACCAACTGAAGATAGGATCATAAATAAGGAAATGCAATCCAAGATGGACTTACTGGGGATAATGAACGTGGATTATGACCAACGTAGACTCAAGGAAAACACCAATCAAAGGAAAACTTTACGGGAGAAAGAGACCAACCGAGGGGACTCTAAAAGGACGACCAAAACATATTGGACTTTTAAGAGGCTGTTGATTAGAAAAATAACAAGTGTACTATTTTGAAATTATAGTAATAGTACGAAAATTCCCCGAATATCGATCTCGAGGACTACATATAAGTACCAAGTTGAACTTGTAGTTCAATTAAACAAAAACTTAACGTTTAGTTTTGGGTTGGAGTTTGCAATTATAAAAATTAAGCATAATGTAAATTAAGGCTTTTTTACTAATATGAGTACTATGCTAGGGTGAGTGTGTGATTTGACCTATAATGACCTTGAATCCTGATTTCTTCAACAAGTTCATAACATTCAACTACCAGCACTTTAGATTATCTTCCCCTAAGTCCTTAGTGAGAAAACCTTTGACCATTCATCCTAAACTCTAAGTCCTTACATATTTCTGATGGAGTCAAGCCTTTGTTTTATCAAGGGTTAACCAACAACTATAGGGTATCCCTAGTCCTAGGTGATGTCTATTATATGATCATAAAAAAACTTTAACAATCGTGGTCCAGCTGGTTGTTAACCATAAATCAATCCTAATTGGTCCGATCAGTAAAGCATAAAAACATTGCACGATTAAGTTTAATAATAAAAACTATGAAATTGAGAAAATCAGAAATTCAAAGTCATTACATATTCAAATCACAAACACAGCCTAGCATTGAGGGGTTTAGTTGTTCATATTGTTCACAAGAATTACAAAAATATAAGAATTAGATATTACAGATGATGAAGGAACTTTGGTCTTCAATCACGTACACTCATCAAAGATCTTCATTCTTCAAGAATCTCATATCCTTCCTCCTAGACTGTGGAATTCATTGTTTGCAAAAAAAGGACCCCAGTTTAGTTGTCAAAACTGCCTCAAATAGTCAGAATCAATTGTTCCTGATCCGAAATGTCTAAAACACCCTTCTGGATCTCACTTAGAGTCAAATATAAAAATAAGAAAACTCAGGTTTGGACCAACACGGCCCGTGTCAGGTGACACGACCAACTGTGTTGGTCATCTATCCATTCCCCAAAAATCTTTAAGTCTCAGCATGGCTGACACAACACGTGTTGTATGATACGAGTGGCCGTGTTGGCACTTTGGTTTTTTGCTCTTCATGTGCTCCTCTTCCTAACATGACTTGTGTCAGGTGACACGGGTGGCCGTGTCAGGCTTGCTGTAACTTGCTGAAACTTTTCCGAGACCTCTGTTTCCTCGACTTTTCTTACACTGAGTACCTAGGATCCTTCCCCTGAAAATGAAAAAGTCGCAACAACCAACCAAAGCATAAAAAGAGAAATAACTTGAAATAAACTTAAGAAATCATAAAATTTAGAGAAACTCAAGAAATATAAAGTCAACTCAAACGGTAATGAAATACGACACAAAGTGATGTAGATTACCTATATTATCGTCAGATAAGTGACAAACACATAGTGAAATGGTGACGGATCACAACCCCCAAATTAGCTCGTTGCTTGTCCTCAAGCAATGTTCAGGACAAAAGGAATCGGAAACCCCATAATTTCAACTTACCACAATACCACAAAGATCTTTCGCAACTTGCTTTCGCTTTTCTTTCAAAGTTCTCCTGCTTCCCTGAACCAAGTGTTCTACCGCACTTCAACATCAAAGCACCACTTCATCTGTCAACTTATTTCACAATCTCACCAATTCTCTTAGGGTTAAAGTGTTTTACTCAATATGTCACAGTA
The DNA here is from genome assembly GCA_948472305.1 of Vicia faba. Lineage (NCBI taxonomy): Eukaryota > Viridiplantae > Streptophyta > Magnoliopsida > Fabales > Fabaceae > Vicia > Vicia faba. The sequence goes on along the minus strand of OX451739.1, from coordinate 1,181,238,041 downwards.
TGCACTATCAACTCGCAAATTTGAATAAATTCTAAATTCATTTCACATACATAGTTCACAAACTTTTTGAGGTCTTTTAGGTTGTAACGGGGTTTAGGGTTTGGTGGGATAAAAAAACATAGGGAAAACACAGGGTTTTTGGGCTCAACACAATGTTATCATCTATTTACTGTATTTATTTTTGTCTTATCAATCACAAGTCGGTCTCATAAACCTTATTAGTTTGACTTCTAGTTTCGACTAAAGTATTAGAGTATGGATCTTTGTTTCATCTCGGAGTCTCATCCCTGGGTAAGTGCAATTTTTCTTTTCTCTTTTTTTTTTCTTTCTTATTTCTTGTAATTCCATTTTTTTCTTTGGTGCACTTACCTAATCTTTTATCGGTGTATCAACCCCAACTTAGAACTTTCACAACTCTAAGATATACAACACTTAATTGAGCAGGATAGTGGAAATACTTGGGCTCTGGTTTAAAGAAAAATGGTGATAAGAACAAACAAATGGATGTACAAGCTCAAACTGGGTTAACGAGGGATAAAAATACAAAAAAGATGGCTAGAAAGACTCAAGGGTAAAAACAAAAAACTTGCCTCAGTGTGTGTCATTATGTAGTGATATTCAAAATAGAACATACACAAACTCAGAGGGATATAAACATACCTGACTTAGCTCTCATGATGATAAATGCGTGTTTTTATTTTTATGCTCTCACCATTTCAGGTAAAGTTGACAGCTTCCATGACGCCTCTCAGTGTGATGCCACTTTCCACTCAACTCGGGTTGTACAGAGTATCTTTGTCAGTAAGCTTTTGATAGTTGTGTCTCGATCCATTATTTGGTGGTATCAACTTTCGGGGGTCGTCCACAGTAAGCATCGTAAGGGGAGTGATCTCCTCATCCACTATCATATATTCTCATTACTTATCTTGACAACACCTCCATGATCCTGCATACCCGATTCAACATACAAATAATAATAACAAACAAAAAAAACACGAAAGAAACAAAAATGAAATCAAAACTAACATAAGCAATAACAAAAATAAAAAAAGAAATAAAACCCACCCACACTTAAACCAAACAGTGACCTCACTGTTGTAGTACAAGATATGTAGGGGAACTCACATCGTCTCACTGCGAAGAAGGAGAAGGATGGTACCAAAAGATGAAAAACAATTTTTTTAAAAAAATCATTTGCAACCCTGACATGGGTCATGTCAGTCCACACGATCGTCCATGTCAGGGACCTGTAATCCCTTTAAATCATATTTTTCTCGTGCACGCTTCAGGCAAGCTAACACGGGCGACCGTGTCAGGGGCCTAATTTCTCTTTAAATTTTTTCCTCTTTTGCCAAATTTTCTCGCTTTTCCCGACACAACTTTCTTCCCTGATGCTTGCTCAAACTTATCCTTCTCTTCTCCATATAGGGAACTTTGTAAACCTAAACACAACCTAAAAAAAACTTAACCAAAAACAAAGTAAATCATTTGCAATAAAACACGTGGGTTGCTCCCATGAAGCGCTTCGTTTAACGTCACATGGCTCGATGATTCATCCCCTTTATTATGGGGGTACTTCGTCTTCCACATCTTGTTGCATGTCCTTTCCATAACCCATAATTAATCTAATCCAAAAACATGGATCACTCTGTTCTCCACCGTACTTCCAAACTCACCTTGGTGTTCCTTTATCTTTCTCTGCTTTACTACTTGACTAAACTTTGGAGTTTTTATTGATGCCACCTAAGAGATTATGCCTGAGACTTCTTCTGGGAGTGATTTTGACATTTTTCTTCCTCCTTCTAGTTTGATAATTCCAACATAAGATTGCTTCTTTCCACCTGCACCTTGCTTTTTGATCTCCAACACTTTCAAATTTATCTCCTCATCCAATGATTTTAATGTTAGAGTATTTGTCTCGATATCAAAATTGCACCAACTAGTCAGCAGAATCAGTTGACCAAGAATGATAGAAGTCTCTTCATCTTCAGGAATATCCATGATCTAGAAATCAAAGGGAAAGACAAAATTATCAATTTCCACCAATACATCTTCCGCTATTCTGTATGACTGCTTTATGGTGTGATTAACAAATTTTAACTTTATCCTACTCTCGCTTATCTTTTCAATACCAAGATTTTTGAAAATAGACAATGGCATTAAGCTCACACTTGAACCAGAATCAATTAGAACTCTCTTGAATTTTTTGTCTTTTATTCTTCACGGTATTGCAACTGACCCCGAGTCCTTTTGCTTGAAGGGGTTTTTCTCTCGGGCGTGATTGCACACAATTTCTCATTAATGGGTACATGTTCATATTATGTTGGTCTTTTTTAGGAGTACCTCCTTCATGAATTTCTAGTACAATGGCATTTTGTCGAGTGCTTCAAAGAACGGTATATGGATCTCTAGCTTTTTGAAAATTTTGACAAATTTCTCAAAAACTTTTTCTTTTGTGTCTTTCTTTTCCAATCGAGAGGGATACGATAACTTGATCATTAGTTTAGCAACCTTTGCACTCTTCTCTTCAGTTGGATTCACGGGTGATACCACTTCTTATTGTTTTTCTTGCTCTCTCCCACTTCTAGATCTACTTCTATGTTACTATCATCAAATTTTACCTCATCTTCTTTTTCTTTTGTAGCTTCCTGACTCCTTGTTGTGACAACATTAACATTCTCATGGTTTTTCTGATTTCCTTATACTTGCATAGCTACTTGTTATGCAATCTGTCCCATTTGAACATCTAATTTTTTTTATTGTAGCTATGGTATTTATGTGATTGCTCCTTGACTCTTCTTGAAATTGAGAAGTGTGGGCAGCCATCTTTTCTATTGCCACCTCCCATTATGCTTTTTGAGGAGCTTGTTGCTGCTGATATTTCTAAGAGAAGTTAGGATGATTATTCCACCCAGGATTATAGGTGTTAGAATAAGGGTTATTCTGCTTCAAGAATTTCATCTCTTCAATTTGTTGTAGAGTTGTAAGATATTGAATAATAACGTGTGGTCCACTACAAATTTCACAAACAACTGTTTGTACTTGTTGAACCTGAGTTACATGTTGAGTACCCATGTTCATTGCTTTTAGATTTTTATCCACTTCTGTAGCAATTACCTCTTCAATTTTCAGTTTCTTGTTAACTTCAGATCAATCACCCCTTCTGATTTACTTACAACCCTATCATATAGCTCTAGACGCTCATTTGCAGCAATGACTTCAATAATCTTCTTCACACTAGTGGTTGTTGTAAAGTTGGATGAGGCACTGAGTGCTATATCAATAAGATTATGCGTCTTCATTCGAAGTCCATTTACAAACATCTACATTTGCACAGTTTGATCCATACTATGAGTGGGGCAAGCTACCAATAACCTCTTAAATCTCTTGTAAGCATCACCTAGTGACTTTCCTTCTTTCCGCTTAAAATTCATAATATCATATCTTTTGCGCATGTAAACAGAATTAGGAAAATACTCATCAAGAAAAGTCTTCTCCATATGTTCCCAAGTAGTAATACTCTCTACTGGTAATAAGTAAAACAACTCTTTAGCATCTTCAGACAGCGTGAACGGAAACATTCTCAATTTCTCTATCTCTTCATAGTGTCCCTCAATTTTCAAAGTAGTACTCATGGTGAGGAATCTCTGCAAATGTTTGTTTGCATCTTCATTTATCTTTCCGTTGAAAGATCTGTTTTCGACCTGACGAATTGTTGTGGGGTGCAGATGAAAAATTTTCAACACTTACCGGTTGATTTACGATAGTCAACCGACCTGTTGGAGCATTGGCTCCTCCATAGTCTCCAGGAAGTCTCTCAGTTAGTGGTGGGTCTTTAGCCAATGGTTTTTCCTTTTCAGAATCTGAACCTGAATGATCTGATGAACCTTCTAATTCTAGTCTAACTAATTGAGTTTGTCTACGCCTTACATGAAAAGCTCTTTAAATTTTTGCGTCTAAAGGAAATTCAGCTAAGGGCTTTCCTCGCATGCAAAGGTTAGAAAAAATCGGTAATAACAAAAAAAAATATATAAAAGTTACAAAAAATAAATTTTAGTTGTAGAGCAAAAAAATTCTAATTCAACTATAATTAAACTCTATAATTCGACAGTCCCCGACAACGACGCCAAAAACTTAATCATAAAAAATAGCAAGTGTATTATTTTTCCAATGTAGTAATAGTTGGGAAATTCCCCGAATATCGATCTCGAGGACTGCGTATGAGTACCGAGTTTAATGTGTGGTTCAATTAAACAAAAACATAATGTTTAGTTTTGGTATGGAGTTTGCAATTATAAAAATTAAGCAGAATGTAAATTAAGGATTTTTTTACTAATATGAGTACTATGCTAGGGGTGAGTGTGTGATTTTCCCTATAACGACCTTGAATCCTAATTTCTTCAAAAAGTTCATAACATTCAACTACCAACCCTTTAGATTATCTTCCCCTAAGTCTTTAGTGAGAAAACCATTGACCATTCATCCTAAACCCTAAGCCCTTAGATATTTCTGATGGAGTCAAGCCTTTGATTTATCAAGGGTAAACAGATAACTATAAGGTATCCCTAATCCTAAGCGATATCTACTATAGTCTAATCGTACAAAAACCTTAACAACCACGGTCCAACTGGTTTTTAATCGTAAATCAAGCCTAATTGGTCTGATCAAGAAAGCATAAAAACATTGAATGATTAACTTGAATAATAAAAACCATGGAATTGAGAAAATCAGAAATTCAAAGTCATTACATATTCAAATCAAGGACACCCCCTAACATTGGGGGGTTTATCCGTTCATATTGTTCACGAGAATTACAAAAATATAAGAATTAGACATTACAGATGATGAAGGAACTTTGGTTTTCAATTGCGTCCACTCATCAAAGATCTCAGTTCTTTAAGAATCTCATATCCTTCCTTATAGATTTTGGAATTTGTTGTTTGCAAAAAAGGTCCCCTGTTCAGTTGTCAAAACTGCCTTAAATAGTTATAATCAATTGTTCCCGATCTGAAATGTCCAAAATTCCCTTCTGGGTCTCACTTAGAGTCAAATAGAAAAATAAGAAAAACTAAGCGCTTGGACCAACACAGTACGTGTCAGGTGACACAGCCAACAGTGTTGGTCATCTATTCATTCCCCAAGAATATTTAAGTCTCAACATGGCTGACACGGCCCGTGTCATGTGACACGGATGGCCGTGTTGGCACTCTGGTTTTTTTCTCTTCATGTGCTCCTCTGCTTGACACGGCCTGTGTCAGGTTTTCTGTAACTTCTCCGAGGCCTCTGATTCCTTGACTTTTTTCGCACCGAGTACCTATGATCCTTCCCCTGAACCTGAAACAGTCGTAACATCCAACCAAAGCATAAAATGATAAATAACTTGAAATAAACTTAAGAAAACATAAAATGCAGAGAAACTCTAGAAACAAAAAAGTCAACTCAAATGGTAATAAAATACGACACAAAGCGATGTAGAATACCTGGATTATCGTCAGATAAGTGACAAACACATAGTGAAAATAGTGGCCAATCAACTACAAATACACAAGAACTATTGTGTCCCTTAGGACAAACGCGGGGTGTAATTCTTCAAGAGGTGCAATTATCTGAATTACTACACACCAAGTATGGATACTGAAATACTTGAAAAAATAAGAAATGTTATACACCAACTGTTATTCGCACTCTAAAGGCAAGGCAAACACGAGTAAAATAACCGAAGACTTGCAGGGGCAAGAACATCCCTTATGCATAATAAAGTAAGGGGACCAACCTACACACGATAAGCGAAAAAGATAAGGTACATGCGCGAAGCAAAAGAACTACAATATCCCTCAGGCCAAAGGCAAGGTGTAATTGTTCAAGAGTGGCAATTACCTGAATTACCAGACCCCGAGTATGGATACTTAAATAGTTGAGAAGTAAGAAAGGTTATACATCGACTCTTACTCGCACTCCAACAACAAAGCAAACATGGGTAAAACAACTAAGGACACTTGCATGGGAAAGGTAAAGTATATTACTCACTGGGAAAACGAAAATACCAAAGACCCAACTGGTAGTAAACCAAAGAGACTCCACTGGGAAACAGGGCAGGCTCACCGTAAAGGCTAGCTGCGAAGGTAATTCAAATCGGAGCGCATAACAATTTGGTTACTGTAAGTAAACATAATTGGCTTATACTTATGCATGTTTGAATTTTTTTTATTTTGGTAGATGTAATGTAATTATGCATGTTTATGGATGCACTGAGGAAAAATACGACAATAAAGACTGCCGAGAAGACAAGGAACTTTCGAATGATTATCTTTGCACATCTAATCTTCTGTAGAGAATAATCAATCTTAACTTTAATGGAGAATCGAGATTCGAAACCATCAACTTCTAAAGATCGATATCATTGGGGAAGTAACTTCTTGGGGAGAAATAATGCAAAACTAAATTGCAGCTCAGAGAAAACCTTGAACTCTGATTAAACTCTCAATTTCCCGAGGAACAAAATCCTGGCTTCCTGTTCATGGTGAGGAGAACTTCACTGGGAATGGAAACTTTCTCGCGTAGAGTTTCTTGATGAAGGTAACTTCTACTAGGGATCATAGAAATTCTTAAATAAAAAGAACTTTACTCAGACCACATTGGGGATAACAGCGTCCGGGTAAAAATCTTCACTTGGGGAAGAAACAAACATCCTGGGACAAAAACTCCACTGGGGATATCTCAACAAAATCTTCTATCACGGGGGATGAAAAGAGTTATGACTGGCTCTCCCATGCATACCACACTGGGGAAACATGACACTTGCAGGGGCAACACAGCTTTCCCCACCGGGGAATAATAGGCAAGTTAATCCAAAAGTTCTTTGAAATTCGACTTCAACTTGGGATAAAAACTTCCTCTTCCACTATGAAGCATATAAGCTTTAGATGGTAGTTTCAACAATACCAGTTGCACTGGGGATAACCAACTTTGCAAGATTCACGTCAACAAGGACTTGTACTGGGGAGAATAAATCACTTCATTGGGTATCATAACCATCTTCATAGTGATACAAACCAAAATATCCCATAGGTAATCATAAATCTCTTCAAGAAAAAAGGATAGTAGCAAACTACACTGGGGAGACAGGAGTAAACTTCACTAAGGAGGAAAACACACACTTCAGGGGGAAGAAAAATGCCCGAAGGATAGAAAAACAAAAGAAAGGGGGTTTGCATTGGGGTTTTCAAAAATTAAAAACAGTATGACCCATTTGGTTATCCTGGTTCATTTGAGCTCAAACTATTCCAGTCCACCAGCCAAGGTGATTTTTCCTCTCTCAATTGAGGTCTTACTCTACTAATCAAAACTTTGATTACAACTCACAAAGACTACCGTCAATGTCTTCTTGAGACTAAACCACAACTTGGTTTCTCAAGGAATTACAAAATGTGAATAAAAAATGTGCACAAGAATGTTTCTAATAAACTATATCACAACTTTGATGTTTACACAATGTTAACACACAGTGAAAAGTATAATAGATAAAAGATAATTTATGATTATTTTTATTATATGCGTACAAGTGTTGTTTGATCACCCTTCAAGAACTCCTTTATATATGCGAAACTCTTTAGATCCATTTGATACATGAGAAGATGTTTTTGGAAGGTTGATAAAATGTTGTTAATTCACTTTCCAAAAATATAGATCTTGACGGGTACCAGCTGTTACACCTTGATTTGTAATGAATGAAATGCAACGCATCAAAATTTTGCTTCTTTGAAATATGATCAGAAAAAGAATAATAACATTGAGACATTAGATCATCAAAGTATTTCTTCATGATATTTTAGCTTGCAACTTTGGTACTTCATAAGTTATAACATCAAAACTTCTTCTATTGAACATGGTACTTTAATTTAGTTTGTACAAATATTCTTATCAGATCTTTTTAGCACAATTTGTTTGCAAACTTTTATGTTTCTTTATCGGAACTTCTCTGCATATTTAAATAATTTATTAAAGAGCATAATTTTTATTTATATATATCATGTATTTGTTATCATCAAAACTATTACTAATATGTAAAACCAAACTATGTTCTAACAATATTCCCCTTTTTGATGATGACAAAAACTTGTACATTTTGATGAACAAGTAAGAACATAAAGCATTAGGGTCTCCCCCTGAGTTAAATACTCAGAAAAATAAAAAATTTATACTTCCCTGAAAATGTTTGATCAGAGCTTTTGATGGCTGTTTTGATAATTCCATATGGAAGAAGTTACTTTCAAGAGACACTTTCCATGTTTGCTTTACAAAAAGTTTTACAGAGGTTATGTTATAAAAAAATGTTTGAGACTTAGTCCCGACACTGTTATATTCAAAATATCTTACACTCTCCCCCTTTTTGTCATTAATCAAAAAGCAATAAAAACACGTAAAGAGAACAAAAATGTTATGCATTCAAGAACAAATATTTATACAAACAGAAGCACACAAACAAAAGTGTAAACATAAATCATAGTAGAAACAAGCAAAAGACTAGACCTAAGGTTTTGAATAAGGTGGGAGTCATGTGAACAATGCTTCCAAGAGACTTTTGATCTAATTGTTTGGTTCTTCTTGCTTGCCTAGAATCCCATTAATCTCTTTGTTAGTTTCATCCTGTTTATCCAGCCTTTCCTTAAAAGCTTCATTATATTTCTTCATCTCATATAGAGTTTTCAAAACTAGAGAAGATGTAGTTGTTTCAACAGTAGAAGCCATATTCTCAGAAGTTACTACAACAGATTCTTTCACAGGAGATTCTTCAACAGACTTTCCTTTGTCTTCAAAAATGACCAGAGGTTGAGGTTGAGGTTGAGGTTCAAGAGATGGTTTCTAAAATTTTGATTCACGTGGAGCTTCTTAGGGAGTGTTGTCCAGATGACGAAGGGGTTTCCTTACCCAAAGACGTAGAACTTGATCCTTCAAGATATTTAGACGATCGCACAAGTTCTATTGAGCAATTTAATAACTAAGTTCCTTCATCTTCAGAAATTCAAAATTAAACCATTTTCTAAACTGAGTCCAGAGAAAATCAGAAGAACCTAGATTAAGATTATCCACACAAGCTTTCTTCAGAGATTTAACCCACTCATGTATTTCTGCCTCGAAAATAAACAGAGATTTACCAACATCTGATTTGGATGGTTTTGGAATGGATATTTTATTAGAAGATGTGACAAGTTTGCGCAGACTTTTAGATCAATTATGGTTATGAGAGGATCTTCTGAGGAGTTAGTGGGAGTTAGAGAGTCGAAAATGATGATATGAGTTTTAGGTGGTGTTGAATCATACTGAGAGGGAATATCTGGAAGGGAAATTTCTTGTGAAGGTTTGGTGGTTTTTAGGTGTTGAGAGGGCAAGTGATTCCTAGAATAACTGGTGTGCTTTTGGGCATTTGTTTAGAGGTGGTATTTATATTTTCTTTTTGGGAAGCTTCAAAGAATGGATTAAATTGATCAATATCAGATAGAACTTGTGCAAGTTCTGGATGAGTTTAAGCAAATTGGGTAGAAGAGGGATTAATTAGAGGATGATTAGTGGGTATGATGGTGTCAATTTCTATGTCAAAGTCATCAAGAGTTTGTGGTGAGGGATTTTCAACAGGTTTTGGAGATGAGGAGGGTTCAAATGTTAATAAGAATATTGATTCGAAAATTGAAATGAGAGAAGAGTTAGCTTTCTTTTTAGCGGCTTTAGGAGTTTTCAGATAAGTTCTTTCTCCAACAGCTTTCCTTTTCCTTGACTTTCCAGTAGCAACTTCTATAGGTTATTGCCTAAGATCTAGGATATTGGCATCTGGAATTGTTCCATCACTTTTACAAGTTTCTAGGTAATCTGAGGATACTTTCTGGAGATGAGTCTGATTGAGTGAAGAGAGGAAAATCCTTCAGAGGGACTCTTCTGGTGGTGATGACTTCCTTTGCAGTAAGTGTAGGATCCTTCTTAATTGTTTCTATAATATTTATCTTCTTGAGGTTCTTGGTTTTGAGAGGCTTTCCAGCACAATGTTCCAAAACATTAGCTTGTCGAGCTTCACTCAGATGTTCTATCAGTTTATTTTCTATCAGAATATTTGAGATCAACCTTCCCAGTAAAATCCAGTCTCTTTTGGTTCTTTCTTCTTCTCTTGTTTCCTTGACATTGGTCTTCAGATGATTGAATAGAATATGAGGGAGGTATACTTTAGCCTAGGTTGCGATGAAGTACAACAAGTATTATTGATCAATGTTGATGTAGTCTGGAGAACTTGTTGGTTTTTTATGGTTGATACATCCCAGAATTATTCTAGACCAAATTTTGAGATAGTCTTTCAAATATTTGATCTTGTTGGAGGGTTGTCCAAAAGTGAAGATTGCTTTGGATACAATGGTTAGGTCAGAACCTTTTTCTTCCATTTCACTGCACCTGATTCCGCTTCCATCATGACCAATGAGATTTCCCATGAGATTTTCGGTGATGACTAAAACTAACGGCCAAACAGTCATCTGATATAAAATCAATGAAGTCACCATCGAACGTCTTTTATCCCACCGAAAGGGAATCATAAACATCGAGAAAACCTGAGAAGAGAGACACAATGATAAAATGACCGAGAGATTGGGTAAGGGAGTCTGTTGTACAAGGGGAAGGTATTAGCACCCCACACGCCCGTAGTACTCTACGGTATCCACTCTTGTTGTCTATCTTATGAGTGTGTAAAATCTATGTCTAAGGCTTAAAGCTGAAAAGATATGCATGTGAAAGAAAAGAGAAAATAATGTAGGGAAACTAAAAAGTTGTGCTCGTTCGGGCCCTACCCCAATTCTTATGTATCCCTTTTAAGGAATCATAGCAACCGTAGTTTGGCTAACATGTTTTTTTTATATAAACAATGTTAATTCCGCCTTCTTCCACAACTCGACCTTTGGACACTCACGCGTTGGCACAGAAGTAAATTAATCATGTCCTTATTTGAAAAAGGTTTTGAGTTACGTCCTCAAGGAAAGATGTCACGTTTGATTGGTTTGTATTTTCGTTACTTTAAAAAGGGTTTAAGTGTGATTAGAGTGTATTTTGATTTTCTAAGGAAGGAGGTTTTAGTTTTAAATGCATATGCAAAAGGAAAAAGAAAAGAGTCTATGGGAGACTAGCCTATTTCTAATCGTAATGTTATCATGCAATGGTAGCCCTACGTCAAGGATGAAAGGGAAATCTCCACCTAATGTTAGCATGCATGGTTTGCAACCTAAGGTTTAACTTGCATCCGAAAAGAGAAAGTGTGTCCTAAGGGAACATGGTATATACAAGGATAAAGCAAGAAAGCTCAAAAGAGCACACACATAAAAGAGTGAGGAAAATAAACGAAATTCTTTAGTCAAGGGGAGCGTATCACCCGAGACAACAAGCAGGAGTGAGATGAAAAAACAAAATATGATGTCCAAAGCGACTGAACATTTGACCAAGATATAGGAGATCAAGGTAGATAATAGAAGGCAATATGAACTATGATGGAGTATCCGCATCAGCCAATGCGAACTCCCGACAAGGCGTGGGGTTTCGATTGCGTAACCCTTCCCCACTTGAAGACTCGATACACATGAGCAGGCACAACTCCGATGCATCCTGGTGTGTCACGAGCTAAGGATGATACAGACGAAATTACGGCGGTTGATTGCTAACTCTCCCTCCTCGCCTCCATTTGAGGACTTCAATAAGGGATGGGGGAATAATGCGGGCACAAATCTAAACACACCTGCAGAATACCTACACAAAGGTAGGGTTTTAAATAAACCACATACAATGGAAAACAATGCGGAATTGCCCTAAATGAGTTTTTAAATAAAACAGAGGGGTTCCTGACATGATCAGCAACAAAGACCCCCATCATAAATATTTATTCCTACTTCTCATGGCATCAGAAAGCATTAAAACCATACTTCTCATGATCTCTAGAAAAGCGGTAAAGAAGTATGATAAAGTGCAAAGAAGTACAAAGGTAGTAGCGACGACTACCAAAGCGATAAAATCGTCAAAAGAGGAAGAAATCACTGGAGAAGCAAGGAGTACACGTCGAGCAAGCTTCACCAAGAACCAAACAAAGTCAAAAATGATATCGAACTAACATAAAAGAAAACACGTGTTGCGAATGTAACGTGTAATCAGAAGTACCTGCATAAAGCTCATAAAAGTATCACATGTATCAAGACAACATATAATACAATATGAATTCCATAGGACGATGAGAAAGAAGGTGTGTCGCATCAGAAGCGAGCATAAGCCATATGCTTCGATCACATAACGAGTTGTTATGTTACATGATCAAAAGCACAAAAAATGTACCTTGCAGAATGAACAAACGCGTCAAAGATAACATGGAAAAGCGGCATGAAAATACGGATAAAAACTAAAAAAGAAAAAATACTTTTTATTAGTTTTTATGTAAGGAAAATTCTAGAAAAAAACTAGAGAATTAATTCCTAAAATTTCTATTAAAATCTACATTTTTTTACTGATTTTGTTATAACAGATATATATAAGAAAACTAAAAAAAGTCCTAAACCTTAATATGAAAATATAAGCTCAAGCGGGTGAAAACTGGAATCAGGGGGTATGGTATAGTAAATTTGTGCTAAGGCCCAATCACAATAAAGTCCAAGAGTTATTTTTGTTATAATCTCTTCAGCTCCAAAAAAAAACGAGTGTTTGGGTTGGAGGGAACACCATTTTCAGTCCAAACCATCTGTGTACCTTGATATGAGACTTCAAATAACACATAACCGGGCTGAGGGGGAGTGTGGTTCGGTCCAGAACCAGTTTTTTGTACTAGTTTCAAAAAACTCTACAAGCCTGAGTGGGGGTGGATGGAAGCAAAGCCCAATGAATCTATAATACAACTTAACATTTTATTATATTTCAGTATCATTATAAAAAAACCAACATCAAATGAAAATTTAAAATAAAATGTGTGGATTAGAGTTAAGAAGGGGACGACGATTGAGCTTCCTCGTTCTCACCCTCTTGATGGTGCCGCTTGCGATCTTTGATGTCGACTTTGTTCGCCACCATCACTCCTCAGTCTCACTGTTACAATCGATCCATTTCTATCTTTGTCGTCTTCAACAACTTGTTTCGCTCACAATTATGTCCGTCTCTCCCTCTTCTTCTCCGACAACTACCCGCCGTGAACCGCTACCACCTCAATGATTCCATTCGTCCTTCGTCCTCCTCTAAACTCACATCCAATCAAGAAGAAACACTAAACCTAAGTTGATGGAGACGAACTAATACACGCGATAACGCTTCAGGCTACATCGCAACGTGAAATAGATGGAGGAAAATGAAGATTGAGAGGGATGAGATTATGAGACTTACCTGTTGAAGACGAGTCTGGCGCTCGTTCCAACACGAGGATGATAATGATAAAACCAGAGGAAACAGAACTCCAGGTATTTTCGCTTCCTTCTTATTTCACTTTTTCATCTTTCGCTCTTCTGGTTTTGATTATGCGCTTCTGTTATTATGTGTTGTTGTTATTGATTGTTGCTAACTGACATTATCACTGATTGCAGATTGCAGTTGTTATTATGATGTTGTGGAAGTTGTTGCTCTATGTTAATGACGATGATGGAAGGCTGAGATGTTTTGCAGAGAATTCTCAGAGAAGATGAAGATGTTGCGATAGTTATTGTGAAACGAATGAAGGCTGATAAAGATTCTGAAGAGTGAAAGTTGAAGATGAAGATTGCAGAGTGAGTCTCAAACGTGATGCAGAGATATATCAGGTTCTTCCAAATTTTATGGAAGATGATGATGACGAAGGTGCTGAGACAGATATCTTCAGGGAGTTTTTGATCTTTGTGAGTTCTCCTGAAAAATGTTGAATAAGACTTGAATCAAGGTGAGAATCATTTTTTTATATTATATTTTTCTCTCTCTCTCTCTTCTGTATGAACTCTTTGTGAAAGTATCGACTGAAAATCCCTCCCCTCCATTCTATTATCCTTTTTGCTATAAGTTTGTTAGAAGTTTGTTGGAACCAGTTAGGAAATTCTGTTATGCTATTTTGGTTGGGACTGTTCTGTTTACAGTTAGTTACAGGTTCTGTTAAATGTTGTTATGATGTGTTTAGAAACTGCCAGTGAATTAATTGGTTGTTAGTTGTTTTTCTGTTATGGTCTGTTATGGAATTGGTTTTGATTTTATCTTGTAAACTGGTTTTGGTATTGAACTAGCATGTTGTCGCTTGTGTTTGGATGAGCTTTTTCACTTTCCTGTTGTATAATGAACTGGAAGGATACTATTTTTGCTTTGTATTCTGATGATGATTTGAAACCGCACCGGATTTGAACCGATGGGCTTCTCTTTTGTTTACTGATGCAGGTTATGTGAATTAATACTCAGGTTATTGGAAAATTGGAATATCATTGAAGCAAGTGGAAGTTTCGTCATGAAGAATGAAAACTTAATCAAGAGGATAAAAGTCAGGGGCATGAAGACTATGGAAGAATCATGAAGTTGTATATGATGTTTAACAACTTGTTGCTCAGATTTTGTAGGATAGTATCTTGTAATCCTTTCCTTCTAAAAGCTTCTTTTAAATTTCCAACATTTTTTGAATAACTCTTTAATGCCTTGTATATTATTTTTGTATGATGTAATGTTTTTGGAAATTTGTAACATGAGATTTACGATAACATTCTGTAACGGTACGAACTTGTATGAAACAGTAACGATGGTTTTGAATGATTTGTGATGAACCTTGGTGTTTGATAATTGAGCTGGAACTTGAATGAGGATATGGACAAAGAACATTCGCATGCAATTCCAAACCAAATCATTCATCATCATTTATAATCCTTCTTGATTTGAGTTTCTTTCTAAAATTGGTTTGTAACAGCAAGATTGGAAGATTTGTGACATATTTCGTGGATTTAAGGATTATCCATGCTTTAAACTCCCCAGACGATCTTTCAAATTACACACACATCAAACATATGTATGAGATAACTTGAAGCTTAAACCATGCACCTAAGACTTATGTAATTCACTAATAAACCCACTCTACAAGAAAACCTTTTATCATCTCCTGAATAGGGAAATGAACTTTTTACCAAAGAGAATTTCCACTGAAACAAGTTTGGTGTAGAAATTCCAAACCAAAAGAAAACCATAACTCTGCAAGATTCTGTGATATCACACCTCAAGTTCTTATTCAAATGAAAAGAAATTGAAACGAGAAGGATACAAGATATAAACCCTAATCTCCTGATGATCTTTAGTTGATGAGTGAAAATTTACTAAGACAATACCCACGATGATGATGCTTCAAGAATTTGGCTTAGATAAGCCTTGATCACTTTAATTGGATAAAACCCTAGTTTTGACTGATGATTCCCAGAAATGGGATTCCCTTTACAATAAACACAATCTTCAATCTTATGATGATCCAATGAGATGGATAAGATATCTTGAGATATGAGATACCTTTGGGACTTGAAAGATCCAGGGGTTAAGATAATAAGGCTCTCCTTGAGCAACTTGTCAACAAAATCAACTTCCAAAGCTTGAGGAAGACTTGATAACCAAAGTACTTTGATCCCATCACAATGTACGAATGCAATGCGATATGCTGTTTATGATGAAACATAAGCCTAAATCAAGAGGTTAAATTTTGGGGTACAACAGCTACCTCTATTCTATTATCTTTAACATGATAGGTGAGAAAAGTGACAACTTTCGAACGTTCAGAGTTGAAGATGATTGAATACAAAAGAACCCAAAAATTTACACTCTTGAAAAAGAGAAGCAAAACCTGCCGAAGACAAAGAATTCCAGCAGACGTGGGATTTAAAAGATAAAAAACAAAATTGGATTTAGCAAACATAGGGTTTAATGAAAATTGGACCTCCCAAGACATGCGTCAAAATGAAGCTGTAACGCAGATTTTAACAAAGTTGAGACGAAACTTAAACTTAGAAGAGTATATGATACCAAACTTGAGAATAATGTTCCAGGATAAAACCGGACCATAAAAGGGGTGAGATAAGACTCAAACCACAGATAGTAGACGAAACTAAACTCTGGAAAAGTACACGGGGAAGAGTGGCTAGAGAGCATGATTCTAGGAGCACCTGCTAGTCTCAAACTAAGGGAAAAGTGAGATGGAACTAAAAGATCCCAAAATTTATAAAAGAGACAAGTTTCAACCCAAGATAGACAGCATGAAGGAACTGAAAGAATCCCAGGAGTAAGAAACAAAACGAGACGAAACTCGACTCATTATGACTAGTTAGACAAAACTAAACTAGATGAGTACCAGGATGAAAGCTGGACTTCAAGCACGGGTAAAGAGACAAAACTAGACCCATAGCAAAAGTGATGAGAGTCCATGTTTCTCAGAGCACCTGGTGGTCTCTAACCAAAGGAAGACAGTGAGATGGAACTGAAAGATCCCAAAAGTTATAAAAGATACATGTTTCAACCCAAGATAGATAGTATGAAGGAACAAAAAGAATCCCAAGAGTAAGAAACAAAACGAGATGAAATTCGACTCATTAAAACTAGTTAGACAAAACTAAACTAGATGATAACTGGATTTCATGCACAGGCGGCGAGATCAAGACTCGACCCAAAGTGAAGTGATGAGAGTGCGTGTTTCTCAGAGCACTTGCTAGTCTCAAATCCATGGATAAACAGTAAACAAAAACTGATAGAAGAATCCAAGGAACAAAGGAGACTGATTTCAACCAGGGACACAATTACAAACACTGCAAAGTGACTCGGTAAATGAAAACCAATAAAGGATTCAGTAATCAAACACTGATGGAAGTCCAAGGTATGAAAAGAAAACAAGATGACACTTGACTAACTATAACTAGTTAGACAAAACTAAACTAGATGAGTACCAGAACAAAAACTGGATTTCATGCGCGAGTGAGGAGACGGAACTCAAAACTTGACCCAAGGCAAGGTGATTAGGGAGTACTACTAAAAACTAATAAAATGAATATCGGGACGAAACCGGTATTCAAAAGGTACATTAGTAGACACTGGAATGAACCAACGAGGGCAGTGAAGACTAAACCCGAGAAAATTGTGTCGGGGCAAAACTGGACTACAATCAAGAGTAGACACTCAACCATTCAAATAATTAACATCAAAAGGATATTTGTATGAGAGAAACTAAGATAATGAGGATGAAGACCTCGTTGGGGATATAATCTGAATTATTTTCAAATTCATTGGGGGAAACAAAAACAGTAATGGCTTATGTTCTGATGCATGTTTGAATTATTTTTCTATTGAATAGTATTTCCAAAGAGAATGGAAACACTATAATTTGAGGATTCAATGTAATGATGCATGTTTAATTGTTTTACTGGGGAATGGCCAACTGAGAAGCCATCATCTAATAGGTCAAAACCTGACAGGACTCGCAAAATAAATTGGAAAAATCTGCTGGAGAAGAGAAAATGTAAGGAACCGCTGGAAAGAAACCATTGAGGAGATGAAACTCTATGGGGAGTAACAAATCAAGTAACCGATAAAAATGGGCTATAAACACTAAGAGGATTTGCAAAAAATAAATTGCGAACTCTGCTGGAGAAGATCAGATCAAAACTATAATCTATGAAAATAGATGCCAATGAAGATTGGACGTTTCCAGAGAAGATCAGGGCAAGACTGTAACTTCTGAAGGAGAATGCCAAATAGAAATCTGCTGTTACTGGAGAAGACCAGAGCATGACTGTAATCTCTGGAAAAGACAGCGTGCAATCGTGTTAAGGATGATACCAAGATGATAAAGCAGATGTGAGAAATTAAAACCTCAACGGGGAATTAGATAAACTGTGTCAAGGCCAACCTTGTCGGGGATTAGATGTTCTTCAATAAGGAGACTCGATAAAGAATATTATTGTTGGGGATACACAAATCCTCGAACAAAAAATATAGTCAGAACCACATTGATGGAGACTGGTGATACTCTTCCAAAATTGTCAAACCTACTAGGGAAATTTCTGTCGGAAAATCCTTTATTGGTTGCCGAAGATTAACAAAATCTCAATTAGTCGACCATTATCAACTATACTGGGGATATGGAAAGATCCTTAAATAAGGATGCCCCAAGCAACAAATTAGATGGGACATGAGAGATCAGGATGAGGAACTTATGATTGGCAACTCTGCTAGGGAATTGAAACTTCTTCAGACTATGAATTCTCATCTAAGCAACTCCACTAGAGACATGAGATGTCTTCAAACTTGAAGTCTCAGAACGAAGTCTTTCTCTTGAAAAATATTTCTGGCCAACAAAAATTTGTTGAGGAAACAAAAATCCACTGAGGATACAAAACTTTGTTTGCTGGGGATTCCAAAATCTTCGGTATGCAACCATAAAACAAACCATGAAGATAGTCAAACAATATCAACTCTATTGAGGATATGGAAATCTCAGCCAACATCAACCCTACTGAGGATGATAAAAGATCCCTTTGGTATTATGCGCCCCGAGTCACAGCTCAAATGGGAAAATGAGAATTTCTGAATACAAACTTCAATGATAATTCAAATCAGTAGGTAAACTCTACTGGGAACAGTCTTTATTAAGAAACGAGATAATGCTCATCAAGACTTGGTTGGGGAATGAAGGTATCCAAAAACCTTATCCGCCTTAAGAATCCTTCACATGATAATGCTGGGGAGAAATAACTATGTGGGGAATTCCCTATTCCTAAGTTCAAAAGTTAGAGGTAAGACTCTCGCATGGGTGCCGACAAGCTAAAACTTATAGAGTGAATGATAATTTCTCGAGAGGACATCACAGGATTCATACCATCATTGATATTTTTTCCCAAAGTAGCGGAAATTTGAGAGATCATTAATAAAGTATGAAAAAATGAAAAAAAACCCAACAACCACAGGCTGAACCCTGATAAAACTTGCAAAAATAAATTGCAAAAATCTGCTAGAGAAGATTAGATCAAAATTGTAACATCTACGAGGAAATTCCAAATGGATACTTGACATTACTGGAGAGATCATTAATAAAGTATGGTCTGTGAGAAATCAAAATTCTCCTGACTTTTGTTTAATAACTGGTCAAGTTTTCACTAGGGAGAATGAAACCTTATACTGCCAAGGATATGAAGATCCATGTTGGGGGTAAGAGACCTTACAAACATAACCCTTGTTGGGAATGAGATACTCTTTATATAAGAAACTCAACAAAATATGTTACAGCTGGAAATACGAGAATCTTCAGCTCCACTTGGGAATAAGGATGTGCTTCAAACAGAACTAAATCCTGCTATGATTCTCTATCATGGGGCTAGCAACCACAATAGCGTACTCTTTTGGGAAATAACACTTATCAACACCCAGGATTATGATCTATTGGGAAAAGGGAGAATCTGTAAATAAGTACTTTCGATGAAATGACTCCATTGGAAAAATGAGGATTCCTGAACATAAGATTTCTTGATAAGGCAACTTCACAAGGGAGATGAGTATTTTTGAATAATAAATTTTTGAAGTAAGCTCCACTGGGGAAAGGGTAAATTTTGCATAAGAGATTTTAGACAATGGTCTTTACCGGGGAGATGAAATAAACCTCAACACAAATCAGCTTGGGCAATGAAGGTTCCTGAGAGTGAGATCTCAAATATGGAAGATCCATTGGGGAACGGGAAATCTTGGACAAGATATCCTCATAAACAGTCCCTTCTGAGGAAATGAGATGATGCTCACATGACTTCGCTAAGAAACTGAACAGTCTTTAATGGTGATAATGAAAGATTCTCAACATAACGAACTTCAAACCACGCTTCTGCTATGGATGTTAGAGAAATTCTGAACAAGAAATCTTTATGAAGTGACTTCATCGGGGAACAGGAGAAATTTCCGAAGGAACTCTCAACTTCAGCTGGGGATGAGCACACTCTACTTCGGGGAATATACATTCTTTTGCTAGGTGATGCTAGGAAGACAAAACTTCAAGCACTTGGAGAATAAGACTCTCTTAATCCAAAATTTGAATTAGTTAATCTTTAAAATTCTCCGCTTAGGGAGCCTTACTTGGGAACAATAGAAATCTCAGATCTCTGTAGAAACCCACGATTAATCTCAAATAGATTTGGTCTTCATGAAGTGACTTCACCGAGGAATAAGAAGATATTCAACAAAATCTTCAATCGGGGTAAAGATGCTTTGCTCCAAGGAATATATATTCTCTTACAAATACAAACATGTTAGGTTTACCTGGAAAGGGAAAATCCATATCAAAAGATCACAACTTTTAGTCAAAAGACTTTTTGCTAGGTGATACCGGGAGACAAAGCTTTATGCATCCAGAGAATGAGACTCTTTTAATCCAGAATCCCAGTTGGTCAATCTTAATATTTCTCATTTGGGAAGACTTACTTGGGACAAGTAGAAACTTCAGTGTTGTTTCGGAGGAAACAATCCATGTTAGGGACACTTTAATTATCTTGAAAGATGTTGCATTGGTAATGGTGAATTACACAGATAAGCATAGAAAATGATATCTTTTGTGAACGTGCCCTAGGAATAGTGTGACAACTTAGCTGGAGAAGGTCCTTTTTATTTGAGATAATCTGCCCCAGATTATTCGAGCTCTGGATAATTATCTGACACAACAGGTCCATGGAGAGATTCATCGAATTTCGACGTAACCGCTTCAGGTTGACTAATCTTTAAAGAGATTCTCCTGGAGAGGACTTCCTGAGATCTGCGCTGAGAATAACACTCCTAACTTTAGTTGGAGATAAAGATCTCTACTATTGATGAAGAAACAACAATACCAAGACTTAAAATTCTGATGAGTTAAGGATAGCAATCCCGACCTTTTGTCATGCATTTCAAATACACAAGTTGTTTAGCCTACGACTGGACTTAACCTGATTAACTCCGAGGTGGAGAAATGCCCCTGCATAATTCTTTTCCCAAATCCATAGGGTTGTTAAAGAACTTTTCTTTGAAAGGACTTCCTGAGATTTGTACCATCCAGATAAACTACCCCCAGTGTTACAAACTTTGAAACATGAATTCTGACTAATCAACATTAGAAAAGGCTTCAATAAATCTTGGGTAACGGACCCTGATCACTCGGGACTTTGAGATATTTTTCGAATCTTGGCATAACTGCTTCACACGCAAGCAGATACTTGAAGAAAGTTGTCCTTCGGGACCAACTGGAAACGATACGCCTTTGCTCAATCAGAGATTTATGGGCAGACAAAATTTTGCACAATCATAAAACAAATAGTTCTTGATTAATCTCTCAAACTATCCTTCTTCAATTCAAGGGAGTAGCTAGAAAGCATGCCCCAGATTAAGGTCATTCTTTTCAACAGATTCCTAAAGCAATTTGTCCCTCGGGATAATCAAACTCTTCATCTGATGCTCATTATGGAAACTCTCTTGATGTTTAAGCACTTTTTCATATGTAGAGAATGTTTTATCCTAAGAATAATAAATCTAATGCAACTCATATACTTGTCTTGAAGTTAGAAAACTTTTATTGAAAAGATGTCAAAACATCAAATATTTTTTGTTCAAAGAAAGTAAAAGAGGGAGTGATACCAACTCAAAAAGTTTTTAGCAAGTCTCCTAGGAGTCAGGTTACCGTATTCTCGTAACAGTTTTGCTTTCGAATTAACCCATGCTTCAATTAATACTTTTAAGGGTTCTAACATGGCCTAGTTCACGTTTTTTATAATAAAAAAAATTTTAAGGCTCAAAATTATTTGGTTCCCACCCATTCTCCATGATATTTTCGAGTTCTACATTCACTTAACTTGATATGAGAACTCATCTCTCGAAAGAGTTTATGATGGTTGACGAACCACAAGGATTTCTTGGACACGATAGTCACTTAACCTTTGGTTTTTGGGTGTTCTATCACACAAATTTTATTTTGATGAGGATTTTTATTGGATAATCCTTTTCTTCCATTCGGGATTTTCAAATTCCTTTTCACTTTCCCTAATTTTTTCCTGGACAAATTCTTTTGAATTTTAATTTGGAAGTCCAACGGGATGCGCTAACTTTTGCCTAAGCGACCTGTTTTCAAGTTTCGACTTAGAGGGGCTTTTTTTTTGTTTCTTTCTTATTCATTTCCTTTTCTTGAACAAGTCTTGTGACCCTAAGTCTTGGAACTTTTTTGGAAGAAAGTGACTACCTCATTCCTTGGTCGGTGAGGGATAACCATTGTTGTATCAATTCAATCTCGACCTCAAAATTCTTGTGAGGAAATAACCATTGTGGTTTTGATATTTTCCCGACCACATAATGCGAGGAATAAATTGCAGTGATCCTCAGATGGGACACTCCTTCTGAAATTTGAATGCTTAATCAGATTAACTGAACATCTACCCTGCCCCGAGTTAAAGATAAGGTTTTTTTTCAAATAGAAAAGAAACTCCTACTTCAAAGGTTTAGAGGGGTTAACGAAGGTCTATCTCCCTTACATCTCCGGCGTTTGGGGATTTGAAACAAGGCTTGTACATCGTCAGCAAGGTTTTTACTCGAAAGCATACCAATTGAGATTCTAGGTAAATTTTCGTCATCCTCCTTCCAGATTTATTGCTTTATTACCAAGAGTTGGGTATCAAAAGCATAGTAAAAAAACAAAAGTGGTAACAAATGGATTAATTCAAGACAAAAATATTCAATGCATTATGATTTAATATTCAAAAAGATGAGCAAGTTTTGCATACCAAAAAGTAATGAACAAAACAAATAAGATTGCAAATGAAAATGCAAATGAATTTTGAAGTTTCCATGTTGAGGAGACTTGACTGCGTATGAACTGATTGCTTCAAACGATCTTCAGCAACCTTGAGGCTCACTTAGATAAGAGATTCCCTGCTGATCTGGACACAATAGTCTCTGAATTTATCCAAACATGGAATTTATCTCTGGATGACAAACCATCTTCAACTTAATAGATGGGTGCCCTAGAATAATGTTCACTAAGGATTCTCTCAAAAAGAGAGGGTGAACATTGTATAAAGCGAAATGTATGAAATTGTCTGTCACCTTAGAAATTGGACTTTGAGAAAAACGCCAGGCAGGAGCTGGACTTTGGTTAAACCTCTTGAAATCTTCAACATCACGACCAAATGCACCAGAATGAGAGACGCGCCTAACATTTGCATCAAGAGAGAGATTAACCAACTGAATAGCTCTAAAGCATGAAGCTTAATAAAATGAATTCCCAATAGATGAGGATGTTCTAGGATGCAAGGCATTGAGATGGTATCAACATACTTCTCTGGATTCTTCTATCTTTACTTTAAAAGTATGACCCAGGCACTCACTTGGGAGAACAAACACTGACTGCTGACGAGAAGGTTAGGGAATATAAAGCTGTGGACAGTGCCTCTGATTGAATAATCGGGTACCCTGGCATGGTAACCATATATGTTGTTGATAACAAGATTTTGAAGGGGATTTGTAGATGGTACTGAAGTACGGGGCATAACCCACTGAAGTTCAAACAAGCATGGAAACAAATTAGAATAAAGCATTGAGATGGGATTAAAACCGTTCTCCAAGCTTATACTACCCTTGCTGATAAAACATATCCCTTGAATTCAACTTGAAAATGGGAATAATTAGCTGATAAGACACTCCAAGCACTCAAGAAAGTGGACGAGATCCACAAGGCACTCCATGGTTTGAAAGAAATCCCAAAATATGAGGATAAGAGAAAAACTCATGTTCCAACAGTTGGTGTAAGATTTCTGACACTATCATCAAGACTTCCGTGACCTAGCCCAACAGGGTCTTCAACTGATTATCTTCCCTTTCAAAGAGTTCCTGGTCATGGGTCAAGGTTTGCATGTATACCACAAAAAACCACATTTGAATCTTCATCTCGGCCAATACCTCACGAATTTGTTCCATAATTGATCTCTGAACATGTGACAATAAGAAATCAAGTCTATAACTCTGGAGAGAATACCAAGTCTAAATATGAATCTCCAACTCTGAGTACCTATTATGAATGCATGAATATGCATGAGGTGCGTGAGTGGATGAAATGCCATGTTCGATCATTTACAAGGAACTCACATGATTTTAATTTTGATTTTAAACCAGTAAAAGGTAGAGAAGTGTAACACAAAGGTCACAAGCACAATTCCTTGGAAATGGAAAGAACACGTGTGTTAAGATGATGTTAAGATGTTATGTGTTCAAGAACACAAGATCAAGGTTCCATAAACATGGAAAATGGTTGCACTGTCTCTAAACTGAATAATGAATATCACTGGATCAAAGGCCTAACGCCACCTTGAAACATAAAAGAATCAAGTACCAAGTGGATCAGCAACTGCACAAGACCAGAATATCCCTATCTTACAAGATAACTGTTGCGCTTCCGAAATAAACGGTCATCCCAAGGTGATAAGTCTGGAACAAAACCAGGAGAACACATAGTCACCAACAGGAAAAAAAATAACCAAAAAACTTCAAAAGACACCAACAGAATAAAGAGTCAACATCAGAACATAGATTCACCATCAGAACATAGTCACCATCTGTACCTGTGATAATCAAGTCCCTCCCCATTCATGGGAGAAGTCTAAGTCAGGGTAAAGCAGAGGTCAACTTAAAACTATCAAAACCTGCATAATAATACTATCCAAATTGCTGATGTATAAAGCCCAAAGTTTGCACCAACCAGCCCCACAAAATTGTCCAAATTGTTGATGTCTATTCTGCTGTATATCAGTCTAAAACTTGTTGTTCATACACCAAAAGATTCCATGCATAATAGTCCAAAAACCTGCAAAGACAGCCTGCTAAAAATATTAAAACTGCTGCCAACAAATGTCAAACATTACAAAAAATAGAAGTCACCAAAATTTGTAATGGAAAAGTAGTGAAACAGCATGTCAAAATTATTTAAAATATCACCAACCTTTCCCCCCCAATTCCCACCTCTCAGCTGATATACAAATGATAGAATGGGCAGAAAAAAAGGGGGAGAAGATAAAAGAGCAATATTGAGGGAGGAGAGTTTTGTGTGAAAAGAAAGAGAGACAATAGCAATATTGAGAGAGAAAAAAGACAGCAGAGAAAAGAGAGAGAAAAACACTGAGTGGGAGAGAAGAAAAACACTATAAAACCAGAAAATAAAAATAGCAGCAACCATGAAACTGTATTGAAACATGAAACTATTTTGAACCATAAAACAACAGCAACAAAAAACAGTAGCAACCCAAAGGAAAACAGAAACAAAAAAACCTGCAACCCCCTGTACATCCTTGCAGCTCTCAATACAATGTAAGGATTGGAGCAACTTCCTGGAGGTTCACTAAAGCCATCCTAATCATCACAACCTCTTGAAAGGTGTTCAAACTCAAAACATAATTTTCAGTTTCAAGGTAAGTCTTCTTGACTTTGATCTCTTCATTTCAAGCATCATTAGTGATTCATTTTGGAAGATAAATGTAGATATCATACCCTTGAAGCTAATCAAATGCTTTCTTTTCATTTTTATCAATTAGAGGTTGAGAACTGACTTTTACATGTAGCAGAATAATGTTAGAAATAAAAAACAGCAGTATGAGTCGACACATGTCTCTATGAGTCGACGC
The DNA here is from genome assembly GCA_948472305.1 of Vicia faba. Classification (NCBI taxonomy): domain Eukaryota; kingdom Viridiplantae; phylum Streptophyta; class Magnoliopsida; order Fabales; family Fabaceae; genus Vicia; species Vicia faba. The sequence continues at coordinate 1,181,212,407 of OX451739.1, read as the reverse complement.
ATATCAGCATAAAACAGGTTATGAGTCAACACAAAACGCGCATGTGTCGATACAAAATGGAAATGAGTCGACACAAACCCTTATGTGTCGACTCATACTATGTTGTTTTTGATTTCCAAGGGAAAGAAATGAGTATGAGTCGATGCAAAATACGAATGTGTCGATACAAATGAGAAATGATTCGACACAAAGACATTATGTATCGACTCATTTTGAGTTTATCTTGATTTTCCAGAAATAAGAAGCATTATGTATCGATGCATAAATGCATGTGTCGATACATAAAAGTTAAAAAAAACAATTTTCCTTTATTTTTACACTATCTTTATATTTTTTTTAAATATTTTTTTCATTGCTATTTATTTATTCAATATGGTTGTAATAATTTAATTAGGTTTCTATTTTATCCCTATTTATAAACTTGTACCCCCATCCCCGTATGATTGTAATAGCTTAGGGTTTATTATTTGTATGTTTTAATTGTTTCTTAATCATACATATGTCATCCAATTAGAACACATGACCTCCTCTTGGGCTCATCATCAATGAAAAGGTATCCACTTACAAATTCACACTTGCACATATTTCCTAGCTTGGTCCTGGATATTCCTACAGTGACAACTATTCGATCGATTGTTCCAATTGGTCGTTTAGAATACTAGCGCCACACTTGTCCCACATTCTAGGAGCATGCACATAGCCACCTTGTATGGGCTTTTAATTTTCATCTTATCAATCGAAGCAACTTCTCTCCCCTTGGTCCACATACCAAGAATCTTCTTAAAGAGTCTCATAGTTAAGTTTGGACATGGCCATTCTCACGAGGTTAATCAAGTCTTGCCCTTGGTTAACCATATCCCAAATCAACCACTTTGGTCCATATACCAAGTTTTTCCATGCGCGAAGGGTCTCATAGTTGAAGGTAGGAGCCCCTACTCTCATGAGATTAATCAAGTACACCCCTTGGTTAATCATAACCCGATTCAATCCCCATACATCTAGCATTCCATTTACACCTTTCATGATACTACTCATTTAGTCGTCACTTTTTCCATGATCACCATACATGGTCACTCTTCACAAGCATTGTCTCCTTTTATTTTATGCTCATAACATATTCCCTTAGGATGAAAGTTTCCTCTTCTTTAAGATGAGAGCTAATTAGACCATAGGTTGGAACCCATGTATGACAACATTAGGGTTTTTCTTAGGTTGGAACCCATGCATGACAACATTAGGGTTTTTCTTAGTCTCCCTATTAAACCTTTTTCTTATTTTGTAATTAAAACTAATCACTCACAAATCAAAAATCCAAAAACATTTAATCATTATTCAAATCCATTTTAAAACTCGCAAAACACTCAAACAATAAAAACCTCCCCAAAAGGGCATGTTATCTCTGCTCTACCGTGATATAGGCCGTGCCTATTGCTAAAATGCGTGTGTTAAAGTCGCCCACTAAAAAACACCAACAAACCAACATTTTTTAGAAGAACTACGGTGTTCTAATTCCTTCAATGGATATGTAGGCAAAGGGTGGAGAGACCCTCACTAATGCACTAATAAAAATCATTTTCTTTCCCCTTAGCAAGTATAGTCATAAATAAACACACCCTTAAAAGCAAATAAACAAAATGGATCCCGTTGAGTACAACAGATATGAGGGGTGCTAATACCTTCCCCTCGCATAACCGTCTCCCTTACCTTTTCTCTTGGTCACAAGACCATATTATCCATTCTCTTTTGGTTTTCTCGATATTTTCCCTTCCTTAGGAATAAATAAAGTTTGGCGGCGGCTCTGTGTTTTCTGTCGGTAGCTTCAGCTGGCGACTCTGCTGGGGACTTCTTTTGCGAGTCTCTCCTAGTTTTGTTTATTTTTATCTTTGGGTGTTTATTTATTTTCTTTATTTTGCTTTATTGTTTTATTTCTTTATTGCTTTATTGTATTCTTTTGTATATATATTATTATTGCTACTCACATATTCTGGTTATGCTATGATGTTGGGTTGGTTGATTGCATTTTATAAGTCCTATACACGGACTTGGGTTACACCTAGGATTAGGACGGGCGGTATAGTCATGCTAAGTTTAAGGGAGTAATCTCAAAGAAGGAGGTATGAAATCCCCCACTCAGTGTAGGTCCCCTTGAAAGTAGCATTGTTTACCGAGTAATTGGGAAGACATAGTTGCTTTCGACCTGGGAATCAGAGAAGCTGAGATCCGTAGAACCATCAACCCATCCTGGCCTTTTTAGGTGTAGCACAAAGACTGTAACAGAGTAATCCAGAAGTATTTGTCACCCGATGCTGCACTCGGACGAGTTTTTCCTGTGAATATTACTGATTACTAAGTAATTCGGACGTCGATAATATCCAAAGCAAAAGCGTAGACTTTGAGGTTTCCATAGAACCTTGTTCGGCAGGTGATAAACCCCTAGTACATACCTTATGGGTGGTTACTTGGACTCCATACCTGTGACGTCGAACTTTTGATCCTATTACCTTCAGTTTATGTAAAGGACTACACAGTGGTTATCCAGAATTTGTGGAGCGGAAATCTCATTCCATAGCATACCATGACATCATACCATCATGTATATACATCTCATATCTAAGGAATTCCAAAGACAAGTCTCGTTGGTCGAGCTTTTCAAAAATGAAAACAAAATTTTAAAAGACAGATGAGTCTTTGGATTTCCTCATAAATGAAGATAAAACATTCATTCATACTACCATGCATTAGTTATTCACAACAAGAAACTTATTGGGGTCCCTTTTCCATCAGACTTTAGTGAACAGCAAAGACGAATTCTCCACATCCCTACCGCACAAGAAGCAACCAGCGAAGACTTATGGATCTCTTCAAAGAGAATTAGAATGCTCTCCACCGAGATATGGACACCATGGGCACTTAAATGTATCAGCTTATAGAAACCCTTCATGCTGTCATCAAGGGTCAAGAAGAGCTACATCAAAGTGTTGCCAAGCTTGCTACTGCTTCCCCCTCCACTTCTACTAATGGGAGGAATGATAATGCAAATGTTGAGACCCAAACTGGAGCTCCTCATAATGATGTTGACGATCATCATGACGTCATTGATCTCGATGAACCCCCACGTGAATCTTGTCGCTAGAGTTGATGAAACTGCAAAGATGTATCATGATCCTGAAGAGCGTCCCAAAGCCATGGAGGGTATAAAGACATCAAGATTCAATACTGATACAATGTGTCTCGTGCCTGGGGTAGTTATCCCTCCCAAGTTTAAGATTCCTGATTTTTACAAATACAAAGCACCTTATGTCCAGAGACTCATCTTCGTTCCTATTGTCGCAAGATGGCAGCCTATGCTAAAAACGAACCGTTATTCATGCACTTTTTCCAAGATAGCTTGATTGGGGCACAATTGGATTGGTTTATGAAACTAGAAAGAACTCATGTCAGTACTTGGGGAGAGCTTGTTGACGCCTTTTTGAAACATTACCATTTCAATACTGCCATGGCTCCTAGCCGTACTCAGCTTCAAGGGATGATACAAAAATTTGAAGAATAGTTTGAAGAGTACGCCCAAAGGTGGCGTGAACTGGATGCAAGGGTCCAACCTCCTCTCTTGGATCGTGAACTGATTGATTTGTTTATGGGTACTCTATGACATCCTTATCTCCAACACATGCTCAGCAGTATCTCTACTTCTTTCTCTGATATGGTCATTATTGGAGAACGTGTTGAAACTTGTATTAAGGATGGAACGATCCAAGGTATCCCTAACAATACCAACAACAATACTGGTATTGGTAGGAAGTCGTTTTCTGGTTTCGTCAAGAAGAAAGAGGGTGAGACTAGTGTTGTCACCATCAACCAAGGGAAAGCTCCTGCATATCCTCAAGTTCAGTTTCCATATTTCCCAACACCCGCTGCTATTCCTAATCAATTTGTTCCTCAAGTGTATGCTGCTACAACTCCAGCACCTTGGATGGCCCAAAAACGGCCTTTCACTCCTCAACCACAGTATCTTCCACAACAACAATTTGCAACACCTTCAACTTATCAACAACAGAATCAGGAACCTCAAGGTTTGAGAGCTCCACAGAGACAAAGAGCGCCTAAAAGAAGATTTGGTCCCATTCTTATGTCCTATTCCCATATTCTCCCTCAGTTACTTTCCAATCAGTTGGTTCAACTACGTGAACTTGTTCCACCACCTAATCCTCTCCCCAGGGGGTATGACATTAATGCTCATTGTGAATTCCATTCTAGAGCCCCAGGCCACACGATTTAAAACTGTAGAGCATTTAAATGTAAAGTTCAAGACCTCCTCGATGCAAAGGCCATAAATTTCAACTCTGTTGGTCCTAATACTTAGAATAATCACATGCCTACTCACCCAAGGGCAACGGTCAATGCTATTGAAGAAAGTAGAGAACAGACTCTGGTAATCAAGGTTGACGAGATCAAGATGTCATTAGGAACTGTTATAGAACACTTGTTGGAGCACGAGGTGCTGCAAGAACTTCATGATTTTTGCTTAACATGTTCCTCTAAGCCCGAAGAGTGTACTAGTTAGAAGATGGCTATCCAACAACTAACGAATGAAGGTGTCCTACAAGTACAGAAGATATTTCGAGAAGAAGAGATTGATGTCTTGGAATATCCTTATTATCCAAGAAGCCTATTAGTAACCCCGGGTACCCTATTGACAATTCAGGCACCTACTACCCCATTGATGATTCAAGCCCTGCTACCACAGCAACAACTCAAGCTCATATTCCTCCTTTGTGTAACAACTCAAAGGCATTTTCGTGGGAGTATAATGATTTCTATATTTTTGGGAATAAATACGAGTGTCCTTCAGTGGTTGACAAGAGTATTACCAATATTGTAGGAACCAGTAACATGACTCGTAGTGGCTGGATCTTTTCTCCCCACCACTGCCTCCCAAAGAAACTAACAGTGATTCTTTGGCTAAGGCTAGGGGAAAGAAAGTGATTGATAACCAACCTGAACCTTTGGTAGGACAAGAAGAGGAGCAGTTTTTGAGGATTCTTAAGCGAAGTGATTACAAAGTGGTGGATCAACTCAATCAGATGCCATCCATGATCTCCATATTGTCTCTCCTCTTGTGTTCGGAGACCCACCACAATTCTTTACTAAAGATTTTGTGTTCCTCCCATGTTACTCAAGACATTTCTGTGGCCCAGTTTGAAGGGATCGTAACTAATATTTCTATAGGAAATTGTTTTGGTTTCTATGATGATGAGCTCCTAGTTGAAGGAAGAGCCCACAACAAAGTGCTACACGTTTCCATGAAGTGCTTGGATACGGTTTTATCTTGAGTTTTTGTAGATACAGTTTCTTCACTCAATGTGATGCCTAAGGCTACTCTGTTTAAGTTGAATATGGACAGAGTAATGGTGAGGCCTTCCACCCTAAGTGTTTGAGCATTTGACAGTTCAAGGATATTTATGGAGGTAGAAGTGGACTTGTCTATCAAGATTGGTCCCCACACTTTTTATCTGTCATTCTATGTTATGGACATTCGTCCGTCTTATACAAGCCTTTTGGGTTTCCCATGGATCCATGTAACAGGAGTTATGACATCTCCTCTTCACCAACATCTGAAGTCTATTGTAGACGAAAAAATTGTTGTGGTTTATGGAGAAGAAGATATGGATGATATGATCGCAAAATCACAAACTGAGGAAGAATATCTGGTCCATTTGCAAAAATTGTTTGATCGTCTACGAAAGTTCAGGTTAAGTCTTAATCCCAACAAATGCACCTTTGGGGTTCGATCAGGAAAGTTACTTGGTTTTATCGTAAGTCAATGAGGGATTGAAGTAGATCCAGACAAGGTAAGAGCAATACAAGATATGCCGGAACCAAAAAATGAAAAATAAGTACGAGGATTCTTTGGAAGGTTGAATTACATAGCCAGGTTCATTTCTTATCTTACGGCTTCCCGTGAACCCATCTTTACATTGCTACGTAAGAACCAAGATTTCCATTGGGATGAAAGCTGTCAAGAGGCCTTCGAAAAGATTAAACAATACCTTCAGGAACCACCAATACTCATACCTCCAGTTCTAGGGAGACCTCTCATTATGTATTTCACTGTGCTTGAAGGATCTATGGGTTGTGTTATTGGACAACATGATGATACTGGACGAAAAGAACACTCCATCTATTACCTGAGAAATAAATTTATAGATTATGAATCAAGTTATTCATTACTTGAGAAGACTTGTTGTGCTATTACGTGGGTAGCTCAACGTTTGAGTCAATACATGTTGACGCATTCTACACTTCTGATATCTAAGATGGATTCAATAAAGTACATCTTTGAGAAACCAACACTTACAGGAAGATTGGCTTGGTAGAGAATGCTTTTGTCTGAGTATGACATCTAGTACGTCACACAAAAGGCTATAAAAGGAAGCATCCTTGCTGACCATCTCTCCCACCATCCATTGGAAGAGTATCAGTCAATGAAGTTTGATTTTCCAAACATGGATGTTATGAAACATGATGATAAAGAAGGACCCGAACCAGGGGAGCGATGGACTCTCACGTTTGATGGTGCATCAAATTCCATAGACCATGGTATTGGGGCAGTTCTGACTTCTCCATGCAATACTCGCATACCTTTCACAACTAGGATATGTTTTGATTGTATGAATAATGTCACAGAATACGAAGCTTGTGTAATTGGTCTTGAAGCCGCCATTGATTTTAATATCAAGATTCTTGAAGTTTTTGGGGATTCTGCCTTAGTCATATATCAAGTGTGAGGTGATTGGGATACAAGACACCCTAATTTAGTTTCATATCGGGAATACATATTAGAGTTGTTGCCCGCTTTTGATGAGATCTTGAGCGTATTCCTGGAGAAGTAAATCAACTAGAAGATGCTCTGGTCACTTTAGCAGCAATGTTCAAAGTTAGCTATCAGAATCATGCACACAACATAAGAATCCTTTGATATAAGGAGCCAACACACGTTTTCCTTGTTGATTGTCTCACAACTGAAGACGTGTCGGGCGAAAATCCGTGGTACTTTGACATCAAAAGATATCTTGAGAAGCAAGAATACCCCGAGGGTGCTACAATTTTTGATAAGCGGACTCTTAGAAGATTAGCCTCTAAGTTTTTACTATCAGGAGACATTCTATACAAAAGAAACTAAGATTCGATTCTACTCAGATGCGTGGATAGACACGAAGCAGAATCCATCATACGAGAAATTCACGAGGGCTCTTATGGGACTCATGCCAGTGGATATTCCATGGCCAAGAAAATCCTACGAGCATGTTATTTCTGGATGACGATGGAAAGTGACTGTTGTGTATATGCGAAGATGTTCCACAAATGTCAGGTTTATGCAGATAGGATACATATCCCTCCCACCCCTTTGAATGTGATGACTTCACCATGGCCCTTTGCAATGTGGGGAATTGATATGATTGGACGCATCGAGCCGAGCAGTTCAAATGGACACAGTTTCATTCTCGTTGCTATTGATTACTTCACCAAATGGGTGGAAGCGGCTTCATACAAAAATGTGACCAAGCAAGTCATTACTCGCTTCATCAAGAAAGAAATCATATGTTGTTATTGGACTCCTAACAAGATCACCATTGATAACGGGTCGAATCTCAACAACAAGATGATGAAGGAAATGTGTGAAGAATTCAAGATTGAGGACAATAATTCATCACCCTATCAGCCAAAGATGAATGGGGAAGTCAAAGTAGCTAACAAGAACATCAAGAAGATCATCCAAAAAATGGTGAGAACGTACAAATATTGGCATGAGATGTTGCCTTTTTCCCTACACGGCTATCGAAATCCATGCGTACTTCCACTAGGGAAACTCTCTTTTCATTAGTTTATGGTATGGATACGGTGCTCCTAGTCGAAGAGGAGATTCCTTCATTAAGGGTTTTGATGGATACTAAACTTGATGAAGCTGAATGGATTCAAACAAGGCTCAACCAACTCAATCTCATCGAAGAGAAGTGCCTAGCAGCCCTTTGTCATGGGCAGTTATATCAATAGCGCCTCAAGAGAGCATTTGACAAAAAGATTCGACCTCAAGAGTTTAACACAGGTGACCTGGTCTTAAGGAATATTCTCATAATTCATTGTGATCCAAGAGGCTAGTGGACTCCCAACTATGAGGGGTCGTACATCGTGAAGAAAGCTTTCTCAGGAGGTGCTCTAATCCTGAAAAACATGGATGGGGAAGACGTTCTGCTTCTAGTCAATTCAGACTCATACAAAAAATACTACGCATAAAAAGACCCGCTAAGTCAAAAACCCGAATGGGCGGCTTATGTAAAAGTTAGGGCTAAAAAAGAAAAAAAAGAATAACTCGCTAAGTTGAAAACCCGAAAGGACGGCTTAGGAAAAAATGGGTATCCCGGTGGATTGAAAACCCGAAAGGGAGATACAGAAAAAAATTAGGGACAAAAAGTGAGAGACTGCAGTCTGAAAACTCTTCACGAATAACAAGTACACCCTCATAACACTGGATGAATCGATTCAACTATTATCTTTTAGAAGTTCAGCACTAGGACGATCTGGGATATGGGAACTATAACAATATCAATTTTGATAGAAGTTCGAGATTTTCTTATTGCCATTTTACTTGTTGTATTTTGTCTTTTCTTTGTAGCTTCCTCATTTAGGAGTTATTTCCATGTACGAATGCCTGTTCACAGGTCAAAATCATTAAAAAAAGTGTGCCCTTCACCAAAAAGCCTTTGTTATTCCCTTTTTACTTTATTTTTTGTATGTGAATTGTGATTTAAATTCTTTATTAAGAATTGCATTAAAAATAATAAGGAAATAATAATCACAAGCTAAGATGTGAAACATGACATTACATGGATATGCAGGCATCCCAAGGGAATGCCACAGCTTTCAAGTGTTTGTTTTTCTATGCAGGTAGCAAGTCGTCACGGTCACCTCGACCAAGCTTTCGTCCTCGTCACCTCCTTATAGACAACTGAGCACTCGATTCTCCAACACCGAGAAACTTGGGGCATTTGATGAAGATCCGTGTCTCTACTCAGTCATTCACAAAAGTCCAGCATGCCAGATCAAGCCACTCCTCCTCCACAAGAATTAATCCCCGGCGAATTCAACACGACTATAACTCAATTATCGAGGTTTTCAAGCACCCAAACTGTAAGTATAAGAGTGCGCCTAAGAGGGGGGTGAATTAGGTACTTTAAAAGTTTTACTGTTTTAGTGATGACGGATATTATTTTTCTGGTTTAGTGCATGAGTTTACAAATATGTTCCTTTCTTTTCTGGTTTATGACTAGTGATGAAAGCGGTAAATGAGGAAAAGTAAAGAACACAAAGATATATCCTGATTCCCCTCACAGTCCGAGAGTACTCCAGTCCCCTTTCAACATGAAAGAAATTTCCTTATTGTTAGATCTCTAGACAAGACACCCTAGTCCTTCTATACAAGACTCTAACCAATAAAACCACCAAGAACAATCCTCTTGGACCAAGAACAATCCTTCTGGATTTTCACTATATCAACAATGAGAACAATCCCCTCAAGGTGACTTCACTTGTATCCAGCAATCCTGGAAAAACAAGATTTCAAAACCACTTGAACTTATTTTCAACAATCTTGAAAAATAAGCAAGTATATAGCAATATTTGATTTGAGTGAGTTTTAGTAGCAATGATCACTTTAAGTGATTTTATCAATGAATTGATCTTATCTTCCAATGATAATAGTATACAATAACTCAAGATATATAATTCTCAAAGTTTTCTGTTTGACAATATGTGAAAGTGTGCAGAAAAACATTGTGTATGAAAGTGAAGAAAAGCTTGAGTTTGATATTTTAAAAATTTAGAAAATATATTTGGAAGAGGTGTTGAAATGATTTTGAAAATGATTATTTATATGTTCATAGCACCTTTTTGAAACATCATAAAGTTTTGTTAATGAATCATGAACAATTTCCAAGATTGAGTGAAAGGTTTCCATGAAATGGTGTTATAAACAGGCGTGTGCAAAGTTGTTATTTTTCAAAATCGTGCAGCATGAAATCGATTGCACCCTTTTGTAAATTGATTGCACGGGGTTTCAACACCTAGAATTTCAAATATTTTGAGTGTGCAATCGATTGCACACGAGTGTAAATCGATTGCATGTGAAGTCAGTAGCAAAAATTGATTGAGTGCAATCGATTGCACAAACATGCAAATCGATTTCACTTAGAAACAGTAGCAAATGTTTTGAAAGATTGAAGCATGCAATCGATTGCACTAATATGCAAATCGATTTCACTCAAGTGAAAAATGATTTTTAGATTATAAAAACTTGAGTAAGGATTTAGATAAAATAAAATATTTTATTTGACCATTGAGCATCTATGTCTTAAGTTCAAAGTAAGTATTATCATTATACCTTGAAATTTTCTAAGTGCTTGACCTGAAGACTTTATCCATAGATGCTTTTAGCTTGATCAATAATCTTTGCCTTCTTTGTCCCTCATGGTTTGTCTTCATCAAAACAAAAGTGCATTTTAGAAGCTTGATTTTACATTCTCCCTCTTTTTGATGATGACAAACAATATTGTTTGATGTTTTGTAGTTTCCGGAAAGAGCTTCTCCCCCTAAGATTCATAACTCCCCCTTTGTATGAGAAGGTTGGAATCCTTTGAATTTGTTCATCTTGGTTGAAGAGTACCTTAGAAATTTAAGACAAGGAAATACACAAGCATAAAGTACAACATCCTTCTCCCCCTTTGACATTATTAAAAAGAAGGGAAAGATGCAAACAAAAGTGGACAAAATACATATAATAATATTGAAAGCTTAACCATAGCCATATTGCTTCATGATGCTTTTTCTCATCCTTTGATAAATGCACATAGTATTTATCTTCATGAAAATATAATGTTGAAGATGCTTGACTCTTTTAGGCAGAATGAGAAACTCTTATGTGAATGCTCCCCCTATCTTTGATAACTCCCTGTTGATCAAAATTCTCCCTTGAGTCATAGAGAATTTGCATATTTCTTTGGGCTGCAATAGTTAGAGACAAGCATATATATATATATATATATATATATATATATATATATATATATATATATATATATATATATATATATATATATATATATATATATATATATATATATATCTTCTCCCCCTTTGTCATTTAAAAAGGATGGGAAAAGCCTTATAATACATAAAGAAATTATTCAAAGTAAAAACAATTTATACTAATGAGTTTCATCTCAAGAGTGACTTAATAAACCATTCATCCTTGATGAATTTGAAGCCTTTTCAACAAAGTTGTCTTTTACTTAGAAGTTGTCTTTTGTTCTTCAACATAAAGTACATCTTCAATGGATATGAAAGTTAGTGTATCAACTTTGCCAATGCCAAGAATTCTTACTTTAAGGTATTTCCCATATGTGAAATAATCCTTGGACTTGAACTAGATTTAAAAGTTAGTGTATATCTTCCATCAAATGCTTAGAGCCACCACTTATCAAAACATCATAGATTTAAAGTGGTCCTCAAGAAAACCTACAAAACAAATTAAGTTTGATTTGGCATCCAATGTGCTTTGAGTCCATCATAGTTAGTTCATTTCTTTACCCACACATAATGCCCACTTGTCACACTAAAATTTCTAACATAACAAGCATTAGATGTGTAGCCTTTAATACCACAATAAAAATAAGTAGGTTCAAATTTACTTCTATATCTAGAAGGGTAAGATTTCTTCTTAGGAAATGTTTTCTTTTGATGAACTACTTTAGGTTTTTTCACTTTCTCTTTAGATGATTGATCACTATCTTTAACAAAGATAGTTTTATTAGAAATTGGTTTTGAAAACTTTGAATATCCAAGTCCACTTTTATCATTGGAATATCTTTGTTGGCTAAGAACACCTTCCAATCCAATTTGACCTTTTTCATATCTTTCAATAACTCTTTTTAATTGGAAAATTTGGAAATAGAGTAATTCACAATTTTTGCATACAAAATTTTGTTTTTGCTCACTAAATTTTTGTTTTTCATCTTTGAGATCTTTTTCCATAGACTCACATTTTTCTTCTAAAGATGAAATTTGTTTCTTTTGAGATGAAATAGTTTTGTACAGATTTTTGCATTCATTTTAGTTCATCTATAATACCTTGTGAATCACTATAAAAAAGAGAAAATTCATTACTAACCTCGTCATCTTCACTATCGGAATCGTGTGAGGCCATCAATGCAAGATTAACACGTTGATTGTTTTCGAAATCGGAAGATGAACTTTCCTGTGCTATATATGCTTTCTTTGACTTTTTATCTTTATTTCTCTTGAAATATTTCTTCTTCTTTTCAAGTGTAGGACATTCAATTTTAACATGTCCCTTTTCTCCACATTCAAAGCATATAACCTTCCTTGTTGGTGCTTCCCTTTTTCTTTCTTTTCGTAGAACCTTTTCAATCTTCTTGATAAGATCATCATCTTCACTACTAGTGGATTCATCATCTTAATTTCTATCATGAGTTTTTATCCTTGTATTTAGAGCCATATCTTTTGAATCTTTTACTTTGATTTCATGATTTTCAAGTCTTGCAAGTTCTGTCTCATATTCTTGAAGTTTTCCGAACAAAGTGGCGGAAGTCATTATGGATAGATTCTTCTTCTCAGATATTGCTGTCACTTTTGGTTTCCATTCCCTGGATAAAGATCTAAGCACTTTAACATTAAGTTCATCATTAGTTAAAGTCTTACCGAGTGCTTTCAAATGATTTGTCAAGTATACAAATATTTTCTGCAAGTCGAGGATTGATTCTCAGGGCTGCATTCTAAATAGTTCGTATTCTTGACTCAATGTATTTAATCTCGATATTTTAACTTCAGCGGTTCCTTTATGAGTTTCTACAAAGGTATCTCATATTTCTTTCGCTGTTTTGCATGCTGAGACACGAAAAAATTCATCCATGCTAAGTGCACCTTGAGGAAGATTTATTTCCTTTTTATCATAGAGAACCTTCTTCTTATCATCTTCATCCCATGTAGCTTTAGGCTTTGATGAGCCAGCACCATTGATTACCGTTATAGGGACAAATGGACCATTCTCGATGGCATCCCACATTTCTTCTCTTTGTACTTCTAGATGTGCCTTCATGCGTATTTTCCAGAGGTCAAAATATTCACCACAAAATAGAGGAGACTTGTTGTTACTACCCTCATCTCTGAAAACGGGATTTTGATTTGCGGAAGCCATTCTGGATCTTTTAGGAACAGCTTACCTATAACATGCTCTGATGCCAATTGTAAGTATAAGAGTGCACCTAAGAGGGGGGGGGGGTGAATTAGGTACTTTAAAAGTTTTACCATTTTAGTGATGATGGATATTATTTTTCTGGTTTAGTGCATGAGTTTACAAATGTGTTTCTTTCTTTTCTAGTTTATGACTAGTGCTGAAAGTGGTAAATGCGGAAAAGTAAAGAACACAAAGATGTATCATGGTTCCCCTCACAGTCTGAGAGTACTCCAGTCCCCTTTCAACATGAAAGAGATTTCCTTATTGTTAGATCTCTAGAGAAGACACCCCAAGTCCTTCTATACAACACTCTAACCAATAAAACCACAAAGAACAATCCTCTTGGATTTTCACTATATCAACAATGAGAACAATCCTCTCAAGGTGACTTCACTTGTATCCTACAATCCTGGAAAAACAAGATTTCAAAACCACTTGAACTTATTTTCAACAATCCTGAAAAATATGCAAGTATATAACAATATTTAATTTGAGTGAGTTTGAGTAGCAATGATAACTTTAAGTGATTCTATCAATGAATTGATCTTATCTTCCAATGATAATTGTATACAATGACTCAAGATATATAATGCTCCAAGTTTTCTGTTTCACAATATGTGAAAGTGTGCAGAAAAATATTGTGTATGAAAGTGAAGAAAAGCTTGAGTTTGATATTTTAAAAATTCAGAAAATATATTTGGAAGAGGTGTTGAAATGATTTTGAAAATTAGTATTTATATGTCCATAGCATATTTTGGAAACATCATAAAGTTTTTTAAATGAATCATGAACAATTTCCAAGATTGAGTGAAAGGTTTCCATGAAATGGTGTTATGAACAGGCATGTGCAAAGCTGCTGTTTTTCAAAATCGTGCAGCATGTAATTGATTTCACCCTTTATGTAAATCGATTGCACGGGGTTTCAACAGCTAGAATTTCAAATATTTTGAGTGTGCAATCGATTGCATGCGAAGTCAATAGCAAAAATTGATTGAGTGCAACCGATTTCACAAACATGCAAATCGATTGCACTTAGAAACAGTAGCAAATGTTTTGAAAGATTGAAGCATGCAATTGATTGCACTAATATGCAAATCGATTGCACTCAAGTGAAAAATTATTTTTAGCTTAGAAAAACTTGAGTAAGGATTTAGACAATATAAAATATTTCTTTTGACCATTGAGCATCTATGTCTTAATTTCAATGTAAGTATTATCATTATACCTTGAAATTTTCTAAGTCATTGAACTGAAGACTTTATCCATAGATGCTTTTATCTTGATCAATAATCTTTGCCTTCTTTGTCCCTCATGGTTTGTCTTCATCAAAACAAAAGTGCATTTGAGAAGCTTGATTTTACATAACTCGTATTGGCATCTCAAGACAACAGGAAACATACGCCAATGAGCCCCATCGCTTGCATTTTTCATATAATAATCATCATGGCATATTACATTTCATCTTCAAACGCATAGCATATCCACGGATCATCATGCCATACTTTATATGAAGCATGAGCCAAATTTGGTACTTTGCACGAAAGCCCCAAATCAACCGTCAAATAAGTAAAACATCCCCACAAATAATATCATCCTCATAATTCCCAATTTACATCCGTCATTACACTACCAACCAAAAAAAAATGGTCATGGTGCCAGTACATTATACTCCCCAGCTCTCAATACTCACGTTATCTTTCTAGAGCCGTAGGTCGCTCGTAGGTCTTACCCTCACATTATCTTTCATAGGGTCGTAGGTCGCTTTTAGGTCTTACCCTTACGTTACCTTTTCTAGGGTCATAGGTCGCCCGTAGGTCTTACCCTCATGTTATATTTCATAGGATCGTAGGCCGCTCGTAGGTCTTACCCTCACGTTATCTTTTCTAGAGTCGTAGGTCGCTCGTAGGTCTTACCCTAACATTATCTTTCATAGGGTCGTAGGTCGCTCGTATGTATTACCCTCGCGTTATCTTTTCTAAGGTCGTAGGTTGCTCGTAGGTCTTACCCTCATGTTATCTTTCATAAGGTCATAGGTCGCTCGTAGGTCTTACCCTTACATTATCTTTTCAAGGGTCGTGGGTCACATGTAGGTCATACCCTCACGTTATCTTTTCTATGGTCGTAGGTCGCTCATAGATCTTACCCTCATGTTATCTTTCTAGGGTCGTAGGTCGCTCGTAGGTCTTACCCTCAAGTTATCTTTTCTAGGGTCGTAGGTCGCCCGTAGGTCTTACCCTCATGTTATCTTTCTAGGGTTATACGTCGCCCGTAGGTCTTGTCCTCATGTTATCTTTTCAAGGGTCGTAGGTTGCTTGTAGGTCTTACCCTCACGTTTTCTTTTCTAGGGTCATAGGTTGTTCATAGGTCTTACCCTCACATTATCTTTTCTAGGTTCGTAGGTCATCAGTAGGTCTTACCCTCACGTTATCTTTCATAGGGTCGTAGGTTGCCTGTAGGTCTTACCCTCACGTTATCTTTTCTACGGTCCTAGGTCGCTCGCAGGTCTTACCCTCATGTTATCTTTTCTTGGGTCATAGATCATATGTCGATCATTACCCATTTTATTTACCTTTCTCTTGGGTCATAGATCATACGCCAATCTTTACCCATTATCCTTACTTTTCTTTTTGGGTCGTGAATCCCACACGATGGATTCTCTGTTGTCGTCGAGTTTATCCATTGTCTTTAAGTTATCATGTTGTCATTAATCATACTTTATGTCACCACTACATCATCAACCATACCTTTTCAGTCACTTTAACACCCACTTCCTCGAGAACCTTGTATTGGCATCGTTACCCTAGCACAAGCTATCATTATTCAAACCGCATTTATCCATCATGACCAGTTCACCTGAAAGTTCATTTTTCATCCCCAACAAACATCACAAATAATAACACTTACACCATCTCTCCAGGATAAATTTCAGGTCTTAGTATTTAATAATCTTCTACCTCAAATGATCGAAAAGCTGACGCCAATCTCACCTTCAGGTTAAAGATAATTAAATAGGGGCAGCTATCATACCCCAAATTTGTCCTACCTTTTACTTTCGTTTGGCTTAGACTTCACATTTCATCTACATCGTCTTCACTAGTTCATTTTCATATCATGCATTTCATTGAATAATGACACCTGAGGTCCAAGAGTTCAGTGGTTATGCAATATTAAAGTTTTAGTGTTTTCAGGAAACTAGGATTTTTGCTTCAAGGTCACGTTGAGCTTTATCTCCTTCAACAAGTAAATTTCTTATCAAGAGGTTTAAGGGGTGAAACCAAGGAATTCTTCTCATATGGATTAAAATTTTATTTGAGGAATTTCTTGAGGGACTAAATTTTGAACTAAGATGGCATCTACCATTTTCAAAGTGATTTGAATTTGTCATGAAGATTCAAAATTGAAAGAGAAAGAAAACTTGGATTTGGATTGCAAATATTGGAAATTGGTATTTCATACAATGTCTTTGGTTCACAAGTCACCAATTCCTTACATCACAAGTTACTATATTCAAGATTCAAGTCACTATTGATTTTCTTGCAATTATTTTTGGATTCATGCCATGACCATTTGAAGCCATACAAAGGAATTTCTCATTACCAGTCCAAACTATCCAAATCTAACATGCCAAATGAACCTATCCAAACTATCAAAACTTGCAAAATAATACTGTCCAATTTGCTATTGTATAAAGCCCAAAGTTTGCACCAACCAGCCCCAAAAAATTGTCCAAACTGTTGTTGTCCATTCTGCTACATATCAGTCCAAAACCTATTGTTCCTACACCAAAATAGTCCATGCATAACAGCCCAAAAACCTGCAAAGACAGCCTGCTAAAACTGTCAAAACTGCTGCCAACAAATTACAAACATTACACAAAATAGAAGTCGCCCAAATATGTAATGGAAAAGTAGTGAAATAACATGTCAAAATTGTTTAAAATCTCACCAACCTTTCCCCCCAATTCCCACCTCTCAGCTGATATACAAATGATAAAATGGGCAGATAAAAGGGGGAGAAGATAAAAGAGGAATATTGACGGAGGAGAGTTTTGTGTGAAAAGAAAGAGTGAAAATAACAATATTGAGAGAGAAAAAAAAAACAGCAGAGAAAAGAGAGAGAGAAAAACACTGTGAGAGGGAGAGAAGAAAAATACTGTAAAACCAGAAAATAAAAATAGCAGCAACCATGAAACTGTATTGAAACATGAAACTGTTTTGAACCATAAAACAACAGCAGCAAAAAACAGTAGCAACCCAAAGGAAAATAGAAACAGAAAAAAAACCTTCAACCCCCTGTACAACCTTGCAGCTCTCAATACAAAGTAAGGATTGGAGCAACTTCCTGGAGGTTCACTGAAGCCATTCTGATCATCACAACCTCTTTAAAGGTGTTCAAACTCAAAACACAATTTTCATTTTCAATGTAAGTCTTCTTGACTTTGAGCTCTTCATTTCAAGCATCATTAGTGATTAATTTTTTAAGATAAATGTAGAAATCATACCCTTGAGGCTAACCACATGCTTGATTTTCATTTTTATCAATTATATGTTGGGAACTAACTTTTACATGTAGCAGAACAATGTTAGAAATAAAAAACAGCAGTATGAGTCAACACATGTCTCTATGAATCGACGCATATCAGGAACAAAACAGGTTATGAGTCGACAAAATGCGCATGTGTCGATACAAAACGAAAATGAGTCGACACAAACCCTTATGTGTCAACTCATACTGTGTTGTTTTTGATTTCCAGGGGCAAGAAATGAGTATGAGTCGATGCAAAACACGAATGTGTCGATACAAATGATAAATTAGTCGACACAAAGACATTATGTATCGACTCATACTGAGTTAACCTTGATTTTCCAAAAACAATAAGTGTTATGTATCGATGCAAAAATGCATGTGTCGATACATAAAAGTTAAAAAAACAATTTTCCTTTCTTTTTACACTATCTTTATATTTTTTGTTATATTCTTTTTCATTTCTATTCATTTATTCAATATGGTTGTAATAATTTAATTAGATTTCTACTTCATCCTTATTTATAAACTTGTACCCCCATCCCCGTATGATTGCAATAGCTTTGGGTTTATTTTTTGTATATTTTAATGGTTTCTTAATCATGCATATGTCATCCAATTAGAACACATGGCCTCCTCTTGGGCTCATCATCAATGAAAAGGTATCCACTTACAAATGCACACTTGTACACATTTCCTAGCTTGGTCTTGGGCTTTCCTACAGTCACAACTATTTGATCCATTGTTCCAATTAGTCGTTTAGAATACTAGCTCCATGCTAGTACCACTTTCTAGGAGCATGCATATAGCCACCTTGTATGGGATTTTGATTTTCATCTTATCCATCGAAGAAACTTCTCTCCCCTTAGTCCACATACCAAGCATCTTCTTAAAGGGTCTCATAGTTCAGTTTGGGCATGGCCATTCTCACGAGGTTAATCAAGTCTTGCCCTTGGTTAACCATAACCCGAATCAACCACATTGGTCCATATACCAAGTGTTTCCATGCACAAAGGGTCTCATAGTTGAGGGTAGAAGCACCTACTCTCACGATATTAATCAAGTACACCCCTTGGTTAATCACAACCCGATTCAATCTGCATATACAGAGCATTCTATTTAAGCCTTTCATGATTCTACTCATTTTGTCGCCACTTTTCCATGATCACCATACATGATCGCTCTTCACAAACAATGTCTCCTTTTATTTTATGCTCATAACATGCTCCCTTAGGATGATAATTTCCTCTTCTTTAAGATACGAACTAATTAGACCTTAGGTTGGAACCCATGCATGACAAAATTAGGGTTTTTTTTAGTCTCCCTCTTAAACCTCTTTCTACTTTGGTAATTAAAACTTATCACTCGCAAATCAAAAATCCAAAAACATTTAATCATTCTTCAAATCCATTTTAAAACTCGCAAAACATTTAACCAATCAAAACCTCCCCAAAAGGGCATGTTATCTCCGTCCTACCGTGATATAGGTTGTGCCTATCGATAGAATGCATGCGTTAACATCGCCCACTAAAAAACACCAACAAACCAACATTTTTTAGAAGAACTACAGTGTTCTGATTCCTTCACTGGATACGTAGTCAAAGGGTGGCAAGACCCTCACAAATGCACTAATAAAAAATCATTTTTCCCCTTAGCAAGTATAATCATAGAAAAACACACCCTTAGAAGCAAACAAACAAAATGGATCCCGTTGAGTACAACGGATGTGAGGGGTGCTAATACATTCCCCTTGCATAACTGAATCCCTTACTATTTCTCTTGGTCACAAGACCATCTTATCCATTCTCTTGTGGTTTTCTCGATATTTTCCCTTCCTTCGAGATAAATAAAGTTTGGTGGCAGCTCTTTGGTTTCTACCGGTAGCGTCACCTATGTATCCCTTTTAAGGAAAAAGAGCAACGTAGTCCGACTAACATGTTTTTGTTTTTTTGTTTTTTATGAACATGTTAATTCCTCATTCTACCGCAGCTAGACCTTTGGAGACTCACGCGTTGGCACATAAGTAAATTAATCATGTCCTTACTTGAAAAAGGTTTTGAGTTATGCTCTCAAGGCAAGATGCCACGTTTGATTGGTTTGTATTTTTGTTACCTTGAAAAAGGGTTTAAGTGTGATTAGAGTGTTTTTTGCTTTGCTAAGGAAGGAGGGTTTAATTTTAAATGCATACGCAAAAGGGTAAAGAAAAGAGTCTATGGGATACTGACCTATTTATAATCCTAATGTTATCATGCAATGGTAGCCCTACATCAAGGATGAAAGGGAAATATCTACCTAATGTTAGCATTCATGGTTTGCAACCTAAGGTCTAACTTGCATCCTAAAAGAGCAAGTGCATCCTAAGGGAACACGGTATATACAAGGATAAAGAAAGCAAGCTCGAAAGAGCACACACATAAAAGAGTGAGGAAAAGAAACGAAATGCTTTAGTCAAGGGGAGCATATCACCCGAGACAAACAAGTTGGAGTGAGACGAAAAAACAAAATGTGATATCCAAAGCGGTTGAACATCTGACCAAGATATAGGAGATCGAGGTAGACGATAGAAGGAACTATGAACTATCACGGAGTATCCGCATCGACCAATGCAGACTCTTTACAAAGCGTGGGGTTCAATTGTTGAACCTTCCTCGCTTGACGACTCGATACACATGAGCAGACACAACTCTGAAGCATCATGGTGCGTCACGAGCTAAGGATGACCCAGACGAAATTATGGGGGTTGATTGCTAACCCTCCCTGCTTGCATCCTTTTGAGGACTTCAATAAGGGATGGGGGAATAATGCGGGCACAAATGTAAACACACCTGCAGAATACCTACACAAAGGTAGGGTTTTAAATAAACCACACACAAGTAGCACACAATGGGAAACAATGTGGAATTACCCTAAACAAATCTTTAAATAAACCAGAGGGGTTCCTAACATGATCAGTAACAGAGACCCTCATCATACATCTATATTCCTACTTCTCATGGCATCAGAAGGCAATAAAACCATACTTCTCATGATCTCTAGAAAAGCAGTAAAGCAGTACGATAAAGTGCGAAGAAGTACAAAGGTAGTAGCGGTGACTACCAAAGTGAGCAAATCGTCAAGAGCGGACGAAAGCACCGGAGAAGCAAGGAGTACATGTCGAGCAAGCTTCACCAAGAAACAAGAAAAGTCAGAAATGATATCCAACTAATATAAAAGCAAATGCATGTTGCGAATGCAACGCGTAATCAGAAGTTCTTGCACAAAGCTCATAAAAGTATCACATGTATCAGGACAACATATAATTCAACATGAATTCCTCAGGATGACGAGAAATAAGGAATGTCGCATCGGAAGTGAGCATAAACTGTATGCTTCGATCACATAACGACCTGTTATGTTACATGATCGAAAGCACAAAAAATATAACTTGCACAATAAACAAACGCATAAAAAATAATATGGCAAAGCGGCATGAAAATACCGATAAAAACTAAAAAAGAAAAAGTATTTTTTATTACTTTTTATGTGAGGAAAATTATAGAAAAAAACTAGAGAATTAATTCCTAAAATTTCTATTAAAATCTACTATTTTTATTAATTTTATTATAACAAAGATATATATAAAAAAAACTAAAAAAAGTCCTAAATCTTAATATGAAAATATAAGCTCAAGGGGGTGAAAACTGGAATCAAGGGGTATGGTGCAGTAAATTGGCGCTAAGGCCCAATCAGAATGAACTCCAAGAGCTATTTTTGTTATAATCTCTTAAGCTCCAAAAAAAGTGTGTTTGGGCCCGAGGGAACACCATTTTCGGTCCAAAACATCTTTGTACCTTGATATGAGACTTCAAACAACACAGAACTTGGATGAGGGGGAGTGTGGTTCAGTCTAGAACTAGTTTTTTGTACTAGTTTCAAAAAACTCTACAGGCATAAGTGGGGGTGGATGGAAGCAAAGCCCAATGAATCTATAATACAACTCTATATTTTATTATATTTCAGTATCATTATAAAAAAATAATAAAAAACAACATCAAATGAAAATTTAAAATAAAATGTGTGGATTAGGATTAAGAAGGGGAAGACAGATGAGCTTCCTCGTTCTCACCCTCTCGATGGCACCACTTGCAATCTCCGATGTTGACTTTGTTCACCACCATCACTCCTCAGCCTCACCATCACAACTGATCCATTTCTATCTTCATCGTCTTCAACAACTTGTTTCGCTCACAGTTCCGTCAGTCTCTCCCTCTTCTTCCTCGACAACTACCTGCCGTGAACCGCCACCACCTTAATGATTTCGTTCGACCTTCTTCCTCCTCTAAACTCACATCCAATCAAGAAGATACTCTAAACCTAAGTTGATTATGACGAACTAATACTCGCGAGAACGCTTCAGGCTACATTGCAACATGAAATTGATGGAGGAAAATGAATATTGAGAGGGATGAGATTATGATACTTACCTACTGGAGACGAGTCTAATGCTCCTTCAAACACGAGGATGATAACGATAAAACCAGAGGAAACAGAACTCTAGGTATTTATGTTTCCTTCTTATTTCATTTTCTGCATTTTTCGCTCTTCTAGTTTTGATTATGCGCTTCTGTTATTGCGCATTGTTGTTATCACTGATTGTAGATTTACATTGTTATTATGATGTTGTGGAAGTTTTTGTTGTATGTTGATGAAGATGATGGAAGGCTGAGAAGTTTTGTAGAGAGTTGTCAGAGAAGATGGAGATGTTGTGATAGTTATTGTGAAACGAAAGGAGGCTGATAAAGATTCTGAAGAGTGAAAGTTGAAGTTGAAGATTATAGAGTGAAGATGTTGAAGGTCTCAAACGTGATGCAGAGATAGATTAGGTTCTTGCATATTTTATGGAAGATGATGATGATGATGAAGGTGATGAGAGAGATAGTGTGATACGGTGGCCAGAACCGGGACTATTTTTGTAAATGCTGGTTTGCGTTTTGTGTTTGTGTTCGAAAAATGTCGCAGTAAGCAAGAGTCGCCATCGACTTTTATTTTATCCAATTGGAAAGGAAAAAAAACACAGAAAAATTCCTTTTTTGAGATATTCTGAGTACGGGGGGTAGATTATAGAAAGGGAAGGTATTAGCATCCTTTCTATCTGTAATTATCTACAGGCTCTTAGGTACTAGCTCATCATTTTCAATATTGCTTCTTTGTGTTTGTGTGATTTGAAAAGTTTTTGTTTTGACTTCGATTTAACCCTTGCTTTTATCTTCAAGAGTGTTACAAAGTGTTTTTGAAAAAACTTTGTTTGAAAAAGGAGTGTAAGTGTGAAAAAGTTTGTTTGGATTGAGAAAGTACTTAAGAGTTAATCTACCTACTCTAAAAAAGATTCGTTCTATGTTAGTTTCCTTTAGACAGCACTATCCCACTATTTGTAGGTAGGTAGCACCGTCGTTGGAGTTTGAGGGTCAATTCGAAAGGGACGTACGATCACTAAAGAAATGTTAGGACGTCTTAGTAATAGCCCTAATGTCTTAGATCAATTATTCGAGGCAACAATTCCGAGGCAACCTTTCTGAAGCAACTTTGATCTTTGAGACAAAAGGACGACCACTAAAACATCCTATACTCAATGACCGTTTACCGAAGGCAACCGAAGTGGGAGTGTACCCTAGGAGTGCGCGTGTGTGAGTGATTCAATTTCAAGTTTATTATCTTTGCACATTTAGGGTTAGCTAACTGTTTTAAAGTTAATCATACATTCTTGTCATGCATCCCTATTATTCATATATATAACAGTTAATATTTTGCGGAATTTAAAGTGCGGAAATTAAACTACGCTATTACAAGGCTTCGAATATTTACATAGCCAAAAACAAACCCTTAAAAAATAAAGCGATAAATGATAATAAAAGACCTAATTAAACTATTACAACTTGTGAGCAATTACATTAATAGGATAAAAATAAAATGATAAAGCGCGCGCAAGGAGGTTTAGATCGGGAGAGAACTAGGGTTTTGACCCCTTCTAACCTAATCGAAAGAAAAATTGTTTTTGGTGTTTTTAATTATTTTTTTAGAAAAGAATTAGGTTTTAAAATTAAATACACAATTAATTATCTAATTAAATTAATTAATGAAAATAAATAAATGGCCTATTTTTGTGTTTTTGGTTATTTTAAGAAAAAAAAGAAAATATAACTAAGTTAAAACCCTAATAGTTCTAATTAATTTTAATTATTTACAAAATAATTAAAGTTACCTAAAATTAAATAATCTAATTTAATTAATTAATTTTTTTGACAAAAAATAAACCTAAATCTAATTGGATGGGAAACATTATTTTTTGTGATTTTTTTCAAGTTTAATTCTTGTTCTTGCGCCTCTCTCCAGCCTTGTTTTTGGTCTTCCAATGTTCCTTATGTATTGAGGAATGAATTAGGGTTGAAAAAGTGTGCTCAATCTTTATCAATCACGACTTTTGATTTTGATTTGATTCCTTTGAATATCTTTCCAAAAATAGGCCCAATTCAATCTTTTTGTGCACACCAAGCCTTTACACGAATTCAATCTCATGCTAGCTGGATATAGGACCTGAAACATGTGCAAAATCTTGATATTTCAATGTTTTGGATTTTCTCATGATTTGTTTTGATTAAAATTGATTTAAATCAAATAAAAACCAAAATAAATAATAAAAACAAGATAAGGACAACTGGCAAGAGCTAGGGCTCGTGGACCATGTTGCCAACTCAAAACAAGTGCAAAAGATTGGGCCCATTTGGCAAAATTTGCAATTTTAGGCATAGTTGACTTTTGACAATTTTGCAAAAAAGATCAACTTCACCAATGCATAACTTCCTCAATTTTGACTCTTTTAAGCTTTTCTTGGACTTTTTAGAATTCTTGAGATGTTCCCTAAGCAACCCTTTTGGTCTCATCTCAATTTGGTATACCATGTTTATGTATGAATCTTTGACAAAAAAGGTGTTTTTGTTGACTTTTCAAAATGACCTATAATGTCAAAATTCATAACATCTTGTGAGTGCATATTTTGAACTTGGGAGCTGAAGATGAATTGTAGAGCATGGCATCCTATTCCTAATGAGATTTAGATGGGTCATTTCTCATGAAGTATGAGAAAGTTATGCTTGGTCAAAGTTGAGTTGACTTTTCCTACAAAACCCTAATTTAGCAACTTTTGGTTCTTGATGAATTATGAGCAATCCTTCATGAATCATGACCAATACTTTATAAAATGATGAAATATACTTCAAAATGAATATTTTGACCAAAAATCTTGAAGTTTGACTGTATATAGGCCACAGTTGACTTTTGCCCTAGCACAGTCAATTTTTAGGCCTTTGAGCAATTGACTGAGCAAGCTTCCTCTGCAAGGCTTGAAACTTGACATGGATGATCTTGAGAACATATTAGTACAATGGTGATAATTTGGGATCCCTTGGACTCAAGTGTCTTGATGCAACATGAAACCCTAACTTGAGGTAGACTGCCTTAGGAGGGAGCTTGTCTGGTCAACCCTTGGACTACCTTGAGCAACTTAAGGATCTTTCTTGAAATGTTTTGAGAAATATGGGAGGGAAAATTTTGGGGTACAACAGCTGCCCCTGTTCAATCTTCTTAAACCTGAGGATGTAGATTGGTTGGCTCGCCTTTCGTGATCCGAAGGTGGAAGATGATTGAACACTAGAGTGCCCAGAAATTTGCACTCGCATGAAAAGGTACTTATCTTGTGATATCGGGAATGGGCTTAAATATGCCATCCGAAGGAGTGTCGATCGCATAAGAGATTCCTTAGCGAGAGCTTGTATACCTGTTGTTGAGGAAGTTTCCGCTGGGGTTGCTCATATATTCCGCTGGGGTTCCTCTTCAATCCTTGTATATTTGTTGTTGTTGAAGAGATTCTACTGGTGAATCGTCTCTGTTTGAAGAGGTGAGAATGAACTACTATTTGGTCGTGATCCAGGCTTCATAGTGATAAGACCGACTGCTATCTGGTCGTAATCCAGGCTTTACAGTGATAAGACCGACTCCTATCTGGTCGCAATCTAGGCTTTACAATGACTTACTGGGGAGATGAAATTAAACTTGCTATCTGGTTGTAATCTAGGCTTCGCAATTTCTCGATTCTTATCTGGTCGTAATCCAGGCTTCAGAAGGAATTCAAATGTTATTCGGTTGCATCCGGGCTTTAACTTGAATTTATGGTACACTAATATTCGGTCGACTCTGGGCTTCTTAGTAATCGTCTAGGTAAACTGCTATTTGGTCGAAATCCAAGCTTCACAATGTATTGTACCGCTATCTGGTCGTAATCCAGGCTTCACGATGTATCATACCATTATCTGGTCGAATCTAGGCTTCATGGTGTTCGGGGAAATCAAGGTACTATTCGGTCGAATCCGGGCTTCATAACTTGTATTAAAGATATACCACTATCTGGTCGTAATCCAGGCTTCGTAGTATTCTTGGTTGCTATCTGGTCGTAATCCATGCTTCACAACGTCTTCTACCATTATCTGGTTGTAATCCAGGCTTCATGGTCTTGTATTGCTATCTGGTCGTAATCCAGGCTTCACAATAACTTGTTAAGCTGCTATCCAGTCGACTTCGGGCTTCACAGCTTGTGTTTTATATATACCACTATCTGGTCGAATCCAAGCTCCATGGTGTCTTTGTATTGCTATCTGGTCGTAATCCCGGCTTCACAATAACTTGTTGAGCTGTTATTCGGTCATAATCCGGGCTTCACGGCTTGCTGCAGATCAAACTATTATCCGGTCAAATCCGGGATTCATAGCTTGCTTTTAAGAGATACCACTATCTGGTCGTAATCCAGGCTTCGCGGTAGTCTGATACTATTATTTGGTCGTTCTCTGGGCTTCACAATATTATGGAGTAATCAAGATAATATCCGGTTGTACTCGGGCTTCATAGCTTGAACTTTGTGAGAATTTGATTGTATCTTTCCTGAAAGGTAAAGGTTAGTCGTATGTAATGCATGACATGTATCAAGCAATGATGTTCTCAAAATAAATGAGACGGTGTTGTATGATGTGTATGCATGTCATAATGTATGGATGTGTAATGTTTTTATGATGTTCTCTAGTTGGGCAAAATAAATCCTGGATTGCTGCTGGAGAATATAAAGAATTTCGCTCGCTGGGGACAACGACCAAAGATGATTTGGAGAATAATCCTGCTGGAGAATACATTTATGAGAGAATGACTTTGTGGGGAAGAGATACTCTGCTAAGGATTTGCTGATTTGGAGAAAAAACCTCGGTTGTGGATGAATTACCATTGCTTGCAGTGATGAACTCTGTTGGGGATTAAGTTCCTGTTTGTGGAAGAAATAAACTCCATTGGGGATAATCTTCTAGACTCTGCTGGGATAACCTTCCAGACTCCACTGGGGATGGTCTTCTAGTGCTGGTGATAGATAAACTATGCTTGGGGAGAATCTTACCAACTCATTTGCGGCTGCGAGCCTCAACTGGGGAGAATTAACACCATTGTCCTTCTCTTACTCTGTGGGGAGTGAATGTACCTTTAATTATTTTCTCCAACTAGTTTTATCTTTATACCTGGTGGGCAGAGCAAATGTAAGGTCTGGACATTTCTTGTTTGCCCCTGTTTCTGGTATTACGAGTAATCGTCTTTTGTTTCGCACGTAAAAATTTATGAGCAGCAATTATTGTCAAATGCATATATCAAAAATGAACATTGGACGTTCTTGCAAAACAAAACAGAAAAAAGAAAAATAATTTAAAATTTCTTCGTGAGAATGAATAGTATTGATTTTGAAGTTGGCTTGTAAAATAGGCGTTTTTGTACAAGAGGCTGACGTCCTAGTAAGAGAACACCGCCGAAAGATAGAACTGATACAATTTGTGAAAAACAAAGAAAAACAGCTATGTGAACAATCTGACTGGGTTCCAACTCTGCTATTGCCCTTATATCCTTGAGCATCTCATTACTTTTCTACTTGGTTGAAGGTATATCAGATTGATTAGCTCTGTCCGAGCTTGATAGTCGATACTGAAGTCTGGTTGCAAGATGATCCAATGAGACATAGTGTTACGCTTTGACCCTAATTTTTTCCTGGACCGCCCTTTCGGGTTTTCAGTCCACCGGGATACCCTTTTTTTCCCAAGCCGCCTTTTCAGGTTTTCGACTTGTCGGGTGTATAGTTTTTTTTTTCATTTTCATCCCTTATTTTTGCCCGAACCCTTTTGGTTCGCCGGGAAGCCCTTAATTTTTCCTAGGCCAGTCGACCTAGCGGGTCTTTGATTATGCGTAGTATTTTTTCACTATGTCTGCATTGACGGGGTGAGGGAGGTCGTCACCATCCATGGTGGTTAGAATCATTGCTCCTCCAGAGAAAATGTTCTTAACCACAAATTTCCCTTCGTAAGTAGGGGTCCATTTGCCCCTGGGATCACCTTGCGACAGTATGATGTGTTTGATTACCAGATCCCCGA
This sequence comes from Vicia faba, assembly GCA_948472305.1. Lineage (NCBI taxonomy): Eukaryota > Viridiplantae > Streptophyta > Magnoliopsida > Fabales > Fabaceae > Vicia > Vicia faba. Next base: position 1,181,184,096 of record OX451739.1, on the reverse strand, counting down.
CTTTATACTCTTGTCGTCTAACTTTCTTGTTAAATGCCTTGATCATTCACTTTTGATACGTCTGACCATGACAAATAGTAGTAAGTCTTTTCTCGTCGATTAAGTTCAGCTGATCAAGTCGGGTCTGGATCCAATCGTCCTCACTTAAATCTGCATCCTTCATAATTCGAAGAGAGGGTATCTGAACTTCAATGGGTAAGACCGCTTCCATACCATACACCAAAGAGTAGGGAGTTGCCCCTGTTGACGTTCATGTTGAGGTACAGTACCCATGAAGAGCAAATGGTAACATCTCGTGCCAGTCTTTGTATGTCACTATCATCTTCTGCACAATCTTCTTGATGTTCTTATTAGCCGCTTCAATAGCCCCATTCATCTTCGGCCGGTAAGGAGAAGAGTTGTGATGCTGTATCTTAAACTGTTTGCAGAGCTCAGTGATCATCGTATTGTTGAGATATGTACCATTGTCCGTGATGATCCTCTCTGGTATGCCATATCGACAGATCAAGTTGGGTCAGATAAACTGCGCCACGACGTTCTTGGTTACTGTAGCAAAGGAAGCTACCTCAACCCACTTCGTGAAATAATCAATAGCTACCAGGATGAAACGATTTTCGTTGGACGCAGTAGGTCTGATCTGACGAATCATATCGATGCCCCACATTGCAAAAGGCCAAGGAGTTGTCAAAATGTTCAGAGGAACTGGAGGTATATGCACCTTATCACCATAGACTTGGTACTTATGATAGGTCCGAGAATGCTGATAACAATCGGCTTCCATGGAAGACCAATAATATCCTGCCCGAAGGATTTTCTTTGCCGTAGTATGTCCACTTGAATGAGTTCCGAAAGTACCTTCATGTAACTCTGCCATGATCCTTTCTGCCTCGTTCTTGTCCACACATCGCAGTAAGGTCGAGTCATGGTTATGCTTGTAAAGGATACCATTATTGATGAAGAACTTTGCAGCGAACCTCCTCAGAAACTTCTTATCATTAACAGATGCACCCTCGGGGTATTCTTGAGCCTCAAAATACCTCTTTACTTCGTGGAACCAGGGTTTATCTGTTACTTCTTCAGTCTCAATATCATAACAATGTGCGGGTTCGTCCAACCTCTCAATGGTAATCCGGGGAGCTTCATTGTCCCACCTGACCTTGAACATAGAAGACATTGTAGCTAGCGCGTCCGCCAACTGGTTCTCCTCTCTGGGGAAATGTTCAAAGGTTATCTCCTCGAAGTGTGGAAGCAACGTTAATACATACTCTTTGTAAGGAATAAGATTTGGATGTTTTGTATCCCACTCGCCTTTGATCTGACTGATCACCAGAGCGGAATCTCCGAACACACTTAAGAACTTAATCCTTAGGTCAATAGCTGCTCGAAGGCCCATGATGCACGCTTCATACTCCGCCATGTTGTTGGTGCAGCTAAAACATAGTCGGGCGGTGAACGAAGTATGACAGCCTTCAGGAGATATGATCACGGTGCCAGTGCCATTACCCAATGCATTTGAAGCTCCATCAAAGTACATAGACCATCAGGATCCTTCCTCAGGTCCTTCATCTGGTCCAGGTTTCTCACAATCGGTCACCAACATGATGCTCTCATCTAGAAACTCGAAATTCATAGACTAGTAATCGTCTGCAGCCTGATGCGCCAAATGATCTGCTAACACACTTCCCTTGATTGCTTTTTGGGTCGTGTATTGAATGTCATACTCAGTCAAGATCATCTGCCATCTTGCTATTCTTCCGGACAAGGCAGGCTTCTCGAAGATATACTTGATTGGGTCCATCTTTCATATCAATAGGGTAGTGTGAGTCAGCATATACTGTCTCAGCCGGCGAGCAGCCCATGCCAAAGCGCAGCAAGTTTTCTCAAGCAGTGAGTATTGGGTCTCACAGTCAGTAAACTTTTTGCTAAGGTAGTAAATAACATGCTCTTTTCGGCCAGACTCGTCATGCTGCCCCAGCACGCACCCCATTGAATTATCCAATACTGTCAAGTATAAGATCAAAGGTCTGCCTTTAACTGGAGGCATCAGAATAGGTGGCTCTTGGAGATATTCTTTGATTCTTTCTAAAACGGCCTGGCATTCATCATTCCATCTTACCACTTAATCTTTCTTCATCAGCTTGAAGATTGGCTCATAAGTAGCAGTCAGATGTGAAATGAATCAGGCAATGTAATTCAACCGTCCCAAAAAGCCTATGACTTCTTTTTCTGTTCGTGGAGTTGGCATCTACTATATAGCCTTCACCTTTGTGGGATCCACTTGAATACCTTTATCACTAACGACGAAACCCAGCAGCTTACCAGACCTCACCCCAAAGGTGCACTTGTTCGGGTTTAACCTCAGTTTGTACAACTTCAACCTGTCAAATAGCTTCTGAAGTTGGTCAAGATGTTCTCCTTCAGTCTGGGACCTTGCAATCATGTCATCAACGTATACCTCAATCACATGATGAATCATGTCGTGGAACAAAGCGAACATGGCGCGCTGATAAGTTGCCCCAGCATTCTTTAACCCGAAAGGCATTACCTTGTAACAGAACGTGCTCCACTGTGTAACGAAGGTTGGCTTCTACATGTCTTTGGGAGCCATCTTAATCTGATTGTAACCAGAAAAACCATCCATAAAGGAGAAGACCTTATGTTGTGCGGTGTTGTCAACCAGAATATCGATATGAGGCAGAGGGAAATCATCCTTGGGACTCGCCCTATTCAGATCCCTATAGTCTACACACATATAGACTTTACCATCTTTCTTCGGTACCGGAACCACACTGGAAACCCACTGTGGGTAAGAAATGAGAGCTATAAAACCGGCATCAAACTGTTTCATGACCTCAGCTTTGATTTTCTCAGACATCTCGGGGCGCATTCGACGAACCTTCTGTTTCACTGGAGGACAGTTTTCTTTGGTTGGCAAGCGGTGAACCACAATGTCAGTATCCAACCCAGGCATATCTTTATAAGACCAAGCGAAGATCTCATCATAGTCACGCAGCATCTGTATCAACCGTTGCTTGACACTAGGCTCCAGATTTGCACCTATCTTAACCTCTTTCTTGTCTTCCTCGATACCCAAATTCACTGATTCCATTGGCTCTTCATGAGGCTGTATGGCCCTCTCTTCCTGAAGCAACCGTCTAGCAAGTTCCCCAGGCACCTCACAATCATCCTCGCCTTCGTCCTCGGCTTGGTTGATCGGATTTTCGAAGTCATAACTGGCAGTAGCAGAGTCGTTATCAGTGGGATCCAGAGTGGGTGTGGACATGTATTATGATATGTGAGTGTGTGTAAGACAAATAGTTGTTTTGATAAAGTGCAAGATAGAAAAGAAAAACAAGGAGCGCAAAATTTGTAATGCAAGAAAAACGTCCAATGCTTTATTGATGGTATATGAAAATAACACATAATAAGCCCTCATAAACAAAGCCACGGTGTCTCGGGCAAGGCACCGGGCCGTAAAAGTTTCAAATTGTCTGTTACAAGTCTCAAAACAAAAGTCTATTACTGTGTAATAAAAGAAATGGGCATGAAGTCCTTTGTCGTCTAATTGTTCAAGCCACCGTTGGTAGTCGGGTAAATCCAGTTGTCGATATCTGAATCTTCTTCATCATCTCCAATAGCATTCACTCCCTGATCATGCTTGGGCATAGGAGCAGTTATGACATTAGGCTTTTCTGGTGCGTTAAACTCAATTTCTTTAGCTTCAATCAAATCTTGCACCTTATTCCTCAAAGCCCAGCAGTTGTTTGTATCATGACTCGGGCTATCGGAGTGATAGGCACAACAGGCGTTCGGATTATACAGCGGAGATGTGGTACTGGGATTCTACGGAGCTTCCCTCAGAGTTTCCAGGTTAGTTTTCAATAACTGCGGTAAAAGTTGAGATAAGGTCATACTGAGCCGAGTATACTGTCTTTGCGGTCTCTCTACTCTTTGCTGATTGTTGCATTGTGGGGCAACGATGCGTCTTGATATTACTACCGCATTCACTGCTTGGCAGCGCTCAGGTCGGTTTTGGCTCCTCGAGTTGTAAACTGCACTAGCTTCTTTCCTGAAAGGCTTCTTTTTTATACTTGATGAAGCACCTTTCTGTATCTTGCCACTTCTGATATCAGCCTCTACTCTCTCCCCAGTCATAATCAATTCAGTGAACCCAGACAATGAACTACAGATCAAATGGTTGAAATATGGACCAGACAAAGTCCCAAGAAACATATCCACCAACTCCCTATCAGACAGAGGGGGTTCTACTCTTCCAGCCAGATCTCTCCACTTCTGAGCGTAGTCCTTAAAACCTTCTCTTGCGCTCATGGACATACTCTGAAGCTGAGTACGAGTGGGAGCAAGGTCGACATTATACTGGTATTGCTTGTAAAAAGCAGTAGCAAGGTCCTCCCAGTTACAGACATTAGCTCCTTCCAATTGATAGAACCATTCAAGCTGAGTCCCTGACAGACTATCTTGAAAGAAATGAACCCAGAGATTTCTATCAGCAGTGTAGAGTTGGATCTTTCTGACGTATGAGCGAAGGTGGAGCTTTGGACAAGATACTCAATCATACTTAGCAAAGACAGGAGCTTTGAATTTGTGAGGGATCACCACCCCTGATACTAGCCCCAGATCTCCAAAATCCAAACCCGGGACCTTCTGAATCTCCATGGCACTAAGACGGTCTTCAAGTTGCTTGTACCTATCCTCAGCAGGAGGGTACTGTTCATCATTAAAATCAGTGTCATTATCAGAGACCACAGGGCTAGGACCCTTCCTTTCCTCTTGATTCTCTCCTCCTCCAGATGAATGAGACAGATCAGCTTCCTGTCGCAACCTATTCCCAAATCTGTGACCCATATTCAGCAGAACCACTTTCTTCTTCTTCTCCTTCAAGATGAGAGTCTTCAAATCTTGTTGTCATTTAGCCAAGTTCAAGAACATTTCCTGGAACTGAGCATTCTGAGCTTGAAAAGCCTTGATAGCTTGATCAGTAGGTGTTTCAGAAGATATTTTGTGCTGAAATAAACAGCGAAGAAGATGAGAAACCTGTAATGATACCTCTAATGAGGTGCATGGTAATGGAATGCGTATGAAATGATATCAAAGACTTTGGGAGATTCAAATTTGTAAGTAAAAATAAAACACACTTTATTAGATTAAAACTTGTAACAATGTTTAACAATGCCTTTAAGGCGTTACAAAAAGAAATAACTGAAAATCAATTCTAAACTAGAAACAATAAAAGACATCATAAATCCCATGGTCGTTTTCCCTTCGTGCTGACATAATCGTTGATTGTCCTTTCATTCTCAAGCTGCCTTGTGAGCTTTAAGATCTTCCGTTCCTGCTCATGATACTTCTCCCTGTAGGTATCCCTTTCTTCCTTTAACTGGATCCAAGATCTCTTCAATTCCCCAAGATCAGTAGGCATATAAGGATGGAGGTCTGTATAGGGAACACCTTCTTCATTAGTATGCTCTACAATCACCGGCAAACCAGATTCATATGGCATCCCCAGCTTTTGAGCATGGGCTTGAACCCACTGGAGATAAGGTTGCATCGGGAGAGAAGTCTTCAGTCCTAGCTCGTGTGGGTCAGACCTGTTCACCATTCCCCAAGCTCGTATAAACCTGCGGCGATGCCCATCAACGTCCCCCTTGTAGTCGAAGACAATGTTTGTAAGAAGCAGCTCATGGGGACCATCTCTCCGAACACGTCCAAACTATCGTAAAGACAAACAAGGATTGTAGGTTATTCCCCCTCTAATTCCAATCAAAGTAACATTAGGGTATTCCCCACATCGATCAATGATAGCTACCCTTTCCATATCCTTAGAACTCCAAAGGATGTCCGTATGAGCAAGGGACATAATTCTGTAAGCCCAACCTACACCTTCCTTATCCTTCAATACAGACTTGGGGAGGTGCGAAATAAACCACCTCGCCAGCAGCAGCGTGCAACACATGAGGGTTCCCCTTCTCCTCACAGTACGAGTATAAAGAGCATGCAGAATGTCACCCAAGAGAGTAGGCACTGGGTTACGAGACATGAAGATCTTAACTGCGTTCACATCTATGAAGGAATCTGGATTTGGGAAAAGAACCAAGCCGTAGATGAGGAGAGCCAAGATGTCTTCAAATGCTTGAAAGTCCAAGTTATCCCAGAACAGTTGAGCTTGATCCATTATAAACTTAGCCAAGAAACCTTTAACCCCACTCCGTGTCTCCCAATTGGACACTACATCAACCCTTTTTAGATGTAGGGCTGAAGCAATATCCTCTGGCCTAGGAACCTTCTCCAAACCTGTGAAGGGTGTCTGCTCGAGAATGGATATACCTAGTAAATCAGAAAACTCCTCCAAAGTAGGGACTAGCTGATAATCTGGGAAGGTGAAACAATGATGCAACAGATCAAAGAACTGGAAAAGGACGCTCATCATTTCCTCATCCAACTTTGAAGTGACCAGGGTAAGGAGATGACCATGTCTTCTAACAAAGGAAGAAGTATCAGGAACTTTTGAGACGAACTCTCTGAGCTGAGCAGGTATCTGTATGAAGTTGACTCGAATGGTATTTCTGCGCATAGAGGCCATGATCTGCAAAACAGAACAAAGATGAATCCCCTCGGTCTTTGAAATTTTTAGTCTAATGAAATATGAATGCTATGTCATGATGCATGATGTCATGATAAAAAACACAATAGGTATAGCAGGTATCAAACATGGTAAAGGCAAACAAGTCATACAATAACCCTTAAGTCTCAGGCTTGCATGGAGTCTAGGTACTACCCTCTTGAAGTTCAGTTGGTTCAACCTGTCCTAATAATAGTAATCGGGTTCTAGAGGTTCTCAATATCATTGACCATCCTCCATCGGTCATGGTTTCAGCTCATGCAATCTTTTCTTGCGGCCGGAACTATCTCGAGAGTATGGTTTCAATGAGTGTAGCATCGAGTATTAACCAGTTCCCAGCTCTACACCGAGACCGACTATCTCACTACTTCCTATGTCCAAACTGGTCAATTATAGGTTCTAAGGTCAGTTGATGCTTAACAACCCATATACTAGCCACGTAATCTTGTTGTTCCTCCACAAGGGATACCGGTACCAACTAATGTGCCACATCAACGTAGCTACTGCTTCAACCATATCAGTCTACGCCGTACAGTTCCCTCACAGTTTATTGCTACTTACCTAAAAGGTATTCCCCAGATCCGGGTTAGGATCTTCGATACAAAGCCCATAAAAATAAAGCAATCAAATCAAACAATAGAAAACAATATGATGAACTAAACCTAAGGTACACCCCACTTATTTATATCCCAGCAGAGTCGCCAATTCTGTGATACGGTGGCCATAACCGAGACTATTTTTGTAAATGCTGGTTTGTGTTTTGCGTTTGTGCTTGCAAAATGTCGTGGTAAGCAAGAGTCACCGCTATTTTTTATTTTATCCAATTGGAAAGGAAAAAAAGCACAGAAAACATCACTTTCTCGAGATATTCTGAGTACGGGGGGTAGATTATAGAAAGGGAAGGTATTAGCACCCTTTATATCCATAGTTATCTACGAGCTCTTAGGAACTTGCTCATCATTTTCAAAATTGCTTCTTTGTGTTTGTGTGATTTGAAAAGTTTTTGTTTTGACTTCGATTTAACCCTTGCTTCTGTCTTCAAGAGTGTTACGAAGTGTTTTTGAAAAAAACTTTGTTTGAAAAAGGAGTGTAAGTGTGAAAAAGTTTGTTTGGATTGAGCAAATACTTAAGAGTTAATCTACCTACTCGAAAAAAGAATCGTTCTATGTTCGTTTCCTTTAGACAGCGTTATCCAACTATTAGTGAGTACGTAGCACCATCGTTGGAGTTTGAGGGTCAATTTGAAAGGGATGTACGGTCATTAAAGCAATGTTAGGACGTCTTAGTAATAGACCTAATGTCTTAGATCAATTATTCGAGGCAACAATTCTGAGGCAACCTTTCCGAGGAAACTTTGATCTTTGAGACAAAAGGACGACCACAAAAACATCCTATACTCAATGACTGTTTACCGAAGGCAACCGAAGTGGGAGTGTACCCTAGGAGTGTGCATGTGCGAGTGATTTAATTTCAAGTTTATTATCTTTGCACATTTAGGGTTAGCTAACTGTTTTAAAATTAATCATACATTCTTGTCATGCATACCTATTATTCATACAACTAACAGTTAATATTTTGCGGAATTTAAAATGCAGAAATTAAACTACGCTATTACAAGGCTTCGGGTATTTACATAGACAAAAACAAACCCTTAAAAAATAAAGCGATAAATGAAAATAAAAGACCTAATTAAACTATTACAACTTTTGAGCAATTACATTAATAAGATAAAAATAAAATGATAAAGCGCACGCGAGGATGTTTAGATCGGGAGAGAACTAGGGTTTTGACCCCTTCTAACCTAATCGAAAGAAAAATTGTTTTTGGTGTTTTTAATTATTTTTTAAGAAAAGAATTACGTTTTAAAATTAAATACACAATTAATTAGCTAATTAAATTAATTAATGAAAATAAATAAATAGCCTATTTTTGTGTTTTTGGTTATTTTAAGAAGAAAAAAAAGAAAATATAACTAAGTTAAAACCCTAATAGTTCTAATTAATTTTAATTATTTACAAAATAATTAAAGTTCCCTAAAATTAAATAATCTAATTTAATTAATTAATTTTTTTGACAAAAAAATAAACCTAAATTAATTGGATGGGAAACATTATTTTTTGTGATTTTTTTCAAGTTTTGTTCTTGTTCTTGCGCCTCTCTCCAGCCTTGTTTTGGGTCTGCCAATGTTCCTTATGTATTGAGGAATGAATTAGGGTTGAAAAAGTGTGCTCAATCTTTATCAATCATGGCTTTTGATTTTGATTTGATTCCTTTGAATATCTTTCCAAAAATAGGCCAAATTCAATCTTTTTGTGCACACCAAGCCTTTACACGAATTCAATCTCATGCTAGCTGGATATAGGACCTGAAACATGTGCAAAATCTTGAGATTTCAATGTTTTGGATTTTCTCATGATTTGTTTTGATTAAAATTGATTTATAAAAACCAAAATAAAAAATAAAAACAAGATAAGGACAAGTGGCAAGAGCTAGGGCTTGTGGACAATGTTTCCAACTCAAAACAAGTGCAAAAGATTGGGCCCATATGGCAAAATATCCAATTTTAGGCATAGTTGACTTTTGACAATTTTGCAAAAAAGGTCAACTTCACCAATGCATAACTTCCTCAATTTTTACTCTTCTAAGGTGTAATTTGACTTTTTAGAAAGATTGAGATGTACCCTAAGAAACCAGTTTGGTTTCATCTCAATTTGGTATTCCATGTTTATGTATGAAGCTTTGACAAAAAAGGTGTTTTTGTTGACTTTTCAAAATGACCTATAATGTCAAAATTCATAACTTCTTGTGAGTGCATATTTTGAACTTGGGATCTGAAGCTGGATTGTAGAGCATGGCATCCTATTCAAAATTAGCTTTGGATGGATCATTTCTCATAAAGTATGAGAAAGTTATGCTTGGTCAAAGTTGAGTTGACTTTTCCTATAAAACCCTAATTTAGCGACTTTTGGTTCTTGATGAATTATGAGAAATCCTTGATTAATCATGATCAATCCTTGATAAAATGATGAAATATACTTCAAAATGAGGATTTTGACCAAAAATCTTGAAGTTTGATTGTATGTGGGCCACAGTTGACTTGTGCCCCTAGCATAGTCGATTTTCAAGCATTTGAGCAATTGACTGAGCAAACTTCCTCTGCAGGGCTTGAAACTTAACATGGAAGATATTGATAACATATTAGGACAATGGTGATCATTTGGGATCCCTTGGACTTAAGTGTCTTGATGCAACATGAAACCCTAATTTGAGGTAGACTGTCTTAGGAGGGAGCTTGTCTGGTCAACCTTTGGACTACCTTGAGCAACTTGAGGATCTTTCTTGAAATGTTTTGATAAATATGGGAGGGAAAATTTTGGGGTACAATAGATAGCTTCAGGGAGTTTTTGATCTTTGTGAGTTCTTCTAAAAAATGTTGAAGAAGACCTGAAACAAGGTGAAAATCGTTTTTTATATTCTATTTTTCTATTTTTCTTCTGTATGAACTCTTTGTGAAAGTATCGATTGAAAATCCCTCCCCTTCATTCTGCTATCCTTTTTTATATAAGTCTGTTAGAAGTCTGTTGGAATTTGTTAGGAAATTCGGTTATGCTGTTTCGATTGGGACTGTTCTATTAACAGTTAGTTACAAGTTTTGTTAAAGGTTGTTATGAGGTGTTTAGAAACTTCCAGTGAATTAATTGATAGTTAGTTGTTTTTCTGTTATGGAAAGTTATGGAATTGGTTTTGATTTTATCTTGGAAACTGGTTTTTGTATTGAACTAGCATGTTGCAGCTTGTGTTTGGATGAGATTTTTCACTTTCCTGCTGTATAATAAACTGGAAGGATAATATTTTTGCTTTGTATTCTGATGATGATTTGAAAGTGCACCGGATTTGAACCTATGGGCTACTCTTTTGTTTACTGATACAGGTTATGTGAATTAGTACTCAGGTTATTGGAAAATTGGAATATCATTGAAGCAAGTGGAAGTTTGGTCATGAAGAATGAAAACTTAATCAAGAGGATAAAAGTCAGGGGCATGAAGACTATGGAAGAATCATGAATCTGTATATCATGTTTAACAACTTGTTGCTAATATTTTCTAGGATAGTATCTTGTAGTCCTTTCCTTCTAAAAGCTTCTTTTAAATTTCCAACATTTTTTGAATAACTCTTTAATTCCTTGTATATTATTTTCGTATGATGTAATATTTTTAGAAATTTGTAACATGAGATTTACGATAGCGTTCTATATCAGTATGAACTTGTATGAAACAGTAACGATGGTTTTGAATAATTTATTATGAACCTTGGTGTTTGATAATTGAGTTGGAACTTGAATGAGGATATGGATAAAGAGAATTCTCATGAAATTCCATTCCAAACCATTCATCATCATTTAAAGTCCTTCTTGATTCGAGTTTCTTTCAAAAATTGGTTTGTAAAAGCAAGATTGCAAGATTTGTGATGGATTTCAAAGATTAAAGGATTATCCACACTATAAACTCCCCAGACCATCCTTCAAATTACACAAACATCAAACATATGTATGAGATAGCTTAAGCTTAAACCATGCACCAAAGACTTATGTACTTCACTAATAAACCCACTCTAAAAGGAAACCTTTTATCATCTCGTGAATAGGGAAATGAAATTTTGACCAAAGAGAATTTCCTCTGAAACAAGTTTGGTGTAGAAACTCCAAACCAAAAGAAAACCCTAACTCTGCAAGATTCTTGGGTATCACACCTCAAGTTCTTATTCAAATGAAAGGAAAGTCAAACGAGAAGGATACAAGATATAAACCCTAATCTCGTGATGATCCTCAGTTGATGAGTGAAAATGTACTGAGGTAATACCCACGATGATGATGCTTCAAGAATTTGGATTACATAAGCCTTGATCACTTTACTTGGATAAAACCCTAGTTTTGACTGATGATTCTCAGAAATGTGATTCCCTTTATAATCAACACAGTCTTCAATCTTCTGATGATCCAATGAGATGGATAAGATATCTTGAGATATGAGATACCTTTGGGACTTGAAATATCCAGAGGTTAAGATAATAAGGCTCTCCTTGAGAAACTTGTCAATACAACCAACTTCCAAAGCTGGAGGAAGACTTGATAACAAAAGTACTTTAATCCTATCACAATGTATGAACGCAATGCAATATGATGTTTATGATGAAACATAATCCTAAATCAAGAGGGTAAATTTTGGGGTATAACAATGATAATCTTATTTCCCATTACATACGAAGTTACTTGATTATTTGATGCAGTAGTATGAATCCATAATTCTTTATCAACTTGGGAAAAATTGGACCAATTAACCAATCAAAGTATTTTAACCATCCTTGAAACTCAGCATCAGGAGTAAGACCATGCCCATTTTCTTTCATTCTTTCAACATCAACTATAAGTTCACAGAGAACTTCAAGAGTATCAACCAGAGTGAGGAGAGTTCTTGTAAGTTCAACATATCTTCCTTCGTTTGGAGTAGAGGATGAACCAAGGATGTTGATTTGAGGAGCAGGATCTTGAGAATTTTGTTGTTGTTGATAAGAAGAAGCCATTGTTCACAGACTTAGGGTTTTAGAGTACACAAAAAGAAAAAAATACAAGTCCAGAGAAAATAGGGTGAGTGAGAGTGAAGGTGTGAAAGTAATTTGTGGTGAAAGTGAGGTATAAATAGACAACAGAGAGAAAACATGAAATTAATTTCAATTAATAAAATAACCAAAATGATTAGCAGAAATAATGATTTCTGACAAGGGGAAGGCGAAGATTTTGTAAACTGTTACCGATGTGACTCGCGCCTCAATGCATCCACTCAAATGTCCCAGCCCTTTAGATTTTAAACACATGTTTAGCCTTAGAGAGTGACTTAGCGTTTAAGTTTGACAAATGTTGATGTGGTGAACTGCTTACGCCTGTCTTTGAAAGGAAGTGTTTTAAGAAAATGTTCAAATCTTCTGGATAGTTTCTAAGACAATTTTCCTTCTCACATCTGAAGAACTATTATTCAGATGTTCACAAAACAAATAAAAAAATCCTGAGGATTAAATATACAGAAACTACATTTTAATTCTGGGAATAATTCCATACTGAGGTGTTTTAAAATGAAATTAAATGTATCTTTAATAAGGGGTTCTGTGAAAACATTAGTCCATTGATGGTTCGTGTCTATAAATTATAAACAAAGAATTCCCTTTTGATTATAGTCCCTAATGAAATTATGTTTAATTTCTATATGTTTAGCCTTAGAGTCTAAAATAGGATTTTTAGAAAGACAGATAGCAGAAGTATTATCGTAGAGGATAGGAATGTTACTCTTATAAATATGAAAATCTTGAATCTGACTCTTCATCCAGAGCATCTGAGTACTGCATCCAGCTGCAGCTATATATTCAACTTCAGCAGTTGATAGTGCAATAATGGATTGTCTTTTGCTGGACCATGAGATTAAGTTATCTCCCAAAAATTGACAGCTTCCAGAAGTACTTTTTCTTTCTTTTTTATATCCAGCAAAGTCAGCATCACAGTACCCTACTAATTTATATTCTTTGGATTTTCTATATCAAAGACCAAGATTAGTAGTACCTTTCAGATACTTAAAAATTTGCTTAACTGCTGTTAAGTGAGATTCTCTAGGATTTGATTGGAATATGGCACAAAGACAAATGCTATATAGAATAACAGGTCTTGAAGTTGTTAAATATAGGAGAGAACCAACCATACCTCTATATATCTTCTTTTCTACTTTATTACTTACCTCTTCCTTTTCCAGAATGCATGTAGGATGCATAGGAGTTTTGAATGGCTTACTTTATGACATATCAAATTTCATCCAAAGTTATTTAACATACTTGCTTTAATTTATGTAGGTTCCTTCTAGATTTTTATTGATTTGAATTCCCATAAAGAACATGAGTTCACCCATCAATCTCATTTCAAATTCCGCCTGCATAGTCTTAGCAAATTCTTTTCCCAGAGAGGCTTCAGTAGATCCAAAAATTATATCATCTATGTATATTTGAAAAATCAGAATGTTATTTCTAAATGATTTACATAATAGAGTTGTGTCCACCTTCCCTCTGATAAAATCATTTGCTAAGAGAAAGTTACTTAGCCTTTCATACCAAGCTCTAGGAGCTTGTTTCAAACCAATGATTTCTTAAGTTTATAATCATATTCTGGATGTTTTGTATTTTAAAACAAGGGGGTTGGAGCACATAAACTTCTTCATCCATAAAACCATTTTAAAAATCCACTCTTGACATCCATCTGATAAAGAGTGATGTCATTATTTACAACAAATGAAATTAAAAGTCTGATAGATTCTAACCTGACGACTGGAGCAAAGATTTATGTATAGTCTATCCCATCCTTTTGGTTTAGGAACTAGATTCCATACATCATTTCTGGTAAATTGATTTAGTTCTTCCTGTTTTGCAAGTATCCAATCATTGTCTAAAAGTGCTTCTTCTATGGAAGTAGGTTTGATCAGAGACACTAATCCCATGAGAGACTCTTCAGTATTTCTGAATGTAGATCTTGTTCTAATTGGATCATCTTTCTTTCCCATAATTATGTTTTTAGGATGTGCTAAGCTACTTTTGGATTGTCTTTGCTGGATGGATTCTTCATAAGTTGATGTAATATTGGTGATGCCTTCTTCTATATTTGGCCGGAGTTTTGAACTTTTAATTTCTGAAGATATGTCTTAAGTACCTGTAATTTGAACTTCTATATTCGCAAAAGATTCATCCTGCTTTAACTTTTGAGATCCAAGCTTATCATCAAATTTGACACTAATAGATTCTTCCACAATTTGTGTTTCTGTGTTATATACTCTATAACCTTTTGAACATTCAGAGTATCCGAATGTGAAACACTTTTGTTCCTTAGAATCAAACTTGTTCAGATGATCTTTGGTGTTCAATATAAAACAAGTACATTCAAATGGATGGAAATAATAAATGTTGGGATTTTTGTTCTTCCACGGTTCTTATGGAGTCTTTTCCAAAATAGTTCTTATTGAGATTCTATTCTGAATATAACATACTATGTTAACTGCTTCTGCCCAGAAGTGTTTAGCAATGTTAGTCTTGTTGATCATTATTCCGGCTATTTCTTTTAAAGTTCTATTCTTTCATTCTATGACTCTATTTTGTTGAGGAGTTCTAGGACAAGAGAAATCATGAGAAATTCCATTTTCATTAAAAAAAGCTTTTCAAAACTTTTGTTTTCGAATTCCCCGCCGTGGTCACTTCTGACTTTTACAAAGTGTGACTCGTCCTTGTGTCTTAAGAACTTTACCCATGTCCATCTGCTATAGTCATCTAAAATTACTAATCCATGCTTCTTACCACTAATGGATGCAGCTTTCACTGGTCTAAACAGATATACATTTAGAAGTTCTAATGGTCTAGAGGTAGACACAACATTTTTATATTTGAAAGAGGGTTTTGCAAATTTAACTTTTTGACATGCTTCACACAGAGCATCTGAGTTGAACTTCAAGTTAGGAAGTCCTCTTAACAAATTGAGTTTGTTAATATGAGATATTCTTCTCATACTAACATGCCCCAATCTTCTATGTTATACCTATTTCTCATCGTTAACAGACATAAGGTATTTTAAATTCTGACTTTTTAGTTCAAAAAGTTTCATTGTATAAATTTTGTTCTTTCTCTTACCATTAAAGAGGATTGTTCCATCTTTCTGACAAACTGCTTTAAAAGAATTTTGATTAAATATTATATCATAACTGTTATCACTTAATTGACTTATGGATAATAGGTTATTCATTAATCCATCTACTAACAGAACATTAGTTATAGAGGGAAGTGTACAGTTACCAATGGTTCCAGAGCCAATAATCTTTCCTTTCTGATTGCTTATGTACCCTATGTATCCTCTAGATTTAAGTTCCATGCTTTGGAACATATGCTTTCTTCCCTTCACGTGTCGAGAGCATCCAGAGTCTAGGTACCAAGACTGGTGTTTCAACTTTGTTGTTGAAGACATTTGCAACATATATGATTTTATCCTTAGGTATCCATATCTTTTTCGGTCCTTGTTTGTTAGAGTTTCCAAATTTTTGATTGAATTTTTGTTTCACAAGAAAATTCGGAGAGTAAAATTCACTTGTATATTTTATACCATGTGTGTGTCCATATGTGAAGTGTGAGTTTAAAGGTGTGTGTTTTATGACCATATCATCAACTTGCTTTGGTTGATATGGTTCTTCTCCTTTTGGTTTCACATATCTTATTCCTTTTATGTCGTTTTTGCTAACTCCATAGATCATTGAAGCCATCTTGCTTCTATATATGTTTTTAGCTAGAAATTTTTGAAAACCATAATCATATTCTTTTATGATGTTATCAGAAATAGTTGGAATTTATGAGACAGATTCTTTCTGAGCTTTTTGTAACTCATTTTTAATAACAAAAATTTTATTTTTAAGTTTAGATGTTGTTTCTTTTAGCTCCGAATTTTCTGCTTTTAGTTTCCTAGTCTCTTGAGAGTCAGATGTTAGATCATGTTTCAGGTTCCTATATTTGAATTGAAGTTGCTGATAATTTTCAAGAATTTATGACAGACTATGTTCTAATTAAGATCTAGAAAAGTTAGAGAATACCTCTTCTACTTTTGAGTCTGATTTTGATTCACATGAATTATTGTCATCTAATATGTTGGCCAGTAAAGCGATATTGGCACGTCCATCTTCTGATGCTCATTATGCTTCAGAAGATTCTGAGTCATCCCAAGTAGCCATAAGACTTTTCTTCTTCTCTTTGTTAAATCTCTTCTTTGGATTTTCTTTCTGGAGTTTAGGACAGTCGCTTTTGTAATGACCATGTTCCTTGCATTCGTAATAAACCACATCTTTGTTTCTTGAATTTTTTTAGCCAGAGAATGATTCAAAATAACTGCTTAATCTCCTAGGATTTCTAAATTCCTTTTGTCTGTGCTTCCAAAGTTATTGGACCCTTTTGGAGAGAATAGACAGTTTGTCTTCTTCTGATGAGGATCCTCCAGAGCTTTCTTCTTCTGCCTGAAAGGCTTTAGTTTCATATTTTTTATTAGATTTAAGAGAAAAAAACTTACCTTTCTTCTAGGCTCATCTTCTTCTAGTTCTATCTCGTGGCTTCTCAAGGAGCTGATAAGTTCTTCAAGAGATATATTGTTAAAATCTTTGGCAAGCATTAAGAATGTTGAAACAAGTGGAAAAATCATTGAAGATAAAACTCAATAAAGTCTCCATACGTCTTTTATCCCGTCGAAAGGGAAAGGTAAACATCGAGAAAACCTGAGGAGGGTGAGATCACGGTCTTGCAACCATAGGGATCGGGTAAGGAAGTCAGTTATGAAAGGGGAAGGTATTTGCACCCCACACGTCTGTGGCACTCCACAGGATCCACTTATATTTGTTCTAATCTAAGAGTGTGTAAATCTATGTCTAAAGCTTAAGAGCTAAAAAGAAATATGCAAAGGGGCAATGAATGCAAAAGAGAAAACATGGGGAAAAGAAGGAAATATTACAAAGATCGCTCGGCTGAGCCCTAGGACCATATCACTACGTATCCATTTTAAGGAATCAGAGTGTCGTAGTTCGGCTCTATATTTTCCATCGGTTGCAAGGATGAATGTAGTCATCAATCACCATATCCCAGAGATCACCGTCATGAGCTAGAAAGAAACTTTCAATTCTGTCTTTCTAATAATCAAAATTTTCACCGTCAAACATTGAGGGTCTTCCGCTAATTTTGTCTTTATCATCACAATTATCATTGTTGTTGTTTCGAACTGGTTCCATCATAGCGTTTTTCTTGCTAGGATCTTTTTCTGACATGGTTAAGTGTTAGCACCCAGAACCAGGTGCTCTGATACCAATTGAACGATAGTAAAACACAAGAAAGGGGGTTTCAATTGGGGTTTTCAAAAATTAAAAATAGTATGACATGTTTGGTTACCCTAGTTCGTTTAAACTCAAACTACTCCAGTCCACCCGCCAAGGTGATTTTTCCTCTCTCAATCGAGGTATTAATCCACTAATCAAAACTTTGATTAACTCACAAAGACTACCGTCAATGTCTTCTTGAGACTAAACTGCAACTTGGTTTCTCAAGGAATTACAAAATGTGAATAAAAAATGTGTACAAGAATGTTTCTAATAAACTATATCAGAATTGTGATGTTTACACAATGTTAAAGCATAGTGAACAATGTAATAGATAAAATAGCTTTATGGATATTTCTATTTTATGCATGCAAGTGTTGTTTAATCACCCTTCAAGAACTCCTTTATATATGTGAAACTATTTAGATCCATTTAAGATATGAGAAGATGTTTTTGGAAGGTTGATAAAATGTTGTTAATGCACTTTCCAAAAATGTTGTTCATGCGTGTTGAAGTTTGTACAACTGTTTCAAAGGGGGCCATTGCCCAGTCGAAGCTGGCACAAAGGCAGCTTATGCCTTGTGGAGGCTAGCATGAGGCGGGTCAAAGAAAGCATAAAAGAGGCCATTCCCTAGGCGAAGCTGGCACAAAGGTAGCCAATGCCTTATGGGTCGAAGGAAACTTTTTGCCTGGTGGATCAAAAGAAGCTTTTTGCCTAGTGGATTGAAGGCAAATCTGAAGGAGTCTTGGCCTTGTATGCTAAAGGCAAGCTGAAGAGGGGGCCTTTGCCTTGTGAATCGAAGACCAGTGAGAGGGGCCTTTTTCCTTGTGAATAAAAGTCATGCTGGCGAGTCTTTGCCTTATGAAACCAAGGAAAGCATGAAGAAGCTTTTTTCCTAATATACCAAACAAGCATGAAGAGACATAGGTGCACTGGTGACAAGCTGAGGGGCCTTTTTCCCAGTGGGAGCTTTGTAAACTAGGCTTGATCTAAGGATACTCAACGTCTAATCGAAGCTGGTATGCAGGAGTTCATTGCTGGTGAATTGAAAAAAACTTGTAGGGGATTATTGCTTTGTGCGCTGAAGGCACGCACAAAGGGAGTATTTTCCTAGTCGAAGCAGGAATCAAGCTTGCTCCAAAGAAATCAAATGCCCAATTGAAGCAGGAATTAAGCTTGCTCCAAAGAAATCAAATGCTCAAACGAAGCAGGAATCAAGCTTGCATGCAGGTAGCCATTGCATTATGAATCAAGCCAGCATGTAAAGCCAATGGTGCAATAGATGGACGTATGCAGGAGGCCATTGCCTTGTGCCTGCTGGAATGAAGGAATTTCTTGCCTTGTGAATCAAAGGCAAGCCTGAAGCAACCAGTGCACAGTCAAAAGCCTTGTGATTTGAACTTGATCGAATGGGGCCCAACACCCAATCGAAACTTGTGAATCAGGCTTGCATCAAAGGAAGTTCAGTGCCTAATTGAAGCTTGCTCAGATGCCAATCGAATTACCATGTTCATATGTCAATCGAAGGAAATTGCTAAATTTCCAATCGAAAGACACTTTTCTAATATTAAAAATTTTCGTTTTCTTTAAGCAAGTTCTTGTAACCAACCATATAAGAGAAAAAAACTTGGGAAACATGAGAGGGAAAATTTTGGGGTACAACACTATTGTCTTCTTGAGATCATACCTTCACCTGGTCACTCAAGGAATCAATCAACAATAGTTGATAAGGTTTTGTGTTTACATGATTGCTTCTTCTAAGCATATTACACAAGTGATTAAGCACATTGTTAGTTCACTATTTTTAGGATTGGCATTGATTTTAGTAAAACAAATAAGTCTACAATATGTTAAATAGGATATGTTAACTTGTTGGGAAGAACAGGTCTAACAAGAAGTCCTATTTTATGAAGAACATGTTGAGTTGAAATGTTTCAACATCTGGAGCAACATGTCAGACAAGATGTCCTATGCAGAGTCACTCAACATCGTGACTACTTTAGTTGGATTTTTATATTCTGTTAAGTTGTTACAAAGACATGATATATTTTAAGGATATTATGCTATTCTATGTGGCGATGTTTTATAGGTCTGGAAGATTCAAGTCAGAATAAAGAAGAATGTGAACTTTCTAATTATGGACAAAAATTAGGAAGGATTTGATTGAAGACCTATTTTAATGCAAAATCTTCTGCAGATTTATAGCAGCTGATATATTGTGATTTGAAGCCCAATTCCAGTTGGGAAAAAGGTTATAAATAGAAGTGTTTGTAACCTATAAAAAGTGAGCAGCCGTGAATAAAAAGATGTACTTATTAGGGCTAAGTCCGTGTGACACTTTCTAGGAGAGTTTGTCATTTGTAAGCCTCTCTGATATTGTGTTGATAGAGGAGTAGGAATGTTCCTTGAGTTGTAAGGTTTTGTTATCTCTCTTAAGCTTTTAAGGATAGAGTTGATTATTGTTCTTGGAGGATGCTTTTAAGCAACTCTAAGTATTGTTCTTAGTCAAGAGTCTTGGCTAGGTAATGTCATGGAAGTGTGTCTTCTAGTTTTGCATCATGGAAGTGTGTCTTCTTATTTTGATCCAATCGCTATCTGTGATTGATAAGGGAGTTAAGGAGGGCCTCATACCTAGGCGAGTCTTAGGTAGAAAGTTATCACGAGTAGTGATTAAGTGATAAGTTCTAAATGAGGTATTTTAGCTTTAAATTGATAATATTATAGTGGACTTTATCCCTGGCTTGATATAACCCCAGAGTAGGAGAGTTGCTCCAAAATGGGTTAATAATTATGGTGTGCTGTTTGCTTTTCAGTATTGTTTATGCATGTTTTATACCTTGTTTGTGTGTTTTTTCAGATCAGATGTCTCAACATGTCATAAGACATCAGAATTCTGATATACCATAATTTCAATTAGTATCAGAGAAGGCATCATGTTCTGTTTCTGAGTGAGACCTTGGGAAGATACTTTTTGGTCATGGGCAAGGAATGAGGTTGTTACTGAAAAGCTGTTTAAACTTGGATAGTTCATATTGTTGTTTGAATGGTCCCTTGAAGTGGAGGATGGAGATTTGTGATAGGGTGTGTGTTGGCCCTATTTGATTTTGTCATGCGTGTAGCTTTGGTGGTGAGGTGCATTATGGTTTTATATATTTTCAAACCAATGTTGACCTTTTGCACCTATGTGTGGTGTGCTTGTGCCAGGGTTATTAAGGTTTTCCTGAAGGTTGTTGAGGAGTTTTTTGGTGTCTCCTACTGCATATCTATCTAATGGAAAACTCCTGGTGGTGTTGTGAGTTTTTGGTGTTGAGGTTGTATCCATCTATTCTTCTCTGAAGGTGTATCCCAGGGTGTGGTGATACTTGAAGGATAGTTTCAACCAACTTGCTAAAGTTTCCAAAGAAACTTGAGTTTTATTTCTCAAGTACACTCATAAAGAAACTTCAAAAGGTGGTTGATATATAGTCCGACAGGATCTTGATAGACCTTTGAAGAAAGGCTAGAGCCATTTATTTTGGCTTCCAAAAAATCTTCCTAGTTCTTGGCCTAATTAGGAATGTGACTCTAAGTCTGGTGTTATCCTTAGATTGGCTGGAATATGGACGTCTATTGAAGACCTTAAATGTGGTCAAGGAATGTTCTGGTTCTGGAAAAAGTAATATCCTCGTAACCAATTTCATTTTTGTGTTCCGTGAGAGGGGAACTAATGTCCTACTATATGTTGGTACATTATATCAGCATGTGTGCAGTTTCCTGTTGCATAACAGATGCTTTGGATGCTAGACAAATGTGTGATTATCATATATGTTTGGAACCTATTCCTAAATTGGAAGAGGAGGAGTCTGGGTTATGAATCTAAGATGCTTTATCTAGGAAATATGTCTTAGATAGGTAGGCTGGTCAAGAAAAGATCAAACTATTGGTTACTTCTTGGTTCAATTTATTTCTGATCCAAGAAAGTAGGAGTGTAAAGGCTGAACTCTAATTCTAGAGGAGATTTGTCATCTCAGCCAAGTTCCTTTAATATGATGGTCAAGATCATATGTCAAGGACATCCTTAGATATATAGAACATTCTTCTGATCAAAGAAACCATATTTGTGTGATCTTGTTCATTTGGAACAGGTTCTGTTGGAACAGAGAGAGAGAGAGAGAGATAGTATTGTGTGGGAGTGCACTAACCACATGTTGTGCTGCTAATAAGGGGAAGAATGTTTGATTCTATAAGGTGTTCCTAGCAGCTAGTGAAGGAGATTCCTTAATCTGGAGTTGGAGATTCTTGGGGAGATGTCAGATATAATATCTTGACATCATTGTGTTGAAAATTTATTTTTCTCAATAGCTCGATTGGTGTTTCTTACAAGCAGGATGAAGAGTGTTTACTAAACTTGATATTACATATCAAGTCTATGAGAACATGGAACTCTTGTTCTACTGGAGTAGAAGAGACATTCAAGGGGTTTTGGGCAATAGGAGATACATCAACCTGAGATAAGTTAATATTCTTCTGAAAAATTAACTTAAAGTTGTGGTGTGAATCAGTCAGTGGTTGATTGGTATCTGCATTTTTGGGGTGTCATTCAAATAGTTTGGGATGACATGAGTTTTCAAGCTTTTCAGGCTTGAAGAATTGGGAGAAGAAAACTTATTCTGGACAGTTTGTTTATGGTATAATGATCATTCAATACCATGTTTGTTGTGGTTTCTCCTGGATGTCTGTTAGAGAGAATCTTCGCTATTGATGCAAAATGATGGCATCTAACATCTCAAAGTAAAAAATGAGGTTTGTTTTTTGAGATTATAAGAAGAAGTTTCTCGGGATATGTTAATATGCATATTACTTCATGGATTCATGATTTGGTCTTGGGAGTTAATCAACTATTGTTTGGTACTGGTATGTGTTCTCTTGTGTTCTCCCTCAAGAGATGTGTTTAAATTATTATGGGTGTTATCTCCAAAACCATAGTAAATGGTGGAATCCATGTGACTGAGATTGATGTCTTAAAATACATTGTAACATCATCTCATATGTTTTCTTCTTTAGAGAAGAAAGCTTGTATCGAAGATCATGGTGTGAATATTGATGATCACCATTAGATTACAAAAATGGAATGTCTGACCATGATGGAGTGTGAAGTACAGTCTCTGACCAAGTCTGGAGATATATGTGGTATGGATGTCAATCATGATTTTCATCTTGTTGTGCTAGGAATGTGAAGAAGAAGTATGTCATATCAAATGTCCTAACATTTTTGGAAAGGGAGGATCATCTGTTATTTATGTGTGAGGAAATTTTTCTCTAATGATAAATACCTTGTCGGGAGTTGGGTATTATTGTACCCCAAAATTTGCCCTCCCATATTCTTCAAGATTTGCCAAGAGCATGCTTCAAAATCTCCCAAGAGTTGCACAGTCCAGTTGCCTCCTAAAAGTCAAAATTAGGGTTTTGGTTATGGCATAGAAATTGAAGTTTCCAAGGGTCCAAACAAGTCCCACATGCCTACAAACATGGTCAAGCATCCATATGCTAAGTTTCAAGACTCACAGCACAAAATTGCACAGTCAAAAACCCTAATTGCTCAACAGTCAAAGGCCAGTTGAAGTTATTTCAAGACCTTGCCTGGTTCAGTTAAATCGACTCCTAAAGATTTTTCTGATGCCGATCCAGTCAAAGGCCTTCTCTGGTCCAGTTAAATCGATTCCTAAAGATTTTCCTGATGAAGACTCAGTAGAAGACATCCAAGATTCTCTCATCGTTACTGTTGAGGTAGTAATCTCCCCAGGTTCTCTCATCGTTACTGTTGAGGTAGTAATCGCCCCAGGTTCTCTCATCGTTACTGTTGAGGTAGTAATCGCCCCATGTTCTCTCATCGTTACTGTTGAGGTAGTAATCGCCCCATGTTCTCTCATCGTTACTGTTGAGGTAGTAATCGCCCAAGGTTCTCTCATCGTTATTGTTGAGGTAGTAATCACCCAAGGTTCTCTCATCATTACTGTTGAGGTAGTAATCGTCCCTGATCCATTCATCATCCTGCTGAGGGTGCGTCTGAAGAGTATAAAGATTCAATTCCTGTAACCAGTCAGAGCACATTTACACAAAGAGTTTGAAGACCAACTCCTGTAACAGGTCAGGTAATCATCTTTCTTTTTCAGGTACGCAAGTTCTCGCTAAGGAATCTCTTACGCGATCGACACCCAGATGGCATCTATAAGCCCATCCACCTATCCATAACCTCTCAACATGGCATCCGTAAGCCCATCTTCCTATCCATCAATCTCCAAATGGCATCTGTAAGCCCATTCCCACCATCACACTGCTAACATGTGAGCGCAAATTTCTGGGCACTCTAGTGTTCAATCATCTTCCACCTTCGGATTACGAAAGGCACGCCAGCCAATCTACATCCTCAGGTTTAAGAAGAGTTGCACAGTCCAGTTGCCTCCTAACAGTCAAAATTAGGGTTTTGGTTCTGGCAAATAAATTGAAGTTTCCAAGGGTCCAAACAAGTCCCACATGCCTACAAACATGGTCAAGCATCCATATGCTATGTTTCAAGACTCACAGCACAAAATTGCACAGTCAAAAACCCTAATTGCTCAACAGTCAACTGCAGGGGCAAAATTGTCATTTGACAGTCAAAAGTCAATATTTTTGGTCAACATCTTATTTTTAAGCCACAAACATCATTTGATCAATTCTTGATCATGATTCTCAAAGCATGGCTCAAAAAGTCTCAAGATGCAAAAGTTTCTATATTTGGACAGCTAAAAAAGTCAACTGCAAATTGACCAGGGCATAACTTCCACATGGTTTATCAGAAAAATTCCATCCAAAGCTCATTTTGAAGAGAATGACATTTCCTACAATTAATATTCACACTTCAAGTCCAAGAAATGCTCTCACAAAAAGTTATCAATCTCAACATTATAGGTCATTTTCAAAAGTCAACAAAAAGGCACTTTAAGTCAAAGACCATAACTTGAGATTGGTAAATCAAAATGACATGGCACCAAAGACATTGGTTAGAGGACTTCAAGGCCTTTCCAAAATGTCCAAGAACATGATCAAAGCTTAAAAATTGAGCAAGATATGCCTTGTGGAAGTTGGGGAATTTTTGGGAATTTTGAAAAGTCAACTTTGCTTCAAATGCCTCAAAATTGCTAATGGGCCACAATTTCTTCCAAGTATCATCACCCAAAAGCTATGCACGACCCATTGACCCAAAGGGGAGTTATTTTCTTACTTTTAATTAATTAATTGAGTTTATTATCCTATTAATTCATTTAATTAAAATTAAATATAAGAAAAATACTAAAATATGTTTTCCAAATCTTTTTATGCAGCATATTCACTCTTTATGACCTAAATATTTCGTGCACATGCTCAAGAGGCAAGATCTTCCAAAATAGGCAAGTTCCATGGCAAGAAAAGATTGAAAAAGATGCTTGAAAATCAAATATTGAAAGGCATTAAAACATGGATCATGGGCTTTGTTTTTGACCTAGAATGATTCCTCATATGTGCACAAACAAAACCTAATGCTCAAGGACAAGGAAGCGGCGCTCAGAACAGAGAACCAAACTTGCATTTTTCACAAAAAAGTTAAAACTGTTTTCACAGCTGCCGTGCGTTTCAAGGCCTAAGAAGCATTCCAATAGCTTGCTTACACATCCAGGAAGGGATTGCAATCAAAAACACATCCCCTAACCTCAAGAACTGGTAGAATGAAGTCGCCCTGTTCATGAACTTTTGCATATTCGTACTTGAATTTATACACATTTTCCACATTTTAATGTTTGAGTTATACTAACATGATCATTCCAAAGCTAATGGTACCATTCAATTGAAGAATGGCTGCCTGTACAAGAATACACCATTGATGCTTGCTAGGGTTTCAGAAACCTCAAAAGAGGGGTTTACGTATCTGGAAAAATTAGGCCATGAAACTGGGACCAATGAACTCGTGACATTCCCATGAAGCCAAATCACTCAGCGCGCCTTTTTTATGCTTGCTCAAATTCTATTCGCTATTATTCGTTGTTTCAATTTGTGGGGGTTTAAAACCCCCGCTATCTAGTCTTATTTTTCAGGCAAAACTAAAGACCAAGGAAGAAGATGCTAGCGTGTTGGACTATGGTTGGCCAGTTTGAATAATTGGCGCTTTTTTTTATTGTCCCACTAATACTTGCTTTCTCTCTCTTATTATTCATTGTCCATTATACATCAGATAAACGCGTTTGGCTTGGTGGAAGCTGTGTTGTCATGCAAGCATTGGGACCTGGGTTCGATTCCCAGGTCCCCCATATTTCCCTATATTTTTTCTTGTAACATGTTCAGGTACCCTTGCCCTCCTGTGGTCCATCATACACTCAATGCTTGTGCTTGCCAAATGTCCCATGAGATCAATCTAATGGCCATCATGTGAAGTCCACCATGGACACCAGTCAACCACTCCTCACACGCGCCAGAAAAGTCCACAAAGGCCTTGAATCTGTTGGGCCAAAATGCTTCCCATACACCTCCATAATTGGGCCAGAAACCCCCATGTTTGCATTTTCTTTCTCTCTTTTTATTCCTTTTCTTTTATTTATTTTAATCATGTTAATTGTTTTATTTAATTCCATAAAATTAATTTTCATAAAACACAAAAAAAAATTAGAAAAGTAAAAATAAAAATATGTTTTAATATTTAATTCACTAATATTTTATTTTGTAAATAAATTTAATAATCCATTTAGGTTAATTTAGGCTTTTTTTTTAATTTTAATATTTTTTCTTAAATAAACTAAAAAACATAAAAATTAGGTTTTAGCATTGTTATTCTTCTTTCTTAATAAATAATTTATTTCCTTATCATCATTATTATTAATAATTAATTATTTTTGTGAATAAACTTGTAATTAATTAATTAGGGTTAAATTAGGTTAAAACTTAAACATTTTTCTTTAATGATTAAAAAAAATTTAGAATTAGGGTTTTATTTAATTTCAAATTTTAATTAATTTTCTTTATTTCCATTAAATACAAAAAAACATCAAAAAATAAGTTCTTTCCTTTATTTAATTTAATGAATTTGTAATTTCAATTCAATTTCCTTAAAGGGTCCAACGCCCTCGCGCTCTCGATTCTTATTTCTTTTCGCACGTTTACTTTTATTTCCTTTTTAAATTTATGTAATTGCCCCAAAGCCTTGTAATAGATAATTAGGACATTTACTTTCCGCATTCTTTATTCAAAATCGGGTCTTTGTTAATTTGGCGATGTCGACCCGCGCATTGTAATAGCGTAGGACCTTTATTTTTCCGCATTTTAATTTCCGCACCCTTTAAACTGTTAATCACATGAAAGAATGTATGCTCAAATAAAATCAAAGCGTAGAACACCCAATGCATAACAGGACAAATAATAACTGAAAATGACACACAATTCACACACCACTCCTAGGGTGCGCCTCACTGTTGCCTTGCCCTTCGAATAGTGGTCGTCGAGTTTAGGACGTTTTAGTAAGTCCTTATGTCCATGAACATGGCATAAGGGTAGCTTCTAAGGTGTCCTACTATTGCTCTGGTGACCACACTGTTGCCCTGCCTC
Source organism: Vicia faba (assembly GCA_948472305.1). Lineage (NCBI taxonomy): Eukaryota > Viridiplantae > Streptophyta > Magnoliopsida > Fabales > Fabaceae > Vicia > Vicia faba. Next base: position 1,181,156,948 of record OX451739.1, on the reverse strand, counting down.
TCGAAACGTGGTCGTCGACTATAAGACATCTTAGTGAGTCCTTATGTTCCATTGATCTAGTCGCCTCGAAACAAGTTGCCTCGGAATAGTTGCCTCGGAATAAAAAGATCAATGGCATAAGGGTAGCTTCTAAGGTGTCTTATTGTTGCTCGGTGACCACACTGTCCCTACAAACTCGAATTGACCCGAATACCTCCAACGGTGGTGCTACCTACCTCTCAATGGTGGGATGGCACTACCTTGAGGACATTTATACAGACGAATTCCTTAGGGTAGGTAGATGACTCGTAGATACTTGCTCTAATTCAAAACAAATCAAAAACTTCTTTTCACACCGACATTTTGCAAAAAGCTTTCAAAACAACTTTTCAAACACTCTTGAGGACTGATACAAGAGTCGAACTGAAATTTTAAACGAAACTTTTTCAAACTCACCCACACTTGAAAAGCAAACAAACATTTTTGAAAACACAAATGAGAAAGCATCTAAGAGCCCATGGATAACCATGGATAGAAAGGGTGCTAACACCTTCCCTTTATATAAATCCACCTCCCGAACCGAGAAACTATCTCATAAGGAATTTTGCTGTGCTTTTATCCTGTCCATTTTGGAGAAAATAAAAGACGGTGGCGACTATTGCTTCCGCGACATTTCTCGAACCAGCGTTAAACAGTCAGTTCCAGATCCACCGATCACAGAACTGGCGACTCTGCTGGGGAATACTCTTATAAAGTGAGGTGTACCTTAGGATAGTTCATAACTGTGTTTTCAATTGTTTTGACTTGTTTGCTTTAAATTGTGGGTTGCATCAGAGTTACATGGATCCTAACCCGGATCTGGGGATACCCTGTTAGGTAGCATAAGCTGTGAGGGACCTGTCTGGTGTAGACCGACATGGGTGAAGCAGTGGCTACATTGGTGTGGCGCCTTGGTCTGTACCGATATCCCTTGTGTCACAACGAGGAGAATATGGGTCTTCTGAGGAGTCATTAAGCACCAACCGACCTTAGAACCTTAAATGACCCAACTTGGCCAATAGAACAGTAGCAGTATGCTACGCCCATTGAGGCTAAACACTCGTGATAGTTCTGGCCGCAAGAAAAGATTGCGATGTTGGAGTTATGACCGATTGAGGGTAGTCAGTGATATTGGGATCCTCTAGAACCCGGTTACTTCTGATAGGACAGGTCTGAACCAACAAACTGAAAGAGGGTAATACCTAGACCCCATGCTGGCCTAAACTTTAAGGGCTTGTCTTGTGTGACTTGTGTGCCTTATCATGTTTGCCTTGTAAATATTTGTGGTGTGCTTTATCATAACACCATGCCATCATGAGCATTGCATGCATCCTGCATAAGGACTGACCATTTCAAAGACAAGAGGGTTTCACCTTTGCTCTGTTTTGTAGGACATCATGATGCCTATGCGAAGGAATACTGTCCGGTTCAACTTTGTTCACCCACCTGAGTTGCTTGAAGAGTTGGTTAGCAGAATTCCAAATACTACATCCTTCATCCAGAAGCATGGTTCTATTCTCAGTTTAGTCACTGCAAAGCGGGATCAACAGTTGATGAGTGTCCTGACCCAGTTCTATGACCCTCTGTACCAGTGCTTCACCTTTCAAGACTTCCAGCTGGTCCCTACCCTGGAAGAGTTCTCTGATTTGCTTGGTATCCCTATCTTGGATCAGACTCCTTACACTGGTTGGGAAAAGACCCTCAGGCTTGAGGAGGTTGCTGCAGCTCTTCCCTTGACACATCAAGAAGTAATGGACAACTGGGTGACTAGAAGCGGAGTTAAGGGTTTCCTGGCCAAGTTTCTGATTGGTAAAGCTAACAGTTTCTGGAATGACTTGGATTTTAGGGCATATGAAGACATCCTGGCTCTCTTAATCTATGGTCTAGTCTTGTTTCCTAATCCTGACAACTTCATCAATGTCACTGCCATAAGGATCTTCATGTCTCAGAATCCTGTGCCCACTCTCTTGGGTGACATCCTGCAACAACTTTATGCTCGTACTGCCCGAAGACGAGGAACTTTGTGGTGTTGTATCCCTTTGTTGGTGAGGTGGTTTATTTCTCACCTCCCTAAGTTCATGCTGAAGAACCAAGAAGGAAGAGGTTGGGCTCATAGGTTAATGTCTCTCACTGATAAGGACATCATTTGGACTTTCAGAGGTTTGGATGAGATAGCTGTTATTGATCGTTGCGGAGAATACCCTAATGTTCCTTTGATTGGTACTCAAGGAGGAATCTCTTACAATCCATGTCTAGCGCTCCGTCAGTTTGGAAGGGCCAGGAGAGCAGGGCCTCATGAGATGTTGGTGCCTCACATCAGTTTTGAGTTTCAGGTGGATAGTGACGAGCTGCGTCGGAGGTTCATCAAGGCTTGGGACAGAGTTCATAAAGCTGACCCACAAGAGTTAGGGCCAAAGACTTCTCTACCTATGGAAGCCTACTACAAATGGGTTCGCATTCGTGCTCAGAAGTTAGGCATGCCATACAAAGCTGTCAGACCCGTCATTCTTGAGTATACTGACAAAGATGGGGCTCCTCCAACTATCCTCTCTCCTCAGATGCCTACTGATTATGAGACATTAAAGAGGTCTTGGTCGCAACTGCGAGAAGAACGGGATTCTTATCGGGAAAAGTTCAACGAGCAGGAATTGAAGATCTAGAAGCTGACAAAGCAGTTGGAGAATGAGCGAGCTCTGAATGACTACATCCGTACTGAGAAGAGGAGACCCTGGGATCAATGATGAGCTTTGGATGTTCTTTTACAGTTTTATTTCTCTTTTCAGTATTTCCATTTTTTGTAATGCCTAAGGGCAACCTGTTGGACAATTTAAATTTCAAAGTTGAATCTAATGAAGTGTGTTCCTTTTTGTTTACAAAGTTGATTCCCGATTGTCTTTGAAAACATAAATCATACGCATTCCATTCATAATGTGCATAGCAGGTACTCTTCTTTTCAGGTTGCTTACTATTCTTCGCGGTTTATTTCAGCATCATGAACCCTGAATCGTCTACCGAGATGTCTATCAAGGCCCTTCAGGCGCAGAACGCACAATTTCAGGAGCTGATCATGGGTTTGGCTCAAGGCCAAGAAGAGCTGAAGGCTTTGCTCCTGAAGAAGGAGAAGAAGAAGAAGAAGAGAACTGTTCTTTTCAACACGGGCCTGAGGTTTGGTAACACTCTGCAGAATGAGGAAGCTGGTTCTTCTGTAGGTAAAGACAGTCCCCAGGGGGGAAAGGCTCCAAGTCCGGTAGTCTCTGACAACGAGACTGATTTTAATGAGGAACAGTATCCTCCAGCTGAAGACCGGTACAAGCAGTTGGAAGACCGTCTGAACGCCATAGAGATCCAACAAGTGCCTGGTTTGGATTTCGGAGACTTGGGTTTATCTACTGGTGTGATCATCCCTCACAAGTTTAAAGCACCATCTTTCACCAAGTATGACGGGGCGTCTTGCCCTAAACTACACCTCAGATCTTATGTGCGGAAGATTCAGCCGTACACAGTGGATAAGAACTTGTGGATCCACTTCTTCCAGGAGAGTCTTTCAGGGACTCATCTCGAATGGTTCTATCAGCTGGATGGAACCAAAGTTCGTAACTGGGAGGAGTTGGCTACTGCTTTTTACAAGCAGTATCAATATAATGCCGACCTTGCTCCTACACGTACCCAACTCCAGGGTATGTCGCTAGGATCAGGCAAAGGTTTTAAAGAGTATGCACAGAAGTGGAGGGACCTGGCTAGCAGGGTGCAGCCTCCGTTAACTGACCGTGAGCTGGTAGATATGTTCTTAGGGACCTTATCCGGGCCATTCTTCAATCATCTCATTGGAAATTCATTTGCAGGGTTCACTGACCTCATTCTGACTGGGGAAAGGATAGAGGCTGGCATGAAGTCCGGTAATATTCAGAAAGGTGCGTCTTCGAGTTCTGAGAAGAAACCTTTTAAGAAGGAGGCCAGTGTTGTGTATGGGCCTAGGAGGCAAGACAAACCAGAGCGCCAACAATCTGTCAACGCGGTGGTGATTGCTAAACCTGCTGCCGCTCCTCGGCAAACCAATCAACAAAGGGCTGAGAGACCCAGAAGAGAATTTACCCGGCTAAGCATGACCTTGTCACAAATCTTGCCGCAGCTGCTGTCAACCAACTTGGTGAATGTCAGGGAGGCCCCGAAGGTTGTGAATACTGCCTCCCCGAAGTATAATCCAAATGCCCGCTGTGCTTATCACTCCGATAGCCCGGGGCATTCTACTGATGACTGCTGGGCCCTGAGGAATAAGGTGCAGGACCTTATTGACGCGAAGGAAATACAATTTGAAGCGCCTGAGAGGCCAAATGTGGTGACTGCTCCTATGCCCCAACATGGAGTAAATACCATTGATGAAGACTTGTATGCCGTTTCTGTGAATGATGTAGCTACCCCTCTGTTGACTGTTAAGAGGAACCTGTTGCAAGCCGGTTTATTTCCGGGTTGTAGCGAGGGTTGCCTTTTGTGTGTTGTTTCCATTACTGGTTGTCCGTTGATGAAGTTAGGCATCCAAAGCCTGATGGATAGCAAGGAGATTCTGTTCAAGAAGACCGCCATTCCGTTTGTTCCTATGGAAGAAGTATCTGTCGTTACCATTTTCAATAATCCGATCAAGGCTCCCCCGAGGAAGCCAGTTAAAATCATGAATGTCGCACCCATTGTTATTACTGTTCTGGGGCCCCTCCCCTATGAATCTGATAAGGCTGTCCCATGGCACTATGGGGCAGATGTATATGTACATGGTATAAAGCAAGAATTCAACACTAGTACCAGCATCAGCAATATCACTGGTCCAGCAAAAGTTACCCGCAGTGGCAGGCTCTTCTCGCCTGACATTGCACCACCAGCTATTCGAAGACCCCTCATTATAACACCTGCAAGTGCGCCCGTTTCCACTTCTGATCAAGTTGCTTCCCCTGCTGCCGAGTCATCTAATACTCGGGGCAAAGGGATTGATGATGAGCCTGCCCGGATGGAGGCACCAAAATCTGTGAATGTTGAAGCCTCCCAGCAAGAGATGGAGGAAATTCTAAAGATAATCAAGAAGAGCGACTTCAATGTTGTTGAACAGCTGGGGCATACACCCTCCAAGATCTCTATGCTCTCATTACTACTGTGCTCAGAGGCCCATGCTAAGGCCCTGATTTCATTTCTAAAGACGGCCCACATGCCACAGGAGACATCTGCAGACCAGTTTACTGATTGCGTAGCCAATTTGACAGCTGACAATGGTTTGGGTTTCTCGGATGCTGACCTTACTGCCAAGGGAAAGAACCACAATGATGCCCTGCATGTCTCTATAGAATGCAGGGGCACTACTCTTGCGCACGTGTTGGTGGACACCTGTTCTTCCCTGAATGTGCTACCCAAGAAGGCCTTAGACCGGTTGGATTGTGAGGGCCTGGAGCTGAAACCTAGCAACATCATTATCAGAGCCTTTGACGGTTCTAAGAGGTTGGTTCATGGAGAGGTAGACATTCATATTCATGTGGGTTCTCAAGTATTCGACTCAACTTTCTATGTGATGGATATTCGTCCATCTTATTCCTGTTTACTGGGTCGACCTTGGATTCACAAAGCTGGGGCAATGACCTCTACCCTACACCAGAAGCTCAAGTACCCCGTCAGAGGGAAGATTGTCACTGTGCAGGGACAGGAGGAGTATATGGTTAGTCATTTGAATTCCTTCCGGTATATTGAGATGGACGGGGAGTTTATTGAAACCCCCTTTCAACATTTTGAAGAGGTACCTCCAACATTGGCAGCAGCAGAAACAGTGGTTGAAGAGGACTTTCCTTTGAAGATGGCTTCCTTGAAGGACGCCCGGGCTGTAATCAAGAAAGGTGAATGTGCTAACTGGAGCAAGCTCCCTGATTTCACTCCTAAAACTGACAAGTTTGGACTGGGTTTTACTGCAGAGGCTCAGAAGGCTGTGCGCAAAGCTAGAATCGGAAGACCTCATGTGCTCATCACCAATCCAGGAGTAAATGCCATTGGGGATGAAGACAAAGCGGACGAATCAGAGTTTGATAGCTGGATCTACCCGACGACTGACGATGGATTGAACAATTGGACCGCAAAGGATCATACTCCTGTTACTTTTGTTACGCAGTAATGAATTCCTTTGCTTTTGTTATTTGTAATAAACAATGAATTAAAACTTTATGGCCCGGTGTCTTACCCTGGGCACCGTTGGTTTCATTTGTGAGGGCATATTAATTGTCATTTCATATATCATGAATAAAGACCTTGGACGTTTTCTCGCACTTCAAATCTTATGCTCCTTTTCTTTCTTTCCTTTCTTTATATATTGCAAAACAGCTGTATTTACACACACTCACTCATACAGGTTTCAATCCACTCTGGATCTCACTGGTAACGACTCTGCTACTGCCAGTTATGACTTCGAAAATCCGATCAACTTAGCCGAAGACGAAGGTGAAGATGATTGCGAAGTGCCTGGAGAACTTGCAAGACTGTTACTCCAGGAAGAGAGGGAAATTCAACAACACGAAGAGCCAGTGGAAACAATAAATCTGGGTACTGATACAGATAAAAAGGAAGTCAAAATTGGTTCCAACCTAGAGCTCAGCGTGAAGCAACGGTTAACTCGGATGTTACATGATTATGTGGATATCTTTGCCTGGTCCTACAAAGACATGCCCGGGTTGGATACCGATATTGTGGTCCATCATTTTCCTACCAAGGAAGACTGCCCTCCAGTTAAGCAGAAGGTCTGCCGTATGCGTCCAGAGATGTCTGAGAAGATCAAAGCTGAGGTTATGAAGCAGTTTGATGTCGGGTTTCTTGCAGTAACTTCTTACCCTCAGTGGGTTGCTAATGTGGTGCCGGTACCAAAGAAAGATGGTAAGGTCAGAATGTGTGTCGACTACAGGGATCTGAACAGGGCCAGCCCCAAGGATGATTTCCCTCTACCTCACATTGATGTCCTTGTTGACAATACTGCTCAGCATAAGGTGTTTTCCTTCATGGATGGTTTTTCAGGGTATAATCAGATCAAGATGGCTCCTGAAGACATGGAAAATACTACCTTTGTTACTCAGTGGGGCACCTTCTGCTACAAGGTCATGCCATTCGGGTTGAAGAATGTTGGGGAAACCTACCAACGTGCTATGGTTGCTTTATTTCATGACATGATCCATCATGAGATAGAAGTGTATGTCGACGACATGATTGCAAGGTCCCAAACTGAGGAGGAACACCTTGACCATCTGCAGAAGTTGTTTAACCATCTGAAGTTGTACAAGCTGAGGTTGAACCCGAACAAGTGCACCTTCGGGGTAAGGTCTGGAAAGTTGCTAGGCTTCGTTGTAAGTGATAATGGTATTCAAGTGGACCCTGCCAAGGTTAAAGCCATTCAAGAGATTCCAGTTCCCAAGACAGAAAAAGAGGTCAGAGGTTTTTTAGGACGCCTGAACTATATTGCCCGGTTCATCTCGCATCTAACTGCTACCTGTGAGCCAATCTTCAAGCTGCTGAAGAAAGATCAGGTAGTACGTTGGAATGATGAATGTCAGGCCGCTTTTGACAGAATCAAAGAGTATCTCCAAGAACCACCCATTCTTATGCCACCGGTTGAGGGGAGACCTCTGATATTATACCTGACAGTACTTGACAACTCAATGGGGTGTGTGCTGGGGCAGCATGACGAGCCTGGCCGAAAAGAGCATGCCATTTATTACCTTAGCAAAAAGTTTACCGACTGTGAGACCCGATACTCACTGCTCGAGAAAACTTGCTGTGCTTTGGTATGGGCTGCTCACCGGCTGAGACAGTATATGCTGACTCACACTACCTTGTTGATTTCAAAGATGGATCCTATAAAGTACATATTTGAAAAGCCTGCTCTGTCTGGGAGAATAGCAAGATGGCAAATGATCTTGACATAATACGACATCCAGTACACAACTTAGAAAGCCATCAAAGGAAGTGTATTGGCAGACCACCTGGCACATCAGGCAGTAGACGACTATCAGTCAATGAACTTCGAGTTTCCAGACGAGAGTATCATGATAGTGACTGATTGTGAAGTACCTGGACTGGATGAAGGACCTGAGGAAGGATCCCGATGGTCTATGCACTTTGACGGAGCCTCCAATGCTTTGGGTAACGGTATTGGCGCTGTGATCATATCTCCTCAAGGCACTCATACTCCAGTCACTGCCCGGCTATGTTTCAACTGCACCAACAACATGGCGGAGTATGAGGCATGCATCATGGGTCTCCAAGCTGCGATTGACTTAAGGATCAAGTTTCTGAGTGTCTTCGGAGATTCCGCTCTCGTGATGAATCAGATCAAAGGGGAGTGGGATACGAAACATCCGAATCTTATTCCTTACAGAGAATGTGTGTTGACATTGATACCCCATTTCACAGAGATAACTTTCGAACATTTTCCAAGAGAGGAGAATCAGTTGGCGGACGCGTTAGCTACAATGTCTTCCATGTTCAAAGTCAAATGGGACAATGAGGCTCCCCGGGTCATCATCTGGAAACTGGACGAACCGGCATACTGTTGTGATCTTGAGGCTGAGGAAGTGACTGAGAAGCCCTGGTACCATGAGGTGAAGAGGTACTTAGAAGCTCAGGAATATCCTGAAGGTGCATCTGTAAATGATAAGAAGTTTCTGAGAAGGTTCGCAGCAAAGTTCTTCCTCAGCAACGGCATCCTATACAAGCGAAATCATGATTCGACCTTACTGCGTTGTGTGGATAAGACTGAAGCAGAAAGGATCATGGCAGAGCTGCATGAGGGTACCTTCGGAACACATTCCAGTGGACACACTATGGCAAAGAAGATCCTTTGGGCAGGGTATTTCTGGTCCACAATGGAAGCAGACTGCTACTAACACTCTCGAACATGTCATAAATGCCAGATTTATGCAGATAAGGTGCATGTTCCTCCAGTTCCTCTGAATGTCCTGACTGCACCTTGGCCTTTTGCAATGTGGGGCATAGATATGATCGGCGAGATTAAACCTATGGCATCCAACGGGCATCGCTTCATCCTGGTAGCGATCGATTACTTTACAAAGTGGGTTGAAGCAGCTTCCTACGCTACAGTAACCAAGAATGTCGTTGCACGGTTCATAAGGCATAACTTGATCTGTCGATGCGGCATCCCAGAAAGAATCATTACAGACAACGGTACCAATCTCAATAACAAGATGATCACTGAGCTCTGCGAGCAATTTAAGATACAGCACCACAACTCTTCTCCTTACCGGCCGAAAATGAATGGGGTTGTAGAAGCAGCGAATAAAAATATCAAGAAAATTGTGCAGAAGATGACAATGACCTATAAAGATTGGCACGAGATGTTACCATTTGCTCTACATGGGTACCGTACCTCAGCAAGGACGTCAACCGGGGCAACTCATTTCTCCTTGGTCTACGGTATGGAGGCAGTCTTACCGATCGAAGTGCAGATACCCTCTCTCCGGATAATGAAGGATGCAGATCTGAGCGAAGATGATTGGATCCAGACACGACTTGATCAGTTAAACTTAATCGACAAAAAAAGACTTGCTGCTATTTGTCATGGTCAGACGTATCAAAAACGGATGATCAGGGCATTTAACAAGAAGGTCAGACCACAAGAGTATCAAGTTAGGGACCTGGTAATCAAGCACATCATCCTTCCTCAGAGTGATCCAAGGGGAAAATGGACCCCTACATACGAAGGGCCATTTGTGGTTAAACATGTGTTCTCAGGAGGAGCCATGATTCTGACCACCATGGACGGTGACGACCTTCCTCACCCCGCCAATGCAGACATAGTAAAAAGATACTACGCATAATAAAGACCCGCTAGGTTGACATACCTAGGCAAAAATTAGGGCTTCCCGGCGAACCAAAAGGGTTCGGGCAAAATGAGGGATGAAATGAAAAAAATCTGTACACCCGGCAAGTCGAAAACCTGAAAAGGCGGCTTGGGCAAAAATGGGTATCCCGGTGGACCGAAAACCCGAAAGGGCAGTCCAGGCAAAAGTTAGGGATAAAGCGTAATACTATGTCTCATTGGATCACGTTGCATCCAGAATCCGGTATCAACCGTCAAGTTCAAAAGGCATCAATCAATCAGCTTCATCTTCAGCTAGGTCATCAAGTGATGAGACGCTCGAAGATATAAAGGCGATAGCAGAGTTGGAACACAGTGAGATTCTTCTTTTCACATAGCTGTTTTGTTTTCCCTTTGTACAAATTTGTATAAACTCTTTTGTTCGGCGGCGTTCTCTTACTAGGACGTCAGCCTCTTGTACATAAACGCCTATTTACAGGCAAATTCAAAAATCAATATAAATTCACTGTTCAGATCAATTGCCAATTGTTTTTTTCCTTTTTTGTTTTGTTTTGTGAAGAACGTCCAAGGTTCAATTTGTGATATATGCATTTGACACTAATTGCTAACTCATAAATATTTGCATACGAAACAAAGGATTAATTACAGGTAACTTTAGAAACAGGGGCAATAATGAGTTGTCTAAGCGATCTAATTGTTCTGTCCACCAAGGTGCCAAGGTAAGTTCAGCCGAAGAACATAACCAATATACCTTAATTCCCCAGAGAGTGAGCCAGCAAGTCAATACACTCTCCCCAAGCAAAGCCATATTATCAGCCTTAAGGAAGTTGGGTATCCTCCAGCAGATCTCAACATTCCTCAACAAGCATCCCCGGCAGTCTTGATCTAAGATTGTTCCCCGGCGGCATACCAGACATTCAGTGGAGTCACTTCCCCAATATACCTCAAAAATCTCCCCAGGAGAGTCCAATCAAGATTTCCCCAGGAAAGTTTGAATCATCTCCCCAGCAGGAAGCTTATCCCCAGTAGATTCTGGAAGCTTATCCCCTACAGAGCACGAGCGCGTCTCCCGGCTTTATCCAAAGGTTATTTCCCTACCAGGATATAACTGGATTATCCTCAGCAAAAGCCACGGAAAGACCGTCCTCGGCAAAGTCTTCTTATCCCCAGCGGAGTCCATTAACACTGCCAACATAACAACGGTATCCCCAGCGGAGTTATCATCAACATCCCAGCAAAGTACCTCTCTCCCCACAGAGTACTGTTCCCCAGCAAGGTCGCTAGAATAATTTTCTCCCCGTAGAGTAATCTCTTCATCAAGTTTATTCCCCAACAGAGTCATCTTCTCCTACTGGTATTCTTGCAATCTTCATCCCCAGTGGAAACAAAAGCTCCACATCAGCCCAGAATTTAACTTCCTGGCACCTGTCAAGGATTTACTTTCTTAGACAAAAACATACATTCATAAACATCGCATTTCCATACATTATAGCATGCATATACGCATCATGAACATACAATCTCATTTATGTTGAGAACATCATTGCTTGATCCATATCATGCATTGCATATGACTGACCTTTACCTTGCAGGAAAGATCCAGTTAAGTTCTCAGCCATTCCAAGACCTTGTCTGGTTCAGTTAAATCGACCCTAAGATTTTTCTGATTCTTATCCAGCCAAAGTTAATCCAAGACCTTCTCTGGTTCAGTCAGATCGACCCTAAGATTTCCCTGATTCTTATTCCAGTTGAAGATTCCAAGACCTTTCCTGGTTCAGTTAAATCGACTCCTAAAGATTTTTCTGATTCTTATCCAGTCAAAGGCCTTCTCTGGTTCAGTCAGATCGACCCTAAGATCTCCCTGATTCTTATTCCAGTTGAAGATTCCAAGACCTTGCCTGGTTCAGTTAAATCGGCTCCTAAAGATTTTTCTGATTCTTATCCAGTCAAAGGCCTTCTCTGGTTCAGTCAAATCGACCCTAAGATTTTTCTGAGTCTTATCCAGTTGAAGTTATTTCAAGACCTTGCCTGGTTCAGTTAAATTGACTCCTAAAGATTTTTCTGATGCCGATCCAGTCAAAGGCCTTCTCTAGTCCAGTTAAATTCATTCCTAAAGATTTTCCTGATGAAGACTCAGTAGAAGACATCCAAGATTCTCTCATCGTTACTGTTGAGGTAGTAATCGCCCCAGGTTCTCTCATCGTTACTGTTGAGGTAGTAATCGCCCCAGGTTCTCTCATCGTTACTATTGAGGTAGTAATCGCCCCAGGTTCTCTCATCGTTACTGTTGAGGTAGTAATCGCACCAGGTTCTCTCATCGTTACTGTTGAGGTAGTAATCGCCCAAGGTTCTCTCATCGTTACTGTTGAGGTAGTAATCACCCAAGGTTCTCTCATCATTACTGTTGAGGTAGTAATCGTCCCTGATCCATTCATCATCCTGCTGAGGGTGCGTCTGAAGAGTTTAAAGATTCAATTCCTGTAACCAGTCAGAGCATATTTACACAAAGAGTTTGAAGACCAACTCCTGTAACAGGTCAGGTAATCATCTTTCTTTTTCAGGTACGCAAGTTCTCGCTAAGGAATCTCTTACGTGATCGACACCCAGATGGCATCTATAAGCCCATCCACCTATCCATCACCTCTCAACATGGCATCCGTAAGCCCATCTTCCTATCCATCAATCTCCAAATGGCATCTGTAAGCCCATTCCCACCATCACACTGCTAACATGTGAGCGCAAATTTCTGGGCACTCTAGTGTTCAATCATCTTCCACCTTTGGATTACGAAAGGCACGCCAGCCAATCTACATCCTCAGGTTTAAGAAGATTGAATATGGGCAACTGTTGTACCCCAAAATTTGCCCTCCCATATTCTTCAAGATTTGCCAAGAGCATGATTCAAAATCTCCCAATAGTTGCACAGTCCAGTTGCCTCATAACAGTCAAAATTAGGGTTTTGGTTCTGGAAAAGAAATTGAAGTTTCCAAGGGTCCAAACAAGTCCCACATGCCTACAAACATGGTCAAGCATCCATATGCTAAGTTTCAAGACTCACAGCACAAAATTGCACAGTCAAAAACCCTAATTGCTCAACAGTCAACTGCAGGGGCAAAATGGTCATTTGACAGTCAAAAGTCAAGATTTTTGGTCAACATCTTATTTTGAAGCCACAAACATCATTTGATCAATTCTTGATCATGATTCTCAAAGCATGGCTCAAAAAGTCTCAAGATGCAAAAGTTTCTATATTTGGACAGCTAAAAAAGTCAACTGCAAATTGACCAGGGCATAACTTCCACATGGTTTATCATAAAAATTCCATCCAAAGCTCATTTTAAAGAGAATTACATTTCCTACAATTAATATTCACACTTCAAGTCCAAGAAATGCTCTCACAAAAAGTTATCAATCTCAACATTATAGGTCATTTTCAAAAGTCAACAAAAAGGCACTTTAAGTCAAAGACCATAACTTGAGATTGGTAAATCAAAATGACATGAAACCAAAGACATTGGTTAGAGGACTTCAAGGCCTTTCCAAAATGTCCAAGAACATGATCAAAGCTTAAAAATTGAGCAAGATATGCCTTGTGGAAGTTGGGGAATTTTTGGGAATTTTGAAAAGTCAACTTTGCTTCAAATGCCTCAAAATTGCTAATGGGCCACAATTTCTTCCAAGAATCATCACCCAAAAGCTATGCACGACCCATTGACCCAAAGGGGAGTTATTTTCTTACTTTTAATTAATTAATTGAGTTTATTATCCTATTAATTCATTTAATTAAAATTAAATATAAGAAAAATACTAAAATATGTTTTCCAAATCTTTTTATGCAGCATATTCACTCTTTATGACCTAAATATTTCGTGCACATGCTCAAGAGGCAAGATCTTCCAAAATAGGCAAGTTCCATGGCAAGAAAAGATTGAAAAAGATGCTTGAAAATCAAATATTGAAAGGCATTAAAACATGGATCATGGGCTTTGTTTTTGACCTAGAATGATTCCTCATATGTGCACAAACAAAACCTAATGCTCAAGGACAAGGAAGCAGCGCTCAGAACAGAGAACCAAACTTGCATTTTTCACAAAAAAAGTTAAAACTGTTTTCACAGCTGCCGTGCGTTTCAAGGCCTAAAAAGCATTCCAATAGCTTGCTTACACATCCAGGAAGGGATTGCAATCAAAAACACATCCCCTAACCTCAAGAACTGGTAGAATGAAGTCTCCCTGTTCATGAACTTTTGCATATTCGTACTTGAATTTATACACATTTTCCATGCATTTTAATGTTTGAGTTATACTAACATGATCATTCCAAAGCTAATGGTACCATTCAATTGAAGAATGGCTGCCTGTACAAGAATACACCATTGATGCTTGCTAGGGTTTCAGAAACCTCAAAAGAGGGGTTTACGTATCTGGAAAAATTAGGCCATGAAACTGGGACCAATGAACTCGTGACATTCCCATGAAGCCAAATCACTCATCGCGCCTTTTTTATGCTTGCTCAAATTCTATTCTCTATTATTCGTTGTTTCAATTTGTGGGGGTTTAAAACCCCCGCTATGTAGTCTTATTTTTCAGGCAAAACGAAAGACCAAGGAAGAAGATGCTAGCGTGTTGGACTATGGTTGGCCAGTTTGAATAATTGGCGCTTTTTTTTTATTGTCCCACTAATACTTGCTTTCTCTCTCTTATTATTCATTGTCCATTATACATCAGATAAACGTGTTTGGCTTGGTGGAAGCTGTGTTGTCATGCAAGCATTGGGACCTGGGTTCGATTCCCAGGTCCCCCATATTTCCCTATATTTTTTCTTGTAACATGTTCAGGTACCCCTGCCCTCCTGTGGTCCATCATACACTCAATGCTTGTGCTTGCCAAATGTCCCATGAGATCAATCTAATGGCCATCATGTGAAGTCCACCATGGACACCAGTCAACCACTCCTCACACGTGCCAGAAAAGTCCACAAAGGCCTTGAATCTGTTGGGCCAAAATGCTTCCCATACACCTCCATAATTGGGCCAGAAACCCCTATGTTTGCATTTTCTTTCTCTCTTTTTATTCCTTTTCTTTTATTTATTTTAATCATGTTAATTGTTTTATTTAATTCCATAAAATTAATTTTCATAAAACACAAAAAAAAATCAGAAAAGTAAAAATAAAAATATGTTTTAATATTTAATTCACTAATATTTTATTTTGTAAGTAAATTTAATAATCCATTTAGGTTAATTTAGGCTTTTTTTTTATTTTAATATTTTTTCTTAAATAAACTAAAAAACATAAAAATTAGGTTTTAGCATTGTTATTCTTCTTTATTAATAAATAATTTATTTCCTTATCATCATTATTATTAATAATTAATTATTTTTGTGAATAAACTTGTAATTAATTAATTAGGGTTAAATTAGGTTAAAACTTAAACATTTTTCTTTAATGATTAAAAACAATTTAGAATTGGGGTTTTATTTAATTTCAAATTTTAATTAATTTTCTTTATTTCCATTAAATACAAAAAAACATCAAAAAATAAGTTCTTTCCTTTATTTAATTTAATTAATTTGTAATTTCAATTCAATTTCCTTAAAGGGTCCAACGCCCTCGCGCTCTCGATTCTTATTTCTTTTCGCACGTTTACTTTTATTTCCTTTTTAAATTTATGTAATTGCCCCAAAGCCTTGTAATAGATAATTAGGACATTTACTTTCCGCATTCTTTATTCAAAATCGGGTCTTTGTTAATTTGGCGATGTCGACCCGCGCCTTGTAATAGCGTAGGACCTTTATTTTTCCGCATTTTAATTTCTGCATCCTTTAAACTGTTAATCACATGAAAGAATGTATGCTCAAATAAAATCAAAGCGTAGAACACCCAATGCATAACAGGACAACAAATAACTGAAAATGACACACAATTCACACACCACTCCTAGGGTGCGCCTCACTGTTGCCTTGCCCTTCGAATAGTGGTCGTCGAGTATAGGACGTTTTAGTAAGTCCTTATGTCCATGAACATGGCATAAGGGTAGCTTCTAAGGTGTACTACTATTGCTCTAGTGACCACACTGTTGCCCTGCCTCTCGAAACGTGGTCGTCGACTATAGGACGTCTTAGTGAGTCCTTATGTTCCATTGATCTAGTCGCCTCAAAACAAGTTGCCTCGGAATAGTTGCCTCGGAATAAAAAGATCAATGGCATAAGGGTAGCTTCTAAGGTGTCTTATTGTTGCTCGGTGACCACACTGTCCCCACAAACTCGAATTG
The DNA here is from genome assembly GCA_948472305.1 of Vicia faba. NCBI lineage: Eukaryota > Viridiplantae > Streptophyta > Magnoliopsida > Fabales > Fabaceae > Vicia > Vicia faba. The sequence continues at coordinate 1,181,140,810 of OX451739.1, read as the reverse complement.
ACCCGAATACCTCCAACGGTGGTGCTACCTACCTCTCAATGGTGGGATGGCACTACCTTGAGGACATTTATACAGACTAATTCCTTAGGGTAGGTAGATGACTCGTAGATACTTGCTCTAATTCAAAACAAATCAAAAACTTCTTTTCACACCGACATTTTGCAAAAAGCTTTCAAAACAACTTTTCAAACACTCTTGAGGACTGATACAAGAGTCGAACTGAAATTTTAAACGAAACTTTTTCAAACTCACCCACACTTGAAAAGCAAACAAACATTTTTGAAAACACAAATGATCAAGCATCTAAGAGCCCATGGATAACCATGGATAGAAAGGGTGCTAACACATTCCCTTTCTATAAATCTACCTCCCGAACCGAGAAACTATCTCATAAGGAATTTTGCTGTGCTTTTGTCCTGTCCATGTTGGAGAAAATAAAAGACGGTGGCGACTCTTGCTTCCGCGACATTTCGTGAACCAGCGTTAAACAGTCAGTTCCAAATCCACCGATCACAGGTATAAGTCTAATATGATGAAGATGTGCATGTGACTGGAGGTAAAGACCTTGTCGGGAGCTGGATACTTATCTGATGTGTGGATGTAAATCTGCCTTCTGAACTCTTTGCTTCAGAAAGTGTGTGAGAGTCTATTTCTCTCCATGGTATTCAGGTGTTTGTGATAACATGATTAAGCTGCAGTGGTTATGTTTCTTTTGTGCTTCTTGAAGGACGTATTTTCATATGGAGTCCTCTGTATGGTGTTTTTTCAAGAACCAAGGTGATTGGATTCTGTGATGAGAAGCTAATGTCCAAAATGATGTTGTAACATCATGCTTGGTGGTTGTGTGGTTATTTCTCCTGGAGGATGCTTGAGATTATGAATGTGGAGTTTAGGGCTCAACAATAGTGTCAAAAGAGGCAGTTCTGACTATGTGGATTAGAATATGCATATTTTGATCTTGTCTACCGTAGTATGCTTGGTGAATGCATGACTATTATGTTAAAGACTTCACTAGTATCAACAATTTATAGTAAATGTAAGGGTAGAAGAATATTGTCAGATAGGATGATCTGATTAGGATATTTTGAAGGTGTTTTGTCTTCTGCTGCAAGTAACTCCAAGAAGAAATTATGTCAACTTGGAGCTTTTAAGCAAGCAAACTGATTATTTTTTCTAGAGTAATGTCAAAGCAAGTGTGCATGACATCTTGGTCATCTCAATAGGTATGATGAAGTGTGTGGTTCGGTAAGGCCATGTGTGATCGGTGGATCTGGAACTGACTGTTTAACGCTGGTTCGCGAAATGTCGCGGAAGCAAGAGTCGCCACCGTCTTTTATTTTCTCCAAATGGAAAGGACAAAAGCACAGAAAAATTCCTTATAGAGATTGCTCTCGGTTCGGGAGGTAGGTTATAGAAAGGGAAGGTGTTAGCACCCTTTCTATCCATGGTTATCCATGGGCTCTTAGATACTTGCTCACTTGTGTTTTCAAAAATGGTTTGTTTGCTTTTCAACTGTGGGTTTAAAAAGTATCTTTGAAAATTTCAGTTCGACTCTTGTATCGGTCCTCAAGAGTGTTTGAAAAGTTGCTTTCGAAAACTTTTTGAAAAGGTGTCGGTGTGAAAAGTATTTTTGATTTGTTTTTTGAAATTAGAGCAAGTATCTAGAGTCGTCTACCTACCCTAAGGAATTTGTCTGTGTAAATGTCCTTAAAGTAGTGCCATCCCACCATTGAGAGGTAGGTAGCACCACCGTTGGAGGTATTCGGGTCAATTCGAAGGTTCGGGACATGGTGATCACCAGAGCAATAGGAAGATACCTTAGAAGCTACCCTCATGCCAGGTTCCCGGATCATGAGGACTTACTAAAACATCCTCTACTCGACGATCACCTTTCGAGGGGCAAGGCAACAGTGAGGCGTACCCTAGGGGTGGTGTGTGATTTGTGTGTCATGTTCATTTATTTTTGTCTTGTCATGTATGGGTGATCTACGCGTTGCTTTAATTTTGAAATTCATTCTTGCATGCAAATTTATTAGCAGTTAAAAAGATGCGGAAATTAAAAGTTCCTACGCTATTACAAAGGCGCGGGTCCACATCGCCAAATTAAATCCAGGACCCGATTTAAAATAAAATAAAGTGCGAAAAAGATAAAGGTTTAATTTACATGGCTTTGGGAGAATTACATAAAAAGAAGAAATAAAATAAGCGCGTGAATTGGAATTACGATTGAACGCGAGGGCGTTGGACCCTTTTTAGTGAAATTAAATTATGATTAACAAATTAATTAAATAAAAAGAAAAGATTTTTTGAAGTTTTTTGTATTTATGGATTTTTAATAAGAATTAATGGAATTTTAAACCTAATTCTAGCTATTTTTAATTTATTTAAAAAATGTTAAAATTAAACCTAAGGTTAACCTAATTAATTAATATAATTTGATTTACAAAAATAAATAATTAATTATTAGTGATGATAAAAGAAAAGGAAAAAAAGATAAAAGTAATTAAAACCCTAATTCTACAATTTTTAAGTTTATTGAGAAAATGTTAAAATTAATCCTAGAATTTAAAAACTAAATTAATTGATACAATTTATTTACAAAGATATTAAAATAAAATATATTTTTTTTGTGACTTTCTGATTTTTTTTTAATTATTTTTATATTATGAAAATATTAATTTAAAGAATTAAAATAGAACAAATAATATAATTAAAAGAAATAAGAGAAAAATAAAAAGAGAGAAGAATGCAAACATGGGGGGTTTGTTGTCCCAATTTAGAGGTTTGGTCCCAGTAATTAGGCCCATTGAATTCCTGGCCTTGTTGACTTCAGGTGATCACGTGTAGATTCGTTGACCAACGCACATGGTACTCTTCAAACATTGGCCTTTGGATTACCCTCAGTGGCCATGTGGCACGTTTGGATCATGGGTGTATAATGAACCCCTGGAGTATGCGCTGCATAGGAGTATGGTTAGAAAAATAATATGGAATGAAGAAGGGGGACCTGGGATTCGAACCCAGGTCCCAGAGGTTACCAACTCAACGCCTTGCCACTTAATCCAACTACGCGCTTTGTTTATAATATAACAAATAAACAATATCAGTCAAAGAGATGGTTAGTGATATTTTTCCGCACGAAATTCAAACGCCCCACTCGTTGGCCTACACATCATCATCTTCTCCAATTATTTGTTGTGCCTGAAACAAAAACAAACTGAATAGCGGGGGTTTTAAACCCCTACTAAATAGCAAGCATAAAAATAGCGATTAGCACCCTGTTGATCATAAATTGATCGCGAGCTATGGGAACGATTCACGTGAAGCTTATGAATCAAATGGCCTTGGTCTTAGGGTCTAATTTTTCTGGATAAGAGAAACCCCAAATTTGCAGTCACGAAACCCTAGCAAGCTTCAATGGTGATTTCTCATACAATGCACAAAAACTCAATTGAAAAGCATGGTTAGATTCAGAATGGTCCAATTAGCATAAATCAACAAAGAAAATGCAATGAGGATGCTTAAAAATTGAAACACGAATATGCATAAAGTGTGAGAAATTTTGAGTTCTATCTACCAATTCTTGGTGCTATGGGCGTGGAAAAGTATCCAGTCAGGTTCAGTAATGCCTTAGGAAGCTTTTGAAATTGGTATTTTGCTTTGAATCATGCTAGAATGTAGTTTTCACTTTTCACTTTTTTTGATAAAATTGCAAAAGTTGTTCTTGAGATGGGGCGCAGCTTTCAGGTCTTTGTGCATTAGGTTTGCATTAGTATATGTATGGGATCAGATTAGGGTTGAAATTTTGATCCAAAACCCTTTGCATTGATGTATAAGATATTTGATTTTCATGGCATATCTTCCAAATATTTTCATGTGCTTTTGGTTCCATGTCATTTTGATTTACCAATCTCAAGTTATGGTCTTTGACTTAAAGTCCCTTTTTGTTGACTTTTGAAAATGACCTATAATGTTGAAATTGATAACTTTTTGTGAGAGCATTTCTTGGGCTTGAAGTGTGAAGAGGAGTTGTAGGAAATGTCTTTCTCTTCAAAATGAGCTTTGGATGGAATTTTACTGATAAACCATGTGGAAGTTATGCCTTGGTCAAGTTACAGTTGACTTTTTCAACTGTCCAAATATGGAAACTTTTGCATCTTGAGACTTTTTGAGCCATGCCTTGAAAATCATGATCAAGAATTGATCAAATGATGTTTGTGGCTTCAAAATGAGATGTTGACCAAAAATTTGAACTTTTGACTGTCAAATGACCATTTTGCCCCTATAGTTGACTGCTGAGCAATTAGGGTTTTTGACTGTGCAATTTTGTGCTGTAAGTCTTGAAACTTGGTATGAGGATGCTTGACCATGTTTATAGGCATGTGGGACTTGATTGGACCCTTGGAAATTTCAATTTCTTTGTCAGAACCAAAACCCTAGTTTTTGACTGTTAGGAGGCCCTTGAACTGTGCAACCCTTGGGGAGATTTTGAAGCATGCTCTTTGCAATTCTTGAAGAATATGGGAGGGAAAATTTTGGGGTACAACAGTTGCCCCTGTTCAATCTTCTTAAACCTGAGGATGCAGATTGGCTGACGTGCCTTTCGTAATCCGAAGGTGGAAGATGATTGAACACTAGAGTGCCCAGAAATTTGCGCTCACATAGTAGCAGTGTGATAGTGGAATGGGCTTATAGATGCCATTTGGAGATTGATGGATAGGATGATGGGATTATAGATGCTATGCTGAGAGATGATGGATGGTGGATGGGCTTATAGATGCCATCTGGATGTTGATCGCGTAAGAGATTCCTTAGCGAGAGCTTGCGTACCTGAAAAAGAAAAATGATTACCTGACCTGCTACGGGAGCTGGTCTTCAAATTCTTTGTATAGATGTGTCCTGACTGGTTACAGGAGCTGGATCTGGAGCTTCAAAGGGTGATGAATGAACCAGGGATGGTTACTACCTCAACGGGACGGTGAGAGAACCTTGGTCGATTACTACCTCAATAGTAACGCTGAGAGAATCTTGGGGCGATTACTACCTCAACAGGAACGCTGAGAGAATCTGGGGACAATTACTACCTCAACAGTAACGCTGAGAGAATCTTGGGCGACTTCAACCTCGACAGTAACGCTGAGAGAATCTTGGATGTCTTCTACTGAGTCTTTATCTGAAAAATCTTTTAGGGGTCGATTTAACTGGACTAGAGAATGCCTTTGACTGGATAAGAAACAGAAAAATCTTAGGGTCGATTTAACTGAACCGGTCTAGGTCTTGAAATCTCCAACTGGGTAAGAAACAGGGAGATCTTAGGGTCGATCTGACTGAACCAGAGAAGGCCTTTGACTGGATAAGAAACAGAAAAATCTTAGGGTCGATTTAACTGAACTGGTCTAGGTCTTGAAATCTTCAACTGGATAAGAAACAGGGAGATCTTAGAGTCGATCTGACTGAACCAGAGAAGGCCTTTGACAGGATAAGCATCAGGAAAATCTTAGGGTCGATTTAACTGAACCGGTCTAGGTCTTGAAATCTTCAACTGGATAAGAAACAGGGAGATCTTAGGGTCGATCTGACTGAACCAGAGAAGGCCTTTGACAGGATAATCATCAGGAAAATCTCAGGGTCGATTTAACTGAACCGGTCTAGGTCTTGAAATCTTCAACTGGATAAGAAACAGGGAGATCTTAGGGTCGATCTGACTGAACCAGAGAAGGCCTTTGACAGGATAAGCATCAGGAAAATCTTAGGGTCGATTTAACTGAACCGGTCTAGGTCTTGAAATCTTCAACTGGATAAGAAACAGGGAGATCTTAGGGTCGATCTGACTGAACCAGAGAAGGCCTTTGACTGGATAAGAAACAGAAAAATCTTAGGGTCGATTTAACTGAACCGGTCAAGGTCTTGAAATGTCTTCAATTGGATAAGAATCAGGGAGATCTTAGGGTCGATCTGACTGAACCAGAGAAGGCCTTTGACTAGATAAGAAACAGAAAAAATCTTAGGGTCGATTTAACTGAACCGGTCTAGGTCTTGAAATGTCTTCAACTGGATAAGAATCAGGGAGATCTTAGGGTTGATCTGACTGAACCAGAGAAGGCCTTTGACTGGATAAGAAACAAAAAAATCTTAGGGTCGATTTAACTGAACCGGTCTAGGTCTTGAAATGTCTTCAACTGGATAAGAATCAGGGAGATCTTAGGGTCGATCTGACTGAACCAGAGAAGGCCTTTGACTGGATAAGAAACAGAAAAAATCTTAGGGTCGATTTAACTGAACCGGTCTAGGTCTTGAAATGTCTTCAACTGGATAAGAATCAGGGAGATCTTAGGGTCGATATGACTGAACCAGAGAAGGCCTTTGACTGGATAAGAAACAGAAAAATCTTAGGGTCGATTTAACTGAACCGGTCTAGGTCTTGAAATGTCTTCAACTGGATAAGAATCAGGGAGATCTTAGGGTCGATCTGACTGAACCAGAGAAGGCCTTTGACTGGATAAGAAACAGAAAAATCTTAGGGTCAATTTAACTGAACCAGTCTAGGTCTTGAAATCTTCAACTGGATAAGAATCAGGGAGATCTTAGGGTCGATCTGACTGAACCAGAGAAGGTCTTGAAATATAGCTGAGAATTTAACTGGATCTTTCCTGAAAGGTAAAGGTCAGTCATATGCAATGCATGATATGGATCAAGCAATGATGTTCTCAACATAAATGAGATTTGTAAGATATGATGCGTATATGCATGCTATGATATATGGAAGTGCGGTGTTTATGAATGTGTCTTTGTCTTCTAGGAAACTAAATCCTTGACGGGTGCCGGGAAGTCACTCCTGGGCTGATGTTGAAGAATAGATCTTTGCTTCCGCTGGGGATGATAGCTGCAAGAATACCGGTAGGAGAAGATAACTCTGTTGGGGAATAAACTTGGCGAATGGATTACCCTGCGGGGAGAAAAATACTCTAACGATATTGCTGGGGAGAAATACTCTGTGGGGAAAGAGGTACCTTGCTGAAATGTGGATGGTAACTTCGCTGGGGATACCATTGTTGTGTGGGAAGTGTTAATAGACTTTGCTGGGGATAAGAAGACTTCGCCGAAGACGATCTTTCCGTGGCTTTTGGCTGAGGATAACCCAGTTATATCCTGGTAGGGAAATAACTCTTTGAATAAAGCCGGGAGAGGCATTCGTGCTCTGCGGGGGTAAGCTTCCAGAATCTACTGGGGATAAGCTTACTGCTTGGGGAGATGGATTCCAACTTTCCTGGGGAAACTGGATTGGACTCTCCTGGGGAAGTTTTGAACTATGACGGGGAAGTGACTTCATTGAATGTTTTATATACCGCCGGGGAACAATCTTTAGGTTAAGACTGCCGGGGATGCTTGTTAAGAATGTCCGTATATTGTGCTAGGGAATGTTGAGATCTGCGGGGGATACTCCACTTCTTAAGGCTGATAGTATAATTCTGCTTGGGGAGAGTGCATTGATTTGCTGGCTTACTCTCTGGGGAATTAAGGTATATTGGTTATGTTCTTCAACTGAACTTACCTTGGTACCTTGGCGGACAGAGCAATTAGATCGCTTAGACGATTCATTATTGCCCCTATTTCTGAGGTGGGAGAGAAAGACCTGTGAGGTGCTGATGGTTGTTGATGGACAAACCTTCTTCTGGTAGGCAAGTGACAAGATGACAGGACATAATCGTATGCTTTGATCCCTAACTTTTGCCTGGACCACCCTTTCGGGTTTTCAGTCCACCGGGATACCCATTTTTGCCCAAGCCACCTTTTCAGGTTTTCTACTTGCCGGGTGTACATGTTTTTTTCATTTCATCTCTCATTTTGCCCGAACCCTTTTGGTTCACCGAGAAGCCCTTATTTTTGCCTAGGTGTGTCAACCTAGCGGGTCTTTGATTTTGCATAGTATTCTTTCGACTATGTCCATGCTCTTAGAACGCATGGAGTTGCCCCTGTTAGAAGTGTTTTGTCATGCCCCCAGAAGATGTTTGATCAGGCAAGATTTGTTGTTGGAATGCCCCAAGTGTCTCAGGCGGAGATTTGCCCCAGGCTATTTGGCCCTTGAGAGATTCTCCGAATCTTGATTGGACTGCCCCAGATAATAGACCATGATCATATCATGCCCCTTGATTGAAAATGCCTTTGTTCACTAGGCTTTCATCGTGCGAATTTCCCTGTTGTTCAAACAAATAGTCATATGCAAACAATGTTATATCAAAAATGCAAAGCTTATGTTTGTCTTGAGGATTTCGAAAATGCATTCTTTTTCATAAAACAAGTGAATGTTTGTAAAACGTGATGTCAACTCCGTATTTACCGTAAGCCTTAAGGAGTCAAGATACCTTTCGTAACAGTATGCTTTCGAACTAACCCATGCTTCAGCTAGGACTTTTAAGGGTTATAACGTGGCCTGGTTCACGGTTTAAGAAACAAAAGATAAAGGCTCAAATTATTTGTACCCACCCGTTCTTCGTGATGTTCTTCAAACCTAAGCTCAGTTGATCGTGCGTCAGACCTTGTTTGAGTTTTTTGTCCTGATATTCCCGTGATGGCTCGGATACTGGCAGTTTATTTTGAATAGGCAATCATTCCTTTTTGTTATTGAGGGTTTGTAGGACCTCTTTCTTTTTTTATTTTGCTATCCCTAAATTTTGCCTGAACTGTTTCTTTTGTGATTACAGTCAGCGGGATGCCCCAGTTTTGTAAGTCTCCTTCATAGGTTTTGACTTATTGGGTTTTTATTTTTGAGATATAATGACTTCCTATCCTTATGATTATTCAAAATCATCACTGTCTTCTTTTTTTTTTGTAAGGACCTCTTTGGTGCCATTTGTTATGCACTTGGATCAACTGAGAGAACTACCCTGCCCCAGGTTATAATAAAGGGTTTTAATTTTCAAAAAGAAAAACTCCTACTTCTTTGGCTCAGAGGGGTTGACGAGGGATTATCTTCCTTATAACTCTAGTGTTTAGGGATTGAAACAATGCTTGTACCTCATCAGCGGGGTCTATTCAAAAGCATACTGTAAAGATCGTGGTATCGTTTTCGTCATCCTCCCTCAAGAGGCTTAGAATTATTAATCGAGCGTTGATCATCAGAAAAAATATGAAAATAATTTGCATATAGTGAATACGAATATATTGCTTCAAAACAGACGTATGCGATGCATTAATGAAATAACAACGTTTAACATGAACAAATGTTTGAACAAAAGAAAGTTACAACTTGGAAATCCTAATGAACAAAAGTCTTTTCATCTCAGGGCTTGTTACTTCAAATGGTGAGCCTTGGAGGGATGGTAGAAAAACTCAGCCTGACCATCTTGGGTGAACTCCAATGCTCCTTCATCAATCAGGTCCTGGATCTTGTTCTTCAGAGCCCAACACTCATTTGTGTCATGTCCTGGACTGACAGAGTGGTAGGCACACCTTTTATTGGGATCATAGATAGGAGATGATGTGTTGGGGTTACGGGGATGAGCCCTTAATGTGATCAGATTCAATCTCAACAGGCGTTGTAAAGCTTGAAACAGCGACATGTTGAGCTGGGTGAATTGCCTCCTGGGCTTGTCTGGCTGAAGCTGGTGAAGTTGCTGCTGAGTTGGTGACCCTGAAGCCACTTGAGGAGCTCTCCCCTTACCTCCTTGTTTCAAAGGTGGTTGAATGATGACTGGCTCTTTACCCTTAGACGTTTGCCCCAGTTGGTTATTCTGAAGCAGTTGGTTGACGAGGATTCCAAGCTCTTCTTGTCTTAGAGCTAAGCTTTGAATGATAGTCACCTGCCCCAGTATCTGGGCTCTCATTGCATCCACTTCTGCTTGCAGATGTTTCATCCGTTCGTCCTCAGCGCTGTTCCTGACCAAAGTCTCCATGAGAAGTGTCCTTAACTCCTCCTGCCCCTTGGATAGATTCAGGAGGATTTCCCCGAACCGAGTCTCTTGAGCAAGAAGGTCCTGGTTATCTTGTTGGGAAGCCATTGCTGAAATAAACGGCGAAGGAGGTAAGTGACCTGTACAGAGGGTACCTGTAATGCAATGATGTGTATGACATGCATGTAATGTTTTCAAGGACCTCGCGGGATAAACAAGAAAATTTGTGAGAATTTGGGTCCGGTAGCTTGATTGAAGGAGCTTCATGTTATGGAGAGTCCTTCAAAGGGTCAAAGGCTCACCATATTCAGTGGGTCATAGCCCCTGACTTTAGTCATCATGTCTGGTTTTGGTTTCCAAACAACCTTGGTTAGGGGAACCTTCTTCAAGAGTCAGAGCTCACCATATCAAGTGGGTCATAGCCCCTGACAACTTTGTCTAGAGGAAAATAAATCCTCTTTGCCCCTTGCTGGGATGGTTGATTCATTATGACCTGCATCACAAGCCCTTGAAATCCTTGAAATGGATTAGTCCTTATGCAGGATGTATGGAATGGTATGATGGTATGCTATGCATGGAGTAATATGGATAAACCCTGTTATGAGTCCAGATTAAGGACTATAAACAAAACCTGTAAGAAAATCAGTAAACCCTGTTATGAGTCCCAATTAAGGACTATAAACAAAACCTGCAAGTAATTCATGTGTCAGATAACAAGCATGCAAGTAGTCAAGTACAAAGGCACACAAGTCACGCAAGAGAAGCCCTTAGAGTTTAGGCCAGCATGAGGTCTAGGTATTACCCTTTTTCAGTTTGTTGGTTCATACCTGTCCTATCAAAAGTAACCGGGTTCTTAGAGGATCCCAATATCATTGACTACCCTCAATCGGTCATAACTCCAGCATCACAATCTTTTCTTGCGGCCAGAACCATCACGAGAGTTTAGCCTCAATGGGCGTAGCATACTGCTACTGTTCTATTGGCCAAGTTGGGTCATTTAAGGTTCTAAGGTCGGTTGGTGCTTAGTGACTCCTCAGAAGACCCATATTCTCCTCGTTGCAACACAAGGGATATCGGTACAGACCAAGGTGCCACACCAACGTAGCCACTGCTTCACCCATGTCGGTCTACGCCGGACAGGTCCCTCACAGCTTATGCTACCTAACAGGGTATCCCCAGATCCGGGTTAGGATCTATGTAACTCCCATGCAACCCACAATTTAAAGCAAGCAAGTCAATACAATTGAAAACACAGTTATGAACTACCCTAAGGTACACCTCACTTTAAAAGATAGCTCCCCAGCAGAGTCGCCAGTTCTGTGATCGGTGGATCTGGAACTGACTGTTTAACGCTGGTTCGCGAAATGTCGCGGAAGCAAGAGTCGCCACCGTCTTTTATTTTCTCCAAATGGAAAGGACAAAAGCACAGAAAAATTCCTTATAGAGATTGCTCTCGGTTCGGGAGGTAGGTTATAGAAAGGGAAGGTGTTAGCACCCTTTCTATCCATGGTTATCCATGGGCTCTTAGATACTTGCTCACTTGTGTTTTCAAAAATGGTTTGTTTGCTTTTCAACTGTGGGTTTAAAAAGTTTCTTTGAAAATTTCAGTTCGACTCTTGTATCGGTCCTCAAGAGTGTTTGAAAAGTTGCTTTCCAAAAGCTTTTTGAAAAGGTGTCGGTGTGAAAAGTATTTTTGATTTGTTTTTTGAAATTAGAGCAAGTATCTAGAGTCGTCTACCTACCCTAAGGAATTCGTCTGTGTAAATGTCCTTAAAGTAGTGCCATCCCACCATTGAGAGGTAGGTAGCACCACCGTTGGAGGTATTCGGGTCAATTCGAAGGTTCGGGACATGGTGATCACCAGAGCAATAGGAAGATACCTTAGAAGCTACCCTCATGCCAGGTTCCCGGATCATGAGGACTTACTAAAACATCCTCTACTCGACGATCACCTTTCGAGGGGCAAGGCAACAGTGAGGCGTACCCTAGGGGTGGTGTGTGATTTGTGTGTCATGTTCATTTATTTTTGTCTTGTCATGTATGGGTGATCTACGCGTTGCTTTTATTTTGACATTCATTCTTGCATGCAAATTTATTAGCAGTTAAAAAGATGCAGAAATTAAAAGTTCCTACGCTATTACAAAGGCGCGGGTCCACATCGCCAAATTAAATCCAGGACCCGATTTAAAATAAAATAAAGTGCGAAAAAGATAAAGGTTTAATTTACATGGCTTTGGGAGAATTACATAAAAAGAAGAAATAAAATAAGCGCGCGAATTGGAATTACGATTGAACGCGAGGGCGTTGGACCCTTTTTAGTGAAATTAAATTATGATTAACAAATTAATTAAATAAAAAGAAAAGATTTTTTGAAGTTTTTTGTATTTATGGATTTTTAATAAGAATTAATGGAATTTTAAACCTAATTCTAGCTATTTTTAATTTATTTAAAAAATGTTAAAATTAAACCTAAGGTTAACCTAATTAATTAATATAATTTGATTTACAAAAATAAATAATTAATTATTAGTGATGATAAAAGAAAAGGAAAAAAAGATAAAAGTAATTAAAACCCTAATTCTACAATTTTTAAGTTTATTGAGAAAATGTTAAAATTAATCCTAGAATTTAAAAACTAAATTAATTGATACAATTTATTTACAAAGATATTAAAATAAAATATATTTTTTTTGTGACTTTCTGATTTTTTTTAATTATTTTTATATTATGAAAATATTAATTTAAAGAATTAAAATAGAACAAATAATATAATTAAAAGAAATAAGAGAAAAATAAAAAGAGAGAAGAATGCAAACATGGGGGGTTTGTTGTCCCAATTTGGAGGTTTGGTCCTAGTAATTAGGCCCATTGAATTCCTGGCCTTGTTAACTTCAGGTGATCACGTGTAGATTCGTTGACCAACGCACATGGTACTCTTCAAACATTGGCCTTTGGATTACCCTCAGTGGCCATGTGGCACGTTTGGATCATGGGTGTATAATGAACCCCTGGAGTATGCGCTGCATAGGAGTATGGTTAGAAAAATAATATGGAATGAAGAAGGGGGACCTGGGATTCGAACCCAGGTCCCAGAGGTTACCAACTCAACGCCTTGCCACTTGATCCAACTACGCGCTTTGTTTATAATATAACAAATAAACAATATCAGTCAAAGCGATGGTTAGTGATATTTTTCCGCGCGAAATTCAAACGCCCCACTCGTTGGCCTATACATCATCATCTTCTCCAATTATTTGATGTGCCTGAAACAAAAACAAACTGAATAGCGAGGGTTTTAAACCCCCACTAAATAGCAAGCATAAAAATAGCGATTAGTACCCTGTTGATCATAAATTGATCGTGAGCTATGGGAACGATTCACGTGAAGCTTCTGAATCCAATGGCCTTGGTCTTAGGGTCTAATTTTTCTGGATAAGAGAAACCCCAAATTTGCAGTCACGAAACCCTAGCAAGCTTCAATGGTGATTTCTCATACAATGCACAAAAACTCAATTGAAAAGCATGGTTAGATTCAGAATGGTCCAATTAGCATAAATCAACAAAGAAAATGCAATGAGGATGCTTAAAAATTGAAACACGAATATGCATAAAGTGTGAGAAATTTTGAGTTCTATCTACCAATTCTTGGTGCTATGGGCGTGGAAAAGTATCCAGTCAGGTTCAGTAATGCCTTAGGAAGCTTTTGCAATTGGTATTTTGCTTTGAATCATGCTAGAATGTAGTTTTCAGTTTTCACTTTTTTTGATAAAATTGCAAAAGTTGTTCTTGAGATGGGGCGCAGCTTTCAGGTCTTTGTGCATTAGGTTTGCATTAGTATATGTATGGGATCAGATTAGGGTTGAAATTTTGATCCAAAACCCTTTGCATTGATGTATAAGATATTTGATTTTCATGGCATATCTTCCAAATCTTTTCATGTGCTTTTGGTGCCATGTCATTTTGATTTACCAATCTGAAGTTATGGTCTTTGACTTAAAGTCCCTTTTTGTTGACTTTTGAAAATGACCTATAATGTTGAAATTGATAACTTTTTGTGAGAGCATTTCTTTGGCTTGAAGTGTGATGAGGAGTTGTAGGAAATGTCTTTCTCTTCAAAATGAGCTTTAGATGGAATTTTTCTGATAAACCATGTGGAAGTTATGCCTTGGTCAAGTTACAGTTGACTTTTTCAACTGTCCAAATATGGAAACTTTTGCATCTTGAGACTTTTTGAGCCATGCCTTGAAAATCATGATCAAGAATTGATCAAATGATGTTTGTGGCTTCAAAATGAGATGTTGACCAAAAATTTGAACTTTTGACTGTCAAATGACCATTTTGCCCCTACAGTTGACTGCTGAGCAATTAGGGTTTTTGACTGTGCAATTTTGTGTTGTAAGTCTTGAAACTTGGTATGAGGATGCTTGACCATGTTTATAGGCATTTGGGACTTGATTGGACCCTTGGAAATTTCAATTTCTTTGTCAGAACCAAAACCCTAGTTTTTGACTGTTAGGAGGCCCTTGAACTGTGCAACCCTTGGGGAGATTTTGAAGCATGCTCTTTGCAATTCTTGAAGAATATGGGAGGGAAAATTTTGGGGTACAACACCATGTATCATACATGTCCTTGAAGAAGTCAGAAGACCTGGAGCTGGAGAATTTAGTTCAAATTGTTTTCACAAGGGTGTGGTTATGGTTCAGCATGTGTGTGAAGTGGTAGCTCTTGACTATGAGAATGTGAAGTCTTTATGTGACTTTATCTAGTGCTCAAATGATTAATCTTCAGCAGGAGAATTGTTTATCCATGACAGGGGGGTGAAATACTTGTCTATGGATTGTGACTGCAATGATGCATATTTTTTTGAAGCTTGCGTGCTGATCAAGCTTGTGAAGAGTATTTACCTCTAGTGAAGTTGTGATGTCAAACAACATGTTGTGACATTAGGCTACTGGATATGTATGGTTCTAGCTATGTGAAACTAGTTGTTGAATCATGTGCTCACATGCTTCTTAGGAGGATCCTGGAGGGCAGTTTAGTTTATGTTAGGGAAAGTTTATTTTTCTATACGGATTTTGGAAGAACTTTCTAAAGGCCTTTGCTGATAAAAGATGTCACTCATGTGATTTCTTGATGTCTTGTTATGTGTTACTATTTATGGATGAAAGAAGTAGCCTTAGAGACTACTGAGACGCAGTGTGATCGTGCTTCAGAACATGTGGATGATTCTTTAAAGCATCCATGATTGGTGATTGCAGATGTGTGGTCAAGTTTTTTTTAAGAGAAAAAAGACAATGTCTTACTGAATGTCAGGACACTTTTTAGGACACTATTTCTCCTTGAGCCAAACAAGGAAGTATTATGGACAGTGCTGTCAGAAGGATGGGTAAAATGATATGTTTGTCTTTGCACGCGCTTGTATTAGAATTATAAAGACAGACAAAATTTGTTTTGGACGGTGCATTGTTGTTGGTTATCTCCCTCAAATAACATTCTCATTGACCAAAACCGTTATTTCCTAAGAGCTGCTTGGCTATTTAAAGAGTTCAATTCTTCACCTCTTTCATCTTGTGGGGGTTACTCTATTCTTATGGCCTGTGTCAAGATGCGAGGGCTTTGTTTGTCAATTTTTGGCCAAAAAGAGGGAGATAAATGTGTTGTTCAACTATTGAGTTTTAACTAGTCTTGATATGCATGACTTGTGATGTTTGAGAATCGTTTCTGGGTTGAGGGGGAGTTTCAGGAATCCTCTTCCTCGAGTACATCAAATGTCCTGAGGTTGTTGTTCTGTGGTGGCTGAACTTTTGATTATGGAATGGAATGTTTAGAGCTGCTGTGAGAAAGATGTCGAACAACACGTCCTAACAACTTTAATGAAGAAAAGACATGTTGATGTGCTAAAGTAGCTTCTGAAGACTCTGATTTTTATTTTAATTTTTGTTTATTGCTGCAATCTGGGTTGTAAGTTGTGTTATTTGTTTTAGCCAAAATTTGCCAAAGGCGGAGATTGTTAGTTCTCTATTTTTAGGATTGACATTATTTGTAAACCAAATAAGTCAACAATATGTTACATAGGATGTGTTAACTTTTTGGAAAGAGCTTGTTGAACAAGAAGTCCTATTTTATGAAGAAAATGTTGAGTTGAAATGTTTCAACATATGGAGCAACATGTCGGACATGATGTAATATGCAGAGTCACTCAACATCGTGACTGGTTCAGCTGTATTTTTATATTATGTTAAGTTGTTACAAAGACATGATATATTTTAAGGATATTATGCTATTGTATGTGGCGTTGTTTTATAGTTCTGAAAGATTCAAGTCATAATCAAGAAGAATGTGCACTTTCTAATTATGGATAAAAATTATGAAGGATTTGATTGAAGACCTATTTTGTTGCAAAATCTTCGGCAGATTTGCAGCATCTGATATGTTGTGATTTGAAGCCCAAATCCAGTTGGGAAAATGATATAGATATAAGTGTTTGTAAGCTAGAAGAAGTGACCAACCATGAATAAAAAAATGTAGTTGTTAGGGTTGAGTATGTGTGCCACTCTCTAGGAGATTTGGTTATTTGTGAGCCTCTATGATATCGTGTTGATAGAGGAGTAGGACTGTTCCTTGAGTTGTAAGGTTTTGTTATCTCTCTTAAGCTTTTAAGCTTATATTTGATTATTGTTCTTGGAGTAATCTTTTAATAAACTATAAGTATTGTTCTTAGTCAAGAGTCTTGGCTAGGTATTGTCATGCAAGTGTGTCTTCTTCTTTTGCATCATGGAAGTGTGTCTTCCTGTTTTGATCTAATCTTTGTTTGTGATTGATGATGGAGTTGAGGAGGGCCTCATACCTAGGTGAGTCTTAGGTAGAAAGTTATCACGGGTAGTGATTAAGTGAGAAGTTGTAAACGAGGGAGTTTCGCTTTTAATCGTTACTATTATAGTGGACTTTATCCCTCCCTTGGTATGCCCCCAAAGTAGGAGAGCTGCTCCAAACTAGGTTAACAATTATGTGTGTTGTTTGATTTTCAGTACTGTTTATGCATGTTTTATACATTGTTTGTATGTTTTTTTGAGATCAGATGTCTCGACATGTCATAGGACATATAAATTCTGATATAACATAATTTCACACATATTGTTTAACACAATTTCAAGCAACAACTCTTGTCTTAAAACAATTTACATGAAGAGATTAGAACTACAAAACATTACGAGCAATAACTCTTATGTAAATTACAATGTTCTATTAAGATGTATTTGATCAGAAGTTGGGTAGAATCTTGTAGTCTTCTTCTTCTTCTTCTTCTTCTTCTTCTTGAGAAAGTTACGAGCAACAACTCCTTACTTCTTTTGAGATCTAATAAGATGTATATGATGATAGTTTGTGTAGCATCTTGTAGATTTTTTGTTCTTTATATTTCTTTCTTTTATCTCATTTATGTGCAGTGGTCTTCAACATGTTTAACATTGCAGCTTTGACAGCTTCAGCATCCATAGCTTTTCAGCTTGATGGCCAAGAGCACTATACTTCAAATCTTTGATATTCTTTTATAGGCTTGAGAGAGATAGAGATACGTTGTGAGGGAGAGTAAAGGGTATAAAGATAATATGGAAAACATTTGTTTGTTCCCAACAGTCATAAGGAGAGTGATTGACAATACAGTACGAAAGGACTGTCCTTATGCCACCCTAGAGGGTAGAGGTCATAGGGAACTTTTTATACCTTTTGTACACCGTCACACATTAACCATTTCGAATAGATGTTTTTATACCTTCAATAGATGTTTTTCTACTTAGCTTGTAGACATAGATCCGTAAAGGGTATAAAGATAATATGGAAAACATTTGTTTGTTCCCAACAGTCATAAGGAGAGTGATTGACAATACAGTACGAAAGGACTGTCCTTATGCCACCCTAGAGGGTAGAGGTCATAGGGAACTTTTTATACCTTTTGTACACCATCATACATTAACCATTTTGAACTTCTTCTAATCTTCAGAGGCTTTAGATGATTTGAATGTTTGAAGCTTGTTGTAGAAGAATCACTCTTAAGTATTAGAACCTAAGTCTTTGAGTCTTCAGAACTTGTCTCATTAGAACCTTGTCTTCAGAGTCTTCAGCACTTGGTCGTAAGAACTTATTTTTCTTCAGATCATCAGAACTTGTTCAGCAGAACCTCATCTTCATAATCTTCAAAACTTGGAACACACAGAAGCAAAGCTTTAAAATTCCTCCAAAGCTTAATCACAAATTCAGGATCAGAACCTCTTGTACTAACGATCCTAAGAACCATTGCATAAGACGAATTCCAGAATCTTGACTTTAACTGTAACACGTAACTAAATGTTTTCTTCCATTAGTGTTTATGTTTAGAATCTGATGATGTCACATGCCTTGATACCAGAGTTAGAACATTATAGCAGTACCTACACACTAGAACAAAACCATTAGAGTATACAATTGTTCTTTATGATACCATGTAAAGTTATCATCAAAATCTTAAGGCCAGATGTAGAAACACTTCCCGTTCTTACAATCTCCCCCTTTTTGGTGATGACAAAACTATGTATTTTAATAGAATAATTTATTCAGGGTAATCACCGTAATCGATACATTCAGAGTTAAGCTCATAGCTCCCCCTTAATATGTTAATTCCAAAATTTCATTTATGCTTGTTAAGAGTCTCCCCTTGAGCCCAAGACTCACAAAATAAATTTTTAGTTTTCAGAACATAGAAATATTGAGGGAGTGTTTCCCTACAAAAACTCATTAGAGTCTGACTAGAACACCTGGTCTTCATCTCAGAACCTGGTTACTATAAGAACTTGATGAAGAATCAAAACTTCATTTTGAGCCTGATTAAATAATGTCACGCATCATGTATCAGCACTTTTATTTCTTGTTTCTAATATTTCAACCGAAACACTATACTTCTGGAGAAGTTCACTACTTCTTAAGCATCAACATTTGACATGATATATTCCAATATATCACACATTCAGACAATTCACAACTTCTGAATTTAACATACGTTACAGAAGCACACGTATCAGAGCACATCCTCTGAGTGGCATCTTTGTATCAGAGCATGCATCATAATGTTGACTTGACTTCCTTTCAGGAGAGCACAACTTGTGAGGCTTTAAGTCTGAATTCCATAATTTCAAAAAGTTCAACTTTTCTAAACAATATGATATAAAACAAGATTACCTTACTTTGAGTAAGTTTATAACTTTTGAATTGTGTTTGGTAAATCAGTTTGAATATATATATATATATATATATATATATATATATATATATATATATATATATATATATATATATATATATATATATATATATATATATATATATATATATATATATATATATATATATATATATATTCACAAAGTGTAAACCTTCTTATATATGAAATCATAGTTGATTTCATCCATAAGGTTCTCAACCTTAGTCAACAGGATGTTCATATTCAACATATCTTAGAATACTCAGTGAACTTATTCAAAGTTCCTGGAATTAAATGTCAAACAAACAGCTAGTAGCAACAACATTATATATGTTTGGGATTAAAATTCTGAGAATAAATATTATCAAAATCATTTTACTTTCTCCCCCTTTGTCAAAAATCAAAAAGGTAATAAAGAGACAGGAAAACAAACTTTGAAGATAACCAAAAAAAGAAGCAAATTTCATTGATTGAAAATGAAGAAGTACAAACTCGATAGAAAAATCTCAACAAACAGACACAAAGAAACCTAGTCAATAAATATACATCATTTAACCATCAAAGATTTCACACTTTTTCTTCACCAGACCATTTTCATGACCAGTTCTCCGAATGCATTCAACAATTCCTTCTCTACAGAAGATCTCAGAGAGAATTCTTCCAAAAGGTATGGAGGACTTAAATTCATTTATGAAGAGCGTGATGGATTTTTGCAGAAAATTGAAGATAGTATGTGGAAAAGTTATCCTGATATCATTGACCAGCAAAAATAGAAGAAGATGATCATCATGAGACATGATATATTTATGAACTCTCCTAGGAAGTAAAAATAGTTAACAAGAACTTGAACCAATTTTTTGGAATGGGAAGAAGAGTTTCGGGATTGTTAGGCTCGTAACTTAATATTGAGTCATGGAGAGTAACGAGCTCTTCATCCAGAAAATATGTACTCTTAACATGTCCAACAGTAAAGCCAACATTCTCACAACCAGTAAGGACAATTGAAAAGGGGGTGATGGTTATGGGAACACCGAAGACACAGGAAGAAATGGAACAACCTTCACACACAATGTAGGCATGTTATCAAAAGTTTTTGACACGGTTCATTTAGACAGGTTTATCCAACATGGTGAAGTAATTTGTCCATTCTTGAAAGTAAGTGACTGAGGTGACACTACAAGCAATTGGTTTATTACCAAGATGACGAAGCTTGATTTGTTCTTCAATTATGACTTCAATAAGACTCTCATTTCCATGGAAATTAACTAGAGACATGATGAGAGAAGAGAGAAGGTATAAAATTTATGTGATAATAAAATCATTCAATAATTCAAGGGAAGAGAAAAGAGATGTATATATAGATAGAAGATGGAGGACGTGACTTACTGGAAAAATGACATAGGTTGAGAGGCGTATCATGCATAAGATATTCTAAGGTCATATAGACAAGTTAGTATAAAACAATTAAATATAGGGTCAGAAGAAGTACTAGAAAACTTAAAGAGAGATTCTGACACAGAGTAAAGAAAGAATGTTTTTATCTATTTCCAATAAAACTATGTCTTTCAAAGTGTCATATTAAGTAATAATATTCGGAAGTGACAAGAGATAAAACACATAATTCAAAGATTTGTTATTACTACTTAATACCAGAAGGACTTTAATTCCTGGACTTTTATTTTTAAAGTGTAGATTCGCAAATACTTTCAACTATATTAAAATTAGTTATTTTGACTTGATTTTTCTTGAACCTTGTTAAAAGTTCTTATTATAACCTTTTGATAGCATATTTATTAGTTTTAATATTTTTACCTTTATTGTTCAAGACAATTTAGTTATTTCCTGGAATTATTTTTAGTATGATCAGGAGATAAACTTGATGAGAATTTTTAAGATTAATTGACACAAATATAATTTTTCATTCATACATTCATGGAAGAAGTACAGACAACATTCAGATAAACAAAACAACACACAAAAAAACAACCAAGAAACCTTCATAACCTACTTCTGATAGACACAAACTATGCACGGACTAGACTTTAAGAACATTACATCTTTCTTCCTCAAGAACATCGTCAGGTCCATTATGACGGACTGCTCCAATAATCCCAACTTTATAAAAGAGAGCAGAGAGGACTCTTCCAAATGGGACAAAGGAATGGTGACGATTTTTAGAGGCATCAATCCAGTTCTTAAGATAGTTGAAGATGGTTTGGGGCAGATTTATCCTAACGTGATGCATGAGAAAAGAAATCAGAACTCTATCTTCATGAGATAAAATATGTTGATTTAATCCTCTAGGGTAGATATTGGTTAAGAGAAGTTGAAACCATACGGTGGCGGTAATAAGGAGATTTCCAGGATTGTTTGGTTCATATATCTCAGTGGGATTATGAATGGATATGTGTCTTTCTTGGAGAGTGAGGTTTTTTTGAAGTGCTTAAGTAGTGGTACATTCTTGAATGCACCTTATTGCAGCACCAATTATTGTTGGAGTGATGGTGATGGGTTTGCCAAAAATAGTTGAAGATATGGAAACATCATCAATGTAAGCATACAACCAAAACTCATGGATCAGATGAGGGTAGATGGGTCCATGCAACATAGTGATGTAGCGAGACCATCCTTAAAGGGTGAAGCTTTCAGTGAGACTGAGATCAGTACTGCTGATTCTTGGACGAAGTTCACAGATAACTTCCAGAAGTTCTTCGAAACCTTGAAAGGTTCTTACGACCATTGGAAGAAGTTTTGTAAGGGAGGGTGATAGAGGGTGAATGCTAATGAAAATATTTGTTTAGACAATAAATATATGAGAAGGAAGCTTAACTGACTGACTAAAGGATATGAGTAGATAGCTGAGGATATTGGAACTGTCATCCCACTAAATGAGGACAAGAGTGGAGAGCGAGAGAGATTTAAGGAACGAGTTCCCAGACACGTGATGAAGAGTGAATTTTTTAATTTGTAATGATTATTAAAACATTGAGTAGAGTAAAGATCTGACAAGGAGTAAGGCAAACAGATTTTTCACCTAGTCTCAGAATTGTCTTTCTTCTCAACGAATCACGTCAATCATCAGACGTGAATCGAAAGAAAACCCATTTAATGCATTTAGACTTTTCAATTTTCAAGGGATAAACTTGATATCAAAACTGAGATAGTTTCTTCCTTGAACACTTCTACTTACTTGAAAATATTAGAAGTTATTTATACAAGACGTAAAAGAGTTTTAGTTAATTTTATTTATTTTTACTAATATTTGAAAGAAAAATAACTTAAAGAAAATACTCTATTAGAAAAAATGTAAATTATAACCTGGCATATTCTACTTGTGAAGAATTTACCTTCACCATTGAGCTTGTTTCTGATCAGTCATTCTGTTGAGCACTTCTTGTATTTCAAATTTCATTCTTTGTCCTAATGTTTCTTTTACCAATGTAGATGTCATCACAGACACTAAGCTTAAAAACATTATACTTGAACTTTAGCAGCAACTCCATTACTTCTGAGATTAGGCACACTAGCCTAACTCCCAGTAGATGACTTCTTTTCTGTTTGACTTCCTTTTCCTGAAATAGATTATGAATATCCATCAGTCTTTCTGGTGATTCTGAAAATGTTTGTTGGACAAATATTCTTCTGAGTATCATGGACAAATCTACTGAACTTTCAACTGATTCTTCTTCAGTCTTTTGAAGAAACTATCTCTTAGAAGCTTTTGCCTGCTTTGTAACTTTTGACAGATCTACTCAAGACGATGTTGATTTGATCCATAGCAGCTTGCAGTGATGTCATTTGGATGACATCTTCAGTTGGTGATCTGTAGTACTTGATTATTGACCTTTACTTCTGTTGTACCCCAAAATTTGCCCTCCCATATTCTTCAAGGTTTGTCAAGAATCATCTTCAAATGGTTCAAGACTACTCAAAGGTTGCACAGTCAAACCACCTCCTAAGCCAGTCAAAATTAGGGTTTTGGTTCCTTCAATGAATTTGGGATTTTCAATGGCTCAATCAAGTCTCATAGGCCTACACATATCCCAAGCATCTACATGTCAAGTTGCAAGACTCACAATGCCAGTTTGCACAATCAAAAGCTTCATTTGCTTCACAATCAACTACAGGGGTAAAATGGTCATTTTACAGTCAAAAGTCAGAATTTTTGGTCAACATCTTATTTTGAGCTCACAATCATCATTTGATCAAGTCTTGATCATGATTCCACAAGAATGGCTCAAAAATCATCAAAGATGCAAAAGTTACTATTTTTGGACAGCAGAAAAGTCAACTGTATCTTGACCAAGGCATAACTTTTTCATGGTTCATAAGAAAAATTTCATCCAATGCTCATTTTGAAGGGGATGACATTTCCTACAACTCATATACACATTCCAAGTCCAAGAAATGCTCTCACAAAAAGTTATCAATTTCTACATTATAGGTCAATTTCAAAAGTCAACAAAAATGCACTTTAAGTCAAAGACCGTAACTTGAGATTGGTAAATCCAAATGACATGGGACCAAAGGCATTGGTTAGAGGACTTCAAGACCTTTCCAAAATGTCCAAGAACATGTTCATATGATCAAAATTGAACAAGATATGCATTGGAGAAGTTGGGAAATTTTTGTGAATTTGCAAAAGTCAACTTTGCTCAAAACACTTTGTTTTTGCTAATGGGCTTCAAATTTCTTCTTGAAACTTTATCCAATGCCTATGAACGACCCATTGAGATTATTTGAATTTATTTTCTTATTTTTTATTAATTAATTGGATTTTTAATTGATTTTAATTCATTTAATTAATTTAAAATGTAGGAAATACAAAGATTTGACTTTTCAATCTTTTGGTGAAGCAAACAAGCTCAAGATATGCTGGCAATTCGTGTGCAAATCAAAGGGACAAGAATCTCCAAGTTTGGCAAGTTTTTCCAATCAAAAATATTCAAAAATATATGATTGCATATGAAATATTCAAACCATTATTTCATGGATCTTTGCCCAAGGATTTAACCTAATTCTCTTCTACTATATATACACAAGCTAAACCTAATGCATTAAACGAGAATTTGCTGCAGAAAAGGCCATTACCATATTGAAAAAAATCAAAGAAAAGTGAAAACTGTTTTCCAGGTTCCAGGCCAATTCAAAGCAATTTGTGGATTCAAACACGTTGCTGGAGGTGTGAGGAATATATTGCAATCAAAACCAAGTGCTAAGGCTCAAAGAATACTCAAGAACAGTCACACGGTTTGAAGCATTTTTCCAAAATCATAATCATTGATTCATGCATATTTAACATCTTTTTGTGATCGTTTTGTGTTTCTAGGGACCATACGAAGCTTTTGGCATAGGTTAATTGGATTAAAACGTCCTAAATCCAAAGATACCATGAACGAATTCTAGGGTTTCGAGTTTTGGAATTGGGGCTTTGTAAACTAAGTAAAATTAGGATTCATGAGGCATATGGTTGTAATCCTGAAGGGCAGACGAACACAATGCAATCCTCGCGAAACCATTATGTTAATCGTACGCCTAATCGCTATTATTCGTGGTTGCAGGTCGTGGGGGTTAAAAACCCCCGCTATCTAACTCTGTTTTTGCAGGAAAATGAGGAAGACGAAGGACGTGGTGATGTGCTATTGGACGATTCAAAAGGAGTGCGTGTTTTTATGTTTGTGTACAGCATATTTACTTGTTTCATATATTATATTTACTCATTATTATAATTACAAACGCAGGCAAGTGGCTCAGTGGATGGTGTGCTGGCTGTGTATCATTGGGACCTGGGTTCTATTCCCAGGTCCACCCAAATGTTTCTATTATTTTTCTTTACAGGTTCCCATGCAGGCTTTCCAACGTATTCCATCGTATACCCCACTCATCCAAATGCCATGTGTCTACATGCACCAATCCAGTGGTCAAAAGATGAAGAACACCATGCTCCCCAGTCAAAGCATGCGTACACAATTTCCAAAGTCAACACAAGCTTGATGTTAATGGGCCAAAATTGCCAAGCAAACCTCCTCTTTGGGCCAGCACCCCCTGGTTAATTATTTTTCTTTTATATTTTTCATTTAATATTTTTAAGTAATTATTATTATTATTATTTAATTAACTCAAATTAATTATTTTTATAGTAAATTCAGACAACTAAAAAATGTAAATATTTTATTATTATTATTCAGTAATTTCACTATTAATTATTTTTGTAAATAAATACTAATAAATTAATTTAGTTTAATTAGGTTTAATTTTGACTTTTTCATAATAAATAAAATAAATTAGAATTAGGTTTTACTAACTTTTGACTTTATTTTATTTTATTTTTATTTTCATTTAAACATTAAAAAACTAAAAATACTTTTTTCTTTTAATTATTTAATTAATTAGAATTAGGTTTAGTTAATTGCAAAAAAGGACCAAAATCCATTCTTTTCTCAAAAAGGGTCAAAACCCTAAAGACTTTTTCCGATGCAATTTTGTTTCGCGCATGTTTATTCTTGATTATTATTTTGATCATATGTATGTAACTGCTCCGAGAATGTAATAGATAATTAGGATCTTTTATCGCTTTCTTTATTTTCTCGCATTTATTTTCAAGGGTTATGTTTTTGGCGATGTAAATACCCGACGCCTTGTAATAGCGTAGATTCACTTTCCGCAATTTACTTTCCGCACAACTATTAACTGTTAACTATGCATGACAAGACTTGCCTGAAAAATAAAATCAACTCGTAGCACACCAATGACATGTGCAAAGATAATATAAATTGAATCCTAACACACGCGCACATGCCACTCCTAGGGTACGCCTCACTTGGTTGCCTCGAGGTGGTCATTGAGTATAGGGTGTTTTAGAGGTCGCCTTCCTGTCTAAAGATCCAGTTGCCTCGAAACGGTTGCCTCGGATAAAAAGGATCTAGGACATTAGGGTTACCGCTAAGGCGTCCTACTATTGCTTTGGTGACCACACATGTCCCTATAATCTAATTGACCTGAATAACTCCGACGACGGTGCTACCTACTTCTCAATAGTGGGATAGTACTGTCTAAAGGACATTTACACAGCTTAATTCCTTAGAGTAGGTAGATTTCTCCTGGCTACTTGCTCTTTCAAAACAAAAAAAACAACTTTTCGCATCTACACTTTCAAAACATTTTCAAACAAATACTTCATACACTCTTGAGGACTGATACAAGAGTTACCTAGAAGTTTTCAAAATGAAACTTTTTCAAAACCCACAAACACAAGAAAAGCAAACATTTTTGAAAACATAGTGCGCAAGTACCTAAGAGCCCGTGGATAACCACGGATAGAAAGGGTGTTAACACCTTCCCTTTCTATAATCTACCTCCCGAACCGAGAAACATCTCGAAAAGGAATTTTGCTGTGCTTTTGTCCTTTCCTTGTTGGAGAAAATAAAAGACGGTGGCGACTCTTGCTTACCGCGACATTTCGCGAACCAGCATTTCCAAACAGTCATTTCTATTTCCACCGATCACAGAACTGGCGACTCTGCTGGGGAATATCTTTATAAGTGAGGTGTACCTTAGGATTAGACCAATCTTATGTTTTCAATTGTATGCTTTGTTTGCTTTAATATTGTGGGCTTGCATCGGAGTTTCATAGATCCTAACCCAGATCTGGGGAATACCCTTTAGGTAGCAATAAGTTGTGAGGGACTTGTCCGACGTAGACCGACACGGGTGAAGCAGTAGCTACGTTGGTGTGACACCTTGGTCTGTACCGATATCCCTTGTGTTGGAACGAGGAGAATATGGGTCTTCTGAGGAGTCATTAAGCACCAACTGACCTTAGAACCCTAAATTGACCCAACTTGGCCATAGAACAGTAGCAGTATGCTACACTCATTGAGGCTAAACTCTCGCGATGGTTCTGGCCGCATGAAAAGATTGCGACGCTGGAGTTATGACCGATTGAGGGTAGTCAGTGATATTGAGATCCTCTAGAACCCGGTTACTATTTTCTAGGATAGGTCTTAACCAACGAAACTGAAAGAGGGTAGCACCTAAACTTCATGCTGGCCTGAAATCTAAGGGCTCTTTTGTGTGACTTGTGTGCCTTCAAACTTGAACTACTTGCACATTCTTGTTATCTGACAACATGAATTTCTTGCATGTTTTGTTTACAGTCCTTAATCTGGGCTTATAATAGAGTTTACTTACATCACTCCACGCATAGCATAACATCATACCATCATACCATTGCATACATCCTACATAATGACTAACCCATTTCAAGGATCTCAAGGGTCTGTGATGTAGGTCATGATGAATCAAAATGTCTAGCAAGGGGCAAAGGGGATTTATTTTCTTCTAGCCAAGGTTGTTTGGAGATCAAACGTGATAACCTGAGTCAGGGGCTATGACCCACTCGATATGGTGAGCTTTGACTCTTGAAGAAGGACTCTCAACAACATGAAGTTCCTTCAATCAAGCTACCAAATTCAGATTCTAACAATTTTCTTGTTTACCCCGCGAGACCCTTGAAAACATTGCATGCATACATACACATCATTGCATAACAGGAACCCTTGTTACAGGTCACTTACCTTCTTCGCTGTTTATTTCAGCAATGGCTTTCCAACAAGACAACCAGGATCTCCATACTCAAGAGACTCAGTTCAGGGAAATCTTCCTAAGCCTATCCAAGGGGCAGGAAGAGTTGAGGACACTCCTCATGGGGACTTTGGTCAGGAACAGTCCTGAAGACGATAAGGAGGAACGGCTGAAACATCTACAAGCTGAGGTAGATGCAATGAGAACCCAAATGCTGGGGCAGATGGCTCTTATACAAGGCTTAGCTCGAGAGCAAGAAGAGCTGAGAACCATTGTCAACCAGCTTCGTCAAGACAACGACATGAAGCAAATGGTCAAGGCTGGGGATCAAACCGGTAATCAGCCTCCAAGAAGACAAGAGTTTGGTATGGTGAAGAATGAACCTCTCCAAGTTGCTACTACCTCAAGGGTCCGACAACAACCTCACCAAGAACAACAGGTTGATCACAGCAAGCCAAACAAGCCCAAGAGGCAATTTACCAAAATCAACATGTCACCAACTCAAGCGCTACAACACATGTTGAAGACAGGGCTGATTACATTAAAGGCTCCTCCCCGGAACCCAAATACTTCCGCTCCTACCTATCATCCCTATGAAAGGTGTGCATACCACTCTGACGGTCCGGGACATGACACTGACGACTGTTGGACTCTGAAGAACAAGATCCAAGACTTGATCGAAGGAAGGGTGCTGGAGTTTATGCCGGACGGTGAGATGAAAATCTTCCGCTGAGAATTCTCCATCTGAGATGACTAATTCAAACTAAGAAACTTTTGTTCATTCGAATGTTCAAGTTGTATTTTTCTTTGCTTATTCAAACAATTATTGTCATGGCAAACTTTTTTATTTCATTAATGCATCGCATATGTCTGTTTTGAATCAATCCATCCGTATTCACTATATTCAAAATGATCTCATTTTTTTTGTGATGTTAAAAATCTCGATCAAAAAATGCTAAACCTTTTGAGGGAGGATGACGAAAACGATACCACGATCTTTACAGTATGCTTTTGAACAGACCCCGCTGATGAGGTACAGGCATGGTTTCAAATCCTAAACAGTGGAGTTATAAGGAAGATAATCCTTAGTCAACCCCTTTGAGCCAAAGAAGTTGGAGTTTTTCTTTTCGAAAATTAAAACCCTTAATTATAACCTGGGGCAGGGTAGTCTTCTCAGTTGATCCAGGTGCACAATGAATGGCATCAAAGGAGTCCTTCCAAAAACAAAAGACAGTGATGGTTCCCTATAATCGTCAAGACAGGCAGACATTATCTCTCAAAAAATAAAAGCCCATTAAGTCAAAACCTATGAAGGAGACTTACAAAACTGGGGCATCCCGCTGACTGTAATCACAAAAGAAACAGTTCAGGCAAAAAACAGGGATAATGAAATCAAAAAGAAAGAGGTCTTATTAATCCTCAACAACAAAAAAAGAAATGACTGCCTATTCAAAATAAACTGTCAATATCCGAACCATCACTGGTATATCAGAGCAAAGACTCAAACAAGATCTAATGCACGATTAGCTGAGTTTAGGTTTGAAGAACATCACGAAGAGCGGGTGGGTACAAATAAAATTTGAGCCTTTATCCTTTGTTTCTTAAACCGTGAACCAGGCCACATTATAACCCTTAAAAGTCCTAGCTGAAGCATGGTTTAGTTCGAAAGCATACTGTTACAAAGGTATCCTGACTCCTTCAGGGCTTGCTGTAAATCCTGAGTTAACATCACATTTTACAAAAATCTGCTTGTTTTATTGAAAAATGCATTTTCAAAAAATTTCGAAACAGGCATAAGCTTTGCATTCTTAAAATAACATTGTTTGCATATGACTACTTGTTCGAACAGCAGAGAAATTCGCACGACGAATATCTAGTGAACAAAAATCTTCTCAAGGGTCACATCAAATGGAAAAACACTTCCAATCAAGGGGCACTGCATGATCATTATCCATAATTTGGGGCAGTCAAGTCAAGATTCAGAGAATCTCTCAAAATGCCAAATAGTCAGGGGCAAATCTCCGCCTGAGTCACTTGGGGCATTGGGCATGAATTCCAACAATGAATCTTGCATGATCAAACGAAGATCTTCTGGTGGTATGGCAACACAACACTATTGACAATGACAACTCCCTACATTCTGAGAGCATGGACATAGTCAAAAAAAATACTACGCATAATCAAAGACCCGCTAGGTCGATTGGCCTAGGCAAAAATAAGGGCTTCCCGGCGAACCAAAAGGGTTCGGGCAAAAATAAGGGATGAAAATGAAAAATATGTACACCCGGCAAGTCGAAAACCTGAAAAGGCGGCTTGGGCAAAAAAGGGTATCCCGATGGACTGAAAACCCGAAAGGGAGGTCCAGGCAAAAGTTAGGGATCAAAAGCGTACGACTATGTCCTGTCATCTCGTCACTTACCTACCAGAAGAGGATTTGTCAATCGGCAGTTATCAAGACCTCCACAGGTACCTTCTCCCGCAGAAACTGGGGAAATAAGAATTATCCAAACTGTACAAGTTGCTTTGTCCACCAAGGTACCAGGATAGATTCAGCTGAAGAATGTAACCAAGATACCATCACTCCCCGGGAGTAAGACAAATCAACAATACTCTCCCCAAGCAGAGTTGGTCTCCCATCAGCCCTAAAAGGCACAGTATCCCTAGCAAGTCAGCAATACTCTCCCCCAAGCGGAGTTGCTCTACCATCAGTCCTGGAAAAGTTGGGTATCCCCAGAAGATCTTAATATTCTCCAGCGGAGTATAAAGATATTCCTCAGCCAGCATCCCCGGCGGTCTTAATATTCCTCGACAGAAATATAAGATTGTTCCCCGACGGAATACAAGATACCCCCAGTGGAGCCATTTCCTCAAAAGTTCCCCCAGGAGAGTTGAATCATCCCCCCAGTAGATTCTGGAAGCTTATCCCCTGCAGAGTACAAATATCTCTCCCCGACCATGTTCAAAGTTTATTCCCCACCAGAGCCTAACTGGGTTATCCTCAGCAAATTACAACGGAAAGATCGTCCTCAGCGAAGTTCTCCCTATCCCCAGCGGAGTTCATCTTCAAAGTCCCAACAGAGCTTATCAACGGAGTCCCCAGCAGAGTTATCATCAAAATCTCAGCGAAGTATCTCTTCCAACAGAGTAATTCCCCGCAGAGTAATCTTCACCAGGTTTATTCCTCAACGGAGTCACCTTCTCCTACCAGCTTATTCTTGCAAACATCTTCGTTCATCATCCCCGACGGAAACGAAGAACTCTACTCTTCAACATCAGCCCAGGATTTAACAAACTCCCGGCATTCGCCAAGGATTTATTTTCCCAAACGAAAATACATTCATAAACATTTCACATCTCCTGCTTGCATACATGATAAAGTGCATACGAAACAATCTCATTTATTCCTGAGAACATCATGACATCATGCATTTCATATGTCATGACATTGCATACGACTAATGTTTGCCTTTTCAGGAAAAGGTCAATAAAAAGATACTACCATCAACTTTTGAAGTTCCAGATTCGATACCTGTATCTAGCCAGGGCATATCTGTGAGCGACTGATTAGAGGTCTATGCCTGTATCCAGCCAGGAAAGCTATCTCGATCAACCTTTTGAAGTTCCAGATTCGATACCTGTATCTAGCCAGGGCATGTCTGTGAGCGACTGATTAGAGGTCTACGCCTGTATCCAGCCAGGAAAGCTATCTCGATCAACCTTTTGAAGTTCCAGATTTGATACCTGTATCTAGCCAGGGCATATCTGTGAGCGACTGATTAGAGGTCTACGCCTGTATCCATCCAGGAAAGCTATCTCGATCAACCTTTTGATGTTCCAGATTCGATACCTGTATCTAGCCAGGACATATCTGTGAGCGACTGATTAGAGGTCTACGCCTATATCCATCCAGGAAAGTTATCTCAACCAACCTTTTGAAGTTCCAGATTCGATACCTGTATCTAGCCAGGGCATATCTGTGAGCGATTGATTGTAGATCTATACCTGTATCTAGCCAGGAAAGTATTTGCATGAAGAGATTTAAGATTAACACCTGTAACAGGCCAGGAAATTATATTTCATTCTCAGGTCAGAGGTCTACACCTGTGTCCAGCCAGGAAAGCTATCTCGACCAACCTTTTGAAGTTCCGAATTCGATACCTGTATCTAGCTAGGGCATATCTGTGAGCGATTGATTATAGATCTATACCTTTATCTAGACAGGAAAGTTGTCTACATTGAAGAGATTGAAGAAGATAGCTTAGAGATGCTCCAGATCCGGATGCTATTCTTTTGCTTATTCAGAGTTTCTTTTCAGATATAGCATAAATATGCTCCAGATCCGGATGCTATTCTTTTACTTATTCAGAGTTTCTTTTCAGAGATAGCTTAGAGATGCTCCAGATCCGGATGCTATTCTTTTGCTTATTCAGAGTTTCTTTTCAGAGATAGCTTAGAGATGCTCCAGATCCGGATGCTATTCTATTTCTTATTCAGAGATTCCTTCTAGAGATAGTTCAGTTGCGACCCAGGCATGGCGACATTCTGATACTTATTCCAGATTTCCTTTCAGAAATAGCTTAGAAATGCTCCAGATCCGGATGCTATTCTTTTGCTTATTCAGAGTTTCTTTTCAGAGATAGCATAGAGATGCTCCAGATTCGGATGCTATTCTTTTGCTTATTCAGATTTCCTTTCAGAGATAGCTTAGAGATGCTCCTGACCCGGACGCTATTCTATTGCTTATTCAGATTCAAACTTCTAAAGACAACTTAGAGATGCTCCAGATCCGGATGCTATTCTATTTCTTATTCTAGATTCCTTCCAGAAATAGTTCAGATGCGACTCAGGCATGGCGACATTCTGATACTTATTCCAGATTCCTTCAAGAGACAGTCCAGATACGATCCAGATTCGGATGTCATTCTGTCACTTATTCAAATACAGTTTGGATATACCCCAGCCACGGCGGTCATTCTACTACTCGTTCAGACGTCAGCGATTAGGTACAGACTAGATATGCTCCAGACACGGAGGCCATTCTATTTCCCATTCAGATTCAACTATCAACTTCAAGTACAGATATACTCTAGATACGAAAGTCATTCTGTCACTTATCCAGATTTCAAATACAGTTCAGATACGATCCAGATTCGGATATCATTCTGTCACTCTTTCAAAAAAATCGTCAACAAAGACAAAACTATCTACCAACAATCTCCATATGGCATCTATAAGCCCATCCCCCGACAAGATTCTGTTACATCTCCTGATGGCATCTATAAGCCCATCCTCCTATCCATCATTTCTCCAAATGGCATCTATAAGCCCATTCCCGACATCACATTGCTGATACTCCACTATGCGAGTGCAAATTTCTGGGCACTCTAGTGTTCAATCATCTTCCACCTTCGGATCACGAAAGGCACACAAGCCAATCTACATCCTCAGGTTTAAGAAGATTGAACAGGGGCAACTATTGTACCCCAAAATTTTCCCTCCCATATTCTTCAAGGTTTGTCAAGAATCATCTTCAAATGGTTCAAGACTACTCAAAGGTTGCACAGTCAAACCACCTCCTAAGCCAGTCAAAATTAGGGTTTTGGTTCCTTCAATGAATTTGGGATTTTCAATGGCTCAATCAAGTCCCATAGGCCTACACATATCCTCAAGCATCTACATGTCAAGTTGCAAGACTCACAATGCCAGTTTGCACAGCCAAAAGCTTCATTTGCTTCACAATCAACTACAGGGGTAAAATGGTCATTTTACAGTCAAAAGTCAGAATTTTTGGTCAACATCTTATTTTGAGCTCACAATAATAATTTGATCAAGTCTTGATCATGATTCCACAAGAATGGCTCAAAAATCATCAAAGATGCAAAAGTTACTATTTTTGGACAGTAGAAAAGTCAACTGTATCTTGACCAAGGCATAACGTTTTCATGGTTCATCAGAAAAATTCCATCAAATGCTCATTTTGAAGGGGATGACATTTCCTACAACTCATATTCACATTCCAAGTCCAAGAAATGCTCTCACAAAAAGTTATCAATTTCTACATTATAGGTCAATTTCAAAAGTCAACAAAAATGCACTTTAAGTCAAAGACCATAGCTTGAGATTGGTAAATCCAAATGACATGGGACCAAAGGCATTGGTTAGAGGACTTCAAGACCTTTCCAAAATGTCCAAGAACATGTTCATATGATCAAAATTGAACAAGATATGCATTGGAGAAGTTGGGAAATTTTTGTGAATTTGCAAAAGTCAACTTTGCTCAAAACACTTTGATTTTGCTAATGGGCTTCAAATTTCTTCTTGAAACTTTATCCAAGGCCTATGCACGACCCATTGAGATTATTTGAATTTATTTTCTTATTTTTTATTGATTAATTGGATTTTTAATTGATTTTAATTCATTTAATTAATTTAAAATGTAGGAAATACAAAGATTTGAGTTTTCAATCTTTTGGTGAAGCAAACAAGCTCAAGATATGCTGGCAATTCGTGTGCAAATCAAAGGGACAAGAATCTCCAAGTTTGGAAAGTTTTTCCAATCAAAAAGATTCAAAAATATATGATTGCAAATCAAATATTCAAACCATTATTTCATGGATCTTTGCCCAAGGATTTAACCTAATTCTCTTCTACTATATATACACAAGATAAACCTAATGCATTAAACGAGAATTTGCTGCAGAAAAGGCCATTACCATATTGTAAAAAAATCAAAGAAAAGTGAAAATTGTTTTCCAGGTTCCAGGCCAATTCAAAGCAATTTGTGGATTCAAACACGTTGCGGAGGTGTGAGGAATATATTGCAATCAAAACCAAGTGCTAAGGCTCAAAGAATACTCAAGAACAGTTACACGGTTTGAAGCATTTTTCCAAAATCGTAATCATTGATTCATGCATATTTAACATCTTTTTGTGATCGTTTTGTGTTTCTAGGGACCATACGAAGCTTTTGGCATAGGTTAATTGGATTAAAACGTCCTAAATCCAAAGATACCATGAACGAATTCTAGGGTTTTCGAGTTCTCGAATTGGGGCTTTGTAAACCAAGTAAAATTAGGATTCATGAGGCATATGGTTGTAATCCTGAAGGCCAGACGAACACAATGCAATCCTCGCGAAACATTTTTGTTAATCGTACGCCTAATCGCTATTATTCGTGGTTGTAGGTCGTGGGGGTTAAAAACCCCCGCTATCTAACTCTGTTTTTGTAGGAAAATGAGGAAGACGAAGGACGTGGTGATGTGCTATTGGACGATTCAAAAGGAGCGCGCATTTTTATGTTTGTGTACATCATATTTACTTGTTTCATATATTATATTTACTCATTATTATAATTACAAAAGCAGGCAAGTGGCTCAGTGGATGGTGTGCTGGCTGTGTATCATTGGGACCTGGGTTCGATTCCCAGGTCCACCCAAATGTTTCTATTATTTTTCTTTACAGGTTCCCATGCAGGCTTTCCAACGTATTCCATCGTATACCCCACTCATCCAAATGCCATGTGTCTACATGCACCAATCCAGTGGTCAAAAGATGAAGAACACCATGCTCCCCAGTCAAAGCATGCATACACAATTTCCAAAGTCAACACAGGCTTGATGTTAATGGGCCAAAATTGCCAAGCAAACCTCCTCTTTGGGGCAGCACCCCCATGGTTAATTATTTTTCTTTTATATTTTTCATTTAATCTTTTTAAGTAATTATTATTATTATTATTTAATTAACTCAAATTAATTATTTTTATAGTAAATTCAGACAACTAAAAAATGTAAATATTTTATTATTATTATTTAGTAATTTGACTATTAATTATTTTTGTAAATAAATACTAATAAATTAATTTAGTTTAATTAGGTTTAATTTTGACTTTTTCATAATAAATAAAATAAATTAGAATTAGGTTTTACTAACTTTTGACTTTATTTTATTTTATTTTTAATTTCATTTAAACATTAAAAAACTAAAAATACTTTTTTCTTTTAATTATTTAATTAATTAGAATTAGGTTTAATTAATTGCAAAAAAGGACCAAAATCCATTCTTTTCTCAAAAAGGGTCAAAACCCTAAAGACTTTTTCCGATGCAATTTTGTTTCGCGCATGTTTATTCTTGATTATTATTTTGATCATATTTATGTAACTGCTCCGAGAATGTAATAGATAATTAGGATCTTTTATCGCTTTCTTTATTTTCTCGCATTTATTTTCAAGGGTTATGTTTTTGGCGATGTAAATACCCGACGCCTTGTAATAGCGTAGATTCACTTTCCGCAATTTACTTTCCGCACAACTATTAACTGTTAACTATGCATGACAAGACTTGTCTGAAAAATAAAATCAACTCGTAGCTCACCAATGACATGTGCAAAGATAATATAAATTGAATCCTGACACACGCGCACATGCCACTCCTAGGGTACGCCTCACTTGGTTGCCTCGAGGTGGTCATTGAGTATAGGGTGTTTTAGAGGTCGCCCTCCTGTCTAAAGATCCAGTTGCCTCGAAACGGTTGCCTCGGATAAAAAGGATCTAGGACATTAGGGTTACCGCTAAGGCGTCCTACTATTGCTTTGGTGACCACACATGTCCCTATAATCTAATTGACCCGAATAACTCAGACGACAGTGCTACCTACTTCTCAATAGTGGGATAGTACTGTCTAAAGGACATTTACACAGCTTAATTCCTTAGAGTAGGTAGATTTCTCCTGGGTACTTGCTCTTTCAAAACAAAAAAAAAACAACTTTTCGCACCTACACTTTCAAAAAAATTTCAAACAAATACTTCATACACTCTTGAGGACTGATACAAGAGTTACCTAGAAGTTTTCAAAATGAAACTTTTTCAAAACCCACAAACACAAGAAAAGCAAACATTTTTGAAAACATAGTGCGCAAGTACCTAAGAGCCCGTGGATAACCACGGATAGAAAGGGTGCTAACACCTTCCCTTTATATAATCTACCTCCCGAACCGAGAAACATTTCGAAAAGGAATTTTGCTGTGCTTTTGTCCTTTCCTTGTTGGAGAAAATAAAAGACGGTGGTGACTCTTGCTTACCGCGACATTTTGCGAACCAGCATTTCCAAACAGTCAGTTCTATTTCCACCGATCACAACTTCTAATGGAGAACTTCTAATGTTGAGAAGATGAATTCCTTTTCCATTAGGTACTTGACTATTCAAAATTCTAAGAACTTGTTTCCAGAGATTTTGTCTTCATTTCTGATTCCTATTCAAAATTTTAATTTCTTCTAAGGAAGCACTTTGAAAATAAAACCTTTCAATCATTTAAGTAAATAGTAACCAAAGAGTTTTCTTCTATTACATCTCTCTACATGCTTAAATGTTTGATCCTTGAATCAATAACAGACGGACTCTGATACCAGTTGAAGGTAGAGAAAACACAAGAAATAGGGGGTTTGAATTGGGTTTTTAGAAAACATTCCCCTTTATAAATTCTAACCACTCAAATAATAAAAGCTATAAAGACAATGGAGAGTAAAGAACACAAGTAATTTATACAGGTTCGCCTCAACAAGGTTAATCATGTCCACCCCTCAAGGTGATTTTCCTTTAACAAGGATTTAATCCATTACAACCAAACTTATTACAAGTGCACGGGCAACCACTGGTGACTAACAAACAATGACACGCTCAGTGATCCAACTTAATAGATATAACATTCATTGACCCAATAGAATAAGATCGCTTACGATATCTTATCAGGGTTTTCGATAATGAGCAACACCCATTGTCTTCTTGAGATTAAACCTTCACTCAGTCACTCAAGGAACCTTTCAATGATATGTTCAGTGATCCGATTTAATGGATATAGCAATCATTGACCCAACATGATTGGATCACTTAAGATCTCCTATTAGTATTTTCTACAGTGACTCACAACCATTGCCTTCTTGAGATCAGACCTTCACTCAGTCACTGAAAGAACCTTTCAATTATATGTTCAATGATCCAATTTAATGGATATAACAATCATTGACCCAATAATATCATATCTCTTAAGATCTCCTATTAGGATTTTCTACAATTACCATATCCATTGTCTTCTTGATATCAGCCCTTCATTTGGTCACTCAAGGAATCAATCAATAGCAGTTAATTAGGTTTTGTGCTTACATGATTGATTCTTCTAAGCAGATTACATAAGTGATTAAGCACATATTGTTTAATACAGTTTCCTACAACAACTCTTAAGTTAAAAAAATTTACATGAAGAGATTAGAACTAAAACACAATACGAGCAACAACTCTTGTGTAAATTAGAATGTTCTATCAAGATGTATTTGGTTAAAAATTGGGTAGCCTCTTGTAGTGTTTTTCTTCTTCATCTCCTTGTTGAACAAGTTACGAGCAATAACTCCTTGCTTCTTTTGAGATCTACCAAGATGTATATGATAATAGTTTGTGTAGCTTCTTGTATATTCCTTCTTATTTATATTTATTTATTTTATCTAATTTTGTGTAGTGGTCTTCAGCATGTTTAGCATTAAAGCCTTGACAGCTCAGCATCCACGACATTTTAACTTGATGGACAAGAGCACTTTATTTAAAATCTTTGATATTTTTTTATAGACTTGGGAGAGAGACGTTGTGAGGATTAAAAAATTATTTCCCTCATCAATAGTTAGTTCCCAACGGATATAATAAGGTGTACGAGTTTGGACAGTACAAAGTGATACTATTCATTGTCTGTCACTTTACAACGTTTAACTTTAACCTTATCTTCAATAGATGTTTTTTCTACTTAGCTTATAGAAATAGATCCGTTAAGGGTAGAATGATAATATGGAAAACATATGTTTTTTCTCAACGTTCATAATGAGAGTGGTTGACAATACAGTACGAAAGGATTGTCCTTACACCACCCTAGAGGGTAGAGGTCACAGAGTAATTTTTGTACCTTTTGTACACCACCACACGTTAACCATTTTGAAATTCTTCTAATATTCAGAGGCTTCAGATGATTTGAATGTTTGAAGCTTGTTGTAGAAGAATCACTCTTAAGTATTAGAACCCAAGTCTTGTAGTCTTCATAAGTTATCCTATCAGAACCTTGTCTTCAGAGTCTTCAACACTTGGTCGTAAAAACTTGTTTTTCTTTAGATCATCAGAACTTGTTCAGTAGAACCTCGTCTTTATAATCTTCAGAACATGGAACACACAGAAGCAAAGCTTTAGAAGGCCTCCAAAGCTTAACCATAAAGTCACGATCAGAGCCTCTTGTACTAACTATCATAAGAACCGTGGCATAAGACAAATTCCAGAATCTTGACTTCAACGATAATAAGTAACTGTTGTACCCAAAAATTTGCCCTCTCATTTTTATCAAGATTTTCCTCACAAGACTCTTTGGACTCAAGACCAGATTAGGGTTTGCTCAGCTCAAGACCTCACCTTGCACTGATAGCATGAAATTAGGGTTTGAGTTTGCAGAAGGATTTTTGGACCATCAATGCTTCATGTGACTTTCATACATCATGTTGGACCCCTAAGATTTCTCATACCAACTTTCAAGTCTTGAATCACATTTATGCCCAGTCAATTGGACAGTTGACCTAAAAATCAGCAGTATTGGGGGAAAAGTAAACCATAGCCAATTTACAGTCAAACTTCATAATTTTTATCCACAACAACATTCTAGGCTCCTATGTACCATTTAATCAAGTTTGGATCACAACTCCTCAAGAAATTTGATCAGATCTTCAAAAGGGCAAAATGGTCAAAATTAGGGTTTTAATTGTAGAAGGGCAATTTCTGATTTTTAACCTAGCCAATGACCAATTGGGTTCAAGCATGATTTCAAGGACTCAATAGAATCATCTTTACCTAATCACATAGTTAAAAAGATCCCAAATGCATAGGATTGACAGATGAATTTTCCATTCAACTGATCAAAATCAACTGTACACTGAAAAGTCAAACTTTGACTTTTTGGTCAAAATCAAGTGCCAAGGGTCATAATTCATCAAGATATGTCAAAATGTAAAACTTGTTGACCAATAAACCTAAAATTGAAAATTAGGGTTTTAATTTGAAATTTTTCATAACTTAGAATTTTTCTAAGTGTTGAAATTTTCCTATTTTTCCCAACTTTTCCCAACTTTTTCACCATGATGAAATTGGATTCAAAGAAAACTTCCAACATGAAAGTTGTAGTCCTCCAGGAAATCTACAACTTTTATTCAAAAAGTTTTCCAAAAAGATGCTTGGATCTCAAGTTATGATTTTGTGAATAGGGGTCCATAAACTTTTTAACTTAGTGAAATTTTTCCCTAGTTTAGGCAGGTTTTTGACCTAACTTCATGGAAAGTTTTCACCTAGTTCCAAGAAGAATCTCAAAATGCATTTCAAAGATGGATTTTAGATCATGTTACAAGCTTTCCAAAATTCCCAAGAACTCTCCAAGATCATTTGTGGTTAGGGAGAATCGATGCAGAGAAAATGGAAATTTATCACTTTTGTTCAAGGCATTTTCACAATGGTTCAAGTAGCAAATCTGTCCTAGCATGCTTGTACTTGGCATTACAGGTCCTAATCATTTCTACACTCCATAATTGAATGCTAATTCAGTGGACAATGCTTTATTTTGATCTTTGGAGCATTGTACAATGAATTAATCCATTTATGGCATAAAGTTCATAATACTACTTTCATAAAGCTAGCTTTTTACAACTTTGCAAATCTTGAGCCATGGACCTGATCTTTTGTTGCAAACAAGATCCAAAAACATCAGGCAAAGTACACCAACCCTATGCAGCTAATAAGCAAGCATGTACAGGCCTTTGGCATTGGTGATGTCAACTTTCTTCAAAAGCAAGCAAACTTGCAAAAGTCAAGACAACTTCTGTATCTGTTAAAGGAAAGACTTGGTATCATTTCAAACAACTTCAGAACCTTGTAACAAGCCTAAGCAAGAATTGCTAACATCCCAAACACTCTCAAACACCAAAATCACACTTTTCTGCCAAAACAGGGCATCATCTGCAGAACACTTGCCAACTTGAAATTTGCTCGTGCGTTTTGCTTTATAACACTTCAAACATACATACATCCTATTTGAACTCTCCAGGCCCTTGTCTTGCAACTTTAACCCCTGTTTCAAGGATCACCATTTTCATTTTGAAGGTTTGCAGGTTGACTTCTGCAAGGAGATTCAAGCATCTACAAGGCAAGCTGGGCATTAGAAAAGCTTGAGGGAACTTCAAGGAAGCTCACACGATCTTCAGGCCTCACTCAAAGTTCCCACATTCCCATATCCAAACTCAACTGAACAAGGTATTTTTCAAGTTTATATCTCTCTATTTAGGCATCTTTAGGTCACGATTTGTGAAGCAAAAATGTAGTCCTTAACTTGCTTAAGCTGCACATATGCATAGTTTTTATTTATATTAACTAAGTAGTGAGAATTTGAAGCTTGAAGTTCATGAAAATTTTAGGTCATAAATTAGGGGTGATAAAATTCTCCTTGATCTTTGAGTGTTAGGTCACAAACTTTATATCATTGGAATCGTGAGTTTACAAGCTACACTTTTTATGTTATGAGTATTTGATTTTATGCAAGCATGAGCAAGAACAGGATTTGAAGGCAGAACGCGCGCGTTTAGGGCGAAGCTGGAGATCAGGGACGAAGTCCTGGGCCTGGCGCGCCTTGGGCCTGTTTCTTTCACTTTCCACACCCCCCATTTTATTTCTACACCCCCCTTTGCATATTTTTATATTTTTTTTGTATTTTCTTGCATATTTCATATTTCTGACTTTATTTTATTTTTTTCTGAACATTAAAAATCCCAAAAATATTTTCTTAATTTTTTGCATTTTTGTTTTATTTTTTATCTTATTTTTTGCATATAAAATAGTTCTAATAAGTAGAAATCATTTTCTTCAAATAATTTGTAAATAATAAAAATACAATACATTTTTATTTTTGATTATTTCATACATTAAATATTTATTTTTCATACTTATTTAATTTTTTTAAATAATTGTACATAATATTATTATTATTTTTCTTGAACAAAAATGGATAAAATGAATAATATAAAACATATTTTCTTTTAAAACAAAATTAGGGTTTCCCCTTTCAAAAATAATATTATTATTTTTTTCTTATTTTTAGAACTTAAATAATTTCTTTTTTACATACATAAAACAATTACAAAACATTTTTGCATATTTACATTTTTATTTCATATTTAAATATTGTTTAATTATTTATTGTAGAATAAATTCAATTGGGTTGTAATAGTAAATTAGGGTTTTATTTTGTGCAAATATCCCCCATTCAAAACTTGTATCCCCTCTCCCATAATATTGTTGTAATAGTTTAGATTTACTTTACACAATTTATCGCATTATATCCATGTTTAGTAAACTAGGGTTTGCATGATAAGATAAAAATCAAACAAATAGCATGACCTAATCCAAGACAAAAATGCATGAAAAATGACAACACATTGCACACAAGCACCTCTAGGGTTTCACCCACTTGGTTGCCTAAACAAAACGGCCATGGTATGCATGCTAGGTATCTTGGAAAAATCAAACAAAACAAAAGATCATAGTCACTCGATGACGCTAGACAAGGTTTCCTAAAAACAAATGATCTTAGTCCCTAAAACTTGCTAAGATACTTGGCAGCATTGTTATCATGGTCATACGATGACCCACGCCTGTGTCGTTTAACATCCAAAGATAGGGTTGTCTACCAAAGCAATGGTAAAACAACAATATCAAAGGAATAAAAATGTACAAGAAAGACTTTTTGAGTTGGTAGAATGCTTCTAATTACTTGATCATTTCAAAAACAATCCTTGCTATTTTCAAACAAACACACACATTTCAAAACATTTCCAAACAACTTTCAAAACATTGAAACATTTTTCAAAAGGCGAACATCTTTGTATATATTCTTAAGAACGAGAATCATTACAAAGATTGCTTAAACAAAGGCCTCTTTTCAAAATACTTTCAAAACCACACAAAGCACCATTTCAAACAATTGGAAAAGCAAAGCAAGTGATCTAAACAAGTAACTAAGAGCCCATGGAAAACCATGGATGAAAAGGGTGCTAGCACCTTCCCTTTTCATAATCTATCCCCGAACTCAAGAAAACATCTCAAAGGTCTTTCCTGTGCTTTTTTACCTTTCATTTTGGATAAAATAAAAGTCGGTGGCGACTCTTGCTAAACCGAAACATTTGCGAATACAAATGCAAAACCTCAAGTCAGTTCTCCCACCGTATCACAGAACTGGCGACTCTGCTGGGGAAAATTATAAAAGTGGGGTTACCTTAGGGTTTTAGATCACCTTTACATGCTTATCTTGCTTGACTTGTTTGCTTTACACTTTGGTTCTATTGTTTGGGTTTGAATCCTCTACCCGGATTTGGGAAACATTCATAGGTAAATAGCAATACGTTGTGAAAACTGTGCGAGGTATACCGACATGGTCTAAGAAATAGTTATATTAGT
This sequence comes from Vicia faba, assembly GCA_948472305.1. Classification (NCBI taxonomy): domain Eukaryota; kingdom Viridiplantae; phylum Streptophyta; class Magnoliopsida; order Fabales; family Fabaceae; genus Vicia; species Vicia faba. The sequence goes on along the minus strand of OX451739.1, from coordinate 1,181,097,595 downwards.
GCGACATATTTGTGGGTACCGGTATCCTTTGAGTCAATCAAAGAGAATACGGGGCCGCTGAGTGATGTCATGAAGCACTAATGGACTTTTAGAACCTTTACTTGACTAACTTGGCCTTTTAGGATATAGTGAGATGACTGGCTTTGGTGCAGTCCGAAGTTGGTAGATACTCGATACTACACTCATTGAGGTTTGATTCCTTGGAATATTTCGGTCGCCAGTAAAAAGGATGAATTGAAACAATGAACAAGGAAACAATCCAATGATATTGAGCTCCTTAGAACCTGGTTACTATTTCTAGGACAGGTTGATCCAACTAAACTTCAAGAGGGTACTTACCTATGAAACCCCATGCAAGCCTAAACTAGGAACTTGTGTGATTTGCTTGTACATATATACTTGTGCATAACATCATGGACATCATGAATCATCATATGCAACCACTAACCATTTCAAGGATTTTGGATTTTCATCTTTGTTCCTGTTTTGTAGGTTATGGATTCACTTCGCAGGAAAACCATCCAAGTCAACCTTGTAAGAATTCCTCCACAACTCAAGGAGCTAGCTTCAAGGATTCCTGAGAATTCTCCATTCACCGAGAGACATGGTCGTCTACTCAACTTGGTCACCACCAACACAGAGGAGGATATGCTGAAAGTTCTCTTCCAGTTCTTTGACCCTTTGCATCATTGCTTCACATTTCCTGACTACCAACTTGTGCCTACTTTGGAGGAATTTTCTCAACTCTTGAGGACTCCTATTTTCAATCAACTACCCTTCAATGGTACGGAAAGAGATCCAAAGCCAGAAGAGATTGCTCAAGCCTTACACTTGCACTCCTCTGATGTCACAACACATTGGGAAACTAGAAGTGGTGTCAACGGCTTCTTATCAATGTTTCTGTTTGAGAAGGCCCAAAGCTGCTGGAATTCTTTGGACCTATAAGCTTTTGAGGAGATTGTAGCTCTTCTCATCTATGGGATGGTCTTGTTCCCTAACCTGACCAACTTATAGATGTGAATGCTGTCAAAATCTTCATGGCTCGCAACCCGGTGCCTACATTGCTTGGGGATATCCTCCACTCTTTTCACACTCAAACAATGAGGAAAATGGGTGTTCTCATGTGTTTCACTCCTCTACTGGAAAGATGGTTTATTTCTCATCTTCCCCAATCAGTTTTGAAGAATGAGCAAGGTTTAAGGTGGTCACAAAGGTTGATGAGTCTTACACATTCAGATATTCATTGGTGTTCTCGATCCAAAGAGAATGTTATCATCATTGACCGTTGTGGGGAATTTCCTAATGACCCTCTACTCGGCATCATGGGAGGCATCACCTACAACCCCTGCTTGGCTCTGAGACAGTTTGGTTATGCTCGAAGGTATGGCCCACATGACATGCTGATTCCAGACTTGGTTTTTGACTTTGACAACGATGATCCAGGACTTCCACAAAGGTTTATACGAGCTTGGAGGATGCCCAACAAGGTGGATAGTAAGACCTTGGGACACAAGAATTCCATCCCCCTTGAGCCTTACCTCAAGTGGGTACGAACCCGCGCCCAAAGTCTTATGATGCCTTACCCCTCCATTCTCCCTGTGATTATAGAGCCTGTTATGGAAGGAGAGGTTCCATACACCCTCCCACATCTTGACATGGCAACATCACTTGAAGATTTACAAAGGAGTTGGATATAGCTCAAGGGAGAGCGCGATACTTTCGAAGCCCAATTCTACGCAAGCGAGAAGAAGGTTTTGGAACTCACTCGTCAACTCCATGAAGAGAAGACTTTCAACACCTACATTGCACCAAAGAGGATGCGCAACGTCTTTTTACCTTATAATTTTGTATTATTTTGCCCAAGGGGCATTGATGTACTAACAATTCTATCTTATTAATATGACGTGTGTTTCTTTTTTGTTTAAAACAAATTTGAATTTCTGAATCCTTGAAAGCATTACATGAATACATATCATTCATCATATGCATAAACAGGTCTTCACACAAAGTTTCCTCATCTCTCTGTTGTTTATTTCAGCAAGATGTATATTGAACAAACGGTCAAAGATTTGCAAGCCCAGAATTCACAATTTCAACAGCTACTCCTGACCTTGGCCAAGGGGCAGGAGGAGCTCAAGACTCTACTAGAGAAGGAAAAAGAGAAAAAGAAGAAGAAGTGAGCTGGGGTGGTTCTTATGGGTAGAAGGTTTGAAGGACAAGCCATACGGACTTTGGAATTCCCATCAACATCTGAAGAAGGGGAAGGAAAGGGTAAAGGAACGGCAGTGCCATCTGAATCAGAAGCTGAAGAAGAGGAATATGAGGATTACTCTGAACAACAGTATCCTCCGGCTGATGACAAATACAAAAACTTGGAAGAACGTCTAGCTGCTATGGAGATACAGAGAGTTCCGGGGCTGGATTTTGAGGAGTTAGGGTTGGTTTCTGGAATTGTAATCCCTCCTAAATTCAAAGTGCAACTGTTTGCTAAGTACGATGGGGTGTCTTTCCCAAAGACGCACCTATGATCTTATGTCAGGAAAATTCAACCACATTCTTCTGACAAGGTCCTGTGGGTCCACTTTTTCTAGGACAGTCTTTCGGGAATGCAACTTGATTGGTTCTACCAGTTGGAGAGAGCAGATGTCCATAATTGGGAGGATTTGGTAGCCGCGTTCTATAAACAGTATCAATACAACGCCGACTTAGCGCCAACCCGTACTCAGCTATAGAGTATGGCTATGGCTACCAACGAGGGTTTCAAAGACTACGCCTAAAAATGGAGGGATTTAGCCGGAAGGGTGCAGCCACCTTTATCTGAAAGAGAGCTAGTTGATATGTTCTTGGGGACTCTGTCAGGTCCTTTCTTTAATCACCTGATTGGAAGCTCCTCCGCAGGTTTCACTGAGTTGATTCTAACTGGCGAGAGGGTGGAAGTCGGTATTAGAACTGGGAAAATTTAGAAAGATACATCTACCTCTTCTGCTGCAAAAAATCCCTTCACGGGAAAGAAAGAAGTGTCTGCTGTCTATGCCTAGAGGAATAAGGGAAGAACCGAAAGACGACCAACTGTGGGGGCCGTTATGATTTAGAAGTCTGCATTAGACCATCCGAGAAACGATCAGCCGAGGAATAACCAGCAAAGGGTGGAAACGCCTATAAGGCAATTCACCAAGATAAACATGACTCCTGCTCAAGTCTTACCACATCTCTTAAAGTTGAATTTGGCCATGCTGAAAGAGGCCCCTAAAAATCCTAATACTGCATCTCCGCACTACCATCCGAATTCCAGGTGCGCTTACCACTCAGAAAGTCCAGGGCACGACACCAACAACTGTTGGGCTCTGAAGAACAAGATTCAAGATCTGATCGATGCAAAGGAAGTTGAATTTGAAGCTCCTGAAAAGCAAAATGTTATCTCTGCTCCAATGCCAAAGCATGGACACAATGCCAGTGTTATGGAAGAAGACCTGTTTGTTTCTACCGTGGATGAACTGATAACTCCTTTCCTCACCATCAAGTTAAATTTGTTGAAAGCTGGGGTGTTCCCAGGTTATGACCAAGATTGCCATGCTTGCCTGTCCTCCCCATTTGATTTTCCCCTATTGAAGAAGGGAATCCAACAATTGATTGATAACAAGGAAATTTTGTTTGAGAAAGCTCCCATTTCACTTATTCTAGTTCCAGAAGTTTCAATAATAACCATATACGCCAATCCTTCCAGGGTTCCTAAAAAACCCAATAGGATTACATCTGCTCCTATTACTACTCTATTGAAGATAATAATGCCCGGGCCAACCCCATACAAATCCGATAAAATGGTACCATGGAACTATGGTGGAGAAATCTACTACCATGGTGTCAAACAGATTGAACAGATTGCAGAAGAAGAAAGCTCCGAAGAGGATACTCCTTACATCAGTAACATTGCCGGAACAAGCAAGGTTACTCGTAACGGAAGAATATTTTCCCTAGAGATTGCTCCTCCAACAGCAGTCTTTGGACCCGTGGCCACTCTGAAGATTACCCATGTGATTGTACCCACAAGTGTACCCGTTGACAATAACAATACAATTCCCATCCCTGTTTCCCCTGTTGATAAAAAAGGAAAGAATGTTCAAGAGGAGCCTGTCTTGATGAAGGCACAATCACTAGTCATTCCTGAAACATCCCAGAAAGAGATGGAAGAGATTCTGAGGATCATTAAGAAAAGTGATTATAATGTTGTTGAACAAATGGGGAAGACCCCCTCCAAAATCTCTATGTTAGCCCCGTTGTTGTGCTCTGAGGCACATGCTAAATCTTTGGTCAAGTTTTTGAAGACGGCCCACGTGCCACAAGAAACCTCCGCTGATCAATTCCAGCAATGTGTGGCCAGCTTAACAACTGACAACGGCCTGGGCTTCTCCAATGCAGACTTGACCTCCAAAGGGAGAAAACATAATGATGCGCTACATGTCGGTGGAATGCAGAGGGATAACCCTAGCACACGTACTTGTAGACATTGGCTCGTCTTTAAATGTCTTGCCGAAGAAAGCCTTGGATAGGTTGGATTGTGAAGGCTTGACCATGAAACTCAGCAATATAATTGTCAGAGCCTTTGGTGGTTCTAAAAGGATGGTCCACGGGGAAGTGGACATCCTGATCAAGGTGGGCACCCAGACGTTCAATTCAACATTCTACGTGATGGACATCCGTCCTTCCTACTCTTGCCTGTTGGGACGCCCCTGGATTCACAATGTCGGAGCTGTCACTTCCACCTTGCACCAGATTCTCAAATACCATGTCCAAGGGAAAATCATAATTGTTCGTGGTGAAGAGTAATATATGATTAGTCACCTGAATTCCTTCCATTATATGGAGTTAGATGGCGAATTCATAGAGACCCCTTTCCAACACTTTGAAGAAGTAGCTCAGGAGATAGCGGCGACCAAGACAGTGTCCTCTGTACCAGCAATTACCAGACCTGTACCTCGGATGTCTTCTCTAAAAGATGCAAGAGCAGTAATGGAAGAGGGTGGATCCACTATCTGGGGGCAGCTTCCCCGACTTTCCTTTCAAATCAGATAAGTTCGTCCTAGGGTTCACTTCGACTGGTCAGAAGGTTGTGCGCCGCTCCCGTGTCGGAGGGCCACCTGTGAAGATCATCCACCGAGGGGTGAATGCACTAGAGGACAGTGATGAAGAAGGCAGCTTGGAAGACTGGATTTTTCCTACTGTTGGCGGAGGACTGTGCAACTGGGAAGCAAAATACTTTGTTCCGATTACTTTCATACCGCGGTAATTTATCTTTTCCATTTCTGTTGGACTGTAATAATTCACAAACAATTCGTACTTTCTCACCTAACATCTACCTATGAACCAATCTTCAAGATGTTGAAGAAAGATCAGGTAGTTCAATGGAATGATGACTGTCAAGTTGCTTTCGATAAAATCAAGGAGTATTTGCTAGAGCCTCCTATCCTAATGCCACTCGTCGAAGGAAGACTGCTAATCATGTATCTGACCATCTTAAAAAATTCAATGGGGTGCGTACTGGGGCAGCATGACGAGTCTGGCCGAAAAGAGAATGCCATTTATTACCTTAGCAAAAAGTTTACCGACTGTGAGACCCGATACTCACTACTCGAGAAAACTTGTTGCGCTTTGGTATGGGCTGCTCGCCGGCTAAGGCAGTATATGTTGACTCATACAACTCTACTGATATCTAAGATGGATCCGATCAAATACATCTTTGAGAAGCCTGCTCTATCTGGAAGAATAGCTAGATGGCAGATGATCCTAACTCAACTGAACAAGGTATTTTTCAAGTTTCTAAAATTGCCACTTTTTAACCCAGGCCTCACTCAAAGTTCCCACATTGCCATATCCAAACTCAACTGAACAAGGTATTTTTCAAGTTTCTATCTCGCTATTTAGGCATCTTTAGGTCACGATTTGTGAAGCAAAAATGTAGTCCTTAACTTGCTTAAGTTGTACATATGCATAGTTTTTATTTATATTAACTGAGTAGTGAGAATTTGAAGCTTGAAGTTCATGAAAATTTTATGTTAGAAATTAGGGATGATAAAATTCTCCTTGATCTTTGAGTGTTAGGTCACAAACTTTATATCATTGGAATCGTGAGTTTACAAGCTACACTTTTTATGTTATGAGTTTTTATTTTATGCAAGCATGAGCAAGAACAGGATTTGAAGGCAGAACACGCGCGTTTGGGATGAAGCTGGAGGTCAGGGACAAAGTCTTGGGCCTGGCGCGCCTTGGGCCTGTTTCTTTCACTTTCCACACCCCTCATTTTACTTCTGCACCCCCTTTGCATATTTTTATATTTTTTTGTATTTTCTTGCATATTTCATATTTCTGACTTTATTTTTTTTCTGAACATTAAAATCCCAAAAATATTTTCTTAATTTTTTGCATTTTTGTTTTATTTTTTATCTTATTTTTTGCATATAAAATAGTTTTCATAAGTAGAAATCATTTTCTTAAAATAATTTGTAAATAATAAAAATACAATACATTTTTATTTTTGATTATTTCATACATTAAATATTTATTTTTCATACATATTTAATTTTTTAAAATAATTGTACATAATATTATTATTATTTTTCTTGAACAAAAATGGATTAAATGAATAATATAAAACATATTTTCTTTTAAAACAAAATTAGGGTTTCCCCTTTCAAAAATAATAATATTATTTTTTTCTTATTTTTAGAACTTAAATAATTTATTTTTTACATACATAAAACAATTACAAAACATTTTTGTATATTTACATTTTTATTGCATATTTAAATATTGTTTATTTATTTATTGTAGAATAAATTCAATTGGGTTATAATAGTAAATTAGGGTTTTATTTTGTGCAAATATCCCCCATTCAAAACTTGTATCCCCCCTCCCATAATATTGTTGATATAGTTTAGATTTACTTTACGTAATTTATCGCATCATATCCATGTTTAGTAAACTAGGGTTTGCATGATAAGATAAAAATCAAACAAATAGCATGACCTAATCCAAGACAAAAATGCATGAAAAATGACAACACATTGCACACAAGCACCTCTAGGGTTTTACCCACTTGGTTGCCTAAACAAAATGGCTATGGTATGCATGCTAGGTATCTTGGCAAAATCAAACAAAACAAAAGATCATAGTCCCTCGATGACGCTAGACAAGGTTGCCTAAAAACAAATTATCTTAGTCCCTAAATCTTGCTAAGATACTTGGCACCATTGTTATCATGGTCATACGATGACCCACGCCCGTCCCGTTTAACATCCAAAGATAGGGTTGTCTACCAAAGCAATGGTAAAACAACAATATCAAAGGAATAAAAATATACAAGAAAGACTTTTTGAGTAGGTAGAATGCTTCTAGTTACTTGATCATTTCAAAAACAATCCTTGCTATTTTCAAACAGACACACACATTTCAAAACATTTCCAAACAACTTTCAAAACATTGAAACATTTTTCAAAAGACAAACATCTTTGTATATATTCTTACGAACGAGAATCATTACAAAGATTGCCTGAACAAAGGCCTCTTTTCAAAATACTTTCAAAACCATACAAAGCACCATTTCAAACAATTGGAAAAGCAAAGCAAGTGATCTAAACAAGTAACTAAGATCCCATGGAAAACCATGGGTGAAAAGGGTGCTAGCACCTTCCCTTTTCATAATCTACCCCTCGAACTCAAGAAAACATCTCAAAGGTATTTCCTGTGCTTTTTTACCTTTCCTTTTGGGTAAAATAAAAGTCGGTGGCAACTCTTGCTAAACTGAAACATTTGCGAACACAAACGCAAAACCTCAAGTCAGTTCTCCCACCGTATCACAGTAACCAAATGTTTTCTTCCATTAGTGTTTATGATCAGAAACTGATTACGTCACACGCCTTGATACCAAAGTTAGAATATCACAGCAACAACTACACACTAGAACGAAACCATTAGAGTATATAATTGTTCTTTATGAAACCGTGTAAAGTTATCATCAAAATCTTAAGGCCATATGTAGAAACACTTCTTGTTCTTACAGAAGTGTGATGAGATTTTAGAATTACTAGTTAATGATGGCTAAATTGTAGTACCGCCTAGTGCTAAAATATTTTTGCTAGACCAACAGAAGAAAAGAGAATTTTGTAAATTTCATAATTTTTAGGCCACAAAACCTTACAATGTTTTATTTTCAGGGATCTTGTTCAGAATGCAATCAGGGACGGAAGGATGAGGTTCAGAGATAAGAGAAAATCCTATATAAAAGTTGACTTTGACTCCTTATAGATGGGAGATGCCCACTACACTGAGCCTGTCAATGTCAACATGATTGAGGCTACTAAAGGCCTTGGTAAAGAAAGCGCCATGCTTGAAGCTTCTGAGGGTTTCAAACATGAAGTCAAAATGGTTGAGGCTACTAAGGGCCTTAGTGTCATGTTGCAGAAGGTTGGGATTATTGATGGTCCTAACTTTGAGGTTAACATGGTCGAAGTAAGTGAAGATACCGACATGGAAGAAGACGAATAAAGTACTCAGTGAAATGAAGACCAAATGAGGGTTACTTATCCCAAGGCTGATGAGAACCTGGTTGAGTTCCTCCATCGTTTCCATAAAAAGAAGTCTGAAATAATGTTGTTCCCCTGATGCAATTTTTTGTTCGTCAAAAAGTCTGCAGAGAATCTGGAAAGAGTTAAAATTTCCCATTACAGAGGAAATTTAAATGATGCTAGAATTTAGTTGATAACACTGAAACACAGTACTTATTATACTTGGATTGCACATGTTTATAAGAGTTTTATTATTATTTTCTTGTGTTATGTTTGCTTTTTGTCTTATTTTCAAGTACTTTGCCTTGCAAAATCCCTTCTTGAAGAAATGAAGCCTAAAGAGCAAGAAGTCGAAACTTTTATGGAAAAATACAAACATGGCGTTTAGCATGGAGGCCACCAAGGGAGGCACCGTGATATGTAAGCTATCAATCGGTGGTAAACTCCCACGCAACCATGATCTTCTCCATGTGTTCATATGGCTGGCGCCAAGCAGGGATTGCAGACGCCATCTTCCTTGAGTCCATTCCACTCAAGAGCAGTTGGAGGGAAGCTTTGTCTTTTCAAGAGATTTCGATTTTCTATAAATAGGAGTTTCTTATTTCATTTCTTCTTCATCCAACTTAGTCCGCAACACTAAGCCTAAAATCACCATTGTAAAAGCGGTAGTTCGTCACATCAGGGGATTATCGCACCGTAGTTGTAGTTAGGTTAGAGCATTGTATTGTTAATCTTGTCGTCATTTTACTTTCCAGTCAAGTTTACTTTCAAGTGTACCAGTTTAAAGTCTCTGATTTAGAGAAGGTTTCTTATTCAAGTTTTTCACATTTACATTTTACTTACCTTGCACTTTCTTTACTTTATTTATTTCCTTACTTTGTCTTTGTTTACTTGTTAATTATCTTGCAAGATTTACTTGCTTGTTATGTTTTACAAAAACCTTTATAATAAAAGTAGTTTTATTAACCGCTGTCTATATTTGAATAACCATCCGTACACGTAGCACTTATTTTCAACATGAATTATTATTCTATGTTGATTCCTATTTTCATGTCTGGCTAAAACTTTAAAGGCTAGGATGTAAGGATCGTCGGTATAATGGTACTCCACTTGGGGTATCTGTAGGAATGCTTTAGGTGCTATTTTGGTTCTAATTCAAGTTTAAGTACTTAGTTTGATCGGTAACTACGAAAGCATAGTTGAGATATAGTTGGGTAAGATCGAAAGTCGTCCAACTGTTAAAGATAAACTTGTTTAGTTTTAACTGGTCAAAGATAGAGAAAGCACTTTGTCTGGTTCATTAGGAGTTTTTAACACTATTTGAAAACTATTTTTAAAACTATCTTTGAATGCATTTATAGGTTTAAAATCGGGTTCCTTGAGAGAAATTCATGGATCCCTTTTAAGTTAAATATTCCAAATCAAAATCAAATTTCAACTTAGTCAAGAGTTTAATTTCTGAAAAATAGATTTACTACTTTAACACGACAAGTACCTTTCATAAGTGACAATGGAAGGCATTAATTAGAGAGTAAACTCGGTTGTGAATACGCGAAAGCGAAAATTCTTGTTAAATTGATTCTTCTCAAAGTAGAAAATATTTCCCCATAAGTAGGTCTATTTAGAAATAATTGGAGTACTTCCTGACTGATGTGAATTACATTCAAGCCTTCACTTTATCTGAATTTATTTTCTTCATTATGTCTTCTCCTGTGCATCCAAAATACTTATTTGATTTGCCTTAGATAAAAACTGTAACAATAATAATCGATAGATTGATAATTGGTTTTTATGGGAATAATAATCTTTTGTATTACTTTGACATTTTCTGTAAACTTGCGGATATCACCCATTTGTTAGAACATAGTTTGATTCTACAACCCTTATTTAGAGTTTTGATGATAACAAATACAAAGAACAAATATGCACCCTAAAATTATGTTATTTTGTATGTAGAAGTTCTGACCAAAGCATCATCAGAAGTTAAGCTATAGAAGATACATGCTGAGGTAATCAGAATTTGCGCTGAAGAATGATGATCATAACCTGGGCTTAAGTGAAGTAAACTCTGATTCTGAATAGAAGGATTATAATCTAAGGCATCAATGTTCTGAAGCATCAGCAGCAGGCAAGGATGTAATATTCTGAAGCGTTACTATTCAATCAAGACAGCATAAATTACAACGGCTTCATTCAGACAGGATCTTCTCAAAATGGAAACTACGTTAATGACCATTATCACGCTTAATGATGAACAGGATTCCATTACCTATATAAACAAGATAAGAGATAAAATCGCACATGATTTGCCAATACTACTGCAATACAATTCAAAAACGCTGCAAGCTTTCTCTAGTATTTTCCACGCTCTAAAATTATGTAAATTATCACAGTTGTGATAACTGTTTTTGTAATGAAAAACAACTACACAGAATTCTTATATCTTTGATTAAGAACATTTTTCCTTAAGATTAACCGGATTGTGGTTGTACTCAAGAGGACTTTGACAGTTGTCAAAGTAGTGATTGTAATCTATTTGTGATTAGTGGATTAATACCTCGTTGGAGAGACGCGAAATCACCTTGACGGGTGGACTGGAGTAGTTTGAGATTAAACGAACCAGGATAAAAGTAATGTATCTTTGTGCATTTGATTTCAAGTTTTCAATTCAACCCCTCCCCCCCCCCCCCCCTTCTTGTGCTTTTCACTTCTTAAATTGGCATCAGAGCGCCTGGTTCTAAGTTCATACACTTGACCATGTCAGTACAAGATCCAAGCTTCAGAAAAACACTATGGTGGGACCAAGCCAAAACATCAGCAATGATTATCATGAAGACAAAGACAGAATCAATGGCAAACCTCTAGTCTTTGATGGAGAAACTTTTGACTACTGGAAAGACAGAATTGAGAGCTTCTTTCTGTCCCATGATACTGATCTATGGGACATGGTAACTGATGGATACACACATCCAGTGGATAGAAGTGGTCAGAAGATAGACAGAAAAATGATGTCTGACCAGCAAAAACGTGATTTCAGAAATCATCATAAGTCCAGAACAATACTTCTCAGTGTTATCTCATACTCAGAATATGAGAAAATCATAATCAGAGAGACAACCAAAAATATGTTTGACTCTCTGAGAATGACGCATGAAGGAATAATTCAAGTCAAAGAAACCAAAGCCCTTGCACTCATTGAAGTATGGGGAATTCAATATGGAAGACAGTGAATCCATAGAAGCAATGTTCTCAAGATTCCAGATCCTTGTTGTTGGACTGAAGGTTCTTGACAAAGGATATCCTACTACCGATCACGTAAAGAAGATCATCAAAAGTCTACCTAAGCAATGGAGGCCAATGGTCACAACACTTAAGCTAGCCAAAGATCTCAACAATATATCTCTGGAGGATCTTGTCATCTCCCTCAGAAGTCACGAGATAGAGCTAGAAGAAGATGAGCCTCAAAAGCAAGGTAAGCCACTAGCTTTAAAATCTAAAAGAAAATCTGATTCTTAGGTTTTGCAGGATATGGAAGAAACCTCTGATGGATCCTCATCAGAAGAAGATGAATTGTCTCTCCTCTCCAGAATGGTGAATCAACTGTGGAAGCAGAGACAAAGGAAACTCAGAAACCCTAGAAGATCAGAGAATCAAAATGAATCCTCTTCCAGATACAGAAAGTCTGAGTCTTTATCTGGAGATAGAAGATCTGAAGGCTCTTCAGGATACAAAAAGCCAAATAACAAGGACATCATCTGCTATGAGTGCAATGAGCAAGGGAACTACAAAAGTGACTGTCCAAAGCTTCAAAAGGAGAAGCCCAAAAATATGTTTTTCAAGGAGAAGAAGAAAAGCCTCATAGCAACATGGGACGATTCGGACACCTCTGAAGCTGACTCAGAGGCAGATGATGAAAGAGCAAACATAGCTCTCATAGAAAACGTGTCAGAAGATAGTGAAGCTTCTGGTTCAGACTCAGAATCAGACACTGAAGAGGTATTCCCTGACTTCACTATAAACTTTACTAGGCTGAACTTGCAGAAAGTCTAAATGAAATTCTGGAAAGGTATCAGCAAATCACAGTCAAATTCAAGAACATGAAAAGGGATCTTATCTCTGACTATGAAAACACTGAGAGTCTAAGATTAGAAAATTATGAGTTAAAAGAAAAAGTTTCAAAATTAGAAAATGATTTGCAAAACTCTCAGAAGGAAATAATCTCAGAGACTCCCAGTAATGCTGATGAGATCATCAAAGAATATGATCACAACTTTCATAAGTTTCTGGCTAAAAACATAGATAGAAGCAAGATGGCTTCAATAATCTATGGAGTTAGCAGAAATGGCTGAAAATGGATAGGATATCAAGGTAAGGTATCTACACCTAAGAAATCCATGGACTTAGTCATAAAACACACACCACTTAAATCACACTTCATATATGGGCACACACACGACCTAAAATATACTAGTAATGATTACTCTGTCAAACCAAAATTCAACCAGAATTTTGGTAAAACTAACAAACCAGGACCCAAGAAGATATGGGTACCTAAGGACAAAATTATATATGTAGCAGATATCTTTAGCAGCAAGGCTAAAACACCAGTCATGGTACCTGGACTATGGCTGCTCTCGACACATGACGGGAAGAAGGCATATGTTCCAAAGCCTGGAACTTAAACCTGGAGGCTACGTGGGCTTTGGAGGCAACCAAAGAGGAAAGATAATTGGCTCTGGAACATAAGGTAATGGAAATCTTCCCTCTATAAATAATGTGTTATTAGTTGATAGATTAATGCATAACCTGTTATCTATAAGTCAATTAAGTGATAACGGATATGATATAATCTTTAATTAAAATTCATGCAAAGCTGTTAGTCAGAAAGATGGAACTATCCTTTTTAATTGAAAGAGGAAAAACAACATTTATAAAATAAAACTTTCTGAACTAAAGAGTCAGAATGTAAAATGTCTTCTTTCTGTTAACAACGAGCAATGGGTCTGGCAAAGAAGATTGGGGCATGTTAATATGAGAAGATTATCTCAGATTAACAAACTCAATCTGTTCAATGGACTTCCTAATATGAAGTTCAGCTCAGATGCTCTATGTGAAGCATGTCAGAAAGGCAAATTTTCAAAACCTGCTTTTAAATCCAAAAATGTTGTTTCCACCTCTAAGCCATTAGAACTTCTGCACATAGACTTATTTGGACCAGTAAAAACTGCGTATGTCAGTGGAAAGAAGTATGGGTTAGTGATCGTAGATGACTATAGCAGATGGACATGGGTAAAGTTCTTAAGAAACAAGGACGAGTCACACTCTGTGTTCGTTGCATTCTATAACGAAGTTCAAAATGAAAAGGATCTTAGAATTGTCAAAGTCAGAAGTGATCATGGTGGAGAATTTGAAAATAAATATTTTGAATCATTTTTTAATGAAAAAGGAATCTTGCATGACTTCTCTTGTCCTAGAACTCCCCAACAAAATGGAGTTGTAGAACGAAAGAATAGAACATTGCAAGAAATGGCCAGAACCATGATCAATGAGACTAACATTTCTAAGATCTTCTGGGCAGAAGAAATTAACACAGTGTGTTACATTCAGAATAGAATCTCTATAAGACCTATTCTGGAAAAGAATCCATATGAACTGTGGAAGAACAAAAAGCCCAACATTTCTTATTTCCAACCGTTTGGATGCACTTGTTTCATTCTGAATACTAAAAAGTATCTGAACAAGTTTGATTCTAAAGCACAAAAGTGTATTATGTTAGGATACTCTGAACTCTCAAGAGGGTACAGAGTATACAATATAGAAACTCAGATTGTTGAAGAGTCAATCAGTGTTAGATTTGATGATAAGCTTGACCCTCAAAAGTCAAAGCAAAATGAATTCTTTGCAGATATAGAAGTTGAATTCACAGGTACTGAAGATAAATCATCAGAAGTTCTCAACAGAGACTCTCCAACAACGTCAGAAAGAAATGTTACAAGAAATCCAGCACCTTCTGTTGATCAACTCCAGAAAAGGTTTTCCAGAAGCAGCATAGCTCACCCAGAAGATAAAATCCTGGGAAAGAAGGATGATCCAATCAGAACGATATCAACATTCAGAAACTCTGAATAATCCCTCATGGGACTGGTCTCTCTGATTGAACCAACAACTATTGGTGAAGCTCTTCTGGATAATGACTGGATTCTGGCAATGCAGGAGGAATTAAATTAGCTCACCAGAAATGACGTATGGGATCTGGTTCCCAAACCAAAATGATTCAACTTCATTAGAACAAAGTGGGTGTTCATAAATAAACTGAACGAGCAAGGAGAAGTCATCAGAAACAAAGCACGACTGGTGGCACAAGGTTATAGTCAGCAAGAGGGGATAGACTATACAAAAACCTTTACTCCAGTCGCTAGGTTAGAATCTATCCGACTCTTAATATCATTTGTTGTAAACAATGGCATCACTCTGTATCACATGGATGTCAAAAGTGCATTCCTAAATGGCTATATAGATGAAGAGTTATATGTGAACCAACCCCCCGGGTTTGAGAATTCCAAACACCCAGAATATGTTTTCAAATTAAAGAAGTCACTCTATGGTCTGAAACAAGCTCCCAGAGATTGGTATGAAAGACTAAGTAACTTTATGTTAGAAAAGGAATTCTCCAGAAGGAAAGTGGACACAACCTTGTTCTGTAAGTCATTTAAGAATGAAATTTTAGTGTTTCAGATTTATGTAGATGACATCATCTTTGGATCTACTAAACCATCTTTGGGAAGAGAGTTTGCTAAGTGCATGCAGGAAGAGTTTGAGATGAGCTTAATGGGGGAACTCAAATTCGTTCTGGGCATTTAGATAAACCAAACTCCAGAAGGGACTTACATTCATCAGAGCATATATGTCAGAAACTTCTGAAGAAATTTGATCTCTCAAAATGTAAGCCCTCAAAGACTCCAATGCACCCCACGTGCATTCTGGAAAAGGAAGAGGTAAGTAAAAAGGTAGAACAGAAAGTGTACAGAGGTATGATTGGTTCACTCCTTTATCTGACGGCTTCAAGGCCTGACATTTTATTCAGTGTTTGCTTATGTGCTAGATTCTAATCAGATCCTAGAGAATCTCACTTAACAGCAGTTAAGCGAATTTTCAAGTACCTGAAAGGTATTACTAATCTGGGTTTATTTTATAGAAAGTCCAATGAATAAAGCTTAGTAGGATACTGTGACGCTGATTTTGCTGGAGACAGAGTAGAGCATAAAAGCACTTCTTGAAGCTGCCAGTTTCTGGGAGACAATCTGATCTCATGGACCAGCAAGAAACAGTCCATAATAGCATTCTCAACAGCAGAAGCTGAATACATAGAAGCTGCAGGATGCAGCACTCAAATTCTCTGGATGAAAAGTCAACTTGAAGACTTCAACATATTTGAGAGTAACATTCCTATCTTCTGTGATAACACTTCAGCTACATGTCTCAGTAAGAATCCTATTTTGCATTCTATGGCTAAGCATATAGAAATAAAACATCACTTTATTAGGGACTATATTCAGAAAGGAATTCTTACCTTAAAATTTATTGACACAGACCATCAATTTGCTGATGTATTTACAAAACCTCTTTCTGAAGATAGATTCAATTTCATTCTGAAACATCTCAGCATGAATTTATGCCCAGAATAAAATGTTTTATTTCCATATCTTAACCCTCAGAACTTTATTGTTTTCTGTGAAAATCTGATCAACATGTCTTCAGAAGTTAGAAGTACAGTTACCTCAGAGTCTATCCACGGAGATCTGAACGTTTCATTTCAAGGATAGAAGCGTGCAGTTCACATCATCAAATATCTGTCATCCTCTCAAAAGCCACCTTCTGAGGCTGAAAACACGTTCAAATTCTGAAAGGTCCAAGGCTCTGATTGGATGCACTGAAACACTTGTCAGTGTTAAATCGTTCTTATATCTTTCTGAATCCCCTAATCTCAGGTTTCATTAATGCATATAATCATTACTTATTTTCTTACTTACTGCTTACATTTTCAAAAACCTATTTAAACTCAAATCTACTATTTCATTCATTCACTTTTACCATCTTTTATATTCTTTCTTGTTTCAAGTTTCGTTTTCAAAAACCCTTTTCATCTTCTTCAATAAACCTGTGTGAACAATGGCTTCTTCATCAAACCTCAAAAATCTCAGTGCTCCTAAATCTTCATCAACGGAACAATATGAAGAACCCATCAGGACGCTTCTCACTCCTGTTGATAACTTGGAAGTTCTCTCTGAACTGGTCATTAATTTTGAGAGTCTACAAGAAAATGCGTTCAATCTCTATGAAGACGTGACTGCTCAAGGTTGGAACAAGTATTTTGACCGTCTGCTGGGTCCAACGTTTCCCATTCTCGTAAAATAATTCTGGATTCATGCTACATCTTCCAACCAATAGGTTACTTCTTATGTTATGGGAAAGAAAATAGTGATTACAGAAGATCTTATTGGGAAGCTCATTGGTTACAATGGTGGTGGAGTCAGATGCATAGATATGGCAGATAGATGTTCTGACCTAAAATCTATTGCCAAGGAAATTTTCACTTCTGGACAACCATTAAGCAAAATCAGATATTTGAAGGATCGTCACAGAATCTGAGCCATAATCATTCTGGGATGTATCAATCACAGGAAGCCTACAAGCTCTCCTGATTACATCAACATTGATCAGCAGTTTCTGATCTATTTCATTGCTAAGAAGACGAAGATAAACCTTCCACACTTGTTGTTCAACCATCTCAGAACAAGTGTGAAAGAGACAAGAGGAGAAGAAAGAACTAAGAGAGATTGAATTCCCTTAGGAAGACTGATATCAGATATTCTAACATAAAATAGGCTGATAGAATATCTGACAGAGGCTCAAGAAATAAGCACTCTGGAAGAAACTGCTGGGAAGCCTCTGAACGCAAAGAATCTAAAGAAAATGAAGATCATTGAGAACATTCAAAAGGAACTAACTATTGCTTCTCATGATACCATTACTTCTAGGAGAATCCATCTGAAGGATTTTCCTCTATTTTCTGAGATAGACGCCAACCCAGAAATCATAGTTAGATATCTTGAAGCTTGCAAGGCTGATGGGACTGCTCCAGAAATAAACATTCAAGATCTGTACAGGCCATCTCCAGAGGTTGCGCTAAAGAAATCCAAGAAGAGGAAAGCAGCAGGAGAAGGATCCTCTCAGAAGGCATCTAAAGTTGCTAAAACAAAAGGTAATCCATCTTTTGTTTCTGTTATAGAATCAATTTTTGTTACAACATCTAAAACCATTCCCCCTCAACCTACAGAATATCCAACACCCCGAACCTTTGAAGCTTTTGACATAGAGTTTGATCCATCTGTAACTCTAGGTAACTTTTTGAATGAACCTCACTCCCCCAATCAAAATCCAAATACAGAACATCATCAACCAGAACTTGCAAAAGTTCTATCTGACATTGAACTATTTGATTCAGACTTTCAATCTCCACTCCCAGAAAATCCAAACTCTCAACAACTCCAAGAAAATCCAAACTCCCAACAACAACCAGAAAATCCACAACCACACTCTCCACAACCAGAACATCTGAACCCCAAATCACCACAACCAGAAAATAGACACACTCTCTCCACCTTCTGATAACCCATCTACTGAAATTCCACAACCAGAAACTCAACACGCCTCCGCAAACCAATCTGAAGACTCTCCTTCAGATTCTGATACCACTATCCCAATTCCTAGAATAACAGAACCCCTTTCGGTTCGCATGCCTCTCACTATCCATGATATTCCATAAATCCCTTCATCCCTTGAATCCACACCACCAAACATCCCTAACACACTAATTATAATTCCTGACTCTCCCACTCCTTCACCCATCAAACATCCAGCTGACAACCTCAGAATTGTCATTGATCCACAAGTGCTGGAACGACTTGCTTCCACCTCACACAAAATTGCCATTCCCAAACCTAAACCAACCTCAACCAAATCAAATATTGGTCAGAGTCTGTTGACTTTTGAAACAGAAATGCAAGAATGGATCAATTCTTTGAAGCAAGCAAGCCTAGAGATTTCTAATCCTACTGCTTCTGATTCTCTCTGGGAAAGATTCAGAAAATGGCTCAACGTTGAAACTCTGAAGCTGAAGGAATTGAGTTATGAAAGGGCTCAGCAGAACTTCAGTGATCAACTGAAAGATTTTCAAGATCAAGTTCTGAGCCAATGGTTCAAGAAATACATTCTTCTGCTGGATAATGCTCCCTGGAAAGAGCACCATCCTTCAAAAGTTGTTGAACCAGATTCAGATAGTCTCTCCCTGACTACTACTCCAGAAGACATGGTTGTAGCAGAAGAAGTGGTTTAATTAGAAGATGCTGCAGAATGTTCTGAACAACATGCAACCCCTAAAGAGACACCAACTTCCTCTCTAGTCATGCAAACTCTGGAAGAATTGAAGAAAGAGAATGCATTAATCCATGCAAGACTGGATAAGCAAGAGTATACAAATAAAGAGATCAAAGGGATTCATGATAAACAAGAAGATACTACAAAGGAAATCAAAGATATTCTGGAAAAGCAGAAAGAGTCAAGCACTCGGATCAAGAGCTTGCTGGAAGCGTTGTTCACACGTCTTCCCCCTCCTTATTAGATTTTCTTTTAAAACTATTTATCTGTAATTTCTTATCTTTACCTCCTTGTTTATGAAACTTGTCATTGAATTATGTTTTTAATATAATTCATCTATTTTGGCTCTGATTATATTTCTTTTTGATACTTGACAAAAAGAGGGAGAAAGTAAGATATTTTCAATAACAGCATACCAGGACAAAAGTCTCAAACATTCTAAATTATTTAACCTCTACTTTCTGGAAAGTTTGAACAGGAACAAATTCTGATAGGAGATGCAGCAAAATCTCTGACGAGAAGGAACTTCAGGGAAGTAATCAACTCAGGGGGAGTCTCTCTTAAACTTTTTGTTCTCTATTTTTCATTGAAAATTCTAGTTTTTGTCATCATCAAAAAGGGGGAGATTGTTAAAACATAGTTTGATTCTACAACCCTTAGTTAGAGTTTTGATGATAACAAATACGAAGAACAAATATGCACCCTAAAATTATGTTATTTTGTATGCAGAAGTTCTGACCAAAGCAGCATTAGAAGTTAAGCTATAGAAGCTACACGCTGAGGTAATCAAAATTTACGCTGAAGAATGATGATCAGAACCTGCGCTTAAGTGAAGTAAACTATGATTCTGAACTGAAGGATTATAATCTAAGGCATCAATGTTCTGAAGCATCAGCGGCAGGAAAGGATGTAATATTCTAAAGCATTACTATTCAATTAAGACAACATAAATTATAACGGCTTCATCCATACAGGATCTTCTCAAAATGGAAACTGCGTTAATGACCATTATCACCCTTAATGATGAACAAGATTCCATTTCCTATATAAACAAGATAAGAGATCAAATCGCACACGATTTGCCAATACTACTTCAATACAATTCAAAAATGCTTCAAGCTTTCTCTAGTATTTTCCACGCTCTAAAATTGTGTAAATTATCACAGTTGTGATAACTGTTTTTGTAACGAAAAACATCTACATAGAATTCTTGTATCTTTGATTAAGAATAGTTTTCCTTGAGATTAACCAGATTGTGGTTGTAATCAAGAGGACTTTGACAGCTGTCAAAGTAGTGATTGTAATATGTTTGTGATTAGTGGATTAAGACCTCGTTGGAGAGAGGCGAAATCACCTTGACGGGTGGACTGGAGTAGTTTGAGATCAAACGAACCAGGATAAAATATTGTATCTTTGCGCATTTGATTTCAAGTTTTCAATTCAACCCCCCCCCCCCCCCCCCCTTATTGTGTTTTTCACTTCTTCACCATCAAGTTTTTGGCGTTGTTTTCGGGGACCAACTATGTCAAATTTCGTACTCTCTTGTTACACCGTCTAGACTAAGGACTTGTTAACTAGTAAATGCAAAGAACTCACAGTAACGGGAGTTCATTAGATCCACTAGCAAAACCTGAAAGATACGCTTGTGCACGTCTCTTACTCTAAAGAGTTAGGAGAGAAATGGTCGAAGACCAAAACTGAAGGCCCCTTAAGGAATTCGCCCAACCTCCTAACAAAGAACCCAGTTCTAGTATCGTAAACCCGACTATCCATGCTAATAATTTCGAACTAAAACCCTCTTTATTACAACTAGTAAATAAAACCAATCCGCATGTCTCCCTATAGAGAACCCGAGTAAGCATTTAAAAGTTTTTATCCAATTAGCTGATACTTTGAAAAGAAATGGTGCTTCGCCTAAGGCGATACGTCTAAGACTATTTTCCTTTTCCCTCAGAAATAGAGCACGATCTTGGTTAGATTCCTTTCCATGAAACTCAATAAAAACTTGGGAAGACCTCAGGAGAGTGTTCCTTTCTATATATTTTTCCTTAAGTAAGACTGCTCTTCTACGAAACCAAATAACCAGATTCACTCAAAATCAGGGTGAATCACTTTTTGAAGCTTGGAAGAGATATAAAGCACTATTAAGAGCTTGTCCACACCATGGTCTAGAACAATGGCTAATTATTCACACTTTCTATAATGGACTACACTATAACATAAAGATAACCATCGACACTATCGACGGTGGTGCATTAATGAAAAAACCTTACCCCGAAGCTTGCGCTCTCATTGAAGATATGGCACAAAACCATTGCCAATGGGAGACGGAACGAGCATCAGTGAAGAAAAAGGAGACCAAAGGATGAATACAAGAGTTCAATTGTATGGACATGATGAAAGCTAAATTGGACGCTCTAGCCCTTAAAGTTGAACACATGCCTATAAATCCTACAGTTATCGTAGCTGCAGTCCACCCAGAATATGAAATATATGGAACTAAAGGACACTTTGCTGCGGAATGCAATCAGTTAGTGGAATAAAACTTAGACTAGGTCAATTATGCCCAAGGAAACCCATTTTCAATCACTTACAAACATGGATGAAGGAATCACCTAAACTTCTCCTATAAAAATAATAAACCTATTCAGAGCTCTACACCTCAAAGACCACCAGGTTTTCAAGCTCAAAGACCAATCCAACCTATGCAGGTTATTCCTCCAAAGTCAACCTTGAGACAATCATGGAGAACTTCATTTCATCCTAAACTCAGCAAAATAAAGAATTTCTGAACTAGAACATTCATGTAAATGAATTGATTACATAATTAGGAACTAAGGTTGATTCAGTAATCACTCACAATAAGATGCTTGAGACCCAAATCTCACAAGTGGCACAATAACAAGCCCCCCTTGGCCACACCTGAAGGGAAATTTCCTAGACAATCTCAACCAAACCCCATAGGGCACACTGACGCTATTACCCTACGAAGTGGGACCACTTATGACGAACCTGTAAAACCAACGTTGAGTGAATCAGAAACTTCTAAGAAAAACATTGTGTCTACAGATCAAGTAGAGGAACTAGTAGAACCTGAGAAACAGAAAAACCAAGAAGTGAAAGATAAGGGAGAAGTTAAAGATAAAGTTTATGTTCCACCCCCTCCTTATAAACCATTGATTCCATATTCGTAAAGGCTTAAACAAACCAAAATTGATAATCAATATAAAAAGTTCAGAATGGTGATCGAGAAACTCCACGTAGAGATTCCATTCACCAAAGCCATCACCCATATACCATCTTATGCTAAATTCCTTAAATACATCTTGACGAACAAACGTACGCTTGATGATCCCAAACCCTTAGAATGCAACTTCGTTAATGAAAATAAACATGCTAAGAAAGAGAAAGATCCCAGAAGTTTTTCCATATCTTGTATTTTAGGGAATCATGTTATCGACAAAGCATTTCTAGACCTGGGAGCTAGTGTAAGCTTAATGCCTTTAGCAGTTTGTAAAAGGTTAAACCTAGGAGAATTGCAACCAACTAAGATGTCTCTTCAATTAGCTGATTGATCTATTAAATATCCAATAGGCATATTAGAAGACATTCCAATTAGAATCGGCCAACTTTGTATCCCGACAGATTTTGTTGTCATGGACATTAAAGAAGACGACAAAATCCTAATCCTCCTAGGTAGACCATTCTTATCTACAACTGGAGCCATAATAGATGTTAAAAGAGGAAAATTGACCTTTGAAGTGTATAGAAAATGGTTGGCGTATGTGCATTGATTATAGAAAACTAAATAAGGTAACTAGGAAGGATCATTTCCCTCTTCCATTCATAAATCAAGTGCTTGAATGTCTAGCTAGACACTCTTACTTTTGTTATCTATATGGATACTCGGGATTTTTATAAATTCCTATTCACCCCAAAGACTAAGAGAAGACAACCTTTACATGCCCTTATGGAACATTTTCCAATAGATGAATTCCATTCGGACTTTGCAATGCCCCAACCACCTTCCAACGTTGTATGATGTCAATCTTCACATACATCCTCGATGAGATCATGGAAGTTATTATGGACGATTTCTCACTATGCGGATTTAGTTATGAAAACTATCTTGCTAACCTTGAAAGAATTCTGGAAAGGTGCGTGGAAGTAAACCTTGTGTTAAACTGAGAAAAATGCCATTTTGTGGTTACCGAAGGTATAGTATTAGGACACATAGTCTTTGAAAAAGGCATTGAGTTGAAAAATCCAAAATAGAGGTTATACAAAACTTCAAACCACCTAAAGCCGTTAGGGAAGTCTGAAACTTTCTTGGACAAGTCGGTTTTTACCGACGCTTTATCAAAGACTTCTCTAAAATAACCAAACCTCTGATTGGCCTTCTAATGAAAGACTTTGAATTCATTCTCGACGAAAAATGTATTGAATCATTCAACCTCTTGAAACAATCACTGATTTCCACACCTATTACGCAACCCCCAGATTGGAACCAACCTTTCGAAATCATGTGTGATGCTAGCGATTATGTTGTTGGTGTTGTGTTAGGGAAAAGAAAGGACAAGAAATTACATGTAACTTACTATGCAAGTAGAACCCTGGATGCAACCCAACATAAATATGCAACAATCGAAAAGGAACTCCTCACTATTTTTTTGCCATTAATAAATTTTAACCTTATCTGGTTGGAGCCAAAATTATAGTTTATACATATCAAGCAGCTATTCGATACATGTTAAGAAAGAAGGACGCTAAACCTAGGTTACTTCAATGGATCTTTTTTCTGCAAGAGTTGGACTTGGATATTCGAGACAAGAAGGGCATAGAAAATGTAGTTGCTGACCACCTTTCTAGGCTTGTATATTTAAAACCAGACTCAGTGCCTATAAATGATGATTTTACCTATGATAGACTTATTGCAACAATTGAAACTGTTCAAAATGATGACCCTAACCCTTGTGTAGAATGGAACATTGAAAAGGCCCTAGTAGTGACCAACATACCTTGGTACACTGACTTTGTAAACTACCTAACTGCTGATATCATACCCCCTGACCTTAACTATCAACAGAAGAAGAAATTATTTCATGATGTAAGACATTTTTATTGGGATGAACCACTCCTTTTCAAAAGAGGTACAAATGACATCTTTCGTCGTTGTGTCCCTGAAGAGGAATAGAAAACATCATAAAATAGTGTCACTCTGCACCTTACGGTGGACATGCCGGCACATCCAAAATATGTGCTAAAATTCTCCAAGTTGCCCTTTTCTGGCCAACATTATGGCGCGATGTTCATGGTTACATTGTCAGATGTGATCGGTTCCAACGTACTGGGAACGACTCAAGTATAACTCTTCGATGTTTTGGGAATTGATTTCATGGGACCATTTCCTTCGTCAATGGGAAACAAATATATCTTAGTAGTTGTTGAATACAAGTCTAAATTGATTGAAGCCGTATCCTCACCTACAAATGACACTCGAGTAGTAATTAAGTTATTCAAGAATAACATATTTCCTAGATTTGAAGTGCCACGTCTCGTTATAAGTGATGGTGGATCGTATTTCATATCCAATATTTTTTACAACCATTTAAGTAAATATCAAGTTAAGCATAGAGTAGCAAAACCATACCACCTGCAAAATAGTGGGCAATTGGAAGTATCAAATATAGAGATTAAGCAAATCCTATAAAAAACAATTTCAATATGTAGAAAAGATTGGTCTCAAAAGCTTAAAGAAGAATTATGCGCTTATAGAACTGCTTATAAAACCCCTATAAGAACCATCCCATACCAATTGGTTTACAGAAAATCATGTCACCTACCTTTTGAGCTAGAACACAAAGCCTATTGGGCCATCAAAATCCTAAATTTAGATTACTTAGCAACTGGTGATAAGTGCATTCTTGACATTCATAAATTAGAAGAACTACGTCGCGATGCTTATGAAAATGCTATAATATATAAGGAAAGAACTAAAGCATGGCATGATAATAGAATTGTAAAAAAATAATTCAACATAGGCGATCATGTTCTCCTTTTTAACTCCAGGTTGCGAATTTTTCCTGGTAAGCTACGCTCAAGATGGACTGCCCTTTACAAAGTCACGAAAATCATAAAGTCTGGAGCAGTAGAAATCTGAAACCACTCCTGTAATCCTTTCATAGTAAATGGGAAAAGGTTAAAGCACTATA
Organism: Vicia faba; assembly: GCA_948472305.1. Classification (NCBI taxonomy): domain Eukaryota; kingdom Viridiplantae; phylum Streptophyta; class Magnoliopsida; order Fabales; family Fabaceae; genus Vicia; species Vicia faba. Next base: position 1,181,072,388 of record OX451739.1, on the reverse strand, counting down.
AATGAGGTGACATCCCTACTGATTATTCTAGCCATACTCTGATCGATCCACCTGTCCCTACTTCTAAAATATGAGTCTTTAATCATCAAGCTAATGACGTTAAACAGGCGCTACGTGGGAGTTAACCCATGGTTTTTCTTTATTTTCTCATTTTATTATTTCTTGCATTATTTTCATAAGGTGGTTTATTTATGTATTTGACTGAACTAACCTTCATAATGTTCATATTATAGGTTTCAGGTCCCATCGCTCTCCATAGCACTCTTCATTAACTATAATTTTCAGGATGCAGAGTTTCGATGAGATGCATGTTGTGTTTAGAGATAAAATTCAAAGAAAGCAATATGTGGTCCTATCTGAGCGTCCCATGTTACCAACCAGATTCCCTGACCCCAGATGCATGGAAACCTTAGGCCTTGAGGCAAGTATGAGGTACCTTTGCAATCTACTTCAATTGGAAGAATATGTTGATGTTATGCATGTCATCTACAGGAACCTTACCCTGGAATTCCTAAGCTCACTCAATTATGAACCATACATTGGTAGAAGTTTTCAGAGAGTCCATATAAACTTCAGGCTGTTTGGAATTGAGTACACCCAAAATCATAAGGAGTTTGCTGATTTACAAGGTTTTCAGTATGGCCTTGATGATATGCCTGAACTACCTGTAGGCTATCTTATGCAGGATGAGATAGATAAATTCTGGAGTGATATCATAGGTGGAGGGAGCCCTGACCCATCTACCCAATTGTCCAACAAAATCCATAACCCATCTTTATGATACTTCCAGATGATCCTAGCCCATACTTTCCTTGGAAAGAGTGATACTGACAACCATGTTAGTGTTGAGGAGATCTTCATTCTGTTTTACACCACCCAATCACGCCATGTGACCTTTGGAAATTTTCTGATTGAGAACCTTCTCCTTACTGCCTTATCTTCTGAAGGACTTATTCACGTGGGAGGAACACTGACGCATATAGCATCTGCCCTGGGTCTCGATAGAAAATTATCTCACCTGACTTATTACTGTGGCTACACCCTGATAGATATTACCTACTGTTTAGACCGTGGCCTAATGAGGAGATCCCACTTCAATCCAAACCATTATAGGCTCCTGATAGACAATGAAACTATTCACTACTTCACCCTACCTGATTACACAAAGACTAGTGTCCATGACAGAAAAATTAGACATATTCCTTATAAGGCCAGGGTGAGACACCTGACGAGCCCAGGCCCCCTCCAGTACCAGAATACCATCCTCTTCCACCTTCGGTTAGGACCATAGTGCTTTCTAAAAGTTTCAGTCTACATAGAAACGACGTCTGCACAGAGCTCACTGAGTTTCACAGGGAGATGGCCACCCTTCACCAAGAGCTTGATGATATCACCTTGAAGTTAGAGGTATCTGATGCTACTGATGCCACTAAGACTGATTGCCTATATCAGGAAATCAACGATCTTTGTCGTCAGCTAGAAGAGGCACGAGATTCCAAGAGCACTGAAGAGCCTCTGACGCACTGAGGATATTGTTTCCACTGTTTGTGAGAAGCAATTTTTATTGCTTTATTTATTTATCTCACCTATTCAGACATACTAATATCTATTTTCTTGCATCTAGACTTGTTTTATTTTGCATAGATTTGTCTTCCCGCATTTCTCTATTTTCAGCTACATGGTATTATTGCAATTATATAATTTTATTTCTTTGATATTTCTATTTATATTATTCTTAAATTTTTCTATTTATATTATCTAATGTTTTTGCTAAAAAGTTTATTATTAACTATATCATGCATCTACAACAAAAAATGGAAGAAGAACATTTAAAAGATGCTATACACACCCCTAAACAAGAAAAAAAACAAAGCCCAAAACCCATTCAAAATTCCGGCCCTGTGGAACCCAACAAAGATGGCGCACACCATCTGGATCTTAGAAGACGCCATGGGGGTCTGGGAGTTATACGGGACAGAACCGAAACACCCTTCATTTTTTCACCCATAACTCATCTTCAATATCTCAAAACCCCCCATTTTCTCCATTTTTGACCACCATTAAAACCCACCAACAACCCATTAAGCTTCCATTCAAACATTAACCCACTACCATTCCCACTTCCCTTTCCAATTTCAACCATTAAAATCTCATAAAAATCAATTCACCATCTTCCCCTATAAAACCCTTATTCTCTTCCTCATTCATCATCAATGGCAGAAATGAAGCATAATGGAGTCATTTTTCACGGAGGAAATCCTGGAGATAGGCAGAGGAAAATATTCGAAGAATAGCAAACACAAGAAATCTATTCCACCAAGTATATCGATGAAGATTTTCTGTATAATTTGAGGATTTATCATAGTGTCTTTTACATGTTAGATAATTTAAGATTGCATGATATTTTTGCAAAGGAACCTACCTTTGAGAAGGTGACCCAGGAATTTTTAAGTTCCCTAATCTATAAGGTCAGTTCTAACACTGCTAGCATGTTTGGTACGATACATTTTATATTGTTTAATGTTGAATATGAGTACACTATCGACGAGTTAGCAGGTTTATTGGGAATTCCTCATGGGGAAGGTGTCCTTTGTAAGTCACCCTTGGATTCTGATTGGTCATCTGAGGCATTTGAATTTTGTAAAAAATTGACAGGTCAAAACACTGATTCTTTTAAGGGGAACCTAGCCTCAAATATCCATAACCTGGCCATACGCGTTCTTTACTATCTTTTAGCTTGCACCATTTTTGGCTGGGAGAATCCAAATAAAATTAATTCCAAAGAACTACTATTTTTGCAGGGTAGCCTCACAAATAGAAAAATCAACTATGACCCATTTATGCTAGAACATATGCGTGCCGTTCTGAAAAGGGAGGGGGACCATTTCTTTTGGAGGTGTTTATTACCTCGATTTCCAGAGCATTGCAGCTTGACACTGAGTTAGCTACATTAGAGCCATTACCTCACTGCATAATAAATTTAAATTTTTTTAGAGACATGCGATTATGCAGGGTGAGGAAAAAGGGAGGTTATAACCTCAAGGTCGATATTGTAGCTATCCCTAGTTTAGTATTACCTTGCTCTTGAGGTACAGATGTGCGATTTGAGAGAAATTTAACTTATAACTTGCAAGCTCCGCCTTTTACCAGCCCGTTGCTACCCAACATCCTATTAGGAGAAGGTAACGAGATTGGTGATAAGTATGAGCGGAGAGAGCAGTCTTCCATTCAGACCAAGCCTCCACACCTTGCATCACCTGCACACATTGCACCACCTTTTACTCACCCTTGTGTAGGTACAACTTCTGGTTTCCATATTACTGAAGAAATGTGGCGAGAGCAGCAAGCTAGAGAAGAAAGATTGGATGGCCTATTTTTTACCATGAATCAGCAGCTTGCGGATAACAGGGACTTCATGCGCGAATCGCAGTAGCAAACTGATCACTCACTTTGTAGTATTATGGATTCTCAAAACTCCATCCTTTCTGAGAAGCAGCACCAACAAGCCTATTTTCAAAGACATTTCACCTTAATAGAGGCTACTCAAGGCTACATATTGGGTAACCTTCAACAAGTGCAAGAGTCTAATGTCGCACTATCAGCTAGGGTTGAGCAACTTGAGCTTTTAAAGAGTGATCGTCGTCACAATAAGAGTCATCGTCCCAGGCATTCAGATCATGGAGGAGAGGGTACCAGTGCTCACCAGTAGTATCTTACAGGTTACACCTTCCTCATCTTTTATCGAAACATTGGGGCCAATGTTCGGTTTAAGTGTGGGAGGCGATTTATTTTGTTTTCCTTTTGTTTTAGTTTTTATTTCTTTTTTAAATTTATTTAGGTTGTTTTATTAGTTTTCTTTCAATAAATTGCATGTTCTTGACAAGTTATTTGTGTAGTGTGTCCTTACTTCCCCATTTCTTGAGCCTTACCAAAAAAAATTGACAAAGAAAACAACTTTTATTTTTTAAATTTGGGCTATCAGACAAGTTTGGGATAGGATGTGAACACTTGGGAAAACTTTAGAAAAATTGATATCGTCTTAACATTGTAAGCTTCTTGATTATAGGAACTGATCCCGATACCTACTATGTTATAGCCTTAATTATCATCCCAAATAAACCCTTAAGTAGTTTATTTTAGCAGTCAGCTCCGGCTTAAGAATGCTCTATGTAAGGAAGTCGATGAAAATAAGTGAATGATCCTAATTTTTTTCTTCTCTGCTAATAAATTAAAAATAGGGATTGCAACTCCTGAGCTAGGTGACTCTCACACGGTCACTTAACCCAACTGTTGTAAAACCTACAAAAATAAAATAAAATATTCGTTGTTAGTTGGTTCAGAGGTTTACCATGCTGAGCTTTGTAGGGTGGATTACGGTCCGATCCCCCATAGCTACAATAGGGAAAATAAAGGGGTTGCACCAATTAATGTACCAGAGCCTCATGCATATAATCAGAATCATTAACCGGTCGACTTATTATGAGTATGTACAGATAACGGGCTTAATTTGATTGCACCTGGATAAAAATGGATTTAAAAAGGATGAAAAAGGTAGGCTTAGGTATAGTATCAAGATATGGATTGGTTTGTATAGGAAAGAAGCTTATGATCGTATTTGCAGAAAGTGTCACCTCGATATCCTTGGTTCATTAGTTAGTATCTATCAACACATCCTTTATTGAGCTTAGAGTTTTTTAGCCTAAATTGAATACTTGTGTGTTTCTATTTTTATTTTGTGCCCATAAGACTTTTTATTGAGAATAAGCAAACGTTTAAGTGTGGGAGAATTTGATAACACTGAAACACATTGCGTATATGACTCAGATCGCACATATTTATTAGAGTTTTATTATTATTTTCTTGTGTTATATTTTCTTTTTGTCTAATTTTCAGGTACTTTTCCTTGCAAGTGCCCTTCTTGAGGAAACGAAGCCAAAAGAGCAAGAAGTCGAGACTTTTATGGAAAAATACATTCAGCATGGAGGCTGCCAAGGGAGGCTCCATGATATGTAAGTTGTCAACCGTTGGTCAACTGCCACGCAACCGCGATATTCTCCATGTATTCATATGGAGGTAGCCTAGCCGAGATGGCAGATGCCATCTTCCTTGAGTTTGTCCCACTCAAGAGCGGTTGAAGGGAAGCTTTGTCTTTTCAAGGGATTTCAATTTTCTATAAATAGGTGTTTCTCATTTCATTTCTTCATCTAACTTAGTCTGCAACACTAAGCCTAAACTCACCATTGTAAAATCGATAATTCGTTACATCGTGGGATTATCACACCATATTTGTAGTTAGATTGGAGCACTATACTGTTAATCTTGCCGCCATTTTAATTTCCAGTCAAGTTTACTTTCAAGTGTACCAGTTTAAAGTCTCAGATTTACTGCAGGTTTCTTATTCAAGTTTTTCACATTTACATTTTACATACCTTGCACTTACTTTACTTTATTTATTTCCTTGCTTTTTCTTTGTTTACTTGTTTATTATCTTGCATGATTTACTTGCTTGTTAAGTTTTACAAAAACCTTTATCTTCAAAGCATTTTTCTTTACCGTTGTCTATATTTGAAAAACCATTCGCACACCTAGCACTTATTTTCAACATGAATTATTCTGCTATGTTGATTCCTATTTTCATGTCTGGCTAAAGCTTTAAATTCTATGATGTAAGGATCGTTGGTATAATGGTACTCCACTTGTCGTATCTGTAGGAATGCTTTAGGGGATATTTTGGTTCTAATTCAAGTTTTAAGTACTTAGTTTGATCGATAACTACGAAAGTAGAGCCGAGATAAAGTTGGGTAAGATCGAAAGTTGTCCGATTGATAAAGATAAACTTGGTTACTTTTAACTGGTCAAAGATAGCAAAAGCACTTTGTCTGGTTAATTAGGAGTTTTTAACACTATTAGAAAACGATTTTTAAAAATTTCTTCAGACGCATTTATAAGTTTAAAATTTGGTTCCATGAGAGAAAGATATGGATCCATTTTAAGTTAAATATACAAAATAAAAATCACTTTTCAACTTAGTCAAGAGTTTAATTTCTGAAAAATAGGTTTACTACTTTTAAGCGAGAAGCACCTTTCATAAGTGACAATGGAAGGCAAAAATTAGAGAGTAAACTCGGTTCAGAAAACGCGAAAGCGATAGTTCCTGTTAAATTGATTCTTCTCAAATTAGAAAATACTACCCCATAAGTAGTTCATTGAAACAATTGGAGTAATGCCTGACTCATGCGAATTACATTCAAGCCTGCATTTTATCTGAATTGATTTTCTGCATTATTTCTTCTCATGTGCACCCAAAATACTTATTTGATTTGCCTTAGATAAACACCGTAACAATAGTAATTGATAGATTGACAATTGGTCTCTGTGGGAATGATAATATTTTGCTTTGATGTTTTTCGTATACTTACGGATAGCACCCATTATTAGTACACCTTCAATAAAAGAGGAATCCCTCACAGACAATAACAAAGAGGCCCCAATCTCCAGGCGAATAGGCCAGCCACATTCAAGCCAACTGTTGATACCCCAAGGGGTAAATGGGTAAGGCCTACTGAGAAAAGATATCAAGGTCAAGAGAAGTGGCGATGCTTCGAAGTTGGTAGGGGATCTTCAATATCATATCACAAAGAGTTCCAGGTGTCGAGGCAACAGATGTATGGGTTCAAAAATTAAAAAGGTAAAAACCCTATGTCGAGGTCTCAATGACAAAGGCAACAGAGAAGGAGTAAAGTTGAGAGAGAGGTTGTTGAATGAGGAGCATAAAAATCAAGTAGTAACCAACCTCAAGCCAAAGATAAACTCCAAGAAAAGAAGACATTGGGAAGGAAATGTTTCTCCTCTAAGGGGGCAGAATCCAAGGAGAAACTGTCAGAAAAACCAACAGCGGATGATGACATGCTGAGAGATGATTTCTACTCAAGAACTAAGTCTTTGTTGAATATCAATTGTAATGTAGTCTCAGTGTTACCATTAGAATATGACCAAGTGACAGAAGTCAAAGGAGCTGAAGAGGTTGATGAGGCATAAATGGCCCGACATAGACCACTTTGCTACCATGTTATGAATAATGGATGTGTCAAAGAACAAAATATGTTCTTCGAGAAACCAGATGAAGGAATGGGAAGTCACTTAAAGCCCTTGTTCATTCTAGGAAAGATTGAAAACACTGGAATAAATAAAATCTAGTAGATGATGGAACAAAAGTCAATTTAATGCCATATTTCATGTTGAAGAAGATTGGTAAATTTGAAACTTACTTAAGGCCATATAAGATGGTCCTATCAAATTATGAAGGAAAGATTAGCCACACCCCGGGGGTTATTCAAGTCGATCTGATAGTAGACTTTATTACCAAGCCTACTGTGTTCATGGTTATAGCATCAAAAGCCAACTAAAACCTACTCTTAGGTTGTGAATGGATACATGGAATTAGGGCGGTACCATCTTTGCTCCATCAAATAGTTTTGATCTAACGAGATGACGGTATAATGGATAATATTGAAGCTGGCCAAAGCTATTTTATGGCGGAGGTTAACCATGTTGAAAAGCGTCATTTTGATAGGAACTTAGCCCTGCTGGGTTGGCATACATGCCTTAAGATAAAGCATTTTATTTTCTCAATTTGCACCCAACAGATGGCTTTCGATGGGATAGAGAGATCAAGGGAGATGAAGAAGAAATTAAGGGGGTTCTAGGACTCTGACCAACTAGTTAGGGAGGCGAAGATAGTGATTATTTTTGAGTCCATCATCATATAAATGATTTCGGCTTATGTAGCCAAAAATATATTGAAAGTGGCCCTTGAGGCTGAAGTTAAGTTTATGTTTGTTTAAGCCAATAAACAGAAGTTCACTCAAAGGGGCATGTCATCAACTTGGAACTAGAACCTCCAGATAAAACACAACAAATTAATGCGATGCGCCATAGGCTTGATGTTATATATGATGAAGAGCCTTTTGGATTTGAGAAGGATCCTGTTGCACCAAACTTAAAGATGATAGCACATGATCCACATGAAGACATAGACTTAGGAGATGGGGCCGATAAAAGACCAACTTACATTAGTGCTAATCTTGATCCAAAGCTTAGAATCAAAGTGATCCAGTTGTTAAATGATTACAAAGATTGCTTCGCGTAAGACTATGTTGATATGCCTAGTTTGAGCAGGGAATTGGTGGAGTTGAAACTACCTATAAATGATGACAAGAAGCCCATCAAATAGACTCCAAGAAGACATGCACCAGAAATATTTTCAAAAATCAAAGAAGAGATCGAAATGCTCTTAAGATATAATTTCATCTGAACCACAAGGTACATAGAATGGATTTCTAACATTGTTCATGTTATAAAAAAAATGGTACTTTGAGGGTCTGCGTCGATTTTAGAGATCTGAATGTTGCGACCCCAAAGTATAAATATCCAATTCCAGTGGCAGAAATGCTTATAGATTCGGCTACAGGGTTCCAATACCTTAGCATGCTTGATGGCTACTATGATTACAATAAAATATTTATTACTAAAGAAGATGTGCCAAAAATGAAATTCCGATGTCTTGGGGAATTAGGTACCTACGAGGGGGTAGTAATGCCTTTTGGTCAAAAGAGTGTTGGGGAAACTTACCAAAGTTCAATGAAATCCATTTTCCATGATTTTATTTAATCATGTATGCATATCTATATTTATGATATAGTCGTCAAATCCGTTTCGGGAAAGAGTCATGTTGACCATCTTTGACAATTTTTCAAAAGAATAAGAACACAAGGATTGAAAATGAATCCCCTAAAGTGCTCTTTTTGTATGTAGGAAGGAGAATTTTTAGGCTTTGTGGTCCATAAGAAAGGGATCAAAGTCAACCAGAATAAAACCAAGGATATCATAGAGGCGAAAGCGCTATCAAAAAAGAAAGAGTTGTAATCCTTGCTTGGAAAGATCAACTTTTTAAGGAGGTTCATTCCAAACTTAATCCAGAAAACTCAGGTTTTTTCACCACTGATACGTTTGAAGAATGAACTCTTTGAATGAGAGCATAAGCATCAAGAAGCTTTTGACAAGGTTTAGGAATATTTGGCTCAACTTCCCATCTTGAAACCTCGTTATTGAAATAAGAATATGAGACTGTACATTTTTGCATCTGATGCGACCATAGGGAGCATGCTTGCCCAAGATGATGAAAATGGCATCAAAAGAGCCATCTATTGATGCGGAAACTAGATATAGCATGGTAGAAAAACTTTGTTTATGTTTGTACTTTTCTTGTACCAAGTTGAAGCATTATATTAAACTAGTGGATATTTTTGTTTCGTCGCATTTTGACATAAGTAAACATATGTTCTCCAAACAAATTTTTAACAATCGAATTGGAAAGTGGGATATGGACTTAACAGAGTATTCACTCACTTTCATGTCGTTGAAATCCATGAAAGGATAAGTAGTGGCTAACTTTATTGTCGATCACGCTTTGGTCGAAATTCCCCAAAGTTATTTGGATCTTGAACCTTTGAAATTGTTCTTTGATGGTTCCAGTCATAAGAATGGAACTGATGTTAGGGGTGTTAATCATTTCTCGAAATAAGATCCCAACGAGTTCAAGTACAAGATCGATGGCATTTGTTCGAATAATGAAGCAGAATACGAGGCTTTGATTTGAGATCTTTCTTGAACTAGGGGAAATGCAAGTCGAAATAAAAGGAGACTCTGAGTTAGTTGTCAGACAACTTATGAAGGAATATAAATGTGTAAAAGAAAATTGGATAATGTATTTTGTCATACCAAATTGGTTGTTGAAACAATTTGATGTGGTGAAGCTTGAGCATGTTCCTCGACTTGAAAATCAAGAGGCGAACAAACATGTCCAAATTGCTTCTGGATACAAAGTACCCAAAGGAAGATTAGAGGAAGTAATTGAAGTTTTAGGGAAAGTGATGGATAACAGATTGACTCGATCTGACTTGAAGGCGATAAAGTTAGGATATGTAGATGTTGAGAATTTCGAAATCTTTGTCATCAATAGTCTACATGATAATGATTGGAGAAAGCCAATAGTGAGTTATTTGTAAAACCCTACAGGAACAACTACTCGAAAGGCTAAATATCGATCTTTAAGTTATGTCATCATGGGAAATGAACTATTTAAAAAGACCTCACAAGGAGTTTTATTTAAATGTTGTAGTGAAAATGAAGCATATATGGCTTTGTCGAATGTCCATAGTGGAGCCTGTGGGGCTAATCAAGAGGGGCATAAGATGAAGTGGTTGTCATTTCGACAAGGTGTGTATTGGCCTACAATGTTAAAAGATTGTATCGAATTTGCAAAAGGATGTTAAGAATTCCAGATACTTGCAGGCATCCAATATATTCTTGCAAGCAAGTTACATGTTATTGTTAAACCATGACCATTTAGGGGTTTGGCATTGGATCTAGTTGGTGAAATTCGATCGGGTTCATCCAAAAATCAGAAATATATCCTAGTGGGGATTGATTATTATACTAAAAGGATAGAGGTTATACCTCTGGTAAATGTAGATCAGGAGGTTGTCATTGATTTTATCCATAGGAATATTATTTATAAGTTTGGAATTCCTGAGACTATATCAACTGGTCAAGAGTCAGTATTTACTAGGCGAAAGATGCAGGAATTTGCGTCTAAAGTTGGAATCAGACTATTAAACTTAACACCTTACTATGCCCAAAAAAATGGTCAAGTGGAAGTAACCAATAATATTGTTATTGTTTTAATAAAGAAACATGTGGTGAGGAGGCCAAATAATTGTCATAAAACTTTGGACCAGGTATTATGGACATGTCGAACCTCTCCTAAAGAAGCAATAAATACCACCCCATTTTGTTTGACTAATGGGTATGATCAAGTATTGCCAATAGAAATTTGTTTGCAATCGACAAGAGTTCATAGACAAAAATGAGATACCATCTGAACATTATTGGAACATGATGTTGGATGAGTTGGTAGATCTGGATAAAGAAAGACTATTAGCCTTGGACACATTACATAGACAGAAAGAGTGTGTCACAAGGGCATACAATAAAAAGGTTAAAAAGAAAATTTTTGCGATAGGTGAGTATGTTTGGAAAGTTATATTGCCTATGGATTGCAGATATAGAACTATGGGAAAGTGGTCCCAAAATTGGGAAGGCCTATTCAAAATTTTTAAAATTTTCTCAATGACGCCTATGAAATCGAAGAGTTAGCCGCAGATTAGTGAATTCTACGAGTAAATGGGAAATATCTGAAAAGATACAAACCCATTTTGCAAAAAGTGAGAATTATAACAGAATAACATTCATGAAAAGCGAAGCCAAGATGGTTTTTGCATAGTAGAATACCAAAATAGCTAACATTTGATTACAAAATAACATAAGCAAATTCAGAAATAGATGTCATGATTAAACATTACAAAGGCAATGTTGCTACAAAATTATAGAATAAGTTAAAAGGGAGCAGAGGCCTTGAGTTTGTAGAATTGAATCTTGGCAATATTCAATCGACTGTCGGTTAAGGAGATGCTCGAAGTGAGATTGGTAATTCCTTCATTAAGAGTCTTGATCCTTTCGACATGGTGAACCTCGACTATAGTTGCTTCATCAAGGGATTTTTGATCGACACTCTAAATCTTAGTTTGTCGATCCATTTATTTTTATATCTTATTTTTTAATTCTTCTATCTCTTGTTCCCATTTAGCAATGTCAGCGCCACAAGTCTCAAGCTCTTGGCCATCTTGTCAAGAAGTTGATTCTAATTGTTCGACTTGGTTCATTGAGTCGGTGATTGAATCCTGTTTTACAGTAATGGTTTCTTGCTTTCTTGATAGCTTGCTAGTAGTGCCTCTCTTGCGAAAGATATCAGCAACAATCTAGTCGATTAGAAGCCCAAAATCTATGATGAAATCATGGATCGATGCAGGAGTGTCTAGATTATCGATTTGTTTGAGCAAGCCCTTGGTGTGAATTCAAATGTTTGAAAGGACCTTTAAGATTTAAATTTGTTTAAACAAATACGGAACAAACATTAATTATATTAATAAGTTCAAATGGTTACAAGAAATGCATCTTGGGCTTACAACGAAAGAAAAAACAAACAAAATGAACTAATACAAAAGGCTCAGGTCTCATATGGATGCTTCCTCTTTGGAGTAATGTAGGCATTCAGGTTTCATTCCTCGGGGAATTTCCTTATGAGATCCAACACTTTCTTCTCTCTTGAGTAGAATTGGGCTTTAAAGGTGTCTCGCTCCCTCTTGAGTTGAATCCATGACCTTTGTAATTCCTCGAGAGTGGTAGGCATGTCAGGATGAAGAATAGTGTATGCAACATCTCCTTCGGTGATAGGCTCCATGATGATAGGTAAGATGGAAGGATACAACATCATGAGGCTTTGAGCGCGATCTTGCACCCACTTGAGATAAGGCTCCAAAGGAATGGAGTTCTTATGCCCCAACGTCTCACTATCAACTTTGTTTACCATCCCCCAAGCTTATACAAATTTTTGACGATAACCTTGGCCATCATTCTCATAGTCAAATACAATACTTTGGACAAGTGCGTCATGAGGGCCATCCCTCCGAGCATACCCAAATTGTCGTAGAGCTAAACAAGGATTATAGGTGATACCTCCCCTAATGCCAAAGAGAGGGACATTAGAGAATTCCCCATAACGATCAATGATGGTGACATCCTCTAAAGATCGAGAACACCAATGAATATCTGAATGCGAGAGTGACATCAGCCTATTAGACCATCTCATTCCTTGCTCATTCTTCAAAATAGATCGAGGAATGTGCAAAATAAACTACCTAGCCAACAGAGGAGTGCAACACATAAGAATCCCCCTTCTCTTCATGGTGTGAGCGTGAAGAGAATGCAAGATATCCCCGAGTAGGGTAGGCACCAGGTTATGAGATAGAAAAACTTTGACCGCATTCATATCTATGAGTTGGTCCGGGTTAGGAAATAGTACCATCCCATAAATTAGAAGGGCCAAAACCTCTTCAAAAGCTTGTAAATCTAGAGCATCCCAAAAAAGTTGAGCCTTCTCAAACAAAAACTTGGCTAGAAAACCCTTAACACCACTTCTTGTTTCCCAATTTGCCACAATGTCGGACCGTTGCAAATGTGAAGCTAGAGTAATCTCCTCGGGTCTTGGGTCTTCATCAATACTGGTGAAGGGTAATTGATCAAGAATATGCACTCCCAAGAGTTGAGAAAACTCCTCCATGGTAGGCACTAATTGGTAATCAGGAAATGTAAAGGAATGGTGTAAAGGGTCAAAGAATTGAAAGAGAACTTTCATCATGTCTTCATCAAGGCTTGAGGTAACCATATTGAGAAGTCGACCATGTCTTTTGGTGAATGGATAATTCTCAAGAACCCTTGACATTAACTCTTTGATTTTAGGAGGAACTCTTACGGGTTTGATTTGGATAGTATTCCTGCAAGTGGAAGCCATGTCTTACAAAATAAAACAAAGATAAATCTCTAGGTCCTTGAATGGTCAGTGAAAATGCTATGGTATGATGTCATGATGTTATGTACAAATAATATTATACGAACACACAAACAAGTCCTTAGGTTTAGGCTTGCATGGGGTTTATAGGTAAGTACCCTCTTTAAGTTTAGTTGGTTCAACCTGTCCTAGAAAAGTAATCGGGTTCTCGGGAATCCCAATATCACTGATCTTTCTTCATTGGGCATTGTTTCAGCGCAAGCCTCTTTATTAGCGACCAAAATATCCTGAAATTCCAATCTCAATGAGCGTAGCATTGAGTATCGACCAACTTTGGACTACACCAAAGTCGGCTATCTCACTACTTCCTAGTGGCCAAGTTGTTCAATTAAATGTTCTACAGTCAGTTAGTACTTCACGACACCACATAGTGGTCGTGTATTCTCCTTGACTGGACTCAAGGGATACCGGTACCAATAAATGTGTCACACTAATGAAGCCATCGCTTCAACCATGTCGGTATACCTTGCACAGTCCCCACGATCTATTGCTACTTAGGTAATAATGTTCCCCGATACAGGTAGAGGATCAATACGAAACCCAAACAAGGACCCAGAATGTAAAGCAAACAAGTCAAACAATGAAATCATTTTAAGGTGATCTAGTTTCTAAAGTAACCCCACTTTTAAGTATTTTCCCAGCAGAGTCACTAATTCTGTAATACGGTGGGAGAACTAACTTGGGTGTTTTGCGTTTTATCGCAATTGTTGCGGATAGCAAGAGTAGCCACTGACTTTTCTTTTATCCAATAAAGGAAAGAGTGAAAAGAACATGAAATACCTTTTGAGAATTTTCTTGAGTTCGGGGGGTAGGTTATGAAAAAGGAAGGTGTTAGCACCCTTTTCATTCGTAGTTATTTACGGGCTCTTAGTTGCTAGCTCATTTTGAAATGCTTTGTTTGAAATGTGTTTGTAATTGGTTTTTAAAGTATTTTTTAAAAGTTCCTTGGTTTAGGCTAACTTTGTAATGATTCTTGTCTCTATAAGAATGCATACAGAGTGTTGACTTTTGAAAATATTTCATTTGAAAGTGTTGGTGTGTTTGAAAGATGTTTTTGAAAATGGTTGTGAGCAAGCAACTACGAGCGTTCTACCTACTCAAAAAAGTATTTGGTCATTTCCTCCTCCTCTAGATATTTCTATCTTACCATTGATTGATAAGAAGCCCTATCATTAGATGTGAAGAGACATGTGTGGGTCGTCGTATAGTCATAGAAGGCAACATTGTAGGATACCTTATCAATTTTTGTAAAGGTCTAAGATTGTTTACCAAAGGCAACATTGAAGGGTCATCGAGCGACTACGATCTTGTATTCGAGGGTTATTTCTAAAGTATCCCATGTTCGAGGGACATGACTGTTTTATTCGAGGCAACAAGTGTGGGTTACCCTAGAGGTGCAAGTGTGAAAAGTGTTTGTTTTAATGCATTTTTGTCTTGAGATTAGGGTTCCCTAAGATTGATTTTATCTTGTCATACACACCCTCTTTATTAACAATAATATGGAAAGCTAAAAATTGTCAAAATTAAATGTCCTACGCTATTACAATACTTTAAGGGATGAGGGATTCAAATTTACAAATGGGGAATGAAAGCAATTAAAACCTAATAACTATTACAACCATATTAAATAATGAATAACAATAAAAATATAAAAAAATGTAAATATAATGTAAAAAAAGGAAAATTGTTTTTAAAAAAACTTTTATGTATTGACACATGCACTTATGCGTTGATACGAAAACTTTTATGCATTGACGCATGCACTTATGCATTGATACAAAAACTTTTATGCATTGACGCGTGCACTTATGGATCAATACATATTATTTCTTGTTCATGAAATTCAAAACCAACTCAGTATGAGTTGATACATAATGGTTTACATTGGCTCATATCTATTTTGCATCGACACGTGCATTTATGCATCGTTACATATCATTTCTTGCTCCTAGAAATCAAAATCAACTCAGTATGTATCGTTACATAATGTTTGCATTGACTCACTTCTGTTTTGCATCGACTCATTCGTGTTTTGCATCGACTCATACACATTTTTTATCTGTGTAATGTGTATTGATAACAATATGCATTGATGCATAATGCTTTGTATCAACTCATAACATGTTTTATACCTAATATGAGTTGACTCATAGAGATATGCATTGACTCATACTGTTGTTTTTTACTTCTAACATTGTTCATTCACATATATAAGTCAGTTCTCAACACATGGTTAATGAAAATGAAAAGTAAGCATATAGTTAACTTCAGGGATATTATATCTACATTTTATCTTCACAAATGAACCACTAATGATGCTTGTATGAAGAGTTAAAAGTCAAGAAAACTTACCTTGAAACTGAAATTCGTGTTTTGATTTAGAGTTGGAGAAGTCAAGTTACAGGTGCCTGTTTTTGGGCTTTGAAAATGGTGATGATGATGTAACAAAAGTTGTTATAGTGTTTGAACAACTCCCATATGATGTATGTGGAGTGTTTGGATGGTTTGTTTAGACAGAACTTGCAAGGTGTGAGAGGTTCAAAGATTTGGACTTCAAAGCTCAAGAGTGGAGGTTTTGTGGACAGTTATGGTTTTTTGAGAGTATGAGGGGTTTTGAGAAAATTGTCTACAAAACAAAACTTCTGGCCTCTTTAGCTTGCAAATTACCTCTCTATTTATGTAGAAAAGGTTTGGGAAGTTGAACTAATCAGATTTGTAAGATAACAAATTATGGTTTGGTTGGAATGCAAATTTCAAGTTATGCCAAGTATTCCATTGTCCCAAGATGAAGTACCAAAGTTGCTGGTATAGAGGGATACTTTCCATGATTTAAGGTGGAGTGTAATCAGAAGTAAGCAAGGTATAGGCTCAAGACAAATTTTGTACCAAAAATCTTGCTTTTCCAGAATAGCAATGGTACCTTTATGCCATAAATGGAAAGATATTTTGGACAATGGCTCAAACACTTGGGTAATAGCTCAAGAGTAGGTGTAAGCATTAAATTATGGTAAGATTTTCAAGTTAGAAGGACTGAAACACATGATTATTCAGCATGGAATACGGATTGGATCTCATGTTCATCCCAAAATGACTTGTGTTTCAAGACTGGATGCCCAACTTCATGCCTTTTTGAATCTCCTAGCTCAAGTATGATAAATTCATGCTCTCAGTTGTTTTGGAAAGATGGAAACATTGTATACAAATTTCATGTTGACCATTTTGGATAAATATATTTGGAACCTGATGAAAATCGACCAAGAAGTTGAGATAAAAACTGACTAAAACTTGTTCAAAATTTCTCTAAGTGTTAGATGAAAATGTCGTGACTTCAAGAAATTATAAATCAAAATCCAAGCACTTCTAGGACTTGATCAGTAAAGAAAAAGTTATATATCTCATCAACATCTACAACTTTCATGTTGAAAGTTTTCTTTGAATCATCTTGCATCTTGGTGAAAGAATGTCATGAAGTAGTGAAATTATCATGTACAAAAACACTTAGAAAAAATTTCCAAGTCATGAGAAGTTTGACTTTTCTCATTGACTTTTGACTTTCTTGATTTGTTGATGATCAAGCTTCATATTTTTGAATGTCTTGATGAATTGTGATCTTTGAAACTCAAATTTGATCAAAAAGTCAAAGTTTGACTTTTTGGTGTACAATTGACTTTTTCATCAGTTGATCAAATTTCAACTATCAATCCATTGATCTTGAGGAATGTATTGAACCATGAAATTAGGTCAACATGTCGCATTTGAATCCTTGATAACATGTTTCAAACCAATAAGTCATGTATTAAGTCAAAAGTCAAGAATAAATCATTCTCAGTCAAAACCCTAATTTTGACCATTTTGCCCTTTTGATGATTTGAACATTTTCTTGAGCAACTGTAATCCAAACTTGATAAATTGATGCATATGACTTCAAAATGTTGACATTTGTCAAAAATCTTGAAGTTTGACTGTAAGTTGACCACAATTGACTTTTTACCCAATACAACTGATTTTAGGTCATCTGATCAATTAACTGAGCAGTTTTGTGATCCAAGACTTGAAACTTGACATGAGCAATCTTGAATGTCCATAATGATCCATGAAAGTAATTTTGAGTATTATAAGTCCAATTATCTTTGTGAAAATCAAAACCCTAATTTGAGGCATCAGTGTTTAGGAGATAGTTTGACCTAGTCAACACCTGTGAGAGCTTGAGCCATTGAAGATCTTTGTGAGAAATGTTTTGACAAATGAGAGGGAAAATTTTGGGGTACAACAGCTGCCCCTGTTCAATCTTCTTAAACCTGTACAGTTAGATTGGCGGGTCCGCCATTCGTGACTTGAATGTGGAAGATGATTGAACACTAAAGTGCCCATAAATTTGGAAGAAATGAATCTAACCAGAAGAGGTCTGTTCTCCTGTCATTACTCTAGAAGAAATAAATCTAACCAGAAGAGGTCTTCTTCCGTCTGTATTTAATCTGGAAGAAATGAATTTAACCAGAAGAGGTCTTCGTTCACCTGTCTTTAATATGGAAGAAATAAATCTAACCAGAATAGGTCTTAGTTCTCCTGTCTTTAATCTGGAAGAAATAAATATAACCAGAAGAGGTCTTCATTCGCCTGTCTTTAATCTAGAAGAAATAAATCTAACCATAAGAGGTCTTCATTTTCCTGTCTTTAATCTGGAAGAAATAAATCTAACCAGAAGAGCTTTGTTTTCCTGTCTTTAATCTGGAAGAAATAAATCTAACCAGAATAGGTCTTTATTCGCCTATCTTTAATCTGGAAGAAATGAATCTAACTAGAAGAGGTCTTCGTTCGCCTGTTTTTAATCTGGAATAAATAAATCTAACTAGAAGAGATCTTTGATCACCTGTCTTTATTTTGGAAGAAATAAATCTAACCAGAAAAGCTCTTTTGTTTTGTTGATTGATTTTTCCTGCAAGGAAGAGGGTTAGTTGCATGCAGATGTATGCATGGCGTAATGATGTTCTCAAAATAAATGAGATTATGTTGTATGCATTTGTCATGTATGTGCTATGATGTATGAATGTGAAACATTTAAGTGCATCTCTGTCTGGAAATTAAATCTTTGACAAATTATTGGGGAGTATTTGGAAGTTGAATCCTGGACTACCGCTGGAGATGAAGAGTATGTGTATCTTCAACTTTGTTTAGAATTTTTCCTCTAGGGATTCCAATTTTGTTGTTCGGGAAAATTCTGCGGGGAATGTTGATTTCTGCTTGGGGAATAGAGTTCAGGAACCTTGGTTGTCCATTACTCTGCTGGGGAATTATAACTTGACTAGGGAGAAGGAAATTTAAATGGTATTTGGTTGAATTCCATGCTTTGCAGTAACTTATTGGGGATAGTATCAACTCCGTTGGGGACAAGGGGTTTTGTCCGTTGATTCGTAATGGTATGAGAAAAGAACTTAAGTTGGGGAATTTGTAGTCTATTGGGGAATTTGTAGTTTTTTGGGGAAATAAATCCTGTTGAGGAAAGCATTTTGAAGACCTTATTGGGGAGATGAATTCTTTTAGGGAAGAACTCTGCAAGGTTTCTCTTGTAGTTTAGGACCAACTCGGATGAGGAAATGATTGTCAAGAGATTGGAACTCTGGATGGATACTATATGAATTTAAATATGTGGGGATAATTTTGTTGAAGTAACTCTGTGGGGATATCTCGAATCCTTAAGAAAATGTTTATTAATATTTTTAAACATACATTTGTTTACAGTTAATCATGTTCATATGCATATGTTGATTCAATTTTAGTCATTGGATGTTTCTGCACTCAAAACAGAAAAATAAAAAGTTTGCACTTCAAAGTATATTTGTATTGATGTTTTTCCTATAAATAGGCGTTTTTGTACAAGGAGACAGAGATCCTAGTAAGAAGAAATCATCGAAAGAATGCAAAGTGAAAACAAAAATAATAGCCATGTGGAAGTGATCTCATTGTGTTCCAACTTTGCTATTGCCCCTATGTCTTTAAACATCATCCCTTGTCGTTGAAAGAAGTTGATTGAATTGACCTTATACCATTGAACTTGGACCTTGATAATAAAGCTGGTTGTAGTGATTTCACGGGACATAGTCATATGCCTTGATCCTTACCTTTTGCCTGGACCTCCCTTTCGGGTTTTCAGCCCACCAGGATACCCTTTTTTCCCAAGCCGCCCTTTCGGGTTTTTAACTTGTCGGGTGTACAATCTTTTGTATATATCCCTAATTTTTGCTCGAAACTCTTTGGTTCGTCGAGATGCCCATGTTTTTTCCTAGGTATGTCAACCTAGCGGGTCATTTTTATGCGTAGTATTTTTTTACTATATCTGCGTTCACAGGATGCGGGAAATCTTCACCATCCATAGTAGTTAGCATCATGGCACCGCCAAAGAATACTTTCTTACGAACAAATGACCCTTCGTAAGTGGGAGTTCATTTTCCCTTGGGATTTCCTTGAGAAAGAATGATGCGCTTTATTACCAAATCACCAGTCTGACACACTCAAGGTTAGATCTTTCTGTTGAAAGTCCTGACTATACGCTTTTGATACATTTGACTATGACAAACAGCAGCCAGTCTCTTCTCATCAATCAAGTTCAAATGATCCAACCTAGTCTGAATCCATTCATCTTCTCCTAAATCTGCTTCTTTCATAATCCTTAAGGAAGGAATTTGAACTTCCACAGGCAGGACAGCTTCTATGCCGTAGACTAAAGAGAAAGGGGTTGCCCCAGTCAAAGTTCGAGCCAAAGTACGGTAACCATGAAGAGCAAACGGTAGCATCTCGTGCCAGTCTTTGTAGCTCACCAATATCTTTTGCATAATCTTTTTTATGTTTTTGTTGGCGGCTTCTACTGTGCCATTCATCTTAGGTTTGTATGGAGAAGTGTTGTGATCCTTGATTTTGAACTGCGTACAAAGTTCAGTGATCATAGAATTGTTGAGATTGGTTCTGTTATCAGTGATGATCCTTTCAGGGATGCCATACAGGCAAATGAAGTTATGCTTGATAAACTGGGCTACAACATTCTTAGTGACTGAGGCAAATGAAGCAGCTTCGACCCATTTGGTGAAGTAGTCGATGGGAACGAGGATGAAGCGATGTCCATTAGAGGAAGTGGGCTTGATCTCTCCAATCATGTCAATGCCCTACATTGCAAATGACCACGGAGCAGTGATGACATTCAAAGGAATTGGAGGCACATGAACCTTGTCGGCATAGATTTGACATTTATGGCAAGTCCTCAAGTGGTGGTGACAATCAGTTTCCATAGTCGACCAATAGTAACCAGCCCTCAAAATCTTCTTGGCCATAGTGTTCCCGCTAGAGTGAGTTCCAAAGACACCTTCATGCATGTCTTCCATGATTTTCGCTGCCTCCTTCTTTTCCACACAATGGAGCAGAGTTGAATCATGGTTGCACTTGTATAGGATCCCATTTCTTAGGAAGAATTTGGTTGAGAACCTTTGCAGGAATTTCTTCACTTCATGGTACCAAGGCTTCTCCTCATTAATGTACATCTCATAACAGTGCACCAGTTGGTCAAATCTTTCGATTGTAATCATGGTTGACCTTGAACATAGATGACATAGTTGCCAAAGCATCTGCCAACTGATTTTCTTCTCTTGGAAAGTGTTCAAAGTTGACCTCTTTGAAGTAAGGGATCAAGGTTGACACAAGCTCTTTGTAAGGGATCAGATTTGGATGTTTGGTATCCCATTCTTCTTTAACTTGACTGATTACTAAAGTTGAATCTTCGTACACGCTTAAGAATTTGATTCTTAGGTAAATAGTAGCCTTAAGACCCAAGATGCATGCTTCATACTTGACCATGTTGTTTGTACAGTCGAAGCATAGTCTAGCAGTGAATAGCGTGTGGCCACCTTCGGGGGAAATAATCACAGCACCAACTCCATTATCCAAAGCATTGGAACCCCATCAAAAACCCTAGTCCATCGGATCCTTGTTCAGGTCCGTCATACGGTTCAGGCTTTTCACAATCAGTTATTAGCATGATATTCACGTCCGGGAATTCAAAGTTCATGGATTGGTAGTCATCAACAGCTTGATGTATCCAAATGATCCACTAGTACACTTCCTTTGATGGCCTTTTTTGTAGTATATTGGATATCATATTCAGCCAAGATCATTTGCCATCTAGCTATTCGTTCGAAGAGGGCTGGCATCTCGAAGATGTACTTGATAGGGTCCATCTTAGAGCGCAGCAAGTTTTTTCGAATAGTGAATATGTTGATTCACAGTTGGTAAACTTTTTGCTCAGGTAGTATATTGCATGCTCTTTTTGGCCAGACTCATCATGTTAGTCCAACACACACCCCATTGAATTCTCTAATATTGTCAAGTACATAATTAGAGGTCTTCCTTCAACTGGAGGCATCAAGATGGTAGGTTCTTGTAAGTATTATTTGATCTTGTCAAAGGCTGTTTGGAAGTTGTTGTTCCATCTGACTACTTGATCTTTCTTCAACAGTTTGAAGATTGGCTCACAAGTAGAAGTTAGGTGAGATATGAACTGGGAAATATAGTTGAGTCGACCTAAGAAACCCCTGGCCTCTTTCTCAGTACAGGGAGCTGGTATTTCTTGTATGGCTTAGGCTTTTATAGGGTCGACCTCGATACCTTTTCCATTGACAACAAAACCTAGAAGCTTTCCAGACCTTACCCCGAAGGTGAATTTGTTGGGATTCAGCATTAGCTTGTATTTCTTCAACCTCTCAAACAACTTGTGTAAGTGATCAAGGTGTTCTTCCTCAGTATGCGACCTTGCAATCATATCGTCCACATATACTTCTATCTCATGATGGATCATATCATGAAATATGGCTACCATAGCCCGTTGATAGGTTTCCTCTTCATTCTTCAACTGAAAGGCATCACCTTGTAACAAAAAGTGTCCCACTGTGTACCAAAAGTGGTTTTCTCCATGTCTTCGGGGGCCATTTTGATTTGATTATAGCCATAAAATCCATCCATGAAGGAGAAGACTTTATTTCGAGTATTGTTGTTGACCAAGACATCAATATGCGGTAGTGGGAAATTATCTTTGGGGCTTGCCCTATTCAAATCTTTATAGTCTATGCACATACTGACCTTTCCATCCTTCTTTGGCACAGGGACTGCATTTTCCACCCATTGAGGATATGACGTCACTGCTAGAAAACCTGCATTGAATTGCTTCACTACCTCAGCTTTTATCTTTTCAGACATGTCTGGCCGCGTACGACGAACTTTTTGCTTGACTGGAGGACAATCTTCCTTTG
This sequence comes from Vicia faba, assembly GCA_948472305.1. Taxonomy (NCBI): domain Eukaryota; kingdom Viridiplantae; phylum Streptophyta; class Magnoliopsida; order Fabales; family Fabaceae; genus Vicia; species Vicia faba. The sequence continues at coordinate 1,181,049,570 of OX451739.1, read as the reverse complement.
TTGGTAGACGATGAACCACAATGTTAGTATCAAGCCCTGGCATATCTTCATATGATCAAGAAAACACCTCAACATAGTTGTGCAACATCTGAACCATTCTTCTTTTGACAACGTCTTTCAAGTTGGTGACGATCTTGACCTCTTTCTTGTCTTCCTCAGTTCCTAAGTTGATCACTTCAACTGGCTCTTCATGCGTTAGAATGGCTTTTTCTTCTTGCATCAGAAGTCTGGCTAGTTCCCTAGATATTTCCCAATCTTCCTCGCTGTTGTACCCCAAAATTTTCCCTCTCGTTTTACTCAATACATGCTCCTAGAGATCCTCAAGTTTTCCCAAGAGTGGACCACACAAACTCTCTCCTAAGGCAGTGTACCTCAAATTATGATTTCCATTTTCATCAAGATGGGCGAACCAAAAAGGCCTCATATGCTCTCCATGGTATTAATATGTTCTCAATACCCTACATGTCAAGTTTCATTCCTTGCACAAGAAGTTTGCTCAGTCAACTGCTCAGATGCTTGAGCATCGATTGTATTAGGTCAAAAGTCAATTGTGACCCACATACAGTCAAACTTCAAGATTTTTGGTCAACATTAACATTTTGAAGTGAATTTCATCATTTGATCAAGGGTTGGTCATGATTCCTCAAGGAATACTCCAAATTCATCAAAACCCAAAAGTTGCTAAATTAGGGTTTCTTAGTAAAAGTCAACCAAACTTTGACCAAGCATAACTTCCACATGCTTCATCAAAAAATTTCCGTCCAAAGCTAATTTTTAAGAGGATGTGATTCCCTACAATTCATATTCATCCCACGAGTTCAAAATGTGCATCCACAAAAATATATGAATTTCTACATTATGGGTCCTTTTGAAAAGTCAACAAAAACATATTTTAGGTCAAAGCTTCTTACATGAACATGGAAGACTCAATTAAGATGAGACCAAAAGGGTTTCTTAGGGGAAATCCTAATCTTTCTAAAAAGTCAAAGAACACCTCTCTAGGATTAAAATTGAAAGAGATATGCCTTGTCAAAGTTGACCCTTTTTGCAAAATTGCCAAAAGTCAAATGTGCTCAAAAATGCATTTTTTTGCTAAATAGGCCTAACTTTTTATGCTTGCACCTCACTTATAATGTGGTCCACGAATCAAATATTCAACCACACATTATTTTCTTCATTTTTCAATTTATTTTGATTTTTTATTAAGGACAAGAACAAAGCAAAAAACAAGGATTTGCAGTCGTGAAAACACCAAACCAAATTCAAAAAAAAGTGACAAAAAGTGATAGATCGTTTTTGAACTTAGAGATCAATTCAAGTCATTCAAACATTTCCAATCGTTTCTTGGACCTTCCCAGAAGCTAATACGATCAGTTGCACGCATTCTCATGCCTAGAATCTCCCTCTAGCATCCATTCAGTTTGCCCTTTATTTCAAAATCGATTACAGTAATCCTTGCATCGTAAGCATATTTTAATGATGTATTTGTGATTATTTATGTATTTCCAACATGCCTGGATAATTTAATTGAAGTTTTGATGCTTGAATTCATGTTTTCCATTGTTAGGGTTTACATGGTCATTTTAGGGTTTTTCTCTACAGGCTAAATTAGGCCAAGAACAGGGTACCATGATGATCGTGGCACCAAGACAAATTGACCCATGTAACTAGAATTTATTTATCATGCGTTTTGATGATTTTTGAAGTTTGTGGGGCTATGGCCACGAAGCTTGTCCGTAGGTATAAGGCAAGGATCTAAAACGACGGATGAGGAAGAAGAAGATAATGTGTTCAATCATCATTGGACTATTTGAAAGTTGGCGCACGTTTTTTATTTTATTCATTAATCCACTTATTTTTTATATAATATTAATTGTTGTTATTATACTAACAAACAAGTCACATGGTTCAGATGGCAAGGCACGTATGGTATTGAGTGTGAGAACCTGGGTTCGATCCCAGGTCCCAGCATTCCCTTTATGTTACTTTCTCTCAACAGATCCAGCGCATCTCTCATCCTAGTGTCCACCATACTCCACCAGCATCCAGCCACTTGGTCCAGCATCCTATCAGATCTAACGCTCCAGCAGTGAGGGACCATGATGCACCCATAAGTCAACGCTACAAGGAATCAAATGCTCACCGGGCTTGAAGGGTTATTGGGCTTGGGAAATTCAGATTTGAACCCCCCCGCCCCCCATTTGCTAGTACACAGGCCCAGTTTGCATTTTCTTTCTATTTCTTTTTTTTATTTCTTTAATTAATTTCTTTTATTTGTTTTAATTAATTAACACAAAATTATTATTTTTCTATAAAACTAAAAAAAATCACCAAAAAGTACAGAAATATTATTTATTTAAATTAATATTTTTTTTGAAAATAAATTAGGTTAATTAGTTTATTTAATTATTTTGTTTCAATTAAAATTAAATAAAAATTAGTTTTTAAATTTGGTAATTAAATTGTTTCTTTTCTCAAATAAAAAAACCACAAAAATACATAAAATCTTTTTTTGTAAAATATTTTATTTTTCTTGAAATCATTTAATTTGGTTTAGATTAGGTTAATTTCAATTTCTTTTTATAATTAGAATTAGGGTTTTAGTTGTACATAACTTAATTAATTCTTTTTTCTCTAAAAAATAACTTAAATTATTTTTTTAGTTAGATTTTTAGGATTTTCAATTTTTCCTCGCATTAAATTTGCCGCGCGCATTTTAATTTATTTTATTATTATTGTAACTGTTTCGAGTTTGTAATAGTTTTAATTAGGGCTTTAAATTCCGCACTTTTATTTCCCGTCAAGATAATTATGTAACTGACAAAACCTTGTAATAGCTAGGTTTATTTTTCGCACTCTAAATTCCTGCAAATATTTAACTGTCTAGATGCATGCTAATAGGTTGTATGAAAAGAGTATCTTGAAATTAAAACGGTAGATCACCTAATGTGCAAATACTATATAATTGAAACAACACACATGCATATATTCATTCCTAGGGTTTAGCCCACTTCGGTTGCCTTCGGTAAACAATCATTAAGCATAGGAGATTTTAGTGGTTACCCTCCAGTCAAAAGATCACAATGTCCCATTTGAACGTTGCCTCGGAAATGTTGCCTCGGAAAGATCTTAAGACTTTAGGGTTACTACTAAGGTTTTCTAAACTATTGCTTTGGTGATTGTACTTGTCGCTTTTGAATGTCCCTTACAACTCCAACGACGAGGCTACCTACTTCTTAATAGTGGGATAGCGCTGTCTAAAGGAAACAAGAACAAATAATATTTTTTCGAGTAGGTAGAATCTTAAGTACTTGCTCAATAAAAACTTTTCACACAAACACCTTTCAAAACAAATTTTCAAAACAAACTTTGTCACATCCTTGAGGACTGATACAAGGGTTATCACGAAATAAAACATTTTCAAAACAAGCACACACAAGCAATTTGAAAAATGAGCAAGTACCTAAGAGCCCATGGAAAACCATGGATAGAAAGGGTTCTAACACCTTCCCTTTCTATAATCTACCCCCCGTACTCAGAATATCTCGAAAAAAGGTTTTTTCTGTTCTTTTTCCTTTTCCATGATTGGATGAAATAAAAGCCGGTGGCGACTCTTGCTTACCACGACATTTTGCGAACAAAAAACGCAAAATGCAAACCAGTAAAAACAGTCGGTTCTGCCACCGTATCACAGAACTGGCGACTCTGTTGTGGAATATATAAGTGGGGTAAACCTTAGGATCTAGGTCATGTTACAAAATTGCTTTCTTGCTTGCTTGCTTTATTCTTAAAGGGTCTTGCTTATGTTACTATATATCCTACACCCGGATCTGGGGCACTTTTCAGGTAAACATCAATAGATCGTGGAGACTGTACAGCATAGACCGATATGGTTTAAGTGGTGGCTATGTTGGTGTGGAACTTTAGTTGGTACTAGTATCCTTCGTGGGGAAACAAGGAGAATACGGGGTCGTCGCATGGTGTCGTGAAGCACTAACGGACCTTAGAACCTTAGTTAAACAAACTTGGCCATTAGAAAGTAGTGAGATATCCGGCCTCAATGTAGAGCTGAGGATTGGTTGATACTCGATGCTACACTCATTGAGATCAGACTTTCAGGATATTTCAGCCGCAAGAAAAGATTGCTTGAGCTGAGACAATGTCCGATAAAGGATGGTCAGTGATATTGAGATCCTTTAGAACCCAGTTACTTTTAAGACAGGTTTGAAACCAACTAAACTTTAAGAGGGTATTACCTTTAACCTCATGCAGGCCTTGAACCTAAGGACTTTGTGTGATTTGACTGTGTTTGCTATACCTATGTTTTCTATACCTGTGGTTTATCATGACATCATGCATCATAACATAACATCCATTATTATTGCACTAACCATTTCAAAGACCAAGGGAATTTATCTTTGTTCTGTTTTGCAGATCATGGCTTCCTTTCGTAGAAACACAATCCGAATCAGCTTTGTGAAGATACCTTCCCAACTCAAAGAGCTAGCATCAAGGGTTTCTGAAACTTCTGCGTTCACTAAGAGACATGGTCGACTTCTCAACTTGGTTACTTCAAACATTGATGAAAAGATGATGAGTGTACTCTTTCAGTTCTTTGATCCCAAGCACCATTGCTTCACCTTTCCAGACTATCAGTTGGTAACTACCTTGGAAGAATTCTCTCAGCTGTTGGATATACCCATTCTTGAATAGTTACCCTTCACAGGTCTAGAAGAAGTTCCTAAGCCAGAAGTCATTGCCTCAGCTTTACATATAAAACGGGCCGACGTGGTATCCAATTGGGAAACAAGAAGCGGAGTCAAGGGTTTTCTAGCTAAGTTTCTGATAGACAAGGCCCAGCTGTTTTGGGATGATATGGATTTCCAGGCTTCTGAGGAGGTCTTGGCTCTTCTAATCTATAGGTTAGTCATATTCCCTAATCCGGACTCATTTATAGATGTGAATGCTATTAAGATCTTCCTCTCTCGCAATCTTGTGCCTACCTTACTCGGAGATATTCTACACACTCTCCATACTCGCACCATGAAGAGAAGAGGGATTCTTATGTGCTACACGTCATTGCTATCGAGGTGGTTTATTTCTCACTTCCCTAAGTCCATACTGAAGAATGAAGAAGTTTTGGGTTGGTTGCAAAGGATAATGTCACTCGCTCATACGGATATTCTTTGGTGTTCTCGAGCTATGGAAAACACTGCTATTATTGACCGCTGCGGGGAGTACCCTAATGTCCCATTGCTTGGTATTAGAGGGGGTATAACCTACAATCCTTGTTTAGATCTGCGATAATTTAGTTACGCTCGAAGGGATGGTCCCCATGATTTACTTATCGAGGGTATTGTATTCAACTATGAGGATGATGTTAAAGAGTATCGTCGGAGGTTCATACGAGCTCGGGGCATGGTAAGCAGATTTGGCGCCAAGGCTTTGGGGCCAAAAGCTTCCATTCCTATGGAACCTTACCTCTGATGGGTACGAGCTCGTGCCCAGAAGCTTATGATGCCCTATGTGGCCGTTTTACCAGTGATCATGGAACCCACTATGGAAGAGGGTATTCCTTACACGGTTCTCTATCCTTATATGCCCAGTGACCTTGGGGAATTACAGAGGTCTTGGATTCATATGATGAAAGAGCGGGATACTTACAGGGATCAGTTCTATGCTCAGAAGAGAAAGGTTTTAGAGCTCACAAAGCGGTTGCATGAAGAAAGAGGACTCAATGACTATCTCGGCACAAAGAGGAAGCATCCATGGAAACTTTGATGTCTTTTATAATTTTAGATTTGTTTTTTAATTGTAATGCCTAAAAGGAATTTGAACTTCAAATCCAGATAATAAAGTTTTGTTTATTTTGGTTTGCAAATTTAAATTTCCCGAAGTCTTTGAAATCATTGCATGCGCATCCCATCATCATATACATCATTACAGGTACCATTACAGGTTTCTCATCTTCTTCGCTGTTTATTTCAGCATGAAATGTCTTCCGAGCAAACCATCAAGGACCTTCAGGCACAGAACGCCCAGTTCCAACAAATGTTCATAAGACTGGCAAAAGAGCAGGAAGATCTGAAAGCCCTCATCCTGAAAGAGAAGAAGAAAAAGAAGAAGGTTGCCGGTATTCTGAATATGGGCAGAAGGTTTGGAGAGTGATTGAAGCAACAAGACAATCTGACCTCTTCATCCAAGGAAGGGGAGAATCAAGAAGAAGAGAAGGACCACAGTCCTGCAGTTTCTGACAATGATACCGATTATAATGATGAGAAATATCCTCCTGCTGAGGATAGATACAAACAGTTGGAAGACCGTTTGAGTGCCATGGAAGTTTAGAGGATACCTGGACTGGATTTCGAAGAATTGGGATTGGTGTCAGGAGTGGTCATCCCGCTGAAGTTTAAAGCTCTAGTTTTTGCTGAGTATGATGGGGTGTCTTGCCCAAAACTCCATCTCCATTCTTATGTCAGAAAAATCCAACCCCACACCGTTGATAGAAATATGTGGGTTCATTTCTTTCAAGATAGTCTGTCATGGAATCAACTTGAATGGTTCTACCAGCTGGAGGGAGCCAATGTCCGAAATTGGGAAGATTTGGTTGCTGCTTTCTATAAGCAGTATCAATGCAACACCGACCTTGCTCCTACTCGTACTTAACTTCAGAGTATGTCCATGGGTGCAAGTGAAGGCTTTAAGGACTATGCATAGAAATGGAGAGACTTGGTTGGGAGAGTTCAAATTTCGTTGTCTGATAGGGAGTTGGTTGATATGTTTCTGGGGACGCTATCTGGTCCATTTTTCAATCATTTGATCGGCAGCTCGTCAGATGGTTTCACCGAGTAGATTCTAACTGGAGAAAGAGTAGAATCTAGGATTCGGAGTGGCAAGATACAGAAAGATGCTTCTTCAAGCTCAGTAAAGAAGCCATTTGCTGGTAAGAAGGAAACCAGTGCCATCTATAGCCTGGGGGGGCAAAACAGGGCTAAACATCGTCAGACAGTAAGTGTCGTGATGATACCTAGACCTTTAGTTGCTCCACAATGCAACAATCAACAAAGGGTGGAAAGACCACAACGGAAATTTACCCGTATCAACATGACATTGGCTGAAGTGTTACCTCATCTGCTGAGATCCAACTTGGCAACCTTGAAAGAGGCTCCCAAGAATCCAAATACTACATCTCCCCGATATAATCCAAATGCTTGGTGTGCCTATCTTTCTGAGAGTCCTGGCCATGATACAAATGACTGTTGGGCTCTGAGGAACAAAATACAAGACTTGATTGAAGCCAAGGAAATAGATTTTGATGCTCTGGAGAAGCCCAACGTCATAACTGCTCATATGCCTAAACACGGTCGTGGAGTTAATGTTGTTGACACTGATTTGTTTGTTACCTCTGTTGATGAAGTTTCTACTCCTCTCATGATTATTAAGAAGAATTTGTTGTTGGCCAGCTTATTTCCAGGTTGTGATGAAGGTTGCCACATGTGTTCGTTTCTACCTTCTGGTTTCCGTTTGCTGAAATTAGGTGTTCAATGCCTGATAGATAGCAAAGAAATTTTGTTTGAGAAAACTTTCGTTCCTGTTATTCCATCTGAAGAAGTTTCTATTATAACCATTTCCACCAATTCTTCCAAGGTCTCCTCGAGAAGACCTGTTAGGATTACATCTGCTCCAAGAATTGCTCCGCTGATAATCATTGTTCCTGGTCCTGTCGCGTATGTCTCGGACAAAGCTGTCCCCTAGCATTATGGTGCCGATGTGTACTATCATGGCATCACATAAGATTTGAAAGATGAAGAAGTTGATCCTGATATTGGTAACATTGTCGGAACCAGCAAAATTACCCGAAGTGGAAGGGTCTTCTCTCCGGAGATTTCCCCTAAGACTGTCAACAAACCTATCGTCATTCCATCTGTTGTTCCTGCTAGTACATCAACTACTGTTCCTATTCTTACTCCAGTCGGCGAATCGTCTGATACCCATGGCAAGGAGATTATAGGTGAGCCTTCCCGGACTGTGGCACCTAAGAAAAATGTTGTGGAAGCCTCTAAGCAAGAAATGGAGGAAATACTGAAAATCATTAAGAAGAGCGACTACAATGTGGTCGAGCAGCTGGGGCAGACCCCATCAAATATATCCATGTTGTTTTTGATATTATGCTCTGAGGCCCATGCGAAGGATTTGATTGCATTCCTCAAAACTGTGCATGTGCCACAAGAGACTTCAGTTGATCAGTTCAAAGATTTTATGGCCAGCCTGACTGCTAATAATGGGCTGGGTTTTTCATATGCGGATTTGACACCAAAGGGAAGGAAGCATAATGATGCTTTGCATGTCTCGATTGAATGTTCTACCGAAGAAGGCGTTGGACCGGTTGGGTTGCAAGGGTTTGACTCTAAAGCCTAGTAACATTGTGGTAAGGGCTTTTGATGGATCGAAGAGAATGGTGCACGAGGAGGTGGACATCCCTGTCAAAGTGGGTTCTCAGACTTTTGGGTCCATCTTCTATGTGATGGATATCAGGCTGTCGTATTCTTGTTTGCTGGGTCATCCTTGGATCCACGAGGTTGGCACAGTTACATCCACACTCCATCAAATGTTGAAGTATCCAATGAAAGGAAAGATTTTCACAGTGCAGGGTGAAGAAGAATATATGGTGAGTCACCTCAATTCCTTCTGCTATGTAGAAATGGACGGGGAATTCATAGAAACTCCTTTTCAGAACTTCGAAGAGGTCCCTCAGATCCTAGCATCAACTGAAACTACTACCAACAAACCTCCTTTGAAGATGGCTTCTCTTAAGGACGCCGGGGCCGTGGTTGAAGAAGGTGGGTGTGCCAATTGGGGTCAGCTCCCTGATTTCACTCAGAAAACTAAAAAATTTGGTTTGGGCTTTACTACAGGGGCTCAAAGGGCTATTATACACGCTCGTGCTGAAAGACCTCCCCTACACATCAGCAATCAGCGAATTAACACCATTGAAGACAGCGAGGAGGATTCAGACATCGACAACTGGATCTACCCAACTACCAATGGTGGACAGAGTAACTGGACGGCTAGGGACTTTATACCTGTTTCTTTTATTCCACAGTAATTGACTTACTTGTTTTGAGATTTTAAATGAAAATTTAAAACTTTACGGCCCTGTGCCTTGCCCAAGGCACATTGGCTTTGCGTGTGAGGGATATTATTTTTCATTTCATATATCATTAATAAAGCATTGGACATTTCTTGCATAAAAATATTGCGCTCTCTGTTTTTCTTTTTTGTTTTCACTTTATCAAAACAGTTATTCTCTTACACACACTCACGTATCATAATGCAGATCCATATCTACTATGGATCCTATTGATAACAGCTCTACTATTGCCAGTTATGACTTCAAAAATCCGATCAACCAAGTCGAGGACGAAGGTGAGGATGATTGTGAGGTTCCTGGAGAACTTGCTAGACTACTACAGCAGGAAGAAAGGGCCATACAGCCTCATGAAGAGTCGGTTGAGACAGTGAATTTGGGTACTGAGGAAGACAGAAAAGAGGTTAAAATAGGTGCAAATCTGGGGCTTAGCGTTAAACAGAGGTTGATACAGATGTTTCACGACTATGTTGAGATCTTCACCTGGTCCTATGAAGACATGCCTGGTTTGGACACCGATATAGTGGTACATCGCCTGCCGACTAAAGAATATTGTCCTCCGGTTAAGCAGAACATCTGCCGTATGCGTCCTGAAATGTCATAGAAAATCAAGGCGGAGCTCATGAAGCAGTTCGACGCAGGATTCTTAGCTGTCACTTCCTATCCACAGTGGGTTGCCAACGTTGTTCCGGTACCTAAGAAGGACGGTAAGGTATGGATGTGTGTGGATTACAGAGATCTGAACCGGGCAAGCCCCAAAGATGACTTCCCACTTCCTCACATTGATGTTTTGGTCGACAATACCGCGCAACACAAAATCTTATCCTTCATGGATGGTTTCTCTGGCTACAACTAGATTAAGATGGCTCCTGAAGACATAGAGAAGACAACCTTCTTTACACAGTGGGGCACCTTCTGCTACAAAGTGATGCCTTTCAGGTTGAAGAACGCTGGGGAAACTTATCAGCACGTCATGGTTGCTCTTTCCATGATATGATTCACCATGAGATTAAGGTCTATGTTGATGACATGATAGCCAGGTCTCAGACTAAGGAAGAGCACATTGATCATCTCTAGAAGTTGTTCGATAGGTTGAAGACATACAAGCTGAGGTTGAATCCTAACAAGTGTACCTTCGGGGTAAGGTCTAGTAAGCTTATGGGCTTCATCGTCACTGACAAGGGTATTCAGGTAGACCCTGCGAAGGTAAAGGCCATACAAGAGATGCCGGCTCCCCGTGCAGAGAAAGAGGTTAGAGGTTTCTTGGGACGTCTGAATTATATCGCCAGGTTCATTTCACATCTGACTGCTACTTGTGAGCCAATCTTCAAGCTTCTGAAGAAAGATCAAGTGGTAAAGTGGAATGATGAATGCCAGACCGCTTTCGAAAGAATCAAGGAAAACCTTCAAGAACCACCAATTATGATGCCTCTGGTTGAAGGAAGACCGTTGATATTATACTTGACAGTACTAGATAATTCAATGGGGTGTGTGCTAGGGCAGCATGATGAGTCTGGTCAAAAAGAGCATACAGTATACTACCTTAGCAAAAAGTTTACCGATTGTGAGACACGATACTCATTGCTCGAGAAAACTTGCTGCGTTTTGGCATGGGCTGCTCGCCGACTGAGACAATATATGTTGACTCACACTACCTTGTTGATATCGAAGATGGATCCGATCAAGTACATTTTCGAGAAGCCCGCTCTCTCCGGAAGGATAGCAAGGTGCCAAATGATCTTAACTGAGTACGACATACAATATACAACCCAAAAAGCAATTAAGGGAAGTGTATTGGCTGATCATTTGGCTCCTCAGGCCGTGGATGATTACCAGTCCATGAATTTCTGTAATTGCAAGCTTCTCAAGTCATATTTAAAGCATGTGTTTTGATGAAGACAACATGGACATCAACATTCAAAGGATGTGCCAAAAGCTTATCAACATCATATAAAAGTCTTGAAGATTATTGAAGAATTATTGAAGAATCATCAAAATGTCAAATGGTATAAATAATTCTTAATCTTGAATATAGATGTTCACAAAAAAAATATGCATTCATAATCATATACATATCCAACATGTTTTCACTTAAGAAAAACTTTGTTTAAAATCTTTTTCAAAAAGAATTTTTGAAAATTAACTTTCAGGAACCGGTTCCTCCCTAACAGGGAACCGGGTTCCAAAACTTGTTCAAAAACATGTCCCTGGAATTTGTACCAGGAACCGGGTTGTACCAATAGGGGAACCAGTTCCTGCGTGATATTTTTGAAATCTGACTTATAACGATCACTAAGAACCGGGTTCTGTCAGTGTCGGAACCGGTTCCTAGCGAACCAGTGCAGCTTTTCTTTTGGTTTTTAAACATTTTTCAAGTGGTATTTTTTCATGAATGCATTGCAACTTTTCATATGAATTGGCATGAATGAAGAGGTTCTTATGACTTTATAAAATGCTGCAGATTTTCTTATTTCAAAAAAAAATGCTTCAATTTTCAAATTAACAAAAAATCTTCTTCAATATACAATTATCTCATTCATTCAAATTTGAATTCATACTTTCATGTGTTCATAATTTTGTGAAACTTGCCATATACACTTTCATTAAATCATTACAAGTTTCATACATACATTGTGAACATTTATATACTTTGTTTGAGAATTGTTTTTATCTTGAAGAAGAAGATCAATTGAAGATTGATAGTGCTATCCATCTACTTCAAATAAATCATTGTATTACTTAAAGAAATTATTCCCTTACTATCCAGGACTGTTGGAAGTAAGTGTTGTGATTTGAAGAGGATTGTTCTTCATTCACATTAGTCTTTGTTTGGTCTTAAAGGTGTTAAGAACCTTTGATCACCCTATAGGTTAGATAGTAAGCATAGGCTGTACAATCATTCTAACTATAGTGAAATCTCTTTCGTGTTGGAAAGGGGACTGGAGTACTCTCGGATTGTGAGGGGAACTAGGATATATCACCGTGTTCTTTACTTTTCCGCATTTATCGCTTTCATCACCATCATCAGGAAAAGATAAATATATAATCAAAACCTTCAAACACTTAACCAAAAATTACTACCAAGCATTCTCATAAAACCGAATAAATTTTTATAAGACCTAATTCACCCCCCCCCCCCCCCCCCCCCTCTTAGGCACTCTGAGACTTACAATTGGCATCAGAGCAAGTTATAGGTAACTTGTTCCTAAAGATCCAGAATGGCTTCCGCAAATCATCAACCAGTTTTCCGAGATGGTGGTAGTAACAACAAGCCTCCTATATTCTTTGGTGAATATTTTGACTTCTGGAAAATACGCATGAAGGCGCATTTAGAAGCGCAAGGAGAGGAAGTATGGGATGCTGTTGAAAATGGTCCATTTATCCCAATATCAGTAATCAATGGCATTGGTTCTGCAAAGCCCAAAAATGCATGGGACGACGATGATAAAAAGAAAGTTCTCTATGACAAAAAGGCAATAAACCTTCTTCAAGGTGCACTCAGTCTGGACGAATTTTTCCGTGTCTCGAACTGCAAAACAGCAAAAGAAATATGGGATACCCTGGTTCAAACTCATGAAGGAACGACTGAAGTAAAAAGATCAAGGCTAAATACCTTGAGTCAAGAATATGAACTATTTCGAATGCAGCCCGGAGAATCCATTCTTGAATTACAAAAGAGATTTGTGCATTTGACAAATCACTTAAATGCTCTTGGTAAAACCTTGACAAATGATGAACTCAACTTGAAAATCCTTAGATCATTGACTAGGGAATGGCAACCAAAGGTAACGGCAATCTCGGAAAAGAAGAGTCTCTCCGCAATGACTTTCGCTACATTATTTGGCAAACTTCAAGAATACGAAACGGAACTCGGTAGACTTGAAAAACATGAAAATTTAGAGAAGAAATCCAAAGGCATTGCTTTGAAAGTTGATTCAAAAGAAAGTCAAGATAAAGATGCATCGGAGGAAGATGAAAACTTCTTGCTTCTTGTAAAAAGGTTAGGAAAATATTTTGGTCATAAAAATAATATTCATAATGCTAACTTTGTCAAAAGGAAGAAATTTTATAATCATAAAGATAAAGAAGCCTCCACATCAACACAAGATGTCACATGTTATGAATATGGAAAGCAAGGTCACATAAAGCCGGATTGTCCAAAACTCTCCAAGAAAAATGGATTCAAAGGCAAAAAGGAGTTCAAGAACAAAAAGGCTTATGTTGCATGGGAAGATAATGAGATAAGTTCTTCATCCGATTCGGAAAGCGACGAATGTGCAAATCTAGCATTAATGGCTTCACATCACTCCGACGATGAAGAAGAGGTTAGTAATGAATTTAATCTTTTTGATGATGATGTTCAAGATGCTATTGATGAACTCTTGAAAGAATGCAAAAGTTTATACAAAAAGGTGTCAAATCAAGAAAAAGAACTTCTAATTTGTTTAGAAAAAATTGACACCATGACTAAAGATTTTGATCTTCAAAAACAGAATTTTATTAAAGAAAAAGAAAACTTTGCATGCTCCAAGTGTGAATCAAATGTCTTTCAAATTGTTCAATTGAAAAGAGTCATTGAACGATATGAAAAAGGACAAATAGGATTGGAAGGATTACTAAGCCAACAACGTTATCCAAATGATAAAAGGGGTCTTGGTTATGTGAATTCTAAGAAACCAAGTAACAATCCCACTGTTTTTGTAAAGGCTAGTAATAGTTCCAATCCCAAGAAAGTAGAAAAGAAGCAAGTTATTCATAATCATCAAAATAAAAAGGCTAATGTATCGAAAAAGAAAATATTTTCTAAGAAGAAATCTTATCCTTCTAGATATAGAAGCAACTTTGAACCTACTTGTTTTTATTATGGTATTAAAGGCCATACACCTAATGCTTGCTATGTTAGAAACTTTAGTATAGCAAGTGGGCATTATGTGTGGGTGAAAAAGGGAACTAACTATGAAGGACCCAAGGCAACTTGGGTACCTAACAAAGAATAATTTGTTTGTGTAGGTATGCTTGAAATCCACATCAAATGTTTGGTATCTTGATAGTGGATGTTCAAAGCATATGACAGGAGATGTACACCAATTTTCATATCTAGTACATAAAGCCAAAGGGTATGTCACCTATGGAGACAACACCAAAGGAAAGATTCTTGGCGTTGGAATAGTTGGCACACCTCCATCCATTCAAATTGAGGATGTTCTCTTTGTTGAAGGATTAAAGCACAACCTTCTTAGCATAAGTCAACTTTGTGATAGAGGGTTCAAGATTAAATTCAACAAAGAAGAATGTCTTATTATGGATGAGGCAACCAATGAGGTAAAACTCAAAGGTATAAGAACTAACAATATTTTTATGATTACTTTAGATGATTTGTCTCTGAAGGTACAATGTCTTATGGTAAACAACAATGACGCTTGGTTATGGCACAAGAGGATTGCTCACATTCACATGGAGCACTTGAACAAATTGGTTAAGCATGACTTAGTTATTGGTCTACCAAAGATGATGTTCATCAAAGACAAATTATGTAGCGCTTGCCAAAAGGGCAAACAGACCAAAACAACTTTCAAATCTAAGAATGTGGTGTCTACTACAAGGCCACTACAATTGTTACACATGGATCTCTTTGGTCCATCAAGAACAAAAAGCTTCGGAGGTAATGTATACGTTTTGGTTATTATTGATGATTTTTCTAGATATTCTTGGACTTTGTTTCTTGTGCAGAAAAGTGATGCTTTTAAAGCTTTTAAGAAGTATGCTAAGCAAATCCAAAATGAAAAATGCCTAAAGATTATATCCATAAGAAGTGATCATGGTGGAGAATTCCAAAATGCACAATTTGAAGAATTCTGTGAAGAACATGGTATCTCTCATAATTTTTCAGCACCTAGAACTCCACAACAAAATGGAGTAGTTGAAAGAAAGAATAGGTTTCTAGTGGAACTTGCAAGAACAATGCTTAGTGATGCAAATCTTCCTAAATATTTTTGGGCGGATGCGGTTAGTACGGCATGGTATGTTGGAAATAGAGTTATCATTAGACCTATAATAAAGAAGACTCCATATGAACTCTTCAAAGGAAGAAAGCCAAATATTGCTCACTTTCATATCTTTGGATGCAAATGTTTTGTTATTAACAATGACAAAGACAATCTCGGTAAGTTTGACGAGAAATCCGACGAAGGTATATTTCTTGGTTATTCTCTTTCTAGTAAAGCATATAGAATTTATAATAAAAGAACTTTAACTATTGAAGAATCTATGCATGTATCTTTTGATGAAACTAACCCATCTAAGGAGGAAGTAGTAGTATGTGATGATGATGATCCTATAGATTTACCCCCGGAAGAACTTTCAAATGATCAAGTTGTGAAATCACCGGAAAATCAAGAAAACATTGTACAACAAGATTCAAACATCAATGATCTACCAAAAGAATGGAGAACTCATAGAGACCATCTTATTGACAAAATTATTGGTGACATTAGCCAAGGAGTATCAACAAGGTTGAATCTAAAAGATGCTTGCTTAAACATGGCGTTTGTTTCTCAAATTGAACCTACCAAAGTTGATGAAGCCTTAGGAGATGATCAATGGATTATTGCTATACAAGAAGAATTAAATCAATTCGAGAGAAATCAAGTTTGGGAACTTGTTCCTAGACCAAGTGGTAAACACATCATAGGTACCCGATGGGTGTTTAAGAACAAACTTGATGAGAATGGTCTAATTGTTCGAAACAAAGCAAGGTTAGTTGCCCAAGGCTACAATCAAGAGGAAGGAATCGACTTTGAAGAAACATTTGCTCCGGTTGCAAGGTTAGAAGCTATACGTCTTTTACTTGCTTATGCTTGTTCATTAAATTTTCACCTTTTTCAAATGGATGTCAAAAGTGCATTCTTGAATGGATACATCAATGAAGAAGTCTATGTCAAACAACCTCCGGGATTTGAAGACTTCAAACATCCTACACATGTCTTTAAGTTGAGAAAGGCTCTTTATGGCTTAAAGCAAGCACCAAGAGCATGGTATGATAGACTTAGCAATTTTTTGTGTGAAAAAGGTTTCGAAAAGGGTAAGGTTGATAAAACCTTGTTCATTAAGAAAATCCAAAGTAACACTTTATTGGTTCAAGTCTATGTTGATGATATCATTTTTGGATCGACTAACAAAGAAATGTGTGAGGAATTCTCATTGACGATGCAAGGAGAATTCGAGATGTCTATGATGGGAAAGATGAACTACTTTCTTGGACTACAAATCAAGAAACTAGAAGATGGAATCTTCATCAACCAATCTAAGTATTGCAAAGAATTATTGAAAAAGTTTGATATGGACAATTGTAAAGCAATGAATACTCCAATGGGCTCCGGTACATATGTTGATCAAGATGAATCCGGTACTCCAATTGATATTACAAAATACCGAGGTATGATTGGTTCCTTATTGTATTTGACGGCAAGCCGTCCTGACATCATGTTTAGTGTTTGTCTTTGTGCTCGCTTTCAAGCAAATCCAAAGGAATCACACCTCATGGCAGTTAAAAGGATCATGAAGTATCTAAAAGGATCAACCAATGTCAGCTTATGGTATCCTAAAGGTAGTATTTGCACTTTAATTGGCTATTCTTACGCGGATTATGCAGGTTGTAAAACTGATCGTAAAAGCACAAGTGGTACTTGTCACATTATTGGAAATGCATTAGTATCATGGGCTTGTAAAAAGCAAGCATGTGTTGCTCTTAGCACGGCCGAAGCAGAATACATAGCAGCAAGTAGTTGTTGTGCACAAATTCTTTGGCTCAAGCAACAACTCCGTGATTACGGACTTGATCTCGGATGCATTCCTCTTCGATGCGACAATACAAGTGCTATCAATATTACAAAGAATCCGGTCATGCATTCAAGAACCAAACATATAGATATTCGACATCATTTTCTCTGTGATCATGTACTTAAAGGAGATGTCGAAGTCACTTTTGTGGATACTCATAACCAACTCGCAGATATCTTCACAAAACCGCTTGCTCGAGAACCATTCTTCAAAATCCAAAGAGAACTTGGTATTTTGGATGAAGGTGATATCTAAATGTTTCTTATAAGATGCACGTCTTAATGTTTTTTTAAAATAAAATTGTTTCACTCTTTTTCCCCATCCTTTTTTATGTTAAAAAAGGGGGAGAAGAATATGGGTATGTGTTGTTTTGTTTCAAAGAAATTGCAGGCCCAAATAAATATCAAACTCACTCCAAAATTCAAAGAATCATGGACTTAGGGGGAGCATACAATTTAGGGGGAGCCTTGCATTTGCTCAACATGTTTACTACACAAAACAACATAAAACATTTCAAGAATTGTTTTCAAGACTTGGTTGTCATCATCAAAAAGGGGGAGAATGTAATTGCAAGCTTCTCAAGTCATATTTAAAGCATGTGTTTTGATGAAGACAACATGGACATCAACATTCAAAGGATGTGCAAAAAGCTTATCAACATCATATAAAAGTCTTGAAGATTATTGAAGAATTATTGAAGAATCATCAAAATGTCAAATGGTATAAATAATTCTTAATCTTGAATATAGATGTTCACAAAAAAAAATATGCATTCATAATCATATACATATCCAACATGTTTTCACTTAAGAAAAACTTTGTTTAAAATATTTTTCAAAAAGAATTTTTGAAAATTAACTTTCAGGAACCGGTTCCTCCCTAACAGGGAACCGGGTTCCAAAACTTGTTCAAAAACATGTCCCTGGAATTTGTACCAGGAACCGGGTTGTACCAATAGGGGAATCGGTTCCTGCGTGATATTTTTGAAATCTGACTTATAACGTTCACTAAGAACCGGGTTCTGTCAGTGTTGGAACCGGTTCCTAGCGAACCAGTGCAGCTTTTCTTTTGGTTTTTAAACATTTTTCAAGTGGTATCTTTTCATGAATGCATTGCAACTTTTCATATGAATTGGCATGAATGAAGAGGTTCTTATGACTTTATAAAATGCTGCAGATTTTCTTATTTCAAAAAAAAATGCTTCAATTTTCAAATTAACAAAAAACCTTCTTCAATAAACAATTTTCTCATTCATTCAAATTTGAATTCATACTTTCATGTGTTCATAATTTTGTGAAACTTGTCATATACACTTTCATTAAATCATTACAAGTTTCATACATACATTGTGAACATTTATATACATTGTTTGAGAATTGTTTTTATCTTGAAGAAGAAGATCAATTGAAGATTAATAGTGCTATCCATCTACTTCAAATAAATCATTGTATTACTTAAAGAAATTATTCCCTTACTATCCAGGACTGTTGGAAGTAAGTGTTGTGATTTGAAGAGGATTGTTCTTCATTCACATTAGTGTTTGTTTGGTCTTAAAGGTGTTAAGAACCTTTAATCACCCTATAGGTTAGATAGTAAGCATAGGCTGTACAATCATTCTAACTATAGTGAAATCTCTTTCGTGTTGGAAATGAGACTGGAGTACTCTCGGATTGTGAGGGAAACCAGGATATATCACCGTGTTCTTTACTTTTCCGCATTTATCGCTTTCATCACCATCATCAGGAAAAGATAAAGATATAATCAAAACCTTCAAACACTTAACCAAAAATTACTACCAAGCATTCTCATAAAACTGAATAAATTTTTATAAGACCTAATTCACCCCCCCCCCCCCCCTCTTAGGCACTCTGAGACTTACAATTTCGAGTTCCCAGATGAGAATATCATGTTGGTGACTGACTACGAAGAACTTGGACTGGAGGAAGGACCCGAGGAGGGATCCCGATGGTCTATGTATTTTGATGGAGCCTCGAACGCCCTGGGTAATGACATTAGTGTTGTAATCATATCCCCTGAGGGCTGTCATACTCCGTTCATCGCCCGATTATGTTTCAACTGTACCAACAACATGGCGGAGTATGAGGCATGTATTATGGGTCTTCGAGCTGCTATCGACCTAAGGATCAAGTTTTTGAGTGTATTCGGGGATTCCGCTTTGGTGATAAGTCAGATTAAAGGCGAGTCAGATATGAAGCACCTGAATCTCATTCCTTACAAAGAGTATGTACTGACATTGCTCCCACACTTTGAGAAGGTAACTTTTGAACATTTCCCACGAGAGGAGAACCAGTTGTCGGACACGCTAGCTACCATGTCTTCTATGTTCAAGGTTAGGTGGGACAATGAAGCTCCCCAAATCACCATTGAGAGGGTGGATGAACAAGCACACTACTGTGAGATCGATACCGAAGAAGTGGCAGACAAACCCTGGTTTCACGAAGTCAAAAGGTATCTCGAGGCTCAGGAGTATCCCGAAGGGGCCTCTGTCAATGATAAGAATTTTCTGAGAAGGTTCGCTGCAAAGTTCTTCCTCAGTAATGGAATCCTCTATAAACGCAACCATGACTCCACACTACTACAATATATAGACAAACATGAAGCAGAAAGGATCATGACAGATCTACATGAAGGCACCTTCGGAACTCATTCTAGTGGACATACAATAGCTAAAAAGATCCTAAGGGAAGGATACTACTGGTCCACTATGGAAGTCGACTATTATCAGCACTCTCAAACCTGTCATAAGTGCCAAGTCTATGCTGATAAGGTCCATATACCTATGGTTCCTCTGAATATCTTGACGGCTCCTTGACCCTTTGCGATGTGGGGCATTGACATGATCGGCGAGATCAGACCTACTGCATCTAACGGGCACCATTTCATTCTGGTAGCCATTGATTACTTCACGAAGTGGGTTGAGGCAGCTTCCTTTGCTACAGTAACCAAGAACATTGTGGCGCGGTTTATCTGACACAATCTGATCTGTCGATATGGTGTGCTAGAGAGGATTATTATCGACAATGGTACGAATCTCAACAACACAATGATCACCGAGCTCTGTAAACAGTTCAAGATACAGCATCATAATTCTTCTCCCTACCGGACGAAGATGAATGGTGTTGTTGAAGCAGCTAACAAGAACATCAAGAAGATTGTACAGAAGATGACAGTGACATATAAAGACTGGCATGAGATGTTACCATTCGCTCTTCATGGGTACCGTACCTCAGCACGGACGTCGACAGGGGCAACACCCTACTCTCTGGTATATGGCATGGAGGCAGTCTTACCCATCGAAGTCCAAATACCTTCTCTCAGGATTATGAAGGATGCAGTTTTGAACGAAGACGACTGGATCCAAACCCGACTTGATCAGCTAAATCTAATTGATGAAAAGAGACTTACTGCTATCTACCATGGTCAGACGTATCAAAAGCGAATGATCAAGGCTTTTAACAAGAAAGTCAGACGCCAAGAGTATCAAGTCGGGTATCTAGTGATCAAACGCATCATACTGCCGCAAGGTGATCCCAGGGGAAAATGGACCCTCACGTGCGAAGGGCCATTTGTGGTTAAGAACATTTTCTCGGGAGGAGCTATGATTCTAACCACCATGGATGGTGACGACCTTCCTTACTCTGTCAATGCAGACATAGTGAAAAGATACTACACATAATTAAAGACCCGTTAGGTTGACTAGCCTAGGCAAAAATAAGGGCTTCCCGACGAACCAAAAGGGTTCGGGCAAAAGTAAGGGATGAAAAGGAAAAAATTTGTACACCCGGAAAGTCGAAAAACCGAAAGGGAAGCTTTGACAAAAAAGGGTATCCCGGTGGACTGAAAACCCGAAAGGGCGGTCCAGACAAAAGTTAGGGACTGAAGCATATCACTATGTCTCATTGGATCATCTTGCGACCAGACTTTGGTATTGACTATCAAGCTCGGACGGTGCCAATAAATCTGATCAACCTTCAGCCAAGTAGCAAAGTGATGAGACGCTTGAAGATATAAAGGCAATAGCAGAGTTGGAACCCAATGGGGTTGTTTCACATAGTTGTTTTTCTTTCTTTTGCACAAATTGTATAATTTCTATCTTTCGGCGGTGTTCTCTTACTAGTACGTCAGCCTCTTTGTACAAAACGCCTATTACAGGCCAACTTCAAAAATCAATACAAGTCATTTTCATAAGAAACTTCAATTTGTTTTTTCTTTTTCTATTTTTTTTTGTAAAAACGTCTAATAATTTATTTTTGATATATGCATTTGAAAATGATTGTCGCTCATATATATTTACATAAGAAACAAAAGACAATTACTCGTAATTCTAGAAACAGGGAAAAAGCATGAAGTGCCGAACCCAACAGTTACTTTGCCCAGCAGGCACCGGGATAGAGCCAGCTTGGGAATATAATTATTGGTACATACACTCCTTCCACAGAGTAAAAGTGTCCAAATGCATTGATGTCAGCTTCCCCGAAAAAGGACATAACTATCCCCAGCCGAGGTTCATAAGCGCGGGTGAGTCAGTAAATTTCATCCCCAGCTGAGTTTATTCCTCCAGATCAGCAGGTCTACCAACAGAGTATCTCTTCCCCCTAAGTTTGGTCCCCGCAAAGTTATTCTCCAGCATCTATTCCCGACAGAATATTTATAAAAATCCAGCGACCGTCAGGGATTTATTTTCCCAGATGCGAGCATACCCCGATAGCATTTCATGAACATACATCATGACATACGCATACATCTCATATACGGCATAATCTCATTTATTTTGAGAATATCGTCTCACCCCGCATTTCATACATCGCATATAACTAACCCTGATATCTTTTGCAGGAAAAGACAATTAGCTTCAACAAATCCAGCAGTTATACAGATCACATCTATAGACGGATAATGGAAAATCAGTTCCTGAAATCAAACGGGTCAACTAATCTACACTATCGATTCCAAGTAACCCTACTACCAAGGTTCCTTCTCACAACCCTGCTATCCAGGCTTTCATATCGAAGTAACCCTACTATCCAGGTTCCTTCTCACAGCCCTACTATCCAGGCTTTCATATCGAAGTAATCCTACGACCCAGGTTCCTTCTCACAGCCCTACTATCCAGGCTTTCATATCGAAGTAACCATACAAGCAAGGTTCCTTCTCACATCCCTACTATCCAGGCTTTCATATCGAAGTAACCCTACGACCCAGGTTCCTTCTCACGGCCCTACTATCTAGGCTTTCATATCGAAGTAATCATATGACCCAGGTTCCTTCTAACAGCCCTACTATCCAGGATTTCATATCGAAGTAACCCTACGACCCAGGTTCCTTCTCACAGACCTACTATCCAGGCTTTCAAATCGAAGTAACCCTATGACCCAGGTTCCTTCTTACAGCCTTACTATCTAGGCTTTCATATCAAAGTAACCCTACTATCCAGGTTCCTTCTCACAGCCGTACTATCCATGCTTTCATATCGAAGTAACCCTTCTATCCAGGTTCCTCCTCACAGCCCTACTATCCAGGCTTTCATATCAAAGTAACCCTACTATCCAGGTCCCTTCTCACAGCCCTACTATCCAGGCTTTTATATCGAAGTAACCCTACTATCCAAGTTTTTTCTCACAACCCTACTATACAGGATTTCATATCAAAGTAACCCTACGACCCAGGTTCCTTCTCACAGCCCTATTATCCAGGCTTTCATATCGAAGTAACCCTACTATCTAGGTTCCTTCTCACAGCCCTACTATCCAGGATTTCATATCAAAGTAACCCTACTATCCAGGTTCCTTCTTACAGCCCTACTATCCAGGCTTTCATATCGAAGTAACCCTACTATCCAGGTTCCTTATCACAGCCCCACTATCCAGGCTCCCATTTCAAAGTAACCTTATGACCCAGGTTCCTTCTCACAGCCCTACCATCCAGGCTTTCATATCGACGTAACCATACTACCCAGGTTGCTTCTCACAGCCCTACTATCCAGGATTTCATATCAAAGTAATCCTACGACCCAGGTTCCTTCTCACAAGCCCTACTATTTAGGCTTTCATATCGAAGTAACCCTACAATCCATATTCCTTCTCACAGCCCTACTATCCAGGCTTTCATATCGAAGTAACCCTACTATCCAGGTTCCTTCTCACAACCCTATTATCCAGGCTTTCATATCAAAGTAACCCTATTATCCAGGTTCCTTCTCACAACCCTACTATCCAGGCTTTCATATCGAAGTAACCCTACTTTCCAGGTTCCTTCTCACAGCCCTACTATTCAGGCTTTCTTATCGAAGTAACCCTGATATCCAGGTTTCTTCTCACAACCCTACTATCCAGGCTTTCATATCAAAGTAACTCTACGACCCAGGTTCCTTCTTACAACCCTACTATCCAGGCTTTCATATCGAAGTAATCATACGACCCAGGTTCCTTGTTACAACCCTACTATCCAGGCTTTCATATCGAAGTAACCCTACTATCCAGGTTCCTTCTCACAGCCCTACTATCCAGGCTTTCATATCGAAGTAACCATATGACCCAGGTTCCTTCTCACAACCCTACTATCCAGGCTTTCATATCGAAGTAACCCTACTATCCAGGTTCCTTCTCACAGCCCTACTATCTAGGCTTTCATATTAAAGTAACCCTACGACCCAGGTTCCTTCTCACAGCCCTACTATCCAGGCTTTCATATTTAAGTAACCTTATTATCCCGGTTCCTTCTCATAGCCCCACTATCCAGGATTTGATATTGAAGTAACCCTACTATCTAGGTTCCTTCTCACAGCCCTACTATCTAGGCTTTCATATCAAAGTAACCCTCCTATCCAGGTTCCTTCTCACAGCCCTACTATCCAGGCTTTTATATCGAAGTAACCCAACTGTCCAAGTTCCTTCTTACAGCCCTACTATCCAGGCTTTCATATCAAAGTAACCCTATGACCCAGGTTCCTTCTTATAGCCCTATTATCCAGGCTTTTATTTCGAAGTAACCCTGCTATCCAGGTTCCTTCTCATAACCTTATCATCTAGGTTTCCAAACAGCAGTCCACAATATTGTAAGACCGGGACCCGATCAAACACGATTAGTTTCGCATTTCACCAGTAAGTCGCGGTGTAGCTTCTACCCTGACCAAATATGCAGTTCGCTTCCGTTTCCTCAAGAAGGAGTTATCCCCCCAGTAAAGTAACAGACACTGAAGCTCCTCAAATTTTATTTCTCCAAGGCAGATACCAACAATCCTCAGCAGATTCCTCCTCAACAACGGGAAAAGGAACTCCCATCGAAGGTATGTCTTAGAAAATTAACATCATCTAGATGGCATCTTTAAGCCCATCTCCGACGGTACTCCGTCACGTCTTGGATGGCATATTTAAGCCCATCTCCGACAATTCTATAGCAACTTCCAAATGGCATCTATAAGCCCATTTCTGATATCACAAATCAAGTATCACTTCATGCGAGTGCAAATTTCTGGGTACTTTAGTGTTCAATCATCTTCCACCTTCAGATCACGAAAGGAAGACGAGCCAATCTACATCCTCAGGTTTAAGAAGATTGAACAGGGGCAGATGTTGTACCCCAAAATTTTCCCTCTCATTTTACTCAATACATGCTCCTAGAGATCCTCAATTTACTCATGTTTTCCCAAGAGTGGACCAGACAAACTCTCTCCTAAGGCAGTGTACCTCAAATTAGGGTTTCCATTTTCATCAAGATGGGCGAAAGACAAAGGCCTCATATTCTCTCCATGGTCTTAATATGTTCTCAAGACCCTACATGTCAAGCTTCATGCCTTGCACAAGAAGTTTGCTCAGTCAACTGCTCAGATGCTTGAGAATCGATTGTATTAGGTCAAAAGTCAATTGTGACCCACATACAGTCAAACTTCAAGATTTTTGGTAAACGTTAACATTTTGAAGTGACTTTCATCATTTGATCAAGGGTTGATCATGATTCCTCAAGGAATACTCCAAATTCATCAAAACCCAAAAGTTGCTAAATTAGGGTTTCTTAGTAAAAGTCAACCAAACTTTGACCAAGCATAACTTCTACATGCTTCATCAGAAATTTTCCATCCAAAGCTCATTTTGAATAGGATGCAATTCCCTACAATTAATCTTCATCCCACAAGTTCAAAATGTGCAACCATAAAAAGATATGAATTTCTACATTATGGGTTCTTTTGAAAAGTCAACAAAAACATCCTTTGGGTCAAAGCTTCATACATGAACATGGAAGAATCAATTGAGGTGAGACCTAAAGGGTTTCTTAGGGGAAACCCTAATATTTATAAAAAGTCAAAGAACACATCTCTAGGGTTAAAATTGAAAGAGATATGCCTTGTCAAAGTTGACCTTTTTTGTAAAATTGTCAAAAGTCAAATGTGTCAAAAATGCATTTTTTGCTAAATGGGGATAACTTTTTATGCTTGCACCTCACTTATAATGTGGTCCACGACTCAAATATTCACCCACACAATATTTGATTCATTTTTAAATTTATTTTGATTTTTTATTAATTAAAGTTTGAATTAAATCAAATAATTGATGAATAATAGCAAAGGTATGATTTGATTTGGTTTTTGGACAGGTTAGCAATCAAAATATGCTGAGTTATCAATGCCAAAACGAATCAAGCATAATTGGTATAAAAAAGGGATTATTTGGCTCAAAATAGCAAGTTTACATGTAGCTTGAAAATCAAATCAAATCTCTCATAATTGCAAAGATTCAATCTAAGTTTGTAACCCTAATTGATTCCTAGATATATATTGGATAAGAACAAAGCAAAAAACAAGGATTTGCAGTCGTGAAAACACCAAACCAAATTCAAAAAAAAAGTGACAAAAAGTGTTGGATCGTTTTAAATTTAGAGATCAATTCAAGCCATTCCAACACTTCCAATCGTTTCTTGGACCTTCCTAGAAGCTAATACGATCAGTTGCATGCATTCTCACGCCCAGAATCTCCCCCTAGCATCCATACAGTTTGCCCTTTATTTCAAAATCGATTACAGTAATCTTTGCATCATAAGCATATTTTAATGATGTATTTGTGATTATTAATGTATTTGCAACATGCCTGGATGATTTAATTGAAGTTTTGATGCTTGCATTCGTGTTTGCCATTGTTAGGGTTTACATGGTCGTTTTAGGGTTTTTCTCTACAGGTTAAATTAGGCCAAGAACAGGGTACCATGATGATCGTGGCACCAAGAAAAATTGAACCATGTAACTAGAATTTATTTATCATGTATTTTGATGATTTTTGAAGTTTGCAGGGCTATGGCCACGAAGCTTGTCCGTAGGTAAAAGGCAAGGATCTAAAGTGACGGATGAGGAAGAAGAAGATAACGTGTTCAATCATCATTGGACCATTAGAAAGCTGGCGCGCATTTTTTCTTTTATTCATTAATCCACTTATTTTTTAAATAATATGAATTGTTGTTATTATATTAACAAACAAGTCACATGGTTCAGATGGCAGGGCACGTATGGTATTGAATGTGAGGACCTGGGTTCGATCCCAGGTCCCAGCATTCCCTTTATGTTATTTCCTCTCAACATATCCAGCACATCTCTCATCCTGGTGTCCACCATACTCCACCAGCATCCAGCCACTTGGTCCAACATACTATTAGATCTAACGCTCCAACAGTGAGGGACCATGATGCACCCTCAAGTCAACGCTACAAGGAATCAAATGCTTTCCGGGCTTGAAGGGTTATTGGGCTTGGGAAATTCAGATTTTCACCCCCCCCCCCATTTGCTAGTACACAGGCCTAGTTTGCATTTTCTTTCTATTTCTTTTTTTTAATTTCTTTAATTAATTTCTTTTATTTGTTTTATTTAATTAACACAAAATTATTATTTTCTATAAAACTAAAAAAAATCACCAAAAAATACATAAATATTATTTATTCAAATTAATATTTTTTTTGAAAATAAATTAGGTTAATTAGTTTATTTGATTATTTTGTTTCAATTAAAATTAAATAGAAATTAGGTTTTAAATTTGGTAATTAAATTGTTTCTTTTCTCAAATAAAAAAACACAAAAATACATAAAATCTTTTTTTGTAAAATATTTTATTTTTCTTGAAATTATTTAATTTTGTTTAGATTAAGTTAATTTCAATTTCTTTTTATAATTAAAAATTATTAGAATTAGGGTTTTAGTTGTACATAACTTAATTAATTCTTTTTTCTATAAAAAATAACTTAAAAAATTGTTTTAGTTATATTTTTAGGATTTTTAATTTCTCCTCGCATTAAATTTTCCGCGCGCATTTTAATTTGTGTTATTATTATTGTAACTGTTTCGCGTTTGTAATAGTTTTAATTAGGGCTTTTATTTCCCGTCAAGACAATTATGTAACTGTCAAAGCCTTGTAACATCTAGGTTTATTTTTCGCACTCTAAATTCCTGCAAATATTTAACTGTCTAGATGCATGCTAATAGGATTGTATGACAAGAGTATCTTGAAATTAAAACGGTAGATCACCTAATGTGCAAAGACTATATAACTGAAACAATTCACATGCACATATTCACTCCTAGGGTTTACCCCACTTCGGTTTCCTTCGGTAAACAATCATTAAGCATATGAGATTTTAGTGATTGCCCTCCAGTCAAAAGATCATAATGTCCCATTCGAACGTTGCCTCGGAAATGTTGCCTCGAAAAGATCTTAAGACTTTAGGGTTACTACTAAGGTTTTCTAAACTATTGCTTTGGTGATTGTACTTGTCCCTTTCGAATGTCCCTTACAACTCCAACGACGGGGCTACCTACTCCTTAATAGTGGGATAGCGTTGTCTAAAGGAAATGAAAACAAATAATCTTTTTTTGAGTAGGTAGAATCTTAAGTACTTGCTCAATAAAAACTTTTCACACAAACACCTTTCAAAACGAATTTTCAAAACAAACTTTGTCACATTCTTGAGGACTGATACAATGATTATCACGAAGTAAAACATTTTCAAAACAAGCACACACAAGCAATTTGAAAAATGAGCAAGTACCTAAGAGCCCATGGAAAACCATGGATAGAAAGGGTGCTAACACCTTCCCTTTCTATAATCTACCCCCCGTACTCAGAATATCTCGAAAAAAGGTTTTTTCTGTTATTTTTCCTTTTCCATGATTGGATGAAATAAAATTCGGTGGCGACTCTTGCTTATCGCGACATTTTGCAAACAAAAAACGCAAAACGCAAACCAGTAAAAACGGTCGGTTCTTCCACAGTATCACACTCGCCTTTGTCTTCAAATTTGTAAATTGGTTGTTCAAAATTATAGGTGGCAATAGCAAAGTCGTTGTCAATGAGACCCGGAGTGGATGAGGATCTGCAAATGCGTGTGTGTGTGCATCTAAGATACATGGCTATTTTGAAAATGCAATAAAGTGAAATAAAGATAATGAGCGCAACATTTGAATGCAAAAGAGTCCAATGTTTTTTCATTAAATAATCATAAGGCATATGAAAATGAACAAACCCTTAACAAATAGACCATGATTCCCTGGGCATGGCACATGGCAATTAAAACCTAGTAACTATTACAACCATATTGAATAATGAATAACAATAAAAATATAAAGAAATATAAAGATAATCTAAAAAAAGGAAAATTGTTTTAAAAAAAACTTTTACGTAGTGACACATGCACTTATGCGTTGATACGAAAACTTTTATGCATTGACGCATGCACTTATGCATTGATACGAAAACTTTTATGCATTGACGCATGCACTTATGGATCAATACATATTATTTCTTGTTCATGAAAGTCAAAAGCAACTCAGTATGAGTTGATACATAATGGTTTACATTAGCTCATATCTATTTTTCATCGACACATGCACTTATGCATCGATACATATCATTTCTTGCTCCTGGAAATCAAAAACCAACTCACTATGTATCGTTACATAATGTTTGCATTGACTCACTTCTATTTTGCATCGACTCATTTGTGTTTTGTATCGACTCATTTGTGTTTTGCATCGACTCATACACATTTTTTATCTCTGTAATGTGTCTTGATAACAATATGCATTTATGCATAATGCTTTGTATCAAATCATAACATGTTTTATACCTAATATGAGTCGACTCATAGAGATATGCATTGACTCATACTGTTGTTTTTTACTTCTAACATTGTTCAGTCACATATATAAGTCAGTTCTCAACACATGGTTAATGAAAATGAAAAGTAAGCATATAGTTAACTTCGGGGCTATGGTATCTACATTTTATCTTCACAAATGAACCACTAATGATGCTTGTATGAAGAGTTCAAAGTCAAGAAAACTTGCCTTGAAACTGAAATTTGTGTTTTGATTTAGAGTTAGAGAAGTCAAGTTACAGGTGCTTGTTTTTGGGATTGGAAAATGGTGATGATGATGTAACAGAAGTTGTTGTAGTGTTTGAACAACTCCCATATGATATATGTGGAGTGTTTGGATGGTTTTTTTAGACAGAACTTGCAAGGTGTGAAAGGTTCAAAGATTTGGATTCAGAGCTCAAGAGTGGAGGTTTTGTGGACAGTTATGGTTTTTTTAGAGTATGAGCGGTTTTGAGAAACTTGTCTACACAACAAAACTTTTGGCCTCTTTAGCTTGAAAATTACCTCTCTATTTATGGAGAAAAGGTTTGGGAAGTTGAAGTAATCAGATTTGCAAGATAACAAATTATGGTTTGGTTGGAATGCAAATTTCAAGTTATGCCGAGTATTCCATGGTCCCAAGATGAAGTACCAAAGTTTCTGGTATAGAGGGATACTTTCCATGATTTAAGGTGGAGTTTAATCAGAAGTAAGCAAGGTATGGGCTCAAGACAAATTTTGTACCAAAAATCTTACTTTTCAAGAATAGCAATGGTGCCTTTATGCCATAAATGGAAAGATCTTTTGGACAATGGCTCAAACACTTGGGTAATAGCTCAAGAGTAGGTGTAAGCATTAAATTATGGTGAGATTCGCAAGTTAGAAGGCCTGAAACACATGATTATGCAGCATGGCATACGAATTGGATCTCATGTTCATCCCAAAATGACTTGTGTTTCAAGACTGGATGCCCAACTTCATGCCTTTTTTAATCTCCTAGCACAAGTATGATAAATTCATTCTCTCGGATGTTTTGGAAAGCTGGAAACATTGTATACAACTTTCATGTTGACCATTTTGGATAAATCAATTTGGAACCTGATGAAAATTGGCCAAGAAGTTGAGATAAAAACTGACCAAAACTTGTTGAAAATTTCTCTAAGTGTTAGATGAAAATGTCATGACTTCAAGAATTTATAACTCAAAATCCAAGCACTTCTAGGACTTGATCAGTAAAGAAAAAGTTGTAGATCTCATCAACATCTACAACTTTCATGTTGAATGTTTTCTTTGAATCATCTTGCATCTTGGTGAAAGAATGTCATGAAGTAGTGAAATTATCATGTACAAAAACACTTAGAAAAAATTTCCAAGTCTTGAAAAGTTTGACTTTTCTCATTGACTTTTGACTTTCTTGATTTATTGATGATCAAGCTTCATATTTTTGAATGTCTTGATGAATTGTGATCTTTGAAACTCAAATTTGATCAAAAAGTCAAAGTTTGACTTTTTGGTGTTTAGTTGACTTTTTCATCAGTTGATCAAATTTCAACTATCAATCTATTGATCTTGAGGAATGTTTTGAACCATGAAATTAGGTCAACATGTCTAATTTTAATCCTTGATATCATGTTTCAAACCAATAAGTCATGTATTAAGTCAAAAGTCAAGAATCAGTCATTTTCAGTCAA
The DNA here is from genome assembly GCA_948472305.1 of Vicia faba. Classification (NCBI taxonomy): domain Eukaryota; kingdom Viridiplantae; phylum Streptophyta; class Magnoliopsida; order Fabales; family Fabaceae; genus Vicia; species Vicia faba. The sequence continues at coordinate 1,181,018,763 of OX451739.1, read as the reverse complement.
AACCCTAATTTTGACCATTTTGCCCTTTTGATGATTTGAACATTTTTCTTGAGGAACTGTAATCCAAACTTGATAAATTGATGCATATGACTTCAAAATGTTGACATTTGTCAAAAATATTGAAGTTTGACTGTAAGTTGACCACAGTTGACTTTTTACCCAATACAACTGATTTTAGGTCATCTGATTAATTAACTGAGCAGTTTTGTGATCCAAGACTTGAAACTTAACATGAGAAATCTTGAATGTCCATAATGATCCATGAAAGTAATTTGGAGTATTAGAAGTCCAATTGTCTTTGTGAAAATCAAAACCCTTATTTGAGGCATCAGTGATTAGGAGATAGTTTAACCTAGTTAACACTTGTGCAAGCTTGAGCCATTGAAGATCTTTGTGAGAAATGTTTTGAGAAATGAGAGGGAAAATTTTTGGGTACAACAGCTGCCCATGTTCAATCTTCTTAAACCCGTAGAGTTTGATTGGCGGGTCCTTTATTCGTGACTTGAATGTGGAAGATGATTGAACACTAAAGTGCCCAGAAATTTGCACTCGACTATGTGTTAGTTGATTATGTCGGGAATGGGCTTAAAGATGCCATTTGGATAAGTGATGAAGAGTTTGTTGGAGATGGGCTTAATGATGCCATCCAGAGTGACTGTTGGTAGAAATTGGAAGAAGTATCAAAATAAATCTTTGGTCTATTTATACTGAAACATTAGATGTTTGTTGCATGTTTTTAACTGGAAGAGATAAATCTAATCAGAAGAGGTCTATTGTTTGGCGACTTCACTGGGAAAATAATCCTAACTAGAAGAGGTCTGTCGTTTGTCGGTCTTTAACTGGAAGAAGTGAATCTAACCAGAAGAGGTCTGTTGATTTCCTATCATTAACTGGAAGAAGTGAATCTAACCAGAAGAGGTCTTCGTATGCCTGTCTTTAATTAGGAAGAAATAAATCTAACCAGAAGAGGTCTTTTTTCGCCTGTCTTTAATCTAGAAGAAATAAATCTAACCAGAAGAGGTCTTTGTTCGCCTGTCTTTATTCTGGAAGAAATAAATCTAACCAGAAGAGGTCTTTGTTTGCCTGTCTTTAATTTGGAAGAAATGAACCTAACCAGAAGAGGTCTGTTCGCCTGTCTTTACTCTAGAAGAAATAAATCTAACCAGAAGAGGTCTTCGTTCGTCTGTCTTTAATCTGGAAGAAATGAATTTAACCAAAAGAAGTCTTTGTTCACCTGTCTTTAATATGGAAGAAATAAATCTAACCAGAATAGGTCTTAGTTCGCCTGTCTTTAATCTGGAAGAAATAAGCCTAACCAGCAGAGGTCTTTATTCGCCTGTCTTTAATCTAGAAGAAATAAATCTAACCAGAAGAGGTCTTCGTTTTCCTGTCTTTAATATGGAAGAAATAAATCTAACCAGAAGAGCTTTGTTCTCCCTTCCTTAATTTGGAAGAAATAAATCTAACCATAATAGGTCTTCATTCGCCTGTCTTTAATCTGGAAGAAATGAATATAACCAGAAGAGGTCTTTGTTCGCCTGTTTTTAATCTGGAATAAATAAATCTAACTAGAAGAGGTCTTAGATCTCCAGTCTTTAATTTGGAATAAATAAATCTAACTAGAAGAGGTCTTTTGTTTTTTTGATTGATTTTTCCTACAAGGAAGATGGTTAGTTGCATGCAGATGTATGCATGGCGTAATGATGTTCTAAAAATAAATGAGATTATGTTGTATGCATTTGTCATGTATGTGCTTTGATGTATGAATGTGAAACATTGAAGTGCATCTCTGTCTGGAAAATAAATCCTTGACAAATTGTTGGAGAGTATTGGGAAGCTGAATCCCAGACTACCACTGGAGATGAAGAGTATGTGTATCTTCAACTTTGTTTAGAATGTTTCAGCTAGGGGTTCCGATTTTGTTGTTCGAAGAAATTCTGCGGGGAATGTTGATTTCTGCTTGGGGAATAGAGTTCAGGAACCTTGGTTTTCCATTACTCTACTGGGGAATTATAACTTGACTAGGGAGAAGGAAAGTTAACTGGTATCTAGTCAAATTCCAGGATTTGCAGCAACTTATTGGGGATAGTATCGACTCCGTTGGGGACAAGGGGTTTTGTCTGTTGATTCATAATGGTATGAGAAAAGAACTTGAGTTGGGGAATTTGTAGTCTGTTGGGGAATCTGTAGTTTGTTGGGGAAATAAATCTTGTTGAGGAAAGAATTTTGAAGACCTTATTGGGGAGATGAATTCTTTTGGGGACGAACTGTTAGAACATAGTTTGATTCTACAACCCTTAATTATAGTTTTGATGATAACAAAATACAAAGAATAAATAAATTTAAAGATATATATATATAAGACAAATATGCTTCTTAAATTATGTTCTGTATATATAAAAGTTCTGATGGAATCAGCATCAGCATCAGAAGCATCAGAAGATCAGTAATATGTCAGCATCAGAAGATCAGTAACATGTGTTACACGCTGAAGCTACCAGATCATACGCTGAAGCTTGATGACTAGAATCTGCGCACAAACATATACACTCTGACTCTGATCAAAGATCTTTACCAAGTCATCAGCACTCAGAAGCGTCAGCATAAGTTAAAGCAAAGAACACTCTGAAGCGCTATCACAAGCAAAGAAGACTCTGAAGCGTTACTAAGTAATCAAGGCAGAATTAATTGCTAACGGCTTTATTCATACAAGATCTTCTCAAAAAGGAAAGTACGTTATTATCAGTAAAAGTGATTTATGGACAACGTATCTTTGCCTTGGCTATTTAAACAAGTCTGTATGAGAAAAGACGCATGCATGCACTCATACATTTTTCTAAGCCTTCAAACCACGCGTACTCAAACGCTTTAGCAATTCAGTTTCATTCCAAGCTTAAATTGTGTATTATCACAGTTGTGATATATTGTTTTATTAGAAAACGTTAAACACATTGTTGTTCAATTCTTTGTAAGAGATTTCCTTGAGATAAACCGGTTTGTGGTTATACTCAAGAAGGCTTTAACAGTTGTTAAAGTAGCTGTTGTAATCCTTTGAATATAGTAGATTAAGACCTCGTTGGAGAGAGGCGAAATCACCTTGACGGATGGACTGGAGTAGTTTGAGATTAAACGAAACAGGATAAAAATACAGTGTTGTCTAAGCATTTGATTTAAGTTTTACAATTCAACCCCCCTTCTTGTGTTTTTCACATCTTCAATTGGCATCAGAGCGCCTGGTTCTGAGCTTATAACACTTAAACGTGTCAGTACAAGATCCAGCATTAGAAAAACACAATGGCAGGACCAAATCAAAACATCAGCAATGACAACAATGAAGAAAGAGACAGATTCAGTGGCAAACCTCCAGTTTTTGATGGAGAGAACTTTGACTACTGGAAAGACAGAATTGAGAGTTTCTTTCTGGCCCATGATGTTGATCTATGGGACATGGTGACTGATGGATACACGCACCCAGTGGATGGAAGTGGTCAGAAGATTGACAGGAAAACAATGTCTGATCAGCAAAAGCGTGATTTCAGAAATCATCACAAGGCTAGAACAATTCTTCTCAGCGCCATCTCTTATTCAGAATATGAGAAGATATCAAACAGAGAAACTGCAAAGAATATGTTTGACTCTCTGAGAATGACGCATGAAGGCAACATTCAAGTCAAAGAAACCAAAGCCCTTGCACTCATTCAGAAGTATGAGGCATTCAAGATGGAAGAGAGTGAATCAATAGAAACTATGTTTTCAAGATTTCAAATTCTTGTTGCTGGTCTAAAAGTTCTTGACAAAGGGTATTCTACTGCTGATCACGTTAAGAAGATCATCAGAAGCTTGCCAAAATAATGCAGGCCAATGGTCACAGCGCTTAAGCTAGCCAAGGATCTCAACAAAATCTCTCTGGAGGAACTTGTCAGCTCCCTCAGAAGTCACGAGATAGAGCTAGAAGCAGATGAACCTCAAAAGCAAGGTAAGCCATTAGCTTTAAAATCTAACAGAAAATCTGACTCCAAAGTTTTGTAGTCTATGGAAGAAACCTTTGATGGGTCCTCATCAGAAGAAGATGGACTGTCTCTCCTCTCCAGAAGGGTGAACCAATTATGGAAGCAGAGGCAAAAGAAGTTCAGGAATCCCAGAAGATCAGAAAATCAAAATGAATCCTTCTCCAGATACAGAAGGTCAGAATCCTCCTCTAGACACAGAAGATCTGAAGGTTCTTCAGGAAACAGAAAGCCAAACAACAAAGACATCATCTGCTATGAATGTAACGAGCAAGGGCACTACAAAAGTGATTGCCCAAAGCTTCAGAAGGGAAAGCCCAAAAAGAAGTTTGGTAAGGAAAAGAAGAAAAGTCTTGTGGCTACATGGGATGATTCTGACACATCTGAAGCTGACTCAGAATTTGATGATGAAAGAGCAAACATAGCTCTCATGGCAAACATAACAGAAGACAGTGAAACTTCTGAGTCAGAATCTGAATAAGATACAGGAGAGGTATTCCCTGACTTTACTATAAACTTTACTAAGGCTGAACTAGCTGAAAGCCTTAATGAAATTTTGGAAAGATATCAGCAGATCAGAGTCAAATTCAGAAACCTGAAAAGGAATCTTGCTTCTGACTCTGATAAGACTGAGAGTCTCAAATTGGAGAATTATGAGTTAAAAGATAAAATTTAAAAATTAGAAAACCAATTGCAAAACTCTCATAAGGAAACAATCCCTGAAACTCCCAGCAGTGCTGATGAGATCATCAAGGAGTATGATCACAGCTTTCAGAAGTTTCTAGCTAAAAACATAGACAGAAGCAAAATGGCTTCAATGATCTATGGAGTTAGCAGAAATGGCAGAAAAGGGATAGGATATCAAGGTAAGGTACCTACACCAAAAAATGCCATGGATTTAGTTATAAAACGTACTCCACTTGATTCACACTTTATATATGGGCACACACATGACATAAAATATACAAGTAGTGATTACTCTGTCAAACCACAATTCAACCAGAGTTTTGGTAAAACTAACAAATCAGGACCCAAGAAAATATGGGTACCTAAGGATAAAATAATACATGTGGCAAATATCTTTAGCAGCAAAGCAAAAACACCAATCATGGTACCTAGACTCTGGCTGCTCACGACACATGACGGGAAGAAGGCATATGTCCCAAAGCCTGGAACTTAAGCCTGGAGGCCACGTAGGCTTTGGAGGCAATCAGAGAGGAAAGATCATTGGCTCTGGAACAGTAGGTAATGGAAATATTCCCTCTATAAGTAATGTTTTACTAGTTGATGGATTAATGCATAATATGTTATCCATAAGTCAATTAAGTGATAACGGTTATGATATAATCTTTAATCAAAATTCATGCAAAGCTGTTAGTCAGAAAGATGGGACTATCCTATTTAATAAAAGAGGAAAAACAACATTTATAAAATAAAACTTTCTGAACTAAAAAGTCAGAATGTAAAATGTCTATTGTCTGTTAACAACGAGCAATGGATCTGGCACAGAAGATTGGGACATGTTAGTATGAGAAGAATATCTCAGATTAACAAACTCAATTTGGTGAGACAACTTCCTAACCTGAAGTTCAATTCAGATGCTCTGTGTGAAGCATGTCAGAAAGGCAAGTTTGCAAAACCAGCTTTCAAATCCAAAAACGTTGTTTCCACATCCAAGCCATTAGAACTTCTGCACATTGACTTATTTGGACCAGTTAAAACTGCTTCAGTCAATGGCAAGAAGTATGGGTTAGTAATCGTATATGACTATAGCAGATGGACATGGGTAAAGTTTTTAAGGCACAAGGACGAGTCACACTCTGTGTTTGTTACCTTCTGCAACCAAGTTCAGAATGAAAAGGATCTTAGAATCGTCAAAGTCAGAAGTGATCATGGTGGAGAATTTGAAAACAAAGATTTTGAGTCATTCTTTAATGACAAAGGCATTCTGCATGATTTCTCTTGTCCTAGAACTCCCCAGCAAAATGGAGTTGTAGAACGAAAGAACAGAACATCGCAAGTGTTGCACCTGTTGGCTGAAGATTTTGATAATGTTATTTAGAATTCAAAAGAGTTAAAAGTTCTGATCGAAATGGAATTAAACGCCATATTTCGAAGTTGCAGAAGCAGTGTTTCGAATAAGTGTGTCAAAGCTTGAAGCTTCGAACGGTGATTATGGGAACATATCCAAAGGGGTCTCGAAACAACAGCGAGGCTAGGTTTGGGAAGATCGTTCGAAACGGAGAAACACCAAAGCATTTAAAATTCAAATGGAAGCGGGACTTTCAAAGTTTGAAAGTTATGTGTTGGAGCATTTGGGGACACGTGGAAAGATGAAAGAAGCATTGTCTTGCATGGTCGAAACGTGGCATGATCCTATAGCGAGACCGTTAGGGTCGAATTAGTATAAATAGAAGTCTTAGTATTAGGATTTCGGTGTGTCATATCTGTTATACAAAATACTCAATAACATTCAAACTACCACATGGCAAGGGAAACGAATGCAAGAGAAATGTATGTATGATAGCACCATGTATTTCTAACTTAATGAAAGCCTTTTTTACCATTTCCAGTACTTTCCTTCTTTTTCTTTTTGTCGAATAACATTTGCAAGTTTCTTTATTTACTGTCTTTTCATTTCAAAGTCTTTTCCTCAAAGTTTTACGTCTTACTGCTTTCTTTATATTTCGAGCACTTTATATTTCAGAGAACTGTTACACTTTCAATACCTTTACTTTCAAGTATTGTTTTTCAAGCGCATACTTTTACTTAAAATCATTTATAGATTTCTTGCATTAAACGCTTTCTTCACATTTTAAACTTCTACATTCCAGAAACCTTTTATGTTAAATGTTTTGTAAATCGAAACCATTTACTTCAATTTTCATACAGTTTTATATGTCTCTTCAATCAGCATTACAATTAGCATTTATTCGTATAACTTAGTTTTCATATACATTTTGACCACGTTTTTAAACTCTTAGAGAGAGAGGGATCGAAATAAACCAAACACTTGTACAATAGCAACCATGAATAATTGTTCGATTGTGAGAGTAACCTTAATATCCAAGGAGTCCTAGGATCAATCTAGTCGATCCTGTGAGTTACCAGAGAGATTGAATAGCGTTAATAAAGATTATTCGATAGTTTGGAAGACTAGCGGTTGTTTACCAGAAATCACTGGAAACAGCACCCCAAAATTTGCCCTCCCATATTCTTCAAGGTTTGCTAAGAGCATGCTTCAAAATCTCCCAAGGGTTGCACAGTCCAATTGCCTCCTAACAGTCAAAAATTAGGGTTTTGGTCCTGACAAAGAAATTGAAGTTTCCAAGGGTCCAAACAAGTCCCACATGCCTATAAACATTGTCAATCATCCATATGCCAAGTTTCAAGACCCACAGCATCAAATTGCACAGTCAAAAACCCTAATTGCTTCACAGTCAACTGCAGGGGCAAAATGGTCATTTGACAGTCAAAAGTCAAAAAATTTTGTCAACATCTTATTTTGAAGCCACAAACATCATTTGATCAATTCTTGATCATGGTTCTCAAGGCATGGCTCAAAAAGTCTCAAGATGCAAAAGTTTCTATTTTTGGACAGTTGAAAAAGTCAACTGCAAATTGACCAGGGCATAACTTCCACATGGTTTATCAGAAAAATTCCATCCAAAGCTCATTTTGAAGAGAATGACATTTCCTACAACTCATATTCATACTTCAAGTCCAAGAAATGCTCTCACAAAAAGGTATCAATCTCAACATTATAGGTCATTTTCAAAAGTCAACAAAAAGACACTTTAAGTCAAAGACCATAACTTGAGATTGGTAAATCAAAATGACATGGGACCAAATACATTGGTTATAGGACTTCAAGAACTTTCCAAAATGTCCAAGAACATGATCAAAGCTTAAAAATTGAGCAAGATATGCCTTGTGGAAGTTGGGAAATGTTTGGGAATTTTGAAAAGTCAACTTTGCTTCAAATGCCTCAAAATTGCTAATGGGCCTCAATTTCTTCCATGAATCATTACCCAAAAGCTATGCACGACCCATTAAGCTAAAAGGGAGTTATTTTCTTATTTTTAATTAATTAATTGAATTTTTAATCCTATTAATTCATTTAATTAAAATTAAATATGAGAAAACTACTAAATAATGATTTTAAATCTTTTGGTGCAGCAAATCCTTCCATCATGACCTAAATATTTCGTGGACATGCTCAAGGGAACAAAATCTTCCAAAATTGGCAAGTTTCCATGGCAAGAAAGATAGAAAAAGATTTGACAAAATCAAATATTCAAGATCATTAAATCAATGGATTTTGGGCTAACTTTTAACCTAATTCTACTCACATACATAAGCATGATCGAAACCTAATGCCCTGGACACAAAAGCTGTGCTCAGAACAAAGAAACAAACTTGCATTTTTGACAAAAAAATTGAAAATGGTTTTCATAGCTGCAGCACGTTTCAAGACCTAAAAACCATTCCAATACACTCCTGACACTACCAGGAAGCTTCTGCAATCGAAATCAAGTCTCCACGCACAAGGAATTGGTAGAACAGAATTGCCTTTCTTTCAAAATTATTCATAATCGTATTTTGAATTCCATGCATTTTTCATGTGTTTTTAATGTTGATTTATACTAATATGCACTTTCTGAAGCTAATGGTATCCTCGAATTGAATTAATATTGCCTGTACAAGAATTCACCATGGACGTTTCTTAGGGTTTCAGAGTTCCAGATTTGGGGCTTTACATATAAGGCAAAATTGGCCAATCAAACCAGTGCCATTGAAATCAGAACATCCAAACGAATTGATCTCACACCTCGCGCTCAATTTATGATCATCATGGGCGTATTCGCTATTATTTGCAGGTGTCATTTAGTGGGGGTTTAAAACCCCCGCTATCTATTTGTTATTTTCAGGCAAAACGAAGAAACAAGGAAGAGGATGCTGAGTTGTTGGAGTATGATTGGACCATTCAAAGATTGGCGCTTTTTTTTATTTGTTCAGCATAGTAGTGCCTTTCCCATTATATTATTCACGTTCCATATTAATATCAAACATACGCGTTGGTTGGGTTGGTTGATGCGTTGGCTTGCAGGTATTGGGACCTGGGTTCGATTCCCAGGTCCCCCATAATCTCAATGATTTTTGTCAAAACATATTACAGCGTTGCACTCATCCAATGTTTCATCATGCACCCTCGCCTGCTTGCCTGCCAAGTGTCCAGGAAGTCCAATCCAAAGGCCAAGATGTGGGGATCATCATGCACGCTCAGTCAACCACAAGTATATGATCCAGGAAAGTCAAAAAGGGCTTAGATTGCTTGGGCCAAAATGCTTCAATAACACCTCCAAAAGGGTCAGACATCCCATGGTTTGCATTATATTTCTTAATTTCTTTTTCTTTTCTTCTTTTTATTTTAATTTCTTTTTTTGTTTTGTTTGTTTTATTTAATTCACAAATTTAATTTTCATAACACAAAAAATCAAAAAATCATAAAAATAAAAATATGTTTTATTTAATATTTAAGTCATTATTATATTTTTGTAAATAAATTTTTAATAATCAATTTAATAATTTAGGTTTAAATTTAAATGTTTTTCTTAATAACTAAAATACATAGAAATTAGGTTTTTTAGCATTTTTATTCTTATTCCTAATAAATAATTTCTTCCTATCATTATTATTATTAATTATTAATTATCTTGTAAATAAATATGTCATTAAATAATTAGTGTAAATTAGGTCAAAACTTAAATATTTTTCTTTAACATTTAAAAATAATTTAGAACTAGGGTTTTATTTGATTTCTAATTTCAATTAATTTTCTTTGTTTCATTAAATACAAAAAAACATAAAAAATAACTTCTTTTCTCTATTAAATAATTAATTAATTTTTAATTTCATTTAATTTCTTTAAAGGGTCCAACGCCCTCGCATATTCGATTCTAATTTCTTTTCGCGCGTTTGTCCTTATTTTTCTTTTTAATATTATGTAATTGCCCCAAAGCCTTGTAATAGTAAATTAGGAAATTTATTTATTTTCTGCATTTTATTTTAAAAAAAACGGGTCTTTGTTAATTTGGCGATGTATAGACCCGCGCCTTGTAATAGCTTAGGACTTTATTTTCCGCACTTTAATTTCCGCACCCTTAAAACTGCTAAAACCTTGCATGAAAGAATGAATGGCCTAAAATAAAAACAAGTGTAGATCACCACAAAACATGTACAAGATAAAACATAACATGAAAATAACACACAAATTCACACACCACTCTTAGGGTACGCCTCATTGTTGTCTTGCCCTCGAAATGTGGTCGTCGAGTATAGGACGTTTTAGTAAGTACTTATGTCCATGAACATGGCATAAGGGTAGCTTCTAAGGTGTCCTACTGTTGCTCTGGTGACCACACTGTCCCTAAAAACGAATTGACCCGAACACCTCCAACGGTGGTGCTACCTACCTCTCAATGGTGGGATGGCACTACCTTAAGGACATTTACACAGCCTAATTCCTTAAGGTAGGTAGATGACTCGTAGATACTTGCTCTAATTCAAAACAAATCAAAAACTTCTTTTCACACCGACACTTTTCAAAAAGCTTTCAAAAACAACTTTTCAAACACTCTTGAGGACCGATACAAGAGTCGAACTGAAATTTTAAACGAAACTTTTTCAAACCCACTCACGATTGAAAAGCAAACAAATATTTTGAAAACACAATGAGCAAGTATCTAAGAGCCCATGGATAACCATGGATAGAAAGGGTGCTAACACCTTCCCTTTCTATAAATCTACCTCCCGAACCGAGAGACAATCTCATAAGGAATTTTTCTGTGCTTTTGTCCTTTCCATGTTGGAGAAAATAAAAGACGGTGGCGACTCTTGCTTCCGCGAAATTTCGCGAACCAGCTTTAAACAGTCAGTTCCAGATCCACCGATCATAGAACTGGCGACTCTGCTGGGGAGCATTAAAAGTGAGGTGTACCTTAGGACTAGGATCACTTGTGTTTTCAATTGCTTTGACTTGTTTGCTTTATTATTGTGGGACTGTCTTGGGAGTTCTATAGATCCTAACCCGGATCTGGGGATACCTTCTTAGAAAGTAGCAACAAGGCTGTGAGGGAACTGTGCGGGGTATACCGACATGGTTGAAGCAGTCTGCTACGTTGATGTGGCACTTTGGTGTGTACCGGTAACCCTTGAGTTCAGTCAAGGAGAGTACGGGGCCTCCGCGTGGTGTCGTGAAGCATCAACTGACCTTAGGAACCTTAATTGAACCATCTTGGCCTCTTTAGGGTAGTGAGATAACTGACTTTGGTGCAGTCCGAGGTTGGTTGATACTCGATACTACACTCAATTGAGGGTTGTTTTCTTGGAATATTTCGGTCGCCAGTTCAGTGGCTAAATCGAAACGATGAACAATGAAAGCAATCCAATGATATTGGGACCCTTAGAACCCGGTTACTTCTGATAGGACAGGTTGAGCCCACCAACTTCAAGAGGGTAATACCCAGACTTCATGCTGGCCTAAACTCTAAGGGATATCTTGTGACTTGTGTGCCTTCATACTTGACTACTTGCATGCTTGTTATCTGACATTTGAGTTTCTTGCAGGTTTTGTTTATAGTCCTTAATTGGGACTCATAATAGGGTTTACCTACATTACCCCATGCATAGCATAACATCAAACTATTGCATGCATCCCGCATAAGGACTAACCCATTTCAAGGATCTCAAGGGCTTGTGATGCAGGTCATGATGAATCAGAATGTCTAGCAAGGGGCAAAGGGGATTTACTTTCCTCTAGCCAGGTTGATGATCTGAGTCAGAGGCTATGACCCACTAGATATGGTGAGCTTTGACTCCGGAAGAAGGTTCCCCTAACCAAGGTTGTTTGGAAATCAAAACCAGACATGATGACTAAAGTCAGGGGCTATGACCCACTCGATATGGTGAGCCTTGACCCTTGAAGAAGGACTCTCGACAACATGAAGCTCCTTCAATCAAGCTACCGGATTCAAATTCTAACAATTTTTTCTTGTTTACCCCGCGAGATCCTTGAAAACATTGCATATATATACATACATATCATTGCATAACAGGTACCCTTTTGACAGGACACTTACCATCTCCGCTATTTATTTCAGCAATGGCTTCCCAACAAAATAACCAGGATCTTCAGGCTCAAGAGATTCAGTTCAAGGAGATCTTCCTAAGCCTATCCAAGGGGCAAGAAGAGTTAAGGACACTCCTCATGGGGAATCTGGCCAAGCAAAACCCCGAAGATGACAAGGAAGAACGACTGAAACGTCTACAAGCTGAGGTAGACACATTGAAAACCCAGATGCTGGGGAAAAGGGCTCTCATCCAAGGTTTAGCTCGGGAGCAAGAAGAGTTGAGGACCATGATCAGTCAACTCCATCAAGACAGATACAACATGAAGCAGCCAGTCCAAGTCAGGGACCAAGTCATTAATCAGCCTCCAAGAAGTCAAAGGTTTGGTTTAATGAATGGGCCCCTTCGAGCTGCTACTACTTCACAGGTCCAACAACGACCTCACCAAGAACAACGGGCTGATCAGAGCAAGCCAGACAAGCCTAAAAGGCAGTTCACCAAGCTCAACGTGTCACCGTCTCAAGCTTTACAACAATTGTTGAGGTTGAATCTGGTGACGTTAAGGGACCCTCCTAAGAATCTCAACACAACCTCCCTAAAGTACAATCTTGAGGAAAGATGTGCATACCACTCTGACAGTCCAGGGCATGACACCGACGACTGCTGGGCTCTGAAGAATAAGATCCAAGACCTGATTAATGAAAGAGTTGTGGATTTCACCCAGATGGGCCATGCTGAATGCTCTTGCCATCCCTACAAGATGCACCAGTCGAAGTAACAAGCCCTGAGACTAGAAGACTTTTGTTCATTAGAATTTTTCAAGTTGTGATTTTCTTTTGATTGTTCAAACATTTATTCATGTTAAACATTGTTATTTCATTAATGCACTACACATGTCTGTTTTGAAGTAATTATTTCGTATTCACTATTTAAAATTGCTTTCATTTTTTGTGATGTTTAATGCTCGATTAATAATTCTAAGCCTCTTGAGGGAGGATGACGAAAACGATACCGCAATCTACAGTATGCTTTTGAACAGACCCTGCTGATGAGGTACAGGCATTGTTTCAATCCCTAAATACTGGAGTTATAAGGAAGATAATCCCTCGTCAACCCCTTTGAGCCAAAGAAGTAGGAGTTTTTCTTTTCGAAAATTAAAACCCTTTATCATAACCTGGGGCAGGGTAGTTCTCTCAGTTGATCCAAGGGCATAACGAATGGCACCAAAGAGGTCCTTACAAAAAAAAAGAAGACAGTGATGATTCCGAATAATCATAAGGATAGGCATTCATTATATCTCAAAAATAAAAACCCATTAAGTCAAAACCTATGAAGGAGACTTACAAAACTGGGGCATCCCGCTGACTGTAATTCCAAAAAAGAAACAGTTCAGGCAAAAAAACAGGGATAATGAAAGGAAAAGAAAGAGGTCTTACAAACCCTAAACCAAACAAAAATGACTGCCTATTCAAATAAACGTTCAACATCCGAACCATCACTGGAATTTCAGAGCAAAGACTCAAACAAGGTCTAACGCACGATCAGCTGAGTTTATGTTTGAAGAACATCACGAAGAGCGGGTGGGTACAAATAATTTGAGCCTTTATCCTTTATTTCTTAAAACCGTGAACCAGGCCACGCTACAACCCTTAAAAGTCCTAGCTGAAGCATGGGTTAGTTCGAAAGCATATTGTTACGAAAGGTATCCTGACTCCTTAAGGCTTGCTATAAAATACTGAGTTGACATCACATTTTACAAAATTTGCTGGTTTTACTGAAAAATGCATTTTTCAAAAACTTCAAGACAGACATAAGCTTTGCATTTTTAACATAACTTTGTTTGCATATGACTTTTTGTTTGAACAGCATAGAAATTCGCACGACGAATGCCTAATGAACAAAAGCACCTCCAATCAAGGGGCATGGCCTGATCATTATCCATCATCTGGGGCAGTCCAGTCAAGATTCAAGGAATCTCTCAAAATGCCAAACAGCCAGGGGCAAACCTCCGCCTGAGCCACTTGGGGAATTGGACATGAATTCCCAGCAACAAATCTTGCATGACCAAACATCTTCTGGTAGCATGGCAACACAATAACAGGGGCACCTCCCTACATCCTGAGAGCATGGACATAGTCGAAAAAAATACTACGCGTAATCAAAGACCCGCTAGGTTGACACACCAAGGCAAAAATAAGGGCTTCCCGGCGAACCAAAAGGGTTCGGGCAAAAATAAGGGATGAAATGAAAAATCTGTACACCCGGCAAGTCGAAAACCTGAAAAGGCAGCTTGGGCAAAAATAGGTATCCCGGTGGACTGAAAACCAGAAAGGGCGGTCCAGGCAAAAGTTAGGGATTAAAAGTGTATGACTATGTCCCGGCATCTTGTCACTTTCTTACCAGAAGAAGACTGGTCAAATCGGCAGTTATCAAGATCTCCACAGGTATCTTCTCCCGCAGGAACTGGGGCAATAAGAATTGTCTAAGCGATTTGGTTGCTCTGTCCACCAAGGTACCAAGGTAAGTTCGGCTGAAGAACGCAACCAAGATATCTTAACTCCCCAGAGAGTGAGCCAGCAAGTCAGCATACTCTCCCCAAGCAATGTTATACTGTTGGCCTTAAGGAAATTAGGTATCCCTAACAGATCTCAACATTCCTCAGCGCAATATTCCCAACAAGCATCCCCGGCAATCTCGATTTAAGATTGTTCCTCGGCGGTATACGAACATTCAATGGAGCCACTTTCCCAGTGCATATCAAAAATTTCCCCAGGAAAGTCCAGTCCAAAAGCCTCCCCAGGAAAGCAGAATCCATCTCCCCAGCAGGAAGCTTATCCCCAGTAGATTCTGGAAGCTTCCCCCCTGCAGAGCACGAACGCGTCTCCCAGCTTTATTCAAAGGTTATTTCCCCACCAGGATATAACTGGGTTATCCTCAGCCAATAACCAGGGAAAGATCGTCCCCGACGAAGTCTTCCTATCCCCCAACGGAGTTCATCATATTCTTCAACAAAACTCAACAATGGTATCCCCAATGGAGTTCTCATTCATCTCAGCGAAGCACCTCTCCTCCCACAGAGTATTGTTCCCCAGCAAGATCACTAGAGTAGTTATTCCCCGCAGAGTAATCTCTTCATCAAGTTTATTCCCCAACGGAGTCATCTTCTCCTACCGGTTCATTCTTGCAATCTTCATCCCCAGCAGAAACGAAGAACTCTCTTCAACCATCAGCCCAGGATTTAACTCCCGGCATTCGTCAAGGATATATTTTCCTAGACGAAAATACATTCAAAAACATCACATACATCATGATACATGCATAAACGCATCATATCTTACAATCTCATTTATGTTGAGAACATCATTGCTTGATCCATGGCATGCATTACATACGACTGACTTTTACATTTCAGGAAAGACCCAGTCGAAGATTCCAAGACCTTGCCTGGTTCAGTTAAGTCGACTCCTAAAGATTTTTCTGATGCCGATCCAGTCAAAGGCCTTCTCTGGTCCAGTTAAATCGATTCCTGAAGATTTTCCTGATGAAGACCCAGTTGAAGATTCCAAGACCTTGCCTGGTTCAGTTAAATCGAATCCTAAAGATTTTCCTGATGCTGATCCAGTTAAAGGCCTTCTCTAGTCCAGTTAAATCGATTCCTAAAGATTTTCCTGATGAAGACCCAGTTGAAGATTCCAAGACCTTGCCTGGTTCAGTTAAATCGACTCCTAAAGATTTTTCTGATGCCGATCTAGTCAAAGGCCTTCTCTGGTCCAGTTAAATCGATTCCTAAAGATTTTCCTGATGAAGACCCAGTTGAAGATTCCAAGACCTTGCCTGGTTCAGTTAAATCGACTCCTAAAGATTTTTCTGATGCCGATCCAGTCAAAGGCCTTCTCTGGTCCAGTTAAATCGATTCCTAAAGATTTTCCTGATGAAGACCCAGTTGAAGATTCCAAGACCTTGCATGGTTCAGTTAAATCGACTCCTAAAGATTTTTCTGATGCCGATCCAGTCAAAGGCCTTCTCTGGTCCAGTTAAATCGATTCCTAAAGATTTTCCTGATGAGGACCCAGTTGAAGATTCAAAGACCTCTCTGATACAACTCGTCGTTATAGACACTCGTCGTTATAGACACTCGTCGTTATAGACACTCGTCGTTATAGACACTCGTCGTTATAGACACTCGTCGCTAAAGACCACTCGTCCATGAGGATAACCTGTCAGTAGAGACAACTCACCAACCTAACATTTCCAGACTCGATTCCTGTATCCTGCCAGGGCACGTCTGAAGAGTTTAAAGATTCGATTCCTGTATCCAGCCAGGGCACATCTACATAAGGAGTTTTAAGGTCAACTCCTGTAACAGGCCAGGTAATTATCTTTCTTTTTCAGGTACTCAAGTTCTCGCTAAGGAATCTCTTACGCGATCGACAACCTCCCGATGGCATCTATAAGCTCATCCTCCTACCCATCAGTCTCCAAATGGCATCTATAAGCCCATTCCCGACAAAGTTCAATCACACTTCCAGATGGCATCTATAAGCCCATCCTCCTATCCATCAGTCTACAAATGGAATCTGTAAGCCCATTCCCATCATCATGCTGCTGACACTCGACTATGTGAGCGTAAATTTCTGGGCACTCTAGTGTTCAATCATCTTCTACCCTCGGATTACGAAAGGCACGTCAGCCAATCTACATCCTTAGGTCTAAGAAGATTGAACAGGGGCAACTGTTGCACCCCAAAATTTGCCCTCCCATATTCTTCAAGGTTTGCTAAGAGCATGCTTCAAAATCTCCCAAGGGTTGCACAGTCCAATTGCCTCCTAACAGTCAAAAATTAGGGTTTTGGTCCTGACAAAGAAATTGAAGTTTCCAAGGGTCCAAACAAGTCCCACATGCCTATAAACATTGTAAAGCATCCATATGCCAAGTTTCAAGACCCACAACATCAAATTGCACAGTCAAAAACCCTAATTGCTTCACAGTCAACTATAGGGGCAAAATGGTCATTTGACAGTCAAAAGTCAAAAATTTTGGTCAACATCTTATTTTGAAGCCACAAACATCATTTGATCAATTCTTGATCATGATTCTCAAGGCATGTCTCAAAAAGTCTCAAGATGCAAAAGTTTCTATTTTTGGACAGCTGAAAAAGTCAACTGCAAATTGACCAGGGCATAACTTCCACATGGTTTATCAGAAAAATTCCATCCAAATCTCATTTTGAAGCGAATGACATTTCCTACAACTCATATTCATACTTCAAGTCCAAGAAATGCTCTCACAAAAAGTTATCAATCTCAACATTATAGGTCATTTTCAAAAGTCAACAAAAAGACACTTTAATTCAAATACCATAACTTGAGATTGGTAAATCAAAATGACATGGGACCAAAGACATTGGTTAGAGGACTTCAAGACCTTTCCAAAATGTCCAAGAACATGATCAAAGCTTAAAAATTGAGCAAGATATGCATTGTGGAAGTTGGGAAATTTTTGGGAATTTTGAAAAGTCAACTTTGCTTCAAATGCCTCAAAATTGCTAATGGGCCTCAATTTCTTCCATGAATCATTACCCAAAATCTATGCACGACCCATTAAGCTAAAAGGGAGTTATTTTCTTATTTTTAATTAATTAATTGAATTTTTAATCCTATTAATTCATTTAATTAAAATTAAATATGAGAAAAATACTAAATAATGATTTTAAATCTTTTGGTGTAGCAAATCCTTCCATCATGACCTAAATATTTCGTGCACATGCTCAAGGGAACAAAATCTTCCAAAATTGGCAAGTTTCCATGGCAAGAAAGATAGGAAAAGATTTGACAAAATCAAATATTCAAGATCATTAAATCAATGGATTTTGGGCTAACTTTTAACCTAATTCTACTCACATACATAAGCATGATTGAAACCTAATGCCCTGGACACACAAGCTGCGCTCAGAACAAAGAAACAAACTTGCATTTTTGACCAAAAAATTGAAAACGGTTTTCATAGCTGCAGCACGTTTCAAGACCTAAAAACCATTCCAATACACTCCTGACACTACCAGGAAGCTTCTGCAATCGAAATCAAGTCTCCACGCACAAGGAATTGGTAGAACATAATTGCCTATCTTTCAAAATTATTCATAATCGTATTTTGAATTGCATGCATTTTTCATGTGTTTTTAATGTTGATTTATACTAATATGCACTTTCTGAAGCTAATGGTATCCTCGAATTGAATTAATATTGCCTGTACAAGAATTCACCATGGACGTTTCTTAGGGTTTCAGAGTTCCAGATTTGGGGCTTTACATATAAGGAAAAATTCGCCAATCAAACCAGTGCCATTGAAATCAGAACATCCAAACGAATTGATCTCACACCTCGCGCTCAATTTATGATCATCATGGGCGTATTCGCTATTATTTGCAGGTGTCATTTAGTGGGGGTTTAAAACCCCCGCTATCTATTTGTTATTTTCAGGCAAAACGAAGAAACAAGGAAGAGAACGCTGAGTTGTTGGAGTATGATTGGACCATTCAAAGATTGGCGCTTTTTTTGATTTGTTCAGCATAGTAGTGCTTTTCCCATTATATTATTCATGTTTCATATTAATATCAAACATACGCGTTGGTTGGGTTGGTTGATGCGTTGGCTTGCAGGTATTGGGACCTGGGTTCGATTCCCAGATCCCCCATAATCTCAATGATTTTTGTCAAAACATATTCCAGCGTTGCACTCATCCAATGTTTCATCATGCACCCTCGCCTGCTTGCCTGCCAAGTGTCCAGGAAGTCCAATCCAAAGGCCAAGATGTGGGGATCATCATGCACGCTCAGTCAACCACAAGTATGTGATCCAGGAAAGTCAAAAAGGGCTTAGATTGCTTGGGCTAAAATGCTTCAATAACACCTCCAAAAGGGTCAGACACCCCATGGTTTGCATTATATTTCTTAATTTCTTTTTCTTTTCTTCTTTTTATTTTAATTACTTTTTTTGTTTTGTTTGTTTTATTTAATTCACAAATTTAATTTTCATAACACAAAAAATCAAAAAATCATAAAAATAAAAATATGTTTTATTTAATATTTAAGTCATTATTATATTTTTGTAAATAAATTTTTAATAATCAATTTAATAATTTAGGTTTAAATTTAAATGTTTTTCTTAATAACTAAAATACATAGAAATTAGGTTTTTTAGCATTTTTATTCTTATTCCTAATAAATAATTTCTTCCTATCATTATTATTATTAATTATTAATTATCTTGTAAATAAATATGTCATTAAATGATTAGTGTAAATTAGGTCAAAACTTAAATATTTTTCTTTAACATTTAAAAAAAAATTAGAACTAGGGTTTTATTTGATTTCTAATTTCAATTAATTTTCTTTGTTTCATTAAATACAAAAAAAACATAAAAAATAACTTCTTTTCTCTATTAAATAATTAATTAATTTTTAATTTCATTTAATTTCTTTAAAGGGTCCAACGCCCTCGCATATTCGATTCTAATTTCTTTTCGCGCGTTTGTCCTTATTTTTCTTTTTAATATTATGTAATTGCCCCAAAGCCTTGTAATAGTAAATTAGGAAATTTATTTATTTTCTGCATTTTATTAAAAAAAAAACGGGTCTTTGTTAATTTGGCGATGTATAGACCCGCGCCTTGTAATAGCTTAGGACTTTATTTTCTACACTTTAATTTCCGCACCCTTAAAACTGCTAAAACCTTGCATGAAAGAATGAATGGCCTAAAATAAAAACAAGCGTTGACACCACAAAACATGTACAAGATAAAACATAACATGAAAATAACACACAAATTCACACACCACTCTTAGGGTACGCCTCATTCTTGCCTTGCCCTCGAAACGTGGTCGTCGAGTATAGGACGTTTTAGTAAGTCCTTATGTCCATGAACATGGAATAAGGGTAGCTTCTAAGGTGTCCTACTGTTTCTCTGGTGACCACACTGTCCCTAAAAACGAATTGACCCGAACACCTCCAACGGTGGTGCTACCTACCTCTCAATGGTGGGATGGCACTACCTTAAGGACATTTACACAGCCTAATTCCTTAGGGTAGGTAGATGACTCGTAGATACTTGCTCTAATTCAAAACAAATCAAAAACTTCTTTTCACACCGACACTTTTCAAAAAGCTTTCAAAAACAACTTTTCAAACACTCTTGAGGACTGATACAAGAGTCGAACTGAAATTTTAAACGAAACTTTTTCAAACCCACTCACGATTTAAAAGCAAACAAATATTTTGAAAACACAATGAGCAAGTATCTAAGAGCCCATGGATAACCATGGATAGAAAGGGTGCTAACACCTTCCCTTTCTATAAATCTACCTCCCGAACCGAGAGACAATCTCAAAAGGAATTTTTCTGTGCTTTTGTCCTTTCCATGTTGGAGAAAATAAAAGACGGTGGCGACTCTTGCTTCCGCGACATTTCGCGAACCAGCTTTAAACAGTCAGTTCCAGATCCACCGATCACAGCAAGAAATGGCCAGAACCATGATCAACGAGACTATCATTGTTAAGATCTTCTGGGCAGAGGCAATAAACATAACGTGTTACATTCAGGATAGAATCTCCATAAGACCTATTCTGGAAAAGACTCCATATGAATTGTGGAAGAACAGAAAGCCCAACATTTCCTATTTTCACCCATTTGGATGTACATGTTTTATCCTGAATACAAAAAATTATTTGAACAAGTTTGACTCTAAAGCACAAAAGTGTATTATGTTAGGATATTTTGAACGCTCAAAAGGGTACAGAGTATACAATACAGAAACACAGATTGTGGAAGAGTCAATCAGTGTTCGTTTTGATGATAAGCTTGACTCTCAAAAGTCAAAGCAGAATGAATTCCTTGCAGGTATGGAAGTTGAACTCACAGGTACTGAAGACAAATCATCAGAAGCTCTCAACAGAGACACTCCCTCAACATCAGAAAGAGTAACTGCAAGCAATCCAGAACCTTCTGTTGATCAACTCCAGAAAAGACTATCCAAAAGAAGCATGGATCACCCAGAAGAAACAATCTTAGGAAGAAAGGAAGATCCAATCATAACAAGATCTAGCTTCAGAAACTCTGAAGAATCCCTCATGGGACTGGTTTCTCTAATTGAACCAACAACAATTGATGAAGCACTTCTGGACAATGACTGGATTCTAGCAATGCAAGAGGAGCTAAATCAATTCACAAGAAATGACGTATGGGATCTAGTTCCTAAACCAAAAGGATTCAACGTCATTGGAACAAAATGGGTGTTCAGAAACAAACTGAATGAACAAGGTGAAGTCATCAGAAACAAAGCACGACTAGTAGCACAAGGTTATAGTCAGCAAGAGGGATAGACTATACAGAAACCTTAGCTCCAGTCGCCAGGTTAGAATCTATCAGACTCTTAATTTCATTTGTTGTTAATAAAGGCATCACTCTGTATCAGATGGATGTTAAGAGTGCATTCTTAAATGGCTATATAGAAGAAGAGGTATATGTGCACCAACCCCCTAGTTTTGAAAGTTCCAAAAATCCAGAATATGTTTTCAAACTAAAGAAGTCATTGTATGGTCTGAAACAAGCTCCCAGAGCTTGGTATGAAAGACTAAGTAACTTCCTGTTAGAAAAGGAATTCACCAGAGGGAAAGTGGACACAACCTTGTTCTGTAAGACAGTTAAGAATGACATTTTAGTATGTCAGATTTATGTTGATGACATCATATTTGGATCCACTAAACCCTCTATGGGAAGAAAGTTTGCTAAATGTATGCAGGCGGAATTTGAGATGAGCCTAATGGGGGAACTAAAATTCTTTCTGGGCATTCAGATTAATCAATCCCCAGAAGGAACTTACATTCATCAGAGCAAATATGTCAGAGAACTTCTGAAGAAATTTGATCTCTCAGAATGTAAGCCATCAAAGATTCTAATGCATCCCATGTGCATTCTAGAAAGAGAAGAGGTAAGTAAAAAGGTAGAACAGAAGGTCTACAGAGGTATGATTGGTTCTCTTCTCTATCTGACGGCTTCAAGGCCTGACATTCTATTCAGTGTTTGCATTTGTGCTAGATTCCAATCAGATCCTAGAGAATCTCACTTAATAGCAGTTAAGCGAATTTTCAAGTATCTGAAAGGTACTACTAATCTGGGTTTGTTTTATAGAAAATCAAGTGATTACAGTTTGATAGGATACTGTGATGCTGATTTCGCTGGAGACAGAGTAGAACGTAAAAGCACTTCTGGAAGTTGCCAGTTTCTGGGAGAAAATCTGATCTTATGGTCCAGCAAAAGACAATCCACAATTGCTCTATCAATAGCAGAAGCTGAATACATAGCAGCAGTTGGATGCAGCACACAAATGCTCTGGATGAAAAGTCAACCTGAGGACTTCCAGATATTTGAGAGTAACATCTCTATCCTCTGTGACAATACTTCTGCTATTTGTCTCAGTAAAAACCCTATTTTGCATTCTAGGGCTAAGCATATAGAAATAAAACATCATTTTATTAGGGACTATATTCAGAAAGGGATTTTAAATTTAAAATTTATTAACACAGACCATCAATGGGCTGATATTTTTACAAAACCTCTTTCTGAAGATAGGTTCAACTTCATTCTGAAACATCTCAGCATGAAGCTCTTCCCAGAATAAAACTGTTTTGATTCCATATCTTAACCTTCAGAACTTTGTTTATTTTTCTATGAACTACTGATTAATCTTTCTTCAGATCTTTAAAAGTACAGATTGTATCAGAATCTATCCATGAAGATCTGAGCGCTTCATTTCAAGGATAGAAGTGTGCAGTTCACTCAAGAAAACAAGTGTCATCCAGTCATCATCTACTTTCTGAGGCTGAACACGCGTTCACGTTTCTGAAAGGTCAAAAGCGCTGATTGGATGCATTGAGACACATGTCATGGGTAACCGTTCCAATATCTTTTCTGAATCCCCCAAAATCAGCTATCATTAAATGCTAATAATCATTATTTAATTTCTCTCTCTTAACGTTTATGTTTTCAAAAGTGTTTAGAAATCTATTTAAACGCATTTCTCACCATTTACAATCTTTTACCTTCACTTTCATTTTCTCTCAAACTTACTGATTTCAGTTTACATACTTTCTCAAAACCCTTTTAATCTTTTTCACAAAACCTTCGTGTGAACATGGCTTCCTCAAGCATCCCCACTTCCAGTTCTCAGAAAACAGGTTCCTCTGAACAATACGAAGAACCCTACAGAACGCTTCTCACTCCAATCAAAAATCTTGAAGTTCTTTCAGAGTTGATCGTGGATTTCAACAGTCTTCAAGAGAATTGGTTTAATCTCTCTGAAGAAGTTAAAGCTCAAGGCTGGGAAAAATACTTTGACAGACTGGTGGGTCCAACATTCCCAATTCTGGTAAAGGAATTTTGGATTCATGCTTCATCTTCCAACCATCAAGTTACTTCATACATCATGGGGAAGAAGATTTTTATTACTGAGGACCTCATTGCACATTTAATAGGCTACAGTGGTGGTGGTGTTTGTTGCATTGACATGGCTGAAAGATGCGCTGATGTTGCCCTAATTGCTAGAGAAATCTTCACTCTGGGGCTTCCCTCCAGCAAGATAAGGGACTTAAAAGATCATCACAGAATATGGGCCAAGATCATTCTGGGAGGCATAAACCACAGGAAGCCTACCAGCTCTCCTGATTACATCAATATTGATCAGCAATTTCTGATCTATTTCATCTCCCAAAAGGTTAAGATAAATCTGGCTCATCTGTTGTTTAACCATCTGAAGACCAGTGTTAAAGAAACCAGAGAAGAGGAGCGCACAAAAAGGGATTAGATACCCCTAGGAAGACTTATATCAGATATTCTAACAGAGAATAAGCTGATTGATCATCTTACAGAGGCTCAAGAAATCAGCTCTTTGGAAGCTACGGTTGGCAAACAGCTGAATGCAAAGAATCTGAAAAAGATTAAGTTGATTGAGAACATCAAGAAGGAACCCAGCGTCACTCATTTTGCTGCAATCTCCAGCAGAAGAGTCCCTCTGGATAACTTCCCTTTGTTCTCAGAAATTGATTCTAAACCAGATATAATAGTCAGATATCTGGATGCTTGCAAGGCGGATGGCACAGCACCAAATCTGAACATTCAGGATCTGCAGCAGAAGGCTTCAGAAGTTGTGCTGAAGAAAACCAAGAAAAGGAAAGTTGTAGCAGAAGGACCATCCCAGCGGACTCCTAAAAAGAAAGGTAATCCTGCTTCTGTAACTGTTTTAGATTCAATTCCTGTATCAACATCTATACTAATTCCCACTCAATCTGAAAACCCCACACCACAAACTTTTGATGACTTTGACATTGATTTTGACCCCTCTGAATCCTTAACCCTTAGAAGATCTTGCTCCCAACCTTAAAATCCAAATATTGATGCAACCCAACAAGAACTTGCAAAAGTTCTATCTGATATAGACCAACATACTTCTGCTCCCATGCCAGAAAATCCAAATCCTAAAACTACCACAGAACCACAACCAGAAATTCCCATCTCACCACAACCAGAAATTCCCCTCTCTCCAGAACCAGAAATCCCACTACCTTCATCTCCTCAACCAGAAATTAATCCACCTTCTCCTCAACCTGAACTATCTCACCCAGAAGTTCAAACTTCTGAGGCTCAACCCTCTGAATCCTGTGAACCAGAACCAAACCAAATTGTTGATTCTGATACCATTCCCATTCCTGGAATCACAGAACCTCTGGCCATTCATATGCCCTTTGGCACCATTGTGAATTTTCCCCAACTTCCCTCTTCACCAGAATTAACTCCACCAAACTCCCCATTAAGTCCAATCATAATTCCTGACTCTCCCACTCCTTCACCAAAGAACAATCCAGAAGACAACATCAAGACTGTCATTGACTTAACAGTTTTTGAACGTCTTGCTGCCATAACCCATAAAATAGCTATCCCAAAACCAAAACATCCAGATGTTGGTACCAGCTTATTGATATTTGAAACTGAAGTACAGAAGTGGATCACTTCTCTGAAACAAGCTAGTCTTGAGCTGGTTGATCTTGCTGCATCAGACTACCTTTGGACAAAATTCAGAAGATGAGTATGCTCTGAAACTTTTAAGTTGCAAGAACAGAGTTACGGATAAGCTCAACAGAACTTCAGCAATCTGCTGAAAGAAATTGAAGGTCCAGTTCTGAGCAAGCTGCTTAAGGAAGTAGTTCTCCCTCCGGACAGTGCTCCCTGGTCTGAACATCGTCCAACATCCAAAGTTCAACCTGATACTCAAGAGCAGACGATTCCTACTGAAGAACTGGGTCAAGAAGAAGATATTGCAGAAAGCTCTAAGAAGCATCCTGTTTCTGAAGATCCTTAAGCTTCCTCCCTTGACAGGCAGACTCTAGAAGATCTGAAAAGATCTGATATGTTGATGAAGGAAAGAATGGATAAACAGGACAACAAAATTGATGCAATAGCAAGCATGTTAACCCAGCAACAGGAAACCAACACCCAGATCAAGAGCATGTTGGAGGCTTTGTTCACACGTCTTCCTCCTTCCTCTTAGAAATTCCTTGTTTTTAAACATGTTTATCTGTAATATTGTTACATTGTTTTGAACTTATCATTGCTTCTGGTTTTAATATAAATGCATTTTGACTCTGATTATTTGTTCTTTTTGATAACTGACAAAAAGGGGGAGAAAGAATGATATTTTTCAATAACGGATTACTGAGACATAAGTCTCAAACATTCTGATCTATTTAAATTTTTTCTCTTCTGAAAAGCTTGAACAGGTACAAAATTCTGAGGAAAGATATAGTAAAGTTCTGATGCTCAAAGACTCATGGAATTAAAGGGAAGTAATCGACTCAGTGGGAGTTTTCTCTTCTTAATTCTATACTTTTTATTCTTTATTTTTAATTGAAAAATCTGGTTTTTGTCATCATCAAAAAGGGGGAGATTGTTAGAACATAGTTTGATTCTACAACCCTTAATTATAGTTTTGATGATAACAAAATACAAAGAATAAATAAATTCAAAGATATATATATAAGACAAATATGCTTCTTAAATTATGTTCTGTATATATAGAAGTTCTGATGGAATCAGCATCAGCATCAGAAGCATCAGAAGATCAGTAATATGTCAGCATCAGAAGATTAGTAACATGTGCTACACGCTGAAGCTACCAGATCATACGCTGAAGCTTGATGACCAGAATCTGCGCATAAACATATACACTCTGACTCTGATCAAAGATCTTTACCAAGTCATCATCACTCAGAAGCGTCAGCATAAGTTAAAGCAAAGAACACTCTGAAGTTCTATCACAAGCAAAGAAGACTCTGAAGCGTTACTAAGTAATCAAGGCAGAATTAATTGCTAACGGCTTTATTCAGACAAGATCTTCTCAAAAAGGAAAGTACATTATTATTAGTAAAAGTGATTTGAGGAAAACGTATCTTTGCCTTGGCTATTTAAACAAGTCTGTGTGAGAAAAGATGCACGCATGCTCTCATACATTTTGCTAAGCCTTCAAACCATGCTTACTCAAACGCTTTAGCAATTCAGTTTCATTCCAAGCTTAAATTGTATATTATCACAGTTGTGATATATTGTTTTATTAGAAAACGTTAAACACATTTTTGTTCAATTCTTTGTAAGAGATTTCCTTGAGATAAACTGGTTTGTGGTTATACTCAAGAAGGCTTTAACAGTTGTTAAAGTAGTTGTTGTAATCCTTTGAATATAGTGGATTAAGACCTCGTTGGAGAGAGGCGAAATCACCTTGACGGGTGGACTGGAGTAGTTTGAGATCAAATGAACCAGGATAAAATACAGTCTTGTCTAAGCATTTGGTTTAAGTTTTACAATTCAACCCCCCTTCTTGTGTTTTTCACATCTTCACGAACTCCACAAGGTTTCTCTTGTAGTTTAAACTCGGTTGAGGAAATGATTGTCAAGAGATTGGAACTCCGGATGGATACTGTATGAATTTAAATATGTTGGGATAATTTTGTTGAAGTAACTCTGTGGGGATATCTCGAATCCTTAAGAAAATGTTTCTTACTGTTTTTAAACATACATTTGTTAACAGTTAATCATGTTCATATGTATATGTTCATTCAATTTTAGTCATTGGACGTTTCTGCACTCAAATCAGAAAAACAAAAAGTTTGCACTTTAAAGTATATTTGTATTGATGTTTTGCCTATAAATAGGCGTTTTTGTACAAGGAGAAAGAGATCCTAGTAAGAAGAAATCTTCGAAAGAATGCAAAGTGAAAACAAAAATAATAGCCATGTGGAAGTGATCTCATTGTGTTCCAACTCCGCTATTGCCCCTATGTCTTCGAACATCATCCCTTGTCATTGAAAGAAGTTGATTGAATTGACCTTATACCATTGTACTTGGACCTTGATAGTAAAGCTGGTTGCAGTGATTTCATGGGATATAGTCATACGCTTTGATCCTTAACTTTTGCCTGGACCTCCCTTTCGGGTTTTCAGCCCACCAGGATACCCTTTTTTGCCCAAGCCGCCCTTTTGGGTTTTTAACTTGTCGGGTGTACAATCTTTTGTATATATCCCTAATTTTTGCTCGAACCTCTTTAGTTCGCCGAGATGCCCGTGTTTTTGCCTAGGTATGTCAACCTAGCGGGTCATTTTTATGCGTAGTATTTTTTGACTATATATGCGTTCACAGGATGCGGGAAATCTTCGTCATCCATAGTAGTTAGCATCATGGCACCACCAAAGAATACTTTCTTAACAACAAATGGCCCTTCGTAAGTGGGAGTTCATTTTCCCTTGGGATTTCCTTGAGAAAGA
This sequence comes from Vicia faba, assembly GCA_948472305.1. NCBI lineage: Eukaryota > Viridiplantae > Streptophyta > Magnoliopsida > Fabales > Fabaceae > Vicia > Vicia faba. The sequence continues at coordinate 1,180,990,766 of OX451739.1, read as the reverse complement.
ATGATGCGCTTTATTACCAAATCACTAGTCTGACACACTCAAGGTTAGATCTTTTTGTTGAAAGCCCTGACCATACGCTTTTGATACATTTGACTATGACAAACAGCAGCCAGTCTCTTCTCATCAATCAAGTTCAAATGATCCAACCTAGTCTGAACCCATTCATCTTCGCCTAAATCTGCTTCTTTCATAATCCTTAAGGAAGGAATTTGAACTTCCACAGGAAGGACAGCTTCCATGCCGTAGACTAAAGAGAAAGGGGTTGCCTCAGTCGAAGTTCAATCTAAAGTACGGTAACCATGAAGAGAAAACGGTAGCATCTTGTGCCAGTCTTTGTAGGTCACCACTATCTTTTGCATTATATTTTTTATGTTTTTGTTGGCGGCTTCTACTGTGCCATTCCTCTTAGGTCTGTATGGAGAAGTGTTGTGATCCTTGATTTTGAATTGCGTACAAAGTTCAGTGATCATAGAATTATTTAGATTGGTTCCGTTATCAGTGATAATCCTTTCAGGGATGCCATACTGGCAAATGAAGTTATGCTTGATAAACTGGGTTACAACATTCTTAGTGACTGAGGCAAATGAAGCAGCTTCGACCCATTTGGTGAAGTAGTCGATGGGAATGAGGATGAAGCGATGTCCATTAGAGGCAGTGGGCTTGATCTCTCCAATCATGTCAATGCCCTACATTGCAAATGACCACGGAGCAGTCATGACATTCATAGGAATTGGAGGCACATGAACCTTGTCGGCATGGATTTGACATTTATGGAAAGTCCTCAAGTGGTGGTGACAATCAGTTTCCATAGTCGACCAATAGTAACCAGCCCTCAGAATCTTCTTGGCCATAGTGTTCCCGCTAGATTGAGTTCCAAAGACACCTTCATGCATGTCTTCCAGGATTTTCGTTGCCTCCTTCTTTTCCATACAACGGAGCAGAGTTGAATCATGGTTGCACTTGTATAGGATCCCATTGCTTAGGAAGAATTTGGATGAGAACCTTTGCAGGAATTTCTTCACTTCATGGTACCAAGGCTTCTCCTTATCATTGTCCATCTTATAACAGTGCACCAATGTGTCAAATCTTTTGATTGTAATCCTGGGAGCTTCATTGTCCCAATTGACCTTGAACATAGATGACATAGTTGCCAAAGCATCTGCCAACTGATTTTCTTATCTTGGAAAGTGTTCAAAGGTGACCTCTTCGGAGTAAGGGATCAAGTTTGACATAAGCTCTTTGTAAGGGATCAGATTTGGATGTTTGGTATCCCATTCTCCTTTAACTTGACTGATTACTAAAGTTGAATCTTCGTACACGCTTAGAATTTGATTCTTAGGTAAATAGTAGCCTTAAGACCCAAGATGCATGCTTCATACTCGACCATATTGTTTATACATTCGAAGCATAGTCTGGAAGTGAATAGCATATGGCCACCTTCGAGGGAAATAATCACAGCACCAACTCCATTACCCAAAGCATTGGAAGCCCCATCAAAAACCATAGTCCATCGGATCCTTGTTCAGGTCCGTCATATGGTCCAAGCTTTTCACAATCAGTTATTAGCATGATATTCACTTCCGGGAATTCAAAGTTCATGGATTGGTAGTCATCAACAGCTTAATGGGCCAAATGATCCACTAGTACACTTCCTTTGATGGCCTTTTGTTTAGTATATTGGATATCATATTTAGTCAAGATCATTTGCCATCTAGCTATTCGTTCGAAGAGGGCTGGCATCTCGAAGATGTACTTGATAGGGTCCGTCTTAGAAATCAACAAAGTGGTGTGAGTGAACATATATTGTCTTAGCCAGCAAGCAGCCCATGCCAGAGCGTAGCAAGTTTTCTCGAGCAGTGAATATGTTGTTTCACAGTTGGTAAACTTTTTGCTCAGGTAGTATATTGCATGCTCTTTTTGGCCAGACTCATTATGTTAGCCCAACACACACCCCATTGAATTCTCTAATACTGTCAAGTACATAATTAGAGGTCTTCCTTCAACTGGAGGCATCAGGATGGGAGGTTCTTGTAAGTATTATTTGATCTTTTCAAAGGTTGTTTGGCAGTTGTTGTTCCATCTGACTACTTGATCTTTCTTCAACAGTTTGAAGATTAGCTCACAAGTAGCAGTTAGGTGAGATATGAACCGGGAAATATAGTTGAGTCGACCTAAGAAACCCCTGACCTCTTTCTCAGTACAGGGAGCTGCCATTTCTTGTATGGCTTATGCTTTTGTAGGGTCGACCTCGATACCTTTTCCATTGACAACAAAACCTAGAAGCTTTCCAAACCTTACCCCGAAGGTGAATTTGTTGGGATTCAGCATTAGCTTGTATTTCTTCAACCTCTCAAACAACTTGTGTAAGTTATCAAGGTGTTCTTCCTCAGTATGCGACCTTGCAATCATATCATCCACATATACTTCTATCTCATGATGGACCATATCATGAAATATGGCTACCATAGCTCGTTTATAGGTTGCCTCTTCATTCTTCAAACCGAAAGGCATCACCTTGTAATAAAAAGTGCCCCACTGTGTACCAAAAGTGGTTTTCTCCATGTCTTCAGGAGCTATTTTGATTTGATTATAGCCATAAAAGCCATCCATGAAAGAGAAGACTTTCTGTCGAGTATTGTTGTCGACCAAGACGTCAATATGCAGTAGTGGGAAATTATCTTTGGGGCTTACCCTATTCAAATATTTATAGTCTATGCACATACCGACCTTTCCATCCTTCTTTGGCACAGGGACTGCATTTGCCACCCATTGGGGATATGACATCACTGCTAGAAAACCTGCATCAAATTGCTTCACTACCTCAGCTTTTATCTTTTCAGACATGTCTGGCCGTGTACGACGAACTTTTTGCTTGACTGGAGGACAATCTTCCTTTGTTGGTAGACGATGGACCACAATGTCAATATCAAGCCCCATCATATCTTCATATGATCAAGAAAACACCTCAACATAGTTGTGCAACATCTGAACCATTCTGCTTTTGACAATGTCTTTCAAGTTGGTGACGATATTGACCTCTTTCTTGTCTTCCTCAGTTCCTAAGTTGATCACTTCAACTGGCTCTTCATGCGTTAGAATGGCTTTTTCTTCTTGCATTAGAAGTCTGGCTAGTTCCCCAAGTATTTTACAATCTTCCTCGCCTTTGTCTTCAGATTGGTAAATTGGTTGTTCAAAATTATAGGTGGCAATAGCAAAGTCATTGTCAATGAGACCCAGAGTGGATGAGGATCTGCAAATGTGTGTGTGCGTGTGTGCATCTAAGATACATTGCTATTTTGAAAATGCAATAAAGTGAAAGAAAGATAATGAGCACAAAATTTGAATGCAAAAGAGTCCAATGTTTTTTCATTAAATGATCATATGGCATATGAAAATGAACAAACCCTTAACAAATAGATCATGTTTCCCCGGGCATGGCACATGGCTTAAAGTCATTGTTTCAATAAAAGTACAGACTGAGTTCTTAAATTGATAAAACAGTAATTGGTAATTACTCCTTGTTGAAGGAGATGGGAATGAATCCTTGGCACGCCAGTTGTTGAGTCCTTCCTCGGCAGTCAGGTAGATCCAGTCATTAAAATCATAGTCGTTGTTGGAGTCTTCAAGAGCATTCACTTCATGGTTACTGATGTGAAAAGGAGGTTTTCCTATACGAGCACGTCTGACCTCCTTTTGGGCTTTGGAAGTGAAACCTAAACCACTTTTGTCTGATTTGAAAGGGATTTCAGGGAGTTGCCCCCAAATAGTACAACCTCTGTCTTCAATCACAACACAAGTATCTTTGAGGGAAGTCATCCTAGGCACATCTTTAATAGCTTTTGGAACATCAAGAGTAGTCTTGGAGGAATAAACCATGGGAGAGACCACTTCGAAGGCTTGACAAGGAGTTTCTATGAACTCACCATCCATCTCAACATACTTAAACGAATTTAGATGGTTAACCATAAACTCTTCTTCACCACAGACGCTAACGATTTTTCCTTTGACTGGATATTTCAACTTTTGATGAAGTGTAGAAGTCACTGCTCATGCCCCATGTATCCAGGGGCGTCCAAGTAGGCAAGAGTAGGCAGGACGGATGTCCATCACATAGAAAGTCAAGTTGAAAGTTTGGGAACCAACTTTGATGGGGAAGTCAACCTCTCCATGTACCATCCCCTTTGATCCATCGAAAGCCCTTACCACTATGTCACTTGGCTTCAACACTAAACTTTCACAATCAAACCGATATAAGGCACCCTTGGGTAAGACATAGAGAGGACCCAATATCCATCAATACATGGGCTAGAGTGGTTCCTTTGCATTCAATAGAGACATGCAAAGCATTGTTGTGATTTCTTACAGCTGGAGTTAAATCAGTATCCGAGAACCCCAATCCATTATCGGCAATCAAACTCGCTACACAATTTTCAAAGTGATTGGTTGTAGTCTCTTGAGGAACATGAGATTTCTTCAGAAATTTTATCAAGGCTTGAGCATGCGCATTAGAACAAAGTAATAAAGATTACATAGAAATTTTTGAAGGGGTTTGCCCCAACTGCTCTACTATCTTATAATCACTTTTCCTTATGATCTTCAAAATCTCCTTCATCTCTTGGGTGGAGGGTTCCTTAGTTGTAATGTATTTGGCGGGCGCCTCCATCCTGGCAGGCTCAATCATTTTTTCTTTTCCCCTAGCATCAGTACTAGGTTTAACAACAGTAATGCGAACAGGTGTGGTCGTGGTGGTTGGAGGTGAAATATCAGGAGAGGAAATTCTCCCTGTTCTAGTCACCTTGCTAGACCCAACAATGTTGGTAATATCAACAGTCGTGTCTTTATCAATCCAGAAGTCTTGTCTAATACCATGGTAGTATACTTTAGCACCATAATTCCAAGGTACCGCCTTATCGGAAGAATAAAGGATTGGCCCCAGTGTGGTAATTATCAATGGAGCTATCTTTGGTTCATTGGAAATACTAATAGGATCCTTTGAAGTGATCCTAATAGGTTTATTGGATATATTGATGATGGATATGCCTTTAACTTCTTGAGGCACAACTTCAGTCAAACTTTTTACGGATGGAGTTCTTTCAAATAGAATCTCATGGTTGTCTATTAGGTGTTGGACACCTCTTTTCTGCCATTCACATCCATTGATTTGCACAGCACAGCAACAACAATCTTCAAGGCAGCCAGGGAAAACCCTGGCTTTCAATAAATTGTTTTTAACAAACTTTAGCGGAGTGGTCAACTCATTAACAGAGGAAACAAAAGCAGTATCTTCAATAACGTTGACACCTTTTCCATTATTAGGCATAGGTGCGGTGATTACATTCGAAGTTGGAGGAGGATAAAATTCAATTCTCTTGTTGTCAATGAGATCTTGGATCTTGCATTTTATTGCCCAACATTAATCAGTGTCATGTCTGAGACGATTGGAGTGTAAACACATTTGGTGTTCGGGTTATACTTTGGAGATGAAACATTGGTATTTGAAGTGGGATCATGCAACGTTACCAAATTATCCTTCAACAGGTGTTGTAGGCCTTGAGATAGTGACATGTTGATCCTTGTAAATTATCTCCTTGGAATATCAGGTATTTGATAGTAAGCTTGTTATTATGTTTTTTGAGTAGAGGTTGGATTGGAGATTAGAACTGCCTTTACAGATTGACGATGATCCTTCTTGATATGGCCCCTTGACCCATACACAACATTAGTTTCTTTTTTACCATTAAAAGGTTTCTTTATAGTATTTGATGTAGAGGCAGAGGTCATTGGAATCTTTCCACTTTTGATACCGCTCTCAACCCTTTCACCAGTCAAGATTAACTCGGTGAAACCAGATTATGAGCTCCCAATTAACAAGTTTAAAAATGGTCCAGTCAATGTTCCCATGAACATATCCACCAACTCCCTATCGGTCAACGGTGGTTACACCGTACCTGCCATGTCTCTCTATTTCTGCACGTACTCTTTAAAGCCTTCATTGGAACCCATGGTAATTCCTTGTAACTACACTTTAATTGGCGTCAGATCGGCATTGTACTGATATTGACGATAGAAGGCGGTGTCCAAGTCTTCCCAGGTCTGGATGTTGGAACCTTCTAACTAGTATAACCACTCCAATTGAGTCCAAGATAGACTCTCTTGAAATAAGTGCACCTACAACTTCTTATCAGTGGTATGCGGTGGAATTTTATGGATGTAAGATCTCAAGTGAAGCTTCGGGAACGAAACGCCATTGTACTTGGAAAAAATTGGAATCTTGAATTTTTGAGGGATTGCTACCCTAGGAATCAAACCCAAATCACCAAAATCTAGGCCAGGCACAGCTTGAATTTCTATAGCCTTCAATTTGTCCTCCAGTTTCTTATACTTGTCTTCAGTCGGCGAATATTATTCGTCAAAATAGTCCTCAGCCTCAGAGATTGGATTGTTACCAACCCCAGCACGGGTGCTCCTTGCATCTTCATCCTAATTCTCATCCTCATCGGAGGAGTCTTCTACCACTTGAACTTGTCAAACGGGGACCTTAAATCTCTTCCCCATGTTGATCAAAGCCTTCTTCTTCATCTTCTTCTTTAAAACTGGAAGTGACATCAGTTCTTGCTACCCTTTGGCCATGTTGAGCAAGGTTTCTTGAAATTGAGAATTTTGTGTTTGCAACTCCTTCACATTCTGCTCGAGATCCATCTTACTAAAATAAACAGTAGAAAGATGAGGAAACCTGTGTCGTAAAACCTGCTTATGTTATAATGCATGTAATGTGAATGCAAATGTTTTCAAGGACCTTTAAGATTTAAACTTGTTTAAACAAAGAATGAACAAACATTAATTGTATTAATAAGTTCAAACGGTTACAAGAAATGCCTCTTGGGCTTACAATGAAAGAAAAAACAAACAAAATGAACTAATATGAAAGGCTCAGGTCTCTTATGGATGCTTCCTCTTTGGAGTAATGTATGAATTCAGGTTCCGCTCCTTGTGGAGTTGCCTTGTGTGCTCCAACACTTTCTTATTGCTTGAATAGAACTGGGCTTCAAAGGTGTCTCGCTCCCTCTTGAGTTGAATCCATGACATTTGCAATTCCTCGAGAGTGGTAGGCATGCCAGGATGAATAATAGTGTAGGGAACACCTCCTTCGGTGATAGGCTCCATGATGATAGGTAAGATGGCAGGATACGACATCATGAGGCTTTGAGCGCGATTTCGTACCCACTTGAGATAAGGCTCCAAAGGAATGGAGTTCTTATGCCTCAATGTCTTGCTATCAACTTTGTTCACCATGCCCCAAGCTCATACAAATCTTTGACGATAACCTTGGCCATCGTTCTCATAGTCAAATATAATACCTTGGACACGTGCATCATGAGGGTCATCCCTCCGAGCATAACCAAACTGTCGTAGAGCCAAACAAGGATTATAGGTGATACCTCCCATAATGCCAAAGAGAGGTACATTAGGGAATTCCGTACAATGATCAATGATGGTGACATCCTCCAAATATCGATAAAACCAATGAATGTCCGAATACGAGAGTGGCATCTGCCTATTAGACCATCTCATGCCTTGCTCATTCTTCAAAATAGATCGAGAAAGGTGCGAAATAAACCACCTAGCCAACAGAGGAGTGCAACACCTCATAATCCCCCTTCTCTTCATGGTGCGAGCGTGAAGAGAATGCAAGATATCCCCGAGTAGGGTAGGCACTGGGTTACGAGATAAAAAAACTTTGACTGCATTCACATCTATGAATTGGTCCGAGTTAGGAAATAGTACCAGCCTATAAATTAGTAGGGCCAAAACCTCTTCAAAATCTTGCAAATCCAGAGCATCCCAAAAAATTTGAGCCTTCTCAAACAAAAACTTGGCTAGAAAACCCTTAACACCACTTCTTGTTTCCCAATTTGCCACAATGTCAGACCATTGCAAATGTAAAGCTAGAGCAATTTCCTCAGGTCTTGGGTATATCTCAATACTGGTGAAGGGTAATTGGTCAAGAATAGGCACTCCCAAGAGTTGAGAAAACTCCTTCATGGTGGGCACTAATTGGTAATCAGGAAATGTAAAGCAATGGTGTAAAGGTTCAAAGAACTTAAAGAGCACTTTCATCATGTCTTCATCAAGGCTTGAGGTAACCAGATTGAGAAGTCGACCATGTCTTTTGGTGAACAGAGAATTCTCAGGAACCCTTGACGCTAACTCTTTGATTTGAGGAGGCACTCTTATGAGATTGATTTGGATAGTATTCCTGCGAGTGGAAGCCATGTCCTACAAAAAAACAAAGATAAATCTCTAGGTCCTTGAAATGGTCAGTGAAAATGCTATGGTATGATGTCATGGTGTTATATACAAATAATTATATACAAACACACAAACAAGTCCTTAGGTTTAGGCTTGCATGGGGTTTATAGGTAAGTACCCTCTTGAGTTTAGTTGGTTCAACCTGTCCTAGAAAAGCAACTGGGTTCTAGGGAATCTCAATATCACTGATCTTTCTTCATGGGGCATTGTTGTAGCGCAGGCCTCTTTATTGGCGACCGAAATATCCTGAAAGTCTAATCTCAATGAGCATAGCATCGAGTATCAACCAAGTTAGGACTACACCAAAGTCGGCTATCTCACTACTTCCTAATGGCCAAGTTATTCAATTAAAGGTTCTACGGTCAGTTATTGCTTTGACACCATACAACGGCCCAGTATTCTCCTTGACTGGACTCAAGGGATATCGCTACCAACAAATGTGTCACACTAACATAGCCATCGGTTCAACCATGTTGGTATACCCCACACAGTCCCTATGATCTATTGCTACTTACCTAATAATGTTCCATGATCCGGGTAGAGGATCAATACAAAGCCCAAACAAGTACCCAAAATGTAAAGCGAACAAGTCAAACAATGGAAGCATTTAAAGGTGATCTAGTCTCTAATGTAACCCCACTTTTAAGTGTTTCCCCGGCAGAGTCGTCGGTTCTATAATACGGTGGGAGAACTGACTTGAGTGTTTTGCGTTTTATCGGAATTGTTGCGGATAACAAGAGTCACCACTGACTTTTCTTTTATCCAATAAACGAAAGAGTGAAAAGAACAAGAAAGACCTTTTGAGAATTTTCTTGAGTTCAGGGGGTAGGTTATGAGAAGGGAAGGTGTTAGCACCCTTTTCATCCGTGGTTATCTACGGGCTCTTAGTTGCTAGCTTACTTTGAAATGCTTTGTTTGAAATGTTTTTGTGATTGATTTTGAAAGTAATTTTGAAAAGTGCTTTCATTTAGGCGAACTTTGTAATGATTCTCGTCTCTATAAATATGCATACAAAGTGTTGACTTTTGAAAATATTTCATTTGAAAGTATTGGTGTGTTTGAAAGATGTTTTTGAAAATGGTTTTGAGAAAGCAACTACGAATGTTCTACCTACTCAAAAAAGTCTTTTTTCATTTCCTCCTCCTCTAGATATTTCTATCTTACCATTACTTGATAATAATCCATATCATTGGATGTGAAGGGACAGGCGTGGGTCGTCGTACAGTCAAAGAAGGCAACATTGTAGGATACCTTAGCAATTTTTTGTAAGGGTCTAAGATTGTTTACCTAAGGCAACATTGAAGGGTCATCGAGAGAGTACAATCTTGTATTCGAGGTTTATTTCTAAAGTATCCCACGTTCGAGGGACATGACTGTTTTATTCGAGGCAACAAATGTGGGTTACCCTAAAGGTGCAAGTGTGCAAAGTTTTTGTTTTCATGCATTTTTGTCTTGAGTTAGAGTTCTCTAAGATTGATTTTATCTTGCCATACACACCCTAGTTATTAATAAAAATATGGAAAGCAATAAATTTCGGAAATCAAATATCCTACGCTATTACAATACTTTAGGGGATAGGGGATACAAATTTACAAATGGGGAATGAAAGCAATTAAAACCTAATTACTATTACAACCATATTGAATAATGAATAACCATAAAAATATAAAGAAATATAAAGACAATGTAAAAAAAAGGAAAGTTGTTTTTAAAAAATACTTTTATGTATTGACACATGAACTTATGCATTGATACGAAAACTTTTATGCATTGACGCATGCACTTATGCATTAATACTAAAACTTTTATGCATTGACGTATGCACTTATGCATCAATGCATATCATTTCTTGTTCTTGAAAGTCAAAATGAACTCAGTATGAGTTTATACATAATGGTTTGCATCAGCTCATATTTGTTTTGCATCGACACATGCACTTATGCATCAATACGTATCATTTCTTGCTCCTGGAAATCAAAACCAACTCAGTATGTATCGGTACATAATGGTTTGCATCAACCCATTTCTATTTTTCATTGATTCATTTGTGTTTTGCATCTACTCATACACATTTTTTTCTCTATAATGTGTCTTGATAACAATATGCATTGATGCATAATGCTTTCTATCGAATCATAACCTATTTTGTACCTAATATGAGTCGACTCATAGAGATATGCATCGACTCATACTGCTGTATTTTACTTCTAACATTGTTCTGTCACATATATAAGTCAGTTCTCAACAAATGGTTAGTGAAAATGAAAAGTAATCATATAGTTAGCTTCAGGGCTATGATATCTACATTTTATTTTCATAAATGAACAACTAATGATGCTTGTATGAAGAGTTCAAAGTCAAGAAAACTTACCTTGAAATTGAAATTCGTGTTTTGATTTAGAGTTGGAGAAGTCAAGTTACAGGTGGTTGTTTTTTGGCTTGGAAAATGGTGATGATGATGTAACAGAAGTTGTTCTAGTGTTTGAACAACTCCTATATGATGTATGTGGACTGTTTGGACAGAACTTGTAAGGTGTGAGAGGTCCGAAGATTTGGAATCCAAAGCTCAAGAGTGGAGGTTTTGTGGAAATTTATGGTTTTTTGAGAGTATGAGGGGTTTTGAGAAACTTGTCTACACAACAAAACTTCTGGCCTCTTTAGCTTGCAAATGACCTCTCTATTTATAGAGAAAAGGTTTGTGAAGTTGAAGTAATCAGATTTTCCAGATAACAAATTATGGTTTGGTTGGAATGCAAATTTAAAGTTATGCCAAGTCTTCCATGGTCCCAAGATGAAGTACCAAAGTGGTTGGTATAAAGGGGCTACTTTCCATTATTTATGGTGGAGTATAATCAGAAGTAAGCAAGGTATGGGGCTCAAGACAAATTTTGAACCAAAAAGCCTGCTATTCAAGAATAGTAATGGTGCCTTTATGCCATAAATGGAAAGATCTTTTGGACAATGGCTCAAACACATGGGTAATAGCTCAAGATTAGGTTTAAGAATTAAATTATGGTGAGATTTGAAAGTTAGAAGGCCTGCAACACAAGATTATGCAGCATGGCATATGGATTGGATCTCATGTTCATCCCAAAATGACTTGTGTTTCAAGACTGGATGCACAACTTCATTCCTTTGAGTCTCCTAGCTCAAGTTTGATAAATTCATGCTCTCAGATGTTTTTGAAAGCTGGAAACATTGTCTACAACTTTAATATTGACCATTTTGGATAAATCAATTTGGAAACTGATGAAAATTGGCCAAGAAGTCGAGATAAAAACTGACCAAAACCTGTTGAAAATTTCTCTAAGTGTTAGATGAAAATGTCATAACTTCAGGAATTTATAACTCAAAATACAAGCACTTCTAGGACTTGGTAAGTAAAGAAAAGTTTTAGATCTCATCAAAATATAAAACTTTCATGTTGAAAGTTTTCTTTGATTCATCTTGCATCTTGGTGAAAGAATGTCATGAAGTAGTGAAATTATAATGTACAAAAACACTTAGAAATTTTTTCTAAGTCTTGAAAAGTTTGACTTTTCTCATTGACTTTTGACTTTCTTGATTTCTTGATAATCAAGCTTCATATTTTTGAATGTCTTGATGAATTGTGATCTTTGAAACTCAAATTTGATCAGAAAGTCAAAGTTTAACTTTTTGGTGTACAGTTGACTTTTTCATCAATTGATCAAATTTCAATAATCAATCCATTGATCTTGAGGTATATTTTGAACCATGAAATTAGGTTAAAATGTCGCATTTGAATCCTTGATATCGTGTTTTAATCCAATAAGTCATGTATTAAGTCAAAAGTCAAGAATCAGTCATTCTTAGTCAAAACCCTAATTTTGACCATTTTGCCCTTTTGATGATTTAAACATTTTTCTTGAGGAACTGTGATCCAAACTTTATCAATTGATGCATATGACTTCAAAATGTTGATATTGGTAAAAAAAATCTTGAAGTTTGGATGTAAGTTGACCACAATTGACTTTTTACCCAATATAGTTGATTTTAGGTCATTTGATCAATTGATTTAGCAATTTTATGATCCAAGACTTGAAACTTGACATGAGAAATATTGAAGGTCCATAATTATCCATGAAGTTCATTTCGAGTATTAGAAGTCCAATTACCTTTGTGAAAATCAAAACCCTAATTTGAGGCATCAGTGTTTAGGAGTTAGTTTGATATAGTCAACACTTGTGCAAGCTTGAGCCATTGTAGATATTTGTGAGAAATGTTTTAAGAAATAAGAGGGCAAATTATGGGGTACAACGGTATCTATTGTCATTTATTTATGCTCTCCATGATGATCAGTATTATCATTATCTTGTTCTTCTTCAGAACAGTCAGACGGATTTTTAGCATTGTGTTTACCTTTGGTGTTACCCTCATTATCATCATAATCATCTGAGGAAGCAGTTTTGTCTTGGTCAGACATATTTTCGTCGGGATTGCCTTCTTCTTCTCCTCCATGCTCAGAGTCTTCATTGTCGCTTTCAGTGACTAATTGGGAAGAACGCAGAAGATCTTTGAAAGGTGAAGGAAGTTATCGGATAGGCCTCAAAAACATTTTGGTCGACTTCATTTGCAGAACCTTTATTTGAAGGTGGATGAATGGAGGAATAACTAATGGATGAAGGAAATTCGTATTGGATGTTGGATGTAACAGTTCCAGTTCTTTTTTTCTAGTTTGTTTATCCTAGAAGGGAGAATTGTAAGTAAATTTTAGACGTATGTGCCTCGAAGAAAGAATTTAAGTAGTAACTTAGCTTGTCTAAGCCGCAACCAGAGCTTGAGTTATTTCTTTCCTCATGATCAGAGGGAACGTTCTCATTTGTTGGTTCATCTTTAACCCCTTTGGAGAGAATTACCTTATTCGCCTTTGGACTTAGGGCAATTTTAACAGTCACATAGACTTTTTTGGGGATAGTCGAAACTTTTTTCTTCCTCTTCTTCAATATTGTATGTTCAGGAGATAAGTCTTCGACATTTTCTGGTTCTTCTGTTTGTGGGACGGGATCAACTTTCTTGTGTTTGGCAGGAGTAGTTGGAAGTTTCTTTGTGACCTGAAATATAAATGCATAATAAGAAATCAAAGAACAAAGATTCAAAGGAAATTTGTTTAAAAGTAAACACATACCTTTGATTTTTTTTTCCTTTGTTGGGTTCATCATCCTTTTTCTTTTGAAGGATAGTGTACGTTTTAGCACTATTTGACTTGCTTTGTTTTTTGCGATCAAGTGCTAAGATAAAGAAAATTTGGATATTATGATAATTGTAATACGGTGGGAGAACTGACTTTTGGTTTTGCATTTTATCGCAAATGTTGCGGATAGCAAGAGTCGCCACTGACTTTTCTTTTATCCAATAAAGGAAAGGGTGAAAAGAATGGGAAAGACCTTTGAGATTTTTTTTGAGTAAGGGGGATAGGTTATGAAAAGGGAAGGTGTTAGCACCCTTTTCATTCCTAGTTACCTACGGGCTCTCAATCGCTAGCTCACTTTGAAAGTGCTTTTTGAATGTGAAAGTTTGAAAATATTTTGAAAATGCCTAAGTTCGGAAACTTTGTAATGATTCTCTTATCAGTTGAGAACGCATACAAAGTGTTTGTTTTGAAAATATTTCAGAAAAGTGTTTGTGTGAAAAGAGATATTTTGTGATCAAGTGATTAAAAGCTATCTACCTACTCAAAAGTCTTTCACGTTATTTTCCTCTTCTTTTAGATAGTGATGTCCTACCATTAGTTAGTAGGAAACCCTATCATTGGATGTTTTGAGGGATAGGCGCAGGTCATTGAACAATCATAAAGGCAATATAGGGATACCTTTAGCAATTCGAAGGGACTATCATCATGTATTGGTAGGCAACATCGAGGGACAAGATCATTTACCAAAGGTGGCATTGAAGGGTGTTGTACCCCAAAATTTTCCCTCTAATTTCATCAAGATTTATCATCACAAGACTCTTGGAACTCAAGATCAAGCTAGGGTTTGCTCTGCTCAAAACACCTCATTGCACTGTTGACCTAAATTAGGGTTTGATTTTGCACAGGGATATTTTTACCTACAATGCCCAAAGTGACTTTCATACTCCATGATTAGACCCACAAGTTTGTCCATACCGAGTTTCAAGCCTTGATTCAAATTTTTGCCCAGTCAATTGGACAGTTGGCCTATAAATCAGCTTTATTGGGGAAAAAGTCAACTGTGGCCAATTGACAGTCAAACCTCATGAAATTTGACCCACATCAACATTATGAACTCATATGAACCATTTGATCAAGTTTGGATCACAAGTCCACAAGAAATTTGGTCAGATCACCAAAAGGGCAAAATGGTCATTTTTAGGGTTTTGACTGCACAAAGGCAATTTTTGACTGTTTGACCCAGCCAATGGCAAATTAAGCTCACACATGGACTCAAGGACTCAATGACATTGCCTTGACCCATTCAAAAAGTTCAAAAGATCTCAAATTTATAGGATTGACAGATGAATTTTTCAGTCAACTGATCAAAATTTGACTGTGCACTAAAAAGTCAAACTTTGACTTTTTGATCAAAATCAAGTGCCAAGAGTCATTTTTCACCAAGACATGTCAAATTATGAAACTTGTTCATCAAGAAACCCAAAAATGCAAATTAGGGTTTAAGATGGAAAATTTTCATAACTTAGAAATTTCTAAGTTATGAAATTTTCTTATTTTTTCCTAACTTTGTCCCATTTTTTCACCAAGATGCAAATGGATTCAAACAAAACTTGAAACATGAAAGTTGTAGTCCATCACAAAATCTACAACTTTGATTCACAAAGTTTTCTCAAAAGAAGTTTGTATCTCAAGTTATGATTTTTGGAACAAGGGTACCTAAAACTTTTAACTTAGAGAAATTTTGCCCTAATTTAGGCCGGATTTTGACCCATCTTCTTGGCCATTTTTCACATAGTTCCACTTGGAGTTTCAAGTTTCATTTCAAATATGGATTATAGTACATGTTCCAAGCTTTCCAAATTGTCCAATAACTCCTCAAACACCCTTGTGGTTAGAGAGAATCGAATGCTTGAAGTTGGCAAAAACTCACTTTGATCCATGGCCAATACATGTTCATACCAATTTGCAAATCTGATCTAGCTAGCTTGGCTCACAATTACAGGCCTCAAAACCAGTTTGTGCTCCATAAATTAATGCATATCCATTGATTTAAGGTATTGTCTTGGTCATTAGGGCATTATACACTAGTTTAAGCCTTAAAAGGAAAAAGTAACAATGCCATTTTTGCCTAAACTTCACTTTATGTCAAAACAAAATCCTTGAGTCATGGGGCCATATCTTTGAGGCAAGATCAAATCTACCAATTCCAGTAAACAAGAGCAAAATATGCAGCATGATATAGGACTTGTACATGCCTGCATTGGACAGACACACACTTTTGCTTCAAGTAGAAGAAACTTGCAAAATACAAGCCATCTCTTACATCTGAAGAAACCAACTTACACAAACATTGTAAACAAGTTTCATACCTCCCAACAAGCCAGAAACACGACCCTTTTGCCTCTCAAACTCCCTTGTACACAGAATTACTGTTTTTCTGCAAAACAGGGCAAGCCCTGCAGAACCATCCCCATAATCAAATCCCTTCGTGCGTTTTGTCCAAAACCACTTCAAACACCTTCCAACCAACCTACCTGAGCTATCCAGATCATCCATTGCTAGCTGTAACACCCCTAACACACATTGCCATTTTTGTTTCAAAGCTTTGCAGGTTGAGTTATGTGGCACGATTCAAGTCATTTCAAAACAAAGTAAGCATTGAGAAAGCTTCCTTGGACTTCAGGCAAGCTCAAAAGAAGCTCAAGAACCCTTGAAAGTTGCTGCATTGGCCAACTCGAAGTCAACTGAAACAGGTATTTCATGGACTTTTATCTCTCTATTTAGGAATAGTTAGGCTTAGGTTTGTGAATGAAATATGTTGTACTCATAGCCCTGAAGCCATACATATGCTTAGTTTTCATTTACGTTAATCGTGCTAGGAGAATTTCACCCGTGAACTTTCTGAAAAAACTAGGTTAAGATTTAGGGCCAGAGAAATTCTCTCTGGTCTTTGAGAGTTAGCTTAAGTTTTTTATATGGTTGAATTCGTTGTTAGATGCTCTACAAGTTTCATGTTATGAGTTTTGTCAAAAAATCAAAGAATCAGGATATAGCATTTTCTGTACAAAGCGCGCGCAGGTCTGTTCAAAGGAAGAAGAAGAAGTGGATTCTGGGCTGGGCCTGGTTTCCTTTACTCTTAACACCCCATTTTTCAGTTTACACCCCCCTGGCCCATTTATTTGTTCATTTGCTATTTTTGCGTTTTGTTTCATTTTTGATTTTGATATTTTATTTTCTAACCTAAAAAATACTTAAAAATTATTTTCATAAATTTTTTGTATTTATTTGGAATTTATTTTATTTATTACTAGTATAGAAATGATTAAAATACTTTATATCTCCCTTGTACACAGAATTACTGTTTTTCTGCAAAACAGGGCAAGCCCTGCAGAACCATCCCCATAATCAAATCCCTTCGTGCGTTTTGTCCAAAACCACTTCAAACACCTTCCAACCAACCTACCTGAGCTATCCAGATCATCCATTGCTAGCTGTAACACCCCTAACACACATTGCCATTTTTGTTTCAAAGCTTTGCAGGTTGAGTTATGTGGCACGATTCAAGTCATTTCAAAACAAAGTAAGCATTGAGAAAGCTTCCTTGGACTTCAGGCAAGCTCAAAAGAAGCTCAAGAACCCTTGAAAGTTGCTGCATTGGCCAACTCGAAGTCAACTGAAACAGGTATTTCATGGACTTTTATCTCTCTATTTAGGAATAGTTAGGCTTAGGTTTGTGAATGAAATATGTTGTACTCATAGCCCTGAAGCCATACATATGCTTAGTTTTCATTTACGTTAATCGTGCTAGGAGAATTTCACCCGTGAACTTTCTGAAAAAACTAGGTTAAGATTTAGGGCCAGAGAAATTCTCTCTGGTCTTTGAGAGTTAGCTTAAGTTTTTTATATGGTTGAATTCGTTGTTAGATGCTCTACAAGTTTCATGTTATGAGTTTTGTCAAAAAATCAAAGAATCAGGATATAGCATTTTCTGTACAAAGCGCGCGCAGGTCTGTTCAAAGGAAGAAGAAGAAGTGGATTCTGGGCTGGGCCTGGTTTCCTTTACTCTTAACACCCCATTTTTCAGTTTACACCCCCCTGGCCCATTTATTTGTTCATTTGCTATTTTTGCGTTTTGTTTCATTTTTGATTTTGATATTTTATTTTCTAACCTAAAAAATACTTAAAAATTATTTTCATAAATTTTTTGTATTTATTTGGAATTTATTTTATTTATTACTAGTATAGAAATGATTAAAATACTTTATATCTTTTTATAAAAAACTAAAAAATATGTAAAAATACTTTTATTTTTATTTATTATTTTTGTACACACTTGAAAATATTTCTTGAAATATACACATTTTGTAAACAATTAATTTTTATTTTATATATATATATATATATATATATATATATATATATATATATATATATATATATATATATATATATATATATATATATATATATATATATATATATATATATATATATATATATATATATATATATATATATATATATATATATATATATATATATATATATATATATATATATATATATATATATATATATATATATATATATATATATATATATATATATATATACTTATATATTTTATTTAATTAAATAATTAGGACAAAAATATAAAAAAAAAAAGAATACATTTTCATTTTATTAATATTTTACACTAAAAATATCTTTTTTACAATATACTTTTATTTTTTTTCTATAAATTAATATATTATTGTATATAATTAATAAATAATACTATTTATTAAGAATTAGGGTTTTTGCCCTAAATAACAAATAATTAAAATTGGCTTTCTTTTTTTATTATTTTCACTTCACATTGAAAAATACTTTTTACATACATAAAAATCTTTATTTTGGATAATACATTTTATTTGATATTTATTTAATTGTATTTATTTAAATATTATATTATGCCTTGTACATTCAATTTGGTTGTAATAACTTAGAATTTAATTTCTTGTCAAATACCCCCAATTCAAATTTGTACCCCCTCCCTATATCATGTTGTAATAGTGTAGCATTTAAATTCTCGCACATTTAAAAGCTTCCAATTATGCCATGCTTAGACTTAGGGTATGTATGCAAATAAAATCAACAACTAGCTTGACCTAATCCAAGATAAACATGCATAAAAAACAAACACAATGCACACTTGCACCCCTAGGGTTTCAATCCACTTGTTGCCTTCAAAAATGGGCCATGGTTGCATGTCAAGTACTTTGGCAAAATAAAACAAAACAAAAGATCATAGTCCCTCGATGATGCTGTCTTGGTTGCCTAATCAAAATGATCAAGTCCCTCAAGAAAATTGCCAAAAATACTTGACACAATTGCTATCATGGTCTATACGATGACCCGCGCCTGTCCCGTTTAACATCCTAACACAAGTTTGTTCACCAAATACAATGGTGAAACAACACTGTTAAAAGGGTTAAAAACATAAGAAAGATCTTTGAGTAAAATAGAGTAGATAACTCTTGGTTACTTGATCAAAACTTGCAAAAATATCCTTGCTATCTTCAAAACACACTTCACAACACAAATTTCAAAATCCTACTTTCAAACATTGAAAACCTTTCAAAAGACAAAAAACACCTTTGTATACATTCAAACAAGAATCATTACAAAGGCTGCCACAACGATTGCCTCTTTTCAAAACATCTTTCAAAACCACACGCAAAGCACCATTTCAAACAATTGAAAAATAAAGCAAGTGATCTAAGTAAGTAACTAAGAGCCCATGGATAACCATGGATAGAAAGGGTGCTAATACCTTCCCTTTCTATAATCTACTCCCCGAACCCAAGAAAACATCTCAAAGGTCTTTCCTGTGCTTTTTGACCTTTCCTTAGGATAAAATAAAAAGTCGGTGGCGACTCTTGCTAAACCGAAACATTTGTGAACACAAACGCAAAATCCCAAGTCAGTTCTCCCACTGTATCACCAGAACTGGCGAATCTGCTGGGGATATTAACTAAAAGTGGAGTAACCTTAGGGCTTAGATCACCATTTGCATGATTATTGTTTTCCTTGCTTGCTTTACATTTTGGTTCTCTTGTTTGGGCTCGAAATCCTCCACCCGGATTTGGGAAACATGTAAATAGCAATACGTTGTGGAAACTGTGCGGGGTATACCGACATGGTTGAAGCAATAGCTATATTAGTGCGACATATTTGTGAGTACCAGTAGCCTTTGAGTCAATCAAAGAGAATACGGGGCCGCTGAGTGGTGTCTTGAAGCACTAATGAACTCTTAGAACCTTACTTGACCATCTTGGCCTTTTATTAGGAGTAGTGAGATGACCGACTTTGGTGCAGTCCGAAGTTGGTAGATACTCGATACTACACTCATTGAGGGTTGTTTTCTTGGAATATTTTGGTTGCTAGTTAAGTGGCTAAACCAAAACAATGAACATAGAAAACAATCCAGTGATATTGAGCTCTTTAGAACCCGGTTACTATTTATAGGACAGGTTTGAGCCAACTAAACTCAAGAGGGTACTTAGCTATGAAACCTCGTGCAAGCCTGAAACTAGGTTTTTGTGTGCTTTGCTTGTACATGTGCTTGTACATACATCATGAACATCATAAAGCATCATATGCATCCACTAACCATTTCAAGGGTTTGGATCTTCATCTTTGTTCTTGTTTTGTAGGTCATGGAATCTCTTCGCCGGAAAACAATTCAAATCAACCTTGTGAGAATCCCTCCTCAACTCAAGGAGCTCACTTCCAGGATTCTAGAGAATTCTCTCTTCAGTGAAAGACATGGTAGGCTTCTCAACTTGGTCAACTCCAACATTGAAGAAGACATGGTGAAAGTTCTCTTCCAGTTCTTTGACCCCTACACCACTGTTTCACATTCCCTGATTTCCAACTAGTACCTAATTTGGAGGAATTTTCTCTATTACTGAGAATTCCTATTCTTCATCAACTACCCTACAACGGTACAGAAAAAGAACCAAAGCCTGAAGATGTTGCTCAAGCATTACACTTGCAACCATCTGACATCAAGGGACATTGGGAAACCAGAAGTGGTGTCAAGGGTTTATTGGCGAAGTTTTTGTTTGAGAAGGCACAAGACTGCTGGAATTCTCTTGACCTACAAGCCTTTGAAGAGATTGTGGCATTCCTTATCTATGGGTTGGTCCTGTTCCCAAACCCTGATCAACTTATAGATGTGAATGCTGTCAAGATTTTCATATCCCGGAATCATGTACCTACACTGCTTGGGGACATCCTACACTCATTTTACACACGAACAATGAGGAAAAGAGGTGTTCTCATATGTTGTACTCCTTTCCTGGAAAGGTGGTTTATTTCTCACCTTCCACAGTCAATTTTGAAGAATGAGTAAGGTTTAAGGTGGTCACAACGATTGATGACCCTCACACATTCTGATGTACGTTAGTATTCTCGATCCAGAGAAAATGTCATCATCATTGATCGTTGCTGGGAATTCCCTAACGTCCCACTACTTGGCATTAGGGGAGGCATCACCTACAACCCTTGTCTAGCTTTGAGACAATTTGGATATGCTCAGAGGGATGCCCCTCATGACATGCTGATTCCAGACCTAGTTTTTGACTTCGACAATGATGCGCAAGGACTTCGACAAAGGTTCATCAGAGCTTGGAGGATGCCTAACAAGGTGGATAGTAAGACACTGGGGCACAAGAACTCCATCCCTCTTGAGCCTTATCTCAAGTGGGTACGAACCCGCTCCTAGAATCTTATGATGCCATACCCTCACATTCTCCCCTTGATCAAAGAGCCTGTTATGGAAGGAGAGGTTCCATACACCATCCTACATCCTGACATGCCAACATCATGGGAAGAAATGCAAAAGAGTTGGATCAAACTCAAGGAAGAACGGGATACTTTTGAAGCCAGCTTCTATGCTAGTGAGAAGAAGGTTTTGGAGCCTACCCGTCGACTTCACGAGGAGGAAACTCTCAACACTTACATCGCACCAAAGAGGATGCGCAATGTCTTTTTACATTAAGAATTTTGTAATATTTCGCCCATGGGGCACTTATGTACTAACAAATTTCTTCTTAATATGACGTGCATTCTTTTTGTTTGCAACAAATTTGAATTTTTGAACCCTTGAATGCATTACATGAATAACATACCATTCATCATATGCATAAACAGGTCTTCACGCCAGGTTTCCTTATCTTTCTGCTGTTTATTTCAGCAAGATGGATTTGGAGCAAACAGTAAAGGATCTACAGGCACAAAATTCACAGTTCCAGCAACTCCTCATGACCTTGGCAAAGGGTCAAGAGGACCTCAAAGTTTTTTTGGAGAAGAATAAAGAGAAAAAGAAAAAGATACCTGGAGTAGCAACTTTGGGAAGAAGATTTGAGCATCAGGCCATGAGAGTTCTTGAGTTCCCCTCAACGTCTGACGAAGGGGTCGGTAAAGGGAAAGGGACTGCTGTGCCTTCTGAATCCGAGGTTGAAGAGGAGGAAGAGGAAGAAGACGAAGACTACTCCGAACAACAGTATCCACCAGCGGATGATAAATATAAGAACCTTGAAGATAGACTGGAAGCTATGGAGTTGCAGAGGGTGCCCGAGTTGGATTTTGAAGAACTAGGGCTGGTAGCTAGGATTGTTATCCCTCCCAAGTTCAAGGTGCCAACATTTGCAAAGTATGACGGTATGTCATGCCCAAAGATGCACTTGAGATCGTATGTCAGAAAAATCCAACCCCATTCATCCGATAAAGACCTCTGGGTACACTATTTCCAAGACAGCTTCTCTGGCACGCAGTTAGACTGGTTTTATCAACTCGAGAGATCAGAGGTTCACAATTGGGAAGACTTGGCAGCTACTTTTTTATCGTCGGTATCAATACAATGCTGATTTGGCGCCCACTCGTACTCAGTTACAAAGTATGGGGATGGCTTCCAATAAAGGGTTTAAAGAATACGCCCAGAAGTGGCGTGATTTGGCTGGAAGGGTGCATCCACCGCTATCGGATAGGGAGTTAGTTGACATGTTTCTGGGGACCCTGTCTAGCCCTTTCTTCAACCATCTAATCGGGAGTTCTTCCGCGGGATTTACTAAACTGATTTTGATCGGCGAAAGGGTTGAGACCGGTATTAAGAGTGGAAAGATTCAAAAGGATGCTTCCGCATCCACGGCTGTTAAGAAACCCTTCCCAGCCAAGAAGGAAGCATCAGCTGTGTATTCTCAGAAGGGACAGGGAAGAACTGAGCATCGACCGACTGTAGGGGCTGTGATGATTCAAAACTCGTCAAATGATCAACCTCGTAACAATCAGTCGAGACCTAATCAACAACGGGTGGAAAGGCCACAACAGCAGTTCACCCGCATCAACATGACGCTCGCTCAGGTACTTCCCCATTTGTTGAAGCTGAATCTGACCAGTTTGAAGGAAGCACCAAAAAACCCTAACACTTCCTCTCCATACTACCACTCTAATGCCAAGTGTGCTTACCATTCCGACAGTGCTAGGCACGATACCAATAATTGTTGGGCGCTTAAGAACAAAATCCAGGATCTGATTGATGCTAAAGAAGTAGAATTCAATGCACCTGAGAAGCCCAATGTTATATCTTCTCCGATGCCCAAGCACGGTCACAATATTCATGTTGTTATGGAGGACACTCATGTTAATGATGTTGTTGATCTATTGACACCGTTACTTGTGATTAAAGAAAATTTGTTGAGAGCCGGGATCTTTCCTGGTTGTGGTAAAGACTGCTATTTTTGTTTGAACATACGAGGTGATTGCCCAATGTTGAAGTCAGGTGTCCAACGCCTGATGGATACTCAAGAGATACTTTTCCAGAAAACTCCCATTAATACCTTCAATCCTGTTACTTATGATACTTTTGCTACTACAACCAACGATATTGCAATCAAAACCATTTCCGACAATCCTCCCAAGGCTTGCAAAAGGCCTGTCAGGATTACACCCAACTCTAAATGTGTACCATTAAAGATCACCATGCTGGGACCCGTCCCGTACCAATCCAGCAAAACGATACCATGGAACTATGGGGGAGAAATCTTCTACCATGGTATCAAACAAATCGAGACAGTCCAAAAGATTTCTGAAGAAGAAAACCCCGATGTAGGGAACATCACAGGTATAAGCAAGATAACCCGCAGTGGTCAGATCTTTTCTCCGTAGATTGCTCCCCCTCGAGCAGTTTTCTGACCCTTGAAAGCTTCTGTACCTGTTGGACCATCTATGCAAGGCCCAGTAATTAAGGAACTGGATACTCCTGTAATAAGACCACCTGCTGATACTACTGACAAGGGTAAGGGGATACTGGAAGTGCCTATCAGGACGAAGGCCCATGCTGTGGTTATCCCCGAAACCACTCAGAAAGAAATGGATGAAATCTTGAAAATAATCAGAAAAAGTGACTACGACGTTGTGGAACAGTTAGGGCAGACCCCTTCTAAAATTTCAATGTTAGCTCTCCTGCTCTGTTTTGAGGCCCATGCTAAGGCCCTAATCAAATTCTTGAAGGTGGCACATGTTCCCCAAGATACTTCGGCTGACCAGTTCCAAGAATGTGTGGCCAGTCTTACTGCTGATAATGGCCTTGGCTTTTCCGATGCTGACTTAACTCCCAAAGGAAGGAAACATAACAACGTGTTACATGTTTCAGTTGAATGCCAGGTAACCACTCTCGCCCATGTCTTAGTTGATATTGGTTCTTCCTTGAATGTACTGCCAAAGAAAGCCTTAGACCGTTTGGACTGCGAAGGACTGACTCTCAAGCCTAGTAACATCATTGTTAGGGCTTTTAATGGTTCCAAAAGAATGGTTCATGGAGAGGTTGATATTCCTATCAAAGTAGGCACGGAAGTTTTCAACTCCACCTTCTACGTGATGGACATCCGTCCGTCATATTCATGTTTGCTAGGAAGACTGTGGATCCATTATGCCGGGGCAGTTACCTCCTCTTTGCACCAGATGCTGAAATATCCTATTAAGGGTAAGATTATAACGGTGCACGGCGAGGAAGAGTACATGATAAGTCATCTCAATTCCTTTCTCTATGTGGAGTTGGATGGCGAGTTCATCAAAACGTCTTTCCAGCATTTCGAGGAAGTGTCTCCTAAGGTAGCAGTTGCGAAGACAGTGGTTGAGGTGCCTATCGTTCCCAAGCATGTATCTAGGATGACATCCCTCAAGGACACAGAGGCTGTAATTAAAGAAGGGAAGAGTACAGTATGGGGACAATTGCCTGACTTTCCCCATAAGACAGACAAGTTTGGGTTGGGGTTTACTGCTGCAGGACAAAAGGCTATGCATCGCTCCAAGGTTGGAGGACCACCCGTCAAGATCTCACACCATGGAATCAATGTTGTAGAAGATGAAGATGAAGAGAGCCACTTTGAAGATTGGATCTTTCCGACCATCGAAGGGGGTTTGAGCAACTGGGAAGCAAAGGATTTTGTTCCCATCACCTTTATCAACCAGTAATTTTATCTTTGAACAATTTCCCATTTTTATGGTTTGTAATAACTAAAACAATTCGCACACTATTTTCACCTCATGCCTTTCCCGAGGCATGTAGGTCCATTTGTAAGGGTTTGATTTTCTTCATAATCATATGCCATGTTTTAATGAATCATTGGACGTTTTTCATTTATAAATTGTTGTGTTCATTTTCTTTCCTTTTGCATTTTTGCTTGTTTAAGGATGGCTATCCCTTACACACACCCACACTCACAAAGTCAGGTACCCATCCACTCCGGATTCCCTGGGTGACTATTCTGCTTTAGCCTTCGATAACTCTGAAGATTTGGTCAATCATGCTGAGTACAAAGTTGACGAAGATTGTGAAGTGCCGGGAGAGTTAGCCAGACTTCTACAACAAGAAGAGAGGGCCATTCTGCCTCATGAAGAGTTGCTAGAAACCATCAACTTAGGGACAGAGGAAGACGGGAAGGAAGTAAAAGTGGGTGCCAACCTGGAACCAAATGTCAAGGAGCGCTTAGTGAAATTGTTGAACGAAATGTTGAAATCTTCGCCTGGTCTTATGAAGACATGCCAGGGTTAGACACAGATATCGTGGTTCACCGTCTCCCTACAAGAGAAGACTGTCCACCGATCAAGCAAAAGGTGCACCGAATGAGACCTGACATGTCTGAGAAAATCAAGGCTGAAGTAATGAAGCAATTCAACGCTGGCTTTCTGGCTGTTACCTCCTATCCACAATGGGTGGCTAACATTGTGCCCGTGCCTAAGAAGGAAGGCAAAGTCAGAATGTGCGTGGACTATCGGGATTTGAACAGGGCTAGCCCTAAAGACGATTTTCCACTACCGCATATCGACATCTTGGTTGACAACACAGCTCAACACAAGGTTTTTTCCTTCATGGATGGATTCTCGGGCTACAACCAGATTAAAATGGCCCCCGAGGACATGGAGAAAACTACCTTTGTCACGCAATGGGGTACCTTTTACTACAAAGTGATGCCGTTCGGACAGAAGAATGCAGGGGCAACCTATCAACGCGCCATGGTAGCTTTATTTCATGATATGATACATCATGAGATCAAAGTTTACATAGACGACATAATAGCTCGATCACAGACAGAAGAAGAACACCTTGGTCATTTGCAAAAGTTGTTTTCCAGGTTGAAGGAGTATAAGCTCAGACTGAACCCAAGCAAGTGCACTTTTGGAGTTAGGTCTGGTAAACTTTTGGGATTTATTGTCAGCAACAAAGGCATTGAGGTTGATCCAGCTAAAGTGAAGGTTATAAAAGAAATGCCTGCCCCCCGTACTGAAAAGGAGGTTAGAGGATTCTTGGGACGCTTGAACTATATTGCGAGGTTCATCTCTCACCTGACATCTACCTGTGAGCCAATTTTCAAACTGTTGAAGAAAGATCAGGTAGTTGAGTGGAACAATGATTGTCAAGTTTCTTTTGATAAAATCAAGGAGTATTTACTAGAACCTCCTATTCTGATTCCACCCGTCGAAGGAAGGCCATTAATCATGTATCTGACTGTTTTGGATAATTCAATAGGGTGCGTGTTGGGCCAACATGACGAGTCTGGCCGAAAAGAGCATGCCATTTATTACCTTAGCAAAAAGTTTACCGACTGTGAGAATCGCTACTCACTGCTCGAGAAGACTTGCTGCGCTTTGGTATGGGCTGCTCGCCGGCTAAGGCAGTATATGTTTACTCACACCACTTTGCTGATTTCCAAAATGGATCCAATCAAGTATATCTTCGAGAAGCCTGCTTTATCTGGAAGAATCGCTAGATGGAAAATGATCCTGACTGAGTATGATATCCAGTATACTACCCAAAAAGCTATAAAGGGGAGTGTACTAGCTGACCATCTAGCTCATCAAGCCGTCGAAGATTACCAATCTATGAGATTCGACTTCCCTGACGAGGACATCATGACTTTGGACGACATCGAAGGTAACGGACCGTATGACGGACCTGAACAAGGATCCCGATAGACCCTGTACTTTGATGGTGCTTCAAATGCACTTGGAAACGGTATCGGTGCGGTACTCATTTCTCCGGAAGGTTGCCATACGCCCTTCACTGCCCGACTTTGTTTCAGTTGTACCAACAACATGGCCGAATATGAAGCTTGCATCTTTGGTCTCAAGGCTGCTATAGACTTGGGAATCAAATCGTTGGTCGTATTTGGGGACTCAGCTTTGGTTATCAGTCAAGTCAAAGGAGAGTGGGACACTAAACATCCTAATCTTATCCCATACAAAGAACATGTCCTGACGTTGTTGCCTCATTTCGAGCGGATTACTTTTGAACACTTCCTGCGAGAAGAAAATCAGCTGGCAGATGCTCTAGCTACAATGTCTTCCATGTTTAAATTCAACTGGGATAACGAGGCTCCCCAAATTACCATCGAGCGAATGGACGAACCCGCGCACTGTCACGAGATTAATACCGAAGAAGTAGTGGAACAACCCTAGTTTCATGAAATCAAAAGGTATCTCCAGACTAGAGAATATCCTGAAGGAGCTTCCGTCAATGACAAAAAGTTCTTAAGGAGATTTGCTGCCAAGTTCTTCCTAAGAAATGGCATCCTTTATAAGCGCGGCCATGATTGTGTTCTACTTCGTTGTATGGACAAAGCTGAAGCAAAGTTGATCATGACTGAGATACATAGTGGCATATTTGGCACCCACTTGAGAGGACATACGATGGCTAAAAAGATTCTAAGGGCGGGCTACTACTGGTCTACCATGGAAGCTGATTGTCACCAACATTCCCATACTTGCCACAAGTGCCAAGTCTACGCCGACAAGGTACATATTCCTCCTGTTCCTCTCAACGTTCTGACATCTCCTTGGCCGTTCACAATGTGGGGCATTGACATGATTGGAGAGATCAAGCCTACGGCATCCAATGGGCATCGCTTCATCTTGGTCGCTATCGATTACTTCACCAAGTGGGTCGAAGCAGCTTCCTTTGCCTCCGCTACAAAGAATGTGGTTGCCCGCTTTATCAAGCAGAACCTCATATGCTGATACGGTGTCCCCGACAGGATCATCACAGACAATGGTACAAATTTGAACAATACTATGATCACTGCTCTATGAGAACAGTTCAAGATTTATCATCACAATTCATCTCCCTATCGGCCGAAGATAAACGGTGTTGTTGAAGCCGCAAACAAGAATATCAAGAAGATCATTCAAAAGATGACAGTCACCTACAAGGACTGGCATGAGATGTTACCGTTTTCTCTGCATGGATATCGCACCATGGCACGTACTTCAACAGGGGCAACCCCATTTTCTTTAGTATATGGCATGGAAGCTGTTCTACCCATGGAAGTTCAGATTCCTTCCTTAAGGATTATGAAGGACGCTGGTTTGAGTGAAGATGATTGGATTCAGACCCGGCTTGATCAACTTAATCTGATCGACGAGAAGCGACTTACTGCTGTTTGTCATGGTCAGACGTATCAAAAACGGATGATCAAGGCTTTCAACAAGAAAGTCAGACGTTAGGTATACCAAGTCGGAGATCTTGTAATCAAGCGGATCATCTTGCCGCAAAGTGATCCCAGGGGCAAGTGGACTCCTACTTACGAAGGACCATTTGTGATTAAGAGCATCTTTTCTGGTGGGGTAATGATTCTGACCACCATGGACGGCGACGACTTGCCGCACCCTGCGAACGCAGACATAGTCAAAAGATACTACGCATAAAATGACCCGACAAGTTGAAAACTCGAAAGGGCGACTTGGGCAAAAATGGGCATCCTGGTGAATCGAAAACCCGAAAGGGCGGTTCAGGCAAAAATTAGGGATAAAACAAAAAAAAATTGTACACCCGGCAAGTCGAAAACCCGAAAGGGCGACTTGGGCAAAAAAGGGTTTCCCGGTGGATCGAAAACCCGAAAGGGAGGTCCAGGAAAAAGTTAGGGAATTAAAGCGTATGACTATGTCTCGTCGGATCACTTTAAGAACAATCTCTTCACCAACAAGCTCCAAGTTTCTGATCAATCCAGTCATCGGCGGACGAAGCAGCAAATGGACAAGATATTCAGAGTTGTGAAGGCTATAGCAGAATGGGAATCCCATGGAATTGTTACACATAGCCATCTTTCTTTTGTATAAAATTTTTCAATTTTTACGGCGACATTCTCTTACTAGGATGTCTGTCTCCTTTGTACAAAAATACTCACAAAAGTTAATACAAAAATACTTCAAAGTGCAAGAATTCGCTTGCCCTTTCTTTTCTTTTTTACACTTATGTTTTATTTGAAAACGTCCAATGTTTTTTGAAATAGGCATATGCATTTGAATATAATCACTGCTTACAAATAAAACGAAATTGAAAAAGGATAATTACTGATAGGTTGAAGGAGTAGGAAGAAATCTTTATGCCATTCCAGAAGAAATCCCCTACGATACATCATTCAAATCCTCAACAAGGCTAAATTTGGAGTATATTTCCCCAGCGAAGTTAAGCTTCAAGATCCGCAGCAGAACCAGTACAGTCTAAAACTTGATTCCTCAGCTGAGTTAAGTTTCAAAATTCCCATCAGAGTTAAGCTTCGAGATCCCCAGCAGAGCCCGAAAACCCTGAAAAATCTTATCCCCAGCGGAGCCAGAATAGTGAACATTTTCCCCACAGAGTTACCTTCCAAAAGATTGAAGATTCCCGGTCTCATTTCTCCAAGCGGAAGCCTCCTAGGTTTCAATTCCCCAGTAGAGATCATCAGAGTTTTCCTCATTCCCCAGGAAAGTCATGAAGGATTCTCACATCCCTGCAAGAGTTGTCAAAGGCCTTGTTAATCTCCAGCAGTGGTTCCCAGGATTTCCCCTTCTCAGCAATCAGAGATCTTTAATCCCCAAGCAGTCAGCAGCCAGCAAGGATTTCTCATCTTCAGTAATCAAAGATTTTCTGGAATCCCCAACTTTGGTCAAGAATTTACTTTCCCCGACAGCAATCAAAGACTTCATTATCTCCAGTTATCAAGGATTTATTTTCCTCAGCAAGATAGTTACTCAGCTTACATGCGCAACCATTACATTCATATATCATAAACATTGATGAAATACTATCCATTGCCTCATACATATCATGCAACATAAACTCTATGTTTTAGCTAACATTTTACCCTTTTCAGGATAAGATTAAAAAGTTATTGTTAATAATTATTCAGATACAGTAAGGATACACCCCAGACACGGCGGTCATTCTATTACTCATTCAGAACTTCAAGTCAAAATACAGTATGGATACACCCCAGATGCGGCGGTCATTCTACTACTCATTCAGACTTCAGCAATCAGATACAGACTAGATACGCTCCAGATGCGGCTACCATTCTATCTCTCATTCAGATTCAACTATCAACTACAAGTTCAGGTACGCTCCAAGCACGGATGCCATTCTGACCCTTACACCATGCATTGATGCATAATGCTTTCTATCGACTCATAACCTATTTTGTACCTAATATGAGTCGACTCATAGAGATATGCATCGACTCATACTGCTGTTTTTTACTTCTAACATTGTTCTGTCACATATATAAGTCAGTTCTCAACACATGGTTAGTGAAAATGAAAAGTAATCATATAGTTAGCTTCAGGGCTATGATATCTACATTTTATATTCATAAATGAACCATTAATGATGCTTGTATGAAGAGTTCAAAATCAAGAAAACTTACCTTGAAATTGAAATTCGTGTTTTGATTTAGAGTTGGAGAAGTCAAGTTACAGGTGGTTGTTTTTGGGCTTGGAAAATGGTGATGATGATGTAACAGAAGTTGTTCTAGTGTTTGAACAACTCCTATATGATGTATTTGGATTGTTTGGACAGAACTTGTAAGGTGTGAGAGGTCTGAAGATTTGGACTTCAAAGCTCAAGAGTGGAGGTTTTGTGGACAGTTATGGTTTTTTGAGAGTATGAGGGGTTTTGAGAAACTTGTCTACACAACAAAACTTCTGGCCTCTTTAGCTTGCAAATGACCTCTCTATTTATAGAGAAAAGGTTTGAGAAGTTGAAGTAATCAGATTTGCCAGATAACAAATTATGGTTTGGTTGGAATGCAAATTTCAAGTTATGTCAAGTCTTCCATGGTCCCAAGATGAAGTACCAAAGTGGCTGGTATAAAGGGGATACTTTCCATTATTTATGGTGGAGTATAATCAGAAGTAAGCAAGGTATGGGGCTCAAGACAAATTTTGAACCAAAAAGCCTGCTATTCAAGAATAGTAATGGTGCCTTTATGCCATAAATGGAAAGATCTTTTGGACAATGGCTCAAACACATGGGTAATAGCTCAAGATTAGGTTTAAGAATTAAATTATGGTGAGATTTGAAAGTTAGAAGGCCTGAAACACAAGATTATGCAGCATGGCATATGGATTGGATCTCATGTTCATCCCAAAATGACTTGTGTTTCAAGACTGGATGCACAACTTCATGCCTTTGAGTCTCCTAGCTCAAGTTTGATAAATTCATGCTCTCAGATGTTTTGGAAAGCTGGAAACATTGTGTAAAACTTTAATATTGACCATTTTGGATAAATAAATTTGGAAACTGATTAAAATTGGCCAAGAAGTCGAGATAAAAACTGACCAAAACCTGTTGAAAATTTCTCTAAGTGTTAGATGAAAATGTCATAACTTCAGGAATTTATAACTCAAAATACAAGCATTTCTAGGACTTCGTAAGTAAAGAAAAGTTTTAGATCTCATAAATATATAAAACTTTCATGTTGAAAGTTTTCTTTGATTCATCTTGCATCTTGGTGAAAGAATGTCATGAAGTAGTGAAATTATAATGTACAAAAACACAGAAATTTTTTCTAAGTCTTGAAAAGTTTGACTTTTCTCATTGACTTTTGACTTTCTTGATTTCTTGATAATCAAGCTTCATATTTTTGAAGGTCTTGATGAATTGTGATCTTTGAAACTCAAATTTGATCAGAAAGTCAAAGTTTGACTTTTTGGTGTACAGTTGACTTTTTCATCAATTGATCAAATTTCAATAATCAATCCATTGATCTTGAGGTATATTTTGAACCATGAAATTAGGTTAAAATGTCGCATTTGAATCCTTGATATCATGTTTTAATCCAATAAGTCATGTATTAAGTCAAAAGTCAAGAATCAGTCATTCTCAATCAAAACCCTAATTTTGACCATTTTGCCCTTTTGATAATTTAAACATTTTTCTTGAGGAAATGTGATCCAAAATTGATCAATTGATGCATATGACTTCAAAATGTTGATATTGGTAAAAAAAAATCTTGAAGTTTGGCTGTAAGTTGACCACAATAGACTTTTTACCCAATATAGTTGATTTTAGGTCGTTTGATCAATTGATTGAGCAATTTTATGATCCAAGACTTGAAACTTGACATGAGAAATATTGAAGGTCCATAATTATCCATGAAGTTCACTTCGAGTATTAGAAGTCCAATTACCTTTATGAAAATCAAAACCCTAATTTGAGGCATCAGTGTTTAGGAGTTAGTTTGATATAGTCAACACTTGTGCAAGCTTGAGCCATTGTAGATATTTGTGAGAAATGTTTTGAGAAATAAGAGGGAAAATTATGGGGTACAACGGTATATATTGTAATTTATTTATGCTCTCCATGATGATCAGTATTATCATTATCTTGTTCTTCTTCAGAACAGTCAGACGGATTTTTAGCATTATGTTTACCTTTGGTGTTACCCTCATTATCATCATAATCATCTGAGGAAGCAGTTTGGTCTTGGTCACACATATCTTCGTCGGGATTGCCTTCTTCTTCTCCTCCATGCTCAGAGTCTTCATTGTCGCTTTCAGTGACTGATTGGGAAGAACGCAGAAGATCTTTGAAAGGTGAAGGAAGTTATCGGATAGGCCTCAAAAACATTTTGGTCGGATTCATTTGCAGAACCTTTATTTGAAGGTGGATGAATGGAGGAAGAACTAATGGATGAAGGAAATTCGTATTGGATGTTGGATGTAACAGTTCTAGTTATTTTTTTCTAGTTTGTTTATCCTAGAAGGGAGAATTGTAAGTAAATTTTAGACGTATGTGCCTCGAAGAAAAAATTTAAGTAGTAACTTAGCTTGTCTAAGCCCCAACCAGAGCTTGAGTTATTTCTTTCCTCATGATCAGAGGGAATGTTCTCATTTATTGGTTCATCTTTAACCCCTTTGGAGAGAATTACCTTATTCGCCTTTGGACTTAGGGCAACTTTAACAGTCACATAGAATTTTTTGGGGATAGTCGAAACTTTTTTCTTCCTCTTCTTCAATATTGTATGTTCAGGAGATAAGTCTTCGACATTTTCTGGTTCTTCTGTTTGTAGGACGGGATCAACTTTCTTACGTTTGGCAGGAGTAGTGAGAAGTTTCTTTGTGACCTGAAATATAAATGCATAATAAGAAATCAAAGAACAAAGATTCAAAGGAAATTTTTTTAAAAGTAAACACATACCTTTAATTTTTTTTCCTTTGTTGGGTTCATCATCCTTTTTCTTTTGAAGGATAGTGTACGTTTTAGAACTATTTGACTTGCTTTGTTTTTTGCGATCAAGTGCTAAGATAAAGAAAATTTTGATATTATGATAATTATAATACGGTGGGAGAACTGACTTTTGGTTTTTCATTTTATCACAAATGTTGCGGATAGCAAGAGTCGCCACCGACTTTTCTTTTATCCAATAAAGGAAAGTGTGAAAAGAATGGGAAAGACCTTTGAGATTTTTTTTGAGTGAGGGGGATAGGTTATGAAAAGGGAAGGTGTTAGCACCCTTTTCATTCCTAGTCACCTACGGGCTCTCAATCGCTAGCTCACTTTGAAAGTGCTTTTTGAATGTGAAAGTTTGAAAATATTTTGAAAATGCCTAAGTTCGGAAACTTTGTAATGATTCTCTTATCAATTGAGAACGCATACAAAGTGTTTGTTTTGAAAATATTTCAGAAAAGTGTTTGTGTGAAAAGAGATATTTTGTGAGCAAGTGATTAAAAGTTATCTACCTACTCAAAAGTCTTTCACGTTATTTTCCTCTTGTTTTAGATAGTGATGTCCTACCATTAGTTAGTATGAAACCCTATCATTGGATGTTTTGAGGGATAGGCGCGGGTCATTGTACAATCATAAAGGCAATATAGGGATACCTTTAGCAATTCGAATGGACTATCATCATGTATTCGTAGGAAACATCGAGGGACAAGATCATTTACCAAAGGCGGCATTGAAGGGTGTTGTACCCCAAAATTTTCCCTCTCATTTCATCAACATTTCTCATCACAAGACTCTTGGAACTCAAGATCAAGCTAGGGTTTGCTCTGCTCAAAACACCTCCTTGCACTGTTGACCTAAATTAGGGTTTGAGTTTGCACAGGGATATTTTGACCTACAATGCCCAAAGTGAATTTCATACTGCATGATTAGACCCACAAGTTTGTCCATACCAAGTTTCAAGCCTTGATTCAAATTTTTGCCCAGTCAATTGGACAGTTGGCCTAGAAATCAGCTATATTGGGGAAAAAGTCAATTGTGGCCAATTGACAGTCAAAACTCATGAAATTTGACCCACATCAACATTATGAACTCATATGAACCATTTGATCAAGTTTGGATCACAAGTCCACAAGAAATTTGGTCAGATCACCAAAAGGGCAAAATGGTCATTTTTAAGGTTTTGACTGCACAAAGGCAATTTTTGACTATTTGACCCAGCCAATGGAAAATTAAGCTCACACATGGACTCAAGGACTCAATGAAATTGCCTTGACCCATTCAACAAGTTCAAAAGATCTCAAATGCATAGGATTGACAGATGAATTTTTCAGTCAACTAATCAAAATTTGACTGTGCACTGAAAAGTCAAACTTTGACTTTTTGGTCAAAATCAAGTGCCAAGAGTCATTTTTCACCAATACATGTAAAATTATGAAACTTGTTCATCAAGAAACCCAAAAATGCAAATTAGGGTTTAAGATGGAAAAATTTCATAACTTAGAAATTTCTAAGTTATGAAATTTTCTTATTTTTTCCTAACTTTGTCCCATTTTTTCACCAAGATGCAAATGGATTCAAACAAAACTTGCAACATTAAAGTTGTAGTCCATCACAAAATCTACAACTTTCATTCATAATGTTTTCTCAAAAGAAACTTGGATCTCAAGTTATGAATTTTGGAACAAGGGTACCTAAAAATTTTAACTTAGAGAAATTTTGCCCTAATTTAGGCAGGATTTTGACCCATCTTCTTGGCCATTTTTCACATAGTTCCACTTGGATTTTCAAGTTTCATTTTAAAGATGGATTATAGTACATGTTCCAAGCTTTCCAAATTGTCCAAGAACTCCTCAAACACCCTTGTGGTTAGAGATAATCGAATGCTTGAAGTTGGAAAAAACTCATTTTGATCCATGGCCAATACATGTTCATACCAATTTGGAAATCTGATCTAGCTAGCTTGGCTCACAATTACAGGCCTCAAAACCAGTTTGTGCTCCATAATTTAATTCATATCCATTGAGTTAAGGTATTGTCTTGGTCATTAGGGCATTATACACTAGTTTAAGCCTTAAAAGGAAAAAGTAACAATGCCATTTTTGCCTAAACTTCACTTTATGTCAAAAGAAAATCCTTGAGGCATGGGGCCATATCTTTGAGGCAAGATCAAATCTACCAATTCTAGTAACCAAAAGCAAAATGTGCAGCATGATATAGGACTTGTACAGGCCTGCATTGGACAGACACACACTCTTGCTTCAAGTAGAAGAAACTTGTAAAATACAAGCCATCTCTTACATCTGAAGAAACCAACTTACACAAACATTGTAAACAAGTTTCATACCTCCCAACAAGCCAGAAACACGACCCTTTTGCCTCTCAAACTCCCTTGTACACAGAATCATTGTTTTTCTGCAAAACAGGGCAAGCCCTGCAGAACCATCCCCATAACCAAATCCCCTTGTGCGTTTTATCCAAAACCACTTCAAACACCTTCCAACCAACCTACCTGAGCTATCCAGATCATCCATTGCTAGCTGTAACACCCCTAACACACATTGCCATTTTTGTTTCAAAGCTTTGCAGGTTGAGTTCTGTGGCACGATTCAAGCCATTTCAAAACAAAGTAAGCATTGAGAAAGCTTCCTTGGACTTCAGGCAAGCTCAAAAGAAGCTCAAGAACCCTAGAAAGTTGCTGCATTGGCCAACTCGAAGTCAACTGAAACAGGTATTTCATGGACTTATATCTCTCTATTTAGGAATAGTTAGGCTTAGATTTGTGAATGAAATATGTTGTACTCATAGCCCTGAAGCCATACATATGCTTAGTTTTCATTTACATTAATCGTGCTATGAGAATTTCACCCATGAACTTTTTAAAAAAACTAGGTTAAGATTTAGGGCCAGAGAAATTCTCTCTGGTCTTTTAGAGTTAGCTTAAGTTTTTTATATGGTTGAATTCGTTGTTTGATGCTCTACAAGTTTTATGTTATGAGTTTTGTCAAAAAATCAAAGAATCAGAAGATAGTATTTTTTGTACAAAGCGCGTGCAGGTCTGTTCAAAGGAAGAAGAAGAAGTGGATTCTGGGTTGGGCCTGGTTTCCTTTACTCTTAACACCCCATTTTTCAGTTTACACCCCCCTGGTCCATTTATTTGTACATTTGTTATTTTTGCGTTTTTGTTTCATTTTTTATTTTGATATTTTATTTTCTAACCTAAAAAATACTTAAAAATTATTTTCATAAATTTTTTGTATTTATTTGGAATTTATTTTATTTATTAATAGTATAGAAATGATTAAAATACTTTATATCTTTTTATAAAAAACTAAAAAATATGTAAAAATACTTTTATTTTTATTTATTATTTTTGTACACACTTGAAAATATTTCTTGAAATATACACATTTTGTAAATAATTAATTTTTATTTTTTATATATTTAATATGTTTAATATAAATATATATATATATATATATATATATATATATATATATATATATATATATATATATATATATATATATATATATATATATATATATATATATATATATATATATATATATATATATATATATATATATATATATATATATATATATATATATATATATATATATACTTATATATTTTATTTAATTAAATAATTAAGACAAAAATATAAAAAAAGAATACATTTTCATTTTATTAATATTTTACACTAAAAATATCTTTTTTACAATATACTTTTATTTTATTTTGTATAAATTAATATATTATTGTATATAATTAATAAACAATACTATTTATTAAGAATTAGGGTTTTTGCCCTAAATAACAAAATAATTAAAATTGGCTTTCTTTTTTTATTATTTTCACTTCACATTGAAAAATACTTTTTACATACATAAAAATCTTTTTTTTGCATAATACATTTTATTTGATATTTATTTAATTGTATTTACTTAAATATTATATTATGCCTTGTACATTCAATTTGATTGTAATAACTTAGAATTTAATTTCTTGTCAAATACCCCCAATTCAAATTTGTACCCCCCTCCCTATATCATGTTATAATAGTGTAGCATTTAAATTCTCGCACATTTAAAAGCTTCCAATTATGCCATGCTTAGACTTGGGGTTTGTATCAAATAAAATCAACAACTAGCTTGACCTAATCCAAGATAAACATGCATGAAAAACAAACACAATGCACACTTGCACCCCTAGGGTTTCAATCCACTTGTTGCCTTCAAAAATGGGCCATGGTTGCATGTCAAGTACTTTGGCAAAACAAAACAAAACAAAATATCATAGTCCCTCGATGACGTTTTCTTGGTTGCCTAATTAAAATGATCAAGTCCCTCAAGAAAATTTCCAAAAATACTTGACACAATTGCTATCATGGTCTATATGATGACCCGCGCCTGTCCTGTTTAACATCCTAACACAAGTTTGTTCACCAAATACAATGGTGAAACAACATTGTTAAAAGGGTTAAAAACATAAGAAAGATCTTTGAGTAAAGTAGGGTAGATAACTCTTGGTTACTTGATCAAAACTTGCAAAAACATCCTTGCTATCTTCAAAACACACTTCACAACACAATTTCAAAACCCTACTTTCAAACATTGAAAACCTTTCAAAAGACAAAAAACACCTTTGTATACATTCAAACAAGAATCATTATAAAGGTTGCCACAACGATGGCCTCTTTTCAAAACATCTTTCAAAACCACACGCAAAGCACCATTTCAAACAATTGAAAAATAAAGCAAGTGATATAAGTAAGTAACTAAGAGCCCATGGATAACCATGGATAGAAAGGGTGCTAATACCTTCCCTTTCTATAATCTACTGTCCGAACCCAAGAAAACATCTCAAAGGTCTTTCCTGTGCTTTTTGACCTTTCCTTAGGATAAAATAAAAAGTCGATGGTGACTCTTGCTAAACCGAAACATTTGCGAACACAAACGCAAAATCCCAAGTCAGTTCTCCCATCATATCACAAAGGGTCATCGAGGGACTGTGATCTTTATGATGATTTTTAACTGAGGATCATTGCTAAAGGAATCCCTACGTTCAAGGGAAAAGACTGTTTTCCGAAGGAAACAAGTGGGGGTCACCCTAGAGGTGCGCGTGTGCAAGGTGATTTGATTTCAATTATCTTGTCTTGATTAGGGTTATCTAGAGTTTGTTTTTATGTCTTGACATACACGCCTAATTGCTATAAAGTTATATATATACAGACATACATAAATACATTGGTGCAGAAAGTAAAGTGCATGAAATAAACGAAGGTTATTACATCTCATAGGCAATTACATAATAGGAAAAATGCGAGAAAACATAAACTATGACTATTACAAAATCACCAGTGCGACCTATACATTTGTTTTCTAGAATTTAAATAGCGAATAAAAAATAAAAAGAAATTAGGAGAAGATATTAAAACCTCAAAAATTCCTAAGTGTTAGGATAATATTTTTGATGTTAATGACAATTTAAACCTAATTTTAATTGATTTGAATTAACTAGTAAAAACCCTAAAGGCTAAAAAATGTTAACTGAATTAATAATTAACAAAACAAAGTTAAAATTAATTATCAATTTAAAATACTAAGCCTAATTATTCATAATGTCTAATTATTTTTAATACAAATTAATTAATAAAAAAACTAAGTTTAATTTTTTTTATTATTTCTTTAGTTAAAATAAACAAATAAAAACAAAGAAGAACAAAAAAACGTGTTGGGCCTGGATGAGGAAATTGGGGGGGGTGAGAAGAGCAATTTACTAAGCCCAAGACTGCAAGCCCAGCATGCTTGTGTGTGATCTCATGTTGCTGGTTCCTGGAGGTGCATCATGGACATCATATATGGTACGTTGAATTTGGATCGAAAGGTAATAATTGAGGAGGTGCATCATGCGCGTTCTAGCTTGCATATATTGGATCTGTGAAAGAAAACATGAAAAAATGAAAAAATACCAGGGGCAGGGATCGAACCCATGCCCTGGTATACCAATGCCTTTACAACGCTCACTTTACCGTTGGGACAGTCATTACATCTGTTGATAGAACTACAACAATAAAGACATAATGTATAGAAAATCTCAAAGGTCAACAATTCAAAGCGTGCGCCTGAGTGGGGACCTGTGTTTTTGAATGGTCCAGTAGCATGATGCCACGTGACCCTGGTTATCTCCGGCCACCATACATGGAGGATAAAGTCATCTTCTCCGATGACACGTTTTTGGAAACCTGTCTAAATTAATCAAAAAAACAAAAACTAACAACCCTAATCAAATAATTAGACCCTTGTGAGTCTGATTGGCCTATTAGTTTGGCCTGAAAATGACTGCAATAGGTGGTTCAAACAAAACTGATTCTAGTGCCCTAACCATGGTGATCCCTAATTCCTGCATCCAACCTCACATGTAATACATTAAATAAATTCATATGATGCATATGAAAAGATTAAACAGGTTAGCAACGATTGAAAATACCAAAAATCAAGGTTAAAAGTTTACCAATATTGACAATCAACATGATTGAAATGTCGTGTTCTGGTTCTTGAGAGATACAACTACGGACTTGGATCACCTTTTTTGACCCTCAAGAAGTGAGTGTTGGCCTTAAGCTCAAGTCAGAATGGCTGGAAATTGGCATACAGATCTTGCACTTTCTTTGAATTTTTTGGGATTTTTCAAGGGCTCTTCAACCAATATTTGCGTGTCCTTTTGCATCTGGTTTGTTGTGCTTAAATAGAGGAATGGAAATAGGCAACCAAAAATGGAAAAAAAAAATCTTTCAATCATGGTCATGCTAGACAAGAATCAAACATGTTTAAAAACTTTCATCTTTGAGATATTTCATGCCTTCTTCATCTCACACGGTTTTGGAATGATTATAAAGGGTTGTCATAAGTTTCCTTGGGCCTTAAGATGATTGAAACAAAAAGCCCAAGCCCTTATACCATGGTTTCATATTTTATTTGACTTTATTTGCATTTAAATGAATAAAAATTCAAGTAAAAGAAATAAAAATCATAAAAAAAATATGTGAATAGATTTAGAGGTCCTCTAACACTTTATGAACATATTTGAACATCAAAAGTTAGACCCACTAGTTCAAAATTTCAAGTTTGCTCACTTTGCACTTTATGCATTTCCTCAAAATTTCCCAACTTCCACTTGTCATAACTCTCTCGATTTTCATCTTCTGAAGGTAATTTTTCACTTTTTGGAAAGCTCAAGATATCCTTTACAATTTATATTTTTATCATTTTTGCATTTGAAGAATTTATCTTGATGTTCGTTGCCTTGACAAAAAGTGTCTTTTTGTTGACTTTTGAAATGCTCGTTAATGTATTAGCTCATATATTTCCAATGAAGAACTTGTTGGACTTGAGAATAAATACAAAGTTATAGATAATTGAATTTCCTTCAAAATGAGCTTTATTTGGGGAAAAGTTGATGAATCATGTGAAATTTATGCTTGGTCAAAGTTCAGTTGACTTCTCCTAAAGAAACCCTAATTTGGCAACTTTGGACTTTTGATGATTTAAGGGCTTCTCTTGAGGAATCAGGATCAACCCTTGATCAAATTATGAATATCACTTCAGAATGTTGATGTTGACCAAAAATCTTAAAGTTTGACTGTATGTTGACCACAGTTGACCTTTTACCCAAT
This sequence comes from Vicia faba, assembly GCA_948472305.1. NCBI lineage: Eukaryota > Viridiplantae > Streptophyta > Magnoliopsida > Fabales > Fabaceae > Vicia > Vicia faba. Next base: position 1,180,949,597 of record OX451739.1, on the reverse strand, counting down.
ATAGTTGATTTTAAATCATATGAGCCATTGACTGAGCAAACTTGTGATGCAAGACTTGAAACTTGACATGAGCATTGTTGAAGACCTGTGATGAACTATGTAAACCATTTGAGACCTTTTAAACCAATTCTTCCTTGTGTAATATGAAACCCTAATTGTGGACCCATTGCTTAGGATGAGGTTTGACAAGTCAACCCTTGAGTAGCTTCGAGTACTTGAGACCTTTGTGAGCATGCCTTAAAGAAAAATGGGAGGGAAAGTTTTGGGGTATAACAGCTTCCCCGATTCAATCTTCTTAAACCTGAAGAGTTATATTGGCATGCTCGTCATTCGTGACATGAAGGTAGAAGATGATTGAACACTTAAGTGCTTAGAAATTTGCACTCGCCGGTGCACGAAGTAACACTGTTGGTTGATTATACTGGGAATAGGCTTAAAGATGCCATTTGGATAGGTGACTAAGATTCATCGAATATGGACTTATATATGCCATCCAAAATAACCTTTTATAGGAATTAGACTAGGTCTACACCCGAATTTGTCTTGGAAGATGTATTTGGATCGAGTCTATGCCCGAATTGGTCCAAAAGGATAATCAGAATAAATTTACGCTCGATTTAATCTGAACCAAAAGATGTCTACACCCTCGACTTTTTTGAAGGAGTATCGGAATAAATCTATGCTCGACTTACTCTGAGCCAAAAAATGTCTACGCCCGACTTCAACTGGAGGAAGTATCAGAATAAATCTAAGCTCGATTTAATCTGAGTCAGAAGATGTCTACGCCCAACTTTAACTGGAAGAAGTATCACAATAAATCTACGCTTGATTTAATCTGAGCCAAAAGATGTCTACACCCGACTTTAACTAGAAAAGGTTTTGGAAAGAGTCTACACCCGACTTTTTCAAAGGAGTATCAGAATAAATCTACACCCGATTTAATTTGAGCCAGAAGATGTCTAAGCCCAACTTCAACTGGAAGAAGTATCAGAATAAATCTACGTTTGACTTAACCAGAGCCAGAAGATGTGTACGCCCAACTTCAACTGGAAGAAGTATCAGGATAAATCTATGCTCGATTTAATCTGAGCCAAAATATGTCTATGCTCGACTTCAACTAGAAAAGGTGTTATAAAGAGTCTACGCCTGACTTTTTTGAAGGAGTATCAGAATAAATCTACGCTCGACTTAATCTGAGCCAGAAGATGTCTACTCCCAACTTCAACTAGAAGAAGTATCAAAATAAATCTATGCTCGATTTTATCTAAGCCAAAAGTGTCTATGCCTAACTTTAACTTGATGAAGTATCAGAATAAATCTACGCTCGATTTAATCTGAGCTAGAAGATGTCTACGCCCGACCTCAACTAGAAAAGTTGTTGGAAAGAGTCTACACCCAACTTTTTTGAAGGAGTATCAGAATAAATCTACGCCTGATTTAATTTGAGCCAAAAGATGTCTACGCCCAACTTCAATTGGAAGAAGTATCAGAATAAATATATGCTCAATTTAATCTGAGCCAAAAGATGTCTATGCCCGACTTCAACTCGAAAAAGATGTTGGAAGGAGTTTATGCCTGACTTTTCTGAAAAAAAGTATCAGAAGAAATCTATGCTCAATTTCACCTGGATGATGTACAAGAAGATGCCTACAGCCGTCTTCAACTAGAAAATATGCCTCTTTGAGAATGACCTTCTGAGGAAATTGCTTAAGTAGCCATTTGTCATATGTAGCCTTTGAGAATATTGTATGGTCATATAAGTAGTTGATGATGTTTGTCTGTTGATTGATCTTTCCTGAAAAGGTAAAGAGTTAGTTGTATGCAATGTCATGATATGAAATGCATTACATAATGATGTTCTCAAAATAAATGAGATTGTGCTATATGCGTTTCGTATGCACATGTTATGACGTTTGTAAATGATGTATGAGTATGAAGTATATTGGTGACTTCACATAATATTTTGTCGGGGAAAATAAATCCCTGACTGTTATTGGGGATGAAAAGTATGTGTATTTTCGATCTTGATGGGTATTCCTTCTTTCTGCTTGAGGAAACTTTGCTGGGGAATGTTGATTCATGTTTGGAGAGAAGAGTCCAAGAACAATGGTTTTTCATTTCTCTACTGGTATTTTAGTTCTTATATACCTCGATTGGGGATAAAAGATATGGATAAACTTCCAAAGTGTTGTCTGATCGAGTTTTTGATATGGATACCGACTCGTCTTGAGAGAATAAGGTTTGAACGATATCTGATCTAGTTTCAGATTCAGTAGCAACTTTCTGGGGATAGCAACCTGGACTGTCCTTTGTTGGAGGTGGAATCTTGCTGGTACTTTGTGGTAGCAACAAACTCAAGTTGGAGAGACTGTAATCTCTTGGGAAATAAACCTTGTTTGGGAAATAAACCCTATTGGGGAAATAAACCCTATTGATGGAGAAATACTCCGCTGAGGAAACACCCTTGCTGAGGAAATGAGCTCTGCTGGAGAGAAGAAATTTGTAAGGGGTTTTACAGTTTTGGAGGAATAAAAACTCAGCTAGGGAAGAGAATTTCCATAAGTTGTACTGATTTAGATTCCGTAGATGGCCGATATTACCGGGAAAAAGATCATATTTCTTTATCCGCTGGGGAATTTGTTGGTGAGTATGATTAGTGCATCCCATTTTGCGGGGGATATATCTTTGTTGAAGATGATCTTGTTAAGACTACTCTGTGGGGATAATCCTGCGAGGATTTTTCTATGGGGATACGTGGACGACTTGAACATTATCCCAACTCCTAGGGTCTTGAGAAAATGCTCATTCTTGTTTTTATGCATATATTTGTTAACAGTTAATCATATTCATATGCATATGTTCATTAAATTTTAGTCATTGGACGTTTTTGCAAACAAAACAACAAAAGGTAAAACAAAAAGTTTGAAACTTGAAATTCATATTTCTATTGATAGTTTGCCCATAAACAGGCAATTTTGTACAAAGAGACAGAAATCCCAATAAGAGGAAATCATCATGAAATGAAAAGAGTACAAATTGAAAATAAGATAATAGTTATGTGGGAATAATCTCATTGGGTTCCAACTCTGCTATTGACTCTATGTCTTCAAGCATCTCAACCCTCACTGTTGAAAGAAAGTGATTGAATTGATTTGTACCGTTTGAACTTGACATTGGTAATAAAGCTTGGTGTAAGTGATCCAACGGGACATAGTCGTACACTTTAACCCCTAACTTTTTCCTAGACCGCCCTTTCAGGTTTTCAGTCCACCAGGATACCCTTTTCTTGCCCAAGCCTCATTTTCAGGTTTTCGACTTGTCGGGTGTACAATCTTTTATATATATCCCTAATTTTTGCCCGAACCCTTTTGGTTCACCGGGATGCCCTTATTTTTTCCTAGGCCAATCAACCTAGCGAGTCTTTTGCACGTGTAGTATCTTTTGACTATGTCTGCATTAACAGGGTGCAGAAAATGTTCGCCATCCATGATGGTTAATATCATGGCACCACCTGAAAATATCTTCTTGACTACAAATGGCCCTTTGTAGGTGGGAGTCCATTTGCCCCTTGGGATCACCCTGCGACAGAATGATGCGCTTTATTACCAAGTCACCAACCTGATATACCGGATGCTTGGTTTTCTTGTTGAATGACTTGATCATACGCTTCTGACACATCTGACTGTGACAGACAACCGCGAGCCTCTTCTCGTCAATCAGATTTAACTGGTCTAGCCTGGTCTAAATCCACTCATCTTCGTCTAATATGCATCTTTCATAATTCTCAGAGAAGGAATATAAACTTCGACAGGTAGGACAACTTCCATACCATATAATAGAGAGAATGGGGTTGCCCCAGTTGATGTTCATGCTGAAGTGCGATAACCCTGAAGAGTAAATGGTAACATCTTGTGCCAATCATTATAGGTCACAACCATCTTTTGTATGATTTTCTTAATATTCTTGTTGGCAGATTCCACAGTGCCATTCATCTTTGGTCGATAAGGAGAAGAATTGTATTACTTGATCTCGAACTGCATGCAGAGTTCGGTGATCATAGTGTTATTCAGATTAGTACCATTATCTGTGATAATCCTCTCGGGGATTCCATATTGACGGGTAAGGTTATGTTTGATGAATCGAGCGACCATATTCTTAGTAACAGAGGAAAATGAAGCTTCTTCCACCCACTTTGTAAAGTAATCGATGGCGATGAGGATGAAGCGATGTCCATTAGAGGTAGTAGGCTTGATCTCTCCAATCATATCAATAAACCACATTGTAAATGGCCAAGGAGTAGTCAATAGATTGAGTGGGACCAGAGGAATATGAACTTTATCAGCATAGATATGGCACTTATAACAAGTTCTCGAGTGGTGGTGACAGTCGGTTTCCATAGTCGACCAATAGTAACCTGCCCTCAAATCTTCTTAGCCATAGTATGCCCATTGGAGTGAGTACCAAAAACTCTTTCGTGCATATCTTACATAATTTCCTCTGCTTCCTTCTTGTCCATACAACAATGCAGTGTCAAATCATGATTGCGCTTGTACAAATTTCCATTGCTCAAGAAGAACTTAGCCGAAAACCTCTATAGGAATTTATTGTCATTGACCGATGCCCCTTCAGGGTATTATTGAGCCTCAAGGTACCTTTTCACTTCATGAAACCAAGGATTCTCTTCTATGTCATCAGTGTCAATTTCATAGTAGTGTGTCAGTTCGTCTATTCTTTCAATAGTAATTCTATGAGCCTCATTGTCCCATATGACTTTGAACATGGATGGCATGGTATCCAATGCGTTCGCCAACTGATTCTCTTCTCGCGGAATATGCTCAATGGTAATTTCCTCGTAGTACGGGATTAAGGTTAACACATGCTCTCAATAAGGAATAAGATTTAGATGCTTCATATCCCATTCTCCCTTAACCTGACTGATTACCAGAGTTGAATCCTCATATACATTCAAGAACTTGATTTTCAGGTCAATAGCAGCTTTAATGCCCATGATGCACGCTTCGTATTCTGTCATATTATTGGTGCAATCAAAGTAAAGTCTGGAAGTGAAGGGAATATGACAACCCTGAGGAGAGATAATTACAGCATTGAATCAGTTGCCAAGTGCGTTAGAAGCTCCATCGAAAACCATAGTCCAATGGGATCCTAGTTCAGATCCTTCATACGGTCTAGGTTCTTCAGAATTTGTAACTAGCATAATATTCTCGTCCAGGAATTAGAAATTCATAGACTGATAGTCGTTTACATCTTGATGTTCCAAATGATCTTCCAATACACTTCCTTTGATTTCTTTTTAAGTGGTGTACTGAATGTCGTATTTTGTTAAGACCATTCGCCATCGGGTAATTCTTCCAAAGAGAGTTGGTTTCTCGAATATGTACTTGATGGGATCAATTTTAGAGATCAATAAAGTAGTATGAGTCAACATATAATGTCTTAGTCGGAGAGCAGCCCATGACAAAGCACAATAAGTTTTCTCGAGCAGTGAATATCTTGTTTCACAATCAGTAAACTTTTTGCTAAAGTAGTATATTGCATGCTCTTTTCGACCAGACTCCTCATGCTGCCCCAGTACACACCCCATTGAGTTCTCTAGCACTGTTAGGTACATGATTATAGGTCTTCCTTCAACTGGTGGCATCAAAATAGGAGTTTCTTGTAGGAACTCCTTAATTTTATCAAAGGCTATTTGACAGTCGTTGTTCCATTTTACTACTTGATCTTTCTTCAACAACTTGAAGATTGGTTCACAAGTAACAGTCAAATGGGAAATGAACCAGGCAATGTAATTCAGTCGTCCTAAGAAACCTCTGACTTCCTTCTTGGTATGGGGAGCTGGAATTTCTTGAATGGCTTTGACCTTGGCAAGATCAACCTCAATACCTTTACCACTGACGACGAAACCCAGGAGTTTATCGGATCTCACCCCAAAAGTGCACTTGTTCAGATTTAACCTTAGCTTGTACTTCTTCAGTCTTTCAAACAATTTATGCAGATGATCAAGATGCTCTTCTTCAGTCTGTGATCTGGCTATCATGTCATTGACGTAGACTTCTATCTTGTGATGAATCATGTCATGATATAAGGCTATCATGGCACGCTGATAAGTTTCCCCGACGTTCTTCAACCCAAAAGGCATGACATTGTAAAAGAAAGTTCCCCACTGTGTGATGAAGGTTGTTTTCTCCATGTCTTCAGGTGCCATCTTGATCTGATTATAACCCGAGAAACCATCCATTAAGGAGAATACCTTGTGCTGAGCGGTGTTATCAACCAAAATCAATATGTGGCAGTGGGAAGTCAACTTTGGGGCTTGCTCTGTTCAGATCCCTGTAATCTACGCACATACATACCTTGCCATCTTTCTTTGGTACCAGAACAATGTTAGCAATCCATTGAGGATATGATGTCACTGCTAAGAAATCTGTGTTGAATTGTTTCATAACCTCGACATTGATCTTCTCTGACATCTCGGGACGCATGCGATGAACCTTCTGCTTAATCGGAGAACAACCCTCTTTCATTGGCAGACGGTGAACCATAATATCAGTATCGAGCCTTGGCATATCTTTGTATGACCAAGTAAAGATTTCAACATATTCATGCAACATCTAGATTAACCTGTTCTTGACACTGCTCTCTAAGTTGGTGCCTATCTTGACCTCTTTTCTGTCTGTTTCAGAACCCGAGTTCACCATTTCAACTGGCTCTTCATGTGGTTGGATAGCCTTTTCTTCTTGTATTAAGATTCTGGAAAGTTCTCTAGGTATTTCACAATCTTCCTCACCTTCATCCTCGGCTTGGCAGATCAAATTTTCAAAGTTATAAGCGGCAATAACAGAATCGTTATCAACGAGATCCATAGCGGACGGGGATCTGCAATATAGTGGGTGGGTGGGTGTAAGAACACATAGCTATGTTGAAAATTCAATAAGCAAAAGAAAAAAAGTGAGCACAAAATTTGAATGCAAAATGTCCAATGTTTTTATCAAATAAACAATGTTTATCAGTTATTAACCCTTAACAAATGAACCAATTTGCCTCGGGTAAGACACAAGGTTTAAAGTCATTGTTAATTACATAACCAAAATATTTTAAAAGCAATAAGACAAGAATGTGGCTATTACTCCTGGCTAAAGGAAATAGGGATAATGTCTTTTGCTTTCCAATTGTTGAGTTCGTTGCCAATGACAGGGAATATCCCGTAGTCGAAGTCACAATCATTATCATCATCCTCTATAGAGTAGACTCTGTTATTGCTGATATAGAACAGAGATCTTCTAGCCCGAGTGCGACGAACAACCCTCTGAACCTCTGTAATAAAGCCCAAACCAAACTTTTTAAATTTATAAGGGATATCAAGGAGCTGACCCCAAATAGTACAACCACCTTCTTCTATAGTAGCTTTGGCATCTTTCAAGGAAGCCATCTTGTGCCGAATCCTGGTGGTCTTTGGAGTGGCAGAAACATCTTTAATAGCAGCAGGGGAAATCACTTCAAAAGTCTGACAGGGAGTCTCGATAAATTCTTCGTCCATCTCTGTGTGGAATGAATTCAGGTGGCTGACCATGTACTTTTTTTCTCCGCAGACAGTAACAATCTTTCCTTTTACAGGATATTTTAATTTCTGGTGCAATGTGAAGGTAATAGAGCCTGCCCCATGGATCTAGGGGCATCCCAATAGATAAGAATAAGTTGGTTGGATGTCCATTACATAGAAGGTGGACTCAAGTATCTATGAATCCACTTTAATCGAGAGGTCCACTTCTCCATGTACCATTCTTTTTGATCTGTCAAAGGCTCAAACTACGATGTTACTGGGTTTCAACACGACCTCTTCACAATCTAGTCTGTCAAGAGCGCCTTTTGGAAGAACGTTCAACAAAGATCCAGTATTAATTAACACATGAGCCAATGTAGTGCCCCTGAATTTAATGGAGACATACAGGGTCCTATTATGATTTCTCCCCTCCAGAGTCAGGTTAGCATCGAAGAAGCCTGATCCATTATCAATTGTTAAGCTAGCCACATAACATTCAAATTGATCAGCCGAAATCTCTTGTGGCACGTGAGCAGTCTTCAAGAATTTTACTAAAGCTTGTGCATGGGCTTATGAACACAACAGTAAAGATAACATGGAATTTTGGACGGGGTCTGCCCCAGCTGTTCAATAATTTATAGTCACTTTTGCTAATGATCTTAAAAACCTCTTCTAACTCTTGTACAGAGGTGTCCTTGACTGTGGTTTCTTTAGGTGCCTCCATCTGGGCAAGCTCTATCATTGGCTCTTTACCCTGAGCCTCGGCAATTGACTTAGTAACAGCAACTCGAACATGTCTAATAACATTTTTCTGAGAGATTTTCGGGGAGAACATCCTTCTGTTTCTAGTAACATTGTTGTTCCCCGCAATATTGTCAATGTTAGGATCAACATCTTCATCAGACAGCTCTTGTTTAATGCCATGGTAGTAGACGTAGGATCCATAGTTCTATGGAATAGCCTTTTCCGAGGAATATGGGATGGGTCCAAGTGTTGTAATGATCAAGGGAGTGGCTTTTGGATTGGCGGTAATCCTCACAGGACCTTTGGAAGTGATCCTTACAGGAGTATCGGATATGAAAGACAAATCTTGGCACAAATTCTCAGCATACAGAACTTTCTCAATTGAGATTATATGTTCATCCATCAGGTGTTGAACGCCTTCCTTCAGTAATATGCAGCCATTGGGTTGGACTGCATAGTAATAACATTCTTTAACACAACCCGGAAATAAACCGGCCTGTAGCAGATTCTTTTTTATTGTTGAGAGACGAGTAAGTATATCACTTATAGAGGCAACATACAGAACATCTTCAATAGCACTTATACCTTTGTCATGCTTCAACATAGGTGCAATAATCACATTCGGAGTCTCCGGAGGATCAAACTCAATTTCCTTATTATCAATCATATCCTGAATTTTTGTTTTTCAGGGCCCAGCAGTTGTTGGTATCGTGCCCAAGACTGTTATAATGATAGGCACACTTCGTGTTTGTATTGTACTTGGAGAGGATATGTTGGGATTTTGAGGAGGATCCCGCAGTGAAATGAGTTTCTCTTTTAACCAATGTTGCAATGCGTGAGATAAAGGCATGCCAATCTTGGTAAAATTCCTTAAAGGAGATTCTGGCCTTCGTCAGTTTCCCTGTTGTTTTTGTTGAACAGGCGCTGGATTAGAGATCAACACCGCTCCCACTAACAGATGGCAGTTATTTTTACTATGACCCTTCTGGCCATAGATAAAATTGGCTTCTTTTTTACCACCAAATGGATTTTTCACAGCATTAGAAGACGTAGCCATTGGAATCTTCTCACTCTTAATACCACTTTCAACTCTTTCCCCAGTCATAATCAGCTCCGTAAAATCTGACGACGAGCTTCCGATTAACAGATTAAAGAATGGGCCTGTTAAAGTACCCATGAACATATCTACCAACTCCTGGTCAGACAAGGGAGGTTGCACCCTTCCAGCTAAATCTCTCCATTTTTGTGCATATTCCTTAAACCCTTCATTAGAGGCAATGGACATGCTTTGTAATTACACATGAGTCAGTGCAAGGTCAGTATTATATTGATACTACTTATAGAAAGTAGAAACCCTGTCTTCCCACGTATGGATGTTGGTTCCTTCCAGTTGATAGAACCATTCAAGTTGAGTGTCGGACAAACTTTCTTGAACATACGACCTCAGATGAAGTTTGATACAAGAGACACCGTCATATTTAGCAAAGACGGGGACCTTGAACTTGTGAGGGATGACCACCCCCGGGATCAGACCTAGTTCTGCAAAATCTAATCCAGGCACTTTCTGGATTTTCATAGCTTTAAGATGGTCTTCCAACTGCTTATACTTTTTATCTACAGGAGGATATTGTTAATCAGAGTAGTATTCATCTTCATAACCCTGATTATTTCTACCTTCAACTTGATGTTTCTACCATCCTCTTCTTGGTTGTCGTCTTCCTCAGAGGAAATATCGTCCACTTGAAATGGTTGAGTAGGACCTTTGAATCTTCTCCCCATATTGAGGATAACAGTCAGCTTTTTAGTCTTCTTTTTCTTGGCGATAAGCGCCATCAGATCTTTCTGTCCCTGTGCCAGATTCAGAAGAGTCTCTTGAAATTATGCATGATGAGCTTGGAGGTCCTTAACAGTCTGTTCAATGGCCATCTTTTACTGAAATAAACAGTATGTAGATGATAAAACTTGTATGGAAAACTTGTTATGTAATGATGCATGATATGTAAATGCAATATTTTCAAGGACCTTAAGAGATTTTATTTTTCTAACCAAGAGGAAACAAAAACAAAGATTTTTATAATAAGCTTATGCGAGTACAAAGGATTACAAATAAATAAATTGAAAAACTCATAAAACTCTAAGTTTCCCATGGACGCCTCCTATTCGTGTTAATGTATGCATTAAGACTCTGCTCTTCGTGAAGTTGCTTTGTGAGCTCCAACACTTTCTTTTCACTTTCATAGAATTTAGTTTCAAAGGTGTCTCGTTCTTTCTTGAGTTGAATCTAGGACTTCTGCAATTCTTCAAGGTCAGTGGGCATGTCTGGATGCGGGATGGTACAAGGAACGTCTCCTTCGATAATAGGCTCCATGGTCACTTGTAGGACAACTAGATATGGCATCATGAGGTTTTGAGCGTGAGCTCGTACCCATTTGAGATAGGGCTTTGGAGGGATGGAGTTCTTCTGTCATAAAGCCTTACTATTAATCTTGCTTACCATTCCCCAAGAATGTATGAACCTTTGATGATAACCTTGAGGATCATTTTCGTAATCGAACATAATACCTTGGATAAGTGTGTCATGAGGACCATCTTTTAGAGCATAACCGAATTGACGTAGAGCCGGAGAAGGGTTGTAAGTAATACATCTCCTAATGCCAAGGAGTGGAACATTAGGGAATTCCCCATAGCGGTCAATGATAGTGATATCCTCATGAGATCGGGAATACCAGTAGATGTTTGTATGAGAAAGTGACATTATTCTTTGCGACCACCTCAAACCTTGTTTATTCTTCATTATTGAGCAGGGAAAGTGCAAAATAAACCACCTGGAAAATAAAGGTATACAACACATGAGAGTTCCCCGCGTCTTCATAGTATGAGTATGAAGAGAATGCAATACATACCCAAGCAAGGTAGGCACAGGATTATGAGCAAGAAATATCTTGATGGAGTTCACATCTATGAGCTGGTCTGGATTAGGGACCAATACCAATCCATAGATTAAAAAATCCAAGATCTCCTCTAAAGCCTAAAAACTCATAGCATCCATAAATAATTTAGGCTTCTTTATCATAAATATAGCAAGAAGACCTTTGGCTCCACTTCTCGTTTCCCGATTAGATACAATGTCAGACCACTTCAGATGTAAGGCTGCTATAATATCTTCTAGCTTCCGAGCTTCTTCTAAACCGGTGAAGGGTGTTTGATCAAGAACAGGCACTCCCATTAATTGAGAGAACTCTTCCATTGTGGGTACCAAATGATGATCTTGAAAGGTGAAACAGTGATGTGCAGGGTCAAAGTACTGGAATAGGACACTCATCATGTCTTCGTCAAAACCTGGGGTAACCAGACTGAGTAGCCGACCATGCCTTTTGATGAATGGAGAACTTTCGGGAACCCTTGAGACTAACTCTTTAAGTTTCGGAGGCACCCTTAAAAAGTTGATCCAAATAGTATTTCTACGAGTGGATTCCATAACCTACAACGAAGAACAAAGATAAATCCCTTGGCCCTTGAAATGGTTAGTGAAAATGATACAGTATGATGTCATGATATTATGATGTCATGTTCGAACAATTAATCATACACAAACAAAACACACAAGGCCTTAGGTTTAAGCTTACATAGAGTTTGTAGGTAAGTACCCTCTTGAAGTTTTAGTTGGCTCAACCCGTCCTAAAAGAAGTAACTAGGTTATAGGAGTATCAATATCACTAATCTTTCTCCCGGGGATTGTTTCAATACAAGCATCTGATTTGTGATGGAAATATCCCGAGATTCTGACCTTAATGAGTGTAGTATCGAGTATTAACCAACTTCAGTCTGCACCAAAGTCGGCCATCTCACCACTTTTTAATGGATAAGTTGTATCAACTAAGGTTCTACGGGCAGTTAGTGCTTTATGACACCACGCGGAAGCCCAACATTATCCTTGACTTAACTCAAGGGACAACGGTACCAACCAATGTGTCACACTAACGTATCCATCGCTTCAATCGTAATGGTATACGCCGTATAAGTTTCAAGATCTATTTCTACTTACCTAAAATGCCCCCAGATCCGGGTATAGGATCTATACAAGAAATAAACCCAAGCATACTATGAAAAAAATCAAAGCAATAAAGGTGATCTAGTTCTTAAGGTAACCCCACTTTTATTTATCCCTAGCAGAGTCGACAGTTCTGTAATACGGTGGGAGAACTGACTTTTGGTTTTGCATTTTATCAAAAATGTTGCAGATAGCAAGAGTCGCCACCGACTTTTCTTTTATCCAATAACGGAAAGGGTGAAAAGAATAGGAAAGACCTTTGAGAATTTTTCTGAGTAAGGGGGGTAGGTTATGAAAAGGGAAGGTGTTAGCACCCTTTTCATCTGTAGTTATCTACCGGCTCTTAATCGCTAGCTCACTTTGAAAATGCTTTGTGAATGTGTAAGTTTAAAAATACTTTGAAAATGCCTAAGTTAGGCAACTTTGTAATGATTCTCGTATCAGTTGAGAACGCATATAAAGTGTTTGTTTTGAAAATATTTCAGAAAAGTGTTTGTATGAAAAGAGATGTTTTTGTGAGCAAGTGATTAAAAGCTCTCTACCTACTCAAAAGTCTTTCGCGTTATTTTCCTCTTCCTTTAGATAGTATTGTCCTACCATTAGTTAGTAGGAAGCCCTATCATTGGATGTTTTGAGGGACACACGCGGGTCACCGTACAGTCATAAAGGCAACATATAGGGATACCTTTAGCAATTCGAATGGACTATCATCATGTATTCGTAGAAAACATCAAGGAACAAGATCATTTACCGAAGGCATCATTGAAGAGTCATCTAGGGACTATGATCTTTATGATGATTTTTAACCAGGGGTCATTGCTAAAGGCATTCCTACATTCGAGGGATATGAATGTTTTCCGAAGGCAACAAGTGGGGGTCACCCGAGAGGTGCGCGTGTGCAAGGTGATTTGTTTTCAGTTATCTTGTCTTGATTAGGGTTATCTAGCATTTGTTTTTATGTCTTGCCATACAAGCCTAGTTACTATACAATTATATATATATATATATATATATATATATATATATATATATATATATATATATATATATATATATATATATATATATATATATATATATATATATATATATATATATATATATATATATATATATATATATATATATATATATACACACACACACACACAGAGAGACATACATACATACATACATACATACATACATACATACATATGTGCGAAAAGTAAAGTGCGGAAAATACACCTAGGCTATTACATCTCATAGGCAGTTACATAATAAGAAAAATACTAGAAAACATAAACTACGACTATTACAAAATCACCTGTGCGACCTATACATTTGTTTTCTAAAATTTAAATAGCAAAGAATAAATAAAAAACAATTAGGAGAAGATATTAAAACCTGAAAAATTCCTAAGTGTTAGGAAAATATTTTTGATGTTAATGACAATTTAAAACTAATTTTAATTGATTTTAATTAATTAGTAAAAACCCTAAAGTCTAAAAAATGTTAATTGAATTAATTAATTAACAAAATAAAGTTAAAATTAATTATCGATTTAAAAGACTAAACCTAATTATTCTTAATGTCTAATTATTTTTACTATAAAATAATTAGTAAAAAACTAAGTTTAATTATAATTTTTTTATTTCTTTAGTTAAAATGAATAAATAAAAACAAAGAAGAAAAAAATGTGTTAGGCCTGGATGAGGAAATTGGAGGGGGGGGGGGGGGGTGAGAAGAGCAATTTACTAAGCCCAATACTGCAAGTCCAACATGCCTATGTGTGATCTCATATGGCTAGTTCCTGGAAGGGCATCATGGACATCATATTTGGTTTGTTGAATTTGGATCGGATGGTAATGATTGAGGAGGTGCATCATGCGCGTTCTAGCTTGCCTGTATTGGATATGTGAAAGAAAACATGAAAAAAATAGCAAGGGCAGGGGTCGAACCCGTGCCCTGGTATACCAATGCCTTTACAACGCTCGATTTTCCACTAGGGAGGTCGTTACATCCGTTGATACAATTATAACAATAAAGACGTAACGCATAACAAATATTAAAGGTCAACAATCCAAAGCGTGTGCATGAGTGAGGACCTCTGTTTTTGAATGGTACAGTAGAAAGATGCCACACGACCGTGGTTATCTCTGGCCACCATACGCAGAGGAGAAAGTCATCTTCTCCGATGACTCATTTTTGAAAACCTGTCAAAATCAATCAAAAAACAAAAACTAACAACCCTAATCAAATAATTAGACCCTTGAGAGTCTGATGGGCCTATTAGTTTGGAATTAAAATGACTACAATAGGTGGTTCGAACAGAACTGATTGTGGTTCCATAACCATGGAGATACCTAATTCCTGCATCCAACCTCACATGTAATACGTTAAATAAATTCGTATGATGTATATGAAAAGATTAAACAGGTTAGCAACGATTGAAATACCAGGAATCAAGGTTAGAAGTTTACCAATCTTGACAATAGGCGTGATTTAAATTCTGCGTTCTGGTGCTCGAGAGATGCAACTAGGGACTTGGATCACCTCTTTTGACCCTTAGGAAGTGAGTGCTGACCTTAATTTCAAGTGAGAATGGCTGGAAGTTGGGATATAGATCTTGCACTTTCTTTGAATTTTTTTGGATTTTTCAAGGGTTCTTCAATCAATATTTTTCGTGTCCTTTTGCATCTGGTTTGTTGTGCTTAAATAGAGGAATGGAAAGAGGCAACTAAAAATGGAAAAAATATTGCAATCATGGCCATGCTAGATAAGAATCAAACATGTTTAAAAATTTCCATCTTTGAGATATTTCTTGCCTTCTTAATCTCACACAGTTTTGGCATAATTATAAAGGGTTGTCATGAGTTTCCTTGGGCCTTTAAATGATTGAAACAAAAAGCCCAAGCCCTTATACCATGGTTTTATATTTTATTTGACTTTATTTGCATTTAAATGAATAAAAATTCAAATAAAAGAAATAAAAATCATAAAAAATATGTGAACGTATTTAGAGGTCCTCTAACATCTCATGAACATATTTTAACATCAAAATTTAGGCCCACTAGTTCAAAATTTCATGTTTTCTCACTTTGCACTTTATGCATTTCCTCAAAATTTCCCAACTTGCACTGGTCATAACTTTCTCAATTTTCATCTTCTGAAGGTGATCTTTGACTTTTTGGAAATCTCAAGATGTCCTCTAAAATTTCTATTTTTATCATTTTTGCATTTGAATACTTTATCTTGATGTAAGTTGCCTGGACAAAAAGTGTCTTTTTGTTGACTTTTGAAATGCCCGTTAATGTATTAGCTCATATATTTTAAATGAAGAAATTTTTGGACTTGAAAATAAATACAAAGTTATAGAGAATTGATTTTCCTTTAAAATGGGCTTTGGTTGGGGAAAAGTTGATAAAGCATGTGAAAGTTATGCTTGGTCAAAGTTCTGTTGACTTCTCCTAAGAAAACCCTAATTTGGCAACTTTGGACTTTTGATGATTTGAGGGCTTCTCCTGAGGAATCATGATCAACCCTTGATAAAATGATGAATATTACTTCAAAATTTTTATGTTGACCAAAAATCTTGATGTTTGACTGCATGTTGACCATAATTGACTTTTTACCCAATATAATTGATTTTCAATCATCTGAGCCATTGACTGAGCAAACTTGTGATGCAAGACTTGAAACTTGACATAAGAATTGTTGAAGACCTATGATGAACCATGAAAACCATTTGAGACATTTGAAATCCATTCTTCCTTGTGTAAGATGAAACCCTAGTTGTGGACCCATTGCTTAGGAGGAGGTTTGACTAGTCAACCCTTAAGTAGCTTTGAGTATTTGAGATCTTTGTGAGCATGTCTTTTAGAAAAATGGGAGGGAAAATTTTGGGGTTCAACAATAATGACGCATAAAGAAAGGGAAACTTTGAACAAAGTTGGATCGAAAGAGCCTTCGCTTTTCTCACCTTCATGTATAGAAGTAAGTATCCTGACATATTTTATGTCGACATGAAGGTGGCCTTGGAAACTGTGTAAGTCATGCTTAGTCGGAGCCATCTTTTGTGCTGGTTTTAAACTTTCATTTTGTAGAGCTTTAAGAGTGGAGCCATAAATGAACCACCATGGAAACGTGTTGTAACCGGTTTTTAAATAAGAGTCGTCACCCTTAATTTTTATCCTAAGGAAGGGAATATAAAGGATAATCCTAAAAAGTTAGAGATTCTAGGATTTTTGGACTCGTTCTTAAACGAAGGGAAGGTGTTAGGCACCCCCCCTCATCTACCTTGTTCGCAAGGATACTAGGGTTAGAAGCGTGATCTTTAAGAAATATGGTTTTAATATTTTATTAGAGGAACTCACCATGATTTTAATCGTATGCCTACGTATCCTCTTAGGAGGAATCAGAGTCTCAATTCGTAGTTCGCAGTTTGGTTGATATTTTTTATAGGATTGCATAGAATTGATTTCAAATTATCCTTGAACCTTGTTTGGGTTGTAAATTGAGTGATGGTAGACGCAGTTTACAATTTGATTCGAAGACAATGCTATTTAATCCTTTTTTGAAAATGATCTTGAAGTTTTGATTAAATTAGTAGAAAAATGGTTTGTAATTGGTTAGCTATATTAAGACGTAGAGCGGGGGAGTCTTATACAGTTTCCTTATCACGTGGTAAGATATTGGCCACATGTCATTCGCGAATGAAATATTTAATGAATCGTGCGAATTTTAATATTTTATAAAAATATTAAATTAATTTAATTTAAAAATTGTTTGATTTATATACCAATTATTAATCTCTAAATACTTATCATAATTAATTAGAACCAGTAATATGAATTATCAAACTAAAATTATACCCATTCCTTTCGTATCTTAGACTTTTCTATTGTTCTTAAATACAATCAAAAACTAAGTATTAAATTAATTAAGTTAATTAGAGAAAATTAACTAATTAAATTAACTACACTAAAAGAAATTGGAATAATTTAGCTAAAGGGGTGTGTAAAATAGAAAGTTGCGGATTGAGGATTTAGTGATAAATTAATGGCTCAATTAATATAAAACCTAATTAAACTTAAATAAAATGAAAAGAGTTTTAAAAAAATTAAGGAAAAGTATACATGAGGAGCGTACCTTTTATCTCTCTGATCTATAATATACAAAACTAAACAAAATTGAAAGAAGAACAAATCACAAAATTTGTAATTTTGACCAATTGGATCACGACATGTGGCGAGGCATTTTTTAATAAAAAAACATAATGACATATGAAATAAGAGAGAGTATCAGCAAAACACAACAACCATTTAACACCCTACTCTCTCTCTCCACATTGGTATATCTCTCTCCTTTTGTTCATTCTCATCTTCTCTCTGTACTTTCTTCTTCATGCTTCAAATTCCTTAGATTCACACACACAAATAACATAATCATCGCTTTAATTCAAATCCAAAGATTTAAAGAGAAAACTTACAAGTCGTGGCGCGTATGGACAATTTTTAAAGGCTTGAGGTTCAAATCAGAGGGGTTTGCATCGAAGTTTGGTCGTGGGCTTCGGGAGCGTGTTCTGTGCGGTGGCAAGTCAAGATCTGAGGATTCCACGGTGTTGTGAGGCTTGCGGATTTGTCGGCGTGAAGACGGTCTCCGCGAGCAGCAGCGATGCATGGTGTGGAGTTTATCCTTTTCTGCAAAAACAAACAAAGACAACAATGTACAACTTTTCCATTTTTTTTTTTTTTGAGTCTTCTCCTTCATGTTCTTTTTTATGAAACTATTGAATTTGTGTAGTGATGTTTTGGAGGTTTGGTGATAGTGATGCCATGAGATTGTTTTGAAATCAGTTTGAAAGTTTGTAATTGTTGATGTGAAAGTGAAATTTGTGTTATAAGACCATTTACAATGGTTGAAAAACTCAACACCCACTTTTTCAACTCCCAACCCTCCACATCATTTTCTCTTTCTTCCACCTAATAACTCAACACCCATTCAACTTTTACCCTCTCCAATGGTTTTTCACTCAACACCCTACCCCACCACTTTTTATTTTCATATTCTTATTTAAATTTTATTTTTATTTTTATGATTACATAAAATTACAATTATCGATTAAAATTAAATTAAAATAATAAATACTTAATAATTTATTTTTTAATTTTTTGTAATAAAAACAAAATTTATTTAAATAATTGGATACGATACAAATCATCTTAAATTAATTTAAAATACAACACACAATTAACGTAATTAGTACGTTACAAATAATTTAAAATGCAATACAACACACAATTAAATGGAAAATTAGCAGAATTTTGAGTGTTAAAATGATTATTGGGATCCATTTCACTAAAAAAAGACACTTAACTTCAAAATAAACACTAATAATAAAATTAAGATAGTGAAAAACTTAGTTTTTTTTTCTGTGTCCAAATCAAATGAACCAAGTCTCTATTTATAGAGGAAAAAAAATCATGAATTTTGGTAAAAAAAAAATAAAAAATAAAATTAATTTGCAACGAAATAATTGAGTTCAAAGTATTAAATGGATAAAAATCTGGTCAGCCAATCAAGCACAGCCACGTGGCTGCACTTTTCCCTTTCAATTGTGTTGAGTTTTCTCAACACCTCTCTCTTCCAACACACACTCAACACCTCTCTCAACACCCATTGGAGGAGATTTTGCATGTTGAGTTCAAACTCAACATACCCATTGCACATGGTCTAAGTGGTATGGTGAAAGGTTCGTGTGTGATTGATGTTGTGTTAGAAGTGGTGATGATGTATTATACACATGGAATATGTACAAAGAAATGATATTGTTACTGTAAAAAAAAAGCGTCAGTTTTTAGTGTTTAGGATTTGTACAATTGTTAATGGTTAGAAATATTTAAGAGAACCATCCGATAATTATTATGATGTGGTTGAAAAATAAACTAATTTAAAATTAAAAGAAATTAAAGAAATAACAAGGGAGAAAGGGTGTCTTCATATGCTAATTATTGGTTAAAACTAAAGAAATTTAAATAGATTTTGAAAAAATGAAATTGTAAAAAGTAGTGATGAAAATGAGTGAGTGAGTGAGTGAAAAATTATAAGATTGTTGATGAAAAATTAGGACAATAATTAGTTATATTTATAGAGTTAAATTAGGTTAAAAAACTTAGAGAGAAAGCTAGCCCAAAATGAATGAAAAGCACAAAGCCTTATCTCTAAAAAAGGAAAGAAAATTATAACAAAAAATAGAAAAAAGAAAATGTTAAAAGTGCGATAAAAGAAATTTGAACCAACGACCTCATACTTGCAAGCTTCATTTTTTACCAATTGTGCTACATTGTTTATTCGAAATAAAAATGCATTTGAAAGCATACGAAGGTCAAACAAATATTTATTTATATAAAAATACAAATGATTTGAAATAAATAATTATATTTTTAAATAGGTTTGGAAGCGAATATTTATAAAGATCAAAGAATATTATAAAACAAATATTGAAAATATTTTTGACCGTAGAAATAAACGGCGGACAAATTTAGTGTATGACAAAATGGAGGCTGAAAGGCCAAGGCCATCTCTGAACTTGGCAAGCATGGGAATTTTGGTGGAAAAAGTTTGAAAGCCAATTCATATTTGTCTTCTTTCTTTACATATGAAGGGAGTATCACGTTAGGGATATTTTTCATAAACTTTTCCTTTAAAGTAACAGCAGCATCATAAATGGTCCGACTAAGATCATTGGGTCTGTACACAGTTTTGAAGTAGCGCTGAAAGGCTTTCACTCTCTTTGATATCTTGACTTTTACCTTTATGGAATCACTCCTGTATAGAAGAAAAAGCATTTGTTAGATTCTTCGTCAAGGTTTCAACATTGGGAAACTCCTCAGCATAATAATTTCTTCACCAGTTATCAAATTCGTGAGTGCAGTAAAAAGAAGGTTGAAAAGGGTTTGAAGTGAGCCCATCCTTTGAGTCCGAGTACCGTTTCATACGATTTTGATATTCATCTTCAGAGTAATTAACATGGTACAAGAATATCTTACTCTTGCGAGTATAAAGTGATTTTGGAAGCAGTTGGTTAAGTCCAAGCTGTCAACAGACTAAATTAGGCTGATAACTAAGAATTTTGACATGCTCCTTGTATGTTCTAACCCTAGTCGAGATCAATCGGGGTACATGAAAAGCTTCCTAGATCATAAAATATTATGCTGCTTGTACAAGATTGTTTGGAGGAAATTCTCAAATGAACCATTCCGGTCCATGAGTTCATTTGGCGAAAGGAGACATTGATGGTGTGAAGTTGTAGAGCTTGGCGAACATTAAAACATAGTTGGTAAAAGCTTCTGGTAAGTCATTACCAAGGTCTAATGGAGTCAGGCGAGGACCTTCTACTCTTCTGTTTCTTATGGCTTCATCTTTTTCATTAGGTTTAACAACTAGCAATGATGCTTCAAAGGTGGCGTTCAACCATAGTTGAAGTAGCCAATAAGCACCAGCAAGCAGAAAGTTGATTCCTGGTTTGTAGGATTTTAAGCAGTCAAGAGCTTTTCCTAAGGTTTCATAGAGGGAACCTAAGATTAAACGGCTTAGGCAGATATTTCGACCCTCATGCAATAGATTCTCTTGGGTTAAGAATCTTTTCAAAACCATCAATGTCTTGCAGCAGAAGATACACCTTGACAACCAGAGTGAGAGGAAAGCTATGTGTTTTGCATCAGATATGATGATCGGACATATAGTGACATAATCTAGGTCGTTCGATGTTGAAGCTGATGGCGTCTTCATTCTTGATCGTGGGGTCGAAATCTTCTCATATAGGTCGTAAACCCGTGATGGCTGTTATGTCTAAGAGCGTTGGGGTAATCATGCCACAGGGGAGTTGAAATGTGTTTGTTGAACTTTCCTAGAAATACAAGGATGCTACCAGCATATTCTGGAAATATTCTGGACCTACTTTCAACAGCTGAATCATGTCAAAGATCCCTATTTCTTTCCAGGTTTTTGCCTTTTTGTTTTCAACTTTGGATAACCAAGCCAAGTTGTTTTCAGGATCCTTAAATAAAGGGGATGAGTGAAACACTCGAAGAGAGTTTCTCATGTAGTTCAGGTTGATAGGATTATCTACTTCGACTATGCTAGCATCTTTCGATGCAGTAGCATCAGTAGGGTCCTTGCCCTTAGATGTTTTCGTCTTATTGACAATTTTTTGATTGTTTTTTTTAGCCATTACATTTTTGAAGCTAACTATGGGTTTAGCACGATGATAAGCGGGAAAGAAATCCCTCAGCTTTTTAGTATTCATTTTAGCTTCAGGCAAAGGATCCATGAAAGCATATTTTTTACCAGAAAATGTGAAGGGAATAAGTACATGAGTTTGATATATATGAGTTTTTTCTTCTAAGAGGGGTGGCTCGGGAACATATTCCTAGTTTCTTGCAAGAACTGGGTTGAGAATCTGATAAACCAGAGGGAGAGTTGCTTTGGAGTTGCTAGCATCCTTGTTGTTCTTTAATTTTGATGCTATCATGGTTGTAGAAGTTAGATTTGAGGTTTGTCTGAGTTTGAGAAAGAAGAAGATGTTGTAATAGTGAAAAACTTGAGGGAAAAGAAAATAAAAATAAAGAAGAGAAGCATTTATAATAAAAAAATGAAATTGTTCAATTTAAAAAATGGACAGTTATTTTTTCGTGCGACATGTGTTGGATATTTAAAGGAAAATTTGACTGTGGTTAGGTAATAGCCTACGTCCTCCTAGGTATTAGGAGTTATCATTACTATTCAGGAAGTCTCACGTCTCAAGAAGAATTTTGGAAGAATGTCATGATGATTATGACGCCAGAAGAGAATTGTTGATAAGAGGAGAAGAGATCAAAAAAATTATTTTTCTCCTATTAGTCGAAAACTATTTCTAGGGGGAAATTTGTTAGCTGAATTTTCATTTTTGATATTTGTAAACAAATGATTAAAATGGAATGTCTAATTCTATGTTCGGTATGCATGATGTGTGTCGAAGAGGTGTATATTTTTTGAAAAAGAGCCTACAAGAAGAATTAAAGGTTTATGTTCGACTACAAATCATGTGGTAAGGTTTCAATAGAAAGTCGTATATTATGAATGTCGCTTCGAACGAAGGAGATAAAAGATTCAAAATTCAAACTAATAATTATTTTTCGATCTTATCTATTAGCAAAGGATACGTGGAAGCGAGTGGGAGATAAAAAGCATGTTGATGGAAAACGTGCTGATACCTAAAAAGGGGATCGTTTGAAGACATTTACTTTAGTTTAGTATAAATAGAGGTCTTAGGATTAGGATTTAGGGTTTTCAATTTGCACCAAAACTTAAAATCACTCAAAGTATCTAAGTATGTTGAGAAAAGATTTACTGAGCGAAATGTACGTATGAATCACCATATTTTCATTCAATATCAAGTCATTTACATTAACGTTATTTTCATTCCTTTTAAGTTTCAGTCGAAGTTATTTTACATTCTTGTACTTTTCATTAATCGTTCTTGCATTATTTTTAAGATTCTTAGTAGTGTCGAAATACTTGTCATTAAGAAAAATTAAGAAAACTATTCACATATGTCCTAGGAACAATCTAGTCGATCCTGTAAGTAACCAACATATCATTTTTAGAAGTCTAGCAGCTGTTTACCAAAATCCACGGTAAACACATATATACAAAAGGTTTATGAGTGGAAGACAACGACTTAAAAGAAAGAAAATAAGAAATTAGATAGAGAGTACCTAAAGATGTTGATTTTATTAGTAATTTTAAGTGTTGCACACATAATCTTCAAGATGACTTGGAGCATGCATGTTTCTAATAAGAAATGAAGATTTTGTATTTTCTTCAATGTCGATTTCTAGATCAGGATTAAGTGTGTGCATGTTTTCAAGATGTGGAGACTCAATTTGTGTGTTTTAAAGATGTTTAATTTGAAACTTGTTATCTCAATTTGACGCATTCTCTATGTATAGACAGAGAGAAATAACAAATTCACTATTTTTTAAGAGTGAATTGCGGAGAATCGTTAGATGTACTTGGAGTTGAGATCTTTTATAATCATCATGATTATAATTCTCTTTTGCTGGAAAGATTCTATAAGGAGTTTGGTTCCTTCATGGTAGTCGGTTGGAGTTAATATAATTTGGTCAATATATATATATATATATATATATATATATATATATATATATATATATATATATATATATATATATATATATATATATATATATATATATATATATATATATATATATATATATATATATATATATATATATATATATATATATATATATATATATATATATATATATATATATATATATTCTAACCTCTATACCAACTGATTAAAAACTAATAATTTATTAATCTTAGATAACTATTTCGTGGTTCAGAAGAACGATTCACTTATCAAGTAATGTTTCTATCAAAAATCAAATTCGAGTAGTATCTAAACAATTCGTATGTTGTGGAAGCTCCATTTTTCAATAGTCCAAATATTTGATTGGATTTTATTTTATTTTAAACTCTCCATTGTTTGGTTATATGAAAAACATGCAACAAAGATTATAATCCACCTTTGTGAAGATTTCCGCATATTTAAATTTCTAGAAAATATGTGGTAACAATTATATTTTACATAAATAAAATGTGTGGTTAAAAATGTATGAGAATAAAGGTAGTGTATTGATAGTGTAAAATAGTTTTACACCGTCATCTAATGAAAATTCACCAATTAATCATGTCATACAATTAATTTAAAAATATCAAAATGATTTAACAGAATATATGATAATAATTAATTAACAATTCAATACTTTTTTTTTTTCAAAATATATTCCATGTTTTTTTTTGTTAACTTTAAATATGCAAATCTATAAAATATGTTATTATATCAACAATAAATTTTCAGAACAAAGGAAATTATAAAAGAATTTAATTGATATACATCGATGGTGTATATTAATTTTACACCATCAGTTAATCGTAACCGTCAGATTTTTATAACTGTTTGATTTTTATTTTAATTAATTTCAGAATATTATATATGAATAGTTATGATGCACTATATGTGTAAAAAAATTTACACTAACCACGGCCAATTAACCTCATTATAAAATTTAATGGTTAAAAATGAATGTCATTTTTTATTTTTGTGAAAATTTTAGAGGTGGGGGTACAAACGTGGTGTCTTAGTTTAATTTATTTTGAAATGGGCGTTTGATAGCCCAACAAAATTGGGCCACGAATAGACTACTTCCGTTTCATTCGAGAGATCTCTGTGATGGCAACCCATGTAAAATTGCTCTCATTTTCACGAACCAAATATTGAAAGTAAAATAATAACTCGTAGGAATGATTTAAACATTTTTTAGGGAAAAAAAAAAGTGAATGATGCTTTGTCTTTGCGTCAAAAGCTTCGATAAAAGCAAAAGGCAAGTTGCATTATAAGTGGTATTTTTTTATAGTATAGGCAGGCAGATCATTGATTCATAATTACGAATACGAAGTTTATATACAATTAGTAAAATGGAGAGATATGCTGCTCCCATGCTGCCACCTTTTAACGACAGCTATAACACTTATAAAGCTTGAAAAGAATACAATTTTACTACGTTGACACCAAAATCGTACATAAATATTTATACTATATATATACTGTTTACTGTATTGTTTTTCAAATAAAACATATTTATGAATAGTACTTTGAATCGTGAACAGTTTCAATAAACAATGTTGGTGAATAATATATTAATAGTAATTTTTAATGATAAAATAAAGTTAATTAATAAAATATAAAAAATTAATTAATGACGTGATAAAGTTGGTTAATACACACTCAAATATTAAAAATAATTTTTAGTAATAAAATAAAATTAGTTAATGAAATATAAAAATTTGGTTAAGAAAGTTATGAATTGGATTAATAAGCTGTCCAGATTTTGGTAGGTATAAATTGGTTAATTAAATATAAAAGATTGGTTAATAAATTATGAAGTTGGTTAATTACATATTTTTTTTCTGTACTACATCAATCTAAAAAAATTATTAAAAAAATTTTAAAAAAAGTTTTATATATATTTTATTTTATTTTAAAAAATATTATTATTATAATATTTCATTGTTCATCGTATCGGTGAACAATAAAATACGGTGTAGGCTTAAAAATTTGGTGTAAGGATAACATCTTTTAAAAGAATATGTAGAATATTCATTTATAGCAATATATGCTTACATTCATTTCTACTCCAAATACTTACATACAATACATTGTTTACCATATTTATATGGTAAACAATATTATCTTTAAATAAAAAAATATATTTATTAACAGTGTTGTGAATAATACAAGAATATTGACGTGAATAGTACATTAACAATGACCGTGAACAATGTCCGTAAAAAGTGTATAAACAATGACTTTTAGTAGTAATCTAAAGTTGATTAATAAAATGTAAAAAGTTGGTTAATGAAGTGATGAAGTTGGTTAATAAATACTTAAATATTAAAAATAATTTTTAACAGTAAAACAAAGTTGGTTAATACAATGTAAAGTGTTGATTAATTAAGTTGTGAAATTGGTTAATAAACGTCTAGATTTTTAGTAGTTATGAAGTTAATTAATGAAATTTAAAATATTTATTAATAAAATTATGAAGTTGATTAATCACATAATTTTGTATATGTACTCTTTTAATCTAAAAAGATTGTACAAAAATTAATATTATTTTTAAAAAATATTATTATTATAAAATTTCGATGTTTACCATATTACTAAACAATGAAATACAATATAGGTGTAGGTGTAAGATGTTAGTGTAAGAATAATATTCATAATGCCTAGCAAAGCTATGGTTACACCCATTCCTACACCAAATACTTACATCATATACACTGTTTACTGTATTTATATGCTGTTTATTGTGAAATTTGGTAAATAATTGTTAGTCTTTCAAAATTTAACGACTCTAGTTACTTACAAAATCAACTAAATTAATCCTAGGACAATAGTGTATAGTTTATGTTTTTAGGTTTTATGGATATTAATCTCTTTGAAAGTGAAAGTAAATTAGAAAGTAGTAATGAAAAGCTTTATGGAAATGACAGGAAAATAAAGAGTTTCCACTGGAATTGGAAAAGGAATATAAATGACTTTAACGAAAGTAAATTGATATTGAAAATAAATATGGTGTTTCATACGTACATTTCTCATAAACTCGTTTCTCAATAACACTTTGGTACTTTGAGTAAATATGAGTAATTTGTACAATATTTGAATACATAGAATTCTGACACTAGAGACTCCTATTTATACTAATTGGATATGAATGACATTTTCTTCAAAAGAGGACACGTTCTCACTTGCATGCATTCTACCCTTCGCACGCTTCCACATGTCTCTTTTCAAAAGAACATATAAGCGCTAAAATTCAGTTATTTAACCTTATTTCATATATCTCTGTCGAACCCGCTTCGAAACAAATCCAAAACGCTACGTTTTGACCTTGTATTATTTTACCAAACTTCGGTCGAAAGACCAATATTTGCTTGTGTCAAAAACATCTTAAAACATTTCCAATACTCTTGATTTCTCTTAAAAACCTTGATGCCTTTGTTCAATCTTGAGCGTCGAATTTCCAGCTAACAAATTGCCCCCCAAAAATGTCTTTTTCGATTAAGGTGAGAACGCGACATTTTTTGAAAGCTTTCAACGCATCAACAATTACTGTTGTGACGTTATGGTCATGATGACCATTTTTCAGAAAAGTCTCATCGAGACGTGCATTGCAGCTAGAATCATTACTCCTAGAATATAGGAGTATGAAAGTAACTTGTATATGCAATCGTTTATGCGTCTTCTCATAGAGTTACACGTGTCCCACTAACTCTCCATTCATCTTCCAACAATGAAAATGAAACAGTCTTTTCTTCTTTTTATAAACACCCTAACTTTTCATTTTCAATACTTTTCCAACTTTTGAACTTTCAAATTTATGTTTTTCTTGAGCTTTTTCTTCACAATCTTCATGAAATCTTCATCTTCTAAGCTTCAATCTTCAATGGCACCCAAAATCAAAGTATCCAAACAACAAAAAGAAGCTTCAATCTCAATCACTCAAATATCAAAACCGATGCTAGCAAGAAATCATGAGTATGTTCCTAATCCTTCTCTTCTTGAAGAGAAACAAAAAATCTATTAATCTTAGGCACTTATCCATCTAACCATTTCTAGTGAAACGCATGCATACATGGGTCATTTTTCTGACCCTAATGCAGATGTTGAAAAACTCAAAGAGTTTTTCCCTGTTTATCATCGTAATAAACCCTTGGCTAGTAAACAAAAACTTAATGATAAAGGTAAATAACTTGGTACCCAGAAATTTGTAGATGACCAAGCGAAGTCTTCGACTTACGCTTCAAAAATAGAATACAAAATCAATCTAGACTATATGACCAACACTCTTAGAGTGTTTCGCTCTTGTCCCTTGATGAAAGACCCTGAACCATATCTCTCTT
Source organism: Vicia faba (assembly GCA_948472305.1). Lineage (NCBI taxonomy): Eukaryota > Viridiplantae > Streptophyta > Magnoliopsida > Fabales > Fabaceae > Vicia > Vicia faba. Next base: position 1,180,921,722 of record OX451739.1, on the reverse strand, counting down.
AGCTTGCTAAGGTTCAGAGTCAGAAAATCCAATTCTGGAAAGATATGGAGATTTATGACATGATTCAATTTTCGAAATATGATACTGGGGTATAGCTAAAGTATGTTAGTGGCTTCATTATACTTATGGGATTCTACCCACAATACCTTCCATTTCCCTTGTGGAATGATGACCCCTACTCTTTTCGGTATTGCTTCCAACACTAGCCTTCGACCTATTAGAGAAACCTTCGACCCCTATGAGATGGACGAAGACACTATTAACTTTGCAAGAGGTAAACCCACTTTTCCCCATTACATAGCTAACCACCACGACAAAACATCTGAAGAAGTTTCTGAGGAAGAGCACATTGCTTTTCTAGCATTATGGCTCTTGCATTGTGTCTTCTGCTCGAGTTCTCTTCAGGTGGTGAAAATATATCTCACCATGGTGAACCAACTATATGTTGGGCACAAATAATGCCTGATCCAAATCATCCTAGGTTCTCTCTACGAGTCATTAGGAACATATGTCAAATTTCTGAAGAATTACAAGTTAGGAAAAAACATCCTCTTTGCTGGTCAATTTTGGCTTTTCCAACTATGGTTAAATGTCACCTTCGATCCTTCGTTCCTAACATGCAACATCATCAATGAAGAAGATGTGGAAGTAAGGACCCGGGGTCGAATGGTTTACAAATGAGTTTCCTTCTCCCTCGACAGACTCAGAAGCAGAGTCTAAGGCTATCTGGGAATCATTTCTCACTCCTAGGATGCTTGACACTAGATTGAGGCCTTTTAAGAAACAAATTGTTTTGGTTAGCTATCAACCCAATTTGGTTTCTCGACAATTTGGCCTTGTCCAAAAAATGCCAAGCCTTTATATGACATGAAGGGTGCTCTTTGCCTTTATAGCACGTGGTTTTCTGAACCTGACTGTACAAAATAACTTTCTCGATATACCAATATTACCACTCTTACTTCCATTTCTTTAAGACCACCAACCCTTTGCACACAATAATTCGACATTTGGCGGAGGGAATACTACACCAATGCAATCTTCGACGTAGATGACTTTTCTCAACATCTAACCCGTGCTTTTGCTTCCGTAAGGAATTTTTTAAGAAAGGTAAAACAACTCACATCAAAGTGATAAAAGTGTTCCAAAAGTACTTTGAAACTGTATACAGACCAGATGATCTTAGTCGAACCATTCGTGAAACAACCTTGATTTTAAAAGAAAAGTTCATAACGAAACTCCCTTCCTTAAAAATCCTTTCGTGTGTTAAGCCTGAAAACAGGTATGAGTTGGCTTTTAAACTCCAACCACCTAAATTCCCACCATTACCAAGCACTGATTTTGGCTTGGTATTCGGCCCTTCATTCCCATTATGGTTTGCCTGTTGGTTTCATCTAAAACTTCTTAAATAGGATTCCAAAAAATTGGTTGAACGAGTGGTTATGACTAAGCATACTCTGGATAGTTTCAAAGGTCACCTTCATATCGATATAGAGCATGTTAAAATACTCTCTCCATCGTGTGAAGGTATGAAATGGAAGGTTCCTTCGATTTATTCTTCGAAATCTTTTCACATGCTTCCTTAACCTTAACCATTTGATTTCCTTGTTTTCTTTTAGATGTTGAGAAGAAAAAAATATAAAAGATAAAGTTGCAATTGTGGCTACAAAGAGATTTATTGCTACTTCAACCAAAGGCGATGATTAAGTCAAAGAACCTATCTTGACGAAAGTGACAGTAAAGTTAATGCCCAAATACTTCAACACTTCATCATTTGCATGTATCATATTTTGCTAATATCTCTTTGTTGTTTTCAGACCATACAAAAACCTCCTCCAACTCCTAAGAAACGAAAGCAAACCCAACCTCCACCTATACCAATTGAATCAGATCCTGAAGATTTATCACCATATACGTCAAAGCCATCCAAAAAGAAGAAGTCGAAAATTACTGACTTCGTTCCTGAACAAAAAGTTGTTTCCATGTCCAAGCCAACGAAGTCTGCTGCTCATAGAGCATTAAACATTGATCCCAAGTCATCTCAAATTTTCTCTGAACAAGTGGAAAGTGATAATTCTAACTCTGGGGCTGAAGGACTCAGGATATTTCAACTTTACTTCATTTTCCCTTTTTTCATATCTTTCGCTTTCGACTAATATTATTTCCTTTTTCTTTTGCAGGGTGATTAAGTTGGCACTGCAACTTCTAGCATAAAGTATGACATACCTGTAAATACCAGCTCTCTTTCTATTCATCCTAAATCCCAAAAGGGATCGAACAAAGGATCAAACAACAATGTCAATCTTCTTGGTGAAGTTCAACAAAACAAATCACTCCCTGCTTCACCTCAATCATCCCAGTCATCTGACTCCACAAGTGAGAGCGAATATGGAAAGCATGTTGACATGGAAATCCAAATCAATAAAGACAAGGGTCAAGAAAAACCAGGTAACTCTTCACCACTAATACCTCATCATGAAGAAACTTAACTGATCGAAGAAGATGAACACATGTCCAACCTCAACATGGAAACTCAGAAGGAAGAAGAAGAGACAAAAAGTGAGAAGGTTCAGCTGGATGTTGCAAGCAATCCTCATCAACCTTTCGGGACAATTAAAGACTTTAAGGCATCTTAGAACACTACTACCACTCCTTTTTCTTAAGAAGCATGGGATGATCTGAAGGCCAACAATCATGTTGGATATTTGAAGGCGATAATGAATGCAAGGGCCATTTATTCTGAGAAATGTTCCAATTCTTCGACCGCCTCTGGAGGCCAATCCTCTGCTGAACCTGTTGATCAGCTCCTTCGACAAATTAAGGAAAAATATTTTGATGTTAATTTAATTGAAGTGCTGGAAAATAATACTAATGCTTGCTATAACATCAAGGAATTGCTGAAACGGGTGGATATTCTAAAGGTTTCCCTAGAGGTTGCAGACATCATTGTCGAACTTGGTTTTTTCCTGGATCAAGTTTCCGCATATCTCTTTTGTAAGAAAGATGTTTAGACCAATATTGGAAACAAACTGGAAACTCAAGTGGCAAAGTGGGATGCAACCGCTAAATTTACCACCAAGGTTGAAGAGCTATATAAATCTTTCTCGCAACAAAGAAAAGAATTTGAAGACTGTGCTACTAACATCTCTTCTTGAGAAGAAAAAATTCAGGTGTTATAAGCTAACATCAAGAAAGCCAAAGCTCTCTAGGAGGAAATCAATAAACTCGAATGTAAGGATCTTGATGAGGAGATCAAAGTGGGAGTACATCATTGAAATAACCAGCCGGACAATCATCAGATATAAAATCAATGAAGTCACCATCAAACGTCTTTTATCCCACGGGAAGGGAAAGTTAAACATCGAGTAAACATGAGAAGGGTGAAATCAAGGTCAAGCTACCGAGAGATCGGGTAAGGAAGCCGGTTACACGAGGGGAAGGTATTAGCACCCCTCACGTACGTAGTACTCTATGGTATCCACTCTTATTGTTCTAATCTAAGGGTGTGTAAAATCTATGTCTAAAGCTTAAAAGATAAAAGGGAATGCATATGAAAGAAAATGCGGGGAAAAGAAGGAAGATTTTACAAAGTTGTGCTCGCTTAGGTCCCGCGACCTAATGCCTACGTATCCCTTTTAAGGAATCATAGTGTCGTAGTTCAGCTTAAATGTTTCTGTTTGTTTTATGTTTTTTAAATGAACAATGTTAAGTTCAATCATTTCACCGCCGCTCAACCATTGGAGACTCACGCACTATAGTGGAAAGGAATCAACATGTTCTTAGAAAAGAAAGGCTGAATGGCGAAAAGAAATAAATTAGTTGGTGTTTTTTACCATGAAAAGGATTTTTTATGATTAGCATGTTTTATACGTTTGTCAAGAAAAAGAAGTTTTAGTTTTGAATGAAAATATGCAAAAGAAAAGAAAAACAACTAGGGGACACTATCTTAATCTCTAATCCTAATATGATCATACAAAGATGGCCCTACGTCAAGGATGAAAGGGAATATCTACCTAAGTGGACATACATGGATCTCCATCCTAATGTCTAGCTCGAGAACTAACCTAAATGAGCAATCCTAAGGGAGCATGGCAAATATCTCATAAAAGAGACGCAAGAGCAGTCATACTATCATAAGAGAAAGTATGAGAATGGGTGACGAAACATCCAATGGGAGAAGGCAAAACATCACAGATCCTATGATAAAAATCAAACAAACGAATGGCAAAACATATGAACAAACAAAAGCTCGAGCATCACCAAAATATCAAACACCTAAAAGTCACAGGCCGAGTAGTAAAAGGGTAGGTCTCGCCATAGACAAGAAACTAGGCATCAGACCAAGGGTCAAGCCATAGCCAAGGGGAGCAAATCACTCGATTCAACCAAGCCATAAAACTGTGGGAATATCAAAAGGTTCTTAACTATGATATCAATTACCAGGGCAAGAAAGATCTGGGGGGAAAAGAAAAAGTGTATGCATACACTAAGAATCGGTGTCGATTAACACGAGTTAAAGAAGGTGTGGGATCCGATTGCATGAACCATTTTCACTTTCCTTAAAAGGGATTAGATTCATTCAGATCTTGGGCACATTTTTAGAGCATCTACTTGTAAAAAGTGAGCATAGGAACGACACGGACAAAGGACTGTAGGGGTTGGTTACTAACCCTTTCCACTTGCCTACTCATGAGGACTTAGAAATGGTTGCCATAAAAAGGACCTAAACCCATCATCCAACTATGCAAGCACAAGTAGTAAACAAACAAATACATGGCCTCCTAGTGAGTACATCTAGAATTGCCTACCAAGTGGCACGGACTCTCAATCCTAAGTAAGCAGTAAAATACGGAAAGAGTAAATCAGATGAGAAAGTACTGAATGGATATAAATCTGCAATAAAGCAACTAAATAATAACGAAACCCAAAGATCTTCGAACAAGCTAGCATTAATAAAGAAACGAGTCAGAGGTTGTATCATCAGACATAAACATCAAGGCCTCGATGTGAAAATAAATCACAAATGGTGTATAACTAATACAAACATATAAACATCCTGCAAGGAAATACAAATAGACAAAGCATACACTAGTGTAGATATAACAGTCGTGTCCAACAAATAAAGTGGAACACAAAGCCATCAAGCTAACATTAAAAGATTTTCTCAGAGTTCCTTGCACACTTAACAGAAAAGTCAATAGTAACAAGGCAAAGTGATGAAATATTAAAGGATAGATGACAATACATCAAAGTAATGAGAAATAGAGACAACATATCGCAAGGTACGAAAACTTCACAATCAATCTTAGAGAAGTAAAGACAAACTCAAGAAGTTAATAACAAGAAATTAAAGAGGCATGGAATCAAGAAATAATTATAGTTCTGACCTATATATGTTATATACCCAAAAAGCATCATATGAACAAGATGAGACTCAATTGGAGACAAGAAACATGATACAAACACCAAAACCGTCAAACTAGCACACCATAACAAAGGTGTAGTGAAGTATGCACAATTGTGTGACTAAACAAGAGTAGGATAATGTGCCAAGATATAATAAAGTCAGAAGCTTTCACATAAGGATAACATACACCTAAGACCCATAATTAACCTTAAGAGGCCATCACCAATCAAACACACAAAAATTGACAAAAGATCTAGTCAAAATTAAACTCTAATGAACCTTTAAAGGAAAGAGAAGTACTAATAAGGCATGGATAAATGAAGATCAAAATTAGATGGTGTAAAAGCATACAAGTAAGTAGCTAAAGACCCATAAAAATCACATTCAAGGATATTTTAAACACAAGAGAAAGATTGTACACAAAAGCACACACGATTAAGGATTTAAAAGCAACAAAACTTGGACAAGTTTAGGGTGATTGACAAAGATCAAACAAAATGGTCTTAATAGGATAATTAAGACATGTGTGAATTGTGTTATAAGTCAACTCAAAATAAGATTCATGAGAAACCAAAATTGAAGATGACACTTCAAACACAATAGCAAAGTCTCATGACTTGATAGTCAACATCATAAAAGATGGAAAGCACTTGTCTAAAAACAATGAAGGATAGTCAATATCTAGTGAGAAGATAAAGAATGATGCTTATAGATCTTAGGGAAGTGACACATACCTATTAAATCATAAATCATGAACTTAAAAGGAACTCTAAGCAATGTTATCAATCCAACATGTTAAAGTGTCATGATGATATATTAAAAGTATAGTCTCTAATGCATAAAAGCAAAGGGGATCTAGATAGATTAAAATTAAAGTTCTTAAATGTTGTAGGCAGTATCCAACATCAAGCAACCTTAAAGAGACATAACATAAAGTTTATAAGACAGACAATGAAGGATGAAACTCCAAAAACCACCAAAAATGGCCCATCTAGCTTCCAAAATGAGATAACAATGAAATGAAACTCAAGGATCCATGGAAGCATAAAGAAAAGAGATGATACTAAGATTTTAAAACAATATTCAAACATCGAGGCAATGGATATAAAAGTCTTCAAGCAAACACAAACAACAACTCGGTCAAAACTAGTGGACTATTGCCCCTTTCTTGTCACCATGTTGAATTAATAATGAAATGCTAATAAAGGATCAAAGGATCTTGGTATGCTAAAAAGAAAAGCTTAAAAGGTCAGAATTACAAAAGATTCAAATCAAAGTGGTCTTAATTGATACACAAAAAGTGGTGCACAAAAGCTACCTCCTAAAACATGGTCACAAATGATTATCAAACAATATTGACAAAAAAACAAAGCTATGAGAGCTTGAATGCTTCACTTATGAACTCAAGTCTCTAAAACACTAATGAGGATGATAAAAAGAAAAGTAATTGATCCCTCATGGGTTGCAAAAGTTCATTCCCTTTTCCTATATTTCAAAAGAATCCAAAAGCATAGATGAGGAAGATGATTGAGCCAAAAATAGAAGCAAGTTTCATAAAAATAAGACAAAATTATTTTAAGGTTAACAAGACGCTAATAAGTCAGAAACATGAAGCTCAAGACAAAATTATCAAAGTTTAAGTTGAGATTTCAATCACACAAGTTAGTCTAACCTAGATAGGCCTCTAATTAGGAACCCTAGCTTGATTAATTGGGGGGAAATATCATATTAATTCCTAAAATTAAGCAAGATTAATTCTAAGGTCCTAAGGTATCATACTATCCTAACCTAAAGTGAAGTTGACTTAAAAGTCAAGGGAGGTTAGTCAATGAGCCCTAACTTGTGATCTAAGCAAGCAAAAGTCACCAAAACCACATAATTAATGTTTAATTTTCAAAAGAGGTCAAGAACATAAAGTAAAATTGAAATAAAATTCTCAAAGCTAGAAAATGACTTAAAGAAGTTAGAGAATATTTTTCTTGATTTTTAGAATTAAAATAAAATAGGAAATTAAATCAAAACATGACAATATTTAATTAAAAGCCCAGTTAATCTCTACATTTTTTATCAAACAAAAACAACACAAATATGAAATAAAATTCAGAAAATCAAAATATATCAATAAGATGATTCAAGACATTTTTTTGTGAATTTTTTGTATTAAGAAAAATGATTAAAATAAATGTGAAAATTCCTAAAAAGAAATTAAATGTCACAATTTATTAAATCCACTAAAAATGAGATAATTATAAAATAAAATTCAGAAACTACAAATAGACCAATCAAAATGTCTAAAATACTTTTGGTATAATTTTTTGTTTTACAGAAAATATTTAAAATAAAATGAAGAAAACAATTAAAATTGAATGAAAATTTAAATAGAATTTAATCTATTACATCAGTTATGAACAACATGCACTGTGAAAGATTTTTGAATCGTGAACCATCAGAAAATGACACGTAATCTTCCATGTATTAGAAACGAAACCCTAACTATTTTAGTTTTAACCAGTTATGTTCTCATGCTCATGTCTTCTTCATTTCTCCATGAAATTAAACAAAATTTGAATCAAAACTGAAGATCTAACTGAGCAGAACACGATAGGATCAAGAAATTCACAAAATGATGCACAAATCACAAAGAAAAAATCAAGTGATAGTTGTTGTATGAACATGGTTTCAAGTTGAGCATTTCATCAAACAGTCTTTGGATTCAACTATCTTACTCATTGATTAACCAATTTACTTAATCCAAACATCAAAACTCATCACAAAATTGCAAGGAACACATACATGCTTATAGATTTATCGAAAAATGCAAGATCTAAACAAGAATTGCATAGGAAAATAGAGGATCCATAGATTTTTCAAACAGCTTATTGAGCAAGAATCAAACACAAGTCTCAACCAATTCATACATCAGATCTATGATCCGACCAGCTAACATGATGAGAGAAAGATCTACACTACAAATTCATGTTGGAATTATGATGCGAAATTCATGAAAACTCACCTCAAGGAGTTAAAAATAAATCCACTCAAATGCCTCATATTTTGAAGAGAAACCCGCTGGATCTTCACCTTGAACTTCAATGGAGATGAATTGGTGAAGAAATCAGTATTTTGAAGCAAGAGATAAGAGAGAGCGCGAAAGTTTATTGAAGAACAAAGAAGAAGAACTTGAAATTTGTTGAGAGTGAATGAGAAAACCCATTCCCTGCTATGAGAGTGAATAGAAGTTTATATAGAGAATAGAGAGTGGGGGTAAGAGTGTAATTTGAAGCATAAAGCCGTTAGAGGGTTTTTTGGTCTTAATGGATGGTATGCAAGCCTGCTGCATTTTTAGTTATTACTGCCTTTGTTTGCAGTCGCTTTGCTGAGAAAACAGAGAGTGGAAGGGAATGGATAAGCATGACATGATGAGGTGGCAAGCTAAGCACGTGGGTGGAAACATTTTGTGATGCAAAGTTGCCAAATATGGCAAAGAGAATTATTCCTCGTGCCTGGCATGTGCATAAGGTTGTCTGATCAAATGAGGCAAGAAAAGGCTGGAAAAAATACGTAGACATGGTGTGCACAAAAGCTCATGTAGAAAAAATTTCAATTATGCACATAACCTTGATGACTGGTGTTTGCATGCCTACTTTATGAACAACTTGGCCTAGACTCAAATTTCTCCAAAATGGCTCGTGTATTTTCTTGTTTGTGGAGGCCTATCAAGAGCTTTCATAATGAGCTTCACTATATGCTTTGGATCATTGAAAATGGAGATGAAATGAGTGAGATATGGTTGTTCAAAGTTGAGCAAAATACAAGGATTTATGTCCAGGCAATGTGGGTGTGCATGGGTTCTGCATGGGGCATGCAGATCAGTTTTGAGGTCATGATTATCAATGATCACATCTTGATCAATCTTGGGCCAAATTGAATGACTCCACGTTCATTAGAAAGCTTTCATGGCTAAATACAAAATGCTCCAATTAGATTATCAAATTGATAATTGAATAAAAAGAAATCAAGCCATGAAAATGTCACACCAATTGTTTGTCAAAATTACACGCGTGACATGCCAATAAGAAGACAACTTGACATTTCTTGTGGCAAGAACTTCCAACTTGATTTTCTCCCAAATGATTCACTTTTGAGCTTTCCACACACATTGACAAACTTTTAAGATTTTTCAAGATATTTCTGAATATGTATGGTTTTCCTCCATAGGATAAAAAATGAGAAAGTTACAGATGTCCAAAGTTCAGTACTATAGGGACTTGTAAACTTAGGAAAATTTCTAAGCATCCAAATGACTTCTTGAATAAGTTATCTCCAATTTGACCTCTTCTCTTGATCTTATGACACCAATGATCATGAAATGTGAAAATAGGATCTTTGAATTGATGGTTGACCAAAAGTCCACTTGGTCAACTTTGTTGTGGTTGACTTTAGTAAAAAAATGACTGTTTTGCCCCTTTTGATCAATTGAACCTCTTTCAATCAAAATTGATGATAAATCCTTCAACCATAGGTGCTAATTAACATGTGTAGAAACATGGAATCCAGTTTGGGTAGAAAAGTTAGAGAACTCTTAATTAAAAACAAAACCCTAATTTCATCCCTTTCTACTAGGAGATGGTGATCAATCTTCAAAATCCTCATTCCTCTGGACAAATTGAGAAATTATTTGATCAAAGATGATTCATATGGTAATAAGAATATGATGCTTCAATAAATTGGCTTGGCCAAACTTTAAGTCACACAATGGATCAAAAACCCTAATCTCAACAGATGAATGAGACAGATGAATCTCCTTTCAAAATTTTGCAAAACTTCAACTCTTGATAAACCAATGAGACAAGTGAGATGTATTGAGACATGAGAGGTACTTGGGACTTTAAAGATCCATAGGTTGAGAGAATGAGACTCCCATTGAGCAAATTTCCAATAAAATCAACCTCCAAAGCTTGAAGAAGACTTGAGAACCAAAGTACTTTGATCTCATCACAATGAATGAATGCAATGCCATATGATGATTATGATGAAACAAAATCCTAAAATAAGAGGGTAAATTTTAGGGTATAACAATCATGTCGATAGAGTTCAAAAACTAGGAGCAAAGATTGACACTCTTACTTTGAGTAAGTCAATGATAGAACATCGTCTGTTGGTATCTGCTAAAAAATACAAGCGAATGAAGGCTTCTCTCCCAACTGATTTTAGTGCTTAACAAAATGTTGCATAAATTTTGTTCTTTTTATAAGTTTGGATTTTTGGTGATATGTATTGAATATCTAATCCATTTTGGCAACCTTTGTATTACCATTTTGGCTTTCATTTTGCAGTTTGTTTATTCTGTTAGAATTTTGACTTCCTGAAGTATAGATTTATATATTTTTTCAAATACTTACCATTTACTCTTAGAAGTCTTCGATCTTCTTCTAACTCTTTGATCTCATAAGCATTATTAGAAAAGAATTGGATACTTAGAATGGGCTTCCCAATTTAGGAACCATTTACCCAATGTTTTATCTTTTCGATCCATAAGTGGGATTATTTTCCATACCAACTCTCCAGTCGAAAAGAGTTTAATCTTAACCTTTTATTCATTAGATTTCTTTACTCTCTTCTTATTTCTACTTAATAATTATAATCCATTTAAAATTTCTTTGTCCAAATCCACCAATTCATCCAACATCATATTCCAATAGAATTCTGATGGGATTTCATATTGTCTCTGGATTCTAGGTTATTAGAGACAAATTTTAATTGATAATATTGTGTCATGCCCATAAGTCAATGGAAAGGGCATAGCATTGGTCACTTCTTTAGGAAATGTTCGACAAACCCAAAAGAATTTGATCTAAGGTCTTATGCAAATTCTTTGGATTTTTCCCCACATGTTTCTTAATTAACCCAATCACTAACTTATTTGCCACTTCGACTTGACCATTTGCCTAGGCATAATAAGGTGTGGATGTTAACAATTTAATCCCCACTTATTTAGCTAACTCTTAAATCTTTAGACCAGTGAGCACTGACCCTTGATTAGTTGTAATGGTATCAGGGATTCCAAATCTATAAATGACGTGCCTTTGGATAAATTCAATCACAGCTTCTTGATCGACATTCACCAACGGAATGGCTTCGATTCATTTAGTGAAGTAATCAACCCCTACTAAAATGTATCTTTGACCTTTAGATGATGCTGGTCGAATTTTGCCAACCAGATCTAAGGCCCAACCTCTAAAAGGTCTAGGTTTTATTATTGAGTGAAATTCTCTTGCAAGAACATGTTGAATGCCTGTATGTACTTGGAATTCTTGGCACCCTTTGAGATTTCGATGCAATCTTTCAACATCATTGGCCAATACATGCCTTGTCGAAATAACAACCACTTTATCTTATGACGAACTTGATGAGCCCCACATGCCCCACTATGGACATTTAGCAGATCCAAATATGCCTCACTTTTACTAAGGCACTTGATCAAAATTCTTTCAAGTGTCTTTTTGAATAATTCGTTCCCCATAAGAGTATAACTTAAAGCACGATACCTGATTTTTGCTCTGTAGATGTTGTAGGATTTTATAAATAATCAACTAATGGCTTTCTTCAATATGGATTTGTTAAGTTATCACTGGAAAAAAATCCAAAATTTTCCTCATCTGCATAACCTAACTTTGTTACTTCCAAATATGATGGAGATAGCCTAGTTGCCAATACTCTTCCTCGAACTTCAATTAGATCTTCTAATTTATACTTTTACACCATGCACCCAAATGCAATTTGAGATAAGTCATTAGCCTCCTGATTCTTGAGTCGAGGAATGTGCTTAATATTCACATATTCAAACTTCCACAATAACCTGTTTGCTATAATGAAATACATGATCAAATTTTCATGAACACACTTGTACTCCCTAGTTATTGGTTTGACAACTAGTTTGGAGTCCCCTCTTATTTTGACTTTAGTTGCCCCTAATTCCAACAAGATTTTAAGGCCATCTATTAAAGCCTCATATTCAGCCTCGTTCGAGCAAGAACCATCAATCCTGTACTTGAATTTTGTTAGAATTTTATTAGGAGAAATGATTAAGACTCCAATTCCACTTCCTTCTCTATGACTAGAACCATCAAAGTATATTTTCCAAGTTTCAATTTCAATGTTGAGGAACTTCGACCATGGCATGATTGACTATGAAATCTACAACTACTTGCTCTTTTATAGCTTTTAATGGCATGTGAGTGAGAGAGTATTCAGTTAAAGCAAGTGCCAATTTCCTAATTCGACTATGCAGAATTGGTTTAGAAATCATATGTTTAATTATATCAAAATGAAATGAAACATAAACGTCAATTGGCTTTATATAATGCTTTAATTTTGTACAAGAGAAGTACAGACACAAGCACAACTTTTCAACCATACTATATCTAGTCTCCGCATCATTAAGGACTCGACTAAGGTAATAAATGGATCTTTAGAAACCATTATTATCCTCTTAAGCAAGCATGATCCCTATAGTGACATCAGACGTAAAGATATACAACCTTATATCCTTACTTCTACAAGGAGGTGATAGTATTGGAGGGTGAACAAGATAGTCATTGATCTTGTTGAAAGCTTCCTGATGTAACTTCCCTCATTCAAACCTTTCCTTTTTTAGGGGAAGAAGAGGTGAAAAGGCTTGAGTCTTTCCACTCATATTCGAGATGAACCTTCTTAAGAAATTAATCTTCCCTAGCAAAGACTGTAACTCTTTCTTTGTTGATGGCGATTTTTCCTCCATGATGGCCTTGTTCTTGTTTTGATTTATTTTGATCCTTATCTTGTGGACCACAAAGCCGAGGAAATCTCCTATCTGAACACTAAAAGCACATTTAAGAGGATTCATCTTCATACCATGTTTTCTCATCCTTTCGAATGACTATCGAAGATGGTCTAGGTAAATTTTCCATGATACAGACTTAACAACAATGTCGTCAATATAAATCTAAATAAAAGTCTTAATGAAGTCATAAAAATAGATTTCATTGCTTGTTGATAAGTTGACCCAACATTTTTCAAGCCAAAGGGCATGACTACCCCTTCGTAGGTTCCAAGGGCTCCTGGGCAACAAAATGCTATTTTGGGCACATCTTTGTCAACAATGAAGATTTGATTATATCCTAAATACCCGTCGAGATAAGATACTTGAAACCCGCGGCTGAATCCACTAGCGTTTCTGCCACCGGAATAGGGTATTCATCCTTTAGGGTTGCATCATTCAAATCTCTAAAGTCAATGGAAACCCTCAAAGTTCCACTTTTCTTAATTACACGAATAATGTTAGAAATCCACTTGACATACCTTGTGGTACAGATGAACTTACATTTGAGATGACTTTCGATCTCTTCTTTGATCTTCGACAGGATTTCTGGTGCGAAGCATCTTGGAGTTTTCTTAATTTTCTTCTTCCCAAGCTTGATGGGCAACTTTAATTCTAGCATTTCCCTGCTTAATCCAGGAATCTCATTGTAATCCCATGCAAAGCAGTCTTTATACTCTTTCAAGAGTTGGATCACTCTGACTTTGATTTCTGGGCTAAGGTTAGAACTGAGATAGGTTGGCCTTTTTGTTTCTCCATCACCCAAGTCGATATCTTCCAAGGGATCCTACGCCAACATCTTGACATTGGTTGCCACAAGATCCTTTTCGAAGCCTAAAGGCTCATCCTCATAAATGGAATCGAGCCTCTGGCTTATTGTGTCGACGAGTGACCAATCAGGTGGTTCAAGTTTGAAATCCATTCCAGGTCCTTCCAAATGAACTATGTCTCTTTGGCTTCGACAACCATGTATCTTACTTCAGCCTCCAAGGCCGCTTTTAGTTTGTTTTTGGCTATGTAAGCCAAAATCTTTTCCAAAAATTTAGACTCATACATAGTCACTATCTTCATCTCCCCAGCCAATGGTCTGGAGTCCAGGTACCCCTTCATCTTCTTCCCTCATAGTCTCTCTATCCCATTAGAATCCATGGGTTAGATGTAGCTTGAGGAAGTAAAAGGCTTTATCTGATGGCGAATATGCATGACCCGTAGGGTTGCAATGTCTTATATTCTCCAAGTTTTGATTGAAGTGATGCTTGTCCACATGATTTACTTCAGCCATGAAGTAACTTTGGTCAGCTTCAATGTTTTCTACTATACCTACCTCCCTCTAGATTGAGATCCTCTGATGGAGTGAAGTTGGCACTGCTCCAATGCCATGAATCCATTCCCTTCCTAGGAGCAGATTGTAGTTAGACCTTGAGGCTATAAACATAAATATAGTGGGCCTAGTAATGGTTCCCACTGTTAGGTCCACCTGGATAACCCCTAAAGTAGGCCCATTATTCCTTCATAGTTCGACAGGACCATGTTATGAGGTTTTAGGTCTGTGTTTAACATTCCAATTTGCTTCAGCATGAAATGCGACATCAAGTTGATTGTCTCTCCTTCATCCACTAAGATCTTGTTGACACCAATGTTTTCCACTTTTCCCTTAATGAACAGAGGTTTCAAGTGGTTCTTCATTCCTTCGTCAGACCTTTCAAAAAATGCATCCTGCTCTTTGATTGCCTCATTGTTCATCACATAAAAGCATATTGGCTTGTGCTTAGCCATTTCTACTTCATCTGCTTCTTCATTTTCTTCGATCTCTGTTGCTTGGTCATATTCCAGAGTCAACACAAAAACTACATTGCAGTTAGTACACAAAGATGATTCAGAACATGAATCATAATCATCAGTAAGTATATCCTCGTCGTCAATTGGCTGTTACGACATCATTTCCTTGGGTTTCTCCCTTTTAGCAGAAAAGAGCTTTCTCCCAACCGGCCTTTTCTCTTCGACCTCATTGGTGGATTGAGGTTGGTTGGTGCTAGACTCTTTAATACCCCTCTTAGCCGCTTACATCTCATCTTTCTTCTTCCTTTGGTGCCTTTTCAACTAGAATCTTGACACGAGATTCTTCCCTTTGTAATTCACAGATTTGTATGCTTGTTGTTTCAACACCCGGAACTCCCTTCAATAAGAAATCAAAGATCCTATACCAAAATCAAAGCTTCGTCATTTCCCCTGTCCTTAACCTCTATTTTTCACAGGCCTCACCCACTTGTCTGTTAGGGCTTCCGTAGTTGGTTTGAACGAAGCCTGCCTGTTTTCCCTGAGGTCTGGTCATCCCTGTTGTTATTTTCGGGGAATTCTTTTCTTGTTGAAAACATATATGCCCCCAATATGCTTCCAATTTCCTCTTTCACGGGAAATTTGGTCTCTCTCTAAATTTTCAGCAGTTTTTTTTCATATATGGAACTGCATCTGGGGCACATCAATGCCTTAGAGTTCTTCTTCTGGAATCGAAGAAGGAATTCAAGCAGATTTTCTTTGGTTTTCAAGTATGCCACCTTCATCTGGTATTCTTCCCTTTGGATGCTTTCTCCGTCAGCCTCCAAGTCAGCTTCTCCGCTCAATTCGACCATGTTAACTTCGACATTAGGACCCTTAGTAATCCTAATCTTTTGTAACTTGAGTCTGAGGCCTTCAGTAGTCTCATTAATTTTGACACACTGGTTGGCACCTTCAGTAGTTCCATTCATGGTGTTCTTAGCATGGAGGCCTTCAGCAACCTCGGTCATATTGATATTTGTTGGCTTGGTGTAATGGGTATCAACCATTTGTAGGGGGTTCAGATCGACCTTCATCTGAACCTTTATTTTCTCACCAAACTTCAGCCTTCCATCCTTAATAACAATTTGCACCAGATCCCTGAAAAGAAAATATTGTGAGGTCTTATATCCTAATAAATTATGATATTTACAAAACCCTATTTTCTTCCGTTGTTATAATGGGGGAATTTTAGCACCAGGTGGCACTATCATTAGGCCATATTTAACCGATAAATCAAATATTTTGTCACACTTTGTCACGTCGATGGTGTATGTTCTCTTAGGGAATTTGTCATTCTTTTCTTGTTTGACGAGATTATTCCCGTTTGAAGGAGCAAGAACTTTGTAGGAATAAGGTGGCCCTTGTTTCAATTCGGCCAGGTCTACTTCGCTTTCATCAAAACCTATAGGTTCACTGTAAACTTTTGGTTTGTCCTCATCCATTTCCATATATGCTACCCTTTCTCTTCTATTGTTCTTACTCACTCTAGCCTTTTCAGCCTTCAAACGTCCCACTTGTCGAACTCTGTCTGCTAATTGAGCCATATCTCTTAAGTATTGGGTGTCTAGTTTCTTTCAAATAGAATAGTCTAAACCACCTGCACCCATTTTGACTAGTCCATGTTCAAGCACTTGTGTAAAACATCTTTCCTTCAATAAACATAACCTATTGAGATAGTCAACTATTGACTCGCCAAACATACGCTTGATGCTAGCCAGTTCTTTCAAACTTATATTCGACTAACCCATATAAAACTGTTCATGAAACAATCTCTCTAAGTGAGTCCAATCATGGATGGAATTCACAGGGAGAGTGGTAAACCAAGTAAAGGAATTCTTGGTAAGGGAACTAGGAAAATATCTTATCCTTAAGTTTTCTTTGTTAGCAATGTCCCCAACCTCAATCAAATACCCGACTATGTGTTCGATCATAGATTCGCTGATATCACAAGAGATTTTTGTGAATTTTAGGACTTTCCAACCCATGGGTAACTCAATTTATAAAACATATTCAGACAAGTGAGAAGTATAATTTGGCCTACGAAGGCCTACATTTACCCCATTTAGCACCATTATCCTTTCGACCATGGATGCCAAATTGTTTCCCCCTGTGAGTTTGTCTTGTCGAACGTGATGAATAACTTCGTCTACATCCTGGTTTCGATTAACCATCACCACTCTTGGGGCCTCTCTCTCTTGGTATCACTTGTTCGACCCTACGCGGTTTAACTTTTGGTTCCTGATTAACTTCGCCAGAATTTGGGACTTCTTCGAGAACCACTCCTCGGTTATCTCTTATCCAATATCGATAGGGTTGTCGAACTAGCTCTTGGGGGGAACCAAAGAAATTTGCAATTCACGCCATTTACGCTGCCAGTTGGTGATTCGTTTGGGCATTCTGTTGATTAGTCTAGGTAACACTCTGGATCCAAGGGTTGAATATTGCACCCATTTGCTGGGCGAGCACACCAACCATTTCGTGATTGCTATCATTCATTTGTTGTCTTAGTATTGCCACAAAATTCGTTGTAATGGCAGGAAGTTGGACAACAAATCCTGGTGGTTGGGTAGTTCAGCCCAAGTTATTAGCGCTTGAACCCGGTCCTTATAATGGTGATCATGTAGACACCAGTGGATCGATGAATGTTGATGTGCTATTATATAAACTTGCCATTACTAATTTGGGATGCCATATGGTTGTTCGCGACTATTCATAGATATGGAAAATCCAAGCACATAAGGCCTAAAATTGTTATTCCCCACTGGTCTTGGGGTCAATGGTTGACCATGCGTTCTTACATGACATAACACTGGTCCACTCTGAGTATTCGAGGGTATTACCATTGTGCTCGCTGTGGAAGGAATTGGTTTGGTCACATATATTGCAGCCGTATTTTCCACTCTCAAAGGAGAGGGTTGTTCTCCATTGTTGTTTGGTGGGTTAACCATTCTTCAAATGTAATTATTTTTATGTAATAATTCGCTAGTTCTGGCTATTCTAACACTCCTTAATCTCATGCAACAATGTTAGAGAAAAATTTGTATAAAGAGAAATGAAGAAAATTTCAAAAAACACACAAACTAGACACTATGTCCCACTGGGCGTGCCAATTTGTTTACTGTGAAATTTGGTAAACAACCGTTAGTCTTCTAAAATCTAATGACTCTGGTTTTTTACATGATCGACTAGATTGATCCTAGGAAAATAGTGTATAGTTTATGTTTTTAAGTTTTTTGGATATTAATTCTTCGAAAGTGAAAGTAAATTTGAAAGTAGTAACAAAAAGCTTTATGAAAATGACAGGAGGATAAATAGTTTCGATTGGAATTGAAAAAGTAATGTAAATGACTTTAACAAAAGTAAATTGATATTGAAAATAAATATGGTGTTTCATACGTACATTTTTCAAAAACTCGTTTCTCGATAATTCTTTGGTACTTTGAGTAAATGTGAGTAATTTGTATAATATTTGAACACAGAGAATCCTAACACTAGAGACTCCTATTTATACTAATTCGATATGAACGGTCTTCTCTTCAGAAGATGACACGTTCTTGCTTGCATGCATTCTACCCTTCGTAGACTTCCATATGTCTCTTTTTAAAAAGAACAGATAAGCGCTAAAATTCAGTTATTTAGCCTTATTTCAAATATCTTTGTCGAACCCGCTTCGAAACAAACCCAAAACGCTACGTTTCTACCTTGTATTATTTTACCAAACTTCGGTCAACAGACCAATATTTTCTTTTGTCGAAAACATCTTAAAACATTTCCAGTACTCTTGATTTCTCTTAAAAACCTTGATGTCTTTGTTCAGTCTTGAGTGTCAAATTTCCAGCTAACATACAATGAACAATATTTTCTTTCAATAAAAAAATATGAACAATGTCGTGAACAATACATGAACATTGACGTGAACAATATATTAACAATGATCCTGAACAATGTCCGTAAAAAGTTCATCAACAGTGACTTTTAGCAGTAATCCAAAGTTGGTTAATAAAATATAAAAAATTGATTAATGAAGTGATGAAGTTGGTTAATAAACGCTCAAATATTAAAAATAATTTTTAACAGTAAAACAAAGTTGATTAATACAATGTAAAGTGTTGGTTAATGAAATTATGAAGATGATTAATAAACACTCAAATATTTAGTAATTATGAAATTGGTTAATAAAATTATGAAATTGGTTAATCAGATATAATTTTGTATTCTTACTTTTTTTAATCTAAAAAAACATTAAAAAATACTATTATTTTTTTAAAAAATAATTTATTATTATAATAATTTATTGTTTATCATATTAATAAATAGTGAAATACAATATAAATGTAAGGGTATGATATTGGTGTAAGAATAAGATTTATATTGCCATTATTTTAGCGATTTTTTTTTACAATAACCAGGTATTAAAAAAAATCACAAATAACCACGTTTCGGAAAAAATTATGCAAATAACCATGTTTCAGATGACTCCCCAAAGGAGGAGCCATCTCACTTGGCGCCTCCACCAGCATTTTTGCCCTAAGTGCCATCTCACTTGGCGCCTCCTTTCTCTTTTAGCCAAGTGAGATGGCGCATGCTCTTTAAAAGTGAGAGGAGGTGCCATCTCACTTGGCTCCTAGGGCAAAATGCTATTTTTATAAATAATTCGTCCGTTTCTCCGTCATTTCTCACATTTTCTCGCACTTTTTTCTTATTTTTTACTCTGTTATTTGCGTCATGACATCGCCTATGATTTTTACCAGAGATGGTTACGTTATCTTCTCCGCCACGAAACCTGCGATGAAAATGAAATTCTGGCACATTCATTTCATGGAGCGTCTGAAGCGGGAGTTGATGCGATGGCTAGATGGAGACATTGTGGAGGGGGGAAAATTCGAAGGATCCAGTGAAGACGAACAACAACCTCACATGCGACTGGAAGACCTAATGTATGGTTGGAGGAAGTCAAAACAGACAGCGACGTAATGTTGATGATGCATGGGTCATATGAAATTATTTTAACAGTTATAATTTCGTAGACGGAATATCGTGTTTTTTTTCTTGTACGCGCAATATTTATTGTAGCAAATACTGTTAACGAAAAACCCTAATGTTTACAACATAATTAAGGAAAGATTTTATGTATTATAATTTTTATGTGGTCGAGGCAGACGCCGATTCGGACAATTTTTGCGATTGTGTTCGACCTGACGGCATAAACCACACTTTCTTTCCAGCTTGTCAAGGTCGTCCATTTCGGTTGTAATGCGCTTACTTTTGGGACGACCCTTCTTGTTCCTTTGCATTTGGTCATTGTGCCACACTATTTCACCGTCGTATGCAGGCCAATAATCTAGTTTTGCTACCAAAGGAAAGTTGTTGTTGTAAACATTGAGCAACATTTTAGATTTGTAAATGTATGACAGAAGTTGTAGCGCGTCTTGATGGGTATAAGCACAAGCGGCAATGACATGAGAGCAAGGCATACGAAAGGCTTGAAACTTGCCACAATCGCACCAACGAGAAGGTAGTATAACCCTATATTCTTGTCTTGGCAGGCCTTCGTTGTGGTTGATTGTCTCTTTCACAATGAAGTTGTGGCTGTACCGGTCAAACCGTATAACCATATGAGTGTTGGCTTTGGCACTTTCTGCCTTAATGTACTTCATGCAGCTTTCACTCCATAGTTGTCCAGATTGCAACACCGCATTCCACATTTCACCTCTTTTGGCAAACAACGAAGCCATCCTAAAATACGTAGATTTTACCAAAGCAGTGATCGGGAGGTTTCATATGCCTTTGAATACCCCATTCATCGATTCAATAAGATTTGTTGTCATGTGCCCCCATCTTTGGCCATTGTCGTATGACCTAGTCCATTTTTCCACCGGAATATTTTCGATCCACCTACCGGCTTCCGGATTTGACAAACGGATCTTGTTGCGGTAATATTTGAACGTGGGTTGTGTCAATGCATATCCCGCATTCATAACCGCTTTCCTTAGTGTTTTGTCTTTGATCTCCCTCGTGAAATTTTGGACGATATGCCTAACGCAATAGACATGCGTAGAAAGAGGGTCATGCCAACCGTTTGCAGGATTATTGTAGGCACTTTCAATAGAGGCATGTTTGTCCGAGATCAAACAGAGATTTGGTTGAGGAGCCACATGTGTTCGCAGGTTTTTTAGAAAAAATCTCCAAGCACCACCAGTCTCCCCCTCGACTAGGGCAAAGGCAATTGGGAAAATGTTGTTGTTGCCATCTTGTGCAACTGCCATCAGTAGCGTGCCTTTGTATTTCCCATACAAACAAGTCTCATCAATTTGTATAATTGGTTTGCATGATGCAAACCCTGTGATGCAAGGTTGAAATGCCCAAAACACTCGACTGAATATTCCGTTTCCGTTTAGTTGACTACCATCTTGGGCGTATGCTGGCACTGTTTCCAGAACATAAACAGTACCCGGAGAATAAGTCTTGAGTGCATTCAGGTAGCGAGGAAGTTCTTGGTATGACTCCTCCCAATTTCCGTACACCTTTTCAATTGCATTGGTCTTTGCTAACCACGCCTTACGGTAAGACGGAGTATAGTTAAAAACCATGGTGATGTGGGAGATGATGGTTTTCACCTTCAAAGATGGGCCGTTGCTGACGAGTGGTAGGATTTCTTGACAAATGAGATCGTAATTAAGTTTTCGATGGTCCTGTGATTGGGTAGAACTGACACAAGTGTGGGTAGACATGGAACCTATGACCCAACAATCACCTCTTAATCTGTATGATGCAGTGAGCTTGAACATACAATCAGGGTGGACACACTTGATCTTGTACCTTTCTGGGTTGACATGGTCCATCTTAAAATCGACCGAGTTGAGCATGTGGAATTTTTTTATGGCTCTGATGCATTCCTCTCTGTTACGAAACTTGTCCTTCTCTTTTAAGTTTTCATCCGACTGCATATACAGATTGAAAAATAAATCAGAAGATGATTCATCTCCGCCCATGTTGAAGTTTGTCATGTGCAGAGGTGGTGTGTAGATCTCGTTTGCAGGAATACCAGGTATCCCATCGTCTTCGGAATCATCATTCGCCATTTAATCAAACTCTAACTCGTCATCTTCTTCTTCTTCATCAACTGCATCTACCTCTGCTTGTTCGGTCTCCAAAGGATCAACCACTTGTGTCACCTGAGGCTCTCGCAATATAATGTACAACTCAATAGAGTCGTACCCAGAATACACATGACTAGAAAACATATTCTGAAGATCCTCGTCATCTTGAACCTCAACCTTATAAAATATTATTTGGTTGTTACAAAAAAAAAACTGAATTCTGATAAAATATTTGTGTCACCGGGCCTCGTCCAAGTTTGGCCTCCAATCATTTTTTGAAGTACGAGAAATTGGATTTCCCGTTTAAAAGAAATCGGATGTTGTCTGTGTCTCTAAACAAAAACCCAGAGGTGGGACAAATGTATGTCTCATCGTTGAAATGTGCATTGATGACATATTGGGGTGCAGAGGCCATTGCGTGTGGTTGTTTGAAGGTTTGAAGGTTAGAATGTTTGAAGTTTATGAGTTATTCGAAGGTTTGTATGTTTGATTGTTTGAAGGTTTGAAGGTTTGATTGTATGAAGGTTTGAAGGTTGGAAGGTTTGAAGGTTGGAATGTTTGAAGTTTATGAGTTATTCGAAGGTTTGTATGTTTGATTGTTTGAAGGTTTGAAGGTTTGATTGTATGAAGGTTTGAAGGTTGGAAGGTTTGACAGATTAAGTGAATTAGTGTTTTGATAAATGTAAGACTAAATAGGTCATACTGAATTTGAATTAAGTAAGGTTGTAACCTCCAAGGCTGCCACCTAGCCTGCGCCTACTCTGCACCTACACTGTAACATGTAAGTCTCCTCCCATCACCTCCAATAGTGTTACATGCATTCAGGCATGGCTTCTCCAAGGCTGTCACCTAGCCTGCGCCTACTCTGCAACCCGTGCCACCTATTATTCGCCAATAGGGATGGCGACACCTTTCATTTTTATACTCTCTCGCCAAGTCCAATGGCGTCTTCCTTAATGTCCAATCGTGTTACATGCGTGCATACATGTAACCTCCAAGGCTGCCACCTAGCTTGCGCCTACTCTACACCTACACTGTAACATGTAAGTCTCCTCCCATCACCTCCAATAGTGTTACATGCATTCAGGCATGGCTTCTCTAAGGCTGTCACCTAGCCTGCGCCTACTCTGCAACCCGTGCCACCTATTATTCGCCAATGTGGATGGCGACACCTTTCATTTTTGTACTCTTTCGCCAAGTCCAATGGCGCATCCCTTAATGTCCAATCGTGTTACATGCATGCAGGCATGTAACCTCCAAGGCTGCCACCTAGCCTGCGCCTTCACTGCAAGATTGACACTTATCATGCATGCATGCACCAGCTACCACCTAACTTACTCTATGAATTTTTTTTGCCTATAAATACAGAGCATAACATACTTCTCTTGCACCCACAATCGTCTCACACTCTGCTACAAAGTCTTTCATAATCTCTTACAATTTCTAAGTCTTTCATAATCTCAGGCATTTTCAACAATGGCTCTTCTCACAATGGGGGATTCTCACAGAGGCACAAGGGACAACATTGCAGCATTTGTAAGTTTCTTTTATAGTTATACATTTTTTATACTTATGGTAATGCTTTGTTCATCTTACTTAATCTTACACCTTTACATTATTAACTCAGGATACCAAAAGATTCAGAATCCGGTCTCACAACTACCTGGCTCCCGACCCATTCATTGTACCATATCTAGAATACGTAGGTTTCGAACATGTTATAAAGATCTCCAACTGCACAATAGATTCAAAGTTCATACTTGCGATGTTGGAAAGGTAGAGACCAGAGACCCATACATTTCACCTACCAATAGGTGAATGTACCGTCATGCTAGAGGATGTGTACATGTTACTGTGTCTCCCTGTCGACGGTAAGACCGTTAATGGGTCGGTTCAATAACCCAATTCTCTGTGTGAAGAATTGTTGGGCAGGGATATGGTTGAAGGTGGTGGTGCGAGAGGTCAGGGTATACTACTAACTGAGCTTAAAAATCATTAGGCAACTTTGGAATTAAACGAAAATTCCTCCGAGCAAGACAGGATAATAAAAGCTAGAACTTATCTAATGATACTATTTGGAACCTTTTTATTTCCCGAAAGTACGGGAAATAGTGTAAATTTTATGTATTTAAATTTACTTAGAGATTTCGAAAAAACTAGAAAGTATAGTTGGGGTTCTGCTGTTTTAGCCCACCTATACAGTTCCTTGTGCAAAAATGCAATCAAGAAAAAATGTACATTTTATGGCTACGCTTTTTTACTTCAAGCCCGGGGTTGGTGGAGGATGTAGTCCCTAAACCCCGTCAACAACAACACATTCGTTTTCCCGTACGCAACAAAGTAAGTCATCTAGTTATATCATTTATTACTGTTCATCTCTTCACCAACTATATGTTAAAAATAAAATATTTTTCATTTCCTTTAGGTATTGCGTGAGGGGTATGGATTACGACAAGAATCCAAGATTCAATGTCGCACTATACCGCAATCTATTGGATCACCTAGGCCCGAATGATGTACGTCGTACCTTTCAACTTTCCTACTTTTAAATTATTTATGTATTACGCTTTCATTAACCTGATTTAATTTTATGCGCAGTTTGTCTGGAGACCATATTTGGGTTAGGGCCATGAACCAAACCCCGAGGATGCAGCAATCTGGAGCGCCAAGACTGCAATCATACGGTTCAATGTTGTGGAGATGCACCACAGCGACCGTGTGAAGATGCAGTTCGGAATGCATCAAGAGATACCTAGTGATCCGACTTGTTTGTCCCCGTGGCATCTCAAAAGGGTCGACGCCCAGTGGGTCTTACCAACTGGAAAGAATTTGCTCCAGAATGGTGTAAGATGTGACAGAGGCGTCACCGACATGTCTTGCAATTCCTGGTTTTCCTCAATCATGATAATATGCGACACACGGATCATTATTTATCTTGGTACAGGTCGGTTAGTAACCCTGAAATGCACTTGTCTCATCCAAGATATTTGGTTGACCCACGAACACAATGGGCACAACCCTCGTTTCCCCAACAACAAACCCAACACACATCAACCTCTCACCAACCCCCCAGACAAAACCGAACCACAAACACCCAACCACAGTTGCCACCACAACACAATTACACCCAAATTCCCCACAACCAACCACAATCACCACCTCAATATCAATACCCCCATATGCCTCACACCCAACCGCAATTCCAATCACAATACCAACACACCCGTATACCCCACACACAATTTCAGTCTTCTGTATATCCCAATATGGGCCCATCAACATCCAGCCTTAGCCCTGATCTAGGAATGTCGGAAGATTATGAACCAACCGACCCAACTTACCATCAACCACAGTATCACCAAACCACCCAACATCCTCAATACCAAACACCCCAGGATCCATTTCCTTTCTACCCCTTGTACTCAAACGATTAACGCTACAGACCCACCATGGAACCCCACCCACCGCCAACACGACCAAACTTTGAGGGTATGGGTAACCGACTGTACCAAAGCGGATCTTCTAGATATGGAGATCTGACTGATTTCATGAATCCAGAACACATTGACTTCGCTGGGCCATCGACCCTGCCACAGCAGGAAACACGACGACACCTAGCACGGGAAAGGCGAGGACGGGAATGCGGAACCGGGGGTCATTACCGGGTTCCGGGAGACCACTGATTAATCTGTTTTTTTTAAATCTGTATTATTTTATGTAATTCTTATGGGTGTAATCATCTTTTGTAAATAAAAAGTCAATTTTGTTGATCCTATATCGAATATGCAACGCACCGGATTGAAAAAAAAAGCGAAAATTGCCCTAGAAATGCACTTAGGCGCCATCTCACTTGGCTTAGGGCAAGCCCTAAGCACCTAGGCGCCAAGTGAGATGGCGCTTCCCCTTAAATAATAGGTGTAGGCGCCAAGTGAGATAGCTCCTCCTTTGGGGAGTCATCTGAAACATGATTATTTGCGTAATTTTTTCCGAAACATGGTTATTTACAAAAAAAAAAAAAAAAAATTAATACCTGATTATTGAAATTTTTTTTCTTCTTCTATCTTAGCATGTTGTATATGTTTTCCTTTTCAACACCATCTTATTGATGATTTTTATGATTATGTTTATACCTTAAATAGAAAAACATAAAGTGTTAGTCAAAATCTTCTTACAATCGAATTTATAATTTAGAATCCGTCAATTTTTCCTTAGTCGAAAGAATGATAGGTGAGTACCATACATCAGATTCAACGCTCAAAAACATTTATTTTAGTTTTCAAAAACAATCTTGAAACTAACACTTTTAAAGGTATGGTAAAACGACTTCTTTAAAGCGCTCACCTACAACTTATTTAACATTTTAGATTGTCCTTTTAAAAGCACTATTAGCAAAATACAAAATGACAAAGTTTATAAAATGAACACGGATGATATTTACATAAAATACCTTTTTAAAACATAATTTTAAGAGACTTACAACACTTTTAATAAAAAGAATGGTAAACCTCTTAAAATTAGAGAGAGAAAAAACTATTTAAATAATATTTTTTGCTAAAAATTCTCTTAAAAACAACAGTGGGAAATTCAACAATGTTTATTGTTAAAAGTATTGTCTTTTTTCACATGTGATTCTTTAAAAAAAGCACGTTAAGTATTAGAGATGAATCTTGAAGTTTATTTTGAATCTTGAAAGTTGTTAGAAAGAGATATAATTTATAACTATATTATTCATCAGTTAAAGCAATATAACAGTACAAGAGGAGTATTTAAAGTAAAGAAACATGGTGCAAGACAAAACAGAAAAATGAATTTGGACAGAAAAAGGACTTGGGTCTAACCACTGCCAGCCCAATACACAAGCCCAATAATATACTCTAACACCCCCCTCAAACGGAAGGATAGTGCTTTATGCTAGTAACCTTAAGTTTGATTCTCAGGTCTTGAAATACAGAAGTCCCTAACGGCTTGGTGAGAGTATCCGCGATTTGCATAGCAGCAGAAACATGTTGGATCAACATTCTACCAGCAACAACTCTTTCTCTTACGAAATGAATGTCAAGTTCTATATGCTTCGTGCGAGCATGAAGAACCAGATTATGCAAAAGCAGCAGGACGCTTACGTTTTCACAGAGCAGAGTGGGAGCATGAAATGGAATTTATAGTTTAGAGAGCAACGATTCCAGCCATAACAATTCATAAGTTGAATGAGCTAATGCCCTGTATTCAGCTTCAGTGTTGGAACGTGCTACTAGGGAATGCTTTTTGGAACTCCAAGCAACCAAATTCAGACCAAAATAGATACAAGATCCTGATGTTGAACGCATATCATCTGGGTCACTAGTCCAGTTAGAGTCACTGTAAGTACGTAAAGAAAACTTTGAGACTGAAGCAGATGGAGACAACATGAGTCCATGCCTCGAGGGGCCACTAAGATACTGCAATACACGTTCGACAATAGCCCAGTGAGTAACGAGGGGACATGTCATAAATTGACACGCCTTGTTCACACTGTAGGAAATATCTGGTCTAGCCAAGGTGATATATTGTAAAGCACCAACAACAGATCTATACAAATAAGGACCAGTCATGAGATTTGTTCCATGCTTGCTAAGTTTGCACGTACTTAGCATAGGTGTAGGAACACCATTAGCAGCAGTCATTTTTGCTCTTGACAACAAGTCTTGAATGTATTTAGACTGAGTTAAGAACACAAATCCGTTTCTGCAAAAGGTTACTTCAATTCCTAGAAAGTACCTAGGTCTACCCAGCTTTTTCAGTGCAAAGGTATTATGCAGTTTACTAATCAGATCATGGATAAGAGAGGTGTTGGATCCTGTTATAAGAATATCATCAACATAGACAAGAGCATATAGTGTGATACCTTGTTTGTAGTTGACAAATAGAGAGTTGTCACATTTGGAGCAGAAAATCCAAAATGGAGAAGAGACTGAGTCAACTTTTCACACCAAGCACGTGGGGCTTGCTTGAGGCCATAAATTGCCTTGTTGAGTTTACAAACAAGATATTTGTCAGTATTCACAAATCCTGGAGGCTGAACCATATATACCTCATCATGTAGATTACCATTTAGAAAGGAATTGCTGATGTCAATTTGCTGAATCTCCCATTTGTAAGTAATGGCAAGGGTTAGGATTACTCTTATTGTAGTAGGTTTTACCACTGGTGAAAAGGTTTCAGTGTAATCAAAACCATGTTCTTGGTGAAAACCTTTGGCAACAAGCCTAGCTTTGTGTTTGAGAATGGATCCATCAAGGTTTTCTTTAAGCTTGAAGACCCATTTGCAACCAATAGATGCTCTACCATGTGGTAGTGTGGTTAGTGTTCATGTGTTGTTAGCTAGCAATTCATCCTGCATAGCTTTAGACCATTCAGGTTTACTAAGTGCTTGTTTGACACTAGTTGGTTGAGTTTCAGTGTGTACAAGCAGAGCTTTAGTTCTAGAGTGTCCAGTTTTGGCACATGTTAACATAGGATGGTTTTTTTCAAGTAAAGAGACCATGGGTTTACTGGACACAATAGAGGGAGAGTTGGATGATTCAGATACAGGAATAAATAATGATATAGTAACTTCATTAGAGCAGAAGTTGGTGCTATCTGAATTTTGACTAAAAGGATTTAAGTGATCAGACATGTGACATAAATTAGTATCCTCATGACCTTCAGGCATAGGTAACTGATCAGAATTGGTGTCCTTGGTACTAGAAGACATAGTATTATTTTGTTGTGGACTATTACTGGGTTTAATATCCTCAGGACATTGAGATACCTCAGGTACAACATGTCCTGTACAGTTGAGAGTAGAGTTATTGGTTGAAACAACTTTAGAGCTAGAGCTATTACCTAGCATATTTGAAACATCTTTAGGAATATTGACATTATTATTGTTGTTGGAATAGGAGGTAGCATTAGATGGTGTACTAGCAGGAGACTGATTATACATAGGAGTGGAATCAGCTCTAAGTAACTCATGACCAACATCTTAGTTGGAATTAGTATCAGTGGGATGATCTTGAATAGGAGTATCTAGGACTACCAAATTAACTTGTTGAGTACTACTAGGGTTTTTAGGTAATGCACAACTTTGAGAGACAGCAAGGCAAGATCCAATGGCTAAAGGAATGGAGGGTATGTCAGTAGAGTTGCTTTTATGAGTACTGACAGGATTGTCAACTGAAAAGGGTTTTGGGAAAGGGAAGTTGTTTTCATTAAATGTGACGTCCTTTGAGATATATCTTTTACCCTCTTTACTGAGGCATTTGAACCCTTTGTGTTGAGAGGATAGACCTAAGTAGGCACACTCTTGACTTCTCAATTCAAACTTATGTTTACTAAAGGGCATAAGTAAGGGAAATCATGAACAACCAAAAACTCTTAATGCTTTATAGTTAGGTTGCTTATCATACAAGCCTTGAAAGGGAGATGAAGTTGTGGCTAAAGCTGAGGTAGGCAGTCTATTTATAATGTGAACAACAGTGGAAAAGCTGTGATCCCAATATGTTAAAAGAATGGAAGATTGAGATAATAGGGTGAGACCCATTTCCACTACTGGCCTATGCTTCCTCTCAACTGAGCCATTCTGATGAGATGTATGAGGACAAGTTAATCTATGAACTATCCCTAATTCAATCAAGTATTTTGTGAAAGATCTGAACTCTCCACCAAAATCAGACTGGACAAATTTAATTTTGACCTTAAACTGAGTAAACACAAACTGGTGAAATAATTTAAAGGCATGTATGGCTTATGATTTTTGTTTAAGGAAATATAGCCATGTGTATTTGGTCTTGCCATCAACAAAAGCTATATAATATCTATAGCCAGAGCAAGAAGGATTGGGGGAGGGACCCCACAAGTCAGTGTAAATCACATCAAAGGACAATTTTTATGTAGTAGTAGTACTAGGGGCATGTACTCTATGTGCTTTTCCAACAGGAATTACAAAATTCAGAACTTTGTTTATTAGAATTACTAATATTACACCATTTGAGTATATAAGTAACTGAATTAAAATTGGCATGACCTAGTCTATGATGCCAAAGAGTATTGTCATTACATGAACTAGGTTTATGAGAAGCAGAATTAGAAGCAACAAAGCTTTGTACAATAGTACCAGTACACAAACTGTTATTATGGCTATGGGGATGTGTTGACTCCAAGTGTAGTTGAGGAAAATAGTAAAGACCACTTGCATCAAGTGCTACTTCAACAAGTATTTTTTTAGAAGGCTGGCATTTTATGTAGCATTTATCAGAACGAAATTAAAAAACAACATGGTTATCACTAGAAAACTTTGAGACATATAACAAATTCTTAGTGATAATAGGAACATGAAGCACATTAGACAATTTTAGCTTATAATTAGGGCTAAGGGGAGAATAAAATTGAGAGAATCCTATGGACTGTATGGTTAGAGTTTGACCATTTCCAACATACACACGATTAGAACCAGTGTAGGGCTTTATGTGTTGTAAGTGAAAATCATAAGGAGTTAGGTGGTGAGAGGCACCTGAATCAGCAAACCAAGCTTGGGACTCCAACTCGGAGGGAAAAGAGTACTCTTGTGTAGTTTCCATCATAGCCATGGCTTTGGAATTTTGTGCAGAGTGAGATGTAGAGCCTTGATTTTGAGCAGCGTTGTTTGTAGTTCCAGTCTAAGTATCAGCAGAGTCTTGTGGCATGAAATTCTCATCAAATATGTGCCAACAAGTGGAGACAGAGTGTCCATATTTGCCACATAGCTGGAAAGTTGGACGATTTAAAATGCTAGTTGTGGTTATGCCTCTCCCACGCCCTCGACTGTACTTGTGTCCTCTTCCACGATTCTCTGAGTAGTTACCTCTATAACTTTCTTCCTTTTTACCAGTATGAGCAATATTTGCAGAGACTATGTTAGCAGCTAGTTCTTGACAAAATTTATCAAGTTGTGTTTCTTGAACATAGAGCAAAGCTTCAACATCATAGAGTGTTGGGGGAATATGGCAACCATACATGTGCATAACAAATGGATTGTATTCCTCTGGAAGCCCATTGAGGATCGAGTCAATCTGGTCTTGTTCAGTGATGAGATCACCAACCGCAAGTAACAAATTGGAAATAAATTTGATGCGTAGCACAAACTCAGTGACATATTTGTTCCCCTTCTTGGTAGATTTCAATTCTATTTTCAGTTGGAGAACTCTTGCTTTCATCTGAGCATTGAAGTACTAATGGATTTTATCCTAAACTTCAAACGCATGTTTGCAAGCACGAACCCTAGGAAGAGCTGACTCATAGACTGTAGATAACAACCATATGAAGACTGCTTGATCTTGAATGGTCCAAGCATCATATTTTGCAGAATTTGTGGATTAACCACAAGTATGTGCATCTTCTGAGTGAGGATTACTCCTTCGACTTTTTGATTCTATAGAAGGTAGTTATTCTCTTGCAACTTGATAGAGAGTTTCAGTCCAAAGGCATTGCTGGATTTGTTTGTCACAAATATGGTGGAGGCTTCATGATCTCTGATCACAGATTTGTCATTTCAAGAGGATGCCATTGTTGGATCTTGAAAATATTTCATAGAAGGAGCTTCACTCAATTTGCAGAGATCAACTCGACTGATAATGATGGATTATGAAAGTGTAGGTGATCGATACACGCGATTGATACCATATTAGAGATGAATCTTGAAGTTTATCTTGAATCTTGAAAGTTGTTAGAGAGAGATATATAATCTATAACTATATTATTCATCAGTTAAAGAAATGTAACAGTACAAGAGGAGTATTTAAAGTAAAGAAACAGGGTGCAAGGTAAAATAGAAAAACAGAATTAGACAGAAAAAGGAATTGGGCCTAACCACTGCCAACCCAATACACAAGCCCAATAATATACTCTAACATTAAGAAAAGAGCATTTTATTGCTATATTTTTTAAATTATAATACCCTACACTTAGCTCAAACAATTATTTTCACGACTACGATTTAATGAATGCATTATAGTGGGGTAAGGATTGTGTAACTTTAACGTGCAAAAGTCACAGTAACGTTTAGTTTGTCCGTCTCCTATATCCCATCTCTCTCATCTTATTATATATTTCTTCTTTTTTTTATTATTTATAAACATCATAAATTGCAGTAAAATCACGGTACCCTTGCCACCACTAAGTCATCTAGTCTGCTTCCATTATAGTGGCAATGAGCACAATCAGAGGCATCATTTTCTTCATTTGAAACACTTTCATATTTTTAATAATTCAAAACACTATCATATTTTTAATAATTCAAAACACTATCATATTTTTAATAATTCAAAACACTATCATATTTCTCATTTCTTCAACTTCGTCTTTCTTACAAATTTTTTATCCTCTCTCTCTCTCTCTCTCTCTCTCTCTCTCTCTCTCTCTCTCTCTCTCTCTCTCTCTCTCTCTCTCTCTCTCTCTCTCTCTCTCTCTCTCTCTCTCTCTCTCTCTCTCTCTCTCTCTCTCTCTCTCTCTCTGTATCCCACGTTCATATATAGTTTCGTTTTAAAGTTCATTTTTTTATAACTTTGTATATATTTTTATCTAAGTTGTTAGAATTACATCAAACCTATGGAGAATTCTGAATCAATTTTGATGAACAAGATTCTACCAATTGATCAAATTTCCTATTGTTTCACTCGAGTGAATAAATCTACCTTGGTTGCAAAATGATTTTGCTGCACAAACAATACTGGAGAAGAAGAAAAGGAAAAGATGAATTTGAAGAAAGGGAATTGGGGTTTCAATGAAAATAGAGGTAAAAAAAGAATGGTTTCTGCATAACTTATCTCTTCTTCTCAATCGATAATTTTATTTAATTATGCAACTGCATTAAGTGTTTACAACAGTAGGGATTATTCCCTATTTATATATTTTAGTTTGCTTGCTCCCTAAGCAAACTTCAAATAACCTAATTTTGCTAACGTTACAAAATAAAGCTAAGTCAAAATCCATGTTGAGGCTAACTCCTTCGACACTTCAACAACTATAAAAATTTGACACACACTAGGATATTTCGACACTACCTTGATTTTGTCGAGAAAATTGTTTTGACACAAGGAATTGCATTCTCAATACACCACGTGTTCTACATTTATCATAGATCTTAGATTCTTACACACTTCGACCAACACTCCTTTCGTCGTGATGTATGCAATTTGATTCTCAGTTCTGTAGTGTTCCAAGTTCAGCTTCCCTGTTTCTACATGCTCTTGAATGTAATGGAACCTCATTTTGATGTGCTTGCTTCGCCCATGTGCTATCATATTCTTTTCCAGATTGATAGCTAACATGTTGCCAATCTTCATGGTAATTGCTCCATGATTCTTCCATGTAATCTCTTCGACCAAATTCACCATCCATGTTGCTAAACATGCACAAAGAGAAGCATCTATGTATTATGATTCACACGAAGAAAATGTTACTACTGATTCTTTTCTCAAACTCTAAGCAACTGGTTCCCCACCTAGCATAAACACATAATCAGCTGTGGATTTTCTATCCTCAACATCATTACACCAACTTGAGTCGGTGTAACCTACTAGCTTACATTCTTTTTCTTCATCAGCTGCAAGAAACAAAATGCCATAATCAAGAATTCCTTTAAGATACCTTAGTATCCTCTTCGTTTCTGCTAGGTGTGATATCTTTGACCTCTGCATGAATCTACTCATCATACCTACATTGTATGCTAAGTCAGGCCTTGTGTGACAAAGGTATCTTAATGACCCAATAAGTATGTGAGTACAACTTCACCATTAAATGTTTTTCATGATGTCAAAACTAGAGAAACTTAGCATTTATGTATTTTGGACGGTATCCTTATGTCTTGTGACACTCCTTTGTATTAGAGGTCTTAGGAATCATTAAAAAGCATTTTGAAATTGATCGAAGTCATTAAAAATAATTTTCTGCATAATTTTTATTGCATGTATCGACACATACTCTTTTCAGGTCGACACATGCAACTCATTTTTGAAGCTTGTAGCCTATGGAAGACTCGGGTCGACACATGCATTGCATAGATCGACACATACAGAAGCATTTTTGAAATTACAGAAATTCTTATTTTATGTGTCGACACATCCGTTTTCAGGTCGACACATTTACTATATTTTTAAATCCTGTAGCCTCTGACTTAGTTTGGTTGACACATAGATTTATACAGGTAGACACATACATCTTAAAAATTACGCATGTGTCGACACATACGATATATAGGTCGACACATATTGATTGTCTTCCCTAAAATTTACAAAACTATAAATACTCATTCATGCATCATTCATAACTTGGTGATACCATAAAATCATCTTACATTTCTCTTCATCTTCAACCTCCAACCTATGCATACACACTGACATTACATTGTGATAATGTTCTGTTGGGGTGCCAACTAGACGAGGATTGATAGTGTCCCATTGAGTATTGGGTTGAGCTTTGTATGGGTTTCATCCGGAAAAACTCTTCGTTAGGGTTTTCCCTCCAAGATCTGTGTTGGTGTGAGGGTTTTGCGAATGGTTCAAGAAGTAATCATCCATGTGAATTCCCTTGGAGTGTTTAAAATTTTTGCAAGGTGGTAGCAATAAGTGGCATATATAATTGAAGATCTTGTGTGGATAGAGTGCAATCGAATTTACTCGAGTGAAATCCCTTGGAGTGTTTGAAATCTTTGCAAGGATCCTTGGAGTGTTTAAAATCTTTGCAAGGAAGTAGCTTAAGAGGAGAATAGGTTACATCTAACGGTGTTGGTCTTGATCAAACATCAAAAGAAGAGAAGGGGTTGAATCAAAAACAAGAATTAGGGTTTGTGGAGTTGCTCTTGAATACTTCTCTTGTATCAACTTTTTACATAGTAAGAATTATCCTAATTCTATTGGAATTAGGCACAGACATACCCACATGTGAGGACGAAAGTGGAGAACTGTAAAGACAAATTCCTTGTGTCTCTTTTCTTTTATCGCTTTTACTTGCTTTAATATTCTTCAATAAATTTGTCAAATAGCATTGTGTTATCAATTTAATTGTAAGTAATTTTCCAAACTATATTTTGATTTACATCAAGTGTTGATATTGCTCATAATCACTTTTAATTATAAGTGATTTTGTGTATCAACACAACTTAAAGGAAAATTTTGAAAATTCACTTGCACACCAAGTATTTGACAAATTGTTTTAGCTTATTCAACTTAAAAGAAAATTGAAATGTTCTATCACATGCTCTCATTTACTCTATATGTACAATTTGTTGAATGTGTTGTTTGATTGATCAATTCGTAGATAATTTTTCTTTGATTCTTAAAGTTTAAATTGCTTTGTTGATCAGCTTATAATCACTTTGATTTTAAGTGCTTTTTCATATCAACTAATCTCAAAGAAAATTTTGAAAAATTGATTACGTGTGACATGTTCGATAAAGTGTCGAGTTATGTTTTTAATATGATTTCATTGGAAATATGAAACGTTGTGTTTGATATTAAACTATTAATTGAGATATTATTATGTTGATTTATTTTATCATTATCTTAATTCCATATGGATTGTGCATATCCAAGTTTCCAATAACTAGGTTCGTTTAGACTACTATTTTGATCTAGGATAATAAACCTTCCGCTCAACATTTTTATTCAAATAAGTTTTTAAGTAACCATTTTGAAATTTCAATTTTAATATGGGCGTCTATTCACCCTCCTCTAGATGAGTTGTCGTAGTCTAACGAAGTATTTTGTATTGTGTTGGGTCGACATCGTCTTCATCTGAGTCTTTCGATAGTTTCAGTCTTGGTTCAGCAGGTGTCAAAGTTGAGTTGCAGTCTTCCATCTCAAATCTCTTGAGTATTTCACTTACACATCTTCTTTAATGCATCATCAAGCATTTACTACTCTTGTAAAATTTGATACCGAGGAAGTATGAAATATTGCCCTGATCAGACATTTTGAATTCCTTGCTAAGATCATCTTTGAAGTCTTCGATTTCTTTCTTACAACTACCTGTTATCAACAAGTCATCGACATAGAGACATAGTATAAGCAATTCACTCTTTCATCTTCTTACATATACTCCATGCTCAGTTGTGCACTTCAGAAATTCCTTCTCACTTATAAAATGATATATTTTCTTATTCCAAGCTCTTGGAGCTTGTTTGAATCCATACAAGACTTTATACAGCCTGTACCCCTTTCTTTCATCACCTTGTTTCACAAATCCAACTGGTTGTGTAACATAAACTTCTCCATCTAATGTAGATTTCACATCCATATGCCATATGTGCCAATTGTTCATGTTTTCCAGACCAACAACCAACCTGATTTTTTTGATTCTAGCCACAGGTGCAAAAACTTCATCGAAGTCGATTCCTTCTTTCTGAAGAAATCCTTTCGCCACAAGTCTTGCCTTGTGTCGAGTTACTTCTCCTTTGGGATTCAAATTTACATTGTATACCTACTTCATATCGATTTCCTTCTTTCCTTGAGGGAATTCGGCAAGTGACCAAGTGTTGTTGACTTCGATGGACTTCAGTTCCTCTTTCGTAGTTTTCATCCACTTTGAATCCTTCAATGCCTCAGCTGCATTGACTAATTTGACATCTGTATAGAAAATATAGTGTACCAGCTCAACTTCATTATTGACTTCATCATCTGATGTGATCACATATTTCTGCAACCTTGCAGGCATCTGTCTTATTCTTTGAGATCTGCTTGAGCCTGCTTGACCTCTGAATTCTTCTTTGATAGGTCCGCAAGTGCACAAAAAATATCAGTTATAGTATAAAATATTTATCGATCCCTCAGAGAAATGTGTCAAGTAACATTATCTATTGTCACGATGTTTATCTAAGACTATGTGAATAGTTTGATGTCACGGAGTAGGAAAAAGAATAAAATTAGTTTAGATATTTAGAACAATAATGTAACTTTTGTTAAGCATTGGTGTTCTAGACGCCGTTAAATTATAGTTAATACAGGAAAATATTTTCTTTCAAGAAAAATAATTAACTTTTAAGGATCAGTTTACTTTCATGCAGCCAAAGCTGAGTTAAGCCTATACTCTATACTACACTATCCGCTTTCGCGCTAACAAATGTTATAAAATTCTTTTTGAAAATTATTACTTTTAATTAATTGAAAAGTTGCTTGAGGTAGAAAAGTTAGTTTAAAGGCGCTGCCGTATTTCGCTGGCGCAATACTAGATTTTAAGTGCATAAATACCCGCTTTTGTGTGTCCGCTTTTGTGTGTCCGGTTATGTTTTTAAAATCACTATTTTTGAAAATATATTTTTTCCTAATCTATTAATAAAGTTTTTTGACGGGTTTTATTAATCGAAATTGATTTAATTACTTAAGTTAGATACTAATTTGTTCTTTCGAATCAGAACCTACCTGTATCTCTACGGTATTGTTATCTTTTAGAGTTCAGAACTGAAATTAAAACAAACCAAAAACATTCACATATTAAACATAATTTTAACTATTAATTAGAGCACATTCCGGAGTCGCTTAATTTAAGATAACACATTGGATATATGAACAAGTTTAAATAGAATATAAATAATAGTAAACAAATTAGACATGTTCATGGAAATAGTAATAGCAATGAAATATAAATTGATAATTAAAATGGTAAGATAAAATTAATAGCATATAAATAGCATGTAAAAGCTTCAAACAATAACAATGGGAGAAATAAATAATTAAAAGAGAAAGTAAATTAAACATGAATTTCGACTACAAATTGCTCCAAACTGAGTCTTTAATTTGGTACAGGAAATAAAGCCTAGCTGGAAATTAAATATTGAAATATAAACTTGCTTCAAAATAAACACCAAGCTTAACACTAATTTTTGCCACAATCTCCCTCAATGTGAGAAATTGAAGATTTTAAGAACTAATATTTTTGCCTTACTATGTATGGATGCTTTGAAAGTGTGACTCCAGGATCTATTTATAGGAGAATGTTTTAGTACTAACGGCCCCATATCATGTATGAGTAATGGAGAAAGTGGGAGAAGCCTTCAAAGTAGTGGTTTTAGTGGGTAAATTTTTGGGTTCCCGAGGTCCATGGAAAATGCCATGGCCATGGCAATTTACATGCCATGACCCTTTATTTTGGATTTCGGAGGTCCATGGCGGATGCCATGCCCCATGGCAAGCTATCTGGCGTGAGCCTTTTTTTATTCCTGAGGTCCATGGAGGACGCCATGCCCCATGGCAAGCTACCAGCCATGAGGAAAAACCATATTTTCATCTCTTTTATTGTCTTTTCTAATGGTGCCCTTGCTTCCACTTCATGGCAAGCGTCATGGTGAGCGCCATGATAGTACATGGTATTTTCTTTCGGTTTTCGCCATTCTATTCCGTTTTCTTGCCTGGAAGTTCCATCCTTTTAAATACCTGAAATAAACACAAAATACCAGTATAACATAATAAAAGGAGACAAAATAACATAAAATGCCATATGAATCCTGTTTTGTCCTGTTTTTTGACTATCTCATTTGCAAGAGGTGTCTCTAGCAATAATTTTTCTACACATTCATCGATGATGTCCATAAGATAGCATGAATCATCGAAAGGAGGAAATCTATTTTCTCCTTACCAACCTCAAAAGTTAGTTTCCCTCGTTTCACATCAATAATCGCATCGGCGGTGGCTAAAAAGAGTCTTCCTAGTATGATGGGAATGTTGGAGTCTTCTTTTATGTACATAACTACAAAGTCCGTTGGAATAGAGAATTGGCCGATCTGCATTGGAATGTTTTCTAGCATACATACAAGATACTTGACGAAACGATTAGCCAGCTGCAGGGACATCTTAGTGGGCTTTAAATTTCCTAAATTTAGCTTCTCACAGGTTGAGAGAGGCATTGGGCTTACGCTAGCTCCTAGATCACAAAGTGCCTTGTCGATGATGATTTTTTTCAATTACACAAGGGATGGAAAACTCCATGGATCTTTCAATTTCGATGGCATATTATTTTGAGTGATAGCACTACACTCTTCAGTGAGTGCCACTGTCTCATCATCTTCAAGCTTTCTTTTATTGGAATGGATCTCCTTAAGGAACTTAACATATGAGGGTATCTATGTAATGGCCTCTGTAAAGGGAATAATAATGCGAAGTTGCTTCCAGAGATCCATGAACCTTTTAAATTGACCCTCAGTCTTATACATGACTAGTCTCTGAGGGTATGGTACGGGTGGCTTATATGGGGGAAGAGGTACATATGGTTGTTCCTTCTCAATAGTCTCATTATCTTTGGGTGTCGACCCGTTATCAGCTTCTGGTACTCTTACCTCAGCACTATTCATAACCTTCTCTGCTTCTTTATCTGCTCTATGTCATATCATCAGGTCTCTCATTCTAGGATCTATGGGCCCTCTAGTTTTATCTCCCTTCATAGTGTGATAACAACAACGTGGCCTTTTGAGTTGGGTTAGGGTTGGCTAGGAAATGTTCTAGTAGGAGAAGGATAATAATCAACGTTACCATCTGATTTTGATGTTACCCAACCGCAAGTGCATGTCTATGCCAAGTAGCATAATAAGATCGAACACACAAGAAGATGTGTATGAGTACCAAATCTTACCCTAATGGTGTTTAGCTAAAGTGATAAAAATATTGTATGTTTTAATGCAAGTTAAAATAAAGTTTAACAGATAAATAAAGCAGGGCACGAGGTTATGATCATGTATCAAGACACCCTATCGATTATCCAAATTTGAACACAAGAATAACTAAGTAATTAATAGAAAACTAGATAAATATAAGAGACACCCACTTTCATGGAGTGCACAACTAAACGTGTTTCTCAACACAACTAATCGACTTTCTTAATCGGGAGCGAGTCAACTTGTCACAGCGGGTGCCTCGCTAATCGATTGTTTACAAATCCAAGGTTTGATATCGATTCATATCCTTTAGGACTACGATCATATTTGGGTTGCATTTTCTTTTGCAACCAATACAGATATTTTTAAGAGCTCGACTTCTTAAATAATGATACCTATGATTCTCGTAATTCATATTTGAATAATTCAATTAGGGGTTTTCATGAGATAAACTCTCACGGCCCCTTTTCCTTTTGGAACTACTCACTCATGGTGAGGTAAACAAAAACTAAACAATTGAAAGACATGGCGTGCAAGTAAATAAAGTAAAGAAATGTAAATAATCTTAATTTAAGTAAACTTGATTAAATAAAATAAAACAAGACAATTATATCAACGTTACAAAGAAATACAAATGAGAGCAAAACACCAAAGCTGGAAATTACAAGGTAGAAGTAACAAGTGATGAGTGATCATTTGCTTGAAGATCAATAGCCTATTTATACTAAAACTAGCCATAAATCAACCATAACCATGAACCATCATTAAGTTCTACTAACATAAATTTTTGGTCGGTTACATACATCCAAAAGTATCAAACATGCCCAAAATTTTTGGAAGTAACACAACCTATGTCAAGAGACACAACCAATGCGTATTGCCCCAACTTCCTTATATGGGCTCTGCAGCAAAGGCCAACACGACTCGTGTCAGCTGACACCGCTAGGCTGTGTTGGCCATAAGTATTTCTGTATGGAGAGGGATCCTTTTTTCACGATCTTTGGCCTTTTTCACTCCAGTTAGGTTCATTACTCTCTCATTTCCTAAAAACATCAAAGGAACACAAAAGTGCTTAAAATCGAACTAAAGCAATGGAAACAAATAATAAAAATGAATGAAAGCAAGCTAGAAATATTATGCAATAATCACTTATAAAATATCCCCAAATTTAAATCGTTGCTTGTCCTCAAGCAACATGCTTGCTTAGAAACAATTAGGATTAAGCGGTTTAGTTCTTCAAAAACGTAAAAGAATGAAATCACATGTACTCATACGTGGCTCATTGTTCCAACCGGCTAAGATCTAAGTTCTCCCGTACTCACTGATACCAAAATTATTACAAGAATACAAGATTATAAAAGAGATACAAACAATAGTTTCCTATTTCGGTCATCTCTCTAGCTATGCTTTGAACCTAAGTCTCTTTTTTTATATTTTCCTTCCCTTTTGCTAAGACAATCAAGTTAAGGAATTTCGTAATAATAATAATAATCATCACACGCACACGATCGATCAAGATTTTTTATTTTTTTTTTACAAATGAAATTACACACTTTTATGTGTTTATTTACTGCCCATTTTGGGTCAACGTTGGGGTTCGACCACCGTTGGGCTGAATAACTGGGTGTGAGTTATCCAACTTAGTAGGTGCAGTCGCCTTTTACCGTCATTTTTCATCTTTTTAATGATTATATTTTGTTTCTCTTTCTTAATCGATCATATGTGCATGCAAATTAAGAATATGCTAGATTGTCGAAATAAACTACTCGGGAAGCACTTCTCACAATTCGATTACCATGGTATAAAATACAAGCTAAAATTTTGGTGTTCAGGTAATACCAATTTTTATCAATTTTCCACAGGGCCCTATACTTACCGTATCATCCCTTCAAACCTATATAGTTTCTCAAATATTTTTCAAAATCAAAATCTTTTTAAGAAACTATCCTAAACAACTCAAAATTTGGGGAAATTTAATTAATGATGCATGCAAACATACCAACAAATTATCCTAAACAACAAAAAAAAATAAATTAAAGTACACAAAATAAAATTAGAAATAGGGAAATATCCCCCTCCCCACCCCTAAAACTTAAACTGGACATTAGCCTCAATGTTTCAATAAAGGCAGGTAGGGGTAAGGGAACACTGACATAACACTTCATTGAGGAGGTGGGAAGCATAGTAGAAGGTCGTGCATTGACCTCTGAATGTCCTCAACCATGAAACCTTGTTGGTATTGATTATCCCTTTGCCTTTGTTTCTTCTCTTTTAGGTACTCTATCTATGAATGCATACATCCCCATTGATCCTAATACTGATTTGATGTACCAATTTCTTGATGTGTAGGGGGATTTGTGCATCGTATCATCATCTATGGAACTGAAGGAACAAGAAACACATGAAAGGGGGGGTGGTTGAATTGGGTTTCCGTATTTTAAAATTTTAGACTTCCCAAATAAACAAGGATGAAACAAGAACAAAAATAATTGAACACAATTATTTTTATCCTGGTCCACTATTAACGAAGTTAATCCAATCCACCCACCAAGGTGATTTACCTTTCTCAACAAGGACTTAATCCACTATAAATGAACTAATTACATACACAAACAAAGACTATCCATCAATGTTTACAAACCACAAAGACTAACCGTCAATGTCTTCTTAAGAAATTCTGACTATACCCTTAGTCTCTCA
This sequence comes from Vicia faba, assembly GCA_948472305.1. Lineage (NCBI taxonomy): Eukaryota > Viridiplantae > Streptophyta > Magnoliopsida > Fabales > Fabaceae > Vicia > Vicia faba. The sequence continues at coordinate 1,180,879,210 of OX451739.1, read as the reverse complement.
CGGAACAATCAACTCCAAGGTTGAAATACAAAGTGTGTTTACAAGGATACTTCTTAGAAAGAATATTACACAAGTTGAAATACAAAGATATAAAAAATAGTGCTAATAGCAAGTTGAATGAATAAAAGTTATTTTTTTACATCTTTTCTTCACAAAATGAAAAGTTTACGTATGAGTTCTTGCAAGAGTTATTTCAGTGAAGATGGAAAAAGTTTTTCTTAATTCTTCTAAGTCTTCCTTATATAACCAAATAAAGATCCATTAGAGGGTAGTATGGGAATTCCTAATTCAAGATGTATTTGTCAATAACGTTCAGTGAGAGTGTGGTAGATAATATCCTACCATAGTACAATCCTTGCACCACAAAATCAGAGTAGTGGAAACATTTGATTTTGTACCATGTACTATTAACTCATGTAAACCATTTTGATCTTATCTTATAATTCTTCAGAGGCTTCAAAATGTGTGTTGATGAAGCATGCTTAGAAGGACCAAAAACATCAAATAGAATCTTCAGAGCACATGTCTTTAGATTCTTCAAAACTTGTTCATCCAGAACGTTGTCTTCAGAGTCTTAAGAACTTGTTATTCCAGAACCTTGTCTTCAGAGTCTTCAGAACTTATTCTTCTAGAACCTTGTTTTTCCAGAAACTTGTTCTTCCATAGTCTTCACACTTAACACACTGTTAGAGTTCGAAATTGTTCTCTAAACATACAATGGTTCATTATCATCAAAACTCAAGGATATTTGCAGAACTAAACTTATTCCAATAATCTCCCCTTATTTATGATTACAAACCCATGTAATTTGATGAACAATTTTTACTTTGATTAATTAACTTTTTATAAAACATCAAAGTTAGGTTTGTAAGCTCCCCCTGAGTTATATACTTTCAAAGTTATCTCAATTTCTTCAACTTGAGGTTTGCAAGCTCCCCCTGAGATAAAGACTTGTGAATAATTTTGATTAGCAATAATCATGGACAAGTCTACAAATTAAGGAAAAACGGTGAATCAAAATCATATATTTTTCTCCCCCTTCGACATTAATAAAAAAGGATTAAATGTACTTAAAAACCAATTAATGTTTCTATCTTTTCATCAAGAATTATATCTTCAGAAAGAGAGGATTCATATTTAAACTTGTTCAGATGGGCTGGTGAGTCAGTAACTTCTGATTCTGATAGATCGCTTTCAGAATCGTTCACTTCAGATTGCTTACAACTAGAGAATGAGTAGCTAATCTCTAAATATGAAAACTTATCAACTTGTTTTGACTTTTTAGAGTCAAGCTTATACTCAAACTTATTAAGACTTGATTCCTTAACAGTATTAGTTTCAGTTTTGTTTAATCTTTAGCCTTTAGTGAATTCAGAGTATCCTTAACATGATACCTTGTTAAGCACTCAGAATCAAAACTTGTTAGTATAAAGTATAAATAAAATGAATTAGAAGTAGAGGAAATAAAATTGTTATCAATAGTTAATGTTCTGAAGATTTTACCCTTCTGATCTCCTTCATGACCTATAGAGCCACGAGGCTTTAAGTTTCAAATCTTGGAACATATGCCTTCTTTCCTTTGTTTTTTGGTACCCATATCTCGTTAGAGTCTGAGTCGGATTCTGATTCTGAATATGATGAATCTGATTCTGATCCAGAGTCAGATGCTTCTATGTTTTCCATCAGTACCACATTAGCTTCATCTTCAAAGTCATCTTTAAAAGGCCCAGAGTTGACCTACGCATCCTTCAGAGCTTTCTTCTGTCTTTGCTCTTAGAGTTGGTTTACCCTTATGGAGAGTAGAGACAACTCATCCTCTTCATCATACTCTTCTTCATCTTTAAAAGCTTTTCCTTTGGATTTTAGAGCCATAAAATTTTCTTTTCTTTGAGGCTCATCTTCTTCTACGTCTAACTTATGACTTCTCAGAGAGCTTACTACATCCTCTAGATTTGTACTATTCAGATCCTCAGACACCTTGAGTGTAGTCACCATTGGACTCCACTTATTTAGCAAGTTTTTGATGATTTTCATTACATGATCTGAAGTGGTATAATCTTTGTTCAGAACTTTTAAGCCAGCTACCAGAGTTTGAAACCTTGAGAACATATTTTCATACCCCAAATTTGTCCTACCTTTTACTTTTTTCTGGCTTAGACTTCGCATTTCATCTACATCATCTCCACTAGTTAATTTGCATATCACGCATTTCATTGGATAAAGCACTTTGGTTCAAGAAGCAGTATTTGTGAAAGACTAGGGTTTCATGTAGGTTTTGAGGTTCCTTCATCAGTTACAGGAAATTTAATCTGGTTATTGGGCAGTGGACTATGTGGAATTAAGGTTTTGGAGTGTGGGTTATCATGTATTTCTTTCTCCCCAAACTACAAGTTCATATTCTTTGAGGTTTCTCGAAAAGGCACCGAGTACTAGGGTTTTCATCTATATTTTCAACTAAGAGGGCTTCGAACCAAGGTTTTGTGGATTCTCATTATCTCAAGTAGTTATCTTCATCCAATATGGATCTCAGTTGAATTTGAGTTATTGATCCCAGGGTTTCCATAATCACTTCAGGGAGGAATTAATGTTCTTATCCATCAGGTTTGCGCTTGTCAGCATTTGTGGTACTTCGGTCTTTATTTCCTTCCATCTTCTTCGAGAACTATTCAAGACAATAATGATACAAGATTTGAGTTAGGGTTTGCATTGTGTTCAAATTCATACTCCTAGTTTGTAGATTATAACGCAAGTTACTATGAGTTGAGAATGAAACAAGCATAAATCATTCAAGTATTCCGCGTTCATTAAGAGCATCGTCTTTCCTCCTTGTCATCCAAGTTAGAGTTTTGGGTAAATTGAAGTTGATTTTTAAGATTGGCACATGAGTTCAAGTTAACTAAGTGATCACAAGTTCTTTAGCATTTCAATTCATGAAGATGTTTCACAATATCAAAGGATTAAAGCTTCATAGGCTTTCCCTTTTTTCATTCATAATTCAAGAATCTGCAAATTTCCAAAATTCAAAAGAAAGAAGACTTCATTGAAAGTGAAATTGGATGTATGTTTGAATTACAAAAGAAACGTGCTAAGATTACAATTGCTATATACATTACTATTTGGAATTACAAAACTTTTCTATGGCTTAATTACAAACTACAATGTCAATACACAACGGCAAGATTTTTGAACTAATTCAAAACTTTGCAAGATTCCAAGTGAGTATTCTCTTCATGACTTCATGTCATTGTCAAACTTGCAAAAGAGGTACTACTTTGCCACTAGCCACCATCCATTCTTCAACCTTGCCTCGCCTTCTTCACCTTCCAATCAACAATCATCACATGAAAATGAAAAACAAACACGAAAATGGGTTAGTTCAATCGTAATTTGAACAAGAAGTTTGCAAGCGAAGTTTTCTTCTAAACTCATCATGAGGGTTTATGCTTGGAATAAAAAATTTAGAGGGTCATTCAATCCTTAGCTGAGCCCAATTCAAAGTCTCATACAAATTAGATTTTTAAATTTTAAATCACGTGCCATGTTCCAATTGCAAATCACAAAAGTAAAATTTGGTTCACAAAATGAATAAGGTGTAAAAAGAAAGTTTTGCAAATTTGAAAAAGATTCAAAAACAAGCTGCAGCAACAAAGTCAACCACAAAACAGTCCCAAAAGTCAGAACTACTGCCCTGCACATTTTCTGTCATATAACAGTTCTAAACTATCCAAATATAACAGTCCAAAACATGTTCAAAACTTGCACAAAATAGCAAAACAAAAGCCACATGAGAAAGCATAAATACAGAACAATAGAAATACCAAGGGGGACGGTTCATACATGACCACAACTATCATACAAAGCCAATTTTTGGTTCATCATTTTCCTAAAAAAGAATAAACCCTTCAGAATTTATATGAGGAAAGTAGAACAACAGTTCTGCACCACTGGCAGAAAAAGAGGAAAAGATTAAGATTAGGAAGGCATCACCAAAGCAAAACCATCAAACAAACTGCTATACTGTCCAACCCTGCACCAAAATAGAACATGCCAAAACTGAAACCTGCTGCATACCCTGCAAAACAACTTGTATAACCTATGCATAAGTCTGTCTAAACCTGAGATTATAAGCCACAAAAAACTCCAAACACATCAGTCCATAATACTGCCAAACCTGCCTCATGTAAGTTTAAACATCACACAAAGATAGACAAACGTAAGCTGCTTTAAATAGTATCAAAACAGGGCTACAATTCAAATAGAAATCATGTTATTATTTTCCCCCAAAATCCTTTATTTGAATATATAACTGTTGGCTGAAGATTTTGATAATATTATTAGAAGCCAAGTGAATTGAACGTTTCGATCAAAATGAAACAAAGCGTCATGTTTCGAAATAGCAGATGCAGTGTTTCGAATGAGCATATCAAAGCTTGGAGCTTCGAGTGGCAATTATGGGAACATATCTAAAGAAGTCTCGAAATGACAACAACGCTGTGTCTGAAAAGTGCGTTCGAAGCGGAGAAGTACCAAAACATTTGAAATTCAAATGCAAGCGGGACATTCGAAGTTTGAAATTTATGTGCTGGAGCATTTGGAGACACGTGGAAACAAGAGAGAGGCATTGTTCTGCATGTTCTGAACGTGGCATGATCTTATAGCAAGACCGTTATGGTCGAATTAGTATAAATAGAAGTCTTAGTATTAGGATTTCGTGTGTCATATCTATTGTACTAAATACTCAGTAAACATTCAAATTACCACATGGCTAGGGAAACGAATGCAAGAGCAATGTACGTATGGTAGCACCACATGTTTATGATTTAATGAAAACCTTTTATCATTTCCAGTACTTTCCTTTATCTTTCTGCCAAATACCATTTACAAGCTTTCTCATTTAAAGTCTTTTTATTCGAAATCTTTTCATTGAAGCCTTACATTTTAATGCTCTCTTTATATTTCAAACACTTTACATTTCAGAAAACTGTCATACTTTTCATGCCTTTATCTTCAAGTTTTATCCTTCGAACGCCTATTTTTTACTTAAAGTCATTTTACAGATTTCTTGCATTAAACGCTTTCTTCATATTTCAAATCTTTTACATTCCAGAGCATCTTTTACATTAACTGTTTTTATAATTCGAAGCCATTTACTTGCCTTTTATGCAATTTTACATGTCTTTACAATTAACATTTATTCATGCAATTTAGTTTCGCGCACATATATTTTGATTACACCTTTAGATCTTTTAAGAGAGAAATCGAAATAAGTCAAACACCTACGCAACACTCAAATACCAACCATGAATATCTGTTCGATCATGAGAGTTACCCTAATGACCAATGAGTCCTAGGATCAATCTAGTCGATCCTGCGAGTTACCAGAGAAATTGAATAACAGTCAGTAAGTTTATTCGATAGTTTGGAAGACTAGCGGTTGTTTGCCAGAAATCACTGGAAACAAATTGGCACACCCGGTGGGACCAATAATTGGACATTAGAAATAAATATTGTTGAGACATAACCATTATAAAAACGTTGGAACCTAGGAAGTTTGCTGTTTTATGAATCTAAGAAGTGGTAAAATAACCAACAGCAACCAACCCTTATCCAGAAGAAAACGTTTGAACAAGATGTCTAATTCTGACAATCAACAAGGGGAACAAAATGCCCCACATACAATTGGCACTAATGTGTCCACTTTGATGGGAACATCTAATGTGATCCCTTCGAATGCACAGTCTGTTGCATCCTCAACCAGTAATATAGCCACCAATGGAGTAAGTGGCATATCGACTAATAGTTCGATCTTAGGAAATACTGGAACCGTTGGTTATCCTGAGGGATTTGTTCCACCATCAGGGACACAATCCCATTTCGCCACTCCACTAACTAGACCACCCGGTTTCGATGGTAATAGAACCAGAAATTCCTCATATGGAATGCCAACATCTTTTATGGCAGGTTTACACAATTCCACATCAAACTCATCACCACAATTAGGGTCTGGGTCTGGGGCGAATCAGTTTATGACAAATAACCAAGGGTCAGTGGGTTATAGCACAATGCCTATTTTGACCACAGAAAACTAGTTGGCTTTTAGGCAATTGATGGATGACAGTAACCATAATATGATAGGGGTGTTAGCACAAACTATGCAGGAAATATTTGCCCCAATAGTACAAAATGTGACTGTGACAAACAGGGAAAATGCTGACAACATGAGTCGAATAGCAGATTTCTTTGCTCCCCCAGAAAGGCGTAGGCAGAATCAGGCGGGATTTCGAGCAAACATGCCTGTTATGGAACAAGTCGCTAACGACCCAATTTATAGACCACCTAGAGAAGAAGTTAACTTGGGGGCAAGGGCACCAAGGTTAGAAGCCCCAATAATCCCAGGCCCACAAAGAGAAATTATGGAACCAGGGGCAAGGGTCGAAAGGCTGGAAGCCCCAGAGTTTCGAGAAGAACAACCTAGGGGGGTTGTCATGGTTGGTCGAAATCAAGATGCCGATGCTGTCGTTCATAGAATTCGAAACGATAACATCTTGGCAGAAAACAATCTAACCACCATGATAGAGAGAGTCATGGCCCAAAATAGCCTCAACACAGGAATGAGAAGGCCAAATTATGCTTCTCCTATATTAGATTGCATAATGCATACTGATTTACCAAGGGGATATAAAGTCCCTAAATTTACAAAGTTCGCTGGGGATACCAATGAGTCAACAGTCGAACACATAGCCAGATATCTAACCGAAGCGGGAGATATAGCCAATAATGAAGATCTTAGGATCAAATATTTCCCAAGTTCCTTGACTAAAAACGCCTTCACATGGTTTACCACTTTACCTCCTGGGTCCATTGATACTTGGGCTCTTTTGGAGAGATTATTCCATGAACAATTTTACATGGGACTGTCGAAAATAAGCTTGAAGGAATTAGCCAGTGTCAAGAGAAAGTTCACCGAACCCATAGATGATTATCTGAATAGATTTAGGCTTTTGAAATCCAAATGTTACACAGTAGTGCCTGAACATGAGTTAGTCGAAATGGCCGCTGGTGGTTTGGATTACTCTATTCGAAAGAAACTAGACACTCAATATTTGAGGGACATGGCTCAGTTAGCCGATAGGGTTCGACAGGTAGAAAGGCTAAAGGCCGAAAAGGCCAGAGTCTTTAAGAATAACAAGAAAGAAAGGATCTCTTATGTTGGAACTGAGGAAGCAGAAGATTATCCTGAATTCGAATTCGAAGAGGTCGAAATCGACCTCACTGAATTAAAACAGGCTCCACCTTACTCCTGCAAATTATTGGTTCCCACAAAAGGGAAAGAGATTGTTGAAAATGAGAAGAGTGACAAATTCCCAAAGAAGGTTTATACCTTCGATGTCACTAAATGTGACGAGATTTTTGATTTACTTGTCAAAGATGGCCAACTCATTGTGCCATCAAATGTCAAAATACCTCCTTTAGATCAGAGAAAGAAGAGAGGATTTTGCAAATATCATAGTTTCCTAGGCCACAAAACCTCACAGTGTTTTCTTTTCAGGGACCTAATTCAAAATGCAATCAAAGATGGCAGACTAAAGTTTGCTGATAAGGCAAAGATGAAAGTGGACGAAGATCCCTTGGACGTCGCAGACACCAACTACTCTGAGCCTGCATGCATTGGAGAGATTAACATGGTGGAAGCTAACCAAAGCGATGCCCCAACATGAGAGAAAGGTACTGAAACTGAAAGCTGGGTGATGGTCGAAGTCGATAAAGAGGTCACTGAAGACATCCAGAAGATACCAGAGACTTCGATTGAAGCAGCACCTGTAGCTGTTGCAAAAGAAACCCAGGCTACTGAAGGCCAGGAAAATCAAAACCAAGAACTAACACAGGTCACTGAAGGCCTGAGGCTGGAATTGGAGAAAGTCCAAATCACGAAGCCAACTTCCCCTCAGAAGGAAATATGGGACACTCTAGGGGAACCCAGTGGAAAATTTGACTATTTGGTCAAATATTCTGCCCCAGAGAGTTCGAAGGTTCACATTGAGGATATAAAGCCCACAGGATGGGGAGATGATGAAGCTAAGGGGGAAGATGTTGAGATAAATATGGTAGATATGGAGAGGCCTCGCTCTGAGATGGAGGAGGTAGACAAATTCTTAGAAAAAGAGAAGTATAAAATGGAGGATAATCACGCTGGAGATGCTAGTCTCAAGGATTACCTCATGACATGCCACAAGGGAGATACATGCATGATACTGTGCCCTAGGTGCAACATCCTCTACAATCAGAGAATCACTGCGAATTTCGAGAGGGTACAGAGGACTCGAACTGGCAACAATTGGCGCCAGGATAACCAACTGTTCAGGTGTTATCCTAAGGCTGGAGAAAGTTTGCTGGAATTTGTGTTTCGCTGCTACAAAGGGGCAACCAAGTGCTTGATTTGCCCAAGGTGTTCTGCTGTGTATGACCAAAGCATGGCCAGAGCCTTCGAAACGATTCCCTTCGCCCCTTGCTGGAACCATCAAGAAACTGTCCAGATGGGCCCACGTTTCGACAACAGACACAAACAACGAAGGCCTGATAGCCCTCACCCCAAGGCTGCTCGAAGAGTGACTTTCAAACTCCCTACTGAAGTGCCAACCGACAGATGGTTGCAAGTCAGAAATGACAAAGGAAAAGACAGATGGAGAAACACCGAACGAAATGCACGCCATGCTATGACGTACAGAAGGCAATTCAACATAGCAAAAAGGGAAGAGGTAAGATTAGAAAACTACAAAGGAAGGAACCCCATGTCAAGATCCCAGTGGCGCAGGCAACAAAGGATTCGAAAGGCTGAGAGGGAAGCTGTGGCAAACAAAGGGGTCACTTCAACAAAGAACCAAGGTGAATCTAGCACCAACAAACCAAAAAATCAAACTGAAGACAAACCTCCAGTTAATAAGAGGCTTTTCTCTGAAGTACAACGGGATGAACCAAAGGAATACACTCCAGGCCCAGAAGAGGACGAAGATATGATAACAGATTACTTCGAATCGGAGGGGGAGTCTTCATTCAACCTAAACTGTAACGTGGTATCTGTGCTTCCTTGTGAATTTGGGCAGGAAACCGAAATTGATGAATATGAGGAAGAAGATACCACATATTTGATGAAACATAGGCCTGTGTGCTACTATGTGATGGACAATGGGGCTATCGAGGAGCAAAATGCATTCTTCGAACGTCCAGAACCTGCTATGAAGAACCATCTTAAGCCACTATTTATCCGGGCAAAAGTTGGTGCCCATGGTGTGAACAAGGTTCTAGTGGATGGGGGTGCTGCAGTCAATTTGATACCCCACTTCATGCTGAAAAAATTAGAGATCCGCGAAGGAGACATCAAGCCCCATAATATGGTTCTGTCCAATTATGAAGGGAAAGTGGGCAAAACACTGGGAGTGGTCCAATTGGAATTGACAATAGGCTCAAGCTGTAGGCCCACCATGTTTATGGTGATCGAAGCCAAGGCCAACTATAACTTATTGCTGGGAAGGGAGTGGATCCATGGCGTAGGGGCAGTTCCTTCGTCAATGCATCAACGACTAGTTCTGTGGAGAGATGATGGAATCGTGGAAAACATCGAAGCAGCCCAGAGTTACTTTATGTCAACAGTCAATTTAGTTGACAAGAGGGATTATGATAAAAATCTGGCAAAGATTTCTCCGTGTGTTCCAAATGACGAGATTAACGAAACCAGAAACGCCCACTACTACATGACCCTTCGCCATGATGGCCTTTACTGGGATAGAACAATAATTAGTGAAGAAGAGGGAGTCGAAAGCACTATACAAAAACGGCCAGCAGGCTGGGACTTCGACAACCTTATCCATGACTGAGTCCACCTTTTTCGAAAGGATTTCGGCCTATATGGCTGAGAACGAATCAAAAGCGGCCTTAGAGGCTGAAATAAATAAATTAACTGTAAAGATGAACGAAGTAAGTGGGGATGGCTCGAAATTCTCACCCTTCAAAGAATTTGAGATGGATCAAAGGTTGGATTCCATCTACGATAAAGAACCCTTAGGCTTCGAAAGGGACCCCATAAACTCAAGTGCCAAAATGTTGGCACAAGATCCACTCGAAGAAGTCAACTTGGGGGATGAAAAAACGAAAAGAATAACCTACATAAGTGCAAAACTTAGCCCAGGCCTCAAGAAGGAAGTAATCGAAGTCCTCAAGAAAAACAAAGATTGCTTCGCATGGGATTATGACGAAATGCCTGGTTTAAAGAGGGAGTTGGTCGAACACAGACTGCCAATCAAGGATGGCAAGAAGCCCATCAAACAAACTCCCAGAAGATTCGCACCAGCGGTTCTCACAAAGATTAAAGCTGAGATCGAAAGGTTGTTGCGTTGCAAATTCATCAGAACAACAAGGTACGTCGAATGGTTAGCAAATATAGTACCTGTTATTAAGAAAAATGGTTCTTTAAGAATTTGCATAGATTTTAGGGATTTAAACACTGCAACCCCTAAAGATGAGTACTCCATGCCAGTGGCAGAAATGCAAGTAGACTCAGCTGCAGGGTTCGAATACTTGAGTATGTTAGATGGATACTCTGGGTATAATCAGATTTTCATTGCTGAAGAAGATGTTGCAAAGACAACATTTCGTTGCCCAGGAGCCTTAGGCACCTACGAATGGGTGGTGATGCCTTTTGGTTTAAAGAACGCTGGGGCAACTTATCAAAGGGCAATGAATTCAATTTTTCATGATTTCATTGAAACCTTCATGCAGGTGTATATTGATGATATAGTCATCAAATCTATATCTGCAGAAACACATTTGCATCATTTGAGCCAATCATTCGAGCGAATGAGAAAACATGGCTTAAAGATGAATCCCCTTAAATGTGCATTTTTTGTGCAGGCTGGAGATTTTCTGGGTTTTGTGGTTCACAAGAAAGGGATTGAAATCAACCAGAACAAAACCAAAGCCATAATGGAGACGAAAGCACCTACGTCAAAAAGGGAGTTGCAATCTCTGCTAGGGAAAATTAACTTCCTCAGAAGATTCATTTCGAACCTGAGTGGAAGAACCCAAGCTTTCTCTCCGTTACTTCGTCTAAAGCAAGGCCAAGCCTTCGAATGGAATGAAGCCCACCAGGAGGCATTTGACAGGATAAAAAGATACCTCTCTCAGCCTCCTATTTTGTCTCCACCTTCATGGGGGAAGCCCATGAGATTGTACATATCTGCCTCTGAAGTTAGTATAGGTAGTATGTTAGCACAAGAAGATAGCAATGGTATCGAAAGAGCCATATACTATTTAAGTAGAGTACTAAATGATGCAGAGACCAGATACAACAATTTAGAAAAGCTATGTCTCTGTTTGTATTTCTCTTGTATGAAACTCAAGTATTATATAAAGCCTGTTGATGTTTATGTTTCATCTCATTTCGATGTCATTAAACATATGCTTTCAAAACCAATAATGCATAGCAGAGTTGGTAAATGGGCTTTAGCCTTAACAAAATATTCTTTGACTTTCATGCCTTTAAAAGCTGTGAAAGGTCAAGTGATTTCTGACTTCATTGTGGACCATTCTTTGGTTGAGCAGACTGTCATGAGTTACGTCGAAATGCAACCATGGAAATTGTACTTTGATGGTTCAACCCACAGGAATGGAAGTGGCGTTGGAGTCCTTCTAATTTCTCCTGAAGGAATTCCAACAAAATTCAAGTATAAATTAGATGGTCCTCGTTGCTCGAACAACGAAGCTGAGTATGAAGCGCTCATTGTTGGACTTGAAGCTTTGTTGGAATTGGGGGCAACTAGAGTCGAAATTAAAGGAGACTCAGAATTAGTGGTCAAACAAATTACAAAGGAATATAAGTGCATAAAGGAAAACTTGATGATATACTTCGTCATAGTCAACAGGCTATTAAGGAAATTTGAATACATGGATATTCAACACATACCAAGAATAGAGAACCAAGAAGCAAATGACTTAGCACAGTTGGCTTCGGGTTATAAAGTTTCTACCAGGAACTTTAAGGATTTAGTTGAATTAAGGGGTAGAGTTATGGCTACTAGATTCACACCATCGGATTTGGAAAGTATGAAATTGGGATATGCTGAGAAACAGGGATTCGAAATATTAGCCATAAATACTTTGTCAGATGCAGATTGGCGAAGTCCACTGATGAGTTATTTAGCAAACCCAACTCTGAATGTGGATAGAAAGAAAAAATACAGAGCATTGTCATATCTCCTCACGGGGAACGAATTGTTTAAAAAGACCCAAGAGGGCGTATTATTGAAATGCCTAGGAGAAAGTGAGGCATACTTAGCATTGTCAGAAGTCCACAATGGGGCATGTGGGGCACATCAAGCAGGCCATAAAATGAAATGGCTTTTATTTCGATACGGCTTGTATTGGCCTAGCATGCTCAAAGATTGCATAGACTTTGCTAAAGGATGTGAGGAATGTCAGAAACATGCAGGGATTCAACATGCCCCTGCAAGTGAGTTGCATTCGATCATCAAACCATGGCCATTTAGAGGATGGGCATTGGATTTGATAGGAGAAATAAATCCTGCTTCGTCCAAAGGACAGAAATATATCTTGGTAGGAATAGATTATTTTACCAAGTGGATCGAAGCTGTACCATTAATAGTTGCTGATCAAGAGGCTATTATTGAGTTTATACAGAAGCACATTATCTATAGGTTCGGATTGCCAGAGAGCATAACCACAGACCAAGGCTCTGTGTTTACTGGTAGAAAGATGCAAGAATTTGCCCAAGAAATGGGGTTTAGATTGCTAACGTCAACGCCATATTATGCTCAAGCAAACGGTCAAGTCGAAGCAGCCAATAAAGTGATAATAGGATTAATCAAGAAACATATTGGTAAAAAGCCAAGAAACTGGCACAAAACTTTGGACCAAATATTATGGGCCTGTAGAACATCTCCTAAGGAAGCTACTAACACTACGCCTTTCCAACTCACATTTGGTCATGATGCAGTGCTGCCAGTAGAAATTCATCTACAATCAGTTCGAATTCAGAGACAAAACGAAATCCCAGCTGCATTATATTGGGAAATGATGATGAATGAATTAGTTGAGTTGGACGAAGTTAGATTACATGCATTGGAAATTTTGATGAGACAAAAAGAAAGAGTGGCCAGAACATACAACAAAAGGGTGAAGAAAAAAGTATTCATTATTAATGACTTAGTTTGGAAAGTCATATTGCCCATGGACATGAAAAATAAAGCATTAGGTAAATGGTCACCTCATTGGGAAGGACCTTTTCGAATATTAAAAGTATTCTCAAACAATGCATATGAAATCGAAGAACTGGTGGATGATAAGCGTATCCTAAAGGTTAATGGGAAGTATTTAAAGAAATATAAGCCACGCCTGCAGGAGATTCGAATAGTAACAATGTAACCAAGATATTATAAAAAGGCCAAAATGGCAAGATGAGATGCCAAAATGGCGTTGTTCGAATATTACATATAAGAAACCAAATTGTAGTCAAATAAACACTGAAATTTAGAAATAAGAATTATTTTTCAATCTGTTGAAAGTGCTTCGAAAAGATTAAAGTCTCTGCTGAGCGAAACGCCTGGCTCCTTCCAAGGTTGCCACTTCTCCTTTAAGTTGTTCTGCAGTTTCCATTTCTGCAAGCCCCTGGTTGAGAAGCTCTTCGAATTGGTTACCAGCAGTATTGGTTTCGAAGGCCATTTGTTGTTCTTTAGCCTCCTTAAACTTCTGTTGAAGTTCCAGAATCTGCCTTTCCCAAAGAAGTATGGACTCAACTCGAGCCTCATAATCAGTTTTCGCCTGCTTTAGATGCATAGCTTGATCCTCAGCTTCTTGAGAGAGTTTCGAAGCTTGTTCATAAGCAGCATCCATTGCAATGCGTTTTTCTTGAACCTTCTTGGCAGCAGATTCATCTTGGAGAAGGTAACCAGTTACGTTGTCCAGCAAAGACTGAAGATCGAACAAGAGAGTACTAACTGGCAAGGAGCAGGTAGCAAGATTGACCTTTGATCTGATTGATCACGAGAGCGGAATCTCCGAAGACACTTAGAAATTTGATCCTTAAGTCGATTGCAGCTTGTAAACCCATAATACATGCCTCATATTCTGCCATATTGTTGGTGCAGCTGAAACATAATCGGGCGGTGATGGGAGTATGAGTTCCTTTGGGAGATATGATTACAGCGCCGACGCTGTTACCCAAAGCATTGGAGGCTCCATCAAAATGCATAGACCATCGGGATCCTTCCTCAGGTCCTTCATCCGGTCCAGGTACTTCACAGTCAGTTACCACCATGATGTCTTCGTCCGGAAAATCAAAGTTCAATGATTGGTAATCATCCACAGGTTGGTGTGCCAAATGATCTGCCAGTACACTTCCCTTAATTGCTTTCTGAGTTGTATACTGGATATCATATTCTGTTAAGATCATTTGCCATCTCGCTATTCTTCCAGACAGAGCGGGCTTTTCAAATATGTACTTGATGGGATCCATCTTTGAAATCAACAAAGTAGTGTGAGTCAGCATATACTGTCTTAGCCGGCGAGCAGCCCATACAAGAGCGCAGCAAGTTTTCTCAAGCAGTGAGTAACGAGACTCACAGTCGATAAACTTTTTGCTCAAGTAATAAATAGCGTGCTCTTTTCGGCCAGACTCGTCATGCTGCCCCAGCACACACCCCATTGAATTATCAAGCACGGTCAAGTATAGTATCAGAGGTCTTCCTTCCACCGGTGGCATAAGAATGGGTGGCTCTTGGAGATATTCCTTTATCTTTTCAAAGGCAGCCTGACATTCACCATTCCAGCGTACTACTTGATCTTTCTTCAGTAATTTGAAGATTGGCTCACAAGTAGCAGTTAGATGTGAGATGAATCGGGCAATGTAATTTAGTCGTCCCAGGAAGCCTCTGACTTCTTTCTCTGTTTTTGGAGTTGGCATCTCTTGTATGGCTTTTACCTTGGCAGGATCCACCTGAATACCTTTATCACTTACAATGAAACCTAGCAATTTTCCGGATCTTACCCCAAAGGTGCATTTGTTGGGATTCAACCTCAGCTTGTATAACTTGAGTCGGTCAAACAACTTCCCCAGGTGGTCAAGGTGCTCCTCCTCAGTTTGAGACCTTGCAATCATGTCATCAACGTATACCTCAATCTCATGATGGATCATATCATGAAATAAGGCAACCATGGCACGTTGATAGGTTGCCCCAGCATTTTTCAATCCGAATGGCATGACCTTATAACAGAAGGTGCCCCACTGAGTCACAAAGGTAGTCTTCTCCATATCCTCTGGAGCCATCTTGATCTGATTATACCCTGAAAAACCATCCATGAAGGAGAACACCTTGTGTTGGGCTGTATTGTCAACAAGGACGTCAATGTGAGGTAGGGGGAAGTTATCCTTGGGGCTGGCCCTGTTCAGATCCCTGTAGTCAACACACATTCTGACTTTACCGTCCTTCTTCGGCACTGGCACCACATTGGCAACCCACTGGGGGTAGGAAGTCACTGCAAGGAACCCGGCATCAAACTGTTTCATAACCTCAGCCTTGATCTTTTCAGACATCTCTGGACGCATCCGTCGGACTTTTTGCTTTACCGGAGGGCAATCTTCCTTGGTTGGAAGGTGGTGAACTACAATGTCGGCATCCAAACCAGGCATATCTTCATAGGACCAAGCAAAAATCTCCATGTAGTCTTGTAGCATCTGGATCAATCGTTGCTTCACGCTGAGCTCTAGATTGGCACCAATCTTGACCTCTTTCCTATCTGTCTCAGTACCCAGGTTAATTGTTTCCACAGGCTCTTCATGTGGTTGAATAACCCTCTCTTCCTGGAATAGAAGTCTTGCGAGTTCACCAGGCACTTCGCAATCATCTTCACCTTCGTCTTCGGCCAAGTTGATCGGATTTTCGAAGTCATAACTGGCGGTAGCAGAGCTGTTACCAGTGAGATCCAGAGTGGATTGAAACCTGTATAAGTGAGTGTGTGTAAATATAGCTGTTTTGCAATATATATAACACAGAAAGGAAAAGAGCAAAAGATTTGAAATGCAACAAACGTCCAATGTTTTGATTGATGATATATGAAAATGTCATACAAAAAGCCCTCACAAATGGAGCTACGATGCCCCGGGTAGGACACCGAGCCAACAAAGTTTTAACATATTGTTTGGTACAAATCGGAAATCAAAAGAATATTAATTACTGCGTGACAAATGTGATAGGGGTAAAATCCTTTGTCGTCCAGTTGCTTGGTCCGTTGCTGGTAGTCGGGTAGATCCAACTGTCAAACTCAGCTTCCTCCACATCCTCCTCGATAGCATTCACCCTTGAGCTGGAAATAAACACCAGAGCCTTTCCGATCTTCTCTTTGCGCACCGCCTTCTGAGCCTCTGCAGTAAAGCCTAGCCCAAACTTGTCGTTCTTCTGAGTGAAGTCAGGAAGCTGACCCCAGTGTGCACAATTGCCTTTCTGAACCACAGCCCGGGCATCCCTTAGGGAAGCCATCTTCAAGGAATCATTCTCTTCGGCTATTGTCTCTGCAGCTGCTGAAATTGGATGTACCTCCTCGAAATGCTGAAAGGGGGTTTCAATAAACTCCCCGTCCATCTCAATGTATCTGAAGGAATTCAAATGGCTCACCATATACTCCTCTTCTCCTTGCACAGTGACGATCTTCCCCCTGACGGGATACTTCAGCTTCTGGTGCAAGGTGGAGGTCACTGCCCCAGCTTTATGGATCCAAGGTCGACCCAGTAGACAAGAGTACGATGGACGTATATCCATTACATAAAAAGTGGAGTCAAACACTTGAGAGCCCACACGAATAGGGATGTTAACCTCTCCATGAACCATCCTTTTTGAACCGTCAAAGGCCCTGACGATGATATTGCTGGGCTTCAATTCTAGGCCTTCATAATCCAGACGATCTAAAGCCTTTTTCGGTAGGACATTCAAGGAAGAACCAGTATCCACCAATACATGCGCCAGAGTAGTGCCCCTGCACTCGATAGAGACATGCAGGGCATCATTGTGGTCTCTTCCCTTCGCAGTCAGGTCAGCATCTGAGAAACCCAAGCCATTGTCTGCTGTCAGATTCGCTATGCAATCAGTGAACTGGACTACAGACGTTTCCTGCGGCACATGGGCCGTCTTGAGAAATGAGATCAAGGCCTTAGCATGGGCCTCGGAGCATAGCAATAAGGAGAGCAGGGAGATCTTGGAGGGCGTATGCCCCAACTGTTCGACAACATTGAAATCACTTTTCTTTATTATTTTCAGAATCTCCTCCATTTCTTGTCGGGAGGCCTCAGCATTTATGGGTATTGGTGCCTCCATCCGGGAAGGCTCTTCTTCAATCCCTTTGCCCCGAGCATTTGATGACTCGGCAGCAGGGGAGACAACTTGATCAGCAGCAGGAACAGGTAAACTTGTAGGTTTTATAAGGAGGGGTTTTCGAATAGCGGGCGGTGCAATGTCAGGCGAGAAGAGCCTGCCACTGCGGGTGACCTTGGCTGGACCCGTGATATCGCAGATACTGGCGCTGGCGTCGAATTCTTGTTTGATTCCATTCACATACACGTCTGCCCCATAATGCCAGGGGACAGCTTTATCAGATACGTAGGGGAGAGGCCCCGGGACAGTAATAATCACAGGTGCAACAGTCATGATTTGGATAGGCTTCTTCGGGGGAGCCTTGATTGGATTTTTGAAGATGGTGATCACAGAAACTTCTTTTATTGGGACCAACTGAACAGCAGACTTTTTGAATAGAATTTCCTTGCTATCCATTAGGCCTTGGATGCCTAACCTTAGCAAGGGACAATTAGATAGGGAAACAGCACAGAACAGGCAATCTTCACCGCAACCCGGAAATAAACCGGCCCGCAGTAGGTTCTTCTTGACAGTCTTCAGAGGGGTAACAACTTCATCTACCGAAACAGCATACATTTCTTCCTCAATGGCATTTACTCTATGCTGGGGCATAGGAGCAGTTACAACATTTGGTCTTTCCGGTGCTTCAAACTGAATTTCCTTTGCGTCGATCAGATCTTGCACTTTGTTTCTCAGGGCCCAGCAATCATCAGTAGTGTGCCCGGGACTATCAGAATGATAAGCACACCGGGCATTTGGGTTATACTTAGGAGATGCAGTGTTGACGACCTTAGGAGCTTCTTTGAGGGTCA
This sequence comes from Vicia faba, assembly GCA_948472305.1. Classification (NCBI taxonomy): domain Eukaryota; kingdom Viridiplantae; phylum Streptophyta; class Magnoliopsida; order Fabales; family Fabaceae; genus Vicia; species Vicia faba. The sequence goes on along the minus strand of OX451739.1, from coordinate 1,180,860,987 downwards.
CCAGGTTGGTGGATAACAGTTGGGGTAAAATTTGAGATAAGGTCATACTCAGCCGAGTATACTGCCTCTTGGGCCTTTCGCTTCTTTGTTGATTGTACTGCTGAGGAGCAGCAACAGGTTTTGAGATGACCAAAGCATTGACGGCTTGGCGATTTTCGGGCTTGACTTGTCTTCTAGAACCATAGACGGCACTTGCTTCTTTCTTAAACGGCCTCTTCTCAGCACTTGTAGAGGCAGCCTTCTGTATCTTGCCTGACCTGATGCCAGCTTCAATTCTTTCTCCCGTCAATATCAAATCTGTAAACCCAGCGGAGGAGTTACCAACCAAATGATTGAAAAACGGACCAGACAAAGTCCCAAGGAACATATCAACCAGCTCTCGGTCAGTTAATGGAGGCTGCACCCTGCCAGCCAAATCTCGCCATTTTTGAGCGTACTCTTTGAACCCTTCACCCGTTCCTAGAGACATACCCTGAAGTTGGGTACGCGTGGGAGTGAGATCAGAATTGTATTGGTATTGTCTGTAGAATGCGGTTGCCAAATCTTCCCAGTGTCGGATGCTAGCTCCATCCAATTGGTAGAACCATTCAAGCTGTGACCCCGAGAGGCTATCTTGGAAGAAGTGAATCCAGAGGTTCTTATCTGCCGTGTAAGGTTGGATTTTCCTTACGTACGACCTTAGATGCAGCTTCGGGCAGGAGACCCCATCATACTTGGCGAAGGCAGGCGCCTTAAACTTGTGTGGAATTACTACCCCAGAAGATAACCCCAAATCTCCGAAATCCAGTCTCGGCACATTCTGAATTTCCATGGCGCTCAAGCGGTCCTCCAATTGCTTGTATCTGTCAGCAGCAGGTGGGTATTGTTCGTCATTATAGTCCGTCTCGTTGTCGGAGACTGCGGGACTAGGAGCTCCTCCCCCTTGGGGACTGTTTTTCTCAGCAGAAGAAGTAGTTGGATCAGCTTCACTGTGGAGTGTGTTCCCAAATCTGCGTCCGGTGTTGAACAATGCAGTCCTCTTTTTCTTCTTCTTCTTCAGGAGTAGAGTCTTCAACTCTTGCTGACCTTGGGCTAGGCTTAGGACCATTTCTTGAAACTGTGCACTTTGGGCCTGAAGGGCCTTGATTGCTTGCTCACTGGAGGAGTCTAGATTCATGATGACTGTGCACACAAACAGCGAAGAAAATTAAGCAACCTGTGCGATAGGGTACCTGCTATACATATGGTGCAATGGAATGTGTATGCTTTATGTTTTCAAAGACAAACAAGATTCAACTTTGTAGACAAAAAAAGGAAACACATTTCATTAGATTAAAATTTCAATTGTTCAACAATTTGCCCTTAGGCATTACAGGAATGAAAAATACTGGAAAGGAAATAAACTACAAAAGGAAACAATCAAAGCTCATCAATGCTCCCATGGCCTCCTCTTTTCAGTGCTGATGTAGTTGTTCAGGACCCGTTCTTCTTCCAATTGCTTAGTCAGCCTCTGAATCTTCCGTTCCTGCTCGTTGAACTTCTCTCGATAGAAATCCCGTTCTTCCTTTAGCTGCGCCCAAGATCTCTTCATGGTGTCAAAATCAGTAGGTGCCTGAAGAGGGAGGGCAGTTGGAGGAACCACATCTTCATCAGGAGATTCAAGAATGAGAGGTCTAACAGCCTCGTAGGGCATGCCTAACTTCTGAGCACGGATGCGGACCCATTTGCAATAGGGCTTCAATGGCAGGGAAGTCTTTGGTCCCAACTCAAATGGGTCAGCTTTGTGAATTCTATCCCAAGCTCTAATGAATCCCTGGCGTAGTTTGTCACTGTCTGCCTGAAACTCAAAATGGAAGTGAGGAACCAGCATTTCATGAGGCCCATCTCCTCTGGCTCTTCCAAACTGACGGAGAGCTAAGCATGGATTGTAAGAGATTCCTCCTTGGATGCCAATCAACGGGACATTAGGGTATTCTCCGCAACGGTCGATAACAGCTACCTCATCCAAACCTCTGAGAGTCCAGGTGATGTCATTATCAGTGAGAGACATTAACCTCAGAGCCCAACCTTTTCCTTCTTCATTCTTCAGCACGAACTTAGGAAGGTGCGAAATAAACCACCTTACTAGCAAAGGAGCACAACACCACGGAGTTCCCCGTTTTCGAGCAGTACGAGCATAGAGTTGTTGCAGAATGTCTCCCAAAAGAGTGGGTATCGGATTCCGAGACATGAAGATCTTTATGACATGGATACTGATAAAGGTGTCAGGGTTGGGAAATAGCACCAGACCATAGATCAAAAGAGCTAGAATATCCTCATATGCCTTGAAGTCCAAGTCATTCCAGAAATCATTAGCCTTGCCAACCAGAAATTTGACCAAAAAGCCCTTGATCCCATTTCTAGTTTCCCAATTGGACAATACCTCTTCTTTGGTCAAGGGGAGAATTGCAACAATCTCTTCAGGCCTAGGAGTCTTTTCCAAACCAGTGAATGGAGTTTGTTCCAAGACAGGAATCCCAAGCAAATAAGAAAATTCTTCCAGGGTAGGAACCAGCTGGAAGTCTTGGAAGGTGAAACAGTGATGCAGAGGGTCATAAAACTGGGCCAGAACACTTATCAGTTGTTGGTCCCATTTTGCAGTGATCAAGCCAAGGAGAGAACCATGTCTGTTGATGAAAGAAGAAGTGTTTGGAATCCTTCCAACCAAATCCTTGAGTAAAACTGGTGGTTGAACAAAGTTGAGCCGAACAGTATTTCTGCGCACGGGTATCATGATGTCCTACAAAACAGAGCAAAGATGAAACCTTTTTGTCTTTGAAATGGGTTAGTCCTTTATACAGGATGCATGCAATGGTATGATGGCATGACGCTATGATGAAACACACCACAAGTATTCACATAGGCAAATAAGGCACACAAGTCACACAAGACACCCTTAGATTTCAGGCCAGCATGAGTTTCAGGTATTACCCTCTTTTGGTTTTGTTGGTTAAAACCTGTCCTATCAAAAGTAACCGGGTTCTAGAGGATCTCAAATCATTGGCTACCCTCAATCGGTCATAACTCCAGCATCGCAATCTTTTCTCGCGGCCAGAACCATCTCGAGAGTTTAGCCTCAATGAGTGTAGCATACTGCTACTGTCCTAATAGCCAAGTTGGTCAATTTAGGGTTCTAAGGTTGGTTGGTGTTTAATGACCCCTTAGAAGACCTATATTCTCCCCGTTACAACACAAGGGATATAGGTACAGACTAAGATGCCACACCAACGTAGCCACTGCTTCACCCATGTCGGTCTACGCCGGACAGGTCCCTCACAGATTATGCTACCTAAAAAAGGGTACATCCCAGATCCGGGTTAGGATCTATGAAACTCCGATGCAAAGCCCACAAATATAAAAGCAAACAAAGCAAACAATTGAAAACAAAGGTGATCTAAACCCTAAGGTTACTCCACTTTTAAATCTTCTCCCCAGCAGAGTCGCCAGTTCTGTGATACGGTGGGAGAACTGACTAGTGTTTTGCGTTTGTATTCGCAAATGTTGCGGTTAGCAAGAGTCGCCACCGACTTTTTATTTTATCCTAAGGAAAGGTTAAAAAGCACAGCAAAAACCTTTTGAGATGTTTTCTTGGGTTCGGGGAGTAGATTATAGAAAGGGAAGGTATTAGCACCCTTTCTATCCATGGTTATCCATGGGCTCTTAGTTACTTGTTTAGATCACTTGCCTTTTGTCTTCAATTGTTTTAAATGGTGCTTGAGTGTGTGGGTTTGAAAATGTTTTGAAAAGAGGCCAATGTGGTGGCAACCTTTGTAATGATCCATGTGGGAATGTATACAAAGATGTATGTCTTTTGAAAAAGTTTTCATTTGTTTTTTTGAAGGTTGTTTTGAAAGTGTAGTGATGTGTGATTTTGAAATTAGGCAAGTGTTTTGTTTTGCAAGTTAATTCAAGTAACTAAGAGGTTATCTACTCCTAAATTTCTCAAAAGATCATTGCTATACTTTAACCCTTTTAACAAGTTTGCTCCACCATTGTATTTGGTGGGCAACCTTGTGTTAGGATGTGAAAGGGACAGGCGTGGGTCATCGTTTTAGACCATAATTGCAACGGCGTTAAATGTCTTTGAGCAATTTCTTTAAGGGACTTGATCATTTGTTTTTGTTTGTTTTGAAAAGTTTTGTCGAGGGACTATGATCATTCAAATTGTTTGCTTTGCCCAAAGAAGTTCAACATGCAATATGGCCCATTTATTTGAAGGCAACAAGTGGAAAACCCTAGGGGGTGCAAGTGTGATTTGTGTGTCCATTTTCATGCTTGTTTATCTTGTATTAGGTCAAGCTATTTTTTATCGTTTTTTTTTCGCATACTGTTTCCAGTGATTTCTGGTAAACAACCGCTAGTCTTCCAAACTATCGAATAATCTTTATTAACGCTACTCAATCTCTTTGGTAACTCACAGGATCGACTAGATTGATCCTAGGACTCCTTGGATATTAAGGTTACTCTCACAATCGAACAATTATTCATGGGTGCTATTGTACAAATGTTTGGTTTATTTCGATCCCTCTCTCTAAGAGTTTAAAAATGTGGTCAAAATGTATGTGAAAACTAAGTTATACGAATAATTGCTAATTGTAATGCTGATTGAAAAGACATATAAAACTGTATGGAAAATGAAGTAACTGGTTTCGACCCATAAAACATTTAACACAAAAGGTTTCTGGAATGTGGAAGTTTAAAATGTGAAGAAAGCGTTTAATGCAAGAAATCTAGAAATGACTTTAAGTGAAAGTACATGTTTGAAGAATAATACTTGAAAGTAAAGGTATTGAGAGCGTAAAAGTTCTCTGAAATATAGAGTGCTCGAAATATAAAGAAAGCAGTAAAATGTAAAACTTTGAAGAAAAGACTTTGAAATGAAAAGACAGTAGATAAAGAAACTTGCAAATGTTATTCGACAGAAAGAAAAAGAAGGAAAGTGCTGGAAATAGTAAAAAGGCTTTTATTAAATTAGAAATACATGGTGCTATCATACATACATTTCTCTTGCATTCGTTTCCCTTGCCATGTGGTAATTTGAATGTTATTGAGTATTTTGTATAACAGATATGACACACTGAAATCCTAACACTAAGACTTCTATTTATACTAACTCGACCCTAACGGTCTCGCTACAAGATCATGCCACGTTTCGAACATGCAAGACAATGCTCCTTTCATCTTTCCACGTGTCCCCAAATGCTCCAACACATAACTTTCAAACTTTGAAAGTCCCGCTTTCATTTAAATTTTAAATGCTTTGGTGTTTCTCTGTTTCGAACGCTCTTCTCAGACCTAGCTTCGCTGCTGTTTCGAGACCCCTTTGGATACGCTCCCATGATCACCGTTCGAAGCTTCAAGCTTTGACACACTCATTCGAAACACTGCTTCTGCAATTTCGAAGCGTGGTGTTTTAATTCCATTTCGATCAGAACTTCTAGCTCTTTTTGAATTCTAAATAACACTATCAAAATCTTCAGCCAACAAATTGCCCCTTTAAAATATGTATTTCGATCTCTCTGAGAAATGCCTATTTTAAACATTTATACAAGATTTTGATAGGATTTTCGAATCATTATAGCATTTAATGCGTTTGACCCTAGTCACATCAATCATAGCATCCTTTGGGTACCTTAACCGCCCAGAGTCACTTCACAGCATGGTGCAGTTATAAGTAATGATTGTTTTTAAAATCACGCCTATTACCTATATCAACTTCTCGCCACCTCTTCATCACACCAATCCATGATCTCCACGTATCATACTTTCACTCGGTGGGCGCTTAATCTTCTTATTATAAAACGTCAATTTAACCTTCCCTTTTCCTTCTTTACACTCTAAACCTTTCAAACTCTGGAATTTTACTCTTCTTCTCTCATAAACAATCTAAGCTCTCAAACAACAAAAATGTCTTCTTCCACATCATCCCAACTCAAGAAAGTCTCCAAGAAGAAAGGAAAAACTACAGGAGCAACTATGGAGAGTAAAATCGTCACCATTCAAGGCCAATCTGCTCTTGCTCCTCAAATGATTTCCAAAGAAAAAGAAATGCTGTACGCATCACAGGTACTCATCCCTACCCATGTTGCTGGTAAGAGGTTAGCCTTAAATGGCCCTCTTACAGTTTTTGAAATACTAAAGGACACCAGGACCATTTTTCCCGTGTGTTATAACTTTAAACCTTTATTCAACAAAATGGATGCCCCTAGGGCAGTAGAATCTCTTAATCCGAATACCACAGAAACCTCAACTGTTTATCCTAAGGACCCATTTATCTTGGATTATGTAAAAAGTAATTTTAAACCATTCCGATCTTGCCCTACTGCTGATGTTGCTTATCAAAACTGGTTCACGAAAGTAGAAGCCAAAAAATCCCAGCAATGGGAAGAACTAGGCATTTATAACCTTATTAAGCTATCGAAACCTGGATTCACCTATAGTCATCCTCTGCTATTTGCGTCCCTCTATTTCTGGGATAGTACCTACAACACTTTCCATCTTCCAGGTGGAATGATCACCCCAACCTTCTTCGATATAGCAGCCATTACTGGGCTGTCGCCAGTGGGGGAAACTTATGTTCCTGACAATGAAGAGCACTCAAGCATAATTGACTTCGAAGTCAAGTTAGCCAGCTTCTCCAAATTTATCGGCCATTATCATGCTGAAGGGGATAATGTGTCTGACACAGAGCACATTGCTTTCTTAACCCTGTGGCTGTCTAGGTACGTTTTCTGCAGTAGATCCCTGCAGGTAGCTAGTAGGTTCATTCCTTTAGCTAGGGATTTACATGAAAATCGCAAAGTGTGCCTAAGTGAATTACTCTTAGTTGACCTCTATGAGAGCCTGAGGTCAGCTGTTTCGAGCCTCAAATCCCACACTTCCAAAAACATTCTCTTAGCTGGCCCATTTTGGTTACTTCAATTATGGCTCAACGCCATGTTCGAACCTTCTTTATCAACCGCCAACACCATAGATGAACAAGATTCAGAAATAAGTGATAGGATAGTCGAAGGCACTAGGCTTCGCAGACTAACCCCTAATGATGACAAGGACGACTTCAAGGTTCAATTTTCGAAGTACATCTTGATACTCTCAAAAAGACATAAGTTCGAAGAGAGCATGGCGCCCTTTGCTTCGAGGGCTCATGGACTTTCTTGGTTCACCATGGCTCTCTCAGAAGCCATCAAGAGTAAGGAAATCCAAGATGTGTGGAGAGCTTTCTTGCTTCCTAGACTTATCTCTTCAAGGATAACCCCAGCTAAGAACCAAATTCTTCTCTTTGCCTACCAACCAAACTTCGTTTCGAGGCAGTTTGGCCTATGCCAACTGATTCCTGAACCTTTGTTCCAGACTGAGAGCGCCATCACATCTGGTCGAACTTTCAAGGCAAGGGAAGCCAAGATCCAGCAAGAACAATATCAGGGCTTTGCCCAATTTGAACTGATAGCCTTCGAACCTACCCATCTCGCGGCCAAAGGATTTCTGGAGTGGTGGATTAAGTTTTATCAAGCTTGTATGTTCGATACACTTACTATTCGACAGAAACTAATTGATGCCTTCGATGTGCAGGTACCAGCAAAGAAAGGTATGTTTACTCATGCCAAAGAAATAAAAGCTTTTCAAAATTACTTCGAAACTACTTACGACCCCACACGCTTGGACTCCACTGTGCATCAAGCGGCTGAGACCTTGAAGGAAAAATTTAAACAAAAAGTTTCTAAGCTAAAACTTCCTTCAGGGCTGTCACCTGAGGATAGGTATAGGTTGGCATTCGAAATGCATCCACCTAAATTTCCCAGATTACCTACCTCAGAACTGGCTCTGGCTTGGTTTCCCCCATATCCATGGTGGTTTACTTGCAAAGAGATGTTCAAATATCTTCAAAGGAAACCAAAGCCATCTGAGACTGTGACATGGGCTCGACACTGGCTTCATGATTTCCCAGGACATCTTCGATATGACCTTTCTGCCATGTCAATTAAATCTGATCAAGGCACAGGTGCGAATGCTTGGGAAAAACTCCCAAATATCTTTTATTTTCCAAATCTTTAACCTTTGCTTTAAATGTTTTGATTTTCAGCTATCAGGATAAAGACTGCTGCCTCGAAATCGAAGGAAGGGAGTGCCTCTCAAACCTCCATTGAAACTACCGAAAAAGCTAATCCACCCGAAACGACTACTACTGCTGCAACTACACCAACAACAACAACGCCAACAACAACAAGTGCCCCGATTCCAACGGTAATCACTTAGTTTTTTATGCTTCGAATTCACTCAATCCTTTTATATCTAACTTCGTTAAAATTCGTTCAGACCAACAAGCTTCCCCCCACTACTCCCAAGAAGCGGAAACCAAGCACCACTGGGGAAGATCTGACTGCTGGAGGAAACTCAAACACTGCTTCGAAGAAGAAGCTAAAGAAAGCTACACCCAAAAGTACTGTTCCTACTAGTGTCTCTGGACTCGACTCCAGGGATGCTGCTCCCTTACCAAAATCCAAAAATCCACCTTCGACCTCCAACCCACAGTTGGAACGCATAGCTAGTAACCTCTCTTCTGAGGGCCCACAGGTAAATCGAACTTCTTTTAAAAATGTTTAACTTCTTATTACCTTGGGGAGTGTCATCCTCTAACATTTTGCTGCTCCTTGCAGAACATCCTGAATCCCACTTCTACTATTTCGACCTCACCGTCCAGGGCTGCTGTTCCGCTTAACTCCTCTCCTCAAGGAGATTCCAGCAATTTGGTCCAAAACAAAGGTTCTTCCAACGTGGCGGTTTTGGCTGGAACTTCTGAGCAGCCAGATGACCAAGGTACCTCCATTCCTCTGAAAGAGGTGAACGAAACCATACCTCAAACGTCTGCAGAGGATTCACAAAGGGTTCTTCAAAAGTCCCCTCTTGAAACTCTTCAAGAGGATCCAAAGGATACTCAGACTGAAGGGAAAAAAGCTGATTCTGGGCAAGGATTCGAAGAATCTGCAGACGAAGAATCTGAGGAGGAAAACGCCAATGATGAGGAAAACGACAATGATGGTTCGACTGCCGGGACGGAGTCTAATGCACATAGCGGTGAAAAGGATGGTATCGAAGTGGTAGATTTGGACGAGGATGAAGAAGACCAAGAGCACGAAGCAAATGAAGGGGATGGTGATACAATCAACGAAAACCCAGAGGTTGAAACAAACGTGGTTCCCCTACGCGTGGAATTCCCCCAATCCTCTCCGTCTCGAATGACTGACGAGGAACTGGCACTTCTGAGGCGAAATGACCCTATTGGGTACATGAAGGCAAAGTTGGCCCAGAGGGACATCCCACTCGCTAGGGCTGGCACAAGTTCAACCAGCTATCCTCTTCCCACAGATGAAAGAGTTATTCTTCTCAACAAAATTAGGAGAACTATTCTCAATGTGGATATCTTCGAAGTGCTTAAGCAAGATAGTACTGCTTGCTATACTATGAAGGAGCTGCTTACAAAGGTTAATCTTTCCAACTGCTCTTTGCCAGTTAGTACTCTCTTGTTTGATCTTCAGAATTTGCTGGACAATGTAACTGGCTATCTTCTCCAAGACGAATCTGCTGCCAAGAAGGTTCACGAGAAACGCATTGCTATGGATGCCGCCTATGAACAAGCTTCGAAGCTTTCTCAAGAAGCTGAAGATCAGGCTATGCATCTGAAGCAGGCAAAAACTGAATATGAGGCTCGAGCTGAGTCCATTCTTATTTGGGAAAGGCAGATTCTGGAACTTCAGCAGAAAGTTAAGGAGGCTAAGGAACAACAACTAGCCTTCGAAACTAATCCTGCAGGTAACCAATTCGAAGAGTTTCTCAACCGGGGGCTTGCAGAAATGGAGACTGCAGAACAACTTAAAGGAGAAGTGGCAACCTTGGAAGGTGCCAGGCGGTTTGCTCAGCAGAAACTTGAAACATTTCGAAGTACCTTTAATCGATTGAAAAATAATGTTTATTTCTAGATTTTTTGTCTATCTGACCATAACTTTGGTTCTTTCAATGTAATATTCGAACAACGCCATTTTGGCATTCTTATCTTGCCATCTTGGCTTTTTTTATAATATTTTGTTTACGTTGTTACTATTCGAATTTCCCGCAGGCTTGGTTTATATTTCTTTAAATATTTCCCATTAACCTTTAGGACACGTTTATCATCCAAGAGTTCTTCGACTTCGTAGGCATTGTTTGAGAAAACTTTTAATACTCGAAAAGGTCCTTCCCAATGAGGTGACCATTTACCTAATGCTTTGTTCTTCTTATCCATAGGCAATATGACTCTCCAAACCAAGTCATTAATAACGAATACTTTTTTCTTCACCCTCTTATTGTATGTTCTGGCCACTCTTTCTTTTTGCCTCATCAAAATCTCCAACGCACGTAATCTAATTTCGTCCAATTCAACTAATTCATTCATCATCATTTCCCAATATAACGCGGCTGGAATTTCGTTTTGTTTCTGTATTCGAACTGATTGCAGATGAATTTCTACTGGTAACACTGCATCATGGCCGAATGTAAGTTGGAAAGGAGTAGTGTTAGTGGCTTCCTTTGGAGATGTTCTACAAGCCCATAATACTTGGTCCAGAGTTTTGTGCCAATTTCTTGGCTTCTTGCCAATATGCTTCTTGATTAATCCTATTATTACTTTGTTTGCCGCTTCGACTTGTCCGTTTGCTTGAGCATAATATGGTGTTGAAGTTAGCAATCTAAACCCCATTTCTTGGGCAAATCCTTGCATCTTTCTACCAGTAAATACAGAACCTTGGTCTGTAGTTATACTTTCTGGTAATCCAAACCTATAGATAATGTGCTTTTGTATAAATTCGATAATTGCCTCTTGATCAGCAACTACCAAAGGTATAGCTTCGATCCATTTGGTAAAATAATCTACTCCTACCAAGATATATTTCTGACCTTTGGACGAAGCAGGATTTATTTCGCCTATCAGATCTAATGCCCATCCTCTGAATGGCCATGGTTTGATGATCGAATGCAGCTCACTTGCAGGGGCGTGTTGAATTCCTGCATGTTTCTGACATTCCTCACATCCTTTCGCAAAGTCTATGCAATCTTTGAGCATGCTAGGCCAATACAAACCATATCGAAATAGCAACCATTTCATTTTATGGCCTGCTTGGTGTGCCCCACATGCCCCATTATGGACTTCAGACAATGCTAAATATGCCTCACTTTCTCCTAGGCATTTCAATAAAACACCTTCTTGGGTCTTTTTGAACAATTCGTTCCCCATGAGGAGATATGACAATGCTCTATATTTTGTTTTTCTATCTACTTTTAGAGTTGGGTCCGCTAAATAACTCTTTAATGGACTTCGCCAATCTGTATCTGACAAAGTATTTATGGCTAGAATTTCGAATCCCTGTTTCTCGGCATATCCCAATCTCATACTTTCCAGATCCGATGGTGTGAATCTAGTAGCCATAACTCTTCCCCTTATTTCGACCAAATCCTTAAGATTCTTGGTAGATACTCTATAACCTGAAGCCAACTGCGCTAAGTCATTTGCTTCTTGGTTTTCTAATCTTGGTATGTGTTGAATATCCATGTATTCAAACTTTCTCAATAGCCTATTGACTATGACGAAGTATATCATTAGATTTTCCTTTATGCACTTATATTCTTTTGTGATTTGTTTGACCACCAACTCAGAATCTCCTTTAATTTCGACTCTGGTTGCCCCCAATTCCAACAAAGCTTCAAGTCCAACAATGAGCGCTTCATACTCAGCTTCGTTGTTCGAACAACGAGGACCATCCAATTTATACTTGAATTTTGTTGGAATTCCTTCAGGAGAAATTAGAAGGACTCCAACACCACTTCCATTCTTGTGGGTTGAACCATCAAAGTACAATTTCCATGGTTGCATTTCGACGTAACTCATGCTTGTCTGCTCAACCAACGAATGATCCACAATGAAATCAGAAATCACTTGACCTTTCATAGCTTTTAAGGGCATGAACGTCAATGAATATTCTGTTAAGGCCAGAGCCCACTTTCCAACTCTACTATGCATTATTGGCTTTGAAAGCATATGTTTAATGACATCGAAGTGAGACGAAACATAAACATCAACAGGTTTTATATAATACTTGAGTTTCATACAAGAGAAATACAAACAGAGACATAGCTTTTCTAAATTGCTATATCTGGTCTCAGCATCATTCAGCACTCTACTTAGATAGTATATGGCTCTTTCGACGCCATTGTTATCCTCTTGTGCTAACATACTACCTATGCTAACTTCAGAGGCAGATATGTACAATCTCATGGGCTTCCCCCATGATGGTGGAGACAACATAGGAGGCTGGGAAAGATATTCTTTTATTTTGTCAAACGCCTCCTGGTGAGCTTCGTTCCATTCGAAGGCTTGACCTTGCTTCAGACGAAGTAACGGAGAGAAAGCTTGAGTCCTTCCACTCAGGTTCGAAATGAATCTTCTGAGGAAGTTAACTTTCCCTAGTAGAGATTGCAACTCCCTTTTTGACGCAGGTGCTTTCGTCTCCATTATGGCTTTGGTTTTGTTCTGGTTGATTTCAATTCCTTTCTTGTGGACCACAAAACCAAGAAAATCTCCAGCCTGCACAAAAAATGCACATTTAAGGGGATTCATTTTTAAGCCATGTTTTCTCATTCGCTCGAATGATTGGCTTAAATGATGCAAATGTGCTTCTGCAGATATAGATTTGATGACTATATCATCAATATACACCTGCATGAAGGTTTCGATAAAGTCATGAAAGATTGAATTCATCGCCCTTTGATAAGTTGCCCCAGCATTTTTTAAACCAAAAGGCATCACCACCCATTCGTAGGTGCCTAAGGCTCCTGGGCAACGAAATGCTGTTTTTGCAACATCTTCTTCAGCAATGAAAATTTGGTTATATCCAGAGTATCCATCTAACATGCTCAAGTATTCGAATCCTGCAGCAGAATCTACTAGCATTTCTGCCACGGGCATGGAATATTCATCCTTAGGGGTTGCAGTATTTAAATCCCTAAAATATATGCAAATCCTTAAAGAACCATTTTTCTTGATAACATGTACTATGTTTGCTAACCATTCGACGTACCTTGTTGTTCTGATGAATTTGCAACGCAGCAACCTTTCGATCTCAGCTTTAATTTTTGTGAGAACCGCTGGCGCGAATCTTCTGGGAGTTTGTTTGATGGGCCTCTTGCCATCTTTGATTGGCAGCCTATGTTCGACCAACTCCCTCTTTAAACCAGGCATCTCATCATAATCCCATGCGAAACAATCTTTGTTCTCCTTAAGGATTTCGATCACTTTTTCCTTGAGGCCTGGGCTAAGTTTAGCACTTACGTAAGTTACTCTTTTCGTTTTGTCATCCCCTAAGTTGACTTCTTCGAGCGGGTCCTGTGCCAACATTTTGACACCTGAGTTTATGGGATCCCTTTCGAAGCCTAAGGGTTCTTTGTCATAGATGGCATCCAACCTTTGATCCATCTCCAACTCTTCGCTGGGTGAGCATTTCGAACCCCCCCCACTAACTTCATTCGTTTTTTCAAATGATTCATTTATTTCAGCCTCTAAGGCCGCTTTCGATTCGTTCTCAGCCATATAGGCCGAAATCCTTTCGAAAAAGGTAGACTCAGTCATGGTTAAGGTTGTCGAAGTCCCAGCCTGCTGGCCGTTTTTGTATAGCACCTTCACCTTCCTCTTCTTTACTGATTATTGTTCTATCCCAGTAAAGTCCATCATGACGAAGTGTCATGTAGTAGTGGGCATTTCTAGTTTCATTCATCTCATCATTTGGAACACATGGAGCAATCTTTGCCAGATTTTTATCATAATCCCTTTTGTCAACTAAATTGACAGTTGACATAAAGTAACTCTGGTCTGCTTCGATGTTTTCCACGATTCCGTCATCTCTCCACAGGACTAGTCGTTGATGCATTGACGAAGGAACTGCTCCCACGCCATGGATCCACTCTCTTCCTAGCAGTAGGTTATAGTTGGCCTTGGCTTCGACAACCATAAACATGGTGGGCCTGCAACTTGAGCCTATTGTCAATTCCAACTGGACCACCCCCAGTGTTTTACCCACTTTTCCTTCATAATTGGATAGAACCATATTATGGGGCTTGATATCTCCTTCGCGGATTTCCAACCTTTTTAGCATGAAATGGGGAATCAGATTGACTGCAGCACCCCCATCCACTAGAACTTTGTACACACCATGGACACCTACTTTCGCCCGAATGAAAAGTGGCTTGAGATGATTCTTCATTGTAGGCTCTGGACGTTCGAAGAACGCATTTTGTTCTTCAACAGCCCCATTGTCCATCACGTAGTAGCATACGGGCCTATGTTTCATTAAATCTGTGGTGTCTTCTTCCTCATATTCATTGATTTCGGTTTCCTGCCCGAATTCGCAGGGAAGCACAGACACTACGTTACAGTTCAGGTTAAATGAAGACTCCCCCTCCGATTCGAAGTTATCTGTTATCATATCTTCGTCCTCTTCCGGGCCTGGAGTATATTCCTTTGGTCCGTCTTGTTGGTCTTCAGAAAAAAGCCTTCTGTTGACTGGAGGTTTCTCTTCCGTCTGACTTTTTGGTTTGTTGGTGCTCGATTCACCTTGTATCTTTGTTGAAGTATCCCCTTTGTTTGCCACAGCTTCTCTTTCAGCCTTTCGAATCCTTTGCTGTCTGCGCCACTGGGATCTTGACATGGGGTTCCTTCCTTTGTAATTTTCTAATCTGACTTCCTCCCTTTTTTGTGTGCTGAATTGCCTCCTGTATGTCACAGCATGGCGTGCATTTCGTTCAGCATTCCTCCATTTGTCTTTGCCTTTGTCATTTCTGGCTTGCAGCCATCTATCGGTTGGTACTTCAGCAGGGAGTTTGAAAGTCACTCTTCGAGCAACTTTGGGGTGAGGGCTATCAGGTCTTCGCTGTTTGTATCTGCTGTCGAAACGCGGATCCATCTGGGCAGTTTCTTGATGGCTCCAGCAAGGGGCGAAGGGGATCGTTTCGAAGGCCCTAGCCATGCTTTGGTCATACACAGCAGAACATCTTGGGCACACCAAGCACTTAGTTGCCCCCTTGTAGCAGCGAAAAACAAACTCCAACAAACTCTCTCCAGCCTTGGGGTAGCATCTAAAAAGTTGGTTATCCTGGCGCCAATTGTTGCCAGTTCGAGCCCTCTGTACCCTTTCGAAATTTGCACCGATTCTTTGGTTGCAGAGGATGCTGCACCTAGGGCACAGTATCATGCCTGGATCTCCTTTGTGGCATGACATGAGATAGTCTTTGAGAGTATCATCTCCAGTGTGATTGTCCCCCATCCTATGCTTTTCTTTTTCTAAGTATTTTTCCACTTCCTTCATCTCAGAACGGGGTCTTTCCATGTCCACCATATTTATTTCCAAATCCCCCTCTTTTGTTTCGTCATCGCCCCATCCTGTGGGCTTTATATCTTCGATCTGGACCCTCGAACTTTCTGGGGCAGAATATTTGACCAGATAGTCATATTTTCCACTGGGTTCCCCTAGAGTGTCCCATATTTCCTTCTGAGAGGGGACTGGCTGCGTAATTTGGACTTTCTCTAATTCCAACCTCAAGCCCTCAGTGACTTGTGTAAATCCTTCGTTGTGATCCCCTTGGCCTTCAGTAGCCTGGGTTTCTCCTGCAACAGCCACAGGTCCAGCAATCGAAGTGTCTGGTGTATTCTGGATGCCTTCAATGACTTCCTCGCTGACTTCGACCATCACCCAGTTTTCGACTCCAATGTCCTTCTCTCCTGTTGGGGTGTCGCTTCGATCAATTTCCACCATGTTGACTTCTCCAATGCATGCAGGCTCGGAGTAGTTGGTGTCTGCGACGTCCAAAGGATCTTCGTCCACTTTCATCTTCACCTTATCAGCAAACTTTAATCTGCCATCTTTGATTGCGTTTTGAATCAAATCCCTGAAAAGAAAACATTGTGAGGTCTTGTGGCCTAGGAAACTATGATATTTGCAAAATCCCCTTTTCTTCCTCTGGTCCAAAGGGGGTATTTTGACATTTGATGGCACAATTAGTTGGCCATCTTTGACAAGCAAGTCAAAGATTTCGTCACATTTAGTGACATCGAAGGTGTAAACCTTCTTTGGAAACTTATCACTTTTCTCATTTTCAACAATATCTTTCCCTTTCGTAGGAACTAACATTTTGCAGGAGTAAGGCGGGGCCTGTTTTAATTCAGCGAGGTCGATTTCGACCTCTTCGAATTCGAATTCAGGATATTCTTCTACTTCCTCAGTTCCAACATAGGAAATCCTTTCTTTCTTACTATTCTTAAAGACTCGGGCTTTTTCGGCTTTTAGTCTTTCGACCTGTCGAACCCTATCGGCTAACTGAGCCATATCCCTCAAATGTTGAGTATCTAATTTCTTTCGAATAGAGTAATCCAATCCCCCAGCGGCCATTTCGACTAACTCATGCTCAGGCACTACTGTGTAACATCTGGATTTTAACAGCCTAAATCTATTCAAATAGTCATCAATGGGTTCAGTGAACTTTCTCTTAACACTGGCCAATTCCTTCAGACTTATTTTCGATTGTCCCATGTAAAATTGTTCATGGAACAATCTCTCTAAAAGGGTCCAAGTGTCAATAGACCCAGGAGGCAACGTGGTAAACCAAGTGAAGGCATTTTTTGTCAAGGAACTTGGGAAATATTTGATTCTGAGATCTTCATTATTGGCTATATCCCCCGCTTCGGTTAAATATCTCGCTATGTGTTCGACTGTTGACTCGTTGGTATCCCCAGCGAACTTTGTAAATTTAGGGACTTTGTATCCCCTTGGTAAATCAGTATGCATTATACAATCTAATATAGGAGAAGCGTAATTTGGCCTCCTCATTCCCATATTGAGGCCGTTTTGGGTCATGATCCTCTCTATCATGGTGGTCAGATTATTTTCTGCCAAGATGTTATCGTTTCGAATCCTATGAACGACAGCATCGGCATCTTGGTTTCGACCAACCAAAACAACTCCCCTAGGTTGTTCTCCTTGAAATTCTGGGGCTTCTGGTCTTTCGATCCTTGCCCCTGGTTCCATAACTTCCCTTTGTGGGCCCGGAATTATTGGGGCTTCTAACCTTGGTGCTCTGGCCCCTAAGTTAACCTCTTCTCTGGGTGGTCTATGAATTGGGTCGTTGGCAATTTGTTCTATAACAGGCACGTTTGTTCGAAATCCCGCCTGGTTCTGCCTACGCCTTTCTGTGGGAGCAAAGAAATCTGCTATTCGACTCATATTGTCAGCGTTTTCCCTGTTCGTCATAGTCACATTCTGAACTATTGGGGCGAATATTTCCTGCATGGTTTGCGCTAACACCCCTATCATATTGTGGTTGCTGTCATCCATCAATTGCCTAAAAGCCAACTGGTTATCTGTGGTTAGGATAGGCAACGTGCTATAACCCACTGACCCTTGGTTATTTGACATAAATTGGTTTGCCCCAGACCCAGATCCTAGTTGTGGGGATGAATTCGATGTGGAATTGTGTAAACCTGCCATAAAAGATGTTGGCATTCCGTAAGAAGAACTTCTAATTCTATTCCCATCGAAGCCGGGTGGTCTAGTTGATGGAGTGGCGAAATGGGATTGTGTCCCAGGTGGCGGAACGAATCCCCCAGGGTAGCCCATCGTTCCAGTATTTCCTAAGATCGAACTGTTGGTTGATATGCCACTTACTCCGTTGGTGGCCATGTTACTGGTTGAAGATGCAACAGCCTGTGCATTCGAAGGGATTACATTAGATGCTCCGCTCGAAATGGACGCGTTAGTGCCTGTTGCCTGTGGGCCACCTTGGTCTCCCTGTTGATTGTCTGAATTAGACATTTTGTCCAAACGTTTTCTTCTGGATAAAGGTTGGTTGCTGTTGGTTATCTTACCACTTCTCAGGTTCATAAAACAGCAAACTTCTTAGGTTCCTACGTTTCTGGGATGGCTATGTCTCGACAATCCTTAATTCTGATATCCAACTATTGGTCCCACCGGGTGTGCCAATTTGTTTCCAGTGATTTCTGGTAAACAACCGCTAGTCTTCCAAACTATCGAATAATCTTTATTAACGCTACTCAATCTCTTTGGTAACTCACAGGATCGACTAGATTGATCCTAGGACTCCTTGGATATTAAGGTTACTCTCACAATCGAACAATTATTCATGGGTGCTATTGTACAAATGTTTGGTTTATTTCGATCCCTCTCTCTAAGAGTTTAAAAATGTGGTCAAAATGTATGTGAAAACTAAGTTATACGAATAATTGCTAATTGTAATGCTGATTGAAAAGACATATAAAACTGTATGGAAAATGAAGTAACTGGTTTCGACCCATAAAACATTTAACACAAAAGGTTTCTGGAATGTGGAAGTTTAAAATGTGAAGAAAGCGTTTAATGCAAGAAATCTAGAAATGACTTTAAGTGAAAGTACATGTTTGAAGAATAATACTTGAAAGTAAAGGTATTGAGAGCGTAAAAGTTCTCTGAAATATAGAGTGCTCGAAATATAAAGAAAGCAGTAAAATGTAAAACTTTGAAGAAAAGACTTTGAAATGAAAAGACAGTAGATAAAGAAACTTGCAAATGTTATTCGACAGAAAGAAAAAGAAGGAAAGTGCTGGAAATAGTAAAAAGGCTTTTATTAAATTAGAAATACATGGTGCTATCATACATACATTTCTCTTGCATTCGTTTCCCTTGCCATGTGGTAATTTGAATGTTATTGAGTATTTTGTATAACAGATATGACACACTGAAATCCTAACACTAAGACTTCTATTTATACTAACTCGACCCTAACGGTCTCGCTACAAGATCATGCCACGTTTCGAACATGCAAGACAATGCTCCTTTCATCTTTCCACGTGTCCCCAAATGCTCCAACACATAACTTTCAAACTTTGAAAGTCCCGCTTTCATTTAAATTTTAAATGCTTTGGTGTTTCTCTGTTTCGAACGCTCTTCTCAGACCTAGCTTCGCTGCTGTTTCGAGACCCCTTTGGATACGCTCCCATGATCACCGTTCGAAGCTTCAAGCTTTGACACACTCATTCGAAACACTGCTTCTGCAATTTCGAAGCGTGGTGTTTTAATTCCATTTCGATCAGAACTTCTAGCTCTTTTTGAATTCTAAATAACACTATCAAAATCTTCAGCCAACACATACAAACCCTAATTCTAACATGTTATCATTAGAAAGCAATAAAGTGCGAAATTAAAATTACTAAGCTATTACAAAACCAAATATGGGAAGGGGGTACAAATGTTCAAATGGGGATATTGACAAGAATTTAAATCTACATTATTACATCATTTTGAATATTTGCAATTTAAATAATGTACAAAAATTAAATAAAAATGCAAGATGCAAAAGAAATGTTTTGTATATGTATGAAAAAAATATTATTTATGTAAAAGAGAAAAGAAAAATAAAATGTATTATTTTTTAGAGTATTTTGAATTTAGGGCAAAACCCTAATTTTTTAAAGAAAATGCATTATTATCTAATTTAATACAACTATTTATTTGTTATTTATAAAAATAAAATAATAATGAAGTATATTATGAAAAAAAGTATTTTTGTATCAAATATTAATAAAGTGAAAAATTCAAGTATTTTCATATTTTATCTTAAATATATTAATAAACATATATATATATATATATATATATATATATATATATATATATACATATATTAATTTCTTAAATGTGCATTATACACAAAATAAATATTTATTTAATATTTTAATAAAATAAATAAAAAGAGTATTTTTTTGTGTGAAATATTTTCAGAAGGTAAATGAAAATAAAAATGTATTTACACTATTTTTTCTATTTATTCTAATAATAGTATATATATATTTATATGCAAACAAAAGAAATAAATCAAATAAATATGCCATATATTCAAAAAATGATGGAAAAAATATTTTTAATTTTTTAATGCCATGAGAAAAAATAAACAAAGTCAACCAAAAAAGAAAAAGTCAAAAAGAGTAAAAAATGAAACCAATGGGCTCAGGGGGTGTAAACATGGAAATAGGGTGTGAAAAGAAATAACACAAAAGCCCAGCCCAATGATCATTGTCTTCAACCTCCAGCTCAAACATTTGAAAAATGCGCGCCCCTGTTCTTCAATGTCTAACTCCTGATTCTTGGCTTTTCAGCAAAAACTCATAACACAAGAAATGTTCAGCATGAAGAGACGGTTCTAACCATGTATGGAACTTGACCTAACTCTCTAAGACGAGGGAGAATTTCTCCTCCCCCAAATCCTAACCTAATTTTTCTACCATTTTCAAACTCCAAATTCTCTCTACTCAGGCAAAAGAAATGAAATGTAAAGATATGTACATGTTCAGGGCTATGAGTAGGACCTTGTTTCTTTTACAAACTTAAGACTAAAGATGCATGATAAGAGAGACACGAGTTCAAAGTTTTACCTGTGCAGTTGAACTTCTATGTGGAGAATGAGGGACTTTCAGTGTAATGTAATGATTGGAAAAGCTTCCTTGAGGTCCAGGGATGCTTTTTCAATGCTCACTTTGTCTTGAACCTTCTTGTATCAAGCTGCAGAACTTTAACTGCAAAAGGAGAAATTAAAAATGGTGGAAACTGTTAGAGTGATTACAGGTCAGGTTTTAGGCCATGGTTAGTTTGCATATGTTGTATGGAAGGTGTATGAATTGATTTTGGTGAGAATGCTCGAGAGAAATGGGAGTTTGCACTCAAACTGCAGAGGCAACTCTGTTTTTGCAGTTTGAGGATGATTCTGAGATGGAGGATGTTTTGGAGGGCAAGGGCTCGTGTATTAGCTTGGATATGGTCTATGGAATCTGTTTGATAACTTCTCTCTGGTGTTTCTAAGCTGAGATGAGATATGGCACAAGTTATGCAATGTTACTTGAAAATGAAGCAAGCAAAGGTCACTTCGTGTTTTTGGTCAGTAGGGGCCTCTAATCCTGCTGCATAATCTTCTCTTGATCAGAGCAACTTGTCCATAATCTTGTGCCAAGAGGATTTTGCTTGTACTTGCTTGGATTTCAAATTGACATAAAGCTAGCTTTTTACAAAAATGGATAAAGCACTTTATCTAGTTTAGGATTAATCCACTATGCAATGTTAGAACACAAAGAACATGGCCTCAACACATTGAATATGCATTAAATTATTGAGTATGTAATGGTTCAAGGACCTGTAATCAAGCATAAAGCAAGCTGAATTCAAATTTGCAAGATTAAGAACATGTTTTGATGAAGAACAAAAGTGAATTTTTGCCAACTTGTGAAATTCGAATCTCTCAAGTTATGAGGTTGTTTGAGAAGTTCTTGGACATTTTGGAAAGCTTGGAATGTGTACTACAATCCATCTTTGAAATGAAAATTGAAATTCTAAGTGGAAGGGTATGAAAAGTGGCCTTGAAGTGGGGTAGAAAACCTTGTCAAAATAGGTTAAAATTTCACTAAGTTAAAAATGGTTTAGTGCCCTTATTCAAAAAATTATAACTTGAGATACAAGCTTCAAATGAGAAAACTTTGTGAATCAAAGTTGTAGATTATGCAACAAGCTACAACTTTCATGTTTTGACTTTTGTTTGAATCCAAATGGATCTTGGTGAAAAGATGGGGTAAAGTTGGGAAAAAATTAGGGTTTTTCATAACTTAGAAAAATTCTAAGTTATGAAAAATTCCATTTTCTAACCCTAATTTGCATTTTGTGATTTCTTGGTGAACAAGTTTCATGATTTGGCATGTTTTGATGAAAAATGAATCTTGACTCTTGATTTTGACCAAAAAGTCAAAGTTTGACTTTTCAGTGTACAGTCAAAATTGATCAATTGACTGGGAAATTCAACTGTCAATCTTGTGTACTTGGGATCTTTTGAGATTGATGAATGTGTCAAGACCATTTCATTGAGTCCTTGATTCTATATGTGAGCTTGATTTGCCATTGGCTAGGTCAAACAGTCAAAAATTGCCTTTGTGCAGTCAAAACCCTAAAAATGACCATTTTGCCCTTTTGATGATCTGATCAAATTTCTTATGGAATTGTGATCCAAACTTGATCAAATGATTCATGTGAGTTCATAATATTGATGTGGATCAAATTTCATGAGGTTTGACTGTCAATTGGCCATAGTTGACTTTTTCCCCAATACAGCTGATTTCTAGGTCAACTGTCCAATTGATTGGGCAAAACTTGGAATCAAGACTTGAAACTTGGTATAGGTAAACTTGGGAGTCCAATATGAAGCATGAAAGTCATCTTAGGCATTTTAGGTCAAAACATCCTTAGGCAAACACAAACCCTAATTTTGAGTCCACAGTGCAAGGAGAAGTCTTGAGCAGAGGAAACCCTAATTGGATCTTGATCTTCAAAGGTCTTGTGATGAAAAAATGTTGAGGAAATGGGAGGGCAAATTTTGGGGTACAACACATAGCATACCATGACATCATACCAACATATGCATCTCATATCTAAGGAATTACAAAGGCAAGTCTCATTTATCGAGCTCTTCAAAAATGAAAACAAAATTTTTAAAAGATAGACGAGTCTTTGGATTTCCCCAGAAATGAAGATAAAACATTCATTCATACTATCATGCATTCATTATTCACAACAAAAAAACTTATTGGGGTCCCTTTTCCATCAGACTTCAGTGAACAACAAAGACGACTTCTCCACATCCCTACCGTACAAGAAGCAACCAGAGAAGACTTATGGATCTTTTTAAAGAAAATCAGAATGCTCTCCGCCGAGATATGGACACCATGGACACTCACATGGATTAGCTTATGGAAACCATTCATGCTGTTACAAAGGTTAAGAAGAGTTACATGAAAGTGTTGCCAAGCTTGCCATGCAAATGTTGAGACCCCTACTGGAGTTCCTGGGAATGATGTTGATGATCATCACGATGTCATTGATCTTGATGAGCCCCACGTGAATCTCGCTGCTGGAGTTGCAGAAACTGCCAAAATATACATGCTCTTGAAGAGCGTCTCAAAGCCATGGAAGGTATCAAGACTTCAGGATTCAATACTGCTACAATGTGTCTCGTGTCTGGGGTAGTTATCCCTCCTAAGTTTAAGGTTCCTGATTTTGACAAATACAAAGGCACCTCCTGCCCAGAGACTCATCTTCGTTCCTATTGTCGCAAGATGGCAGCCTATGCTGAAAAATGAACCGTTACTAGTGCACTTCTTCCAAGATAGCTTGAATGGGGCACCGTTGGAATAGTATATTTAACTAGAAAGAACTCATGTCAGTACTTGAGTAGAGCTTGCTGACGCCTTTTTGAAACATTACCATTATAATACTGCCATGGCTCCTAGCCGCACTTTGATTCAAGGGATGATACATAAATCCTAAGAATCTTTTAAAGAGTAAGCCCAAAGGTGGCGTGAACTGGCTGCAAGGGTCCAACCTCCTCTCTTGGATCGCGAACTGATAGATTTGTTCATGGGTACTTTACGAGGTCCTTATCTCCAACACATGCTCAACAGTACCTCTACTTCTTTCTCTGATATGGTCATTATTGGAGAACATGTTGAAAATTGTATTAAGGATGGAAAGATCCAAGGTATCCCTAACAATACCAACAATAATACTGGCATTAGTAGGAAGCCATTATCTGGTTTTGTCAAGAAGAAAGAGGGTGATACTAGTGCTGTCACAATCAACCAAGGAAAAGCTCCTGCATATCCTCAAGTTCGATTTCCTTATTTCCCAACACCTGCTACTA
Organism: Vicia faba; assembly: GCA_948472305.1. NCBI lineage: Eukaryota > Viridiplantae > Streptophyta > Magnoliopsida > Fabales > Fabaceae > Vicia > Vicia faba. Next base: position 1,180,837,173 of record OX451739.1, on the reverse strand, counting down.
TTCCTAATCAATATGTTCCTCAAGTGTATGCTGCTACAACTCCAGCACCCTGGATGGCCCAACAATGACCTTTCGCTCCACAACCACAATATCTTCCACAAAAACAATTTGCACCACCTCCAAATTATCAACAACAAAATCAACAACCTCAAGGTCCGAGAGCTCAACAAAGACAAAGATCACCCGAAAGAAGGTTTGATCCCATTCCTATGTGCTATGCTCAGCTTCTCCCTCAGGTACTTGCCAATTAGTTGGTTCAACTGGGTGAACTTGGTCCACCACCAAATCCTCTCCCCAGGGGGTATGACATTAATGCTCATTGTGAATTTCATTCTAAAGCCCTAGGCCACATGATTGAGAATTGTAGAGCATTTAAATGTAAAGTTCAGGACCTCCTCGATGCAAAGGCCATAAATTTTAACTCTGTTGGTCCAAATACTCAGAATAATCCCATGCCTCCTCACCTAGGGGCAGCGGTCAATGCTATTGAAGAAAGTAGTGAACAGACTATGGTAACCAAGGTTAACAAGATCAAGATGTCATTAGGAACTGTGATAGAACATTTGTTGGAGCACGAGGTGCTGCAGGAACTCCATGATTTTTTCTTAACATGTTCCTCTAAACCTGAAGAGTGTACTAGTTTGAAGACGGCTATCCAACAGCTAATGGATGAAGATGTCCTACAGGTAGAGAAGATGTTTCAAGAAGAAGAGATTGATGTCTTGGAAATTCCTTATTATTCGAGAAGCGCCTCAGTAACACCAGGCACCTTGTTGACAATTCAGGCTCCTGCTACCCTATTAATGTTTCAAGTTCCAGTTACTCCCACGACAACTCAAACTCCCATTCCTCCTCTATGTAACAACTCGAAGGCAATACCGTGGGAGTATAATGTGGTCTATATTCTTTGGAAGAAATATGAGTGTCCCTCGGTAGATAACAAGAATATTAATAACATTTTTGGAACCAGTAACATGACTCATAGTGGCAGGATCTTTTCTCCCCCACCACCTCCTCCCAAAGAAACCAATGGTGATGCTTTAGCCAAAGCTAGGGGCAAGAAAGTGATTGATAACCAGCCTGAACCTTCTATAGGACAAGAAGCGGAGCAACTTTTGAAGATTCTTAAGAGAAGTGATTACAAAGTGGTGGATCAACTCAACCAGACGCCGTCCAAGATCTCCATCTTGTCTCTCCTCTTGTGTTCAGAGACTCACCGTAATGCCTTACTGAAGATTTTGGGTTCTGCCCATGTTACATAAGACATTTATGTGGCCTAGTTTGAAGGGTTCGTAACCAATATTAATGTAGGAAATTGTTTGGGTTTCTATGATGGTGAGCTCCCAGTTGAAGGCAGATCCCACAACAAAACGCTGCATGTTTCCATGAAGTGTTTGGATGCGGTTTTGTCTCGAGTTTTGGTAGATACAAGTTCTTCACTAATGTGATGCCCAAGGCTACTCTGTTTAAGCTGAACATGGGCGGGGTAATGATGAGGCCTTCCTCCCTAAGTGTTCGAGCGTTTGATGGTTCAAGGAGATCTATGGAGGGAGAAGTGGACTTGTCTGTCAAGATTGGTCCCCACACTTTCTATATTTCGTTCTATGTTATGAACATTCATCCATCTTATACTTGCCTTTTGGGTCGCCCATGGATCCATGTAGCAGGATCTGTGACATCTACTCTTCACCAATACCTAAAATTCATTATAAACGACAAAGTTGTTGTCATTTGTGGAGAAGAAGATGTAGTGATTAACAATCTGACAACCTACCGTTATGTGGAAGTGGAAGGTGAGATGCATGAGTTTCCCTTTCAAGCTCTGGAGATTGTTTCTGTTGACAGGTTTCCCATCATAGAAAGTAAGAAGTCTGACTCACCCGTGGCCTCTTTGAATGATGCCAAAGCCCTCATGGAAGCTAGATCTCCCCATGATGGTTGGGGAAAACTGTTTGATGTACATGAGAAGAAAGATTATTATGGTCTTGGGTATCAGCCACCATTCTCTGTGCAAGCTAGTTTGGTTTCTCTCAAAGGAAAGCAAGTTCTCCCAAATTTTGAAGTGTTCATCAGTGATGGTACAAGCAAAGAAGGATAAGTGCTTGCAACAAATGATGAAGGTGACGATGAAGATGTTTCCATATTTATCTATCAGGTTGTGCCGGACCAGGAGCTCAACAATTGGACTGCCGTGGACATCCCTGAAGTTGTTTTACTTGATGTGTAATTTTCTGTTTCCATTAAGTCATATGCCCTGCCCAAGGCATAGAAACAACTTGTAGAAGGGGCCCCTTATGTTTCAATCTCCGTTTAAAATTGAATGAAAATCACACTTTCGCATACAATTTTGTTCCCTCTCTTTCCTTCTAATTTTACTTTTCAAAATAAAATGGCAATGCTTTTATTTTCATATTCTAAATATTTTTTTTCACTTTCTAAAATAAAACATAAAATCATCAATCATGCAGATCCGTCTCGAATTCCATCGAAAATGATAGTGCTATGGTTCCTAATATCCTTGAGATTTCAGTTGACCATGCTAACGAGGATAGTTGGGAAGATTGTGATGTCCCTGAAGAACTGGCAAGACTCTTGAGATAGGAAGTGAAGGTCATCCAGCCATATCATAAAGAAACAAAAGTTATCAATATCAATACTGAAGAGGTAAAGAGAGAAGTCAAGATATGTGATTCCTTGCAAAGTGAAGAAAAGAAGGGGTTGATTGAGTTGCTTCGAGAGTATGCTGACATCTTCGCGTGGTCGTATGAAGACATGCCCGGTTCAGATACTGATATAGTGATGCACATATTGCCACTCAATCCAGAATGTCCTCCTATAAAGCAGAAGCCGTGAAGGATCAGACCCGACATGGCTTTGAATATCAAATAAGAAGTTTAGAAACAACTTGATCCAGGCTTCCTATCTATGATAATTTATCCGCCTTGGATTGCTAACATTGTGCCTATACCTAAGAAAGATGGTAAGGTATGTATGTGTGTTAACTACCGAGACTTGAATTGAGCAAGCCCAAAGGATGATTTCCCGTTGCCTCATATTTATGTATTGGTTGATAATACTGCTCAATCTTAAGTGTTCTCCTTTATGGATGGATTCTCGGGTTACAATCAGATAAAGATGGCTCCTGAAGACATGGATAAAACAACTTTCACAACTCCTTGGGGTACCTTTTTCTATAAGGTCATGCCTTTTGGTCTCAAAAGCGCTGGTGCAACGTATCAGTGTGCTATGGTGACTCTCTTTCACGACATGATTCATAAAGAGATCGAGGTGTATGTGGATGATATGATTGCAAAATCGCAAACTAAGGAAGAACATCTGGTCCATTTGCAGAAGTTGTTTGATCTTCGACATAAGTTTAGATTAAGGCTTAATCCTAATAAATGCACCTTTGGGGTTCAATCAGGCAAGTTACTTGGTTTTATCATAAGTCAGCAAGGAATTAAAGTAGATCCTGACAAAGTGAGAGCAATACAGGACATGCCGACACTGAAAAATGAAAAGGAAGTACGTGGGTTCCTTGGAAGGTTGAATTACATAGCTAGGTTCATTTCTCATCTTACGGCTACCTGTGAACCCATCTTTAAATTGTTGAACAAGAATCAAGATGTCCATTGGGAAGATAGTTGTAAAGAGACCTTCGAAAAGATTAAACAGTACCTTCAGGAACCACCAATACTCATACCTCCAGTTCCAGAGAGACCTCTCATTATGTACTTGACTGTGCTTGGAGGATCTATGGGTTGTGTGCTCGGACAACATGATGATATTGGACAAAAAGAACACGCCATTTATTACCTAAGCAAAAAGTTTACTGATTGTGAATCAAGGTATTCATTACTTGAGAAGACTTGTTGCGCTCTTATGTGGGCAGCTCGACGTTTGGGGCAGTACATGTTGATGCACTCTACACTTTTTATATCTAAGATGGATCCAATAAAGTACAACTTCACGAGACCAGCACTTACAGGCATATTGGCTCGGTGGAAAATGATTTTGTCTGAGTATGACATCTAGTACATCACACAAAAGGCTATCAAAGGTAGAATTCTTGTTGATCATCTCGCCCACCGACCATTGGAAGAGTATCAGTCAATGAAGTTCGATTTTCTAGACGAGGATGTTATGAAACTTGATGTAAAGAAGGACCCGAAGTAGGGGAGTGATGAACTCTCACATTTGATGGTGCATCAAATGCCATAGGCCATGGTATTGGGGAAGTTCTGACTTTTCCATGCAATACTCACATACCTTTCATGGCCAGGCTATGTTTTGATTGTACGAATAATGTCGCAGAATACAAAGCTTGTGTAATGGGTCTTGAAGCAGCCATTGACTTGAGGATCAAGATTCTTGAAGTTTATGGGTATTTTGCCTTAGTAATATGTCAAGTACGAGGTGATTAGGATACACGGAACCCTAATTTAGTTCCATACTAGGATTACACATTAGAGTTGTTGCCCGCTTTTAATGAGATCACCTTTGAGCACATTCCTAGAGAAGTAAATTAATTGGCAGATGCTCTGGCTACTTTAGCAGCAATGTGCAAAGTTAGTTATCCGAATCATGCACCCAATATAAGAATCCTTCATTTCAAGGAGCCAACACACGTTTTCCCTGCTCATTGTCTCACAATTGAAGACGTGTCGAATGAAAAGCCATGGTATTTCGACATCAAAAGATATCTTGAGAAGCAAGAGTACCCCGAGGGTGCTACAATTTGTGATAAGAGAACTCTTAAAAGATTAGCATCCAAGTTTTTACTGTCAGGAGATGTTCTGTACAAAAGAAACTATGATTCAGTTCTGCTAAGATTCATGGATAGACACGAAGCATAATCCATCATACGAGAAATTCACAAGGGCTCTTTTGGGACTCATGCCAGTGGATATTCCATGGCCAAGAAAATCCTACGAGAAGGTTATTTCTGGATGATGATGGGAAGTGACTGTTGTGTTTATACAAATATGTGCCACAAATGTCAAGTTTACCAAACATGATACATACTCCTCCCAATCCTTTGAATGTGACGACTTCACCATGGCCCTTTGCAATGTGGGGCCTTGATATGATTGGATGAATCGAGCCGAGCACTTCAAATGGACACAGGTTCATTCTCGTTGCTATTGACTACTTCACCAAGTGGGTGGAAGCGGCTTCGTACAAGAATGTGACCAAGCAAGTTGTCAACCGCTTCATCAAGAAAAAAATCATATGACGTTATGTAACTCCTAACAAGATCATCACTGATAACGGGTCAAATCTCAACAACAAAATGATGAAGGAAATGTGTGAAGAATTCAAGATTGAGCACCATAATTCATCACCCTATCAGCCAAATATGAACGGTACAGTCGAAGCAGCTAACAAGAACATAAAGAAGATTGTCAAGAAAATGGTGAGAACATACAAAGATTGGCATGAGATGTTTCCCTTTGCTCTACACGACTATCGAACTTCGGTGCGTACTTCCACTGGGGCAACTCCTTTTTCATTAGTCTATGGTATGGATACGGTGCTCCCAGTTGAAGTGGAAATTCCTTCATTAAGGGTTCTGATGGATACTAAGCTTGATGAAGCTGAATGGATTCAAACAAGGCTCGACCAACTCAATCTCATTAAAGAGAAGCGCCTAGCAGCCATTTGTCATGGTCAGTTGTATCAACAACACCTCAAGAGAGCATTTGACAAGAAGATTCGACCTCGAGAGTTCCACACAGGTGACATAGTCTTAAGGAAGATTCTCCCAATTCACTCTGATCTAGGAGGCACGTTGAATCCCAACTATGAGGGGCTATACATCATGAAGAAAGCTTTCTCAGGAGGTGCTTTAATCCTGATAGACATGGATGGGGAGGACGTTCCACTTCCAGTCAATTCAGACTCAATCAAAAAATACTACGCATAAAAAGACCCGCTAAGTTGAAAACCCGAACGGGCGGCTTAGGCAAAAGTTAGGGCTAAAAAAGGAAAAATAAAAAAATAATAAGCCGCTAAGTCGAAAACCCGAAATGGAGGCTTAGGCAAAAATAGGTATCCCAATGGATTGAAAACCCGAAAGGGCGATCTAGGAAAAAGTTAGGGACAAAAAGCGAGAGACTGTAGTCTGAAAACTCTTCACGAATGACAAGTACACCCTCCTAACACTGGATGTATTAATTCAACTATTATCCTTCGGAAGCACCACACTAGGACGATACGGAATATGGGAACTATAACAATATCAATTTTAATGGAAGTTTGAGATTTTCTTATTGCCTTTTTACCTGTTGTATTTTGTCTTTTCTTCGCAACTTCCTCATTTAGGAGTTGTTTGCATGTACGAATGCCTATTCACAGGCCAAACTCATTAATAAAATTTTTCCCTTCCACAAAAAAAGATCTTTGTTATGTCCTTTTTACTTTATTTTTTCGTATGCGAATCGTGATTTAAATTCTTTATTAAGCAATGCATTGAAAACAATAAGGCAATAATGATCACAAGATAAGATGTGAAACACGATGTTACATGGACATGAAGGCTTCCCAAGGGAATTCCATAGAATTCAAATGTTGTTTTTCTATGCAGGTAGCAAGCCGTAACGGTCACCTCGACCAAGCTTCTGTCCTCGCCACCTCCTTACAGATGGTTGAGCGTCCATTTCTCCAACACCAAGAAACTTGGGGAATTTTATGAGATCCATGTCTCTACTCAGTCATCCACAAGAAGTCCAACATGTAGGGAAAGTCAGATCAAGCCACTCCTCCTCAGCAAGATTTAATCCCCAATAAAGTCGCCAAGGCTATAACTCAATTCTTGAAGTTTTCAAGAACTAATCTGTATTGCCATCTCAATGACAACGAGCAACGAACCCCAATGAGCCCCATCGTCACATTCTGTATATAATAATCATCACTACATATTACATTGCATCTTCAAATGCATAAAATATCCATCGAAATGAATCATTACCCCATACACTTCAAAATGCATATGCAACATAAGCCAAATTTTGTACCTTGCACGAAAGCCCAAAATCAATAAAACATCCCAACAAAGAATATCATCCTTATAATTCCCAGTTGACATTTTTCATTACACTACCAACCAAAATAAGTCCTGGTGCCAGTACATTTTACTCTCCAACTCTCAATACCCTTCATTATCTTTTATAGGGTCGTAGCTCGCTCATAGGTCTTACCCTCACGTTATCTTTTCTAGGGTCGTAGGTCGTCAGTAGGTCTTACCCTCATGTTATCTTTTTTAGGGTCGTAGGTCGTCCGTAGATCTTACCCTTACGATATCTTTTCTAGGGCCGTAGGTCGCTCGCAGGTCTTACCCTCACATTACCTTTTCTTGGGTCGTAGGTTGTTCGTAGGTCTTACCCTAACCTTATCTTTTTTAGGTTCGTAGGTCGTCCGTAGATCTTACCCTCGCGTTATCTTTTTAGGGTCATAGGTCACTCGCAGGTCTCACCCTCACGTTAACTTTTCCTGGGTCATAGGTCATTCGTAGGTATTACCCTCATGTTATCTTTTTTAGGGTCGTAGGTCGTCTGTAGATCTTACCCTCGTGTTAACTTTTTTAGGGTCGTAGGCCGCTCGCAGGTCTTACCCTCACATTACCTTTTCCTGGGTCGTAGGTCATTCTATAGGTCTTACCCTCATGTTATGTTTTTTAGGATCGTAGGTCGTCCGTAGATCTTACCCTCGCGTTATCTTTTTTAGGGTCGTAGGTCGTCCGTAGATCTTACCCCCACCTTATCTTTTCTAGGGACGTAGGTCACTCGTAGGTCTTACCCTCATATTACCGTTTCCTGGGTCGTAGGTCGTTCATAGGTCTTACCCTCATGTTATCTTTTATAGGGTCGTAGGTCGCTTGTAGGTCTTACCCTCACGTTATCTTTTCCAGGGTCGTAGATCGTCCGTAGATCTTACCCTCGTGTTATCTTTTTTAGGGTCATAGGCCGTTCGTAGATCTTACCCTCATGTTATCTTTTTTAGGGTCGTAGGTCGCTCATAGGTCTTACCCTCATGTTACCTTTTCTTGGGTCGTAGGTCATTCGTAGGTCTTACCCTCATGTTATCTTTTTTAGGGTCGTAGGTCATCGGTAGATCTTACCCTCGTGTTATGTTTTTTAGGGTTGTAGGTCGTCCGTAGATCTTACCCTTATGTTATCTTTTCTAGGGTCGTAGATCTCTCGTAGGTCTTACCCTCACGTTACCTTTTCTTGGGTCGTAAGTCGTTTGTAGGTCTTACCCTCATGTTATCTTTTTTAGGGTCGTAGGTCGTCCGTAGATATTACCCTTGAGTTATCTTTTCTAGGGTCGTAGGTCGTCAATAGATTTTACCCTCGCATTATCTTTCCTAGGATCGTAGGTCATCCATAGGTCTTACCCTCATGTTATCTTTTCTAGGGTCGTAGGTCACTCATAGGTCTTACCCTCACGTTATCTTTTCTAGGGTCGTAGATCGTCCGTAGATCTTACCCTCGAGTTATCTTTTCTAGAGTCACGGGAAATCTGTAGGTCTTATCCCCACGTTATCTTTCATAGGGTCGTAGGCCGCTCATATATCCTACCCTCACATATTATCTTTTCTAGGGTCGTAGGTCATCCATAGATCTTACCCTTACGTTATCTTTTTTTGGGTCGTAGGTTGTCTGTAGACCTTACCCTCACATTATCTTTTCTAGGGTCGTAGGTAACTCGTAGGTCTGACCCTCATATTATCTTTTCCTGGGTCGTCCATAAATATTACCATCGTGGTATCTTTTCTTGGGTCGCAGGTCGTCCCATAGATTTTATCCGTCTTCTTTACCTTTCTCATGGGTCATAGATCATACTCCGATCTTTACCCATTGTCCTTACCTTTATTTTTGGGTCGTGAATCCTACACGATAGATTCCTTGTTGTCGCCGAGTTCTACCCATCGTCTTTAAGTTATCATGTTGTCATTAATCCTACTTTAAGTCACCATGACATCATAGACCGTATCTTTTCAATCACTTTAAAACCCACTTCCTCGAGAACCTTGTATTGGCACCGTGACCCCAGTACAAGCTATCATTACTCAACCATATTTATCCATCATGACCATTTCACTAGAAATTTCATTTTTCATCCCCAGTAGACATCACAAATATATAACACTCACACCATCTCTCCAGTACAAATTTCAGGTCTTGGTATTTAACCTTCTTCTACCTTGGACGTTCGAAAGGCTGACGCCAATCTCACTGTTAAGTTTAAGACGATTAAATAAGGGCAGATGTCATAGCCCAAATTTGTCCTACCATTTAATTTTTTCTGGATTAGACTTCACATTTCATCTACATCATCTCCACTAGTTCATTTGCATATCACGCATTTCATTGAATAAAGCACTTTGGTTCAAGAAGCAGTATTTGTGCAAGACTAGGGTTTCATGTTGGTTTTGAGGTTCCTTCATCAGTTAAAGGCAATTTCATCTGGTTATTGGGTAGTGAACTATGTGGAATTAAGGTTTTGGAGTGTGGGTTATCATTTATTTCTTTCTCCCCAAGCTACAAGTTCATATTCTTCAAGGTTTCTTGAAAGGGCACCGAGTACTAGGGTTTTCATCTATATTTTAAACTAAGAGGGCTTCAAACCAAGGTTTTATGGATTCTCATTATCTCAAGCTGTTTTCTTCATCCAATATGGATCTCATTTGAATTTGAGTTGTTGATCCCAGGGTTTCCATAATCACTTCAGGGAAGGAATTAATGTTCTTATCCATCAAGTTTGCGCTTGTCAACATTTGTGGTAGTTTGGTCATTATTTCCTTCCATCTTCTTCGAGAACTATTCAAGACAATAATGATACAAGATTTTAGTTAGGGTTTGCATTCTGTTCAAATGCATACTCCTGGTTTTTAGCTTGTAACGCAAGTTGCTATGATTTGAGAATGAAACAAGCATAAATCATTCAAGTATTTCGCGTTCATTAAGAGCATCGTCATTCCTCCTTGTCATCCAAGTTAGAGTTTTGGGTAAATTGAAGTTGATTTTTAAGATTGGCACATGAGTTCAAGTTAACTAAGTGATTACAAGTTCTTTAGCATTTCAATTCAAGAAGATGTTTCACAATATCAAAGGATTAAAGCTTCATAGGCTTTCCCTTTTTTCATTCATAATTCAAGAATCTACAAATTTCCAAAATTCAAAAGAAAGAAGACTTCATTGAAAGTGCAATTGGATGTATGTTTGAATTACAAAATAAATGTGTAAGATTACAATTGCTACATAAATGGCTATTTGTAATTACAAAACTCTTCTATGGCTTAATTACAAACTACAAAGTTAATCCACAATGACAATATTTTTGAACTAATTCAAAACTTTGCAAGCTTCCAACTGAGTCTTCTCTTTATGACTTCATGTCATTATCAAACTTGCAAAAGAGGTACTACTTTTCCACTAGCCACCATCCCTTCTTCAACCTTGCCTCGCCTTCTTCACCTTCCAATCAACAATCATCACATGAAAAATAAAAACAAACAAGAAAATGGGTTAGTTCAATCGTAATTTAAACAAGAAGTTTGAAAGCAAAGTTTTATTCTAAACTCATCATGAGGGTTTATGCTTGGAATCAGAAATTTAGAGGGTCTTTCAATCATGTGCTGAGCCCAATTCAAAGCCTCATACAAATCAGATTTCTAAATTTTAAATCACGGGCCATGTTCCAATTGCAAATCACAAAAGTAAATTTTGGCTCACAAAAAGAAAAAGGTGTGAAAAGCAAGTTTTGCAAATCAGAAAAAAGATTAAAAAACAAGTTGCAACAACATAGTTAACCACAAAAAGTTCCAAAAGTCAGAACTGCTGCCCTACATATTTTCTGTCATATAACAGTCCCAAACTGTCCAAATATAACAGTCCAAAACCTGTCCAAAACATGCACAAAATAGAAAAACAAAAGCTACATGAGAAAGCATAAATACAGAACAACAGAAATACCAAGGGAGACAATTCATACATGACCACAACTATCATACAAACCCAATTTTTAGTTCATCATTTTCCTAAAAAAGCATAAACCCTTTAGAATTTATATGAGGAAAGTAGAACAATAGTTCTACATCACATACATAAAAAGAGGAAAAGATTAAGATTAAAAAGGCATCACCAAAGCAAAACCATCAAACAAACTGCTATACTGTCCAGCCCTGCACCAAAATAGAACATGACAAAACCGAAACCTGCTGTATACCCTACAAAATAGCCTGCATAACCTATGCACAAGTCTGTCCAAAACCTGAGATTATAAGCCACAAAAAACTCCAAACACATCAGTCCATAATACGGCCAAACCTGCCTCATGTCAGTCTAAACATCACAAAAAGATAAGCAAACATAAGTTGCATCAGAAAGTATCAAAACAGGACTATAAATATGTTCAAAATCATGTTATTGTTTCCCCCAAAAATCCTTTTCTTTTGAATATATAACAGAGACAAAAAACAAATAGAAAAAAAGGAGAAGACTGTTCACACAAACCCTAACATCCGCATCAACAACCATCAAACCCTACGAAAATTGACTATCATCATCTACCATAAAATTAAACCCTTCAAAGAAAGGGATATATCATTCACACAGACACAAATCGCAGCAAACCGAAAACATACTAACCCTAATCATCATTTTCCTTATTCACAAAAACCCTTCAGAAATCAAAATTGCCAATAGAAGAAGAAAATTAATACACAAACTCAGGTACATAAAGATCTCACCCTAAACCTCCGAAGGTTGATAAATCACATATCTCCCAGCCTTTTCCATTTTTCTTCCTTTCGTTCATCTTATAGTTGGCATTTCTCATTGTCATCATCATCTTTCAAATTTGTAAGCTAGGGTTTCCGTCACCCCTTTTTAGATGTAGCCCTTAATATTAAGAATCTGAAAAAATCAACCGTAGGTTAGTGTTTAGAAGAAGATTATTCGAAACATGTAAAAAAATTAGGATCAGAGCTATTCTGTCGTTAACCGTCACCGTCGCTGACGGAAGGTGATTTCTGGCATGGCTAATGGGTCTTCTCTGACAAGGAGAAACTTAGAGAGAGGTCAGAGCGTTGGCTATTTTATAGAGAGAGATAATTGTTTTTTTATTAAGGTTAAGCTTGGTTTTATTTATTTTATGATTTAAATTAATAATCTGACTAACAATCTAGTGGTGACACCTCAATGACTATATGAATGCTGTTGTGTGCCTAACCCATGGTATTTACCATGTACCTTCGTTTCTGACCTCGTGATCAAGATCTAACGCATATGAATGCCTACCCTTATGATGCACCTTCTGGGAGTGTCACACTGAATCAGTCAGGAAGCTTGGGCCGCTCTTTATTTGGGCCTTCTGGATTTATTTTTACACCCACAAATTTCTACATTTAGTCCCAATTCTATACTCTTTGGTATATTTTCTTCTTCTTTTATTATTTATAATTCGTTATTTTAGTATATAAAATTACAATATATTTAGAATTAGATTTTAATTTTCTTTTAATATTTTCTTTACTTAAAAATTCACAAAACATATTCGAATATATTTAGAATTAGATTTTAATTTTCTTTTAATATTTTATTTACTTAAAAATCACAAAAAAATATTAGAATATATTTAGAATTAGATTTTAATTTTCTTTTAATATTTTCTTTATTTAAAAATCACAAAAAAATTAGAATATTTTAGAAGAAGGTTTTAATTTACTTTTGAATTCATTATTTATTTAACTTGATGAAAACCATAAAAATATTTAGAATTTAAGTTTCTTTATTCATTTGCTTTTTCAAATCTTGATACCATACTTCCTTAGGTAACTCCATGAGGCGATTAAATTCCGTTTCGATCGCCTTATATTGCGGTAGACTTTTAGCCCATCAATTGCATGACAACAATTAGGGTTCCTCTAGTCTCCCTCTTTAACTCTTTTCTTCTTTTGTAATTAAAATTTCTCATTCACAAATAAAAAATCCAAAAACATTTAATCATTATTCAAATTCATTTTAAAACTCACAAAACACTCAACCAATCAAAAATTTCCCCGAAGGGCATGTTATCTCCGTTCTATCGCGATATCGGACGTGCCTATTGATAGAATGCATGCGTTAACGTCCCCACTAAAAAACACCAACAAACCAACATTTTCTAGAAGAACTACAACGTTATGAGTCCTTCACTGGATACGTAGGCAAAGGGTGGCGAGACCCTCACGAACGCACTAATAAAAAACCACCTCTTCCCCTTAGCAAGTATAATTATAGATAAACACACCCTTATAAGCAAACAAACAAAATGGATCCCGTTGAGTACAATGGATGTGAGGGGTGCTAAAACCTTCCCCTTGCATAATCAACTTCATTACCCTTTCTCTTGGTCGTAAGACCATCTTATCCATCCTCTTGTGGTTTTCTCGATATTTCTCGTTCCTTCGGGATAAATAAAGTTCGGTGGTGGCTCTGTGTTTTTTGCCTTTAGCTTCACATATCCTCAATAGTTTCTTCTTCTTCCATCTTGAAGGCTTCATACTTTTGAGTCAAGGCCAGAGCTTTGGTTTCCTTCACTTGCAAATTTCTTTCATGCACCATTTTTAAAGAATCAAATATAGACTTAGTAGAGTCTCTATTTGTGATCTTTTCATATTCTAAATAGGAAATAGCGTACAACATAATAGTTATAGATCTGTGATGATTCTTGTGATCTTTATTTTATTGTTCATTCATTTGGATTCTTTCAAGTTTTACACCATTTGATCCTACATGATGCGTGTAACCATATGTTAACATATCCCATAAATATGCATCATAGCCAAGAATGAAGCTTTCAATTTTATCTTTCAAATATTCAAACCTTTCTCCATCAAAGAGTGTAAGATTGACAGAATAAAAATCACTATCATTTTTGTTAGAACCCATTGCGTTTAAAAAAATTAGATCTTTATCTGACACAGTTAAGTGTTTGATAAACTATCAATAATAGAACCAGAGATCTGATACCAATTGAAGATACGAGAAACACAAGAAAATGGGGGGTTTGAATTGGGTTTCCGGATTTTAAACTTTTATACTTCCCAGACAAACAAGGATGAAATAATACCAAAAATAAATGAACTCAATTACTTTTATCATGGTTCATTGTTAACGAAGTTAATCCAGTTCATCCACCAAGGTGATTTAACTTTCTCAACAAGGATTTAATCCACTATAACTGAATTGATTACATACATAAACAAAGACTACCCGTCAATGTTTACAAACCACAAAGACTAACTGTCGATGTCTTCTTGATAAATTTTGACTATACCCTAGTCTCTCAAGGAACAATCAACTCGAAGGTTGCAATACAAAGTGTGTTTACAAGGATTCTTCTTAGAAAGCAGATTACACAAGTTAAAATACAAAGATATAACACAACAATGTTAATATCAAGTTGAATGAACAAAATTTCCTTGCTTTACAACTTTTATTCACAAAATTAAATGTTTACGTATGAGTTCTTGCAAGATTTGTTTCAATTAAGATGACAAAAGTTGTTCTTCATTCTTCGAAGTCTTCCTTATATAGTCAAAGAAATATCTATTAGAGGATAGAATGGGAATTCCTAATTCCCATTGTATTTGTCCATAACGGTCAGTGAGAGAGTGGTAGAAAATATCGTACCAGAGTACAATCCTTGCACCACAAAATCAGAGTAGTAGAAACATTTGATTTGTACCATGTACTATTCATTCATGTAGACCATTTTGATCTTACCTTCTAATTCATCAGAGGCTTCAGAATGTGTGTTAATGAAGCATGCTTAGAAGAACCAAAAACTTCAAATCTTCAGAGCACATGCCTTTAGAGTTTTCAGAACTCGTTCATCCAGAACCTTGTCTTTAGAGTCTTCAGATCTTGTTCTTCCTGAACCTTATATTTAGAGTCTTCAGAACTTGTTCTTCCTAAACCTTGTCTTCAGAGTCTTTAGAACTTTTTCTTCCAGAACCTTGTTTTTAGAATCTTCAAAACTTGGTCTCAATCCAGAGCCCAAATTCTACAAAAGTTCATAGTCCAGAACTAGCGCTGTTCAAAGTCTTTTATATCCAATTTCTGGTTTGTTCAATGTTTGCACACTTAACACACTATTTAAGTACAAAATTGTTATCTAAACATACAATGCTTTGTTATCATCAAAACTCAAGGATAGTTGCAGAACCAAACTTGTTCCAACAGGCACCATATGCATTGTTAGTTTCAAAATCTGGTAAATCCTCCTCCTCCAATTCCTCTTTGGTAGGGGTATCCAAATTGTACAACCATTTTCTGTACATGCCCATTCTTTTATTCTCTTGCTTGGAAGGTAAAACTTAGGCTTCCTATGCACCATTGAGCCATAACATTCCCCGTCGCAATAAATCATCTCCATATTTATGAGGGATTCCATATCAAAATGAGAATGACTTACGAGAAGAAGCTTAATGTCCTCATTAAAAGGAACACCAAGGTGGTAATAAATGGGGGAAATCAATCCCCCGATCACTGTATCCTCTATGGGGGAATTAGCAATATGACTCAATTGTTTAGCAAGAATATCACCAACATTCACAGAATAACCATTTACCATGGCATGGAGGAGATATACCCTCTAAGGCTAGTATACCATGTAATATATCCTCTAGAAACCATGGTGTAAGCTAGGACTTTATGGATGTACCTAAAAACAGTATCCTAAATTCGGGAAACCATGGCACTCTCAACAATAAAGGGGAATTCACTTATAATATGGCCCCAAAACTATTGTGTTCTAATGTTTTTTAGGATATCCTCTTGGGTTTTAAATCAAAACTTTTATTTTTTTAAAAATATTCTCCTTTAATTAAAATACTTTTTCCTTCACTCTTGATAATAACAATAATTCAGAACAGGAAGTAAAGAATAAGTTATATTTATACTAATTCACTTGAAAACTATCAAGCTAGTCTAGTCCACCCGCCAAGGTGATTTTTCCTCTCTCAATCAATGACTTAATCCAATAATCCAACTGATTATTACAATGACAAGCTACCCGCAAGTGACTAACAACCTGTAAGACACACAAGTCCTAGACTTATTAAGGATACAAACCTAATCAGTCCCTTAAAGAAATCAAATAAGTGTTTGGATACAAGTTTTGTTTACAATAATATTGCTTTTAAACAAGCCAAATATGTAAACTATTTTAAGAACAATGACTTAAGAATATGAAAGCTATGAACAATTCTTTTGCGCGGATATGCAGTAAATTAACTTCTTCTTTCTCTCTTAGTATTCAAGCCTTTATATAGCCAATAAAATAATATATTCATTGAGGGGTACTCTTGGGATTTCCAGAACCATTGGAAGCTTGAGCAATCACGTGAGGGACAAGATCGTGCAATGCGTCTATCCTTTCATGGCAGTGGAATGAAATGTTGATTGTACCATGTACTATTTGTACCATATTAACATTATCTTCTTCCATTTTGCACTTCAGAGGCTTCTGCGAGGAGGAGTTTAGAAGAAAGAGCATAACATAAGCTCATCAGAACTTCAAGTCATTAAAGTCTTCAGAACTGCGTCTTCAGAGTCTTCAGCACTGTGTCGTGAGAACCTTGGGTCTTTAGAACATTAAGTATTTAGAGTCTTTAAAACTTTTGTCATCATTGTCTTTAGAACTTGGTCTTTAGAACCCTTTTCTTATAACCATGGTGTTGTACCCCAAAATTTTCCCTCTCATTTTATCAAGATTTCCCCTCACAAGACTTTTTGAACTCAAGACCAGGCTAGGGTTTGCTCTTCTCAAGACATCTCCTTGCACTGTTGACCTGAAATTAGGGTTTGAGTTTGCACAAGGATTTTTGGACTTATAATGCCCAATGTGACTTTCATACTTCATGTTGGACTCCTAAGATTGCTCATACCAAGTTTCAAGTTTTGAATCAAATTTTTGCCCAGTCAATTGGACAATTGACCTAAAAATCAGCTGTATTGGGGAAAAAAGTCAACTGTGGCCAATTTACAGTCAAAACTCATAATTTTTGATCCACATCAACATTATAGAATCATATGAACCATTTGATCAAGTTTGGACAACAACTCCTCAAGAAATTTGATCAGATCATCAAAAGGGCAAAATGGTCATTTTTAGGGTTTTGACTACAGAAGGGCAATTTCTGATTTTTCATCTAGCCAATGGCAAATTGGGTTCAAGCATGGATTCAAGGACTCAATGGAATCATCTTGACCTAATCACAAGGTTCAAAAGATCTCAAAAGCATTGGATTGACAAATGAATTTTCCAATCAACTGATCAAAAATCAACTGTACACTGAAAAGTCAAACTTTGACTTTTTGGTCAAAATCAAGTGCCAAGGGTCATTTTCCATCAAGATGTGTCAAAAAATGAAACCTGTTCATCAAGAAACCTAATTTTGGAAATTAGGGTTTAAGATTGAAAATTTTCATAACTTAGAAAATTTCTAAGTTATGAAATTTTCTCATTTTTTCCCAACTTTGCCCAACCTTTTTACCATGATGCAATTGGATTCAAACAAAACTTCCAACATGAAAGTTGTAGTCCTCCACAAAATCTACAACTTTTATTCACAAAGTTTTCCAAAAATATGCTTGAATCTCAAGTTATGATTTTGTAAACAAGGGTCCATGAAACTTTTAACTTAGTGAAATTTTGCCCTAGTTTAGGCAGGATTTTGACCTATCTTCATGGAAATTTTTCACATAGTTCCAATTGGAATATAAAAATGCATTTCAAATATGGATTTTATAGCATGTTACAAGATTTCCAAAATATCCAAGAACTCTCCAAAATCATTTGTGGTTAGGGAGAATATAAGGTTTGAATTTGGCAAAATATCACTTTGATCCATGGCATTTTCATGTTGCTACAAGTTGCAATTTTTGTCCAGCTTTGTTTGTACTTGATTACAGGTATCTAAACCCTTCCACAATCCAAAATTGAATGCAAAATCAATGGATTAATTCATTGTTCTGATCAATGGAAGATTACACAAAGGATTAATCCAAAAGTGACAAAAAGTTAACAATGCCATTTTGATAAAGGTGGCTTTATGTCAATTTGTTTCCTTTGAGCCTTGAACCCATCTCTTGGCAGAAAACAAACTCCATAAACTTAGGAAAAGATACAACAACTTTGTGCATGCTTGAAGCTAGCCTGTACAGGCCTGCCCTTGGTCACTTCACACTTTTCTTCAAAACCAAGTCAACTTGCCAAAATCACATAACTTTGGTATCTGATAAAACCAAGTGTTGTAACCATTTCAAACAACTTTTGCATATTGCCTAAGGTCAGAAACACGAGCTAGCCAGTCCTAAAACACCCTTGAACAACAAAACACCAAAAACTTTCAAAACATGGCAGCTTCTGCATTTTGACATCCAAAGTAAAATTCACTCGTGCGTTTTGCTTGCAAACACTTCAAACACCTTCTAAACAACCCACCTAAGCTATCCCAACCATTGGACAACAACTGTAACCTTGTTTTCAAGCTTCACCATTTTTGAATTCTGATTGTGCAGGTTGACTTCTACAAGCTTATTCAAGCAAGTTCCAAGCAAACTAAGCATTGGGGAAGGTCAAAGGAACTTCAAGCAAACTCACAAACATCTCAGGCCTCACTGAAAACCCCTACATTTCCATACTCGAGTTCAACTGAAACAGGTAAAGTTCAAGCTTCTATCTCTCTATTTAGGAATCATTAGGCTTAAGTTTGTGAATAAAAAATGTAGTACTCATTGCCCTTAAGCTGTACATATGTATAGATTTCATTTAAGTTAACTGTGTTGGGAGAATTTGAATGATGAACTTTCTGAAAAAACTAGGTTAGAAATTAGGGCCAGCGAAATTCTCTCTGGTCTTTGAGAGTTAGATTAAGTTTTTTACATGGTTAGAATCGTATGATCATGCTCTATAACTTTCATGTTGCAAGTTTTCGTTTTTAAGCACAAATGCAAGAGATACAAATATTGAACATTGGCACGCGTTCTTGCTGTCACAAGGTTGAAGATGAAGGCCACTTGGGCTAGGCCTGGGATTTTTTCATTATTTGCACCCCTGACTTGCTTCTCACACCCCCTTGGCCCATTTAATTTACTTTTGTATATTTTTCTATTTTCTTTTTAGTTTCTGACTTTATTTTATTTTTCTAAACATGAAAAATATCAAAAATATTTTTCTTAAAATTTCACATTTTATTATATTTTTTTATTTTTATTTTGGCATAGTATTTAGTTTATTAAGTTTAATATATCTATTTTATTAAATAAAAACTTATAAATAATACAAAAAAATATTATATTTTTATTTTTATACTTAAATAATATTTTTCTCATATATTTATATTTTTTGACATTTGTATTTATTTTATTTTATTTTATTGTACATAAATAAATAATACATAATATATATATATATATATATATATATATATATATATATATATATATATATATATATATATATATATATATATATATATATATATATATATATATATATATATATATATATATATATATATATATATATATATATATATATATATATATATATATATATATATATATATATATATATATATATATATATATATATATATATATATATATATATATATATATATATATATATATATATATATATATATATATATATATATATATATATATATATATATATATATATATATATATATATATATATATATATATATATATATATATATATATATATATATATATATATATATATATATATATATATATAAAACAAGTTAGGGTTTCCACCCTTAATAAAAATAATCATTTTTATTTTTCTTATTTTTGAGACATTAAATAACTTATTTTTACATACATAAAAATAATACAAAAAAACACTTTTGCACATTTATATTTAATTGTCCATTTAAATATTGTCTATTTATTTATTTGCATAATTAATTCAATTTGGTTATAATAGTTGACTTAGGGTTTTAATTTCTTGCAAATATCCTCCTATTCAAATTTGTATCCCCCTCCCCATAATCATGTTGTAATAATTGTAGGTTTATTTTTATGCACTTTATTGCTTTCAAATATGCATGATAGAAAGATTAGGGTTTGTATGCAAAACTCTAAAATCAAACAAATAGCTTGACTAAAACAAGACAAAAATGCATGAAAATGACAACACAATGCACACAAGCACCCCTAGGGTTTCATCCACTTGTTGCCTTTAAAATGGCCATGGTATGCATACTAGGTATCTTGGCAAAACAAAAACAAAACAAAAGATCATAGTCCCTCGATGACGCTATCTTGGTTGCCTATACAAAAATGATCTAGTCCCTCAAAGAAAAAAACTTGCTAAGATACTTAGCACTATTGCTATCATGGTCCATACGATGACCCGCGCCTGTCCCGTTTAACATCCAAACACAAGATTGTTTACCAAATACAATGGTAAAACAACACTGTTAAAGGGTTAAAAATGTGTAGGAAAGATCTTTGAGTAGGGTAGACAACTCTTAGTTACTTGATCAAACTTGCAAACATCCTTTCTATTTTCAAAAACACACAACACAATTTCAAAACATTTCCCAAAACAAACTTTCAAACATTGAAACCTTTTTCAAAAGATAAACACCTTTGTAAAACATTCAAACAAGAATTGTTACAAAGGTTTCCTAAACATAGGCCTCTTTTCAAAACATTTTCAAAACCACACACAAATCACCATTTCAAACAATTGAAAAGCAAAAGCAAGTGATCTAAACAAATAACTAAGAGCCCATGGAAAACCATGGATGAAAAGGGTGCTAGCACCTTCCCTCTTCATCATCTACCCCCCGAACCCAAGAAAACATCTCAAAGGTCTTTCCTGTGCTTTTTGACCTTTCCTTTGGATAAAATAAAAAGTCGGTGGCGACTCTTGCTAAACCGAAACATTTACGAACACAAAACGCAAAACATCAAGTCATTTCTCCCACCGTATCACAGAATTGGCGACTCTGTTAGGGAATATTATAAAAGTGGGGTTACCTTAGGGTTTTAGATCACCTTTACATGCTTATCTTGTTTGCTTTGATTTCTTTACATTCGGTTCTATTGTTTGGGTTTGAAATCCTTTACCCGGATTTGGGAAACATTCATAGGTAAATAGAAATACGTTGTGGAAACTGTGCGGGGTATACCGACATGGTTGAAGCAATAGCTATATTAGTGCGACATATTTGTCGGTACCGGTAGCCTTTGAGTTAATCAAAGAGAATACGGGGCCGCTGAGTGATGTCATGAAGCACTAATGGACTTTTAGAACCTTTACTTGACCATCTTGTCCTTTTTAGGGGTAGTGAGATGACCGACTTTGGTGCAGTCCGAAGTTGGTAGATACTCGATACTACACTCATTGAGGGTTGTTTTCTTGGAATATTTCGGTCGTAAGCAAAGTGGCTAAACTGAAACAATAAACACAGAAAATAATCCGGTGATATTGAGCTCCTTAGAACCCGGTTACTATTATAGGACAGGTTGAGCCAACTAACTTCAAGAGGGTACTTACCTATGAAACCCCATGCAAGCCTGAAGCTAGGAACTTGTGTGATTTGCTTGTACATATACTTGTGCATACATCATGAACATCATGAAGCATCATATGCATCCCTTAACCATTTCAAGGATTTTGGATCTTCATCTTTGTTCCTGTTTTGTAGGTTATGGAATCACTCCGCAGGAAAACAATCCAAGTTAACCTTGTGAGAATTCCTCCTTAACTCAAGGAGCTTACTTCCAAGATTCTAGAGAATTATCCCTTCACTGAAAGACATGGTAGACTTCTCAACTTGGTCAACTCCAACATAGAGGAAGACATGGTGAAAGTTCTCTTCCAATTCTTTGACCCCCTACACCACTGCTTCACATTTCCTGATTACCAACTAGTGCCTACTTTGGAGGAATTTTCTCAACTCCTGAGGATTCCTATTCTCCATCAACTTCCCTACAAAGGTACGGAAAGAGAGCCAAAGTCTGAAGATGTTTCTCAAGCCTTACACTTGCAACCATCTGATATCATAGGTCATTGGGAAACCAGGAGTGGTGTCAAAGGTTTCTTGGCAAAGTTTCTGTTTGAGAAGGCACAAGACTGTTGGAATTCTCTAGATCTGCAAGCTTTTAAGGAGATTGTAGCACTTCTCATCTATGGGTTGGTCTTGTTCCCAAACCCTGACCAGCTTATAGATGTGAATGCTGTCAAGATCTTCATATATCGGAATCCTGTGCCTACATTGCTTGGGGACATCCTACACTCATTTCACACACGAACAATGAGGAAAAGAGGTGTTCTCATGTGCTGTAATCCTCTTCTAGCAAGGTGGTTTATTTCTCACCTTCCCCAGTCAGTCTTGAAGAATGAGCAAGGCTTGAGGTGGTCACAACGGTTGATGACTCTTACATATTCTGATGTTCATTGGTGTTCTCGGTCCAGAGAAAATGTCATCATCATTGATCGTTGTGGGGAATTCCCTAATGTCCCATTACTTGGCATTAGGGGAGGCATTACCTACAACCCCTGCTTGGCTCTGAGACAGTTTGGGTATGCCCGAAGGGATGGCCCTCATGACATGCTGATTCCAGACTTGGTTTTTGACTTCGACAATGATGCTCAAGGACTTCGACAAAGGTTTATCTGAGCTTGGAGGATGCCCAACAAGGTAGGCAGTAAGACACTGGGACACAAGAATTCCATCCCCCTTGAGCCTTACCTCAAGTGGGTACGAACCCGCGCCCAGAGTCTTATGATGCCTTACCCCTACATTCTCCCTGTGATCAAAGAGCCTGTTATGGAAGGAGAGGTTCCATACACCCTCATCCATCCTGACATGCAAACATCATTGGAAGATTTGCAAAAGAGTTGGATACAGCTCAAGGAAGAACGAAACACTTTTGAAGCCAGCTTCTACGCCAGTGAGAAGAAAGTTTTAGAACTTACGCGTCGACTTCACAAAGAGCAGACTCTCAACACCTACATTGCACCAAAGAGGATGCACAACGTTGTTTTACCTTATAATTTTGTATTATTTTTCCCATGGGGCATTTATGTACTAACAATTCTATCTTATTAATATGACGTGTGTTCTTTTTGTTTATAACAAATTTGAATTTCTGAGTCCTTGAATGCATTACATGAATACATATCATTGATCATATGCATAAACAGGTCTTCACACCAGGTTTCCTTATCTCTTTGCTGTTTATTTTAGCAAGATGGATATAGAGCAGACGATCATAGATTTTCAAGCACAAAATTCACAGTTCCAACAACTCCTCATGACCTTGGCAAAGGGTCAGGAGGATCTTAAAGCACTGTTAGAAAATGAAAAGGAGAAAAAGAAAAAGAAAAGAGTTGGTGTGTCTACTTTGGGTAGAAGATTTGAAGGTCAAACTAGAAGGGTCATGTATTTCCCCTCAACATCTGATGAAGGGGTAGGTAAAGGAAAGGAAGCTGCAGTACCATCTGAGTCTGAGGTTGAAGAAGAAGAAGAAGAGGATGAAGACTATTCTGAACAGCAGTACCCTCCTGCAGATGACAAATACAAGAATCTAGAAGAACGTTTGGCAGCCATGGAAGTGCAAAGAGTGCCTGGGCTGTATTTTGAAGAGTTAGGGTTGGTTTATGAGATTGTCATTCCCCCCAAGTTTAAGGTTCCTCTGTTTGCTAAATACGATGGGGCGTATTGCCCAAAGATGCACCTACAGTCTTACGTCAAAAATTCAACCTCATTCTTCTGACAAGGACCCGTGGGTCCACTTTTTCCAAGATAGTTTGTCGGGTACGCAATTGGATTGGTTCTACCAGCTTGAGAGGTCTGATGTGCACAATTGGGACGATTTGGATGCTGCCTTCTACCGAAAATATCAATATAATGCAGACTTAGCACCAACCCGTACTCAATTACAGAGTATGGGCATGGTCTCCAATAAAGGCTTTAAGGAGTATGCCCAAAAATGGAGGGACTTGGCTGGAAGGGTGCAGCCACCATTATCTGAAAGAGAGCTTGTTGATATGTTTTTGGGGACTCTGTCAGGTCCATTCTTTAATCACCTGATAGGAAGTTCGTCTTCGGGGTTCACCGAGTTAATTCTGACTAGTGAAAGAGTTGAAGATGGCATCAAGAGCAGTAAAATTCAGAAAGATACATCTGCTTCCGCTACCGTCAAGAAGACTTTTCCAGCAAAGAAGGAAGTCTCAGCTGTCTACTCTCAAAGAGGTCAGGGAAGAGTTGAGCGCCGGCCAGCGGTGGGGGCCGTAATGATTTAGAAGTCTGAAACTGATCAGCCCAGAAACAATCGACCTAGAACCAACCAACAAAGGGTGGAAAGATCACAACGCCAGTATACCCGGATAAACATGACGCCTGCTCAGGTTCTACCCCATCTCTTGAAGTTAAACCTTACAACCTTGAGGGAAGCCCCTAAAAACCCTAACACTACTTCTCCGCACTACCACCCTAACGCCAAATGTGCTTATCATTCAGACAGCCTGGGGCACGACACCAACAATTGTTGGGACCTCAAGAATAAGATCCAGGATTTAATAGATGCTAAGAAAATGGAATTCGACGCCCCTAAAAAGCCGAATGTGATCTCTGCTCCAATGCCAAAGCATGGCCACAATGCCCATGCTATTGAAGAAGATCTTTTTGTTGCTGCTGTTGATGATTTAATGACTCCATTACCCATAATCAAGATGAATCTATTGAAAGCCGGGATTTTCCCGGGCTGTGAAAAAGATTGCTACCTTTGTTCGTCCTTACAATCCGACTGTCCGTTGTTGAAGTTAGGCATCCAACGCCTAATGGATAATCAAGAAATCCTCTTTGAGAAAACTCCTGTTACTCCGACTCCTGTCAACGATGTTGCTATAATTACCATTTCCGCCAATCTTTCCAAGGTCTCCAAAAGACCTGTTAAGATTACATCCGATCCAAAGATTGTACCTCTGAAGATAACTATGCTGGGGCCTATCCCATACAAGTCCAACAAATCAATTCCGTAGAATTATGGAGGATAGATCTTCTACCATGGTGTTAAGCAGATTGAATCAGTTGAAGAAAGTTCCGATGAAGAGACTCCTGACATAGGAAATATTGCTGGGACGAGTAAAATCACCCGCAGTGGAAGAATTTTCTCTCCGGAGATTGCTCCTCCAAGGGAAATCTTCGGACCCTCAAATGCTCCTAAGGTTACTCCAGTGCCAGTCAACATATCTGTAAGAACTCCAGTTATTGAAGAAATTGTTACTCCCGTAGTTGTACCCTCTACTGTTGCTGCTGATAAAGGTAAGGGGATCCAAGAAGCGCCCGTCAGGACGAGGGTTCAGCCTTTGGTCATCGCCGAGACCACTCAAAAGGAAATGGAGGAGATTTTAAAAATAATTAAGAAAAGCGACTATGATATCATAGAACAACTGGGGCAAACCCCCTCAAAAATCTCTATGCTCGCCTTGTTGCTCTATTCCGAAGCTCATGCCAAAGCCTTGATCAGATTCTTAAAGACGGCCCACGTGCCTCAGGAAACCTCCGCGGACCAATTCCAGGAGTGTGTAGCTAGCCTAACAGCCGACAACGGTCTTGGCTTCTCTGATGCCGATTTAACATCTAAGGGGATAAAGCATAATGACGCGCTGCATGTCTCAATGGAATGCAGAGGGACTACTTTAGCTCATGTTCTGGTTGATACCGGGTCGTCTTTAAATGTCTTGCCGAAGAAAGCATTGGACATATTGGACTGTGAAGGTTTGACCCTGAAGCCCAGCAATATCATTGTCAGAGCCTTTGACGGTTCTAAAAGGATGGTCCACGGGGAGGTGGACATCCCAATTAAAGTGGGAACGGAAACTTTCAACTCCACATTTTATGTGATGGACATCCGTCCCTCCTACCCTTGCTTATTGGGAAGACCCTGGATTCATAATGCTGGGGCCGTCACTTCTTCTCTACACCAAATGCTCAAGTACCCAGTCCAGGGGAAAATTATAACAGTTCATGGTGAGGAGGAGTATATGATAAGCCATCTTAATTCTTTCCGCTATGTAGAGTTAGATGGTGAATTCATAGAAACCCATTTCCAACACTTTGAAGAGGTTTCTCCTGAAGTTGCGTCAGCCAAGACAATGACTTCTGTACCCATCATTACCAAACCTGTGTCCCAGATGTCATCCCTTAAAGATGCGAAGGCTGTGATTAAGGAAGGAGGAAGCACAATATGGGGTCAGCTGCCAGATTTTCCTTACAAGATAGATAAGTTCGGTTTGGGTTTCACTGCTTCTGCTCAAAAGGCTGTGCGCCGCGCTCGGGATGGGGGACCACCAGTGAAGATCACCCATCATGGAATTCATGCTTTGGAGGATGGTGAAGATGAGAGCAACTTTGAAGACTGGATTTTCCCGACTATTGAAGGAGGACTGAACAACTGAGAGGCAAAGGACTTTGTTCCCATTACTTTCATAAATCAGTAATTTATCTTTCGAACATTTCTGTTGCTCTGTAATAATTCTTAAACAATTCGTACACTTTTTGCCTTGTACCTTACCCTAGGTACATAGGTCCATTTGTAAGGGTTTGATTTTTCATATTCATATGCCGTTTTTAATGAATCATGTACGTTTTCACATATAAACTTTTGTGTTCATTTTCTTTCTTTTTACATTTTATTTAAAGGTGGCTATCCCTTACACACACCCACACTCACGAAATGCAGGTACCCTTCCATTTCGGATTCCATGAGTAACAATTCTGCTATGGCCTTCAGTGACTCTGAAGATCTGGTCAATCATGCCGAATACGAAGGTGAAGAAGACTGTGAGGTGCCAAGAGAGTTGGCTAGACTTCTACAATAGGAAGAAAGGGCTATTCTGCCCCATGGAGAGCTGTTAGAGACAATCAACTTGGATACTGCTGAAGACAGAAAAGAAGTCAAAATGGGTGCCAACCTAGAGCCAAGTGTCAAGGAGCGCTTAGTTCAGCTGTTGAATGAATATGTTAAGATCTTCGCCTGGTCCTATGAAGACATGCCGGGACTCGATACAGATATTGTGGTTCACCATCTCGCTACAAGAGAAGACTTTCCACCAATTAAACAGAAAGTCTGCCGAATGAGGCCCGACATGTCGGAAAAAATCAAAGTCGAAGTGATGAAGCAGTTCAATGCTGGGTTTCTTGCTGTTACTTCCTATCCAAAATGGGTTGCTAACATTGTGCCCGTGCCTAAGAAGGACGGAAAAGTGAGAATGTGCGTGGATTACAGAGACTTAAACAGGGCTAGCCCTAAAGATGACTTTCCACTACCGCACATTGACATCTTGGTTGACAATACAGCTCAACACAAGGTATTTTCTTTCATGGATGGATTTTCAGGGTACAACCAGATCAAAATGACCCCTGAAGACATGGAGAAGATTACTTTTGTTATACAGTGGGGTACCTTCTGCTATAAAGTGATGCCATTCGAACTGAAGAATGCCGTGGCAACCTATCAGTGAGCCATGGTAGCTTTGTTTCATGACATGATACATCATGAGATTGAAGTCTACGTAGACGACATGATAGCCCGTTCACAAATAGAAGAAGAACACCTCGACCACTTGAAAAAGTTGTTTGTTAGATTGAAGGAGTACAAGCTCAGACTGAACCCTAACAAGTGCACTTTCGGAGTCAGGTCCGGTAAACTTTTGGGATTCATCGTTAGCAAAAAAGGCATCGAGGTTGATCCCGCCAAAGTCAAAGCCATACAAGAAATGCATGCCCCTCGCACTGAGAAGGAGGTCAGAGGTTTCTTGGGATGCCTAAACTACATTGCAAGGTTCATTTCTCACCTAACATCTACCTGTGAGCCGATCTTCAAGCTGTTGAAGAAAGATCAGGTGGTTAAATGGAATGATGACTGTCAAGTTGCTTTCGATAAGATCAAGGAGTATTTGCTAGAACCTCCTATCTTGATGCCTCCCGTCGAAGGAAGACCGTTAATCATGTATCTGACCGTCCTGGAGAATTCAATGGGGTACGTACTGGGCCAACATGACGAGTTTGGCCGAAAAGAGCATTCCATTTATTACCTTAGCAAAAAGTTTACCGACTGTGAGACCCACTACTCACTGCTCGAGAAAACTTGCTACGCTTTGGTATGGGCTGCTCGCTGGCTAAGGCAGTACATGTTGACTCATACCACTCTACTGAAATCTAAGATGGATCCGATCAAGTATATCTTCGAGAAGCCTGCTTTATCTGGAAGAATAGCTAGATGGCAAATGATCCTGACTGAGTATGATATCCAGTACACGACCCAAAAAGCTATAAAGGGGAGTGTGCTAGCTAATCATCTGGCTCATCAAGCAGTCGAAGATTACCAGTCCATGAAGTTTGACTTCCCCGACGAAGACATTATGACATTGGACAACATTGAAGATAACAGACCGTATGATAGACCTGAACAAGGATCCCGATGGACCCTATACTTTGATGGTGCCTCCAATGCACTTGGTAACGGTATCGGTGCTGTGCTCATCTCACCAAAAGGTTGCCATACACCTTTCACCGCCAGACTCTGCTTCAACTGCACCAACAACATGGCCGAGTATGAAGCTTGCACCTTTGGTCTCAAGGCTGCAATTGACCTAGGAATCAAATCTTTGGTTGTGTTTGGAGACTTCGCTTTGGTCATCAGTCAGATCAAATGAGAGTGGGACACGAAACATCCCAATCTCATCCCTTACAAAGAACATGTCCTGACATGCTACCTCATTTCGAGCAGATTACCTTCGAGCACTTCCCGCGAGAAGAGAACCAGCTAGAAGATGCTCTAGCTACAATGTCATCCATGTTTAAACTTAACTGGGATAATGAGGCTCCCCAAATCACCATCGGGTGAATGGACGAACCTGCTCATTGTCACGAGATCAATACCGAAGAAGTAGTGGACCGACCCTGGTTTCACGAAGTCAAAAGGTATCTCGAGACTTGAGAATACCCTGAAGGAGCTTCAGTCAACGACAAAAAGTTCTTGAGGAGATTCTCTGCCAAGTTCTTCCTGAGCAATGGTATCCTATACAAGCGCAATCATGATTGCATTCTGCTTTGT
Source organism: Vicia faba (assembly GCA_948472305.1). Classification (NCBI taxonomy): domain Eukaryota; kingdom Viridiplantae; phylum Streptophyta; class Magnoliopsida; order Fabales; family Fabaceae; genus Vicia; species Vicia faba. The sequence goes on along the minus strand of OX451739.1, from coordinate 1,180,808,011 downwards.
TGTGTGGACAAGGTTGAAGCTGAGCAGATCATGGCTGAACTGCACAATGGTACATTTGGCACCCACTCGAGCGGATATATGATGGCTAGGAAGATTCTACGGGCAGGCTATTACTGGTCTACCATGGAAGCTGACTGCCATCAACATTCCCGTACTTGTCATAAATTCCAAATCTATGCTGACAAGGTACACATACCTCCAGTCCCTCTCAATGTCTTAACAGCTCCTTGGCCGTTCGCTACATGGGGAATCGACATGATTGGAGAGATCAAGCCTACAACATCCAATGGACACCGCTTCATCCTGGTGGCCATTGACTACTTTACCAAGTGGGTCGAAGCAGCTTCCTTCGCCTCCGTTACAAAGAATGTGGTTGCCCGCTTCATCAAACAGAACCTCATTTGCCGGTATGGTATCCCCGACAGGATCATCATGGACAACAGTACAAACCTGAATAATACTATGATCACCGCCTTGTGTGAGCAGTTCCAGATTCAACATCACAATTCATCTCCCTATCGGCCAAAGATGAACGGTGCTGTCGAAGCTGCGAACAAAAATATCAAGAAGATCATACAAAAGATGACAGTCACCTACAAGGACTGGCATGAGATATTACCGTTTGCTCTCCACGGGTACCGTACCACGGCGCGTACATCAACTGGGGCAACACCCTATTCTTTGGTATACGTCATGGAAGCTATTTTACCTATCGAGGTTCAGATTCCCTCCTTGAGAATCATGAAGGATGCTGGTTTGAGTAAAGACGATTAGATTCAGACCCGGCTTGATCAACTCAACTTGATTGACAAAAAGCGACTTACTGCTGTTTGCCACAGTCAGACGTATAAAAAATGGATGATCAAGGCTTTCAACAAGAAAGTCAGGCGCCAGGTATATCAAGTCGGGGATCTTGTAATCAAGCGGATCATCTTGCCGCAAAGTGATCCCAGGGGAAAATGGACTCCTACTTACGAAGGACCATTTGTGATCAAAAACATCTTTTCTGGTGGGGCAATGATGTTAACCACCATGGACGGCGACGACCTGCCGCACCCTGCGAACGCAGACATAGTCAAAAGATACTACGCATAAACGACCCGGCAAGTTGAAAACTCGAAAGGGCGACTTGGGCAAAAATGGGCATCCCGATGAATCGATAACCCGAAAGGGAGGTTCAGGCAAAAATTAGGGATAAACAAAAAAATCTGTACACCCGGCAAGTTGAAAACCCGAAAGGGCGACTTGGGCAAAAAAGGGTTTCCCGGTGGATCGAAAACCCGAAAGGGCGGTCCAGGCAAAAGTTAGGGAATTAAAGCGTATGACTATGTCTCGTCGGATCACTTTAAGGACAATCTCTTCACAGACAAGCTCCTGGCTTCTGATCAACTCGATCATCTTTGGACGAAGCAACGAATGGACAAGATATTCAGAGTTACGAAGGCTATAGCAGAACGGGAACCCCATGGAATTTTTACACATAGCCACCTTTCTTTGTATAAAATTTTCTCATTTTTTATGACAACATTCTCTTACTAGGAGGTCTGTCTCCTTTGTACAAAATACTTACACAAAGTTAATACAAAGATACTTCGATGTGCAGAAAATTATTTGCCTTTTCTTTCTTTTTTACACTTGTGTTTTATTTGAAAACGTCCAATGATTTATTAAACGAGCATATGAATTTAATATAATCACTTCTTACAAATAAAAAAAATGTGAAAGAATAATTACTGACAGGTTGAAAGTATAGGAAAATGTCTTTAGGCTATTCCAGGAGAAATCCCCTGCAGTACATCATCTAGATCCCCAGCGGAGCTAAAACCTTGAGATACATATCCCCAACGAAGTTAAATTTCAAAATCCCCGTCAGAGTAAAGTCTTCAAACTCCCAATCCCAGCGGAACCAAAACTTTGAATTACAGATCCTCAATGAAGATGAAACTTTCTTCCCCAACAGAGTCAAATCTTCAACCTTTAAACCCCAGTGGAAACCATCTAGTTTCCTCCAAATTCCTCGGAGAGTCGCTTTAAAACCAGATAATTCCCCAGAGAGTTATCTTAAAACCTTCTTCCCCAGTGGAGTCAAACTATCAATCCACAACGGAAACCATTCAGCGTCTCCAGATTCTCCAGCAAGTTGTCTTAAAGTCTGAGAATCAACCAGATAACAATTAACGTTTGTCTTATCCCCAACCTAGGATAATTCCCCAGTAGATTGGCATACAACCCAAGCTCCTGTTCTCCCCAGCGGGATAGCTAATCCCCAACAGTAATCTTTTTCCCCCAGGGTACAGAACTTACTCTCCAACAGGATAGCTTACTCTCCAGCAGTATAGCTACTCCCCACAGAGCTTTTACTCCCCAACAGAATGAAGATTCTCATTCTTAATTCCCTAGTGAAATTTCCAGAGTCTTCATTGCTACCCAACATGAATTCATCAGAATTTTTAATTCCCCTAGCAGATTAAAGATTTTCATTTCTCCGCAGAAGCCATCAGAGTTTTCCTTATTCTCCAGCAGATCAAGGTTTTCATTTGTTTGATTCCCGATAGAGATCTCCAGAGTTTCCCTTATTCCCCAGCCGAGTAAGGATTCTCATCATATAATCCCCAGGAAAGTTATGAAGGATTCTCACATCCCCACGAAGGTTGTCAAAGTTTTGATAATCCCCACAAGTTGCCAAGGATTCTCTATCCCCAAGCAGTCATCAAGGATTTCTCATCTTCAGCAGTCAAAGATTTTGAATCTCCAGCAGTGGTCAAGGATTTATTTTCCCTGACAACAGTCAAAGATTTTATTATCTCCAGCTATCAAGGATTTATTTCCCTCAGCAAGATAGCTAATTAGCTTACATGCACATACATTACAATCATATATCGTAAACATTGATAAAACACATATATTGCATCATACATTTCATGCAACATAACTTTGTGTTTCAACTAATATTTTACCCTTTTCAGGATAAGATTAACAAGCTACCAGTATACAATTAGAAAACAGCCTAGAGATGCTCCAGACACGGATGCTAATCTATTGCTTATTCAAATTCAAGGATCATGAAAACAGTTTATAGACGCTCCAAACATGGATGCTAATCTATAACTTGTTCAGATTCAGCCTCAGAAAACAGCCTAGAGATGCTCCAGACACGGATGCTAATCTATTGCTTATTCAAATTCAAGGATCATGAAAACAGTTTATAGATGCTCCAGACATGGATGCTAATCTATCACTTGTCCAGATTCAGCCTCAGAAAACAGCCTAGAGATGCTCCAGACACGGATGCTAATCTATTTCTTATTCCAATTCAAGGATCATGAAAACAGTTTACAGATGCTCCAGACACGAATGCTAATCTATTGCTTATTCAAATTCAAGGATCATGAAAACAGTTTATAGATGCTCCAAACATGGATGCTAATCTATCGCTTGTTCAGATTCAACCTTAAAAAACAGCCTAGAGATGCTCCAGACACGGATGCTAATCTATTGCTTATTCAAATTCAAGGATCATGAAAACAGTTTACAGATGCTCCAGACATGGATGCTAATCTATCGCTTGTTCAGATTCAGCTTCAGAAAACAGCCTAGAGATGCTCCAGACACGGATGCTAATCTATTGCTTATTAAAATTCAAGGCTCAGAAAATAGTTTATAGATGCTCCAGACACATATGCTATTCTATTGCTTATTCAGATCCCCAGTATGATCGGTGGATCTGGAACTGACTGTTTAACGCTGGTTCGCGAAATATCGCGGAAGCAAGAGTCGCCACCGTATTTTATTTTCTCCAAATGGAAAGGACAAAAGCACAGAAAAATTCCTTATAGAGATTGCTCTCGGTTCGGGAGGTAGATTATAGAAAGGGAAGGTGTTAGCACCCTTTCTATCCATGGTTATCCATGGGCTCTTAGATACTTGCTCACTTGTGTTTTCAAAATGGTTTGTTTTCTTTTCAACTGTGGGTTTTAAAAAAGTTTCTTTGAAAATTTCAGTTCGACTCTTGTATCAATCCTCAAGAGTGTTTGAAAAGTTGCTTTCGAAAGCTTTTTGAAAAGGTGTCGGTGTGAAAAGTATTTTTGATTTGTTTTGAAATTAGAGCAAGTATCTAGAGTCGTCTACCTACCCTAAGGAATTCGTCTGTGTAAATGTCCTTGAAGTAGTGCCATCCCACCATTGAGAGGTAGGTAGCACCACCGTTGGAGGTGTTCGGGTCAATTCGAGGGTTCGGGACATGGTGATCACCGGAGTAATAGGAAGACACCTTAGAAGCTACCCTCATGCCATGTTCATGGACATGAGGACTTACTAAAACATCCTCTACTCGACGACCACCTTTCGAGGGGCAAGGCAACAGTGAGACGTACCCTAGGGGTGGTGTGTGATTTGTGTGTCGCTTTCAGATATTTTTGTCTTGTTCATGCATTGGTGATCTACGCGTTGCTTTTATTTTTGACATTTATTCTTTCATGCGAATTAATTAACAGTTAAAAGATGCGGAATTAAAAGGTCCTACGCTATTACAAAGGCGCGGGTCTACATCGCCAAATTAATCCAAGACCCGATTTGAAATAAAATAAAGTGCGAGAAATAAATGTCCTATTAAGATATTACATGGCTTTGGGAGAATTACATGAATATTCACAAAAAGAAATAAAAATGCGAAGAGAATCAAAGTCGGGAATGCGAGGGCGTTGGACCCTTTTAAGGAAATTAAATCACAATTAATTAAATTAAATGAGAAAAAGAAATTATTTTTGAGTTTTTTGTATTTATGGAATTTAGTAAGAAAATTAAATTGGAATTAAAAATAAAAATTAATTAACCCTAATTCTAAGTTGCTTTTAATTTATTAAGAAAACTATTTAAATTAGACCTAGTTTAAATTAATCATTTACATGGCAAATTTTATTTACAAAAATAATTAATATTTAATAATGACAAAAGAAAAAAAAGAATATAAATATTTAGAACCCTAATTCTACGTTTTTTAATTTATAAAAAATAACATTTAAAATTAAACCTAGAATCAATTAATAAAATTTATTTACAAGGAAAATATTTAAATAAAATATATTTTTTATCTTTTATGGTTTCTGAATTTTTTGGGTATTTTTTGATATTAGGAAAATATTAATTTATGAATTAAGAGGAAATAATTAAATTAAAACAAATAATGAAAAAAAAATAGAAAAAGAAAAGAAGTACAAACACTTGGGGGGTGTTGACCCCAATTTGGAGGCATTTGGCCAGTAATTAGGCCCAACAGAACCTTGGCCTTTTTGACTTTTCATGCTGGCGTGTGGAACGTTTGACCTACGCACATGGTGGTCCTCAGATCAAGGCCACTGGATTGATGCTCTGAGACAGGTGGCACGCTTGGATGGTGGGCGTATGGTAGACTTCTGAGGGGAACGCTACACGTAAACATGAAAAGAAAAATATTATGGAGAAAGGAGGGGACCTGGGAATCGAACCCAGGTCCCAGAGTTTACCAAATGCTTCGTCCACCAACTATGCCATTTACGCGCTTTGTATATAATATAACAAATAAACAATATAATGCAAAACGATGGTTAGTGGTGTTTTTCGCGCGAAATTCAAACGCACCAACCGCTGGCTTACACATCACCTTCTTCTCCAATTGTCCTGCATTTTTGCCTGAAAAACAAACTAAATAGCGGGGGTTTTAAACCCCCACTAAATGATGCACACAAAAATAGCGAATAGAATTCTGTTAATCATAAATTTATCGCGAGGTATGGAATCAATTAGCCATAAGCTTCTGATTTTAATGGCGTGGTTCTTGTGTCTCAATTTTTCCTGAAGAGGAAAGCCCTAATTTTACAGCTCTGGAACCCTAGCAAGCTTCAATGGTAGATTCACGTACAAAGCACGAAAACTCAATTAAATGGCATGGTTAGTTTCAGCATGATTAGGTTAGTGTAAAACAAAAATCAAACTGTATGGAAAATGCCCAGAAATTGAAACACGATCATGCATAAAGTATGAGAAATTTTGAGTTCTATCTACCAGTTCTTGATGCGTGGGGATTGAAAAAGGATGCAGTTAGGTTCCTTGAAGCCTTGGCAAGCTATTGAAATTGGTTAGAAGCTTTGAAACTCCCTGCAATATCGATTTCAGTTTTGAAAAATTTGATGAAAAATGCAAAATTGGTTTTGATTCTTGGGCGCAGCTTCAAGGTCTTTTCCATTAGGTTTGCATTCTGACTTATGTATGGGACGAATTAGGGTTAAATTTTGAGCCAAAAGATTAATGCATTGATGTATCAAATATTTGATTTTCAATGAATATTTTTTCAATCTTTTTCATGTGTTTTTGATTCCAATCATGGCCAACCTTTCCAATTTTGGGTGTGCACGAATCTTGAGTAATCAATGAGAGCAAATGCTGCATAAAAAGATTCAAATTCATTTGTTTAGTATTTTTTCCATATTTTATTTAATTAAATGAATTAATTGTGATTAAAAATTCAAATAAATAATAAAAATGATGAAATAAATCCCCTTTGGACCAAATGGTCGTGCATAGCCTTTGGATGATGAATCTTGGAAGAAAATGTGGTCCATTAGCAATTTTGAGGTATTTGAAGCAAAGTTGACTTTTCAAAATTCCCAAAAATTTCCCAACTTCCACAAGGCATATCTTGCTCAATTTTTAAGCTTTGATCATGTTCTTGGACATTTTGGAAAGGTCCTGAAGTCCTCTAACCAATTCCTTTGGTCCCATGTCATTTTGATTTACCAATCTCAAGTATGGTCTTTGACTTAAAGTGCCTTTTTGTTGACTTTTGAAAATGACCTATAATGTTGAAATTGATAACTTTTTGTGAGAGCATTTCTTGGACTTGAAGTGTGAAGAGGAGTTGTAGGAAATGCCCTTCTCTTCAAAATGAGCTTTGGATGAAATTTTTCTGATGAACCATGTGGAAGTTATGCCTTGGTCAAGTTACAGTTGACTTTTTCAACTGTCCAAATATGGAAACTTTTGCATCTTGAGACTTTTTTGAGCCATGCCTTGAAAATCATGATCAAGAATTGATCAAATGATGTTTGTGGCTTCAAAATAAGATGTTGACTAAAAATTTGAACTTTTGACTGTCAAATGACCATTTTGCCCCTGCAGTTGACTGTAGGGCATTTAGGGTTTTTGACTGTGCAATTTTGTGCTGTAAGTCTTGAAACTTGGCATGAGGATGTTTGACCATGTTTATAGGCATGTGGGACTTGATTGGACCCTTGGAAACTTCAATTACTTTGCCAGAATCAAAACCCTAGTTTTTGACTGTTAGGAGGCCCTTGAACTGTGCAACCCTTGGGGAGATTTTGAAGCATGCTCTTTGCAATTCTTGAAGAATATGGGAGGGCAAATTTTGGGGTACAACACCCAGCTCAGAGATGCTCCAGACACGGATACCATTCTGACGCTCACCTTTAACTTACAATTCAACAAACATTCTTGGATGACATCTTTAAGCCCATTCCCTTAACTATACTCTGACAAGTGCAAATTTACGGGCACTCTAGTGTCCAATCCTCTTTTACCTTCGAGTCACGAAAGGCAAACTCGCCAATCTAACTCTTCAGGTTCAAGAAGATTGAACAGGGGCAGCTGTTGTACCCCAAAATTTTCCCTCTCATTTTATCAAGATTTCCCCTCACAAGACTTTTTAAACTCAAGACCAGGCTAGGGTTTACTCTGCTCAAGACATCTCCTTGCACTGTTGACCTAAAATTAGGGTTTGAGTTTGCACAAGGATTTTTGGACTTCTAATGCCCAATGTGACTTTCATACTTCATGTTGGACTCCTAAGATTGCTTATACCAAGTTTCAAGCTTTGAATCAAATTTTTGCCCAGTCATTTGGACAAGATTCAGTGTATGCATTTGTGCAAGATTCCAATTAGATCCTAGAGAATCTCACTTAACAGCTGTTAAGTGAATTTTCAAGTATCTGAAAGGTACTACTAATATGGGTCTGTTTTATAGAAAATCAAGTGATTACAACTTAGTAGGATACTGTGATGCTGACTTTTCTGGAGACAGAGTAGAGCGTAACAACACTTCTGGAAGCTGCCAGTTTTTGGGAGAAAATCTGATCTCATGGTCTAGCAAAGGACAATCCACAATTGCTCTATCAACAATAGAAGCTGAATACATAGCAGCAGCTGGATGCAGCACACAAATGCTCTGGATGAAAAGTCAACTTGAGGACTTCCAGATATTTGAGAGTAACATTCCTATCCTCTGTGAAAATACTTCTGCCATTTGCTTAAGTAAAAATCCAATTTTACATTCTAGGGCTAAGCATATAGAAATAAAACATCATTTTATTAGGAACTATATTCAGAAAGGGATTTTAAATTTTAAATTTATTAACATAGACCATCAATGGGCTGATATTTTCACAAAACCACTTTCTGAAGATAGGTTCAACTTCATTCTGAAACATCTCAGCATGAAGCTCTGTCCAGAATAAAAATGTTTTAATTTTATATATTAACCTTCAGAATTGTGTTTATTTTCTGTGAACTACTGATCAATCTTCTTTCAGAACTTTAGAAATGCAGATTGTATCAAAATCTATCCATGAAGATCTGAGCGCTTCAGTTCAAGGATAGAAGTGCTGTTCACTCAAGCAAACAAGCGTCATCCAGTCATCAGTTGTTTTCTGAGGCTGAACACGCATTCACGTTTCTGAAAAGGCAAAGCGCTGATTGGATGCATTGAGACACATGTCATGGGTAACCGTTCCAAATATCTTTCTGAATCCCCTAAAATCAGCTATCATTAAATGCTAATAATCATTATTTATTTCTCTCTCTTAAACGTTTATGTTTTCAAAAAACTTTTTAGAAATCTATTTAAACACTTCACACCATTCACACTTTTTACCTTCACTTTCGTTTTCTCTCAATATTTCTGATTTCTGTGTTCTTACTTTCTCAAGAAAACCTTTCAATTTTTTTCAAAAACCACGTGTGAACATGGCTTCTTCCAACATTCCTTCTTCAGGTTCCTAGAAAACTGCTTCTTCTGAACAATATGAAGTACCTTTCAGAACGCTTCTAACACCAGTCAAGAATCTTGAAGTTCTGTCAGAATTAATAGTGGATTTCAACAGTCTCAAGAAAATGGTTTTGATTTATCTGAAGAGATTAAAGCTCAAGGTTGGGAAAAGTATTTTGACAGGCTGGTGGGTCCAACATTTCCTATTCTGGTAAAGGAATTTTGGATTCACGCTTCTTCTTCAAATCATCAAGTTACATCCTACATCATGGGGAAGAAGATTGTGATTACTGAAGACCTGATTGCAAGACTGATAGGGTACAATGGAGGTGGTATTCACTGCATTGATATGGCAGAAAGGTGTGCAGATGTTGCCCTAATTGAAAGGGAAATTTTCACGCTGGGGCTTCCCTCCAGCAAGATAAGGGATTTGAAGGACAAGCACAGAATTTTGGCCAAGATCATTCTGGGCTGTTTCAACCACAGGAAGCCTACCAGCTCTCCTGATTACATTAACATTGATCAGCAGTTTCTGCTCTATTTCATCTCTCAGAAGGTCAAGATAAATCTAGCTCATCTTTTATTCAACCATCTCAGAACAAGTGTCAAAGAAACAAGGGAAGAGGAAAGTACAAAGAGGGATTGGATACCCTTGGGAAGACTGATATCAGATATTCTTACAGAGAATAGGCTGATTGAACATTTGACAGAGGCACAGGAAATTAGCACTCTGGAACCATCTGTTGGCAAGCAGCTGAATGCCAAAAATATGAAGAAAATGAAGCTGATAGAGAACATTAAGAAGGAGCCCAGCGTCACTCATTTTGCTGAAATCTCAAGCAGAAGAGTCCCTCTGGACAACTTCCCTCTGTTCTCAGAAATTGACTCTAAGCCTAAAATCATTCTGAGATATTTGGATGCTTATAAAGCTGATGGTACAACACCAAATCTGAATATTCAAGATCTTCAACAGAAGGCTCCAGGGGTTGTTTTGAAGAAGACGAAGAAAAGAAAAGCTGCTGTAGAAGGATCATCTCAACAGACTCCAAAGAAGAGAGGTAATCCTGTTTCTGTAACTGTTTTAGATTCAACTGCGGTTTCAACATCTATCCCAATTCCAACTCCATCTGAAAACCCAACTCCTCAAACTTTCGATGATTTTGACTTAGACTTTGAGCCTTCTGAATCATTAACCCTCAGAAGATCTTGCTCCAAACCACAAAATCCAAATACTAAAACCATACCAGAACCAGAACTTGCACAAGTTCTTTCTGATAAGACCAACACACTTCCACTCCCGAAACAGAAAATCCAAATCCAAATCCAAACGCAGAAGCACAACCTGAACCTCCCCTCTCACCAATACCAGAAATTCTACTCTCTCCAGAACCAGAAATCCCACGACCTTCATCTTCTCAACCAGATATTAATCCACCCTCTCCTCAACATGAACAATCTCCACAACCTGAGACTTAAAACTCTGAGGCTCAACACTCTGAATCCCCTGAACCACAACCTTTGGCCATTCAATTACCCTGTGGTACCACTGTAAATATCCCTCAACTTCCCTCTTCACCAGAAATAACTCCACCAAATTCTCCATCAAGTCCAATCGTAATTCCTGACTCTCCCACTCCCTCACCTAAGAAAAATTCAGATGACCACAACAAGACTGTCATTGATCTAACAGTCTTTGAACGCCTTGCTGCAATAAACAACAAAACTGCTATCCCTAAACCAAAACAACCAGATGTTGGTTCCAGCATATTGAACTTTGAAACAGATATACAGAAGTGGATCACTTCTTTGAAACAAGCAAGTCTGGAACTGGTTGATCCTGCTGTATCAGACCTCCTCTGGACACAATTCAGAAGATGGGTATGTGCTGAAACCTTTAAGTTGCAAGACCAGAGCTATGGACAGGCTCAGCAGAACTTCAGCAATCTGCTGAAGGAAATTGAAGATCCAATTCTGAGCAAGCTGCTTAAGGAAGAAATTATCCATCTGGACATTGCTCCTTGGTCTGAAAAGCGTCCAGCATCCAAAGTTCAACCTGCAGAAGAACAAACGATTCCAGCTGAAGAACAGGTTCAAGAAGAAGATACTGATGAAAGCTCTGAGAAGCACCCTGTTTCTGAAGATCCTCAAGCTTCCTCTCTTGACAGGCAGACCCTGGAGGACTTGCAAAGATATGATATGCTGATGAATGAAAGAATGGATAAGCAGGACATCATAATTGATGCTATAGCAAACATGGTATCTCAGCAACAGGAAACCAGTAATCAAATCAAGAGCATGTTGGAAGCCCTGTTCACACGTCTTCCACCTTCCTCTTAGAATTTTCTTGTGTTTTCCTTGTTTTCTTTACATGGTTGTCTGTAATATTTTACGTGTTCTGAACTCAATCATTGCTTCTGTTTTTTATATAAACGCTCTCTTTGCTCTGATCATTTTAACTCTGATTATTTGTGCTTTTTGATAACTGACAAAAAGGGGGAGAAAGAATGATATTTTTCAATAACGGATTACTGAGACATAAGTCTCAAACATTCTAACATTCTGATATATTTGAATTTCTTTCTTCTGAAAAGCTTACAGGTACAAGAATCTGATGAACTCTGATAAAGTAAAGTTCTGATGCTCAAGGTCTCATGGAATTAAAGGGAAGTAATCAACTCAGGGGGAGTTTTTCTCTTCATTACTCTGATACCTTTTATTCCTTAACTTCTTATCTCTAATACCTTGTATTCGTTATTTGTTTATCTCTGATACCTTTTCCTCTATATCCTTAATCTCTGATACCTTTTAGTATTTTATTTTAATTGAAAAAATCCGGTTTTTGTCATCATCAAAAAGGGGGAGATTGTTAGAACATAGTTTGATTCTACAACCCTCAGTTAGAGTTTTGATGATAACAAAATACAAGATTAAATAAATTGTAAGATTTATGTTTAAGACATATATGCTACTTAAAATTATGTTGTGTATTTACAGAAACCCTGATGGAATCAACATCAGAATATCAGTATCAACATCAGCATCAGAAGATATGTCAGCATCAGAAGATCAAATAACATGTGCTATACACTGAAGCCTGATGAACAAAATCTGCGCATAAAATACTCTGACTCTGATCAAGATCCTAACCATGTCATCAGCACTCAGAAGCGTCTGAATAAGCTAAAGCCAAGAACACTCTGATTACCATAAGCAGAGAAGACTCTGAAGTGTCAACGTTACTATGAATTCAAGATAGATTAATTACCAATGGCTTTATTCCAAGAAAAAGATCTTCTCAAAAAGGAAAGAACATTATGAGCATTGAAATGGATTTATGGACAGCAACGTATCTATTCTTAGGCTACTTAAACAAGTCTGTGAGAAAAGAAATGGCTAATACTCTTTACGCACGCACGCATACGAAAACTCTCTCACTCAAATTGCTAAAGCTTTCAACCACGCCTACTCAATAGCATTAGCATTCTAGTTCAATCTAAGCTTAACATTGTGTATTATCACAGTTTTGATATATAGTTTTATTAGAAAACATCAAACACACCTTTGTTCATTTATCTGTAAGAGAATTTCCTTGAGATAAACCGGTTTGTGGTTAGACTCAAGAAGGATTTAACAGTTGTTAAAGTAGTTGTTGTATTCAGTTGAATATAGTGGATTAAGACCTCGTTGGAGAGAGGCGAAATCACCTTGACGGGTGAACTGGAGTAGTTTGAGATCAAACGAACCAGGACAAAAACAACGTGTTGTCTACATTTGATTTTAAGTTTTACAATTCAACCCCCCTTCTTGTGTTTTTCACATCTTCAATTGGCATCAGAGCGCCTGGTTATGAGCTTATAACACTTAACCGTGTCAGTACAAGATCCAGCGTCAGAAAAACACAATGGCAGGACCACATCAAAACATCAGCAATGACAACAATGAAGAAAGAGACAGATTCAGTGGCAAACCTCCAGTCTTTGATGGAGAGAACTTTGATCACTGGAAAGACATAATTGAAAGCTTCTTTCTGGCCCATGATGCTGATCTGTGGGATATGGTGACTGATGGATACACGCACCCAGTGAATGCAAGTGATCAGAAGATTGACAGGAAAGCAATGTCTGATCAGCAAAAGCGTGATTTCAGAAATCATCACAAGGCCAGAACAATTCTTCTCAGCGTCATCTCCTACTCTGAATATGAAAAGATATCAAACAGAGACACTGCAAAGAATATGTTTGACTCTCTGAGAATGACGCATGAAGGCAACATTCAAGTCAAAGAAACTAAAGCTCTTGCGCTCATTCAGAAGTATGAGGCATTCAAGATGGAAGAAAGTGAATCAATTGAAACGATGTTCTCAAGATTTCAAATTCTGGTGGCTGGTCTCAAAGTTCTGGACAAAGGGTATTCTACTGCTGATCATGTTAAGAAGATCATCAGAAGCTTGCCAAAACAGTGGAGGCCAATGGTCACAGCATTGAAGCTAGCTAAGGATCTCAACGAAATCTCTCTGGAGGAACTTGTCATCTCCCTCAAAAGTCACGAGATAGAGCTAGAAGCAGATGAACCTCAAAAGCAAGGTAAGCCATTAGCTTTAAAATCTAACAGAAAATATGACTCCAAAGTTTTGCAGGCTGTAGAAGAAACCTCTGATGGGTCCTCATCAGAAGAAGATGAACTATCTCTCCTCTCCAGAAGGGTGAACTAATTATGGAAGCAGAGGCAAAGGAAGTTCAGGAATCCCAGAAGATCAGAGAATCAGAATGAATCCTCCTCCAGATACAGAAGGTCAGAATCCTCCTCTGGACACAAGATCTGAAGGCTCTTCAGGAAGTAGAAAGCCAAACAACAAAGACATCATCTGCTATGAATGCAACGAGCAAGGACACTACAAAAGTGATTGCCCAAAGCTTCAGAAGGAGAAGCCCAAAAAGAAGTTTGGCAAGGAAAAGAAGAAAAGTCTCATGGCCACATGGGATGATTCTGACACATGCGAAGCTGACTCAGAATCAGATGATGAGAGAGCAAACATAGCTCTCATGGAAAACATAACAGAAGACAGTGAAGCTTCTGAGTCAGACTCTGAATCAGATACAAAAGAGGTATTTCCTGACTTTGCTATTAACTTTACTAAGGCTGAACTAGCTGAAAGCCTTAATGAAATTCTGGAAAGATATCAGCAGATCAGAGTCAAATTCAGAAACCTGAAAAGGAATCTTGCTTCTGACTCTGATAAGACTGAGAGTATCAAATTGGAGAATTCTGAGTTAAAAAATAAAATATCAAAATTAGAAAATCTATTGCAAAACTCTCAGAAGGAAACAATTCCTGAAACTCCCAGTAGTGCTGATGAGTTCATCAAAGAGTATGATCATAGCTTTCAGAAGTTTCTAGCTAAAAACATAGATAGAAGCAAAATGGTTTCAATGATCGATGGAGTTAGCAGAAATGGCAGAAAAGGAATAGGATACCAAGGTAAGGTACCTACACCAAAGAATGCCATGGATTTAGTTATAAAACGCACTTCACTTGATTCTCACTTTGTATATGGGCACACACATGACATCAAATATACTAGTAGTAATTATTCTGTCAAACCAAAATTCAACCAGAGTTTTGGTAAAACTAACAAATCAGGACCTAAGAAAATATGGGTACCTAAGGATAAAATAATACATGTGGCAGATATCTTTAGCAGCAAAGCAGAAACACCAGTCATGGTACCTGGACTCTGGCTGCTCACGACACATGACGGGAAGAAAGCATATGTTCCAAAGCCTGGAACTTAAGCCTGGAGGCCACGTAGGCTTTGGAGGCAATCAGAGGTGAAAGATCATTGGCTCTGGAACTGTAGGTAATGGAAATCTTCCCTCTATAAGTAATGTTTTATTAGTAGATGGATTAATGCATAACCTGTTATCCATAAGTCAATTAAGTGGTAACAATTATGATATAATCTTTAATCAAAATTCATGCAAAACTGTTAGTCAGAATAATGGGACTATCCTATTTAATGGAAAGAGGAGAAACAACATTTATAAAATCAAACTTTCTGAACTGAAAAAGTCAGAATGTAAAGTGTCTTCTGTCTGTTAACAACGAGCAATGGATCTGGCACAGAAGATTGGGACATGTTAGTATGAGAAGAATATCTCAGATTAATAAACTCAATCTGGTCAGAGGACTTCCTAACCTGAAGTTCAATTCAGATGCTCTGTGTGAAGCATGTCAAAAAGGCAAGTTTGCAAAACCAGCTTTCAAATCTAAAAACTTTATTTCCACCTCTAAGCCATTAGAACTTCTGCACATTGACTTATTTGGACCAGTTAAAACTGCTTCAGTCAGTGGCAAGAAGTATGGGTTAGTAATCGTAGATGACTATAGCAGATGGACATGGGTAAAGTTCTTAAGACACAAGGACGAGTCACACTCTGTGTTTGTCACCTTCTGCAACCAAGTTCAGAATGAAAAGGATCTTAGAATCGTCAAAGTCAGAAGTGATCATGGTAGAGAGTTTGAAAACAAAGATTTTGAATCATTTTTTAATGACAAAGGCATTCTGCATGATTTCTCTTGTCCTAGAATTCCCCAGCAAAATGGAGTTGTAGAACGAAAGAACAGAACATTGCAAGAAATGGCCAGAACCATGATCAACGAGACAAACGTTGCTAAGATCTTTTGGGCAGAGGTAATAAACACAACGTGCTACATTCAGAATAGAATCTCCATAAGACCTATTCTAGAAAAGACTCCATATGAATTATGGAAGAACAGAAAGCCCAACATTTCATATTTTCATCCATTTGGATGTACTTGTTTTATTTTAAATACAAAAAATTATTTGAACAAGTTTGACTCTAAAGCACAAAAGTGTATTATGTTAGGATACTCTGAACGCTCAAGAGGGTACAAAGTATACAATACAGAAACACAGATTTTTGAAGAATCAATCAGTGTTCGTTTTGATGATAAGCTTGACTCTCAAAAGTCAAAGCAGAATGAATTACTTGCAGGTATGGAAGTTGAATTCACAGGTACTGAAGACAAGTCATCAGAAGCTCTTAACAGAGACACTCCCTCAACAACAGAAAGAGGCACTGCAAGCAATCCAGCACCTTCTGTTGATCAACTTCAGAAAAGACCATCCAGAAGCAGCATGGATCACCCAGAAGAAAAAATCTTAGGAAGAAAGGAAGATCCAATCAGAACAAGAGCCAACTTCAGAAACTCTGAAGAATCCCTCATGGGACTTGTTTCTCTGATTGAACCATCTTCAATTGATGAAGCACTTCTGGACAATGACTAGATTCTAGAAATGCAAGAGGAGCTGAATCAATTCACAAGGAATGACGTATGGGATCTAGTTCCTAAACCAAAAGGATTCAATGTCATTGGAACAAAATGGGTGTTCAGAAACAAACTGAATGAACAAGGTGAAGTCATCAGAAACAAGGCATGATTGGTAGCACAAGGTTATAGTCAGCAAGAGGGGATAGACTATACAAAAACCTTTGCTCCAGTCGCCAGGTTAGAATCTATCAGACTCTTAATTTCTTTTGCTGTTAATAAAGGCATCACTCTGTATCAGATGGATGTTAAGAGTGCATTCTTAAATGCCTATATAGAAGAAGAGGTATATGTGCACCAACCCCCTGGTTTTGAAAGTTTAAAAAATCCAGAATATGTTTTCAAACTAAAGAAGTCACTGTATGGTCTGAAACAAGCTCCCAGAGCTTGGTATGAAAGACTGAGTAACTTCCTGTTAGAAAAGGAATTCACCAGAGGGAAAGTGGACACAACTCTATTCTGTAAGACATTTAAGAATGACATTTTAGTATGTCATATTTATGTTGATGATATCATTTTTTGATCTACTAAACCTTCTCTGGGAAGAAAATTTGCTAAGTGTATGCAGGCAGAATTTGAGATGAGCCTAATGGGGGAACTGAAATTCTTTCTGGGCATTCAGATCAATCAAACCCCAGAAGGAACTTACATTCATCAGAGCAAATATGTCAGAGAACTTCTGAAGAAATTTGATCTCTCAGAATGTTAGCCATCAAAGATTCCAATGCATCCCACGTGCATTCTGGAAAGAGAAGAGGTAAGCAAAGAGGTAGAACAGAAGGTCTACAGAGGTATGATTGGTTTTCTTCTTTATCTGACAGCATCAAGGCCTGATATTTTATTCAGTGTATGCATTTGTGCAAGATTCCAATCAGATCCTAGAGAATCTCACTTAACAGCTGTTAAGCGAATTTTCAAGTATCTGAAAGGTACTACTAATCTGGGTCTGTTTTATAGAAAATCAAGTGATTACAACTTAGTAGGATACTGTGATGCTGACTTTTCTGGAGACAGAGTAGAGCGTAAAAGCACTTCTGGAAGCTTCCAGTTTTTGGGAGAAAAATCTGATCTCATGGTCCAGCAAAAGACAATCCACAATTGCTCTATCAACAGTAGAAGCTGAATACATAGCAGCAGCTGGATGCAGCACACAAATGCTCTGGATGAAAAGTCAACTTGAGGACTTCCAGATATTTGAGAGTAACATTCCTATCCTCTGTGAAAATACTTCTGCCATTTGCTTAAGTAAAAATCCAATTTTACATTCTAGGGCTAAGCATATAGAAATAAAACATCATTTTATTAGGGACTATATTCAGAAAGGGATTTTAAATTTTAAATTTATTAACACAGACCATCAATGGGCTGATATTTTCACAAAATCACTTTCTGAAGATAGGTTCAACTTCATTCTGAAACATCTCAGCATGAAGCTCTATCCAGAATAAAAATGTTTTAATTTTATATATTAACCTTCAGAATTGTGTTTATTTTC
Organism: Vicia faba; assembly: GCA_948472305.1. Lineage (NCBI taxonomy): Eukaryota > Viridiplantae > Streptophyta > Magnoliopsida > Fabales > Fabaceae > Vicia > Vicia faba. The sequence goes on along the minus strand of OX451739.1, from coordinate 1,180,790,131 downwards.
TGTGAACTACTGATCAATCTTCTTTCAGAACTTTAGAAATGCAGATTGTATCAAAATCTATCCATGAAGATCTGAGCGCTTCAGTTCAAGGATATAAGTGCTGTTCACTCAAGCAAACAAGCGTCATCCAGTCATCAGTTGTTTTCTGAGGCTGAACACGCGTTCACGTTTCTGAAAAGGCAAAGCGCTGGTTGGATGCATTGAGACACATGTCATGGGTAACCGTTCCAAATATCTTTCTGAATCCCCTAAAATCAGCTATCATTAAATGCTAATAATCATTATTTATTTCTCTCTCTTAAACGTTTATGTTTTCAAAAAACTTTTTAGAAATCTATTTAAACACTTCACACCATTCATACTTTTTACCTTCACTTTCGTTTTCTCTCAATATTTCTGATTTCTGTGTTCTTACTTTCTCAAGAAAACCTTTCAATATTTTTCAAAAACCACGTGTGAACATGGCTTCTTCCAACATTCCTTCTTCAGGTTCCGAGAAAACTGCTTCTTCTGAACAATATGAAGTACCTTTCAGAACGCTTCTAACACCAGTCAAGAATCTTGAAGTTCTGTCAGAATTAATAGTGGATTTCAACAGTCTCAAGGAAAATGGTTTTGATTTATCTGAAGAGATTAAAGCTCAAGGTTGGGAAAAGTATTTTGACAGGCTGGTGGGTCCAACATTTCCTATTCTGGTAAAGGAATTTTGGATTCACGCTTCTTCTTCAAATCATCAAGTTACATCTTACATCATGGGGAAGAAGATTATGATTACTGAAGACCTGATTGCAAGAATGATAGGGTACAATGGAGGTGGTATTCGTTGCATTGATATGGCAGAAAGGTGTGCAGATGTTGCCCTAATTGCAAGGGAAATTTTCACGCTGGGGCTTCCCTCCAGCAAGATAAGGGATTTGAAGGACAAGCACAGAATTTGGACCAACATCATTTTGGGCTGTTTCAACCACAGGAAGCCTACCAGCTCTCCTGATTACATTAACATTGATCAATAGTTTCTGCTCTATTTCATCTCTCAGAAGGTCAAGATAAATCTAGCTCATCTTCTGTTCAACCATCTCAGAACAAGTGTCAAAGAAACAAGGGAAGAGGAAAGTACAAAGAGGGATTGGATACCCTTGGGAAGACTGATATCAAATATTCTTACAGAGAATAGGCTGATTGAACATTTGACAGAGGCACAGGAAATCAGCACTCTGGAACCATCTGTTGGCAAGCAGCTGAATGCCAAAAATATGAAGAAAATGAAGCTGATAGAGAACATTAAGAAGGAGCCCAGCGTCACTCATTTTGCTGAAATCTCAAGCAGAAGAGTCCCTCTGGACAACTTCCCTCTATTCTCAGAAATTGACTCTAAGCCTCAAATCATTCTGAGATATTTGGATGCTTATAAAGCTGATGGTACAACACCAAATCTGAATATTCAAGATCTTCAGCAAAAGGCTCCAAAGGTTGTTCTGAAGAAGACGAAGAAAAGAAAAGCTGCTGTAGAAGGATCATCTCAACAGACTCCAAAGAAGAGAAGTAATCCTGTTTCTGTAACTGTTTTAGATTCAAATGCTGTTTCAACATCTATCCCAATTCCAACTCCATCTGAAAACCCAACTCCTCAAACTTTCGATGATTTTGACTTAGACTTTGAGCCTTCTGAATCATTAACCCTCAGAAGATCTCGCTCCAAACCACAAAATCCAAATACTAAAACCATACCAGAACCAGAACTTTCACAAGTTCTTTCTGATATAGACCAACACACTTCCACTCCCGAAACAGAAAATCCAAATCCAAATCCAAACGCAGAAGCACAACCTGAACCTCCCCTCTCACCAATCCCAGAAATTCCACTCTCTCCAGAACCAGAAATCCCACGACCTTCATCTTCTCAACCAGATATTAATCCATCCTCTCCTCAACATGAACAATCTCCACAACCTAAGACTCAAACCTCTGAGGCTCAACACTCTGAATCCCCTGAACCACAACCTTTGGCCATTCAATTACCCTGTGGTACCACTGTAAATATCCCTCAACTTCCCTCTTCACCAGAAATAACTCCACCAAATTCTCCATCAAGTCCAATCGTAATTCCTGACTCTCCCACTCCCTCACCTAAGAAAAATTCAGATGACCACAACAAGACTATCATTGATCTAACAGTCTTTGAACGCCTTGCTGCAATAAACAACAAAACTGCTATCCCTAAACCAAAACAACCAGATGTTGGTTCCAGCATATTGAACTTTGAAACAGATATACAGAAGTGGATCACTTCTTTGAAACAAGCAAGTCTGGAACTGGTTGATCCTGCTGTATCAGACCTCCTCTGGACACAATTCAGAAGATGGGTATGTGCTGAAACCTTTAAGTTTCAAGACCAGAGCTATGGACAGGCTCAACAGAACTTCAGCAATCTGCTGAAGGAAATTGAAGGTCCAATTCTGAGCAAGCTGCTTAAGGAAGAAATTATCCATCTGGACATTGCTCCTTGGTCTGAAAAGCGTCCAGCATCCAAAGTTCAACCTGCAGAAGAACAGACGATTCCAGCTGAAGAACAGGTTCAAGAAGAAGATACTGATGAAAGCTCTGAGAAGCACCCTGTTTCTGAAGATCCTCAAGCTTCCTCTCTTGACAGGAAGACTCTAGAGGACTTGCAAAGATATGTTATGCTGATGAATGAAATAATGGATAAGCAGGACATCAAAATTGATGCTATAGCAAACATGGTATCTCAGCAACAGGAAACCAGCAATCAAATCAAGAGCATGTTGGAAGCCCTGTTCACACGTCTTCCACCTTCCTCTTAGAATTTTCTTGTGTTTTCCTTGTTTTCTTTACATGGTTGTCTGTAATATTTTACGTGTTCTTAACTCAATCATTACTTCTGTTTTTTATATAAACGCTCTCTTTGCTCTGATCATTTTAAGTCTGATTATTTGTGCTTTTTGATAACTGACAAAAAGGGGGAAAAAGAATGATATTTTTCAATAACGGATTACTGAGACATAAGTCTCAAACATTCTAACATTCTGATATATTTGAATTTCTTTCTTCTGAAAAGCTTACAGGTACAAGAATCTGATGAACTCTGATAAAGTAAAGTTCTAATGCTCAAGGTCTCATGGAATTAAAGGGGAGTAATCAACTCAGGGGGAGTTTTTCTCTTCATTACTCTGATACCTTTTATTCCTTATCTTCTTATCTCTAATACCTTGTATTCGTTATTTATTTATCTCTGATACCTTTTCCTCTATATCCTTAATCTCTGATACCTTTTAGTATTTTATTTTAATTGAAAAAATCCGGTTTTTGTCATCATCAAAAAGGGGGAGATTGTTAGAACATAGTTTGATTCTACAACCCTCAGTTAGAGTTTTGATGATAACAAAATACAAGATTAAATAAATTGTAAGATTTATGTTTAAGACATATATGCTACTTAAAATTATGTTGTGTATTTACAGAAACTCTGATGGAATCAGCATCAGAATATCAGTATCAACATCAGCATCAGAAGATATGTCAGCATCAGAAGATCAAATAACATGTGCTATACACTGAAGCCTGATGAACAGAATCTGCGCATAAAATACTCTGACTCTGATCAAGATCTTAACCATGTCATCAGCACTCAGAAGCGTCTGAATAAGCTAAAGCCAAGAACACTCTGATTACCATAAGCAGAGAAGACTCTGAAGTGTCAACGTTACTATGCATTCAAGATAGATTAATTACCAACGACTTTATTCCAAGACAAAGATCTTCTCAAAAAGGAAAGAACATTATGAGCATTGAAATGGATTTATGGACAGCAACGTATCTATTCCTAGGCTACTTAAACAAGTCTGTGAGAAAAGAAATGGCTAATACTCTTTACGCACACACGCACACGAAAACTCTCTCACTCAAATTGCTAAAGCTTTCAACCACGCCTACTCAATAGCATTAGCAGTCTAGTTCAATCTAAGCTTAACATTGTGTATTATCACAGTTGTGATATATATTTTTATTAGAAAACATCAAACACACTTTTGTTCATTTATCTGTAAGAGAGTTTCCTTGAGATAAACCGGTCTGTGGTTAGACTCAAGAAGGCTTTAACAGTTGTTAAAGTAGTTGTTGTATTCAGTTGAATATAGTGGATTAAGACTTCGTTGGAGAGAGGCGAAATCACCTTGACGGGTGGACTGGAGTAGTTTGAGATCAAACGAACCAGGATAAAAACAACGTGTTGTCTGCATTTGATTTTAAGTTTTACAATTCAACCCCCTTCTTGTGTTTTTCACATCTTCAGTTGCTACAAGTTGCAATTTCTGTCCAGCTTTGTTTGTACTTGCTTACAGGTATCTAAACCCTTCCACACTCAAAAATTTAATGCAAACTCAATGGATTAATGCATTGTTCTGATCAATGGAAGATTACACAAAGGATTAATCCAAAAATGGCAAAAAGTTAACAATGCCATTTTGATAAAGGTGGCTTTATGTCAATTTGTTTCCCTTGAGCCTTGAACCCATCTCTTGGCAGAAAACAAACTCCATAAACTTAGGCAAAGGTACAACAACTTTGTGCATGCTTGAAGCTAGCCTGTACAGGCATGCCCTTGGCCACTTCACACTTTTCTTCAAAACCAAGTCAACTTGCCAAAATCACATAACTTTGGTATCTGATAAAACCAAGTGTTGTAACCATTTCAAACAACTTTTGCATATTGCCTAAGGTCAGAAACACGAGCTAGCCAGTCCTCAAACACCCTTGAACACCAAAACACCAAAAACTTGCAAAACATGACAGCTTCTGCATTTTGACATCCAAAGCAAAATCCACTCGTGCGTTTTGCTTGCAAACACTTTAAACACCTTCTAAACAACCCAGCTGAGCTATCCCAACCATTGGCCATCAACTGTAACCTTGTTTTCAAGCTTCACCATTTTTGAATTCTGACTGTGCAGGTTGACTTCTACAAGCTTATTCAAGCAAGTTCCAAGCAAACTAAGCATTGAGGAAGGTCAAAGGAACTTCAAGCAAGATCACAAACATCTCAGGCCTCACTAAAAATCCCTACATTGCCATACTCGAGTTCAACTGAAACAGGTAAAGTTCAAGCTTCTATCTCTCTATTTAGGAATCATTAAGCTTAGGTTTGTGAATAAAAAATGTAGTACTCATTACCCTTAATCTGTACATATGCATAGATTTCATTTAAGTTAACTGTGTTGGGAGAATTTGAATGATGAACTTTCTGAAAAAACTAGGTTATTAATTAGGGTCAGAGAAATTCTCTCTGGTCTTTGAGAGTTAGATTAAGTTTTTTACATGGTTAGAATCGTATGATCATGCTCTATAACTTTCATGTTGCAAGTTTTTGTTTTTAAGCACAAATGCAGGAGATACGAATATTGAACATTGGCGTGCGTTCTTGCTGTCACAAGGTTGAAGATGAAGGCCACTTGAGCTGGGCCTGGGATTTTTTCATTATTTGCACCCCTGACTTGCTTCTCACACCCCTTTGGCCCATTTAATTTACTTTTGTTTATTTTTCTATTTTCTTTTTAGTTTCTGACTCTATTTTATTTTTCTAAACATGAAAAAATATCAAAAATATTTTTCTTAAAATTTCACATTTTATTATATTTTTTTATTTTTATTTTGGCACAGTATTTAGTTTATTAAGTTTAATATATCTATTTTCTTAAATATAAACTTATAAATAATACAAAAAAAATATTATATTTTTATTTTTATACTTAAATAATATTTTTCTCATATATTTTTATTTTTTGACATTTGTATGTATTTTATTTTATTTTCTTGTACATAAATAAATAATACATAACATATATATATATATATATATATATATATATATATATATATATATATATATATATATATATATATATATATATATATATATATATATATATATATATATATATATATATATATATATATATATATATATATATATATATATATATATATATATATATATATATATATATATATATATATATATATATATATATATATATATATATATATATATATATATATATATATATATATATATATATATATATATATATATATATATATATATATATATATATATATATATATATATATATATATATATATATAAGTTAGGGTTTCCACCCTTAATAAAAATAATTATTTTTATTTTTCTTATTTTTGATACATTAAATAACTTATTTTTACGTACATAAAAATAATACAAAAAAACACCTTTGCACATTTATATTTAGTTGTCCATTTAAATATTGTCTATTTATTTATTTGCACAATTAATTCAAATTCATTGTAATAGTTTACTTAGGGTTTTAATTTCTTGCACATATCCCCCTATTCAAATTTGTATCCCCCTCCCCATAATCATGTTGTAATAATTGTTGGTTTATTTTTACGCACTTTATTACTTTCAAATATGCATGATAGAAAGATTAGGGTTTGTATGCAAAAATCCAAAATCAAACAAATAGCTTGACTAAAACAAGACAAAAATGCATGAAAATGACAACACAATGCACACAAGCACCCCTAGGGTTTCATCCACTTGTTGCCTTTAAAATGGCCATGGTATGCATGCTAGGTAACTTGGCAAAACAAAAACAAAACAAAAGATCATAGTCCCTCGATGACGCTATCTTGGTTGCCTATACACAAATGATCTAGTCCCTCAATGAAAAAAACTTGCTAAGATACTTAGCACTATTGCTATCATGGTCCATACGATAACCCACACCTGTCCCGTTTAGCATCCAAACACAATGTTGTTTACCAAATACAATGGTAAAAAACACTGTCAAAGGGTTAAAAATGTGTAGGAAAGATCTTTGAGTAGGGTAGACAACTCTTAGTTACTTGATCAAACTTGCAAACATCCTTGCTATTTTCAAAAACACACAACACAATTTCAAAACATTTCCCAAAACAAACTTTCAAACATTGAAACCTTTTTCAAAAGATAAACACCTTTGTAAAACATTCAAACAAGAATTGTTACAAAGGTTTCCTAAACATAGGCCTCTTTTCAAAACATTTTCAAAACCACACACAAAGCACCATTTCAAACAATTGAAAAGCAAAAGAAAGTGATCTAAACAAGTAACTAAGAGCCCATGGAAAACCATGGATGAAAAGGGTGCTAGAACCTTCCCTTTTCATAATCTACCCCCCGAACCCAAGAAAACATCTCAAAGGTCTTTCCTGTGCTTTTTGACCTTTCCTTTGGATAAAATAAAAAGTCGGTGGCGACTCTTGCTAAACCGAAACATTTGCAAACACAAAACGCAAAACATCAAGTCAATTCTCCCACCGTATCACACATGGGTCTTTAGAACTTCAAGTCTTCAGAGTCTTTAGAACTTCGTCTATCTAAATCTTCAGCACTTGGTCTTGAGAACCCTTTGTCTTCAACATCTAGACTTAAGTAGAAACTTATGTCTTTAGATCTTCTGACTTGTTTATTTATAACATGTTGTCTTCAGAAACATGAGTCTTTAGCATATTGACTTAAGTAGATACTTTTGTCTTTAGATCTTTTGACTAGTTTCTTTAGATTTCATATCAGAGCCTACACTTCAGATTCTTCTGGAGTGTCTTGCTATTGTTCATCAGAACTTGTGTTACGCAGAAGCAGAGTTAGGTCTCTTCTAATGTCTTCGCCACGCCATCCATCAGAAGCAGAACCTGTTTGTTAAATACTCAAAAAGAACAAACATTAGAGTATCAAAATTGTTCCTACAATCATACTCATTTGTTATCATTAAAACTCAGATAATATTGAAGAACCAAATCTTGCTCTAATAATCTCCCCCTTTTTGATGATGACAAAACTATGTATTTTGATGACACAATTTTGTTCATATAATCAGAAAAAGTGAAAATAAGAAGGTAAGAAATACTTATCCTTTTTATGAAGCTTCCTCTGAGTTAATGACTTGATGAAGCTCGAATATCCGGACTATGAACCATTTGAGTAAAAACTCCCATTGGTTCCAATAGATCAATTAAGATCTTTAAAGTCTTGAATCTAGATGCCAATGAAAATGAAATTAATTGAAATATTGATACTTTAATGTCACTAAGACAACTTCCAGATTCTCAATTCTTGGAATCTGATTCCAGATTTCAATTCTTGAATTCAGATCTTTTTCTTTAATCAGAGTTCTCATTTCCCAAAAAAGAAAACAATTCTAACAGAAATAGAATTTTAACTGGGTTAGAATGTAAGCATCTCATTTTAGAAAACATTTTCTAGGACTTGATTATTGAAATCAAAATTACGTTCATTTAATTACTCCCCCTTTTTGTCATAATCAAAAAGGTAATTATGTGTGAAAAACATAAAAACCAGGAGAAGATAAGAAGTTTCATTGATTTTTCAAAAGGATTACAATAGAAGTAGAAACAACATACTAAAGACAAATAAGGGAAACTATCTAAACTTCAAACACATCACAATTCGAATCAAATAGAGCATTGCCTCTGATGAATGGGTTTCTTCGAACAGTTTCAATTACACCAGCTAACTCCAACAGTTCAGACAATACACATCCATAAGGGATGAATAATTTTTGAGAGTTTCTGGATGCAAGGATTGATATCTTCAAATTATTAAATATTATTTCCTAAAGATGAATTGGAATACTCTTGCGAAGGCAATAAAGAAGACACATGTCCCTCGGAAAAACTTTGTCAAGATCTTTCCCTCTGGGAAGAAGGTTTTTCAATAAGAAATGAAACAAGATTTTTACAAGCGGTTTCAAGTGATCTGAATTAAGGGGATAATATATAAAGGGAGAATTAGGAACTATTGGAAACACATCAACATTCATGCAGGAGTTGGGTAACAGTGGACTCTGGATGACTACATCAATGGAGGTGCGAGTGATGGTAATTGGAATACCAAAAATATGAGAATGGATGAAGTTTCCATCAGGATTGACAAAAATATGAAGCCAAAACTTCTTCATGAGGTTAGGATAAATAGGACCTCTAAGCATTGTTGCATATCCAGACCATCCTTGATTTTCAATAAAACGGTTGATGAAACCATCATCAGACACATAGTTGGGTCTTTTCTCTTTGATTACTTCGAGAAGATTTTCATCTCCTTGAAAGGTTCTAACAACCATGGTATGCAGAAAAGATTGAAGAGAAGAAATAGTTAAATATGATACAAGGATAAGGAATTGATGAAGGAGTATAAATAAGAGGAGATATAAATAGTTAATCAAGTCATTCAAGAAATGAGACGATTGAAGCACTCAAAGGAATTAATATCGAGAGAGAGAGAGAGAGAGAGAATCAAATGACGTCACATACTGCTAAAAGTAGGGAAAGAAAAGAGAAGTCGATCAAAATTTAAGATAGAAGAACATGAGAACACTTAATTAGAGCCCAACATGGAAGACCTTAGCAGTCATATCAGATAAAACATAGGAATACGACACGAAAAAACTGTTCGCAAGACACAAAAGACAGTAGTAGTTAACAAATGTAATCATGATTAATCAATTCCAAGAAAAATAACTGCTCGTGCATTGCATAGGTAGAGTGTGATAGCCACTAAGTCTATTTAGGTGATGCGTTTGATATTCTCAGCATCTGGAAAAACCACACAAATTTCCATATAATCAGAGTCATTTCTGACCGAGACATCTTCTGATGAATGAGTTAAAAGAAATTAGAAGGCCTTTGATTGAGTCAAAATCTTATCACTTCAGACTAAGACTAAAACACATTTGATTATAATGACATCTTACTCTGAACAGAGATCCATTTTCAGATTCTTTAGAATAAACAAAAATCTATCTTCAGCTAAGGGTTTTGTAAAAATATCAGCCCCCTGATGGTCTGTATCTATGAATTTAAAAGATAGGATCCATTTCTGAACATAGTATCTAATAAAATGATGTTTAATTTCTATGTGTTTAGCCCTAGAGTTTAAGATAGGATTCTTACTCAAGCAAATAGCAGAAGTATTATCACAGAAGATAAGAATGTTACTCTCATAAATCTGATAATCTTTCAGTTGATTCTTCATCCAGAGCATCTGAGTACTGCATAGTGCTGCTGAGATATACTTTGCTTCTGTAGTTGAGAGAGCTATTATTGATTTCCTCTTACTTGACCATGAGATTAGATTCTTGCCTAGAAAGTGACAATTTCCATAAGTAATTTTCCTCTCTAGTCTACCTCCAGTGTAGTCTGCATCACAAAACCAGAAAGAGTGTAACACAATGTTTTCTCATACATCAAGCAAAGGTTAGTGATTCCTTTCAGATACCTTAGAATTCTCTTAACAACAGTTAAATGAGATTATCTAAGATCAGACTGGAATATACCACAAAGATGAACATCACTGAATGAAATATCAGTTCTAGATGCAGTCATATACAAAAGAGAACATATCATACCATGATACAGCTTCTGACATACATTTCCACTTACCTCTTCTTTCTCAAGAATACATGTTGGATACATTGGAGTCTTTGCTACAGTGAAATCTATCATGTTGAATTTCTTCAGAAGTTCTTTGGTATACTTACTTTGATGAATGTAAGTAGCCTCTACTTTTTGAGCAATCTGGATTCTCAGAAAGAACTTGAGTTCTCCCATTACGCTCATTTCAAACTCAGCATGCATTAACTTAGAGAATTCCTCGCAGAGGGATGGATTATAAGAACCAAAAATAATATCATCAACATAAATTTGAACAATTAGAATATCGTTTTTGAAGATTTTGCAGAAGAGTGTAGTGTCAACCTTTCCTCTGGTAAACTTATTTTCTACAAGAAAATTACTCAATTTGTCAAACCAAGCTCTGGGAACTTGTTTTAGGCCATAAAGAGATTTCTTTAGTTTAAAAACAAGGTCTGATTTCTCAGAATTTTCCAAGCCAGAAGGTTGTTTGACGTACACTTCTTCTGAAATATAACCATTCAGAAATGCACTCTTAACATCCATCTAATAAAGGATGATGTTATGATTTACAGAAAAAGAAACTAATAAATGAATAGTTTCTAATCTGGAAACTGGTGCAAAGGTTTCTGTGTAGTATATCCCTTCTTGTTGAATATAACCTTGTGCAACCAGTCGTTCTTTATTTTTGACAACTTCACCTTTCTCATTGGATTTGTGTTTGAACACCCATATGGTTCTGATGACATGGATAACTTTGGGTTTTTGAACGAGATCCCAAACATAATTTTTTGAGAGTTGGTTGAGTTATTCTTCCATAGCCAGAATCAAATAATTATCTAGAAGGGCTTCCTCAATAGATGTAGATTCTATTAAAGAAACTAAACCTAAAAGCACTTTATCAGAAGATTTGAGAGATGATTTTGTTATGATTGAAGCATCTTTACTTCCAAGAATGAGATCTTTAGGATGGGAGGATGTGATTATGTTCTTCCTTGGTTGAGGTTGATTATAAGGACTATCAGCAACATCAGAAGAAGGAGCTTTTGATTCTTTATCTTCTTGAATCTTCTTCTTTGGCTCAGCAAACATTATAGTTACATCTGCAAGCTTTTCACACATCTTTGACTTTTCATAGTCAAGCTTATTATCGAATATGACATGGATTAATTCCTCCATGATTCTTGATTATGTGTTATAGATTCCGAAGCCTTTAGATTATTCAGAGTATCCTAACAACATACACTTATGCGCCTTGGAACCAAACTTACCCAGATTCTCTTTGGTGTTCAACATATAACATATACATCCAAATGGATGGAAATACAAAATGTTAGGCTTTCTATTATTCCACAATTCATAAGGAGTCTTACTAAAAATAGGTCTTATGGAGATTCTATTTTGAATATAACACATTGTATTCAGTGCTTCCGCCTAGAAGTGCTTAGCCATCTGAGTTTCTTGGATCATGGTGCGATCCATTTTTTGCAGTGTTCTATTTTTTCTTTCTACAACCCCATTTTTTTGTGGATTTATAAGGCAGGAGAAATCATGGACTATGCCATTTGATTCAAAAAGTTTTTCAAAATATTTGTTTTCAAATTCTTCACCATGATCGCTTCTAACTCTGACTATTTTGCAATACTTTTCATTTTGCACTTGGGAATAGAAGGAAGAAAATGCAGAGTGTGACTCATCCTTGTGTTTCAATAATTTTACCGATGTTCATCTGCTAGAATCATCAACAATGAGAAGTCCATATTTCTTACCATTGCAGAAGTAGTTTTCACTGGTCCAAATAAGTCAATGTGAAGAAGTTCTAATGGACTAGAAGTAGAAACAATCCTTTTAGCTTTGAAAGAGGTTTTCAAAAATTTTCCTTTTTGACAAGCTTCACAAAGAGCATCTTAAGTATACTTCACATTGGGCAAGCCTGTGACTAATCCAAGTTTATTTAGTTGAGAAATGTTTCTCAAGCTAACATGACCCAGACGTTAGTGCAAGACCCATTGTTATTCTTGAATAGTCAGAAGACATTTTACATTTTAATTTTTCAAATCTGATAATCTTATTTTGTAAATATTGTTCTTCCTCTTTCCATTGAACATAACTGACCCATCCTTCTGACTAACAGATTTACAAGATGTTTAATTAAAAATGACGCCATAACCATTGTCACTGAATTGGCTAATTGACAAGAGGTTATGCATCAGTCCCTCGACTAAAAGAACATTGTTAACATAATGGAGTTTACCATTACTAATATTTCCAGAGCCGGTGATCTTTCCCTTCTGGTTCCCTCTGAAATCGACAATGCATCTAGACTTAAGTTTCAAATCTTGGAACATATGCCTTTCGCATGTCATGTGTCGCGAGCATCCACTTTCTAGGTACCATGAATAATGTTTTAGTGGTGCCATCAAGGACATCTGCAACATAAATCATCTGATCCTTAGGTACCCATTTTCTGGGTCCTTTCTTGTTAGCAGTTCTAGAGGTTCTGGCACCTTTGGACTTTTATGTAACAGGATAATCATGTGAAATTTGTGCATGATAGTTTAGTTTAGAAGTTTCCTTCCGTGTCTATGTTTGTGCTATAGTAGTATCATAACCTTCTTGTTCTGGACATTTCAAATTTATGCCAGCAAACATGAAATGTTCAAAAAGAGGTTTTGGTTTGAAATTCCGAGTCTCATCAATTTTCTTTGATGGTCCTAAATATCCCAAGCCTCTTCTTCCATTTCTACTAACACCATAGATCATTGAAGCTATTTTGCTTCTATCTATGCTCTTAGCTAGGAAATGCTGAAAAGCTCTATCATATCTGATTACTTCATCAGTAATAAATGAGGTAGAAATTATCTCTTCTTCCAACCTAAAAACTTTACTTTTAAGAGCTAGATTTGATTTTTCTAAAATAAAAAATTCTCATTTAAATTTAAAATGTTTTGCTCATAATTAGTAGATTTTTCAGAAGTAACTACAAACTTCTTTTTCAGAGTTCTGTATTTACTTAGAAGAGTTTGACACTTTCTCATTATTTCAGAAAAACAAGGCTCAAGTTGAAAATGAGAAAGACAAGGAATTACCTCAGCTTCATCTTCAGAGTCTCACTCATCATCTTCTACAAACTCACATTCTAATGTTTCTTCATCTCTGCTAGTTCTGGCCATGAGTGCCACGTTTGTATGCTCTTTATCAGAATCTTCATCTTCTGATTCTAAATCATCCCATGTTTCCATGAGACCCTTCTTAGTTTGTAAGCCTTCTCAGGCTTCTTGTCTTTCTCGAGCTTTGGGCAATAATTTTTGTAATGTCCAGGCTCGTTGCACTAATAACAAGTAACTTCTTTTCCAGAAGCATTCTTCAGACAAGAAGTAGATTCACCTCTTCTATAAGTCCTTCGTTAACTTCTGAATTTGTTTTGTCTATGCTTCCAAATTTGACTGATTCTTCTGGATATCAATGAAAGTTCTTCATCATCTGAATCTTCTTCAGATTCTTCTTAATCTTCCTTAGCTTGATGATCCTCTGTCTTTCCAAACTTAGACCTTAAAGCCACAAACTTAACTATTTTGTGGGGTTCAGCTTGATCAAGCTCAATCTCATGACTTCTTAAAGAGCTAATCAACTCCTCAAGAGAGGCGTTGTTCAAATTCTTTGAAAGTTTCAAAGCAGTTACCATCGGTCTCCATTTTTTTGGCAGACTTCTGATAATATTCTTAACATGATCTGCTGTAGAGTAACCTTTATTCAAAACCTTAAGTCATGCCACAAGAGTTTGAAATCTTGAAAACATCATTTCCACAATTCGTCGTCTTCCATCTTGAAGGCATCATATTTTTGAATTAAGGCCAGAGCCTTTGTTTCCTTTACGTATGCATTGCCTTCATGCACCATCTGAAGAGAATCAAAGATAGACTTTGCAGTTTCTCTATCAGTGATCTTCTCATATTCATTGTATGAAATAACACTAAGCATAATAGTTCTTGCTTTGTAATGATTCTTGTAAACTTTCTTTTGAGCACCTGTCATTAAACTTCTTGCAATCTTCTAACCTTTATAATCTACTGGGTGAGTGTAGCCATCAACTACAAAATCCCATAGATCCAAGTCATATGCCAGAAAGTAACTTTCGATTCTATCCTTCCAATAGTCAAATTTCCCCCCATAAAAAATAAGAGGTTTTGACCTATAGTAATCTCTATCATTATCCCTATTATCAATAGTGGAAGTAAGTGTAGCCATTGGTTTTTCACACACACTGGATCAGTACTGAACACTGTTAAGTGTTGATAAAAATGCAAACTTTTTATCTCCTCAGAACCGGAGCTCTGATGCCAATTGAAGGTGTGAAAAAAACAAGAAATGAGGGGGGGGGGGGGGGGGGGGGGGTTGAATTGGATTTTAAATCAAAACTTTTTATTTTTTATTTATAAATTTCCCCTTTAATTAAAATACTTTTTCCTCCACTCTTGATAATAACAATAATTAAGAACAAGAAGTAAAGAACAAGGTATGTTTATACTAGTTCACTTGAAAACTATCAAGCTAGTCTAGTACACCCGCCAAGGTGATTTTGCCTCTCTCAATCGAGGACTTAATCCAATAATCCAATTGATTATTACAATGCACACTACCTGCAAGTGACTAACAACCTATAAGACACATAATCCTATACTTGTTAAGGATACAAACCTAACCGGTCCCTTACAGAAAATCAAACCTCTAAGACACACAAGTCCTAGAATTCTTAATGATACATACCTAACCTGTCCCTTAAATAATTCAAACAATTATTTGAATACAAGTTTTGTTTATAATAATATTGCTTCTACACAAGCTAAATATGTAAAATATTTTAATAATAATGACTTAAGAATATGAAAGCTATGGACAACGCTTTTGCGTGGATATGCAGTAAATTAGATTCAACTTTCTCTCTTAGTCTTCAAGCCTTTATATAGCCAATAAAATAATATATCTATTGAGGGGTACTCTTGGGATTTCTAGAAATATTGGCAGCTTGAGCAATCACGTGGGGGACAAGATTGTTCAACACGTCTGTCCTTTCCTGGTGTTAGAATGAAATGTTGATTTTACCTTGTACTATATGTACAACGTTAACATTATCTTCTTTCCTTCTGCACTTTAGAGGCTTCTGCGAGCATGAGTTTAGAAGTGAAAACATAACATAAGGTCATCAGAACTTCAAGTCTTCAGAGTCTTCAGAACTGCGTCTTCAAAGTCTTCTGCACTTGGTCGTGAGAACCTTTTCTAAGAACCTTGTGTCTTCAAAAATTTATGTCTTTAGAGTCTTTAGAACTTAGGTCAACAGGGACTTTAGTACTTGGTCTTTAGAACCCTTTTCTTAGAACCATGGTGTGATATGGTGGGAGAACTGACTTGAGGTTTTGCGTTTTGTCACAAATGTTTCGATTTAGCAAGAGTGGCCACCGACTTTTATTTTATCCAAAAGGAAAGGTAAAAAGCAGATGAAAGACCTTTGAGATGTTTTCTTGAGTTCGAGGGGTAGATTATGAAAAGGGAAGGTGCTAGCACCCTTTTCATCCATGGTTATCCACAGGCTCTTAGTTACTTGCTTAGATCACTTGCTTTGCTTTTCCAATTGTCTGAAATGGTACTTTGTGTGGTTTTGAAAGTATTTTTGAAAAGAGGCCTTTGTTTAGGCAATCTTTGTAATGACTCTCGTTAGTAAGAATGTATACAAAAATGTTTGTCTTTTTAAAAAAAATGTTTCAATGTTTTGAAATTTGTTTGGAAATGTTTTGAAAATGTGTGTGATTGTTTGAAAATAGCAAGGATTGTTTGCAAATTGATCAAGTAACTAGAAACTATCTACCTACTCAAAAGTCTTTCCTATACATTTTTATTCCTTTGACATTGTTGATTTACCATTGCATTGGTAGACAACCCTATCTCTGGATGTTAAACGGGATGGGCGTGGGTCATCGTATGACCATGATAGCAATGTTGCCAAGTATCTTAGCAAGTTTTAGGGACCAAGATCATTTGTTTAGGCAACCTTTTGATAGCGTCATCGAGGGAGTATGATCTTTTGTTTTGTTTGATTTTGCCAAGATACCTTGCATGCATACCATGGCCATTTTTAAGGCAACAAAGTGGGTGAAACCCTAAGGAGTGCTTGTGTGCAATGTGTTGTCATTTTTCATGCATTTTTGTCTTGGATTAGGTGTTGTATTTGTTTGATTTTTGTCTTATCATGCAAACCCTAATTTATTAAACATGTATATAATGCGATAAATTGCGTAAAGTAAATCTAAACTATTACAACAATATTATGGGAGGCGGGATACAAGTTTGAATGGGGGATATTGCTCAAAATAAAACCCTAAAAATTATTACAACCCAATTGAATTTATTGTACAATAAATAAATAAACAAATATTTAAATATGAAAATAAAATGTATTTATGCAAAATGTTTTGTATTTATTTTATGTATGTAAAAATAAAATTATTTAAGTCCTAAAAATAATTAAAAAAATAGTATTATTATTTTTGAAAGGGGAAACCCTAATTTTTGATTTAATAGAAAATATGTTCTATATCATTTATTTTATTCATTTATGTACAAGAAAAATAATAATTAATACAATACATAAATATTAAAAATTAAATATATGTGAAAATAATGTTTTGTGTGAAAAATAATAAAATAAAAATGTATAGTATTTTTATTAAAAGTTTTTTTTATGAATAAACAAGAAAATAAGCTATATTTATTAAAATATCATTATTTTATATGTGAAAAAAATAAAATAAAATTGCAAAAAATTAAGAAAATTATTTTTGTGATTTTTAATGTTCAGAAAAATAAATGCAAGTTAAAAATATAAAATATGCAAAAATATAAAAATAATCAAAGGGGGGTGCAGATAGGAATATGGGGGGTGTGAAAAATAACAGGCCCAAGGCGCCAGGCCCAGAACACCATCTTCATCTCTGTCATTGGCTTCGCGCGTGCATCCCATGTACAAACCTGCAACTCTCACATACGTGCACAAAAGTAAAAACCCATAACACAAAACATGTAGCTCATGATCTCACGATTTCAGTGATATAAAAACATAATCTAACTCTCAAGGATCATGGAGAATTTAATCACCCCTAATTTCTGACCTAGTTTTTTTATGAACTTCAAGCTTCAAATTCTCACTACTCAGTTAATATAAATGGAAAGTATGCATATGTACAACTTCAGCAAGTTAAGGACTACATTTTTGCTTCACAAATCGTGACCTAAGGATGCCTAAATAAGGAGATAGAACTTTGAAAAATACCTTGTTCAGCTGAGTTTGGATATGGTAATGTGGGAACTTTGAGTGAGGCATGAAGATCGTGTGAGCTTCCTTGAAGTTCCCTCATGCTTTTCCAATGCTTAGCTGGCATTGTAGATGGATGAAACACCTTGCACGAGTCAACCTGCAACCTTGCAAAATGAAAATGGTGAAGTGTGAAACTGAGCTCACAGTTGCAAGATGAATGCTTGGATAGATTGGATATGATGTAGCGAAGGTGTTTCAAGGGTTGAAAGGCAAAACTCACGAGCAAGTTTTGAAATGGCAAGTGTTTTGCAGAAGATGCCCTGTTTAGGCAGAAACTTGAGTTTTTTGTGTTTTAGGAGAGTTTCAAATGCTATGGTTTCGTGTATTGGCTTGTAACAAGTTTTTGAAGATGTTTAGAATGATGCCAAGGCTTCTCTTTATCAGATGGACAAGTTCCCTTGACTTTTGCCAATTTGCTTGCTTTTGAAGAAAGTTGGAAGTGACAATGCCAAAGGCCTGTACAAGCTAGCTTGTGGACTACAGAGGGTTGGTATACTTTTCCTGATGTTTGTGGATCTTGCTTGCAACAAAAGATCAGGTCCATGGCTTAAGAAATGTAAAGTTGCAAAAAGGCTTGCTTTATCAAAGTAGTATTGTGAACTTTATGCCATTTTTGGATTAATTCATTGTGCAATGCTTCAAAAGTCAAAACAAAGCCATTATCCATTGAGTTTGCATTTAATTATGGAGTGTAGAATGGATTAGGACCTGTAATGCAAGGTAAAAGCATGCTTGAAACTGATTTGCAACTTGAAGCATTGTAAACATGGCTTGCACAAAGTGACAAATTTCCATTTTCTCTTCTTCGATTCTCCCTAACCATAAATGATCTTGGAGAGTTCTTAGACATTTTGGAAAGCTTTCAACATGCTCTACAATCCATCTTTGAAATGAATTTTGAGATACCTCTTGGAAATAAGTGAAAAGTTGCCATGAAGTTAGGTCAAAAACCTGCCTAAACTAGGG
Organism: Vicia faba; assembly: GCA_948472305.1. Taxonomy (NCBI): domain Eukaryota; kingdom Viridiplantae; phylum Streptophyta; class Magnoliopsida; order Fabales; family Fabaceae; genus Vicia; species Vicia faba. The sequence goes on along the minus strand of OX451739.1, from coordinate 1,180,771,332 downwards.
CAAAATTTCATTAAGTTAAAAAGTTTATGGACCCCTATTTAAAAAATCATAACTTGAGATCCAAGCATATTTTGGGAAAACTTCGTGAATAAAAGTTGTAGATTTCATGGAGGACTACAACTTTCATGTTGTAAGTTTTATTTGAATCCAATTGCATCATGGTGAAAAAGTTGGGAAAAGTCGGGAAAAAATAAGAAATTTTCAACACTTAGAAAAATTCTAAGTTATGAAAAATTTCAAATTAAAACCCTAATTTGAAATTTTAGGTTTCTTGATCAACAAGTTTCATGTTTTGACATATCTTGATGAATTATGACCCTTGGCACTTGATTTTGACCAAAAAGTCAAAGTTTGACTTTTGAGTGTATAGTTGATTTTTGATCAGTTGACTGGAAAATTCATCTGTCAATCCTATGTACTTGAGATCTTTTGAACCTTGTGATTAGGTCAATATGATGCCATTGGATCCTTGAAACCATGTTTGAACCCAATTGGTCATTGGCTAGATCAAAAAATCAGAAATTGCCCTTCTACAGTCAAAACCCTAATTTTGACCAATTTGCCCTTTTGATGATCTGATCAAATTTCTTGAGGAGTTGTGATCCAAACTTGATCAAATGGTATATATGAGCCTAAAATGTTGTTGTGGATAAAAAATTATGAAGTTTGACTGTAAATTGGCCCCAGTTGACTTTTCCCCAATATAGTTTATTTTTAGGTCAACTGTCCAATTGACTGGGCAAAAAAGTGATTCAAGGCTTGAAACTTGGTATGAGCAATCTTAGGGGTCCAAGATGGTGTATGGAAGTCACATGAATCATTGATGATTCAAAAATCCTTGTGCAAACTCAAACCATAATTTATGGTTATTAGTGCAAGGAGATGTCTTGAGCTGAGCAAACCCTAATCTGGTCTTGAATCTAAGAAGTCTTGTGAGAAAAATCTTGATAAAATGAGAGGGCAAATTTTGGGGTACAACAACTGCCCCTGTTCAATCTTTTTGAACCTGAAGAGTTAGATTGGCGAGTTTTACCGTTCGTGACTCGAAGGTAAAAGATGACTGGACACTAGAGTGCCCGTAAATTTGCACTCGTCAAATTGTAATTGAGGGAATGGGCTTAAAGATTCCATTTGGAGAGGTGATAGAATCTTGTTGGAGATGGGCTTAAAGATGCCATCCAAGAATGTTTGTTGAACTGCAAGTTGTAAGTCAAAAGAACGAGTATCAGAATGATGTCCGTATTTGGAACGTATCTGAATTGTATCTGGAGACTGAGTTCGTATGAGCAATGGAATGTCGTCCGTATCTGGAGCGTATCCGAGCTGTAACTATACTTGAATATGAATGAATAATAGAATGACTTCCGTGTCTGGAGTGTGTCTGTATTGTATCTGAATCTGAAATCTGAATAAGCGACAGAATGGCATCTGCGTCTGGAGCGTGTCTGAGCTGGGGAATAAGTCAGGATAAGTGACAGAATGGCAATCGTGTCTGGAGCGTATATGGACTGGGATCTGAATAAGTAGCAGAATAACCTCCGTGTCTAGAGTGTATCTGAACTTGAATTTCGATGAGTGACAGAATGACTTCTGTGTCTGGAGTATATCTGATAGTTGAAATCCGAATGAGTATCAGGATGGCATCTGTATCTGGAGCGTATCTGAACTGTATCTGAATAAGTGACAGAATGACTTCTGTGTCTGGAGTGTATCTGAACTGTATCTGAAGTTGAGATCTGAATGAGTATCAGAATGACTTCCGTGTCTGGTGCATATCTGTACTGTATCTGAAATCTTTGAACATTGTTAATGATAGCTGTTTAATCTTATCCTGAAAAGGGTAAAATGTTAGCTGAAACACAAAGTTATGTTGTATGTATGATGCAATAAATGTGTCTTATCAATGTTTATGATATATGAATGTAATGTATGCGCATGTAAGCTGATTAGCTATTTTGCTGAGGAAAATAAATCTTCGGCGGTTGGAGATAATAACTCCCTGACTGCTGCCGGGGAAAATAAATCCTTGACCGCTGCTGGAGATTCAAAATCTTTGATTGCTGAGGATGATAAATCCTTGGCGACTGTTGGGGGATTAAAATCCTTGACAACTTCTGTGTGGATATGAGGATCCTTCATGTCTTGAAGTTGGAGCATTTGACAAAAATTCTGTTGTGAGAGTAATGCCAAACTGCCTGAATAATCTGCTTGGGGAATCCAGAGAATTTTAATGGCGTCTACTGGGGATTACACAAAGGGAATCCTTATTCTGCTGAGGAATAGAGAAAACTTTGATGACTTCTGCATGGAGTTAAGAATGAGAATCTTCATTCTGGCGACTTCACTGGGGAGCAATAAAAACTCTGTGGGGAAGAAGGCTTACTGATGGGGAGTAAGTTCAGGAGTTTGGGTCGTCTGCCACTCTACTGAGGAATTATCCCAGGTTGGGGAAAAATAAAAGTTAACTGTTATCTGGTTTCTTTTCAGACTTCAAGATAGCTTGCTAGGGAATATGGAGAAACTGGATAGTTTCCGTTGGGGATTGATAGTTGGAAATTTTGGCTCCGCTGGGGATTGAAGGTTTCAGCTCCACTGGGGATCTGTGGCTCAAAGTTTTGGCTCCGCTAGGGATTGGGAGTTTAAAGTTTTAACTCTGATGGGGATTAAGGGTTTGGAATTTTTGCTCCGCTGGGGATCTAGATGATGTACTGTAGGGATTGCTCATGGAATAGCCTAAAGACGTTTTCCTATCCTTTCAACCTGTCAGTAATTGTTCTTTTTCATTCTTGTTTATTTGTAAACAGTAATTATATTCAAATGAATATGTTCACTAATGAATCATTGGACGTTTTTGCAAATAAAACACAAGTGTAAAAGAAAAATACAAATGGTTTTCTGCACTTTAAAGAGGTATCTTTGTATTAACTTTGAATAAGTATTTTGTACAAAGGAGACAAACATCCTAGTAAGAGGATGGTGTCGTAAAAATTGAGAAAATTTTTATACAAAGAAAGATAGCTATGTGTAAAAAATCCCATGGGGTCCCCATTCTGCTATAGCCTTCGTAACTCCGAATATCTTGTCCATTCGTTGCTTCGTCCGAAGATGATTGGATTGATCAGAAGTTCCAGGTTTGTGAGTGAAGAGATTGTCCTTAAAGTGATCTGACGAGACATAGTCATACGCTTTAATTCCCTAACTTTTTCTTGGACCTCCCTTTCTGGTTTTCGATCCACCGGGAAACCCTTTTTTGCCCAAGTCGCCCTTTTGGGTTTTCAACTTGCCGGGTGTACAAATTCTTTTTTTATTTATCCCTAATTTTTTCCCGAACCGCCCTTTCGGGTTTTCGATTCACCGGGATGCCCTTGTTTTGCCTAGGTGTGTCAACCTACCGGGTCTCTTATACGTAGTATCTTTTGACTATGTCTGCATTCGCAGGGTGCGACAGGTCGTCGCCGTCCATGGTGGTTAAGATCATTGCCCCACCAGAAAAGATGTTTTTGATTACAAATGGTCCTTCGTAGGTAGGAGTCCATTTTCCCCTGGGATCACTTTGTGGCAAGATGATGCGCTTGATCACTAGGTCTCCAACTTGATACACTTGGCGTCTGACTTTCTTGTTGAAAGCCTTGATCACCCGCTTTTGATACGTCTGACCGTGGCAAATAGCAGTAAGTCTCTTTTCATCAATTAGGTTTAACTGATCAAGTCGGGTTTGAATCCAGTCGTCTTCACTCAAACCTGTATCCTTCATGATTCTCAAAGAAGGGATCTAAACCTCAATAGGTAAAACAGCCTCCATGCCGTATACCAAAGAATAGGGTGTTTCCCCAGTTGATGTGCGTGCCGTGGTCCGGTACCCGTGGAGAGAAAACGGTAGCATCTCATGCCAGTCCTTGTAGGTGATTGTCATTTTTTGTATGATCTTCTTGATACTTTTGTTCCCAGCTTCGACTGCACCATTCATCTTCGGCCGATAGGGAGATGAATTGTGATGTTGAATCTTGAACTGCTCGCACAAAGTGGTGATCATAGTATTGTTAAGGTTTGTACCGTTGTCAGTAATGATCCTTTCGAGGATACCGTACCAGCAAATGAGACTTTGATTGATGAAGCAGGCAACCATATTCTTTGTCACGAATGCGAAGGAAGCTGCTTCGACCCACTTTGTGAAATAATCAATGGCCACTAGAGTGAAGAGGTGTCCATTGGAGGATGTAGGCTTGATCTCTCCAATCATATCGATTCCCCACATAGCGAATGGCCAAGGAGATGTTAAGACATTTAGAGGAACAGGAGGCACGTGTACCTTGTCTGTATAGATTTGACATTTATGACAAGTACGTGAGTGTTGATAGAAGGCAGCTTCCATGGTAGACCAGTAATAACCTGCCCTTAGAATCTTCTTAGCCATCGTATGATCGCTAGAGTGAGTGCCAAAGGTACCTTCATGCAATTCAGCCATAATCCTTTCAGCTTCAATCTTGTCCACACAACGGAGCAGATTAGAATCATGATTGCGTTTGTACAGGATACCATTACATAGGAAGAACTTAGCTGAGAATCTCCTTAAGAACTTTTTGTCATTGAATGTAGCTCCTTCAGGGTATTCCTGAGCCTCGAGATACCTTTTGACTTGATGAAACCAAGGCTGGTCCACTACTTCTTCAGTATTAATCTCGTGAAAATGTTCCAGTTCGTCCATCCGTTCAATGGTGATCCGGGGAGCCTCATTATCCCAGTTAAGTTTAAACATGGATGACATTGTAGCTAGAGCATCTGCTAGCTGATTTTCTTCTCGCGGGAAGTGCTCGAAGGTAATCAGCTCGAAATGTGGTAACAATGTCAAGACATGTTATTTGTAAGGGATGAGGTTTGGATGTTTAGTATCCCACTCTCCTTTGATCTGACTGATGACCAAATCTGAGTCCCCAAACACAATTAAAGATTTGATTCCCAAGTCTATGGAAGCCTTGAGTCCAAAGATGCAAGCTTCATAATCTACCATATTGTTCATACATTTGAAGCAAAGTATGGTGGTGAAAGGAGTATGGCAACCTTCCGGGGAAATGAGTACCGCGCCGATACCGTTGCCCAATGCATTGGAGGCCCCATCAAAGTACAGGGTCCATCGGGATCCTTGTTCAGGTCCGTCATATGGTCTGAAATCTTCAATGTTGTCCAATGTCATGATGTCTTCGTCAGGGAAGTCAAACTTCATGGATTGGTAATCTTCGATGGCTTGATGAGCCAGATGGTCAGCTAACACACTCCCCTTTATAGATTTTTGGGTCGTGTACTGTATATCATATTCTGTAAGGATCATCTGTCATCTAGCTATCCTTCCAGACAAAGCAGGCTTCTCGAAGATATACTTTATCGGATCCATCTTAAATATCAGCAGAGTGGTATGAGTCAACATATACTGCCTTAACCGACGAGTAGCCCATACCAAAGCGCAGCAAGTTTTCTCGAGCAGTGAATATCTGGTTTCACAGTCGCTAAACTTTTTGCTTAGCTAATAAATGGCATGCTCTTTTCGGCCAGACTCGTCATGCTGCCCCAGTACGCACCCCATTGAGTTATCCAAGATGGCCAGATACATGATTAGCGGTCTTCCTTCGACGGGTGGAATCAAGATAGGAGGCTCTAGTAGATACTCCTTGATTTTATTGAAAGCAACTTGACAGTCATCATTCCATTTAACTACCTGATCTTTCTTCAACAACTTGAAGATTGGCTCACAGGTAGATGTTAGGTGAGAAACGAACCTAGCAATGTAGTTTAGGCGTCCCAAGAAACCTCTGACCTCCTTCTCAGTGCGAGGAGCAGGAATTTCTCGTATAGCTTTGACTTTGGAAGGATCAACCTCAATGCCTTTGTTGCTGACAATGAAACCCAAGAGTTTACCGGATCAGACTCCGAATGTGCACTTGTTAGGGTTCAATCTTAGCTTATACTCCTTCAACCTGACAAACAGCTTTTGCAAGTGATCAAGGTGTTCTTCTTCAGTTTGTGATTGGGCTATCATGTCATCTACGTAGACCTCTATCTCATGATGTATCATATCATGAAACAAAGCTACCATGGCGCTTTGATAGGTTGCCCCGACATTCTTCTGTCCGAATGGCATCACTTTGTAGCAGAACGTACCCCATGGTGTAACAAAAGTAGTTTTCTCCATGTCCTCAGGTTCCATTTTGATCTGGTTATAGCCTGAGAATCCGTCCATGAAAGAAAATACTTTGTGCTGAGCTGTGTTGTCAACCAGGATGTCGATGTGCGGAAGTGGAAAGTCATCTTTAGGGCTGGCCCTGTTTAAGTCTCTCTAATCCACACACATTCTCACTTTGCCATCCTTCTTAGGCACGGGAACAATGTTAGCAATCCATTGTGGATAGGAAGTAACAGCAAGAAATCCAGCATTGAACTACTTCATAACTTCTGCTTTGATCTTTTCTGACATGTCAGGTTTCATGTGGCGGACTTTTTGCTTAACTGGTGGACAATCTTCTCTTGTGGGTAGACGGTGTACCACAATGTCTGTATCGAGTCCCGACATGTCTTCGTATGACCAGGCAAAGATCTCAACATATTCATGCAACAGCTGAATTAGGCGCTCCTTGACACTTAGCTCAAGGTTGGCACCCACTCTGATTTCCTTCTTGTCTTCATCGGTGCCCAAGTTGATTGTATCCAACAACTCCTCATGAGGCAGAATAGCTCTTTCCTCTTGTTGTAGTAATCTGGCCAATTCCCCTGGCACCTCACAATCTTCCTCACCTTCGTATTCAGCTTGGTTGATCAGATCTTCAGAGTCACTGAAGGCTATAGTAGTATCGTTACCCATGGGTTCCGGAGTGGAAGGGTACCTGCATTTGTGAGTGTGGGTGTGTGTAAGGGCATAGCCATCTTAAAAAAACAAAATGTAAAAGAAAGACAATGAGCACAAAAGGTTTAAATATGAAAAGCGTCCATGATTCATTAAAATTTCATATGAAAATGAAATAAGAACCCTTACAAATGGACCTATGTGCCTCGGGTAAGACACAAAGTTGAAAAAGTACGAATTGTTCATGAATTATTACAGATCCAACAGAAATGGAAAAGATAAATGACTGCGGTATGAAAGTAATCGGAACAAAGTCTTTTGCTTCCCAATTGCACAATCCTCCTCCAACAGTAGGAAAAATTCAGTCTTCCAGACTGCCATCTTCATCAATGTCCTCTAGTGCATTAACCCCTTGGTGGCTGATCTTCATAGGTGGCCCTCCGGCACGGGCGCAGCGAAAAACTTTCTGAGCGGTCGAAGTAAATCCCAGGCCAAACTTGTCTGATTTGAAAGGAAAGTCGGGAAGCTTCCCCCAGATAGTAGATCACCCTTCTTCCACCACTACCCTTGCATCTTTTAGAGAAGACATCCGAGGTACAGGTCTTGTGATCACTAGAGTTGAGGATACCGCCTTGGTCGCTGCTATTTCCTGAGAAACTTCTTCAAAATGTTGGAAAGGGGTCTCAATGAATTCGCCATCCAATTCTACATATCGAAAAGAATTCAGATGACTAATCATATATTTCTATTCACCATGGACAATTATAATTTTCCCTTGGACAGGGTACTTCAGCATCTGATGCAAAGTCGAGGTGACTGCACCAGCGTTGTGAATCCAGGGACATCCCAACAGGAAAGAGTAGAAAGGACGGGTGTCCATTACGTAGAATGTTGAATTGAATGTCTGAGTACCCACCTTGATCGGGATGTCCACTTCTCCATGGACCATCATTTTAGAGCCGTCAAATGCTCTCACAATGATGTTGCTAGGTTTCAGGGTTAGGCCTTCACAATCCAATCTATCCAAGGCTTTCTTTGGCAAGACATTTAGAGATGATCCAGTATCAACCAAAACATGAGCTAGGGTGGCCCCCCTACACTCCACCGAGACATGTAGTGCGTCATTATGTTTTCTCCCTTTGAAGGTCAAGTCGACATCGGAGAAACCCAGGCCATTGCCAACTGTCAGACTGGCTACACACTCTTGGAATTGATCAGCCAAAGTCTCTTGCGGCACGTGCACTATCTTCAAAAACTTGACCAAAGCTTTAGCATGTGCCTCAGAGCACAGCAACAGGGCTAACATAGAGATTTTGGAGGGGGTCTGCCCCAGTTGTTCAATAACATCATAATCACTTTTCTTAATGATCCTCAGGATTTCTTCCAACTCCTTCTTGGATGTCTCAGGAATGACTAGTGATTGAGCCAACGTCAAGACAATATCCTCTTGAACATTCTTTCCTTTTTTCTCAGCAGCGGAAATAGGGATGGGAATTGTATTATCATTATTGGCGGGTACACTTGCAGGTGTAATCACTGGTACAACTGTAATCTTCGGAACGGGTCCAGAGACTGCCTTTGGTGGCGCAATCTCTGGAGAGAAAATTCTTCCACTACGAGTAATTTTTCTTGTTCCAGCAATGTTACTGATGTCAGAATTGTCTTCTTCAGAGCTCTCGTCTTCGGCAGTCTGTTCAATTTGTTTGACACCATGGTAGTAGATTTCTCCACCATAGTTCCATGGTACCATTTTATCTGATTTGTATGGGGTAGGCCCGAGCATTGTTATCTTCAACGGAATAGTCATAGGAGCGGATGTAATCCTAACGAGTTTTTTAGGAACCCTAGAAGGATTGGCGTATATGGTTATTATTGAAACTTCTGGAATTGGAATGGGTGAAATAGGAGCTTTCTCAAACAAAATTTCCTTGTTATCAATTAATTGTTGGATTCCTTTCTTCAACAGAGGACAGACAAATGGGGAGGATAGGCAAGCATGGAAATCTTGGTCACAACCTGGGAACACCCCAGCTTTCAACAAATTTGACTTGATGGTTAGGAGAGGAGTTAACAGTTCATCCACAGTAGAAACAAACAGATCTTCTTCCACAACACTGGCATTATGTCCATGCCTAGGCATTGGAGCAAAGATAACATTAGGTTTTTCAGGAGCTTCAAATTTAACTTCCTTTGCATCAATCAGATCTTGGATCTTGTTCTTCAGAGCCCAACAGTTGTTGGTGTCGTGCCCTGGACTTTCTGAATGGTAAGCACACCTGGCATTCGGATGGTAGTGCGGAGAAGCAGTATTAGGATTTTTAGGGGCCTCCTTTAGCATGGCCAGGTTCAACTTCAAGAGATGTGGTAAGACTTGAGCAGGAGTCATGTTTATCTTGGTGAATTTCCTTACAGGCCTTTCCACCCTTTGCTGATTATTCCTTGGCTGATCATTTCTAGGCTGATTGTTTCTCGGATGGTCTGATGCAGACTTCTGAATCATAACGGCCCCCACTGTTGGTATTCGTTCGGTTCTTCCATGATTCCTCTGAGCATAGACAGTAGACGCTTCCTTTTTTCCAGTGAAGGGCTTTTTTGCAACTGCAGAAGTAGACACGTCTTTCTGAATTTTCCCGCTTCTAATACCGGCTTCTATCCTCTCGCCAGTTAGAATTAACTCAGTGAAACCTGCTGAGGAGCTTCCAATCAGGTGATTAAAGAAAGGGCCTGAAAGAGTCCCCAAGAACATGTCCACTAGCTCTCTTTCAGATAAAGGTGGTTGCACCCTTCCGGCTAAATCCCTCCATTTTTGGGCGTAGTCTTTGAAGCCCTCATTGGACACCATAGCCATACTCTGTAGCTGAGTACGGGTTGGTGCCAAGTTGGCGTTGTATTGATAATGTTTATAGAAGGCGTCCGCCAAATCTTCCCAATTATGCACATCAGACCTCTCCAACTGGTAGAACCAATCAAGCTGCGTGCATGATAAACTATCCTGGAAAAAGTGAACCCACAAATCTTTGTCAGCAGAATATGGCCGAATTTTCCTGACATAAGATCGTAGGTGCATCTTTGGGCAAGACAACCCATCATACTCAGAAAATAGAGACACTTTAAACTTAGGAGGGATTACAATTCCAGGTACCAAACCTAACTCTTCAAAGTCCAGCCCAGGGACTCTCTGTATCTCTATAGCAGCTAGACATTCTTCCAAGTTTTTGTATTTGTCATCGGTCAGAGGGTATTGTTGTTCTGAGTAGTCCTAATCTTCCTCTTCTTCAGCTTCAGATTCAGATGGTACTGCAGTCTCTTTACCTTTTCTCTCTCCTTCCTCAGAGGTTGATGGAAATTCCAAAGTCCGTCTGGCTTGTCCTTCAAACCTTCTTCCCATAAGAACCACACCGGCTCACTTCTTCTTTTTTCTCTCTCTTTCTTTCTCTAGTAGAGTCTTGAGCTCCTCCTGCCTCTTGGCCAAGGTCAGGAGTATCTGTTGAAATTGTGAATTCTAAGCTTGCAAATCTTTGACCGTTTGTTCAATATCCACCTTGCTGAAATAAACAGCAGAGAGATGAGGAAACTTGGTGTGAAGACTTGCTTATGCATATGATGAATGATATGTATTCATGTAATTCTTTCAAGGGTTCAGAAAATTCAAATTTGTGTTAAACAAAAAGGAACAAACGTTATATTAATAAAATAGAATTTGTTTACATCAATTCCCCTAGGGCAAAATAGTACAAAATTCTAAGATAAAAAGACGTTGCGCATCCTCTTTGGTGCAATGTAGGTGTTGAGAGTCTGCTCTTCGTGAAGTAACCGCGTAAGTTCCAAAAATTTCTTCTCGCTTGCATAAAATTGGGCTTCAAAAGTATCGCATTCTCCCTTGAGCTGTATCCAACTCCTTTGCAGATCTTCGAGTGATGATGGCATGTCAGGATGTAGGAGGGTGTATGGAACCTCTCCTTCCTTAACAGGCTCTATAATCATTGGGAGAATAGAGGGGTAAGGCATCATAAGACTTTGGGAGCAGGTTCGTACCCACTTGAGGTAAGGCTCAAGGGGGATGGAATTCTTGTGTCCCAAGGTCTTACTGTCTACCTTATTTGGCATCCTCCAAGCTCGGATAAACCTTTGTCGAAGTCCTTGATCGCTGTTGTCGAAGTCAAAAACCAAGTCTGGAATTAGCATGTCATGTGGGCCATCCCTTCAGGCATAACCAAACTGTCTCAGAGCCAAGCAGGGGTTGTAGGTGATGCCTCCCCTAATTCCAAGTAGAGGGACATTAGGGAATTCCCCACAACGGTCGATGATGATAACATTCTCTTTAGATCGAGAACACCAATGAATGTTTGAATGTGTAAGAGTCATCAATCGTTATGACCACCTCAAACCTTGATCATTCTTCAAGACTGATTGGGGAAGATGAGAAATAAACAATCTTGCAAGTAGAGGAGTGAAACACATGAGAACACCTCTTTTCCTCATTGTTCGAGTGTGAAAAGAGTGCAAGATATCTCCAAGCAATGTAGGCACTGGGTTGCGAGCCATGAAGATTTTGACAGCACTCACATCTATGAGTTGATCAGGGTTAGGGAACAAGACCATCCCATAGATGAGAAGAGCTACAATCTCCTCAAAAGCTTGTAAGTCCAAAGAATTCCAACAACTTTGGGCCTTCTCAAACAAGAACTATGCCAAGAAACCTTTGACACCACTTCTAGTTTCCCAATGGATTGTGACATCAAATAATTGCAAGTGCAGGGCTTGAGCAATATCTTCTGGTTTGGGATCTCTTTCCGTACCGTTGAAGGGTAGTTGATTGAGAATAGGAATCCTCAAGAGTTGAGAAAATTCCTCCAAAGTGGGCACAAGTTGGTAGTCAGGAAATGTGAAGCAGTGATGCAAAGGGTCAAAGAACTGGAAAAGAACTTTCATCATGTCTTCCTCTATGTTGAAAGTGACTAAGTTGAGAAGGAGACCATTTCTCTCGGTGAATGGGGAGTTCTCAGGAATTCTTGAAGCTAGCTCCTTGAGTTGTGGAGGAATTCTTACAAGGTTGACTTGGATCGTTTTCCTGCAAAGTGATTCCATAACCTACAAAACAGGAACAAAGATGAATTTCCAAAATCCTTGAAATGGTTAGTGGATGCATATGATGCTTCATGATGTCCATGATATTATGCACAAGTATATATGTACAATCAAATCACACAAGTTCCTAATTTAGGCTTGCATGGGGTTTCATAGGTAAGTACCCTCTTGAAGTTTAGTTGGCTCAACCTGTCCTAGTAAATAGTAACCAGGTTCTAAGGAGCTCAATATCACTGGATTGTTTTCTTGTTCATTGTTTCAATTCAGCCTCTTTACTGGCGACTGAAATATTCCAAGGAACCAACCCTCAATGAGTGTAGTATCGAGTATCCACCAACTTCGGATTGCACCAAAGCCGGTCATCTCACTACATCCTAAAAGGCCAAGTTGGTCAAGTAAAGGTTCTAAAAGTTTGTTAGTGCTTCATGACATCACTCAGCAGCCCCGTATTCTCTTTGATTGACTCAAAGGCTACCGATACCCACAAATATGTCGCACTAACATAGCTATTTCTTAGATCGTGTCGGTATACCCCGCACAGTTTCCACAACGTATTGCTATTTACCTATGAATGTTTCCCAAATCCGGGTAGAGCATTCAAACCCAAACAATAGAACCAAAGTGTAAAGCAAACAAGTCAAACAAGATAAGCATGTAAAGGTGATCTAAAACCCTAAGGTAACCCCACTTTTATAATTCCCCAGCAGAGTCGCCAGTTCTGTGATACGGTGGGAGAACTGACTTGAGGTTTTGTGTTTCGTTGCAAATGTTTCGGTTTAGCAAGAGTCGCCACTGACTTTTATTTTATCCAAAAGGAAAGGTAAAAAGCACAGGAAAGACCTTTGAGATGTTTTCTTGAGTTCGGGGGGTAGATTATGAAAAGGGAAGGTGCTAGCACCCTTTTCATCCATGGTTATCCATGGGCTCTTAGTTACTTGCTTAGATCACTTGCTTTGCTTTTCCAATTGTTTGAAATGGTGCTTTGTGTGGTTTTGAAAGTATTTTTGAAAAGAGGCCTTTGTTTAGGCAATCTTTGTAATGACTCTCGTTCGTAAGAATGTATACAAAAATGTTTGTCTTTTTAAAAAAAAAAGTTTCAATGTTTTGAAAGTTGTTTGGAAATGTTTTGAAAATGTGTGTGATTGTTTGAAAATAGCAAGAATTGTTTGCAAATTGATCAAGTAACTAGAAGCTATCTACCTACTCAAAAGTCTTTCCTATACATTTTTATTCCTTTGACATTGTTGATTTACCATTGCATTGGTAGACAACCCTATCTTTGGATGTTAAACGGGACGGGCGTGGGTTATCGTATGACCATGATAACAATGTTTCCAAGTATCTTAGCAAGTTTTAGGGACCAAGATCATTTGTTTAGGCAACCTTTTGATAGCGTCATCGAGGGACTATGATCTTTTGTTTTGTTTGATTTTGCCAAGATACCCTGCATGCATACCATGGCCATTTTTAAGGCAACAAAGTGGGTGAAACCCTAAGGAGTGCTTGTGTGCAATGTGTTGTCATTTTTTATGCATTTTTGTCTTGGATTAGGTCTTGTATTTGTTTGATTTTTGTCTTATCATGTAAACCCTAATTTACTAAACATGTATATAATGCGATAAATTGCGTAAAGTAAATCTAAACTATTACAACAATATTATGGGATGGGGGATACAAGTTTGAATGGGGGATATTGCTCAAAATAAAACCCTAAAGATTATTACAACTCAATTGAATTTATTGTACAATAAATAAATAAACAAATATTTAATATGCAAATAAAATGTATTTATGCAAAATGTTTTGTATTTATTTTATGTATGTAAAAATAAAATTATTTAAGTCCTAAAAATAAGAAAAAAAATAGTATTATTATTTTTGAAAGGGGAAACCCTAATTTTTGATTTAATAGAAAATATGTTCTATATCATTTATTTTATTCATTTATGTACAAGAAAAATAATAATTAATACAATACATAAATATTAAAAATTAAAAATGTGTGAAAATAATGTTTTGTGTGAAAAATAATAAAATAAAAATGTATAGTATTTTTATTAAAAGTTTTTTTTATGAATAAGTAAGAAAATAAGCTCTATTTATTAAAATATCATTATTTTATTTGTGAAAAAAATAATAAAAATAAAATAAAATTGCAAAAAATTAAGAAAATTATTTTTGTGATTTTTAATGTTCAGAAAAATAAATGCAAGTTAAAAATATAAAATATGCAAGAAAATATGCAAAAATATGAAAATAATCAAAGGGGGTGCAGATAGGAATATGGGGGGTGTGAAAAATAACAGGCCCAAGGCGCCAGGCCCAAAACATCATCTTCATCCCTATCCTTGGCTTCGCGCGCGCATCCCATGTACAAACCTGCAACTCTCACATACGTGCACAAAAGCAAAAACCCATAACACAAAACATGTAGCTCACGATCTCACGATTCCAGTGATATAAAAAACATAATCTAACTCTCCAGGATCATGGAGAATTTAATCACCCCTAATTTCTGACCTAGTTTTTTCATGAACTTCAAGCTTCAAATTCTCACTACTCAGTTAATATAAATGGAAAGTATGCATATGTACAACTTCAGCAAGTTAAGGACTACATTTTTGCTTCACAAATCGTGACCTAAGGATGCCTAAATAAGGATATAGAACTTTGAAAAATACCTTGTTCAGCTGAGTTTGGATATGGCAATGTGGGAACTTTGAGTGAGGCCTGAATATCGTGTGAGCTTCCTTGAAGTTCCCTCAAGCTTTTCCAATGCTTAGTTGGCCTTGTAGATGGCTGAAACTCCTTGCACGAGTCACCCTGCAACCTTGCAAAATGAAAATGGTGAAGTGTGAAACTGAGCTCACAATTGCAAGATGAATGCTTGGATATCTTGGATGTGATGTAGGGAAGGTGTTTCAAGGGTTGAAAGGCAAAACGCACGAGCAAGTTTTGAAATGGCAAGTGTTTTGCAGAAGATGCCCTGTTTGGGCAGAAACTTGAGTTTTTTGTGTTTTGGGAGAGTTTCAAATGCTATGGGTTCGTGTATTGGCTTGTGACAAGTTTTTGAAGATGTTTATAATGATACCAAGGCTTCTCTTTATCAGATGGACAAGTTCCCTTGACTTTTGTCAATTTGCTTGCTTATGAAGAAAGTTGGAAGTGACAATGACAAAGGCCTGTATAGGCTAGCTTGTGGACTGCAGAGGGTTGGTATACTTTTCCTGATGTTTGTGGATCTTGCTTGCAACAAAATATCAGGTCCATGGCTCAAGAAATGTAAAGTTGCAAAAAGGCTTGCTTTATCAAAGTAGTATTGTGAACTTTATGCCATTTTTGGATTAATTCATTGTGCAATGCTTCAAAAGTCAAAACAAAGCCATTATCCATTGAGTTTGCATTTAATTATGGAGTGTAGAAGGGATTTGGACCTGTAATGCAAGGTACTATCATGCTTGAAACTGATTTTCAACTTGAAGCATTGTAAACATGGCTTGCACAAAAGTGACAAATTACCATTTTCTCTTCTTCGATTCTCCCTAACCACAAATGATCTTGGAGAGTTCTTGGACATTTTGTAAAGCTTGAAACATGCTCTAAAATCCATATTTGAAATGAATTTTTAGATACCTCTTGGAACTAGGTTAAAAGTTGCCATTTAGTTAGGTCAAAAACCTGCCTAAACTAGGGCAAAATTTCACTAAGTTAAAAAGTTTATGGACCCCTATTCACAAAATCATAACTTGAGATCCAAGCATCTTTTTGGAAAACTTTGTGAATCATAGTTGTATATTTCATTGAGGACTACAACTTTCATGTTGGAAGTTTTATTTGAATCCAATTGCATCATGGTGAAAAAGGTGGGAAAAGTTGGGAAAAAATAGGAAAGTTTCAACACTTAGAAAAATTCTAAGTTATGAAAAATTTCAAATTAAAACCCTAATTTGCAATTTTAGGTTTCTTGGTCAACAAGTTTCACATTTTAACATATCTTGATGAATTATGACCCTTGGCACTTGATTTTGACCAAAAAGTCAAAGTTGACTTTTTAGTGTACAGTTGATTTTTGATCAGTTGATTGGAAAATTCATTTATCAATCCTATGTACTTGAGATCTTTTGAACCTTGTGATTAGGTTAAGATGATTCCATTTGATCCTTGAAACCATGTTTGAACCCAATTGGTCATTGGCTAGATAAAAAAAAATCAGAAATTGCCCTTCTACAGTCAAAACCCTAATTTTAACCATTTTGCCCTTTTGATGATCTGATCAAATTTCTTGAGGAGTTGTGATCCAAACTTGATCAAATGGTACATATGAGCCTAAAATGTTGCTGTGGATAAAAAATTATGAAGTTTGACTGTAAATTGACCACAATTGACTTTTCCCCAATACAACTGATTTTTAGGTCAACTATCCAATTGACTGGGCAAAAAAGTGATTCAAGGCTTGAAACTTGGTATGAGCAATCTTAGGGGTCCAAGATGGTGTATGAAAGTCACATTAAGCATTTATGATCCAAAAATCCTTGTGCAAACTCAAACCCTAATTTCAGGTTATCAGTGCAAGGAGATGTCTTGAGCTGAGCAAACCCTAATCTGGTCTTGAATCTAAGAAGTCTTGTGAGAAAAATCTTGATAAAATGAGAGGGAAAATTTTGGGGTACAACACATGGGTCTTTAGAAATTCAAGTCTTCAGAGTCTTTATAAATCCGTCTATCAGAATCTCCAGCACTTGGTCTTGAGAACCCTTTGTCTTCAACATCTGGACTTATGTAGAAACTTCTGTCTTCAGATCTTCTGACTTGTTTCTTTATAACATGTTGTCTTCAGAAACATGAGTCTTTAGCATTTGGAATTAAGTAGAAACTTCTATCTTCAGATCTTCTGACTGGTTTCTTTAGACTTCATATCAGAGCCTACACTTCAGAGTCTTCTGGAGTGTCTTGCTACTGTTCATCAGAACTTGTGTAGCACAGAAGCTGAATTAATTCTCTTCTAATGTCTTGGCCACGACATCAATCAGAAGAAAAACGCGTTTGTTAAATAATAAAAAATAACAAAGATTAGAGTATCAAAATTATTGATACAAACATACTCATTTGTTATCATCAAAATTCAGAGATGATATTGCAAAACCAAATCTTGTTCTAACACTAATTTGTTCAACGGTTTATCTACATTAGCTTTCAGATCTAAGATTTCAAGAGTCTCATCATTGACATACCAGGTAGGGATGATACGCCTATGAGAAATATATTCATACCTCTTTGAGTGTTCCTCCTTCGTGAAAATGAATCCAAGAGGATTAACATTTGAATAACTTCATTTTCTTCTTTTTTCTCTTCCGGTCTCTGGCCGTTTTCCCTTGTCATCTTTCTTTTGTGTTACTGTTGAATTTTAGAGAAAGTTCAAAGTGATTGGTTATGGTTTTTGGTTTAGGTATGTGATTAAGGGTAGGATTCTATGAAGGTTTTGTGAATGGAGGTTTAATTTTGGTTAGGAAAAGGGGTTAAAGGTTGAAGCTTTTTTTGGAGGTTATTAAGGTTTAGCGATTTTGAGTGAGAGAGTTGAAGATGAAGGGAGATAATGATTATGCTTAATGAGTGGTGCAGTTTTTAAAAATAATATTAATAAGGTGTGTAAGGTGGTGGAGTGATATGTGATTGGTCAAAAATTTGGCAGGTGGGACCAAAAGGTAAGAGAAGAAACTTTGGGAAAAATCTAGGGCTGACACGGTCCGTGTCAGTCCCAATTTTCACTGCGGGGCATGTTATGTTAGAGTAGAGGGCATGTGGGGACAACACAAGCCATGTCAATTGACACGGCCAGCCCATGTTGGTCCCGTTTTTTTTGTATTGGGGCCCATTTTTCTTGATTTTTTGTCCTTTTTTTTCTCTCCGGATTTTCACTATGATTTTTCTCGCAAATTCCTTTCTTTTAGGTTTTTTCTTCATGAGTGTCTCACCCTAACCTTATTTAATCCTGCAAAATTAAGCAAAACATAACACAAATTAGATAACAAAAATGTGGGTTGCCTCCTATCAAACGCTTTATTTAGCGTCATTTAAGCTCAACGGTCCCTGAGTGTCAGACACTCAAAGTGGTCCCTTCTTTGGGCTCCATGCGAACTTTCCTAACCACTTTTCATACTTCCCACTCCCTTTATTCTTCCTTCTATAGGGAGGTAAGTACTTCTCAATCGCCTTCTTATCCATTCCGTCCTCTTCCTCCTTTTCAATCCTATTGTTTTTTCAAAAATGTTTGTCCTTCTTTCCCAGGTTATCCTTTTCACATGGGTTATCTTTCTCACCCGACTCGGGTGGTTTTTTTCTCACTAGATTTCACTAGATCAATCAATGACATGAGACCTTTGTGTTGGGGTCTTCCAGCAAAATGGTTATTATAAAGTCTAACCTCTCATTTCCTAAATCCATATGTAACATGCCTCTTTTTACATCAATTATAGTGCCAACAATGATCAAGAAGGGCCTATTAATAATGGTAGAAACTTGGGGGTCTTCCTTGATATCCATGATGATAAAATCAATGGGTATGTAGAGATGCTCTACCTTAACAGGAACATCCTCCATTACCAGGATTGGATACTTAACTGATCTATCTGCCATCTATAGAGACACATTAGTAGGCTTTGTTTCTCTTACTCCAAAATTTTTACATATGGAGAGGGGCATTAAGCTAACGTTAGCCCCTAAATCATAAAGCACCTTATCAATACTCATGGTGCTCAATTGGTACATAATAGAAAAAACTCCCAAATCTTTAAATTTTGGTAGCATATTTTGGATAACCGCACTAGTGGTGGCTGTCATGGATACAATCTCATGTTCCTCCAACTTCCTTTATTTGGAGAGGATTTCCATGAGAAATTTTACATAAGTAAGAATCTTGAACAAAACCTTAGTGAAAGGCATGTTTACGTAGATTTTTAATTCTTTCTAAAAATTTTGTGAACTGAGTTTCTATCTTGGCTTTCACAATCCTTTGTGGGAAAGGTATCTTAGGATTGTATGAAAGAGGAGCAACATACAAATTTTTCTCCTCTAACTCTTCGACCACCTCCTTTTCAAGTGGTGTCGGTACATCCTCCTTAATCTCTTCCTCTTTTTAATGAACACTCTCTTTATCCTTTTCTCAACTGAATTTTTAGTACTTTCAACCTGAGCCCCACCTCTATTAGGACTTTCCACGTGATTTCTACCTCTTGTGACCATAATATTTACGTGTCCCCTAAGATTCTTCTCGGGGTTTCCCTAGAAAAGATCCTTGATTGATTGATGCTGAAGCTTGTTGTTGAGCTATTTAAGAGATCAATATCTCTTGAATCTTATTGTGGGTGGACATATACTCAATTTTTTGTCAGCTTCCTAAGAACCTCATTTGTATGGAGGTTTTGGTTTCTAAAGTCATCATTTGGTTGAGTTTTTGTTTCGACAAAACTCTCCATCATGATCTCTAGGCTCGACTTTCTTGGAGATGTGCCTTGTGGGAACCCGGATGATCCCACGATATTTTGAGACTGGTTGTTCTTGTAAGATAATTTGGGGTGGTCTCGCCACCCCGAGTTACATGTATTTGAATAAGGATCCCATCTTATATGATTGACATATTTAACTGTGTCATGTTTGGTTCCTCCCACTAAATTCATTTGACAATCCCCAACGGAATATCCATTCATCCTGCAGACCTCACAGATGGGTCTTGCAGTGGTGGTGGGAGTTACAATAGCTACTTGTGCATGTGCTGATGAGGCTACGACCATAATTTCAAGATTTTGGTATAACATGTCTACTTTTGCGTTCATATGATCAAACTAGCTAACCTTATATAGTCCACCCTTTGAGGGGCCTTAGCACTTTTTTCACGGGAATTTCCCCATGAATGGTGGTTCTTTTCCATAAATTTGACCATATTGTAAGCCACGTCTTGCAGGATATTCATAAGCTCACCAGTTACGGTCGCATCGAGAGTCATCCTCGTAGAATAAAGTAGACCATTATAAGAGATGTGTATCACTAACCATTTATTCAACCCATAAAATGGGCAAAGTCTCAACAAGTCTTTGAAATTCTACCACACGTCAAAGAGAGACTCCCCATCTTCTTGCCTATAGTTATTGTTCTAGACTCTTACTTGGGCCATTTTTCTTGGCAAAAAGTACTGCGCAAGGAAAATAGTCTTGAGTTCTACCCACGAGGTCATATAATTCGCAAGCAGGTAGTGGATCCAAGCTCAGGCTCGACCTCGCAACAATATTCAGCATTAAAAATATGGGCCTTCTTATCAAAATCTTTCTTCATTCTTTTATGGTATAACTGACTATGACACTAGGCAGTAATTCTCTTTTCTTCAATCAAATTCAACTGGTCAAACCTGTTATGTACCCATTAGGCCTCTGACAATTTGGTTTCCATTATTAACACACAAAGAAGGAATCTCAACCTCAACGAGGTGTACTGCTTCTATGCCAAAAAAAAAAAAAAGAAATGGGTTTCCCCTGTAGAAGTATGAACAGATGTACGATATCCATGCAAAGGAAAGGAGAACATCTCACGCCAATCTTTATATGTGATAACCATCTTATGAATTATCTTTTTAATGTTCTTATTAGTCGCTTCAAGAAACCCATTGATCCCAGGTCTGTAAGAGAAGAGTTATGATAAGAAATCCTGAAGTCTTCGCAAAGCTCTTTATCACCTTGTTATTCAAATTCGAGCCATTATCAGTGATAATCTTGCTTGGAACACCATATTGGCAGATAATCAGGTTCTTAATAAACCGTACCACAACCTGCTTGATCACATTGGCATACTAAGTTGCTTCCACCCACTTGGTGAAGTAGTCAATTACCACTAAGATGAAACAATATCCATTTGAGGCCTTGTGTTCAATCACCCTGATCATATCAATACCCCATATAGATAAATCCATGGGGAAGAAATAAAATTAAGAAGAGTTGGAGCCACATGAATCTTGTTGACATAAACCTAAGACTTGTGGCACTTCTTCGCAAATTTGTAAAAGTCAAATTCCATTATCATCCAATAGTAACCTACCCTAAGTATTTTCTTTTCCATTGAATGTCCATTGGCATGTGTACCAAATGAACCTTCATGGATATCATGCATTAACATGTCTTCTTCATGTCTATCCACACATCTGAGCAAAACCATGCCATGATTTCTCTTGTATAACACATCTTCATTGAGGAAGAAGCTACCTGCCAGCCTTCTTAATGTCTTTATGTCCTTGTTTGATTTCCCAAGTGGGTACTCTTGAGTTTAAAGGAAATGTTTGATATCATAATATCAAGGTTTATCATCTGATGTCACCTCCACCGCAAATACATGAGTCGGCCTATCAAGACGTCTGATTGTAATTTGAGGCGCTTCATTTGGGAAGTTCACCTTGTACATGGAGGACAAAGTGGCTAAGGCATCTGCCATTTGATTCTCATCTCGAGGAATGTGATGGAATTTAACTTTATTGAAGAAAGGTAACAACCTTCTCACATAATCATTATAGGAAATCAAGCCAGGGTGATGAGTCTCCCATTCACCTTTTATCTGATTAATCACCAAAAGTGAATCACCATATACATCAAGAATCTTGATTCTGAGATCCATGGCTTCTTCGAGATCCATAATACAAGCTCCATACTCCTCCATGTTGTTGGTACAATCACACATCAACCTTACAGTGAAAGGGATGTGGGAACCATGGGGAGTGATGATCATAACACTGATTCCTTTACCATAAGCATTCACAGCTCCATCAAACACCAAACCTCATCAAGATTCAGGATTTGGACCTTCTTCAGGCAAATGTTCATCATAATCTTTAACTTTCAAGTACATCACATCCTCATTAGGGAAATCAAACTTGACTGACTGATAATCATCAACCAATTGATAGGAAAGGTACTCTTGAAGTTGAGCATTTTGAGCTTGGAGGCCCTTGATATTCTGCTCCAGAGCCATCTCTTTGAAATAAACAATAGGGGAGTAAGGAAACCTAAAAAAGAAAAAAATGTTATGATGCGATGCATGATATGCGGATGCACGCTTTCAAGGATCTCTTGGGGTAAACACAAGAGAATGTTAGAGGTTGAACTTTGATCTTTGATTGGAGAACTTTGCACTGATGGATGTCTTTCCACGAGAATCAAGCTCACCATGTCAAGTGGGTCATAGCCCCTGATTCAAGTTGTTGCACTTGATCTTTGATTGGAGAACTTTGCATTGGTGGATGTCTTTCCACGAGAATCAAGCTCACCATGTCAAGTGGGTCATAGCCCCTAATTCAAGTTGTTGCACTTGATCTTTGATGGCATTTAGAGGAGAAACCTCTTGCCCCTTGGTAGACGTCTGGTTCAACGTAACCCTGCATCAAAAGAACCCTCGAGATCCTTGAAATGGTTATTGGAAAATGCTATGGTATGATGTCATGATGTTATGTACATGTATGCAAAAGCAAGTAAGTGTATATACAGACAGTCATATTCACACAAAGCAAACAAGTCCTTAGGTTCAGGCTTGCACGGGGTTTGTAGGTAAGTACCCTCTTGAAGTTAGTTAGCTCATTCTGTCCTATAATAGAAACCGGGTTCTAAGGAGCTCAATATCATCAGATTGTTTTCTGTGTTCATTTTTTTGGTTTAGCCACTTAACTGGCAACCAAAATATTCCAAGAAAACAACCCTCAATGAGTGTAGTATCGAGTATCTACCAACTTCGGACTGCACCAAAGTCGGTCATCTCACTACCCCTAAAAAGGCTAAGATGGTCAATTAAGGTTCTAAGAGTTCGTTAGTGCTTCACGACATCACTCAGCGGCCTCGTACTCTCCTTGATTGAACTCAAGGGTTACCGGTACTCACAAATATGTCGCACTAACATAGCTTACTGCTTCAACCATGTCGGTATACCCCGTACAGTTCCCTCACAGTTTTATTGCTATTTACCTAAAAGGTGCCCCAAATCCGGGTGTAGGATTTACAACAAACCCAAACAAGGACCCAAAAAGTAAAGCAATCCAAGGTAATCAAAGCAAGTATTTAAAGGTGATCTAAAACCCTAAGGTAACCCCACTTTTAAATTGTTCCCCAGCAGAGTCGCCAGTTCTGTGATATGGTGGGAGAACTGACTTGAGTTTTTGCGTTTGTTTTCGAACTTGTTCGGTTTAGCAAGAGTCGCCACCGACTTTTTATTTTATCCTAAAGGAAAGGTTAAAAAGCACAAGAAAAACCTTTTGATATGTTTCATGGGTTCGGGGGGTAGATTATGAAAAGGGAAGGTATTAGCACCCTTTTCATCCATGGTTATCCATGGGCTCTTAGTTACTTGTTTTAGATCACTTGCCTTGATTTTCAATTGTGTGAAATGGTGCTTTGTGTGTGTGGTTTTGAAAATGTTTTGAAAAAGATGCCTTGTCTAGGCAACCGTTGTAACAATTCTTTACTCGAATGTTTTACAAAGGTGTTTGTCTTTTTGAAAAGATGTTTCAATGTTTTTGAAAGTTGTTTTGAAAGTTGTGTTGTGGAGTGTGTTTTGAAAGTAGGCAAGTGTGTTTTGCAAGTTTTGATCAAGTAACTAAGAGTTGTCTACCCTATTGTACTCAAAGATCTTTCTTATGTTTTTAACCCTTTTAACAGTGTTGTTTCACCATTGTGTTTGGTGAACAACCTTGTGTTAGGATGTTAACGGGACGGGCGCGGGTCATCGTATGGACCATGAATGCAATGGTGCCAAGTGTCTTTGGAAATTTGCTTGAGGGGACTATGATCATTTTGTTTAGGCAACTTCGAAAGCGTCATCGAGGGACTATGATCATTTGATTTGTTTTTGTTTTGCCAAAGATACTCAACATACAACATGGCCCATTTTTGGAAGGCAACGAGTGGGATTACCCTAGGGGTACAAGTGTGATTGGTGTATTGATTGTCATGCATTTGTCTTGTATTAGGTTATCTAGCGGTTGATTTTATTTACATACAAACCCTAAGTCTAAACATGGTATATTTGAAAGCGATAAATTGCGGGAATTTAAAGTCTACGCTATTACAAATAAGTATCCGGGAATGGGGGTACAAATATTTACAAATGGGGATGAGACTTGTTAGGAGAGTAGTGTCCAAATAATTTACAACCAAATCGAATCAATCGCAATATAAATGTAGCAATGTATAAGAATGTATAAGATTAAAGAGAAACAAAATGTGTATTGTAAATGTGTATGTGAATATTTACAAGGGAGTAAGAATGTTAACTTAATGGAAAATTAAGTAAGTATTAAGTATTATTATCTTTTTGTATTTTTGTTAAGTATGTACAAACAAAGGTTTTAATAAAAGAAAAGAAAATGTTTAAGAATTCTATTTTTATGTATTTTATTGTTTTTATGTTTTATATACAAAGGTTTTAATTAAAAGAAAAGAAAAAATGTTTTAAATTTAATTATCCTATTGTCTAGGTATTTAGTTAATATACAAAAGTCTATTAAACATAAATTCTAAAAAGGAAGATTATTTAAGTTAGAAAAAAAATCTATTTTTAGGTACTCTTTAAATATGATAAAAAAGTATTAATGAGCATTTTACATGAAGGATTAATATATTATAAAAAGAGAAATAGGTTATAAAATAAAAGAAAATTAGGAGATGTTAGTTTTTTCAAATAAAATAAAGAAAAACTATATGGGCTTCATGCTGTTCTTGGCCCAAAGCAAAACTTGAGAGAGAAATGGAAAAGGGGGTTGCATCCAGATTTTGGGCTTAGGCAGTGAATGGGGGTAGCCCAAACGAGTTTTGCATATTTTGTTAGGGTTGAAATTGTTTATTTAATTTTGGATTAGGGTTAGGCTTAGAGAGGCGCCGCTTCTTCGTCTTCGTCTCCTCTTCATCTTTCTTCGCTCGTACCATGCCTCTGAACAAGCCTTCTGTCTATGGCCACCAGGCGCCATCGCTACTTCCTCCTCTCCATGGATTACTCAAGCGGTGGTTTAAAAGGTTTGATTTCTGTCTGTTAGGGTTTCAAGTTTCCATTTTGCATGTTTTACTTTGTTCTGATTCTTTGATTATGGTTATGTTTTGTATGAGGTGTGAAAAGAAAAAAAAGAAAGAGATACTACCTTTGGCCTTTGGAGACGGAGGAGGACGGTGGCTTGGAGGCGCCTGGGGTGGCTGGAGACGAGGAGTAGTGATGCTAGCTTGCTCTTGCTGGAAAGCCTGGTACTCTGTATTTCGCTTTTGTGTTGTTTTATGATGATTATCTGAAAACACTTCTTTATTTTCTTTTCAACTTCTGGTTGCCTGCTTCTGTATGCTTGATATGCTGTTGAACCCTATGATGAGCCCAACTCTGAGGGCTTTGTGATTTGAATATTATTCTGATTTTGAGTTTCCTCTGAAATGCTTGTTGATGTTGATTTTGGAGTATTGCTTTGATGATGTTTATGACCCTAGGATGAGCCTAGCTCTGAGGGTTTTGGTTGGTTTGAATGCTGTTTGGACAAAGGCTTATGCAGGTTGAAGCAGTAGGCTTGTATGGCTTTGAGGCTTGATGCAAGTTTAGGCTTGTATGGCTTTGAGGCTTGATGCAGGTTTAGGCTTGTATGGCTTGTTGTTTGTTTATGCTTGACACAGTTTTACCAGTTACAGGCTTCTGGTTCAAAAATAGGTTACAGGCTTCTGTTTGAGGTTGGTTTTGACAGGTTGGTGAAGCAGGTAGTTTGATTTTGTTTGGAGTTTACAGGCCTGAGTTTTGAAAGGCTTTGGTTAAAGTTTGAATCACAGGTTTGAGGAAGGGGCTGTAAGTTGGAAGGCTTCTGTTTAGAGGCTTTGTTACAGTTGGTTTTGTAAGCTTGTGTTTGAAGCAGGTTGTAGGCAGCTCTGTATGTTTTTGTTGATACAGTTTTATGGTCTTTGCTTTGTGTTATTTCTGCCTCCTTTTCTATGTTCTGATAACTCTGTTTATATCTCTTGTCCTTAAGCTTCAAACCTGCTGTAAGCCTTTTCTCCCTTCTCTCTTTTTTCTCTCTCTCTCTCTCTCTCTCTCTCTCTCTCTCTCTCTCTCTCTCTCTCTCTTTCTACAGTTTAAAAAGCATTTAATATTGCTTAAAACTGCTTTTTCTGAAAAGGTAACTTGGCTGGAAAATGATGTATCCTGGACATTGCTTGCAATATTTATTTCCTCTGTATATTTCCTATTTTTCTGCATATCTTGTGTACTTTGTGCTATCTTTTTGACAGCCTTTGTACCTTTTTTGGACAGTACTGTACTTGGACAGTTTGGTTGATATTTTGGACTTGGTTAGGCATATGCAGTTCAGTTTGCCTTTTGGACTTTGTTTGGAATTTTGACAACTTTACTTGACAATTTATGCAGTTTGTTTGAAAATTTGAATTTGTGCAATATTGTAGCTTTGTGCATTTCATATTTTTGCGAACAATTTCTATCCCTCTTTGTGAACCAAGAGCAATCTTGTGATTTGCAGAGAGGGGAACAACTGATTCCGACCAGTTACTTTTAATGATGAGTCCTTTTTTATCTGTCTGCTCTTTGATTATTTCATCTGCATTTGACTTCCTTTTTCTTCTTTTTGCAGGTAAAAAATAATTGAGCAATGGGGGGCGTCGAAGATGAAGATTTAGAAAACTTAGGATGCAATTTTATTTCATTTCAATTATTTGTAACATTATCATTGTAAACAAAGATGTAAATAAATTTACAGTTGTTTAAATAATAATTTGTAACAAAACAATTAAAGATGAACAAAAAAAATCCTTTTTTGATCAGTTAATTCTCTTTTATTTCTCTTCAATTGTTTATTTAATTATTTGAGTTTCTTAAATTAAAACAACTGGAAGTAAATCCAATTATTTTGACTTAGAAAAAGAAATAATTAATAAACGTCCGGCGTTCCGAATAATCCAAAACATTGCACAGTCAATCAAACAATCGTCCACATGTTTTTCCTTTTACTGATTAAATCAAACACTGCAAACTCTCAATCCAAATGCCTCAGCTCATATCCCAGAATAACTGAAAAGAACTGTAGAATTAATTCTTTCTGAGAATGTGTGCACAAAACCCTGATTCTTTACTTGACACCAAAGAAACGCCTGTCTGATCAAACTTGAGCCAACTCAACCAAACCCTAAGCAATCTGTTTGAACTGCTTCAAAAATTAATGGAAACCCTAATTTGGATAGACTGATAAGAAAAAGTCTGTTTGACTGATTCTTACGCCAATCTGAAAAATCAGGAAAAGCCCGAGGCTGTGATTTCTTGTGAAAAATAGGAGGGCAAATTTTGGGGTACAACAGTTGCCCCTGTTCAATCTTCTTGAACCTGAAGAGTTAGATTGGCAAGTTTGCCTTTCGCGACTCGAGGGTAAAAGGAGATTGGACACTAGAGTGCCCAAAAAAATTTGCACTCGATGATGTGATGGTAAAGGGAATGGGCTTAAAGATGCCATTTGGTGATGGGCTTAGAGATGCCATCTAGGGATATAACAGAATCTTGTCGGGGGATGGGCTTAGAGATGCCATTTGGAAGTTGTTGGTAGGAGGATGGGCTTAGAGATGCCATCTGAAGGTGATTGCTGGTAGGAGGATGGGCTTAAAGATTCCATCTGGAAATGTTTGTTGAACTATACGTCATTGGTGACTGGACGAGTATCAGGAAGGTATCCATGTTTTGGAACATCTCTGAACTGGGGGTCTGAACAAGCAATAGATTGACATCCATGTCTGGAAGTATCCGTAAACTGTTTTCAAAGTTTGAAGAATCTGAACAAGCGATAAGTTAACATCCGTGTCTTGGAGAACCCTTAAACTATTTTCAGAAGTCTTGAAGTTGAATAAGCGATAGAGCAGCATCCGTTGTTGGGAAGCGTCCGTAAACTGTTTTCAAAAGTTGAGAAGAATCTGAACAAGCGATAGGTTAACATCCGTTAATGGAAAACACGTGAACTGTTTTCAGAAGTCTTGAGTCTGAACAAGCGATAGATTAACATCCGTTACTGGAGAATCCGTAAACTGTTTTCAGAAGTTGAGAAGAATCTGAACAATCGATAGGGTAACATCCGTTACTGGAGAACCCATGAACTGTTTTCAGAAGTCTTGAGTCTCAACAAGCGATAGATTAACATCCGTTACTGGAGAATCCTTAAACTGTTTTCAGAGGTTGAGAAGAGTCTGAACAAGCGATAGGTTAACATCCGTTACTGGAGAACCCGTGAACTGTTTTCAGAAGTCTTGAGTCTGAACAAGCGATAGATTAACATCCGTTACTGGAGAATCCGTAAACTGTTTTCAGAAGTCTTGAGATTGAAGTTTACTAATCTTTATCCTGAAAAAGGGTAAGATATTAGCTGAAACACAAAGTCATGTTGCATGAAATGTATGATGCAATGTATGTTATATCAATGTTTATGATATGAATGTAATGAATGCGCATGTAAGCTGATGAGCTGTCTTGCTGGTGATAGATGAATCCTGGATAATGAGATCTTTGACTTCTGCGGAGGAAAGTGAATTCTTGACTGCTGCAGGGGAGGGCAAGAATCTTTTGATCATTGAAGATGAGAAGTCCTAGGACCACTGTTGGGGAATCAGGAGCTTGGGTTGTATGCCAATCTACTGGGGATTCCTGTCTGCACTGGGGAATATTCGAATATCTTGTGAGGAACTGAGAATGAGAGTCTCCATTCTGCTTGGGGATTGATAGTAGGAAGTTTTAGCTCCGCTGGGGATTGCAAGAATCTTTTGATCGCTGCAGGCATTGATTTGGGGTCCTGTGTAAGGTTTCTTGATGATGAGTCCGTGTAAAACTGCATTTGAAATTGAGAAGGAACCGGTGTAGGGTTTCCTGATGATGAGTCTGTGTAAAACTACATCTTGGATTTGAGAAGGAACCGGTGTAGGGTCGCTTCATGATAAGGTGATGAGAATCTTCATTCTTGAGTGTTAACTGCTATCTGGTCGTAATCTAGGCTTCACAGAAGTTTGTATTGCTATCTGGTGGTAATCCGGGCTTCACAATAGCTTGCTTAAGCTGTTATCCGGTCAAATCCGGGCTTCACGGCTTGTGCTGAAGATATACCACTATCTGGTCGACTCCAGGCTTTGTAGTATTCTTGACTGCTGTCTGGTCGTAATCCAGGCTTCGCAAAAATTTGTATTGTCATCTGGTCGTAGTCCAGGCTTCACAATAGCTTGCTTAAGCTGTTATCCGGTCAAATCCGGGCTTCACGGCTTGTGCTGAAGATATACCACTATCTGGTCGACTCCAGGCTTTGTAGTATTCTTGACTACTGTCTGGTCGTAATCCAGGCTTCGCAGAAATTTGTATTGTCATCTGGTCATAGTCCAGGCTTCACAATAGCTCGCTTAAGCTGTTATCCGGTAAAATCCGGGCTTCACGGCTTCTGCTGAAGATATACCACTATCTGGTCGACTCCAGGCTTTATAGTATTCTTGACTGTTGTCTGGTCGTAATCCAGGCTTCGCAGAAATTTGTATTGTCATCTGGTTGTAGTCCAGGCTTCACAATAGCTAGCTTAAGCTGTTATCCGGTCAAATCCGGGCTTCACGGCTTGTGTTGAAGATATACCACTATCTGGTCGACTCCAGGCTTTGTAGTATTCTTGACTGCTGTCTGGTCGTAATCCAGGCTTCGTAGAAATTTGTATTATCATCTGGTCGTAGTCCAGGCTTCACAATAGCTTGTTGGGGATTAAACTATTATCCGGTCGAATCCGGGTTTCATAGCTTGCTCTGGGGGGATATCCCTATCTGGTCGCAATCCAGACTTGGCGGTTGTCTGGCACTGTTATCCGGTCGTAGTCCGGTCTTCACAATGTGCTGTAGAGATCAAGATACTATCCGGTCAAATCCGGGCTTCATAACTCGAATTCAGGAGATCCCACTATCTGGTCGTAATCCAGGCTTTGCGGTAATCTGACACTGTTATCCGGTCGTAGTCCGGTCTTCACAATGTGCTGTAGAGATCAAGATACTATCCGGTCAAATCCGGGCTTCATAACTTGAATTCAGGAGATCCCACTATCTGGTCGTAATCCAGGCTTTGCGGTTGTCTAACACTGTTATCCGGTCGTAGTCCGGTCTTCACAATGTGCTGTAGAGATCAAGATACTATCCGGTCAAATCCGGGCTTCATAACTTGAATTTTGTGAGAATTTGGTCTTTGACGATCGTAACTTCCGACAGGTGATGAAGGAATCTTCGATGTTGATCGTAACTTCCAGCAAGTGATGAAGGAAATTTTGAACAACCTTGAGTTTGACATTCGAATTCCCCAAGTGATGGTGACGGAGATTTGCCCCAGGTTAATCTGCAATTGAGAGATTTCTTGAAATCTTGACTGGACTGCCCCAGGTTAACTGAACTTTGAAAGATCTGTTTAAACTCTGACTGGACTGCCCCAGGTTAACTGAACTTTGAAGGATCTGTTGAAACCTTGACTGGACTGCCCCATGTGTGCTGGATAGTGACATGCCATGCCCCTTGTTGATAGGAGACTTGTCGTTGGAAGTGTCATCCTTTTGAAGTGATTTTACTCACTGAGAGAGTTTTCGTTCCTCTGAACATTCACTGTAGGAATTTCTTCGCTGCCAAACAAATAACCACATGCAAACAATGATATTCAAGCAATGCAAAGTTTATGTTTGTCTCGAAGTTTTGGAAAATGCGTTTTTTAGCAGAAAACTTTTCATAAGACGAATTCAACACAAGATTTTAGAGCAAAGCCTTACAGGAGTCTGGATACCTTTTGTAACAGTATGCTTTCGAACTAACTCATGCTTCAATTAGGACTTTTGAAGGGTTGTAATGTGGCCTGGTTCACGGTTTAAGAAACAAAGGATAAAGGCTCAAAGTATATTTGTACCCACCCGCTCTTCGTGATGTTCTTCAATCCTAAGCTCAGTTAATTGTGCGTCGCACTCTATTTGAGTTTGGAACGACCTTTTGGGTGATGGTTCACCAATTGAATTTGGAAGACAGTCATCGTCTCCTTTTTCTTTTGCAACATTTTCATGTTGGTTAGGATTTGTAATGACCTCTTTCTTTTGATTTGTTATCCCTAACTTTTTCCTGACTGTTCCTGTTTTCGAGATTACAGTCAGCGGGATACCCCAGCTTTCTTAAGCCTCCTTTATAGGTTTTGGCTCAATGGGCTTTTTCTTTTTTGAGAGATAATGACTGCCTATGAGATAGGTAACCATCACTATCTTTTGATTCCAAAGGAATGCTTTTCTCTTTTTGATGTCGTTCATCGTGTTACGAACTGAGAGTTTGCGGCTTCAATGCGCACCTTTCTGAATTAACTGAGAGACTACCCTGCCCCAGGTTTATATCAAAGGTTTTGATTGTTTAGAACATAAAACTCCTACTTCTTTGGCTCGAAGGGGTTGAC
Organism: Vicia faba; assembly: GCA_948472305.1. Classification (NCBI taxonomy): domain Eukaryota; kingdom Viridiplantae; phylum Streptophyta; class Magnoliopsida; order Fabales; family Fabaceae; genus Vicia; species Vicia faba. The sequence continues at coordinate 1,180,739,948 of OX451739.1, read as the reverse complement.
TAGGGATTATCTTCCTTATAACTCCAGTGTTTGGGAATTGAAAGAAATGCCTGTACATCATCAGCACGGTCTGTTCAAAAGCATACTGTATGAGATTATGGTATTGTTTCGTCATCCTCCCTCTAAAGGCTTGCAGCTTTTTATCAAGAGTTAAATATCATAAAGAAAGCATAAGAGTAGTGAGAACGAATGGATGAATTCAAGACAAACATATGCAATACATTAATGAAACAAAGTTTGACATCAATAGATAAATGTTTGAATAACAAGAGAAATTACAACTTTGAAAATTCAAATGAAGCAGAAGTCTCTCTGTTCGAGCTTTGTCAATTCAGGTGGAGCACCCAAAGTGGAAGCTCTTCATCTCACCATCCGGCATGAATTTCAGCACTCCATTGTCAATCAGATCCTGAGTTTTGTTTTTCAAGGCCCAACAGTCCTCGGTGTCATGTCCAGGACCATATGAGTGGTATGCACACCTCCTATTGGGATGATAGGTAGGAGCAGAAGTATTAGGGTTCGGATGAGGGACCCTTAATGTAATCAGCCCTGCCTGCAACATGTGTTGTAGCACTTGACCTAGTGACATGTTGATTTTGGTGAATTGTCTTTTGGGCGCAACCTTCTTACGCTGATGCCCCTGTCTTTGTTGAGCAGGCGTAAGGTGTTGTCGGGCTTGTGACCCTGAAGCAAGTTGAGGAGCTTTTCCCTTGTCTCCTTGTTTAAAAAAAGGTGGAATGATGATTTGATCTTCATCCCCAGTTGTCTGTCCTACTTGGTTGTCCCGAAGCAGTTTGTTAACGAGAGCCCTAAGCTCTTCTTGTCCTTGCGCCAGATTTTGGATAAGAGCCATCTGACTCGCCAGTTGATCCTTCAGTATGGCTACCTCAATTCGTGGCCCCAACCAGTTGTCTCTGTCGTCCTCAGGAATTCCCATGATCATGTCCCTGGTGAGGAGCGCCTTGACCTCCTCTAGTCCCTTGGATAGGTTCAAGAACAACTCTTGAAGTTGAGCATTTTGAGCTTGGAGGCCCTTGATATTCTGCTCCAGAGCCATCTCTTTGAAATAAACAGTAGGGGAGTAAGGAAACCTAAAAAAGAAAAAATGTTATGATGCGATGCATGATATGCGGATGCACGCTTTCAAGGATCTCTTGGGGTAAACACAAGAGAATGTTAGAGGTTGAACTTTGATCTTTGATTGGAGAACTTTGCACCGATGGATGTCTTTCCACGAGAATCAAGCTCACCATGTCAAGTGGGTCATAGCCCCTGATTCAAGTTGTTGCACTTGATCTTTGATTGGAGAACTTTGCATTGGTGGATGTCTTTCCACGAGAATCAAGCTCACCATGTCAAGTGGGTCATAGCCCCTAATTCAAGTTGTTGCACTTGATCTTTGATGGAATTTAGAGGAGAAACCTCTTGCCCCTTGGTAGACGTCTGGTTCAACGTAACCCTGCATCAAAAGAACCCTCGAGATCCTTGAAATGGTTATTGGAAAAAGCTATGGTATGATGTCATGATGTTATGTACATGTATGCAAAAGCAAGTAAGTGTATATACAGACAGTCATATTCACACAAAGCAAACAAGTCCTTAGGTTCAGGCTTGCACGGGGTTTGTAGGTAAGTACCCTCTTGAAGTTAGTTAGCTCATCCTGTCCTATAATAGAAACCGGGTTCTAAGGAGCTCAATATCATCAGATTGTTTTCTGTGTTCATTGTTTTGGTTTAGCCACTTAACTGGCAACCAAAATATTCCAAGAAAACAACCCTCAATGAGTGTAGTATCGACTATCTACCAACTTCGGACTGCACCAAAGTCGGTCATCTCACTACCCCTAAAAAGGCTAAGATGGTCAATTAAGGTTCTAAGAGTTCGTTAGTGCTTCACGACATCACTCAGCGGCCTCGTACTCTCCTTGATTGAACTCAAGGGTTACTGGTACTCACAAATATGTCGCACTAACATAGCTTACTGCTTCAACCATATCGGTATACCCCGTACAGTTCCCTCACAGTTTTATTGCTATTTACCTAAAAGGTGCCCCAAATCCGGGTGTAGGATTTACAACAAACCCAAACAAGGACCCAAAAAGTAAAGCAATCCAAGGTAATCAAAGCAAGTATTTAAAGGTGATCTAAAACCCTAAGGTAACCCCACTTTTAAATTGTTCCCCAGCAGAGTCGCCAGTTCTGTGATACGGTGGGAGAACTGACTTGAGTTTTTGCGTTTGTTTTCGAACTTGTTCGGTTTAGCAAGAGTCGCCACCGACTTTTTATTTTATCCTAAAGGAAAGGTTAAAAAGCACAGGAAAAACCTTTTGATATGTTTCGTGGGTTCGGGGGTAGATTATGAAAAGGGAAGGTATTAGCACCCTTTTCATCCATGGTTATCCATGGGCTCTTAGTTACTTGTTTTAGATCACTTGCCATGATTTTCAATTGTGTGAAATGGTGCTTTGTGTGTGTGGTTTTGAAAATGTTTTGAAAAAGATGCCTTGTCTAGGCAACCGTTGTAACAATTCTTTACTCGAATGTTTTACAAAGGTGTTTGTCTTTTTGAAAAGATGTTTCAATGTTTTTGAAAGTTGTTTTGAAAGTTGTGTTGTGGAGTGTGTTTTGAAAGTAGGCAAGTGTGTTTTGCAAGTTTTGATCAAGTAACTAAGAGTTGTCTACCCTATTGTACTCAAAGATCTTTCTTATGTTTTTAACCCTTTTAACAGTGTTGTTTCACCATTGTGTTTGGTGAACAACCTTGTGTTAGGATGTTAACGGGACGGGCGCGGGTCATCGTATGGACCATGAATGCAATGGTGCCAAGTGTCTTTGGAAATTTGCTTGAGGGGACTATGATCATTTTGTTTAGGCAACTTCGAAAGCGTCATCGAGGGACTATGATCATTTGATTTGTTTTTGTTTTTCCAAAGATACTCAACATACAACATGGCCCATTTTTGGAAGGCAACGAGTGGGATTACCCTAGGGGTACAAGTGTGATTGGTGTATTGATTGTCATGCATTTGTCTTGTATTAGGTTATCTAGCGGTTGATTTTATTTACATACAAACCCTAAGTCTAAACATGGTATATTTGAAAGCGATAAATTGCGGGAATTTAAAGTCTACGCTATTACAAATAAGTATCCGAGAATGGGGGTACAAATATTTACAAATGGGGATGAGACTTGTTAGGAGAGTAGTGTCCAAATAATTTACAACCAAATCGAATCAATCGCAATATAAATGTAGCAATGTATAAGAATGTATAAGATTAAAGAGAAACAAAATGTGTATTGTAAATGTGTATGTGAATATTTACAAGGGAGTAAGAATGTTAACTTAATGGAAAATTAAGTAAGTATTAAGTATTATTATCTTTTTGTATTTTTGTTAAGTATGTACAAACAAAGGTTTTAATAAAAGAAAAGAAAATGTTTAAGAATTCTATTTTTATGTATTTTATTGTTTTTATGTTTTATATACAAAGGTTTTAATTAAAAGAAAAGAAAAAATGTTTTAAATTTAATTATCCTATTGTCTAGGTATTTAGTTAATATACAAAAGTCTATTAAACATAAATTCTAAAAAGGAAGATTATTTAAGTTAGAAAAGAAATCTATTTTTAGGTACTCTTTAAATATGATAAAAAAGTATTAATGAGCATTTTACATGAAGGATTAATATATTATAAAAAGAGAAATAGGTTATAAAATAAAAGAAAATTAGGAGATGTTAGTTTTTTCAAATAAAATAAAGAAAAACTATATGGGCTTCATGCTGTTCTTGGCCCAAAGCAAAACTTGAGAGAGAAATGGAAAAGGGGGTTGCATCCAGATTTTGGGCTTAGGCAGTGAATGGGGGTAGCCCAAACGAGTTTTGCATATTTTGTTAGGGTTGAAATTGTTTATTTAATTTTGGATTAGGGTTAGGCTTAGAGAGGCGCCGCTTCTTCGTCTTCGTCTCCTCTTCATCTTTCTTCGCTCGTACCATGCCTCTGAACAAGCCTTCTGTCTATAGCCACCAGGCGCCATCGCTACTTCCTCCTCTCCATGGATTACTCAAGCGGTGGTTTAAAAGGTTTGATTTCTGTCTGTTAGGGTTTCAAGTTTCCATTTTGCATGTTTTACTTTGTTCTGATTCTTTAATTATGGTTATGTTTTGTATGAGGTGTGAAAAGAAAAAAAAGAAAGAGATACTACCTTTGGCCTTTGGAGACGGAGGAGGACGGTGGCTTGGAGGCGCCTGGGGTGGCTGGAGACGAGGAGTAGTGATGCTAGCTTGCTCTTGCTGGAAAGCCTGGTACTCTGTATTTCGCTTTTGTGTTGTTTTATGATGATTATCTGAAAACACTTCTTTATTTTCTTTTCATCTTCTGGTTGCCTGCTTCTGTATGCTTGATATGCTGCTGAACCCTATGATGAGCCCAACTCTGAGGGCTTTGTGATTTGAATATTATTCTGATTTTGAGTTTCCTCTGAAATGCTTGTTGATGTTGATTTTGGAGTATTGCTTTGATGATGTTTATGACCCTAGGATGAGCCTAGCTCTGAGGGTTTTGGTTGGTTTGAATGCTGTTTGGACAAAGGCTTATGCAGGTTGAAGCAGTAGGCTTGTATGGCTTTGAGGCTTGATGCAGGTTTAGGCTTGTATGGCTTTGAGGCTTGATGCAGGTTTAGGCTTGTATGGCTTGCTGTTTGTTTATGCTTGACACAGTTTTACCAGTTACATGCTTCTGGTTCAAAAATAGGTTACAGGCTTCTGTTTGAGGCTGGTTTTGACAGGTTGGTGAAGTAGGTAGTTTGATTTTGTTTGGAGTTTACAGGCCTGAGTTTTGAAAGGCTTTGGTTGAATTTTGAATCACAGGTTTGAGGAAGGGGTTGTAAGTTGGAAGGCTTCTGTTTAAAGGCTTTGTTACAGTTGGTTTTGTAAGCTTGTGTTTGAAGCAGGTTGGAGGCAGCTCTGTATGTTTTTGTTGATACAGTTTTGTGGTCTTTGCTTTGTGTTATTTCTGCCTCCTTTTCTATGTTCTGATAACTCTGTTTATATCTCTTGTCCTTAATCTTCAAACCTGCTGTAAGCCTTTTCTCCCTTCTCTCTTTTTTCTCTCTCTCTCTCTCTCTCTCTCTCTCTACAGTTTAAAAAGCATTTAATATTGCTTAAAACTGCTTTTTCTGAAAAGGTAACTTGGCTGGAAAATGATGTATCCTGGACATTGCTTGCAATATTTCTTTCCTCTGCATATTTCTTATTTTTCTGCATATCTTGTGTACTTTGTGCTATCTTTTTGACAGCCTCTGTACCTTTTTTGAACAGTACTGTACTTGGACAGTTTGGTTGATATTTTGGACTTGGTTAGGCATATGCAGTTCAGTTTGCCTTTTGGACTTTGTTTGGAATTTTGATAACTTTGCTTGACAATTTATGCAGTTTGTTTGAAAATTTGAATTTGTGCAATATTGTAGCTTTGTGCATTTCATATTTTTGCGAACACTTTCTATCCCTCTTTGTGAACCAAGAGCAATCTTGTGATTTACAGAGAGGGGAACAACTGATTCCGGCCAGTTACTTTTAATGATGAGTCCTTTTTTATCTGTCTGCTCTTTGATTATTTCATCTGCATTTGACTTCCTTTTTCTTCTTTTTGTAGGTAAAAAATAATTGAGCAATGGGGGGCGTCGGTAGAAGATGAAGATTTAGAAAACTTAGGATGCAATTTTATTTCATTTCAATTATTTGTAACATTATCATTGTAAACAAAGATGTAAATAAATTTACAGTTGTTTAAATAATAATTTGTAACAAAACAATTAAATATGAATAAAAAAATCCTTTTTTGATCAGTTAATTCTCTTTTATTTCTCTTCAATTGTTTATTTAATTATTTGAGTTTCTTAAATTAAAACAACTGGAAGTAAATCCAATTATTTTGACTTAGAAAAAGAAATAATTAATAAACGTCCGGCGTTCCGAATAATCCAAAACATTGCACAGTCAATCAAACAAACGTCCACATGTTTTTCCTTTTACTGATTAAATCAAACACTGCAATCTCTCAATCCAAATGCCTCAGCTCATATCCCAGAATAACTGAAAAGAACTGTAGAATTAATTTTTTCTGAGAATGTGTGCACAAAACCCTGATTCTTGACTTGACACCAAAGAAATGCCTGTCTGATCAAACCTGAGCCAACTCAACCAAACCCTAAGCAATCTATTTGAACTGCTTCAAAAATTAATGGAAACCCTAATTTGGATAGACTGATAAGAAAAAGTCTGTTTGACTGATTCTTACGCCAATCTGAAAAATCAGGAAAAGCCCGAGGCTGTGATTTCTTGTGAAAAATAGGAGGGCAAATTTTGGGGTACAACAAGCATCACTCTGTAACAAAATGTTCCACAGGGTGTGATAAACCTTATTTTTTCCATGCCCTATGGATCCATCTTAATTTGATTATATCCGAAAAATCCGTCCATGAAGGAGAAAATTTTGAATTTTGCAGTGCTATCTACCAACATATCAATATGTGGCAGAGGGAAATCATCTTTCAAACTAGCCTTGTTCAAGTCTTTATAATCAACACACATGTGGAGTTTTCCGTCTTTCTTTGGAACAGAAACAATAATGGCAACCCATTAAGGATAAACCGACGTCACAAGGAAACCAACATCAATCTGATTCAGGACCTCCTCTTTAATCTTAACTTCCATGTTAGGGTGAGTCCTTCTCAACTTCTGATTGATAGGTGGACATTTTGGCTTGAACAACAAGCGATGCTCCACAATATTAGTATCTAACCCATGCATGTCTTGATAGGAACAAGAAAAGATGTCAACATATTCTTTCAAAAAATCAATCAACCTACTCTTAAAATCGGGATGAACAAGTTCCCCAATCTTGACCTTCTTTTGATCTTCTTCAGCAACCAAGTTAATTGTCTCCAACGAGTCTTTGTACGGCTGCATGGTATTCTCCTCGCGCTCAAGCAACCAAGAAACCTCTTCTGGGATTTCCACAAACTCCTTTTCTTCAGCTCCATACACATGATATTCAAAGTTGGAAGAGGGTGTAGTGTCATTTTTTTCAACGGGTTTTTTAGTTAATCTGCACATATGATTATGCTTGATTTTAGAAATAGATAAACGCAACAAGTGATTATGTAGATTTATTTACAGTTATTATTTATTTTGAAAGGTTTTTTCTGATTACCATTTTCCAAAAAAAATCATAAAATAAAAATACAATTGGATAACAAAAATGAATTTTATTAATGATTTTAAAATTCAAAATAAAAGACAAGCCCAAACAACATTTCTTTCACCTTGGGCAGAGTGAAAGGATTTTGAAAAAAACAAGAAAAAACAAATTACTTTGAAATGTGAATGCGACTGGTAACATCATCAGTGATCCAATTTTAAACTTTCATTCCATGCATCACAAAATTCGGCAGTTCCTGCTTTGGGTCATCTTCAATGATAACATCAACTTTAGGAGTAATTGGATGGATATAACCCCCACTGTAGAAGATTTCTTGATATAGACGGAAGACAGACCTTGGCTTCACCACTTCATTTTTACTCATCTGCAGAGAGAAAACCAGACCAGTCATATTCTTATTTACAGGTAAATTAATGACTTGACCCCAAACACTGCTCGGACCTTTTTAATTCACCTGTTGTGCATCTCTAAAAGAGGCAATATAATATCATTTATTCTTTATGTTATTAATGGACAAAGCTTGGACTGAGTTCCAACAACAACTTCACCAGCTTCAACAACACTAAAAGAAGACAAATGTGATACCAACAAAGCCTATTCATCATTCACAATTACTACTTTTCCCTACCTGACAAATTTCAATTTTTGATGTAAGGTAAACATGACACCCCATGCCTCATGAATCCAGGGACGACCCAATAAACATTTGTAAGATGGAAATATATCCATGACCTAAAATGTGATCTAAAATATATGTGATCCTACCCATATTGGCAAGTCCACTTCTCTGATGACAGTTTTCTTCAAAACATTGAAAGCTTTCACTATAATACAGTTGCACCCCAAAAATTCCCCTCCTAACTTCTTTTATTTTGCTTAGGATTTTGCATTAATCTGCATATATTCCATTAGGTTACAAACATAACATACATTCTTATTCAATAAAGCACTTGAGGTTCAAGAATTCAGTGGGCGTGTGAGGCTAGAGTTTTCAAAGTATTTCAAGGTGTACATGACAAGACATGTCTTTTTGTGGTGGGTCAATGTTTTCACTACTTATGAGGATTGTGTTCTCGACCAAATTTCTCATTATCATGGATTGAGATGTGTTTTCATTATGTTTGCAAGCACCCGTGATTTAGGGTTGCGTTGACTAACATTTGGGTTTCTTTTTAATATTGAGGGTTACTCATTAATCAAGATGAAACTACATCTTCATCTGCTTGTAATACGAGTTATGTGCTATGGTCTTTGTTCAATAGTGGGATATGAATTGAGAATGAATATTGAATAAGTTCGGATAGGATAATGCAGTAGATCACATCTTTGACATGAAGAAGCTTTCAAGAAGAACTAGTTATCAAGGATGCAAAATTCAAATGCAAATTAAGGATATAAATCATTCATTTATTTGGAAAAGATCTTTGCATTCAACATAATTCAGAGTTCTGTTTTGCAAAGTATTCATAAGGAGTATGTATAGAATCAAGGTTATCAGGATAATTCTATTCGAGTACCATCAAAGTTCCACAATTTCATTTAATTTCTTTCCAAATAACAAGTGGACATTTACTATTTATTTCACAATGACCATTATGAGATCTTTCAAGCACATAACTATCACAAAACTACATCATTTAATTTCAAGTCAATTCAAACATTGCAAGTTCTAATAAAAAAATAGTTACATCACGAATCAGTACAAAAAATCTTCAAGCTCGAGATCACATTATAAAAAGAGAATCATATGAAAGTATTGCTAAGCATAAGCTAAATATTCATGCTTCCATCTTCATGCTTCTAAACCCTTGCCAACTTGCTTCAACTTCATGTTAAGAAGCCAATGGCCATGCACAGACCTGCAACATACACAAATCAAACCTTATGTCATGATGAGAATAAATATTCAAAGGTTCAAAAGAGGCTGCACAAAAACCCTAACAAAATTCAGTTGAATATAAAGCACATAACCTCATGAATACTAGGGGAAACGACATCTGCAAGTTCAGATTCAAGACCGCACAATGCCATTATCGCAACACCTTGAAATTGTTGGATTAAAATATTCAGCGTCAACCTTAGGGATTCGAAGGGCTTAACATCCCCCCATGGGCGCCTAGACAGGAGTGTTAGGTGGGCCAGGTAGGCCCCTTGTTAGATTCTCTATAAGGAAATAGAGTAGCACCTTGGCTACAAGCAATTGCTTTTAGCTCAGTGGTAAGCGCTTGATCCTACAAGTGGTATCAGAGCACGATCATGGGTTCGAATCCCCCGGGCTGAAACTGGGGGAGGGGATTGTTGGATTAAAATATTCAGCGTCAACCTTAGAGATTCGAAGGGGTTAACATCCCCCCCATGGGCGCCTACACAGGTGTGTTAGGTGGGCCATGTAGGTGTTTACCGTGGGAATTGGTAAACAACCGCTGATCTTCCAAAAGGTTACTTATTTGGTGACTCGCAGGATCGATCAGATTGATCCTAAGACATGGTTGATTTTGGGGTTTTGACTAAGTTTGATAATGGTTAAATAACAAGAAAATAAAGAAGCTTTATGTAAATTGCATGAAGAATAAAAAGGAAGGCTTAAAATGAAGGCTTCGATTGGAAAAGTAAAGGAGAAAGCAAGTAAAGTTTCTGGAAAATAAATGACTTTGATTAATAAAGTGGTGTTTCACACATACATTCTCAACAATTCTTTCTCTCACGCTGGGTACTCGAATCTATATGAGTAACTTGTATATATTTGTGAACACACGCGAAAAACTGCGTGAACTACTAATATTTATACCAAACACACCCCAAGTAACCGTCGGGCAGTTACGCTGCTTCGAGATGACTCCACTTGGCACGTTCACAGCGTTCGACGCTCCAGATCTTGGCACGTTTCACTTGGTAACCGCTGGGAACCGTTTTCCCTCCAAACGTTTGAATCTCAAACCGTTCCACTCTGAGCAATCGAACGCCTTCGTCGAGAAGCACCTTCGACGTCGAAGGCAACAATATTCCTACTTAGAAGAAAATCTCTAAGTACATTGCCATCTTCTGATGGGCATTTCGATAGACCCAGCTGGTCGAAACCATCCTTCAGCTTTAATGGCTGATATTAATAAAAACAAGGGTGTCGAATTTAGAAGCCAACAAATTGCCCCCCAAGAATGCCTTATTTCGACTCTGAAAAGAAAAAGGCATTCTTTGAGATTCCATTCGACACCTGTCTTTTCATTCTTAGCCACAAATTAAACTGTGCACTTTTTGTCTTCTACCAACCACTGACAATCCCAAGAAAAAGCCATCATTTCATCCGTACCTAAGACGTCACCTCAGTACGGCGTGCAGCGTGCCCAATGTCTTTTCACAAATTGTCATCATGACAATTTCCCAAAAACGAGGGCGCACGCTGCACCCTTTCATTTCTGCAGAACGACTATGTCAACAGGGGGACGCCACGTGTCCCACTATCTTCTGCAACATTAAATGGCCTCGAATTTGGGGATTTCCCAACCACTATAAATAGCGCCAAGTACCCATTGTGGGACTTTTCCACGCTATCCTGCCTTCAAACTTCCTTGTTGAACACAGAATCTCTGCAAACTTGCAAACACCTTGTTCTTCACTTCATCTTCAACCTTAATCTCAACAATTGCCTCAGGTTCCTCTACCGCTCCTAGTTCTAACATCCCTTCCAGAAATGCTAAACCCAAGATCTTCTCAACTGTCCCCATAGTTACCCCTACATGCCAACGAAGGGTTCCTGAACCCCTAGAAACTGCTGAGCGTGAAGCTTATTCACACCAACTAATGATTCCGGTTGGATACTCCAACCAAATCTTCGCCATGTCTGGCCCGCTAACCCCATGCATCGATGAAGCCATGAAGATCAAAAGCTTCTTTCCAGTGCTTGAAAATCTCAAACCTGTTGGATGCTCTAAAAAAGATGCAGAGGATAACGAAGATCCCACTAAGGAGAAAATTGATCTTCGCTTCTTCAATAGGGGTGTTAGGGCTTTCAGGTCTAGCCCTAGCCTCACTCCTGACTACAATGATTGGCTGGAAAAAATGGAAAAAAGCCAGGCTTCGATCTGGAAGGACCTGGGGATATACGACCTAGTTATGCTGTCGAAGACGGGTCTCAACTACTCCCCTGAGATGCTGATAGCCTCCTTGCTTTTCTGGGATTACACTCATTTCACTTTCCACCTTCCTTGTGGAATGCTAACACCCACGCTTTTCGACGTGGCTGCCATCACTGGCCTTCGACCCACTGGGGATTATTTCGACCCAGAGGAAATTTCGGAGGATCAGATTGGATTCTCAGCTACGAAACTCACCTACACCACCTATATCAACCATTACCATGATAGGTCGACAGCCACTGTGTCGGATGTAGAGCATATCGCGTTTCTAGCCCTATGGCTGTCACGCTTTGTGTTCTGCACAAAGTCTTTACAGGTGACAAAGAAGATGGTCACCCTCGCCACCCAACTCCACCATGGCCAAAATATTTGTTTGGCAAAATTAATCTTGGCGAATCTGTACGAGTCGATTAGCAGTGGAGCGACTCTGCTGAAGATCATCGAGAATAGAGCCAGTCTGCTGCTTGCAGGACCTTTTTGGCTACTTCAGCTGTGGCTCAATGCCACCTTCGAGTCTTTCTTACCTTAGAAGACTAAAATAAATGAGCAAGCTCCGGAGATAGCAAATAGGCGTATCGAAGGCACCAGATTGGCTCTACTGACCCCGACTGAAGATGGGCTGGAGCTTCAACAAACTTTTGCAAACTTCGTCTTGATGTTTGCAAGAAGAAAAGAATTTTTTTCGACCATGGCTCCCTTTGCTCGACGAAAGGTTGGTCCATAATGGTTCACGAGGCCCCATCCTAAGTCGTCAGGTGACCCTCAGGTCGAAGAACATACAATAATGTGGGAAGCATTTCTCACACCTAGAATAATGCCCCTGCGCTTTAAAAGCTCCAAGACTCACTTGAGCTTGATCGCGTATCAACCAAACTTAGTCTCTCGACAGTTTGGTATCATTCAAACACTTCCTTCTCCTATTTTTCCTAGGGAGAAATCCATGTTATATTTTTGCAACGACTATACTGAAGATGCTTCCACCAAGCATATCGGCAGGTATGCTGGTCGAATAGTCCTTTCACTGTTCGACTATCAGCTTAACTTTCTCTGTTCACCATCCATCGAAGACTGGTGGAAGAGTTACTACGCTGAAGAGTTCTTCGACGAGAAAGACTTTGTGGACGAACTTCAGAAGTCTTTCGTTCTAGTCCTGGACAAAATAAAGAAGTGTAAGTTCACTCTCCAAATTATTTTGTCTTTCCATTTCGACTGGTAGCCTGTTAATTATAACTTGTCTTCTTTCAGTTGTTCGAAAGCCTGCAGCCAAGAAAGCTGCAGAAGGCCATCAGGGAGGAGGTCCCTTGACAAAACCTCCACCACCGGCGAAAACTATAGCACCGGCGAAAACTACAACAAGCCATCAGGGGGAAGGTCCTTCGAAAAAAACTTCAGCACCGGTAACCAGACTTTTATTATTTTCTTCTGGTTTTAACATTCTGAATTTCGATGTAGCGTTCTAAATCGAACTCCAATTGGTTTTCAGGCACCTTCACCCAAGAAACGACCTGCACTGACGGTCGAATCTGGGAGTAACGAAGAAGACGACTCTCCCCCTGCTCCTCTTAAAAGGCGAAAACTGAAGAAAGATGTTCCTTCTCCCGAGACTCGATCCACAATCAGAATAAAGGTTGCTGGGAGAAAACCCAGGCCACCTCCAGTAATTATTGAAGAGCCAACGGAGGAGGAACTAAATGTTTTGCTCAATAAACCCGTCGAAAGCGACAATTCCATCCCTGAGGCTGAAGTTCCTCTGCAGGTAATTTCTTTGACCTTTTTAACTCAGGTGTCGATGCTCACGTTTGATTGTGTCTCTTTCTAAACTAGAAGATTCTTCTTCTTCTTTTTTCCAGGAAACCACTGAAAGCTCAGCGCCAAAGACTTCTGAAACACTAGATTCTGCTGAACTCAGTAGGCCACAAGAGAAGGAATTGGCGAACGATGAAGCCAATGCCGAAACAGATGAAGCCAATGCTGAAACAGAAGAACAACAGCCAAAGGAGATTCAAGTGGTCGATCTGTCGGAGGAACAACATGATGAAGGGGATCACGCTGACGCTGGCACTGTTGAAGTTCAAGTCGAAGATAGTCATGTCGATGCAGACGTTGCTCAACAGCTTCAACCCCAAAACAACGCTGCTGCAAAGGTTACCACCTCAACAAAGCATAGGTCCAAAGAAGACTTAGCACTCTTGAAGCAAACTGATCCCGTTGGCTATCTGAATGCCATTATCGAGAGCAAGGGAAGTTCATCTGATATTAGTCAGGAGGCTTCTACTCAATCAGGGAAGTCCACTGAGACTTCTCCTCTCGATGAGGCTTTGATGAAGGTCAAAGCTCAGTTTTTCAAGAAAGATTTGATGAAAGATTTGGAGGGGGACCCTACTGCTCCGTCGTGTTTGGGAGCTGTTTTGAATGCAGTTGACTTGCTCGCTGTGACTCCGGAGGTTTCGAGCTTTATCATGGAGTTATACTCCATTATTGATCAAGTCTCAGCAGACTATCGACGACAGAGGGGCTTCAATAGCCAACTCGAAGCGTTATATGGCAAAAGTTCTTCTGCCTGGACTGCTGTAGCAGAGACGACTTCTCGAATTGCAGAGTTGTCGAAGCAAAAGGCATCTAAGCAAGTAGAAATTGATGCCATAGATCGAGACAATGCTTCCATAAAGGCGCAAATCAAAGAGCTGGAGGCCAAGATGAATGCCAATACTAAACGTAAGGAGGAGCTTCTCTCGACTGTTTCAGACACCGAGATTCAAGCTGAAATCACATAAGGCCTAGAGTTTGCTGAGAAAGCCCAAGCCTTCGACGACCAAATTGCCAAGCTTGCCCAGGCGAATGCCTTGTGCAACAAAAGACTGGAGTTGCAGCAGGCGAAGTACCTTCGACTCAAAGATTCTATCCCCTTCTGATTGACTCAGCCCTTTAACCATATATTGTAATATGTATTTGACAATATTGCCATTTTGGCTAATTTATAAAATTTTCCATTTTGGCTTATTTATGGTTAATTTAGTCATTACTTGCTATTTATTTTGATCTCTTGGAGTATAGGTTTATACTTTTTCAAATATTTGCCATTTACTCTCAAGAGTCTTTTATCTTCACCTAACTCTTCGACTTCATAAGCTCCACCAGAAAAGGTTTGGATAATTCTGAATGGTCCTTCCCATTTGGGTGACCATTTTCCCATGCTTCGATCCCTTCGATCCATGGGAAGAATCACCTTCCAAACTAATTCTCCAGGCGAGAATGCCTTAGGTTTCACTTTTTTATTGTAAGAGTCTTCTACTCTTTTCTTCTGAAGCCTTAGTAGGTCGAGAGCGCGCAGTCTTTCTTCGTCTAAATCTACTAGTTCGTCTAACATCATATCCCAATAAACTTCAGAGGGGATATCATGGTGTCTCTGAACCCTTGCAGATTGAAGACAAATTTCTGCTGGAAACACTACGTCATGACCAAAAGTTAGCTTATATGGTGTTGTACCTATGGCTTCTTTTGGGGACGTTTGACAGACCCACAAGATCTGGTCTAACGTCGTATGCCAATTTTTTGGCTTCTTCCCAACATGCTTTTTTATCAAGCCAATCACTACTTTGTTCGCCGCTTCGACTTGGCCGTTTTCCTGTGCATAATAAGGCGTTGATGTTAGGAGTTTAAAGCCTATTTCCTGAGCGAATTCCTGCATCTTTCGACCGGTGAAAACTGATCCTTGATCAGTAGTTATAGTTTCAGGGATTCCAAATCTAAAGATAATGTTCTTTTGAATAAATTCAATGACATTTTCTTGGTCTACATTGACTAAAGGAATAGCTTCGATCCACTTAGTAAAATAATCAATGCCTACCAATATATACTTCTGGCTCTTTGATGATGCTGGTCGAATCTCTCCAATAAGGTCCAAAGCCCATCCTCTAAAGGGCCAAGGTTTCACTATCGAGTGAAGTTTGCTTGCTGGTACATGTTGGATGCCTGTATGGACTTGACATTCTTGACAACCCTTGGCGAACTCGATACAATCTTTCAACATGGTGGGCCAGTATAGTCCTTGTCGAAACAACAACCGTTTCATCTTATGGCCTACTTGGTGAGCCCCACATGCTCCAGCGTGCGTAGTCGAAAGGGCTATGTATGCTTCAGTTTCACTTAAGCACTTTAGCAATACCCCTTCAGGCGTCTTTTTAAATAACTCATTACCCATGAGTACGTAACTCAACGCCCTATATTTTGTTTTTCGTTCTGTCGAAGCTACTGGATTTTGAAGATAATCCACAATGGGTTTCCTCCAATCTTGCTCTGACAAATTGTCTATGAACGAAATTTCGAAGTTACTTTGATCAGTATACCCTAGTCTTGTCGATTCCAAGTCTGTTGGTGACAGACAAGTTGCTTTTATCTTTTCTCGAACTTCGATTGCTCTTTGTAATCTTGTTTTTGAAATTTTGTACCCAGATGCAATTTGTGCCAAATCGTTGGCTATTTGATTTTCCAATCTGGGTATGTGTCGAATGTTGACCATTTCAAATTTTTTCAATAAACGATTTGTTATCACAAAGTACATAATGAGATTTTCTCTTATGCATTTATATTCTTTTGTGACTTGCTTAACGACTAACTCTGAGTCTCCCATTATTTCGACTCGAGTTGCCCCCAATTCCAACAATATCTCAAGGCCAGTAATTAGAGCTTCGTACTCAGCCTCATTGTTCGAAGAAGTACCTGATATCTTGTACTTGAATGTTGTTGGAATTTTTTCTGGAGAAATAATCAAGACTCGTACTCCTGTTCCATCTTTATGGCTGGAACCATCGAAGTAGAATTTCCAAGGCTCTATCTCCACATAATTAATACTCTCAACTTGAATTGAGTGGTCGACTATAAAGTCTGCCACCACTTGTCCTTTCACTGCCTTAAGAGGCATAAAGGTCAAGGAGTATTCAGTTAATGCTAGTGCCCACTTGCCAATTCGACTGTGCAAGATGGGTTTCGACAACATGTACTTGAAAACATCAAAATGAGACGAAACATACACATCAACTGGTTTTATATATTTCTTGAGCTTTGTACAAGAGAAATACAGACATAGACACAATTTTTCAACTTCGCTATATCTAGTTTCTGCATCGTTCAAAACTCTACTAAGATAGTAAATGGGTCTTTCGACTCCATTTTCATCTTCTTGGGCTAACATGCTTCCCAAAGTTTTGTCGGATGCAGCTATGTACAATCTCATACTCCTGTTGCTACAAGGAGGCACCAAAATAGGTGGCTTTGTGAGGTACCCTTTGATTTTGTCGAAGGCTTCCTGTTGCTCTTGCCCTCATTCGAATCCCTCTTTGTTCAATCGAAGTAAGGGTGAAAAGGCTTGAGCTTTCCCACTCAGGTTAGATATGAATCTCCTTAAGAAATTTATCTTGCCTAACAGAGATTGCAGTTCCTTTTTGTTTGCTGGCGCTTTCGCTTCCAAAATTGCCTTCGTCTTGTTCTGATTGATTTCGATTCCTTTCTTGTGGACAACGAAACCCAAGAAATCTCCATCTTTTACACATAATGCACACTTCAAAGGGTTCATCTTCAGACCATGTTCTCTCATTCTTTCGAATGATTGTCGAAGGTGGTCTATATGGTTCTTCCTGGAAACAGATTTTATAACAATGTCATCAATATATACTTGCATAAAAGTGTTAATAAAATCATGGAAGATAGAATTCATTGCTCGCTGATATGTTGCCCCAGCGTTCTTTAGGCCAAAAGGCATCACTACCCATTCGTAAGTGCCTAAAGCCCCAGGGCATCGAAAAGCTGTTTTCGACACATCTTCTTCAGCAATGAATATTTGATTATATCCTGAATAACCATCGAGCATACTCAGGTACTCATAGCCAGCGGCAGAATCGACTAGCATTTTCGCCACAGGCATAGGATATTCATCTTTGGGTGTAGCGGCATTCAAATCTCTGAAATCTATGCACACCCTCAATGTACCATTTTTCTTAATCACTGGAACAATGTTTGCAATCCATTCAACATACCTCGTAACGCGTATGAATTTGCACTTTAGCAGTCTTTCGACTTCCGTTTTGATCTTCGACAGTATTTCTGGAGCGAAGCGTCTTGGACTTTGCTTGATTGGCTTCTTCCCAGGTTTGATTGGCAACTGAAGTTCCACAAATCCTCTGTCGAGACCAGGCATCTCGTCGTAATCCCATGCAAAACAGTCCTTGAACTCTTTCAACAAATGGATTACTTCCAACCTGAGTTCTGGGTCAATTTTTGCGCTAATGTAAGTTGGCTTTTTCTCTAACCCTTTGCCCAAGTTGATTTCTTCTAAAGGATCATGCGCTAGCATCTTGATGTTATCCGCTAAGGGGTCCTTTTCGAATCCCAAAGGCTCATCATCGTAGATGGCGTCGAGCCTTTGTTCCTGCATCCCTTCTGGCATGATATCAGGAGGTTCTGGATCGAAGTCCTTTCCAGGACCTGTAGAAGATAATTGTTGATCATTGGCCTGTGTGGCCATATATTTTACTTCGGCTTCGAGAGCCATTATCATCTTTGTTTCGGCTACGTAAGCCGAAATTCGCTGCAATGATTGTGACTCAGTCATTGTCACTGAATTCACTTCCCCAACCAGTTGGTTGGATATCAGTTAACCCACTAAAGTCAATGTGGGACAAGTCTTCTCTGTCCCATTGAAAACCATGCTCCGGGTGTAGGTATAGGGAACAAAAAGTATTTGGCGCTGGCGCCAAGTCGAATTCAGGTGTTGGGCATGGCCCAATATGAGCCAGGTTCTTGTCGAAGTCCGCCAGCCCTAGGTGATTTACTTCGCCCAGGTAATAGCTTTGATCCGCTTCTATGTTTTCGACCATTCCATCAGGACGCCATAGCAGCAACCTCTGGTGCATTGATGATGGTACCGCTCCAACACCATGAATCCATTCACGGCCCAACAAAAGATTATAGTTAGGTTTGGCCGATATGACCATAAACATAGTTGGTCGAAGGATAGATCCCACCTTGATGTCCAGTTGGATCACACCCATAGTGGTCCCTATGCCGCCTTCATAATTCGACAGGACCATGTTGTGAGGCTTGATATTCTCATCACTTTTGCCTATTTTTCTTAGCATAAAGTGAGGGATGATGTTGATGGTTGCCCCACAATCTACCAAGATTTTATTTACTGTGGTTTCTTCGAGTTTAGCCCTTATAAATAAAGGCTTGAGGTGATTTTTCATCGCCTCTGTAGGTGGTTCGAAGAACCCATTCTGCTCTTCAGTAGCGCCATTATCCATGGCGAAATAGCACACTGGCCTATGCTTGGCCATTTCTTGCTCCACTTCCCAATCGCTTGTTTCGACCTCCACCTGGCGGTTGAACTCCCTGGGCAGAACTGAGACTATGTTCACCATGATATCTAAGGTGTCATCCGACTCAGAACCATCATCGTTATCAACTTCACCCTGGTTAGGCCAAACTAGCCTATTGGTTACTGGTTGTCTTTCCAGAGGTTTCCTTTGCTTTCTCTGAGGAACATTTGAACTGGATTCTACCTTTGGTTCATTAGCAGCTTCCCTCTCAGCTTTTCGTCGCCTCTGGTATCTCCTCCATTGAGATCGAGACATGGGATTTTTCCCTTTGTAGTTGCTTGATACCTGTGTCACTTTAGGGGTAGCAACCTGAGGCTCTTTCTTATATGTTAAAGACGAACCTCTTGGCACTTTGAAGGAGTTCCATCTTTCCTCGCTTGGTCTCTTTCGACCAGATGTTTTGTACCATGTATCTACTGGCACATTAGTCGGAGGCCTGAAAGTCCTTGGCCTCTTTTCTTGATTTGAACTCCTTTGGGGGGGTTCTTCTGGGGTCATGTCGAGTATCAACACTTTCCCTTTTCCTATTTGCTGCTCTTACACCATGAATATGCTCCGCAGCTTTTTTGTCAAAGATCGAACTGCATCTGGGACACAACATCACTTCTGACTTCTTTTTCTGGCATCTTTGCAGGAAATCTGCCAAATTTTCATTTTCCCGAGGGAAAGCAATTTTGTTGGCTTGTTCTTGCCTCATGGCCTCCTCTGATGCTTTTGGTTCAGAGACTTCGACCATGTTGACATTCATGGTGTCTTTTTTGGCAAGAGTCAACTGCTTCATCTGAATCTCCAAGTCCTCTGTCTGGCCTTGAACTGCAGCCAAGTGTGAACTGGGTTTTGTTCCAGATTTTTGGGCTCCAACTGTCTCCAGCTTTGGGCTTTCGACCGCCTTTTGGACCGCTTCAATTGTCTTTCTGGATAGATTCCCAGAAAAACTGCCAAAGATTGGCATGTTGACATGGTCCTTTGAGACTTCGACCATTGTGATTCCTGGCCTCTTCGACTGGCTTCTGGATGCCTCGATCACGTTCACCTCTGAAGGTTCAGCATAATGGGCTTCAGCCTGCGACGGGTTAGAGTCCACAGTCATGGGGGTCTTGTCAGCAAACTTCAACCTCCCTTCTTCGATAGCGTCTTGCACAAGATTCCTGAAAAGAAAACATTGAGACGTTTTATGGCCCAGAAAATTATGATATTTACAAAAACCTCTCTTCTTTCTTTGATCAAGAGGAGGCACTTTTACCCCTGGGGGTACTATCATTTGGCCATCTTTTACAAGAAAGTCAAAGATTTCATCACATTTTGTAATGTCAAAACTATAAGTCTTTTTGGGGAACCTATCGTTGGTCCTTTCTGGACCAGTGGGATTTTTTCCACTTGAGGGGACTAACAGTTTGCAAGAGTATGGTGGCCCTTGTTTTAGTTCCGCTAAATCGACCTCGCCTTCTTCGACGATTATAGTTTCGTTGAAGGTTTCTGGATCTTCGTCGTCCATCTCGACATACGCTATCCTCTCTCTTTTATGAGTTTTCGTTGCCTTAGCTTTCTCATCTTTGAGGCGTTCAACCTGTCGAACTCTATCGGCCAATTGGGCCATGTCTCTCAGGTATTGAGTGTCTAACTTCTTCCTAATGGAATAATCTAAACCGCCTGCGGCTATTTCGACTAACTCATGTTCTGGTACTTGTGTAAAACATCTTGCTTTGAGAAACCTAAACCTATTTAGATATTCGTCTATAGGTTCAGTGAAACGTCTCTTTACACTGGCCAATTCTTTCAGGCTTATCTTGGTTTGTCCCATGTAGAATTGCTCATGGAACAATCTCTCCAACTGGGTCCAATGATGGATCGAATTGGGGGGGAGAGTTGTAAACCAAGTAAATGCGTTCTTTGTTAAAGAACTTGGGAAGTACTTAATCCTCAGGTTTTCGTTGTTTGAAATATCTCCTGCTTCGATCAAGTATCTCGCCACATGTTCGACAGTAGATTCTGTCGTGTCCCCATAGAATTTAGTGAACTTAGGGACTTTACATCTAGGAGGTAAGTCTGTTTGTAACACGTATTCTGACAGTGGGGATGTGAAATTGGGCCTACGAAAGCCCATGTTCATCCCATTCTGCGTCATGATTCTTTCGATCATGGCTGCCAGATTATTTTCCAAACCCGTATTCTGGTATTGGATATGCTGAACCACTTCGTCAGCATTTTGGTTTCTGTTAACTAGCCTTACCTCTGGGGCTATAACCCTAGGTTCTTCGACAGGCTGTTCCAATCGTGCCCTAAGGTTTTCTTCGACAGGCTGCTGGACTTGGTTGATAGTGGTTTCTTCCTCTAAGAGTATACCTTGGTTTCCCCTTATTTGCGCCCTTTGGGGTTGTCGAATAGGTTGGGGTACTCCAAAGAAATCAGCCAAACGCGTCATTTGTGCTGTCATCTGCTGATTCGATTGGGTGGTGTTTTGTATTAGAGGATTCAGCACTGTACTTAAAGTTTGTGCCAACATTTGAACCATATCATGGTTGCTTTCGTCCATTTTTTGCCTCAAGACTGTTGTCGAGGCATTTGTAAGGCCATGTGCTACTTGGGACGTTCCTCCTAAGAGTTGGGTCCTATTTCTGTTCACCATACCTACTCCAGAACCTTGGAGTGGCGAAGAGGCACTCACTAAAGGGTCTGAAAAAGTGGACGCAGCGTTCGTTAGGCTAGCCAATTCAGACGTTGGCATGCCATAGAGTGGTTCTCGATTTTGACCGCCTGTCATAAATCCTGGGGGAACATAAGGCCTGGTGCCTAGATTTCCCCTTGGTGGGGGAGTTCCCAAAGGCACTCTGGGGCCTGTGAACGGAGGTAATGGCCCCGTTGTTGTGACCGTTACTGCTGGTGTTGAACCAGCGGTTATCGCTTCACTTACGGTTGGGATAACCGTTGTTCCCACATTCGTTTGTGGGATCTCGTTATTGTTCGGCGGATTCGCCATTGCTTCTCTTCCTCTGGCAGTATTGGTATTGTTAGTGTATATTCTACCACTTCTCAATAACATGCAATACTTCTCGAAAAAGATGATATTTTGTATGAAAAGGTTAAACTTCAAAATCAACACAATGTCCCACCGGGTGTGCCAATTTGTTTACCGTGGGAATTGGTAAACAACCGCTGATCTTCCAAAAGGTTACTTATTTGGTGACTCGCAGGATCGATCAGATTGATCCTAAGACATGGTTGATTTTGGGGTTTTGACTAAGTTTGATAATGGTTAAATGACAAGAAAATAAAGAAGCTTTATGTAAATTGCATGAAGAATAAAAAGGAAGGCTTAAAATGAAGGCTTCGACTGGAAAAGTAAGGGAGAAAGCAAGTAAAGTTTCTGGAAAATAAATGACTTTGATTAATAAAGTGGTGTTTCACACATACATTCTCAATAATTCTTTCTCTCACGCTGGGTACTCGAATCTATATGAGTAACTTGTATATATTTGTGAACACACGCGAAAAACTGCGTGAACTACTAATATTTATGCTAAACACATCCCAAGTAACCGTCGGGCAGTTACGCTGCTTCGAGATGACTCCACTTGGCATGTTCACAGCGTTCGATGCTCCAGATCTTGGCACGTTGCACTTGGTAACCGCTGGGAACCGTTTTCCTTCCAAACGTTTGAATCTCAAACCGTTCCACTCTGAGCAATGGAACGCCTTCGTCGAGAAGCACCTTCGACGTCGAAGGCAACAATATTCCTACTTAGAAGAAAATCTCTAAGTACATTGCCATCTTCTGATGGGCATTTCGACAGACCCAGCTGGTCGAAACCATCCTTCATCTTTAATGGCTGATATTAATAAAAACAAGGGTGTCGAATTTAGGAGCCAACAGTAGGCCCCTTGTTATATTCTCTATAAGGAAATAGAGTAGCACCTTGGCTACAAGCAATTGCTTGTAGCTCAGTGGTAAGCGCTTGATCCTACAAAAATAGCACTGCATTCACTACAACACCTATTAAAAACCAAAAGCGACCCTGCAATTTATACCAAATAAAGCCTGTTTGGAAAAAAAGAATCTTGAAGCAGCAATGACCTCATACTAAATCAGTTCAGAAATGATACTAGTGCAGCCAAAGGGATAAAGTCAGTTTACTCACGTCAGTTCACCATGTTATTTTGCAAAGAAAATTTAACCAGTCTATATCACAATAGCTCAATGCACAAGGGATCAACTGAAGAGAATAAAAATCCTAAAGTTGGGAAGGAAAAATCAAAATGGGATGGTGAATTTGAGTTTTAAGCTTTGTCAGTTGATTCTGCTGTTCAAATGAAATTTTTTGACTTGCTCTTAAGTCATGTCATCATGACCTGCTGCTTGAGTTTTAACCTGCACTAATAAACTCAGTGAAAATCGGTTCAAACCAGATTCACATTGCCTACATATAGCCCTGCACTCATTTGAAACATGAGTACCTAACACAGCAGAAAAAAATCAGAAAGTCAGAAGCAGAAATATTGGAGGAATAAAAAAGGAAACCGTGGGGATTCACAAACTCATAATCTTCCAGCTCAACATCAATTAACAGAAATCCAGAACAAATAACTAATTTCCAAACCCAACTAACTTTAATAGAATCTTAGCTTCATAAACAATAACAAATCTCTAACCGTTTCCTAACTGCCATAACAGAACCCTATAACTAATAACTCTAACTAACTTTCAGAAAAAACAAAATTATAAAAACCGAAAACTGACCTTGGTAGACGACATTCTTCAATATTCTGCAGAATCACCAAAAGACCAGAAAAAACTCTCTTAAATTCTCTCTTCTTCTATCGATCGTTCTTCATTCTCTACCATCATCTTCATCCATCTAAAAAGAAGAACAAAACTCTCTCATCTTTTCTCTGCTTTGGTTCTTCCATCATCTTCATCCATTCTTCATTTTATTCATTTTGCATAAAAAATCTCTTCTTCTTCCATCATTCTGAATTCACTCTCGATATTCATCTTCATCCACCAAAAAATCAGCAAAATCTCTCTTCCCCCTGCTTTCTACTTTAACCATAATTCTGCAATTTTATAGAAGAATCTCCATAAACCTCTTCCTGCTTCACTCTTCATCACCATCACACTTCAATCATCACCAATCACCTTCAATCATCTTCCTCAATAATAGAGCAACATAACTGAACTTCATCCCGATTCTTCATCAATTCTCTACAACATATCACATCAGTAACTTCATAAACAACAATAATTCACAGAAGTAGAATCAAAGAATACCTTCAGATTCTGCGTTTTTCACCATTCTTGTAACATGTTGAAGAGGAGGAATCATCTTCGATAGTTAATTATCTTCTTCTTTATCGTTTACATTGGCTACTGTGTGTTTGGCTTTGGATCAGAAATGATTTTGAGAGGAGCAGTGGCGGGTCAGTTGATCGAAGCATATCAGAATCTGAAAAGAGAGTCGGAGAAGAAGGTTAAATATTTGTAGCATCGAGCCGTTATAATGAAAGAGATGAAGTAAGCGTTGTAATTGAATATTTGAAGCAAGAGTTGAAGCCAATGCGAGAGGTGAAGCGCTACGTTGGAAGAGAAGTTTTTGAGACGAAAAAACAGAGGCGACACTTGCTTTGTGACGGCTAACGGATTTTATTGACGAAGACAAAGATGTTATTCGCAACACAATGTTGGCAGAGTTGAGTGATCGGAGAAGAAGAGAAATGTAATTGAGAGCAAGGAAAAGAGGATATTGCCCATGGCGACCGCGACAGAGGACATTGGAATGTGACTTAAAATTGGAAGAGAAAAGTTTGTTTCGGCGGCTGAAGCGAGCGATAGTGGAACAAATGTTGTTGCTTAAGAAAGAAGGATTAGACCTCCAAGAAGACGTCATCAACATAAAAAACAGGTAGCCTTTGTAACTCTGGTTATCAATGTAGCTCCAACTATTGTTTCCTACCAGGGAGAACCTCAACAAGGTAATTAAGGGCAAGGTCAGAAGAGAGAAGCTTTTAATCCTATTTTGATGAGTTATACAAAATTGTTATTTTTGATTCAAAAGATATTGGTAGAGACTAGGCCTCCCCTACTATACCTTCAACTTTACCACGGTACTATAAAGATGATCAGACTTGTGATTTTCATCAAGGAGTCCCCAGGAACAACATTGATAACTATTATGTGTTGAAGTCTAAAGTTAAGAAGATTATAAGATCTAGTCTCTTGTAATTTAAAGATGTTGGTCCTAATGCAAAGGATAATCCACTACCCAAACATGGAGGTGTGTTGTATCCCAAAATTTTCCCTCTCATTTCTCAAAGGATCACCCTGGACCCTCAGGTTTGTTCCCATCCAATTTCAAGCCTTGAATTACAAACTTTCCAAGAAAGTCATTCACAAGGGGAAAATGGTCATTTACACACTGAAAAGTCAAACTTTGACTTTTGGATCAAAATCAAGTTTCCAAAATCATATTTCATCAAGACAGGTTGGAATGTGAAATTTGTTTCATCAAGATATTCAAAAGTCAAATTTACTTTGGGAAAAGTCAAATTTCTAAATACTTAGAATTTTTCTAAGTGTTTAAGAAATATGACAAGCTCAGAACTTCTGATCAAATTATCACCATGATGCAAGACAGAGTTTGGTTAGAACTTCTGGACCAGTTTTCACAAAGATTCAGTCAGAGTTTGCAAGGGTAATTCAAAGAAGGTTTACAGAGCATGTTGCAAGCTTCCTGGAAAGTTTGAGATCTCCTTCAGAACATGCTGGAGCAAGGAGATACAAAGATCAGAAGTTGGATGTCCGTCCTAAGTTACGCTGAAGATGAACTTCTGATCCATAATTAAGCAATGATGCAGAATCTGACATTGCATGATTTCTGGTTTGATAAATCTCATCATCATTTAATGCTCGCAACCAGTTTTGAGTCTTTATCCAAAAGATTTTCCCACGTGTGGCATAAAAGTATCTTTACTGTCTTGGAAAAGCAAACTTTTGTACAAAAGTGTGCTGGGCCCATACGTTGCTTTTACTCTTGAGGTTACCTTTCTTTAATTCCTGCTTAAAAATCCAGCTTAGGCGCTGATAAAACTGCTAGCCACCATACCTATTTGAACTTACTTCAAGAACAAGTCAGCGCCTAGCATGTGATGGTGGTGCCCCTTGACCTCTCCAAGATACCAAACCTTTGCCTATAAATTAGAATTTATTGGCAAGTGTAAAAGGGTCGGAAAAATTGAGAAAGAAAAAGCCCTGAACCCCTGCTAAAGTTCCAAGAATCCAAAACTGCAAACACAAAAATACAAAACCTGTTAGCTTTTGATTTCTTGCATTCAAACTTCATTTTTTCTCAAGTATTTCTTGACCAAAACCATCCATATAGTTTCTGATTCATATATTAGAAGCTATCCTAACTTCTGTGTTCAGACTGTAACATACTCTCCATCGACATCCACCTCAAAGAAGTTAGAACTTTACCCCTTGGCTGTTCCAGAATTCTCTAACCATTCGTAGCTCAAGTTGAAAGCTTCCAGCCTGCTGAGCACGTGAAGAAGCTGTTCAGAACATCACCATTGTTCAGAACCAGACTCCATCTCATAGAATATTTTCCAGCTGCAAGGTAAATTTCTGCTGCCTCTCAACATATTACTTAGGCATTGTCAGACTTGCACGTTTAAAACTACAATGTAGACATCCTGATTCTAATGCTGTACATTTCCTGAAGTTTCATGTATTTGTCTTTTAAACAAGAGAGAATATTAGTTCAGAACTTCTTGAGGAATTTAGGTTTAACAGATACATGTTTATTTCTGATTTACAGTCTTGATATTTTTTATGTTTCTGAAACCATGTTGGAAACCTGCCATAATTGCAGATGTTCTGACTAGAATTGAGAGGAAGACGAAGTTTTGCCAATGGCATCAGAACTTCTGAAATCTTCTTTGTTCCCAGCGGACCCAGAACTTCTGACTTTACCTATTTCTGCTAATATGACTTCTGATTTTGCAGCACGCCAGAGTCAAAACTTATGATCTCTTTTAGTTCAGCAATGCGCTGATTCTATTTTCTTTTTCCTTACTATTTTTTCTATCACTTCTATTTTCACTAATCAAAAACACCAAAAAAACATTTTACATCTTTACATGCTTTATTTTATTTCTTAAAACAAAAAGATCAAAAATATTTTTAAACAAAACTTATTTCTTTTCTTAAACAAAACAAATTCATTTTACATTTTTGTACATTATTTATTCAAATTCAATATGGTTGTAATGGATAATTAGATTTTAATTTCTTGCAATCCCCATTTGTAATTTTCACACCCCCTCCCACAAATGTTGTAATAGCGTAGTAACCTTAAGTTCCGCAATTTATCGCTTTATATACAATTGCTAGTAATTACGGTTTGTATGGAAAGACTAAAACCAATCAATTAGAAAACCCTAATTCAAGACAAAATCAAGCATGAAAATAATGCACTTACACACAAGCACCCCCTAGGGTATATCTACTTGGTTGCCTTTACAAAAATTGGCATATTATGCATGTGAGTTATCTTAGCAAAAACAAGAAAAATACAAGATCATAGTCCCTCGATGATGCTATCTAAGTTGCCTTTCAAATGATCTTAGTCCCTGAAGAGAATGCTAAGATATCTTGCAACATTGCTAATCATGGTTATACAATGAACCGCGCCCGTTCCGTTTACATCTAAAGATAGGATTTCTTACCAAATCAATGGTAAGACAACAATGTCAAAGGAAAAGAAAATGAACAAGAAAGACTTTTTGAGTAGGTAGAATGCTCCTAATTACTTGCTCAATTTCAAACAAACATCCTTGCTATTTTCAAAACAATCACATACACTTTCAAACATTTTACAAATTTAAATTTTTTTTCAAAAGATCAACATCTTTGTATACATTCTTACGAATGAGAATCATTACAAAGATTGTCTAAACAATGAACTCTTTACAAAATACTTTCAAAAATCACACAAAGCACAATTTCAAACAAAAGCAAGTGATCTATCAAGTAACTAAGAGCCCATGGAAAACCATGGATGAAAAGGATGCTAATACCTTCCCTTTTCATAATTTACCCCCCGAAATCAAGAAATAATCTCAAAGGTCTTTGCTGTGCTTTTTCACCTTTCCTCTCGGATAAAAGAAAAGTTGGTGGCGACTCTTGCTAACCGCAACATTAGTGATCAAATGCATAACCCACCAGTCAGTTCTCCCACCGTATCGCAGAACTGGCGACTCTGCTGGGGAAAATTCTAAAAGTGGGGTTACCTTAGGGATAGATCATATTTACTTGTTTACATTGTTTGACTTGTATGCTTTACATTAAGGTTCTTTGTTTGGGTTTGAATCCTCTACCCGGATTTGGGATACATTATAGGTAAGTAGAAATACATTGTGGAAACTGTGCGGGGTATACTGACATGGTCTAAGTAATAGCTACGTTAGTGCGACATATTTGTAGGTACTGGTAGCCTTTGAGTTAATCAAAGAGAATACGGGGCCGCTGAGTGATGTCATGAAGCACTGATGAACTTTTATAACCTTTACTTGACCAACTTGGCCCTTAGGATATAGTGAGATGACCGGATTTGGTGCAGTCCGAAGTTAGTAGATACTCGATACTACACTCATTGAGGCTTGGTTTCTTGGGATATTTAGGTCGCCATTAAAGAGGCTTGTGCTGAAACAATGATCAAGGAAACAATCCAGTGATATTGAGCTCCTTAGAACCTAGTTACTATTACTAGGACAGGTTTAAGCCAACTAAACTTCAAGAGGGTACTTACCTATAAGACTCCATGCAAGCCTAAACCTAAGGAATTATTTGTTTTGTTTGTATATACATACTTGTACATAATATCATGAACATCATAAACATCATACACATCCACTAACCATTTCAAGGATTTTAGATTCATCTTTGTTCTTGTTTTGTAGGACATGGATTCTATTCGCAGGAAAACGATTCAAGTCAACCTTGTAAAGATCCCTCCACAACTTAAGGAGCTAGCATCAAGGACTCCAGAAAACTCTCCATTCACCGAGAGACATGGTCGCCTGCTAAATTTGGTCACCTCCAACACTGATGAAGACATGATGAAAGTTCTCTTTCAGTTCTTTCATCCCTTACACCATTGCTTCACATTTCACGATTATCAACTCGTGCCAAATTTGGAAGAATTCTCCCAACTCTTAAGAATTCCCATTCTCAATCAACTACCTTTCAACGGTACAGAAAGAGACCCAAAGCCAGAAGAGGTTGCTCAAGCTCTACACTTGCACTCATCTGATGTCACAACTCATTGGGAAACAAAGAGTGGTGTCAAAGGTTTCCTAGAAAAATTCTTGTTCGAGAAAGCCCAAAATTGTTGGAACTCCTTGGGTTTACATGCCTTTGAGGAAATTATGGCTCTCGTCATCTATGGGATGGTTTTGTTTCCAAATCCTGACCAACTCATAGATGTGAACACCGTCAAAATATTCATATCCCGCAACCCGGTGCCTACATTGCTAGGGGATATCCTACACTCTTTTCACACTTGCACAATGAGGAAAAGAGGCGTCCTTATGTGTTGCACTCCTCTCTTGGCAAGATGGTTTATTTCACATCTTCCTTGATCTGTATTGAAGAATGAGTAAGTTTCAAGGTGGTCAGAAAGGTTGATGACTCTCAAACATTCAGACATTCAATGGTGATCCCGATCCATATAGAATGTTACTATTGTCAACCGATATGGAGAATTTCTTAATGTCCCTTTACTTGGAATTAGGGGAGGTATCACTTACAACCCTTTCTTAGCCTTAAGACAGTTTGGTTATGCCCGAAGGGATGGCCCGCACGAGATGCTGATTCAAGGTTTGGTATTTGACTACGACAACGACGATCAAGGTCTTTTCCAGAGATTTATTCGAGCTTGGATGATGTTAAACAAGATAGATATCGGGACTTTGGGGCATAAGAATTCCATCCCTCTCGAGCCTTACCTCAAATGGGTACGAACCCGTGCTCAGAGTCTTATGATGCCTTATCCCTCCATTCTCCCGGTAATCATTGAGCCTGTTATGGAAGGAGATGTTCCTTACACTATCCTACATCTTAACATGCCCACCTCTCTTGAAGACCTACAAAGAAATTGGATACAACTCAAGAGGGAGCGAGATACTTTTGAAGCCCAATTCTACGCAAGCGAGAAGAAGGTTTTGGAACTCACTAAGCTACTTCACGAGGAGCAGACTCTGAATGCCTACATTGCACCAAAGAGGATGCACACTACCTTTTTATCTTAGATTTTTTTGTATTTTATTTGCCCAAGGAGGCATTATTGTACTCAAGCTTTAATCTATTAATATAACGTGTGTTTCCTTTTTTGTCTAAAAAACAAATTTGAATCTTAAATTCCTTGAAATCATTGCATACGCATTTACCATTCATCATAACATAAACAGGTTTATTGCAACAAGTCTCCTCATCTCTCTACTGTTTATTTCAGTAAGATGGATCTCGAGCAAACAGTGAAGGACCTTCAAGCTCAGAATGCACAGTTTCAACAGTTGTTCTTAACTCTAGCCAAAGGACAAGAAGAGTTTAAGACCTTGCTGGTTGAAGAGAAGAAAAAGAAGATGAAGAAAATAACTGGAGTTCTAAACATGGGAAGAAGATTCCACGGGCAGACAACAAGGACCTTAGAATTTGCAAGGAAATCTGGTGAGAGAGACAATCTAGATGGGAAAGGCAAAGAAATAGTTGTCCAATCAGAGTCAGAAGAGAAAGAGGAAGAAGAAGACTATTCTGAAGAACAATACCCTCCAGCCGATGACAAGTATAAACATCTAGAAGAACGGTTGAGTGCAATGGAAATCCAAAAAGTTCCTGGCTTGGACTTTGAGGAGTTGGGATTAGTGTCAGGGATTGTCATTCCTCCAAAATTTAAAGCACCTGTGTTCGCTACATATGACAGAGTTTCATGCCCTAAAATTCATCTCCAGTCCTATGTGAGGAAAATCCAGCCCCATACTGCTGACAAAGACTTGTGGGTACACTTCTTCCAAGACAGTCTGTCTGGAACTCAACTTGATTGGTTTTATCAGTTAGAAAGAGCCAATGTTCATAAATAGTAAGATGTTGCTGCAACCTTTTAAAAACAATACCAATATAACGTTGATCTTGCACCTACCCGTACTCAACTCCAGAGTATGGCCATGGTTTCAAATGAAGGCTTCAAGGACTATGCACAAAAATGGAGAGACTTGGCTGGAAGAGTTCAACCTCCCTTATCTGAAAGAGAGTTAGTTGATATGTTCTTGGGCACCTTGTTCGCACCTTTCTTCAATCACTTAATTGTAAGCTCATCGGCAGGTTTTATCGAACTGATATTGACCGGAGAAAGGGTAGAAGCCGGGATAAATAATGGGAAGATTCAGAAAGATGCATCCTCTACTGCTGTAAGGAATCCATTTATCGGAAAGAAAGAAGTTGTTGCTGTATATCCTCAGAGAAATTAAGATAGGGCTGAACACCGTCCAATGGTGGGGGCTGTTATGATTCCTAAACCTGCGCCTGATCAGCAAAGAAACAACCAACCAATAATGGAAAGACCAGTCATAAAATTCACACAAATTAATATGAAACTCTCTCAAGTATTGTCGCATTTGTTAAGATCTAACCTAGTGACTTTTAAAGAAGCTCCAAAGAACCCTAACACAACATATCCTCACTATCATCCTAATGCCCGCTGTGCATCCCACTCTGAATGCCCCGACCACGACACTAACAACTGTTGGGATCTAAAGAACAAATTACAAGACCTCCTTGAAGCCAAAGAGATTGAATTCGATGCGCCAAAAAAGCCCAATTTCATTTCTGCCCCTATGCCCAAACATGGCCATAATACCAACGCCATTGAGGAAGATATGTTTGTTACTTCAGTTGATAAACTTATGACCCCACTCCCGACTATCAAAAAGTACTTATTGAATGCCAGTGTTTT
This sequence comes from Vicia faba, assembly GCA_948472305.1. NCBI lineage: Eukaryota > Viridiplantae > Streptophyta > Magnoliopsida > Fabales > Fabaceae > Vicia > Vicia faba. The sequence continues at coordinate 1,180,708,218 of OX451739.1, read as the reverse complement.
CCCGGGCTATGATGAAAGCTGTCACTTCTGTTTGTCCTCACCAACCAGCTGTCCTTTGTTGAAAGCAGGCGTTCAGTGCCTAATAGACAACAAGGAAATTTTGTTCGAAAAGATTTCTGTTCCACCTGTCTCTTATAATGATGTTTCCATCGTGACCATTTCCGAAAATTCTTCTAGGGTCTCCACCAAAAGACCCGTTAAAATTACATCAATTCCAAAAGTAACTCCTTTCATAATTACAATGCCTGGACCAGTCCCGTATTTGTCAGACAAAACTGTACCATGGAATTATGGAGGGGATGTCTACTACCACGATATCAAGCAAGATTGGCCAGCTGCCGAAGATTCAAGTTATGAGAAGATTGACTCTGATATCAATAATATTGTAGGGACTAGCAAGATCACTCGAAGCTGAAGGATTTTCTATCCAGAGATAGCTTCTCCTAAGGCTATTTCTGGACCCGTAATCATTCCTGTTGTTGTTGCTCCTCTAAAGGCTATTCCCAGTCCTACAATCATCTCCACTGATACTCCAATTGACCAAGCTATTACGACTCCTATTATCACTCCTACTAACACTCCTGCTGCCGAGTTAACCAAGACTCGAGGAAAAGGTGTTCTGGTTGAGTCTGTCAAGACGAAGACACAATCATTGGCTATCCCTACGACGTAGTTGAGCAATTGGGCAAAACTCTATCTAAAATTTCCATGATGGCTTTGCTACTACGTGCCGAGGCGCATGCAAAGGCCTTGGTAAAATTCCTGAAAACTGCTCATGTACCCCAAGAAACATCTACCGATCAGTTCCAAGACTGCGTAGCCAGCTTGACTGCAGATAATGGTCTAGGTTTTTCAGATGCTGATTTAACGCCAAGAGGAAGGAAGCAAAATGAGGACTTCCATGTCTCAGTGGAATGCAGGGGCACAACCTTGGATCATGTGTTGGTGGATACCAGATCATCTCTAAATGTATTGCCTAAAAACGCTCTTGATAGGCTTGACTGTGGAGGATTGACGTTGAAATCGAGCAATATAGTAGTGAGGGCTTTTAACGGCTCGAAAAGGATGGGGCATGGGGACATGGATATCCCCATAAAAGTTGGAACCCAAACATTTGATTCAACTTTTTATGTAATGGATATCCGCCCTTCATATTCCTGCTTTCTAGGCCGACCATGGATCCACAATGCCGGTGTTGTCACTTCTACACTGCACCAAATGCTGAAATATCCAATTCAAGGGAAGATTATCACCATTCATAGAGAAGAAGAGTATATGATCAACCATCTCAATTCCTTCAAATATGTAGAATTAGATGGTGAATTTATTGAAACTCCATTTCATCACTTTGAAGAAGTCCCGCAAGATGTGGAAGTAACTAAGGTTGTGTCTCAAGTTCCCAAGATCACAAGGCCTTCACTCCGGATGTCATCTTTAAAGGATGCTAAGGCAGTGATAGAAGAAGGTGGGTGCACTATTTTGGGACAACTCCCAGATATCCCATACAAGTCTAAAAAGTTTGGCCTGGGTTTCACTTTAGGTGCTCAGAAGGCTGTACGCCGCGCTCGTGCTGGAGGACCACCCTTGAAAATCAACAACCGTGAAGTCAACACGGTAGAGGATTATGAAGATGGATACAACCTGGAGGATTGGATCTTCCCAACTGTCAGTGGAGGGCTCAACAATTGGGAGGCCAAAGATTTTGTCCCGATCACTTTTATCCCACAATAATATGTCTTTACATTTTGTTGGATCTGTAATATTAAAACAATTCAGATTCTTAAAGCCTTGTGTCTTACCCGAGGCACAATGGTCCATTTGTAAGGGTTATTATCTCATTTCCATATGACATCAATGAATCATGGACGTTTTTGCATACAAACTTTGTGCTTATTGTTTTTTCTTTTTTACATTTTCATTTCTTTCAAATATAGCTATACTCTTACACACACTCACACTCACAATGCAGGTCTACATCCATTCGGGATCCCATGGGTAACAGTTCTTGTATGGTATTTTGTGACTCAAGAAATCTAATCTACCAAGCCGAAGACGAAGGTGAGGAAGATTGCGAAGTACCAGGAGAACTTGCTAGATTATTACAACAAGAAGAGAGAATCATTCAGCCCCACGAGGAACCCGTGGATACGATCAATCTAGGTGCCGAAGAAGACAAAAGAGAAGTCAAGGTGGGTGCCAATCTGTAACCCAGTGTCAAAGAGCGTCTGGTTCAGTTGCTGCATGATTATGTCGAGGTATTTTCCTGGTCTTATGAAGACATGCCAGGACTTGATGCAGATATTATGGTACATCGTCTGCCTACAAAAGAGGACTGCCCACCAGTAAAACAAAAGGTCCGTCGAATGCGACCAAATATGTTAGAAAAGATTAAAGTAGAAGTCATGAAACAATTTAATGCTAGATTCTTGGTCGTCACCTCTTATCCGCAATGGGTTGCCAATGTTGTTCCCGTGCCCAAAAATGACGACAAGGTCTGAATGTGCGTGGACTACAAAGATTTGAATAGGGCAAGCCCTGAGGATAATTTACCACTTCCCCATATTGACATCCTAGTTAACAATACGACACAACACAAAGTGTTTTCCTTCATGGACAGTTTCTCAGGTTACAACCAAATCAAAATGGCGCCTGAGGACATGGAGAAAATAACATTTGTCACCCAGTGGGGCATATTCTACTACAAGGTTATGCCATTCGGGCTGAAGAATGCTGGGGAAACCTATCAGTGTGCCATGGTAGCTCTATTTCACGACATGATACATCACGAAATAGAGGTATATGTGGACGACATGATAGCTAGATCTCAAACAGAAGAAGAGCATCTGGATCATTTACATAAACTGTTCGAGAGGTTAAATAAGTATAAGCTGAGGTTGAACCCAAATAAATGCATGTTTGGAGTAAGGTCTGGTAAGATCCCAGGCTTTGTCGTCAGTAATAAGGGTATTGAAGTAGATCCTGCTAAGGTGAAAGCGATATAAGAGATGCCTGCTCCTCTTACTGAAAAGGAAGTCAGAGGATTCTTGGGACGTTTGAATTACATTTCCAAATTCATTTCTCACCTGACAACTACTTGTGAACCAATCTTCAAACTACTGAAGAAAGATCGAGTAGTCAAATGGAATGATGAATGCCAAACTAATTTCGAAAAGATCAAAGAATACCTGCAAGAGCCTCCTGTTTTGATGCCACCAGTCGAGGGAAGACCATTGATCATGTATCTGACTATTTTAGAAAATTCAATGGGGTGTGTACTGGGGCAGCATGACGAGTTTGGTCGAAAAGAGCACGCTATTTATTACCTGAGCAAAAAGTTTACCGACTGTGAAATAGGATATTCACTGCTCAAGAAAACTTGTTGCGCTCTTGCATGGGCTGCTCGTCGGATAAGACAGTATATGTTGACCCATACTACCTTGTTGATATCTAAAATGGATCCAATAGAATACATCTTCGAGAAACCTGCTCTCTCTGGGAGAATAGCAAGATGGAAGATGATCCTGACGGAATATGACATACAATATACTACCCAGAAGGCAATAAAGGGAATTTTACTAGCAGATCACCTTGCTCACCAAGCTGTGGAAGACTACCAGTCCATGAAGTTCGAATTCCCCGATGAGGACATCATGACGGTAAAAAACTATGAAGAATTCAGACCATATGACGGCCCTGAACAAGGATCCCGATGGACCCTGGTTTTTTATGGGGCATCTAACGCACTCGGCAACGGTATCGGTGTAGTACTCATATCTCCTGAAGGGTGTCATACTCCATTTACTGCAAGACTTTGTTTCAATTGTACAAATAACATGGAGGAATACAAAGCATGCATCTTTGGTCTCAAAGCTGCCATAGACTTGGGGATCAAATCTTTGAATGTATTCGGAGATTCAGCTTTGGTGATTAGCCAGATCAAAGGGGAATGGGACACCAAACACCCCAACCTTATCCCTTACAAAGAACATGTTTTGACATTGCTCCCACATTTTGAGGAGATTACCTTCGAGCACTTCCCGCGAGAAGAAAATCAGCTAGCAGATGCACTAGCCATAATGTCATCTATGTTTAAACTTAAATGGGATAATTAGGCTCCCCAGATCAGCATTGAACGAAGGGATGAACTAGCACACTGCCATGAGATTAATACTGAAGAAGTAGTGGACCAGCCTTGGTTCCACGAAGTCAAGAGGTATCTCAAAAGCCAAGAATATCCAGAAGGAGCTTCAGTAAACGATAAGAAGTTCTTAAGGAGATTCTCTGCTAAGTTAGTAATGGCATTCTTTACAAACGCAACCATGACTCTGTGTTACTTTGGTGCGTAGACAAGGTTGAAGCTGAAAGGATCATGGTTGAATTACATGAAGGCACTTTTGGCACCCATTCCAGTGGGCATACGATGGCAAAGAAGATCCTACGGGAAGGGTATTACTGGTCTACCATGGAAGCAAATTGCTATCAACACTCTCGAACCTTCCACAAGTGTCAAATTTATGCTAACAAGGTGCACGTACCTCCAGTTCTTCTGAACGTCTGGACGGCTCCTTAGCCCTTCGCTATATGGGGGATTGATATGATTGGGGAAATCAAGCCAACAGCCTCCAATGGACACCGCTTCATCTTAGTGGCCATTGACTATTTTACAAAGTGGGTGGAGGCAGCTTCTTTCGCTTCAGTTACCAAGAATATTGTCACCCGGTTCATCTAGTAGAATCTCATCTTCCAGTACGGTATCCCCGAAAGGATCATTACAGACAATAGTACGAACCTGAACAATACTATGATCATCGCCTTGTGCGAGCAATTCAAGATCCAGCATCACAATTCTTCCCCTTATCGACCAAAGATGAATGGTGCAGTTGAATCCGTGAATAAGAAAATTAAAAATATCATATAGAAAATGACAGTCACATACAAAGACTGGCATGAGATTCTACCATTCGCTTTCCACGAATATCGTACTACAACTCGCACATCGACCGAGGCAACACCTTATTCTCTGGTATACGGTATAGAGGCTGTCTTGCCTATTGAGGTCTAGATCCCCTCTCTAATAATCATGAAGGATGCAAGTCTGAATGTTGACGATTGGATCCAGACTCGACTTGATCAACATAACTTAACTGATGAGAAAAGACTTACTGCTGTCTGCCATGGTCAAATGTATCAAAAACGGATGATCAAGGCTTTTAACAAAAGGTCAGACGACAAGTATATCAAGTTGGAGATCTGGTGATCAAACGTATCATACTACCGCAAGGTGATCCCAGGGGAAAATATACTCCTACATACGAAGGACCATTTGTAATCAAAAGCATATTCTCTCGTGGAGCAATGATCTTGACCACCATGGATGGTGACGACCTGCCTCACCCTGTGAATGCATACATAGTCAAAATATATTATGCATAAGAGACCTGCTAGTTTGACACACCTAGGCAAAACAAGGGCATCACGGTGAACCAAAAATGTTCGGGCAAAAATTAGGGATAAAACAAAAAAACAATACACGTGGCAAGTTGAAAACCCGAAAGGGCGACTTGGGCAAAATAGGGTATCCCGGTAGACTGAAAACCCGAAAGGGTGGTCCAGGAAAAAGTTAGGGAATTAAAGCGTATGACTATGTCCTGTTGGATCACCTTAAGGACAACCTACAAACTCGACGGTTCTGATCAATTCAATCAGCTTCGGACAAGGCAACAAACAGACAAGACGCTCAAAGACACGATGGCTATAACAGAATGGGAACCCCATGGGATTATTTCACATAGCTATCTTTTCTTTGTATCAAACTTTAATTTTTTTACGATGGAATTTTCTTACTAGAATGTTAGTTTCATTATACAAAAATACTTACTCAAAGTCAATACAAAGATATCCCTTTGAAAGTGCAAAACTATCTGTTTTCTTTACTCTTGTTTTGTTCACAAAAACGTCCAATGATTTATTTTTGATCATATGCGTTTGAACATAATTACTGTTTACAAATGAACAAAATAAAAAGACAATCACTATTGGTTTTAAGGGATATGGAAATCTCTCTAAGCTATTTCCATAGAAATCCCCCGTAGTGTGCAGTTTAATCCCCAGCGGAACAAAGCTTCCAGTTATCAATCTCTAGTAGAAGTCACCAAATTTCTCAAGATTCCCCAACTGGATTTTTACAAGCAGTACACAATGTTTCCTTTACAACAAAGTTTATTTCTCTAAAAGGAATTTCATCAAAACTTCAACTTCACAACATGAAGACTTACACTCCATATCCTCAGCAATAGTCAGTGATTTATTTTCCCCAATCCAACAACATTGCAGCAGATTAGGCTCACATAGGCATACATCGCATCCATATATCATAAACATCGATAACACAAATGCATGTATAACAATCTCATTACTCCATGCATTTCATACAACATGACATTGCGTATTAGTTAACATTTTACCCTTTTCAGGATGAGATTAATCAACAGCTACCATTCACAATGTTCAAAGTTTCTAGATACAGTTCAGATACGCTCCAGACACGGATGCTATTCTGATACTCATTCAGAATCAACTTTCAGATACAGTTCAGATACGCTCCAGACACGGATGCCATCCTGATACTCTTCAGATCCAGCTCTCAGATACAGTTCAGATACGCTCCAGACATGGACGCTATTCTAACACTCATTCAACTCTCAGATACAGTTTAGATACGCTCTAGACACAAACGCCATTCTAACACTCATTTAATTCTCATATACAGTTCAGATACACTCCAGACACGGACGCCATTCTGACACTCATTCAATTCTCAGATAGAGTTCAGATACGCTCCAAACACGGATGCCATCCTGGTACTCATTTAGATTCAGCTTTCAGATACATTTCAGATATGCTTCAGATGCGGATGCTATCCAGATACTCATTCAGATTCAACTTTCAGATACAGTTCAGATACGCTCCAGATACGGATGCCATCTTGATACTCATTCAGATACAGCTTTCAGATACAGTTCAGATATGCACCAGATACGGATGCCATCCTGATACTCATTCAAAGACAGCTTTCATATACAATTCAGATATGCTCCGGATACGGATGCCATCCTGATACTCATTCAAAGACAACTTTCAGATGCAGTTCAAATACGCTCCAAATATGGATGCCATCCAGATACTTATTCCCTCAAATGGAATCTTTAAGCCCATTCCCTACATAATCAACAACCACATCATCGAGTGAAAATTTATGGGCACTCTAGTGTTCAATCATCTTCCACCTTCAAGTCACAAATGGCAGATTTGCCAATCTAACTTTTCAAGCGTAAGAAGACTGAACAGGGGCAACTATTGTACCTCAAAATTTGCCCTCTCATTTCTCAAAGGATCACCCTGGACCCTCAAGTTTGTTCCCATCCAATTTCAAGCCTTGAATTACAAACTTCCCAAGAAAGTCATTCATAAGGGCAAAATGGTCATTTACATACTGAAAAGTCAAACTTTGACTTTTGGATCAAAATCAAGTTTCCAAAATCATATTTCATCAAGACAGGTTGGAATGTGAAATTTGTTTCATCAAGATATTCAAAAGTCAAATTTACTTTGGGAAAAGTCAAATTTCTAAATACTTAGAATTTTTCTAAGTGTTTAAGAAATATGACGAGCTCAGAACTTCTAATCAGATTACCACCATAATGCAAGACAGAGTTTGGTTAGAACTTCTGGACCAGTTTTCACAAAGATTCAGTCATAGTTTGCAAGGGTAATTCAAAGAAGGTTTACAAAGCGTGTTGCAAGCTTCCTGGAAGGTTTGAGAGCTCCTTCAGAACATATTGGAGCAAGGAGATGCAAACATCAGAAGTTGGATGTCCGAACTAAGTTACGCTGAAGCTGAACTTCTGATCCAGAATTAAGCAATGATGCAGAATCTCACATTGTAGGATTTCTGGTTTGATAAATCTCATTATTATTTAATGCTCACAACCACTTTTGAGTCTTTATCCAAAAGATTTCCCCACGTGTGGCATAGAAGTACCTTTACTGTCTTGGAAAAGCAAACTTTTGTATAAAAGTGTGATGGGCCCATATTTTTCTTTTGCTCTTGAGGTTACCTTTCCTTAATTCCTGCTTACAAATCCAGCTTAGGCGCTGCTAAAACTGCTAACCAACATACCTATTTGAACTTACTTCAAGAACAAGTCAACGCCTAGCATATGATGGTGGTGCCCCTTGACCTCTCCAAGCTACTAAACCTTTGCCTATAAATTATACTTTATTGGCAACTGTAAAAGGGTCGAAAATATTGTGAAAGAAAAAGCCCTGAACCCCTGCTAAAATTCCAAGAATCCAAAACTGCAAACACAAAAATAAAAGACTTGTTAGCTTTTGATTTCTTGCATTCAAACTCCATTTTTCTCAAGTTTTTATTGACCAAAACCATCCATACAGTTTCTGATTCACATATTAGAAGCTATCCTAACTTCTGTGTTCAGACTGTAACACACTCTCCATCCACATCCACCTCAAAGAAGTCATAACTTTACCCCTTCGCTGTTCCAGAATTCTTTAACCATTCGTAGCCCAAGTTGAAAGCTTCCAGCCTGCTGAGCACGTGAAGAAGCTGTTCAGAACATCACCAGTGTTCAAAACCAGACTCCAGCTCATAGGATATTTTCCAGCTGCAAGGTAAGTTTCTACTGCCTCTCATCATATTACTTAGGCATTATCAAATTTGCATGTTCAAAAGTACTATGTAGACATCCTGATTCTGATGCTGTACATTTCCTGAAGTTTCATGTATTTGTATACCTAAGAAGAGATAATATCAGTTCATAACTTCTTGAGGAATTTAGGTTTAGCAGATACATGTTTATTTTTGATTTACAGTCTTGACATTTTTTATGTTTCTGAGACCATGTTGGAAATCTGCCATAATTGCTATATGCGCATATTCTGTTTTGTTGAGAAACGACTAAGTTACAGATGTTCTGACTAGCATGGAGAGGAAGACGAAGTTTTGCCAATGGCATCAGAACTTCTGAAATCTTCTTTGTTCCCAGCGGGCCCAGAACTTCTGACTTTACCTATTTCTGCTAATATGACTTCTGTTTTTGCAGCACACCAGAGTCAAAACTTCTGATCTCTTTTAGTTCAGCAATGCGCTGATTCTATTTTCTTTTTCCTTACTATTTTTTCTATCACTTCTATTTTCACTAATCAAAAACACCAAAAAAAACATTTTACATCTTTACATGCTTTATTTTATTTCTTAAAACAAAAAGGTCATAAATATTTTTAAATAAAACTTATTTCTTTTCTTAAACAAAACAAATTCATTTTACATTTTTGTACATTATTTATTCAAATTCAATATGGTTGTAATAGATAATTAGATTTTAATTTCTTGCAATCCCCATTTGTAATTTGTACACCTCCTCCCACAAATGTTGTAATAGCATAGTAACTTTAAATTCCGCAATTTCTCGCTTTATATACAATTTCTAGTAATTAGGGTTTGTATGGAAAGACTAAAACCAATCAATTAGAAAAACCTAATTCAAGACAAAATCAAGCATGAAAATAATACAATTTCACACAAGCACCCCTGGGGTATATCTACTTGGTTGCCTTTACAAAAATGGCCATATTACGCATGTGAGGTATCTTAGCAAAAACAAGCAAAATACAAGATCATAATCCCTCGATGACGCTATCTAAGTTGCCTTTCAAATGATCTTAGTCCCTAAAGAGAATGCTAAGATACCTTGCAACATTTCTAACCATGGTTATACGATGACCCACACCGTCCCGTTTACATTCAAAGATAGGGTTGCTTACCAAATCAATGGTAAGACAACAATGTCAAAGAAAAAGAAAATGAACAAGAAAGACTTTTTGAGTAGGTATAATGCTCCTAATTACTTGCTCAATTTCAAACAAACATCCTTGCTATTTTCAAAATTATCACATACACTTTCAAAAATTTTACAAATTTGAAAACATTTTCAAAAGATCAACATCTTTGTATACATTCTTACGAATGAGAATCATTACAAAGATTTCCTAAACAATGACCTCTTTACAAAATACTTTCAAAAACCACACAAAGAACAATTTCAAACAAAATCAAGTGATCTAGCAAGTAACTAAGAGCCCATGGAAAACCATGGATGAAAAGGGCTCTAATACCTTCCCTTTTCATAATCTACCCCCCGAACTCAAGAAATAATCTCAAAGGTCTTTCCTGTGCTTTTTCACCTTTCCTCTTGAATAAAAGAAAAGTCGGTGGCGACTCTTGCTAACCGCAACATTTGCGATCAAATGCAAAACCCTTAAGTCAGTTCTCCACCGCATCACAAGGTGGAAGTGCTGTAAATATGGTTGTTGGTTGTCCTGTTGACTTCCAGATATTTGATATCAATCTGGTCAGAGGTGATTTAGTAAAGATGCATGTTGATCTCTGCGAGTTCATATATTAGACACACGATCATGCCACTTGTAGTGTTTGTAGTTCATATATCCATCAATGTGATAAAGTGAGAGTTGATCTTCAAGAAATGATGAACGCATGTCTTATCCATATAATATTGGCAAATATGGAATTTGCCAAGACATCCATAAACCATATTCACATCTATACGCCACATTTTGTCACATGGATGGCCAGAAGGTACATCATTATGGGTCCTGTTAGATCTGCTGTAGGAATTCCAGTGGTTGTTCTGTAGTAAGAAGACGTGTTCAATTATTGTTAGATAACGGTACTATCAGAGTCAAAGGCAACATACATGATTATAATGGGGTTAACATGATTGAAGACTACTTTGTTAAGGCCGTGTCTGATGATAAGTATGTTTGTGATGATGAGTACGTTTCTGATAAAGAGTATGTTTCTGCTGATGAGTTCTTTTCTTTTGATGAAAGTATGTTTTCTGATAATGATTCTACAATTCCAGAGTATGCTGAAGAAGCATGGGTGAATGCTATTGTGCCATATTTTGGTGTTCCCGCTCCTGTAGAGATTGTGTACCACAACAAACCTGCTGTTGCTCTATAGTTATTTGTCTTCCTAGTCCAGTTCCATATGAATCAGATAAGCTTGTGCCTTATAAGTACAATGAAATTATCCTGGAATATGGTGTGGAAATTCCTATCTAACATTTGTCCCATGTTAAGAATATTGTTGAAGCTAGTCGGGTAACTAACAGTGGTCGTGTCTTCGCCCCTACCTTTCAAGGAGATGTTAATTCTGGTAAGAAGGTGGTTGAGAATGCTGAACCTAAGAAAGTGGTAGAAGGATCTAGTGGCGCCAACTTAGAAAGGATGTTGATGATCTGTTTAAAATCATCAAGATGAGTGATTACAAGATTGTGGATCAGTTGTTTCAAACTACCTCTAAGATTTCCATTTTGTCCTTATTGATAAACTCTTCTGCTCATCGAGAATCTCTGATGAGGGTATTCGATCAAGCTTTCGTTGAAAGTGATATGTGTCTGGATTAGTTCAGCGGTGTTGTGGGGAATATTACATCTTGTAACAATCTTAGCTTTTATGATGAGGAATTGCCTGATGAAGGGAGAAACCATAACCTGGCTCTGCATATATTTATAAATTGTAAGAATGACTCTTTGCCCAATGTGCTGATAGAAAATGTATCTACTTTGAATGTCATAACGATAAGTACTCTCATGAAGCTCAAATACCAGGGAACTCCCATGCACCCAAGTGGCATAATAGTTAGAGCTTTTGATGGTTCGAGAAAATCTATCATTGGAGAGGTGAATTTAACTATTCATATAGGTTCACATTTATTCCAAATCACCTTCCAGGTTATGGATATTATCTCAGCCTATAGGTATTTATTGGGATGATCCTAGATCTATGAAGCGGGAGCTGTTACTTCAGCCTTACATTCGAAGCTGAAATTTGTCCGTGAAGGAAAGGTAGTCATTGTAAATGGTGAACAAGCTTTGCTGATATCTCACTTGTCTTCCTTTAGCATTGTAGAAGCTGATGAATCCGTTGTTGGAACTCAGTTCTAAGCTTTGTCTATTAATAACATAAGGAAGAATGAAGATTCTATCACCTCATTTAAAGATGCACAATAGGTAGTACAGAAAGGCCCTAGCAAGGTGTGGGGGCAAGTTATTAATCCACTTGTAAACATGAATGGGACTGGTTTAGGTTTCTCCATGAAGAAGGAAGTTATGATGCTGAAGTCCGATCTGAGTAAATATCAAGAAATCTTTCACAGTGCAGGATATCTCCATCCGACTACTCCAAGGATCAATGCTATTCTCAAAGATGAGTCAGAGCAAGACATGCTGAACTTTGTGACACATGGAGTCAGAATCTAGAATTGGATCACTCTTTATGTTCCTTCTTGCATTCATATTTCAAAGTAATTTGTTTTTTTCTGTCTTTTCAAAAATATTTCACTCTGCCAAAGGGGAAAGTAATGAAGTTGTATGGGCGTGTCTGTTATTTTGAATTTTAAACTCATTAAAAAAGTTGTTTTTGATTTCTAAAATTGTGTCTTTATTTTCTGCTTTTTCTTTGGAAATGGTATTAAAAAAAACCTTTCAAAAAAAGTAATAATTATAAATAAATTTTCATAATCACTCGTTACATTAGTCAATTTCTAAAATCAATCATAAATCATATGTGCAGATTAATTAAAAAACCCGTTGAGTGCAATGACCCTGCACCCTCTCCCAACTTTGAATATTCTGTGTATGTGGATGAAGAATAAGAATATGATGAAATCCTAGAAGAGGTTTCACGATTGCTCGAGCGCGGGGAAAATACCATTCAACCGTATAAAGAGTCGTTGGAGACAATTAACTTGGGTTCAGAAGAAGATTCGAAAGAAGTCATGATTGGGGAATTACTTCATCTTGATGTGAAGAGCAAGTGGATTAAGTTGTTGAAAGAGTATGTGGATATCTTTTCTTGGTCTTATCAAGATATGCCTAATTTGGATACCAATATTGTGGAACATTATTTTCAGCTAAAGCCAGAATGCCCACCAATCAAGCAGAAGCTGTGAAGAACTCGTCCCGGCATGGCAGTGAAGATTAAAGAAGAGGTTTTGAAGTATATTGGTGTTGGTTTTCTTGTAACATCAGTGTACCCTTAGTGGATTGCCAATATTGTTCAAGTACCAAAGAAGGACAGAAAAGTATGCATGTGCGTTGATTATAGAGATTCAAATAAAGAAATTCTGAAAGATGATTTCCCATTGCCACATATTTATATGTTAGTTGATAGCACAAAAAAATTCAAAGTGTTTTCGTTCATGGACGAATTTTCCGGATACAATCAAATTAGAATGGCTCCTGAGGACATGGAAAAAACAACGTTTATCACACCCTGGGAAACATTTTGTTACAGAGTGATACCCTTCAGGTTGAAGAATGCTGGTGTAACGTACCAGAGAGCTATGACAACCATACTCCATGATCTCATTCATAAGGAAATTGAAGTATATATTAATGATATGATCGCCAAATCTCACACTAAGGAAGGGCACATAGAAGACTTCTTAAAACTGTTTAGCGCTTGAGGAAGTATCATCTCCATTTGAATCCAAATAAGTGTACTTTTGGAGTTTGTTTAGGAAAGTTGTTAGGTTTCATTGTCATCCAAAAGGAATTGAAGTTGATCCTGATAAAGTTAGAGAAATTCAAGAAATGCATGCATCAAGAACTGAAAAGCAAGTCAGAGGCTTCCTTGGACGTTTGAATTATATTTCCAGATTTATCTCCCATATGAATGCAACATGTGAGCCATTCTTCAAGATGTTGAAGAAGGATCAAGGTTGTGTATGGACAAATGATTGTTGTAATACGGTGAAAGAACTGACTTTGGTTTTATCCAAATGCGGATAGCTAGAGTCGCCACCGACTTTTCTTTTATCCAATATTTAGTAAAGGTGAAAAGAACATGAAAAACCTTTGATAGGTTTTGAGTTCGGGGGGGGGGGGGAGTAAGATATGAAAAGGTAATGTGTTAGCACCCTTTTCACCCATAGTTATCTACAAACTCTTAATTAGTTAGCTCACTTTTGAAAACCTTGCTTTGTGTGTGTGATTTATTTGAAAATATTTAGAAATCACCAATGTAAGGCTAAATTTGTAATAATTATTGTATCAGTCCTCAAGAATGTATACAAAGTGTTTTATAAAATATTTCGTTGGGAAATATGATGTGAGAAATTTTTTGAGAAAAGTTTGTGAGCAAGTAATTAAAAGTGTCCTACCCACTAAACTCTTGCTTATTCTTTTCCTTCTCCTTTAGAGATAGTACTATCCATACCATTAGTTGGTAAGTGTCCATATCTGTTGGATGTGAAGCGACATGCATAAGGTCATCGTATGGTCATTGAAGGCAATAAGTAAGGATACTTTAGCAATTGTATCGAAGGGAATATCATCATTTTTTAGGAAACTCGAAGGGACTAGATCATTTTGTAGGTAGCTCGAAGGGTCATCGAGGGATTATGATCTTTATTCGAAAGAGACATGATGATTTGATTGAGGGACTTTTAGTAAAGTATCCCTACTTTCGAGGGACATGAACAATATCATAAGGCAACAAGAGAGGTTACCCAAGAGGTGCAAGTGTGCAAAGTGTATTGATTCAGTTATTTATCTTGAATATTAGGGTTTTCTAGAATTAATTATTAGTCTTGCCATACAAACCCTAGTTACTAATCATAGTATAAAAATATAAGTGCGGAAAATTAAACCTAAGCTATTACATCCTGTGAGAAGTTACATAATTAGGAAAAAATGTGAGAAAAGTAAATCTATGCTATTACATCCCGTGAGCAATTACAAAAATATGAAAAACACGAGAAAAGTAAATCTACGCTATTTACATTTGGAATGCGACCTATACACTTGATCTAGGAATTTAAATAGAAAAAAAGGAATCTAGAAATGTTTTTGTGATTTTTTTGTAGAAAATAGTTTAAGTGATAATAATTGATTAAACCCTAAATTCTAATTGGTTTTAATATTTATGAAAAAAAATCAATTGAATTAATTAATTAATTAAGTAATAAAATTAGATATTAATTAAAAACCCTAATCCTAATATATTAAAAAAGAGTTAGGTTAATTTGATTAGTTAAAAAAAATAATTTGGATAAGCAAAAAGAAAAGAAAGAAAAATTAGGTCAAAACAAAAATAAGGAACAAAATTGCATGGGGTGAGTGTTGAACCCATACCCTCCTGCCTTTTTACTACATCACTTGCCACTGAGCCAGGCGCTAATTTATGTTTGGAGATAGGCGCTGATCAAAATATGTAAAACCTACATAAATTGGAAAATAGCAAAAAAAGTTGCAAAAGGTAGGGATCGAACCCACGCCCTTATGTTCATACGCCTTTGCCTTGACCAGCGGTGCTACGCTCTCACCCGTTTATCAAATATAAACAAATAAATATATTATAAAATAAGTGGATTGGAGAGGCGCTGGAGCCCTATCTCCGGTCGTCTTCTCCGGTGAGATGATTTATCCAACCTGCAAAATAATGCACGTTAATGAACAAGAAGGACACTACTCCCCTAAATCAACTTATGAATCCAGTGGTGGCCTTAGTTTTTTCTAAATCGTCCTGCACAATGAGATACGGACAAGATAATGCAAAACGGTTTAAACATGGTGATGAGGTATTATGGAGTTATGAGCCTCATGCAAGGGGTCAATCCTGCATTGTTTTGTCTTAGGAACACATTAGAATTGTTAGTATGAATCAAAGCATTGTAAAAATCAAAATACGAAATTCATGAAAAACATGTAACCAGCCATGTATGGAATGCACGTTTCAGGCTTCAAGAATGATCAGTACTTACTCTATAACACCTCAGGAGTAAATTCGAACAAATGGTTTGCTTTGAGAAGGGCTGGAAATTGGATTTCGAGATGCCCTAGTTTTGACAAAATTTTGAGATTTTGAGGGAGTGTTCTTCGGCAGATTTTTTAGTTCTCCATTTTGTAAAATCAAGCTTCTCATATAAGCTTTTGTTTTGATGAAGACAAACCATGGCTAACAAATAAGGAAAAGATTTTGATCAAGCATCTAAGGATAATATCTTCATTCAAGGCTCTCAACAACTTTAAAGGTATAATAATATTATCTACTTTGATCTTAAGATATAGATGCTCAAAAATGAAAAATAAATGTTTAAGAATCATTACTCAAGCTTTTCAAAGATAAAATTTCACTTTTCTTCTGCATGCACTTGATTTACATCTTAGTGCAATCAATTGCACACTTCAAAATTTCAGATCTTTTGCTTCTGTTTCTTTGTGCAGTCGATTTATATTGCCTATGCAATCGATTGCATACTTAAATTTTTCAAAACGTTTGCTACTGACTTTGCATGCAATCGATTACATTGTTAGTGCAATCGATTGCACTCTTAAAGATTTTGAAAAAATAGCTGTTAAAAACCTTGTGCAATCGATTTACACCAAGGGTGGAATCGATTGCATACTGCACGAATTTGAAAAATAACAGCTTTGTTCATTCCTTTTGATCATGCCTTTTCATTACATCTTTTCACTCAAACTTGGAATTTGTTCATGATACATTTCCAGATCTTCATGATGTTTCAAAAGGGTGTTATGAACATATAAATATTCAATTTCAAATCCAGATCTAACACCTTCTTTCATAAATATTTTTTGAACTTTCAAAATACAAACTCAAGCATTCTTCAGTTTCATGCATAAGTTTTCTGCACATTTTCATACATTAACAAACATAAGACTTTGAGCAAATATATCTTGAGTCTTTGTATAATATTATTATTGAAATAAGAAGATTATACATTGTCAAATCACTGTAAGTGATCAAAATTACTCTACTCACTCAAACTAACAAATTGATATTTACTTACTTATTTTCCAGGATTGTTGGAATTAAGTTAAGTGTTTTTGTTGAAATCTTGTCTTTCCAAGTTGTTGGATACAAGTGTAGTTACATTGAGAGGATTGTTCTCATAGGTAACTTAGTGAAAATACAAGAGGATTGTTCTTGGTCCAAGAGGATTGTTCTTGTTTTGGTTGGTAGTTCTTGTTTAAGTTTGCCACAATGAAATCTCTTTCATGTTGAAAGGGGACTGGAGTACTCTCGGACTGTAAGGGGAACCAGGATATATCGCCCGTGTCTCTTTATTTTTCTGCATTTTTAAGCTTTCCTTAACTCACTTATAACCAGAAAAATAAGAACCATCATCACAAAAAACCAGAATTTTTAAAGTACCTAATGCACCCTCCTCTTAGGCACACTTCGTACTTACAATTGGTATCAGAGCAGGTTATAGGTAACCTGCTCCTAAAAGATCCAGAATGGCTTCCGCAAATCATAATCTCGTTTTCAGAGATGGTGGTAGTAACAACAAGCCTCTTCTATTTTGTGGTGAATATTTTGACTTCTGGAAAATACGCATGAAGGCGCATCTAGAAGCAGAAGGAGAAGAAATATGGGATGCCATCGAAAATGGTCCATTTATCCCTATAACGGTAATCAATGGTGTCGGATCATCAAAGCCTAAAACTGCGTGGGACGATGATGATAAGAAGAAAGTTCTCTATGACAAAAAGGCAATAAACCTTCTTCAAGGTGCACTTAGCATGGACGAATTCTTCCGTGTCTCGGCATGCAAAACAGCAAAAGAAATATGGGATACCTTGGTACAAACTCATGAAGGAACGGTTGAAGTAAAAAGATCAAGACTAAATACCCTAAGTCAAGAATACGAATTATTTTGAATGCAGCCCGGAGAAACCATTCTTGACTTACAAAAGAGATTTGTGCACTTGACAAATCATCTAAGTGCTCTTGGTAAAACTTTGACGAATGATGAATTGAATCTGAAAGTACTTAGGTCCTTAACTAGGGAATGTCAACCAAAGGTAATGAAAATTTCAGAAAAGAAAAGTCTCTCCAACATGACATCCGCGACATTATTTGGAAAACTTCAAGAATATGAAATGGAACTCGGAAGACTCGAAAAGCATGAAAATCAAGAGAAGAAATCCAAGAATATTGCTTTGAAGATAAACTCCAAGGAAGTTGAAAAGGAAAACAATCCAGAAGAAGATGAAAACTTCATGCTTCTTGTTAAAAGGCTTGGTAAGTTCTTCGGCAGAAATGGCAAACCTTTTTCTCATTCAAAAGGAAAGAAACAATTTCAAAAAAAGGAAAGCTCCACATCAACACAAGAAATCACATGTTATGAATGTGGTAAGCAAGGGCACATCAAGCCGGATTGTCCAAAACTCTCCAAGAAAGGTGGCTTTAAAAGCAAGAAGGGATTCAAGAACAAAAAGGCTTATGTTGCATGGAAGGACAATGAAATAAGTTCCTCATCCGATTCCGATAGTGATGAAAGTTCAAATCTAGCATTGATGGCCTTACACCATTCCGATGATGAAGACAATGAGGTTAGTAATGGATTTTCTCTTTTTGATAGTGATGCACACGGTGCTATAGATGAATTATTGAATGAATGCAAAGTTCTGTATAAAACCATTTCATCACAAAAGAAACAAATTTCATCTTTAGAAAAAAAATATGTTTCAATGGAAAAAGATTTCAAAGAAGAAAAACAAAAATCAAGTGATGAACAAAAACAGAATTTTGTATGCAAAAATTGTGATTCACTCTCTTTCCAAATTGTCCAATTGAAAAGAGTCATTGAAAGATATGAAAAAGGCCAAATTGGATTGGAAGGTGTTCTTAGCCAACAAAGATACTCCAATGATAAAAGTGGACTTGGATATTCAAAGTTTTCAAAACCAAGTTCTAACAAAACTATCTTTGTTAAGGATAGGGATCAATCATCCAAAGAGAAAGTGAATAAACCTAAAAGAGTTTGTCACTATCCGAAAAAGAAAACATTTTCTAAGAAGAAATCTTATCCTTCTAGATATAGAAGTAACTTTGAACCTACTTGTTTTTATTGTGGTATTAAAGGCCATACACGTAATGCTTGCTATGTTAGAAACTTTAGTGTGGCAAGTGGGTATTATGTATGGGTAAAGAAAGGCACTAATTATGAAGGACCCAAAGCAACTTGGGTACCTAACAAAACCTAATTTTTTTGAAGGTATGCTTGAAGACCACATGCAATCTTTGGTATCTTGATAGTGGTTGTTCAAAGCATATGACAGGAGACATAAACCAATTTTCACATCTAGCGCTAAAGGCCAAGGGTTTTGTCACTTATGGAGACAATAATAAGGGAAGAATCCTAGGCAAATGCAAAGTTGGTGCTCCACCTTTCACATCCATTGAAGATGTTCTTTATGTTGAAGGACTAAAGCACAATCTTCTAAGTATTAGCCAACTTTGTGACAAATGCTTCAAAATTAAGTTCACCAAGGTTGAATGTTTGATAGAAGACGAAGTCACTCATGAGGTTATACTTAAAGGTAAAAGAATCAATAATATATTCATGATTTCCCTTGATGATCCATTTTGAAGGTTAAATGTCTCATGGTGAACAACGATGATTCATGGCTTTGGCACAAAAGAATTGCTCATATTCATATGGAACACTTGAATAAATTAATCAAGCATGATATTGTCATTGGATTGCCTAAGAGAAATTTCGTCAAAGATATACTATGCGATGCTTCTCAAAAAGGGAAAGAAACTAGATCAACTTTCAAATCTAAGAATGTGGTGTCCACTACAAGGTCACTACAATTGTTACATATGGATATATTTGTTCCATCGAGAACAAGGAGTTTCGGAGGTAATGTATATGCTTTGGTTATTGTTGATGATTTCTCTAGATATACTTGGACTTTCTTTTTAGTGCAGAAAAGTGATGCATTCAAGGTGTTCAAGAAGTATGCTAAACAAATTCAGAATGAGAAGTCTCTAACAATTGCCTCAATAAGAAGTGACCATGGAGGAGAATTCCAAAATGCTCTATTTGAAGAATTCTGTGGAGAACATGGAATATCTCACAACTTCTCGGCACCGAGGACTCCACAACAAACTGGAGTGGTTGAAAGAAAGAATAGGTCTCTTGTGGAACTTGCTAGAACAATGCTTAGAGACTCAAACCTTCCAAAATACTTTTGGGAGGATGCAGTGAGCACGACATGTTTTGTTAGCAATAGAGTTAACATTAGACCAATCTTAAAGAAAACTCCATATGAACTTTTCAAAGGGAGAAAACAAAACATTGCTTTCTTTTATATCTTCGGGTGCAAATGCTTTGTCCTAAACAATGACAAAGATAATCTGGGTAAGTTTGATGAGAAATCCGATAAAGGTGTTTTCCTTGGTTACTCACTCTCTAGTAAAGCTTATAGAATTCACAACAAAAGAACTTTGTCTATTGAAGAATCTATGAATGTTTCTTTTGATGAATCTAACCCCTCCAAGGAGGATAATATTGTTTGTGATAATGATGGTGAATTTTTAGAAGGTCCTCAAGAAAATTCTTCCAAGGATCAACCCATTCAACTAGAAGAATCACGTCAACAAGAATCGAATCTCAATGATCTACCAAAAGAATGGAGAACTCATAGAGATCATCCTATTGATAAAGTGATTGGTGATATAAGTCAAGGCATGTCTACAAGATTAAATCTCAAGGATGCTTTCCTAAACATGGCGTTTGTCTCTCAAATTTAACCTTCCAAAGTTGATGAAGCTTTAGGAGATGACCAATGGATCATAGCTATGCAAGAAGAATATAATCAATTTGAAAGAAATCAAG